>CM038142.1:484374771-485730191 GCA_021437245.1 Aegilops speltoides | reverse complement strand
GCGGCCGTTTATTAAATCGAGAGATGGCAAGTCGTCGGCTTCAGCCCCCATGCCATGAGTGCCGGGTGTTCGGGATAAACTTGAGCACTCTTGTTCCCATTTTTGGGTCCATCTAGGAGGCGCCAACACAACGAACAAGGCAACCGGACTTATAATGCTTGAACACTCTCACTTAGCCATAGAATTCTATAATTTTAAATTTCGCAAAGCCCTAGTATTCGAAGACCGAGTTCGGGCGCTATCCACGCTGGGCGGACACAGCGGTTCTTCGCTCAAAGCGGCATAAGTCTTTAGGGACTCGAAAAGACCTCTCGAACAGCGACCAGTCTCTCGCCTTATCATGACATCGAGGTTTAGCTTTCTCCGAGGCGCTCGCCCAGCTCAACGGGGCACAATCGCGGTGGTTCTCCAGTGCTACCTTAGCCGATGAACGGAACGTAAGGTACCAAAACATGGGAGCCGGGCAAACCCAACTATTGACCCAAGACATGATTCGGAGCCGATGGATATAATGCTATAAGTTCGGGGTGCCGCACTTGTGAAAGTGTTCGGACTTATCACACCATAATGCGGGGAACACAAGCCCCTAGTGTATTCTGCCGTACCAAAATGTACGGGTGCAAGATGTAATTAATGAACATATAAAAAAAGTAATGCAATTATAGGCAAAAAGTGCTGCATTGTTTATTCAAGAAATTCTGCTATGAGTGCAGAACGATACAAATAGTGCGGTAAGCAAGGGATTGGACTAATTAAACATATCCCCCTCCAGAGGTAGGCTACGAACTGGTGTTTTTAACAAAATTAATGCTCACAATGGAGACCACCTGAGTGTTCGTCGTAGCCTTTGTCCCTCCCTGGCTATTGCATCGTGAGTTCGGCAGATCATCACGGACGGGGCCTCCGTGAACGGAGTCCTGTGGAAAGATAAAAAAAGGAAGAAAAAGAGTGACACACTTGGGAGCCCCTGGTGTGGTTGAGCCGCACTCTGGGCCTGTCGTGGTCGTGCCCCTCCCCCTATGCCCATGGTATCTCCTGAGCGTAATGATGTACGCGAAGAGTTGGTCTTGCAATCATGCAAGGGCTGGGGTTGGGGACGCATTGCTACGCGTGCTCGAAACGTGCCAGGTGGTCTTGATTGATGTTACTCCGGGCGCGTTTGGCCATGTCCGGTTGTTTAGCGGTCGGACTCGAAAATTGCCTTAAAAGGCTGCTCTGTACTTTTGCCGCGAGAGCCGCTGTGTGTTCCTCCGTTCGGAGGGAGCGTTCAATGTTTCCGTTGACCGTGATGACTCCATGAGGACCTGGCATCTTGAGCTTGAGGTATGCATAATCCGGCACTACGTTGAATTTTGCAAACGCAGTTCGTCCGAGCAGAGCGTGATAGCCACTGCGGAACGGGACTATGTCAAAGATTAACTCCTCGCTTCGGAAGTTATCCGGGGATCCGAAGACCACTTCGGTGTGGTGAGCTCGCATAATTGGCCTCAACACCTGGTATGACGCCTTTGAAGGTCGTCTTTGTAGGTTTAATCCTTGAGGGTCTATGCCCATCTTGCGCCGTATATCCGATAAAGCAGGTTCAGTACCGCTGCCGTCCATCAGGACTCTAGTGAGGTGAAATCCATCGACGATTGGGTCTAAAACCAATGCGGCGAATCCGCCATGGCGGATACTGGTCGGGTGGTCTCTTCGATTGAAAGTGATCAGGCAAGAGGACCATGGGTTTAACTTCGGGGCGACTGGCTCCATCGCATATACGACCCTAAGTGCACGCTTCCGCTCCCTCTTGGGTATGTGGGTTGCGTATATCATGTTTACCGTCCGCACTTGTGGGGGAAAACCCTTTTGTCCTCTACTGTTCGGCGGCCGGATCTCTTCCTCGTCATCGCTATGCAGCCCCTTGTCATTGTTTTCGGCAATTAACTTGCCTGCCTGCTTGAATACCCAACAGTCTCTGTTGGTGTGGTTAGCTGGCTTTTCGGGGGTGCCATGTATCTGGCAAGAGCGGTCGAGTATTCGGTCCAAATTGGACGGACCCGGAGTAGTTCTTTTGAATGGCTTCTTCCACTGACTGGGTTTAGAGCCTCTGAATCCGGCGTTGACTGCCGTATCCTCATTGTTATCGCCGTTAATGCAGCGTTTGTTTTTGTTTCGACGCGACCTGCCATTGTGGTCCTTAGTATCCGGACTGCCAGCGTTTTTGCTGAGGTTGTTGCTACGAGCTAGCTAGCTGTCTTCTCCCACACAAAAGCGGGTCATGAGTGATGTGAGGGCTGCCATGGATTTCAGCTTTTCCTGTCCTAGGTGCCGGGCCAGCCACTCATCGCGGATGTTATGTTTGAAGGCTGCGAGGGCCTCTGCATCCGGACAGTCGACGATTTGATTTTTCTTTGTTAAGAACCATGTCCAGAACTGTCTGGCCGATTCGTCTGGCTGCTAAATTATGTGGCTTAGGTCATCGGCGTCTGGTGGTCGCACATATGTGCCCTGGAAGTTGTCGAGAAATGCGGCTTCCAGGTCCTCCCAACACCCAATTGACTCTGCGGGAAAGCTGTTAAGCCAATGCCGAGCTAGTCCTTTAAGCTTGAGTGGGAGATACTTGATGGCGTGGAGATCGTCGCCGCGGGCCATATGGATATGAAGGAGATAATCATCTATCCAAACCGCGGGGTCTGTTGTGCCATCGTAGGATTCAATGTTCACGGGTTTAAACCCTTCAGGGATTTGATGATCCATTACTTCGTCAGTGAAGCATAGTGGGTGTGCGGCGCCTCTATATTGAGCGATGTCACGACGTAGCTCAAGAGAGCGTTGTCTACTGTGTCCGGCCCGGCCGGAGTTGCTATATCCGGCGTGACGGTAGTCGTCGTGGGTCATGGGGCGCCCACGTGATCCGTAGATCGATCTGGATTGTCTTGCCTTGTTCTCCAGTATATCCCGCAAGTCCGGTGCATTCCCTCGTGGCTTCGTGCTTTTCGAGCGGTGCCGGGGTACGGTCCTGATGGAGGGCCTAGATGCCTCTCTGTCGCGACCACGGGGTGGTCGGTCCGCCATATTGTGTGCTGGTGATGAAGGTTTGTATGCTTCCTCCTCTAGTCGGGGGAGCAACTTGCGTTTTGGGTAGCTCTTGGAGGGGCGTTCGAGTTCATACTCTTCGTCCGCGAGGACCTCGGTCCATCTGTCGGCCAGCAGGTCTTGATCAGCTTGAAGCTGTTGCTGCTTTTTCTTTAGGCTATTTGCCATGGTGATAAGCCTGCGTTTAAAACACTCTTGTTCGATGGGATCCTCTGGCACGACGAATTCGTCGTCGTTGAGGCTTGCCTCGTCTCCGGAGGGAGGCATGTAATTGTCATCCTCCTCGTCTGCCGCTCTCTCTCGAGGGCTGGCTTCCCCGTCCTCCTGTGCTGAATCTTGCTGGAGGGGGTTGTCTTCGGCACTCTCTGGGGTGTTATTATCTCCGTGCGGAATCTCCATTCTTCTGTGGTGGGATTTAGAGCGCACCGCCGACGCCGGCGCTTGGAGTGTTTCTTAGAGGAATCTGCCTCCGCTTCTTCGCCGTCCCCATCCTTTGGGGTGTCCACCATGTATATGTCGATGACGAGGTGGTCTTCGATTGCCTGTAGGCGCTGGTTCTTGATCGTCTCCGGCATCGTCGTCCATACCGTCGATGTCTTTGGAGTCGTAGTCTAGCATGTCGGTTAGATCGTCGACAGTGGCTACAAAGTGGGTGGTGGGTGGGCTTTGAATTTCTTCGTCGTCCGCATCCCAACCATCCTGACCACAACCCGGCCAGGGTTCTCCTAATAACGAGAGATGCTTTAGCGAATTTAGTATGTCGCCAAAGGGTGAGTGCTGAAAGATGTCTGCGGCGGTGAACTCCATGATCGGCGCCCAATCGGATTCAATTGGCAGGGGCGCGGGAGGTTTGGAGTCCGGCAAGGAGTCCGATGCCTCGGAGTCACGAGCTTTATAAGGGACAAGGTCAGTATTTGGCTCCATCGCCGTAGAAGTTGCAGCTCCCGAGGCGGTGTCCAGCCATCTGTCCTCGATTTGCGCGATCAGCTCCGAACTATGGGTCAGAGCGGATCCGCGTGCGGCCTCCAAGGTACTGTCCGGCGGCAGAGCTAGATCATAACCGTCGTGACAGTGCGGCACGCTCAGCTGTGGCTCGAATCCGTCGAAGATCAAATCTCCGCGGATGTCCGCCGTGAAGTTTAGGCTTCCAAATCTGACCTGATGGCCAGGGGCGTAGCTTTCGATCTGCTCCAGATGGCCAAGTGAATTGGCCCGCAGTGCAAAGCCGCCGAATACGAAGATCTGTCCGGGGAGAAAAGTTTCACCCTGGACGGCGTTGTTGTTGATTGAAGAAGCCATCAAGCCTATCGGTGATGACACAGAGGAACTCTCAACGAAAGCACCAATGTCGGTGTCAAACCGCGGATCTCGGTAGGGGGTCCCGAATCGTGCGTCTAGGCGGATGGTAACAGGAGACAAGGGACACGATGTTTTTACCTGTGTTCGGGCCCTCTCGACGGAGGTAAAACCCTACTCCTGCTTGATTGATATTGATGATATGGGTAGTACAAGAGTGGATCTACCACGAGATCAAGGAGGCTAAACCCTAAAAGCTAGCCTATGGTATGATTGTTGTAATGGTTGTGTGTCCTACGGACTAAAACCCTCCGGTTTATATAGACACCGGAGAGGGCTAGGGTTACACAGAGTCGGTTACAATGGTAGGAGATCTACATATCCGTATCGCCAAGCTAGAATTCCACGCCAAGGAAAGTCCCATCCGGACACGGGACAAAGTCTTCAATCTTGTATCTTCATAGTCTTGGAGTTCGGCCGACGATGATAGTCCGGCTGTCCGGACACCCCCTAGTCCAGGACTCCCTCAGTCACCATCTACAAAGCTCGACTTGTTGCGAAAGGTTTTCGACAAGTTCAAGGAGTTGACTATGATGAGACCTTCTCACCCGTAGCAATGCTTAAGTTAGTCATGTTAGCAATTGCCGCATTTTATAATTATGAAATCTGGCAAATGGATGTCAAAACTACATTCCTTAATGGATATCTCAAAGAAGAGTTGTATATGATGCAACCAGAAGGTTTTGTCAATCCAAAAGGTGCTAACAAAGTGTGAAAACTCCAGGGATCCATCTATGGGCTGATGCTAGCATCTCGCAGTTGGAATATATGCTTTGGTGAGGTGATCAAAGCATATGGTTTTATACAGACTTATGGTGAAGCATGTATTTATAAGAAAGTGAGTGGGAGCTCTGTAGCATTTTTGATATTATATGTGGATGACATATTGTTGATTGGGAATGATATAGAATTTCTGGATAGCATAAAAGGATACTTGAATAAGATTTTTTTTTCAATGAAATACCTCAGTGAAGCTGCTTATTATTGGGCATCAAGAGATAGATCAAGACGCTTGATAGGACTTTCACAAAGCACATACCTTGATAAAGTTTTGAGGAAGTTCAAAATGGATCAGTCAAAGAAAGGGTTCTTGCCTGTGTTACAAGGAAAGAAGTTGAGTAAGCCTCAAAACCCGACCACGATAGAATATATAGAGAGAATGAAAGTCATTCCCTATGCCTCAGTCATAGGTTCTATAAAGTATGCCATGCTGTGTACCAGACCTGTTGTGTGCCTTGCCATGAGTTTGTCAAGGGGGTACAATAGTGATCCAGGAGTAGATCACTGGACAACGGTCAAAATTATACTTAGGTACCTAAAGAGGACTAAGGAAATATTTCTCGGTTATGGAGGTGATGAAGAGTCCTTCGTAAAGAGTTACGTCAATGCAAGATTTAAACTGGTCCAGATGACTCTAAGTCTCAATCTGGATATGTATTGAAAGTGGGAGCAATTAGCTAGAGTAGCTCCATGCATAGCATTGTAGACATAGAAATTTGCAAAATAGATACGGATCTGAATGTGGCCGACTGTTGAAAGGATCAATATAGTTGACTAGAGGGGGGGTGAATAGGCAACTAAGAATTTTTAGCTTTTCTTTACCAAATGATACGTCTCCGTCGTATCTACTTTTCCAAACACTTTTGCCCTTGTTTTGGACTCTAACTTGTATGATTTGAATGGAACTAACCCGGATTGACGCTGTTTTCAGCAGAATTGCCATGGTGTTGTTTTATGTGCAGAAAATAAAAGTTCTCGGAATGACCTGAAACTCCACAGAACACCTTAGAAAAAAAAATAAAAAATCCTCGCCAAAGATGAAGACCAGGGGCCCACACCCTGTCCACGAGGGTGGGGGCGCGCCCATACCTCGTGGGCCCCCTGGTGGCCCTCCGACGCCAACTCCAACTCCATATATTAGCTTTCGGGGAGAAAAAAATCAGAGAGAAGAAATCATCGCGTTTTACGATATGGAGCCGCCGCCAAGCCCTAATCACTCCCGGGAGGGCTGATCTGGAGTCCGTTCGGGGCTCAGGAGAGGGGGATTCATCGCCGTCGTCATCATCAACCATCCTCCATCACCAATTTCATGATGCTCACCGCCGTCCGTGAGTAATTGCATCGTAGGCTTGCTGGACAGTGATGGGTTGGATGAGATTTATCATGTAATCGAGTTAGTTTTGTTAGGGTTTGATCCCTAGTATCCATTATGTTCTGAGATTGATGTTGCTATGACTTTGCTATGCTTAATGCTTGTCACTAGGGCCCAAGTGCCATGATTTCAGATCTGAACCTATTATGTTTTCATGAATATATGTGTGTTCTTGATCCTATCTTGCAAGTCTATAGTCACCTACTATGTGTTATGATCCGGCAACCCCGAAGTGACAATAATCGGGACCACTCCCGGTGATGACCATACTTTGAGGAGTCCATGTGTTCACTATGTGCTAATGCTTTGTTCCGGTTCTCTATTAAAAGGAGGCCTTAATATCCCTTAGTTTCCAATAGGACCCCGCTGCCACGGGAGGGTAGGACAAAAGATGTCATGCAAGTTCTTTTCCATAAGCACGTATGACTATATACGGAATACATGCCTACATTACATTGATGAACTGGAGCTAGTTTAGTGTCACCCTATGTTATAACTGTTACATGACGAACCGCATCCGGCATAATTATCCATCGCTAATCCGGTGCCTACGAGTTTTCCATGTACTGGTTCTCGCTTATTTACTTTTCCGTTGCTACTGTTACAATCACTACAAAATACCAAAAACACTACTTTTGCTGTCTTTACTTTTGTTACTGTTACCACTACTATCATATTACTTTGCTACTAAACACTTTGTTGCAGATACTAAGTTTCCAGGTGTGGTTGAGTTGACAACTCAGCTGCTAATACTTGAGAATATTCTTTGGCTCCCCTTGTGTTGAATAAATAAATTTGGGTTGAATACTCTACCCTCGAAAACTGTTGCGATCCCTATACTTGTGGGTTATCAAGACCTTTTTCTGGTGCCGTTGCCGGGGAACATAGCTCTATTCTTTGAGTCACTTGGGATTATATCTGCTGGACACTATGAAGAACTTGAAAGATGATCAAACTACTATTTTGCCCTCAACTACGAGGGGAGGTAAGGAACTGCCATCTAGCCTTGCACTAGATTCTCCTTCTGTTATGAGTAAGCTAGCGACACCTAAACCTACTACTGCTATGAATTCTGATATGTCGCATGTTATTGTTGATGCCACTTCTGCTATGCATGATACTTATGATGAAACTACTTCTATGCTTGATACTACTATGCCCCTAGGTGAATTTCTTGATGAGCAAATTGCTAGGTCTAGAGAAAGAGAAATTATTGAACCTGAATACGATGATGTTAGTGATGATGAAAATATGCCTGCTATTCCTGAGGGTTACCTTTTTGATGCGGAATCTTCTGCAGCTATTCTTGCTTGCCAGGATAGATATGAACTTAAGAGGTTGCTAGTTAAATGGAGTAAAGAATCTTTTAGAGATAGGATGAGACCCGACCCTGCTTTTGCTACTTCACCTATCTGTGTTCCTGGTAAGGATTATTATGATTATTCTGTTGATCCAGATATAATTACTTTGGTTGAATCTGATCCTTTTTATGGCTATGAATCTGAAATTGTTGTGGCACATCTTACTAAGTTAAATGATATAGTTGCCCTGTTTACTAATAGTGAGAGATCGCGCTACCTTTATTTACTCAAAATATTTCTGTTCTCATTAAAGGGTGATGCTAAGATATGGTTTAATTCTCTTGATCCTGGTTGTGTGCAAAGTCCCTGTGATATGATTTATTACTTCTCGCTAAATATTTCCTGCTCATAAGAAACAAGCTGCTTTGAGGGAAATATACAACTTTGTGCAAATTGAAGAAGAGAGTCTCCCACAAGCTTGGGGGAGGCTTCTCAAGTTACTTAATGCTTTGCCTGATCATCCTCTTAAGAAACCTGAAATATTTGATATCTTTTATAATGGACTAACTGATGCTTCTAGAGATTACCTGGATAGTTGTGCTGTTTCTCTTTTCAGGGAAAGAACACCGGATGAAGCTGAAATTCTATTGAATAATATGTTGGCAAATGAAAATAATTGGGCACCTCCCGAGCCACCTCCTGAGCTAGTTCCTGAGCCAATTACTGAGCTTATTCCTAAACCAACTCCGAAGAAGAGAGGTGTTCTATTTCTCAGTCCCGAAGATATGCAAGAGGTAAAGAAATCTATGAAAGAAAAAGGTATTAAAGCTGAAGATGTTAAGAATTTACCTCCTATCGAAGAAATACATGGTCTTAATTTACCGCCTATTGAAGAAGTATATGATCTCAAATACTTATTTACTGAAGAACCTCCCGATATCCCGACATAGGTAGTAAAGGTAAATTCTCTCTATAGATATGATAAAGCTGAAGTCCATCCTACTAAAATTGCTAGTCAGTGCTTGGATGAGTTTGATGACTTTATGTTTAAGCAAGATGACTTTAATGCTTATTTTGGTAGACAATTAAAACAGAATACCTTTATGATTAAACGCTTGGGTGATTATATGGCTGATATTAGAGGTGAACTTAAACTTGTTAGCAAACATGCTTCTATGGTTACCACTCAAATAGAACAAGTACTTAAAGCTCAGAAAGAAGTGCTTGATGAAATGAATAGTAAGAAAAATGATTATGCTGTTAGAGTGGCTACTAGAACTGGTAGAATGACTCAGGAACCTTTTTATCCTGAAGGCGACCCTAAGAGAATCGAGCAAGATTATCAGAGAAATAATATTGATATACCTAGTTCTTCTAAGAGGAAGAAAAAGAAAAACGATAGGACTTTGCAAACTTCTAGTGAACCTATTGCTGAACCACCTGAGAATCCAAATGATACCTCTATTTCTGATGCTGAAACACAATCAGGTGATGAACATGAACCTAGTGATAATGTTAATGATAATGTTCATGTTGATGCTCAACCTAGTAATGATAATGATGTAGAAGTTGAACCTGCTGTTGATCTTGATAACCCACAATCAAGGAATCAACGTTATGATAAAAGAGATTTTGTTGCTAGGAAACATGGTAAATAAAGGGAACCATGGGTTCAGAAACCCATGCCTTTTCCTCCGAAACCATCCAAGAAAAAGGATGATGAGGATTTTGAGCGCTTTGCTGAAATGATTAGACCCATCTTTTTGCGTATGTGATTAACTGATGTGCTCAAAACGAATCCTTATGCTAAGTATATGAAGGATATCATTACTAATAAAAGAAAAATACCTGAAGCTGAAATTTCCACCATGCTTGCTAATTATACTTTAAGGGTGGAATACCGAAGAAACTTGGAGATCCAGGAGTACCTACTATACCAGGCTCCATTAAAAGAAATTATGTTAAAACTGCTTTATGTGATCTTGGAGCCGGTGTCAGTGTTATGCCTCTCTCTTTATATCGTAGACTTGATTTGAATAAGTTGACACCGACTGAAATATCTTTGCAAATGGCTGATAAATCAACTGCTTTACCTGTCGCTATTTGTGAGGATGTGCCTATTGTGGTTGCAAACATTACTATTTTAACGGACTTTTTTATTCTTGATATTCCCGAGGATGATAGTATGTCTATTATTCTTGGAAGACCTTTCCTTAATACTGCAAGGGCTGTTATTGATTGCACCAAAGGCAATGTCACTTTTCATGTTAATGGCAATGAGCACATGGTGCATTTTCCAAGGAAACAACCTCAAGTTTATAGTATCAACTCTATTGGAAAGGTTCCATCGATTATATTTGGAGGTTTTGAATTTCCTCTCCCTACTGTCAAGAAAAAGTATGATATTCCTATCGTTGGGGATTTTCATATCCCCGTTGAGGTAACTTAGTGTTATTCGAAATTTCTCCGGTTCCATGATTATTCAGAATGAGTTTGTTAACAAGACTTGATCAACCTTGTTAGTGGGTTCATTTTGATTATCACGAGATGGATGAAACTAGAAGCACAACCTTCTGTACCCTCTTTATATTTTTTGTTATTTAGCAGAAATAAAGTAAAATAGTATTTTTCTGTCTGTCTTCTGACTTATCCGTGCAATATAAAAATATCCCAAAAATAAAAGTCCTCAGAATGCAATGCCAATTTAATATGTTTTTTCGGGAATATTTGAGGATTTACTGTGCAAAAATTACCACGGGGGGAGCTGCCACCTGGTCACGAGGGTGGAGGGCGCGCCCTACCCCCCAGGGCGCGCCCCCCTGCCTCGTGGGCCCACGGTGGCCCTCCTCCACTTATCCTTGCACCCATCTTCTTCCTCTGCCTCACACAAACACGAAAAACCAACTCAAGCACGAGTTCCAGCCCCCGTTGCTATGATTTTTGATCTCCTTGCTCAAAGCACCTCTCGCAAAACTGCTTGGGGAGATTGTTCCTTGGTATGTGACTCCTCCATTGGTTCAATTAGTTTTTGTTCTAGTGCTTTATTCATTGGAAATTTGTGCTGCATAGGTGACCATGTTCTTGAGCTTACATGTCAAATTTATATGGCTCCAAGTAGTTCTAATGCTTGATATAGGCCCTAGGCACTTGTGGGAGTTGTTGCTATCAATTTTATTGAAGTTGCTTCACTTTTATTTGAAGTTACTAAAAGTTTCAGAATTTTTTCAGAGGAAACAATATGATTAGGAGGATGTTCCAAGATGGTCCTTCAAGGAAGCAAGGTCCCAGGCTTGCAATACGTGATGCTGACGAGGAACCACCAAGAGACGCTCCTGTGAGGCCCTGTGAATGGCCTTCGGAAAATTTTATGAATCAAGTGGGAATCAAATAAGAATTTAGTGCATATTTGAGTAACGCCGGTCTTGAGGACTTTGAAGCTGACAAATGCCCCCAGTATCATGATATCACAAGTTCATTTGTGAGGAGGTTTGAGTTTTCATCTTCGCGTAATTTTCCTTCAGTCATGTTTGACCTTTATGACAAATCTTATACCATGGACTTAGAGGATTTTACTTCACCTTGCAAACTTCCATCTTGGGGTAATGTCAGGGATCCCCCTAAATCTGAATATAGAGACTTTCTTGCTAGAATAACTGTGGGGGAATCTAGAGATATAACACAAGCCACTATAGGGAGCGTTCACTTTCCTGCTATACATTATTTTGCTCTCTTCATAGGTAGATGTATAAATGCTAAGGATGAAGCATGTCACATGTGTGTCCCTGATCTCAGCATTCTCAGGAGGGCTGTGTTAGGAGACCAATCTTATCATATGGGAGCCATTGTAGCTCGCATGTTGCATCAGAATAGACATAGCGGAGATTTCTTTGGAGGAATTTATGCAACTCGCTTAGCTAATTTTCGTGAGATAGATATTCGTGAGGGTGATATGGAGTTACCCCCTTCTTATTTGGATTTTGATTCTATGGTTTCCCACCAGTTTGTTGAGAGGACTGAACCACCTCTCCAGTATCGACTAATCTTTAACAAACGTAATGTAATCCATATTGCTCTTCCTGCTCCTGCCTTCTTTGATTTTCAGACAAAAGGAAGATATATTATTACCAGAGAGGAGGCAGATGAGTACGAGAGGAGAGCGGAGGCTGCTCAACACCACACTGCAGCAGCTCGCAGTAGTAGTCAGCCTGATCGCAAGATCTGACCCGGCTTCGCTTACGGTATCCGCCAGCTATCCTCGGCATTAGACCAACTTAGGCCAAAAGCCTAAGCTTGGGGAGTACGATTTCCCACCGACATTACATTTATGTTCACACACACTCATTGCTAGATGTCGGTGCTCATACTCTTTCACTGTAATATCCATTCTAGTTTATTTTCCTTTTCCTGCTTTCTTCTTGTGTGTTTAATAAACTTTAAGAAAAAACAAAAAAAATTAGTAGTAGTTTACTTCTTTGCTTGTAGTAGAAATTAAAAAGAAAAACCCCAAAATTATTTCCCGTTCTTCTTTTACTTGTTGGGAGCTTTCCCGTGTAAATAGTTTTTATTTCTTTTCTTTTCTTTGGGGGTCGAGAAGACCATATTGAAAATGCTTAGTGGCTCCTATATGCATGATTGTTTATTTAACTTAGAGCCCATATTACTTGTCTTCTCTCTTGAGTTGAATGCTTGCAGATTCCAGCTTAGTCCAATGCACGTGCACTCTTATTATTATACACACCGTTCGGTCGTGCAAGTGAAAGGCAATGATGACGATATATGATGGACTTATTGGGATAAGAAAAGGTGGTATGAACTCGACCTCTCTTGTTTTTGTAAATATGATGATTCATCATTCCTGAGTCAGCTATTATGAAGTAAACATATTTGCAATGACATTTAGAGATTATATTTGCTTGTGCCATGCTTGACTAGCTATGAGTTATAATGGTTTACCTTGCGTGCCAACATGCTATTAGAATGATTATGATGTGGTATGATGGGATGGTATCCTCCTTTAAATGAATTGAGTGACTAAACTTGGCACATGTTCACGCATGTAGTTGAATCAAATCAACATAGCCTTCATGATATTTATGTTCATGGTGGATTATATCCTACGCATGCTTGTATTTGGTGTAAATTAATTTTAATGTTGTTTACGACTGTTGTCGCTCTCTCAGTTGGTCGCTTCCCAGTCTTTTGCTAGCCTTCACCTGTACTAAGCGGGAATACTGCTTGTGCATCCAAACTCCTTAAACCTCAAAGTTATTCCATATGAGTCCACTATACCTACCTATATGCGATATTTACCTGCCGTTCCAAGTAAATTTGTATGTGCCAAACTCTAAACCTACAAATAAACATTCTGTTTTGCATGCTCGATTAGCTCATATGTCAACTAGAGCTGCCCTTATCTTCCATGTTAGGCGGGTTATTCTCAAGAGGAGTGGACTCCGCTCCTCATTCATGAGAAAATGGCTGGTAACTGGGATGCCTAGTCCCGTGCTTTATGCAAACTAAATCAAAATAATTGCAAACAAAACTCCCCCTGGGACCCATTCAATGTTGGAGGCACTCGTTGTTTCGAGCAAGCAATGGATTGATACTTGTGGGTTATCACCAAATTAAACTTTGCATCAAAGTAGGTTGTCTAGATATGCAACTAGGTGAGCAACCTATATGATGCAATAACAACAAGCACACAAGAAAGCAAGGGATACAACACAATATAAGCTTACGCAAGTAAAGGTGAGAGATAACTAAGAGTGGAGCCGGTGGATTCGAGGGTGTGTTACCGAAGTTCCTTCCCTTTGAGAGGAAGTACGTCTCCGTTGGAGCAGTGTGGAGGCACAATCCTCCCCAAGAAGCCACTAGGGCCACCGTATTCTCCTCACGCCCTCACACAATGCGAGATGCCATGATTCCACTATTTGTGCCCTTGGAGGCGTCGACCGAACATTTACAAACAAGGTTGGGGCAATCTCCATTCTACCTCTTGAGCATGCGTTGGCTTTCCCTTGAAGAGGAAAGGGTGATGCAACAAAGTAGCGTAAGTATTTCCCTCAGTTTTTGAGAACCAAGGTATCAATCTAGTAGGAGGCTACACGCAAATCCCTCGTACCAACACAAACAAATAAGAACCTCGCAACCAACGCGATAAAGGGGTTGTCAATCCCTTCACGGCCACTTGCAAAAGTGAGATATGATAGAGATAATAATAAGATAAATATTCTTGGTATTTTTATGATATAGATTGGAAAGTAAAGATTGCAAAATAAAGTAGCTCGGAAACTTATATGATGGAAAATAGACCCAGGGGCCATAGGTTTCACTAGTGGCTTCTCTCAAGATAGCATAAGTATTATGGTGGGTGAACAAATTACTGTCGAGCAATTGATAGAAAAGTGCATAGTTATGAGAATATCTAGGCATGATCATGTATATAGGCATCACGTCCGCAACAAGTAGACCGACTCCTGCCTGCATCTACTACTATTACTCCACACATCGACCGCTATCCAGCATGCATCTAGAGTATTAAGTTCATAAGAACAGAGTAATGCATTAGTCAAGATGACATGATGTAGAGGGATAAACTCAAGCAATATGATATAAACCCCATCTTTTTATCCTCGATGGCAACAATACAATACGTGCCTTGCTGCCCTCATCCTTTGGGAAAGGACACCGCAAGATTGAACCCAAAGCTAAGCACTTCTCCCATTGCAAGAAAGATCAATCTAGTAGGCCAAACCAAACTGATAATTCTAAGAGACTTGCAAAGATAACAAATCATACATAAAAGAATTCAGAGGAGATTCAAATATTGTTCAGAGATAATCTTTATCATAAACCCACAATTTATCAGATCTCGACAAACACACCGCAAAAAGAGTTACATCGAATAGATCTCCAAGAAGATCAAGGAGAACTTTGTATTTAGATCCAAAGAGAGAGAAGAAGCCATCTAGCTAATACATATGGACCCAAAGGTCTGTGATAAACTACTCACACTTCATCGGAGAGGCTATGGTGTTGATGTAGAAGCCCTCCATGATTGGTTCCCCCTCCGGTGGAGCGCCGGAAAAGGTCCCAAGATGGGATCTCACGGGTACAAAAGGTTGCGGCGGTGGAAATAGGGTTTCTTGGTGCTCCTGGATGTTTTTGGGTATATATATATATATATATATATATATATATATATATATATATATATATATATATATATATATATATATATATATATATATAGGCGAAGGAAGTCGGTCAGGGGTGCCGCAAGGGGCCCACGAGGGTGGGGGCCACGCCCACCCCCCTGGGGTGCACCTCCCTGCCTCGTGGCCGCCTTGTTTCTTTCTTGACGTCCACTCCAAGTCTCCTGGATTGCATTTGTTCCAAAAATAACTCTCTCGAAGGTTTCATTCTGTTTGGAATCCGTTTGATATTCCTTTTCTGCGAAACACTGAAATAGGCAAAAAAACAACAATTTGGGCTGGGCCTCTGGTTAATAGGTTAGTCCCAAAAATAATATAGAAGTGCTTAGTAAAGCCCATTAAACATCCAAAATAGGTAATATAATATCATGGAACAATCAAAAATTATAGATACGTTGGAGCCGTATCAAGCATCCCCAAGCTTAATTCCTGCTCGTCCTCGAGTAGGTAAATGATAAAAACAGAATTTTTGATGTGGAATACTACCTAGCATATTTCTCAATGTAATTTTCTTTATTGTGGCATGAATGTTCAGATCCAAATGATTCAAGATAAATGTTTAGTATTGACATAAAAATAGTAATACTTCAAGCATACTAACAAGTAATCATGTCTTATCAAAATAACATAGCCGAAGAAAGTTTATCCCTACGAAATCATATAGTTAGGCCATGCTTCATTGTCGTCACACACAATTCTCCCATCATGCACAACCCGGGTTTCAGCCAAGCAGTTGGTTCATACTTTTTGACGCGCTTCAGCTTTTTCAACCCTCACGCAATACATGAGTGTAAGCCATGGATATATCACTATGGGTGGAATAGAATATGATGATGGAGGTTGTGTGGAGAAGATAAAAAAGGAGAAAGTCTCACATTGACACGGCTTATCAACAGGCTATGGAGATGTCCATCAATTGATGTAAATGCGAGGAGTAGGGATTGCCATGGAACGGATGCACTAGGGCTATAAATGTATGAAAGCTCAACAAAGGAAACTAAGTGGGTGTGCATCCAACTCGCTTGCTCACGAAGACCTAGGGCATTTTGAGGAAGCCCATAATTGGAATATACAAGCCAAGTTCTATAATGAAAAAGTCCCACTAGTATATGAAAGTGACAACATAGGAGACTCTCTATCATGAAGATCATGGTGCTACTTTGAAGCACAAGTGTGGAAAAAGGATAGTAACATTGTCCCTTCTCTCTTTTTCTCTCATTTTTTTATTTTTTTTATGGTGGGCTTCCTTGGCCTCTCTTTTTTTATTTGGGCTTCTTTGGCCTCTTTTATTTTTCATAAAGTCCGGAGTCTCATCCCGACTTGTGGGGAAATCATAGTCTCGATCATCCTTTCCTCACTTGGGACAATGCTCTAATAATGAAGATCATCACACTTTTATTTATTTACAACTCAAGAATTACAACTCAATACTTAGAACAAAATATGACTCTATGTGAACGCCTCCGGCGGTGTACCGGGATATGCAATGAATCAAGAGCGACATGTATGAAATAATTATAAAGGTGGCTTGGCCACAAATACGATGTCAACTACATGATCATGCAAAAGCAATATGACAATGATGGAGCATGTCATAATAAACGGAACAGTGGAAAGTTGCATGGCAATATATCTCGGAATGGCTATGGAAATGCCATAATAGGTAGGTATGGTGGCTGTTTTGAGGAAGATATAAGGAGGTTTATGTGTGATAGAGCGTATCATATCACGGGGTTTGGATGCACCGGCGAAGTTTGCACCAACTCTCAAGGTGAGAAAGGGCAATGCACGGCACCGTAGAGGCTAGCAATGATGGAAGGGTAAGAGTGCGTATAATCCATGGACTCACATTAGTCATAAAGAACTCATATACTTATTGCAAAAGTTTATTAGCCCTCGAAGCAAAGTACTACTACGCATGCTCCTAGGGGAAGGGTTGGTAGGAGTTAACCATCGCGCGATCCCGACCTCCACTCATAAGGAAGGCAATCAAAAGAACACCCCATGCAACAAATTTGTCACACAGCGTTTACCATACGTGCATGCTATGGGACTTGCCAACTTTAACACAAGTATTTTTCAATTTCATAATTACCCAACTAGCATGACTCTAACATTACCACCTTTATATCTCAAAACAATTATCAAGTATCAAATTGATCATAGTATTCAATGCACTTTATACGATAGTTTTTATTATACCCAACTTGGATGCCCCTCATATTAGGACAAATTTTATAACCAAAGAAAATACTATGATGTTCTAAAAGACTCTCAAAATAATATAAGTGAAGCATGAGAGATCAATAATTTGTACAAAATAAAACCACCGCCATGCCCTAAAAAGATATAAGTGAAGTAGTAGAGCAAAATTATTTAGCTCAAAAGATATAAGTGAAGCACATAGAGTATTCTAATAAATTCCGATTCATGTGTGTCTCTCCCAAAAGGTGTGTACAGCAAGTATGATTGTGGTAAACTAAAAAGAAAAGACTCAAATCATACAAGACGCTCCAAGCAAAACACATATCATGTGGTGAATAAAAATATAGCATCAAGTAAAGTTACCGATGGACGAAGGCGAAAGAGGGGATGCCTTCCGGGGCATCCCCAAGCTTAGGCTTTTGGTTGTCCTTCAATTTTACCTTGGGGTGACTTGGGAATCCCCAAGCTTAGGCTCTTGCCACTCCTTATTCCATAATCCATCAAATCTTTACCCAAAACTTGAAAACTTCACAACACAAAACTCAACAGAAAATCTCATGAGCTCCGTTAGTGCAAGAAAGCAAACCACCACTTTAAGGTACTGTAATGAACTCATTCTTTATTTATATTGGTGTTAAACCTACTGTATTCCAACTTCTCTATGGTTCATACCCCCCGATACTAGCCATAGATTCATCAAAATAAGCAAACAACACACGAAAAACAGAATCTGTCAAAAACAGAACAGTCTGTAGTAATATGTAACTTTCGAATACTTATGGAACCTTAAAACTTCTACCAAAATAGGAAGTCCTTGGAAATTTCTCTATTAATCTTATACAAAAAGAATCAGCAGAAAATCACGTTTATGTGATTTATTAAAATTATTATCGTGCGTGCAAAAGTTTCTGTTTTTCAGCAAGATCAAATTAACTATCACCCAAGATGATCCTATAGGTTCTACTTGGCACAAACACTAATTAAAACATAAAACCACATCTAAACAGAAGCTAGATGAATTATTTAATACTAAACAGGAGCAAAAAGTAAAGAACAAAAATAAAATTGGGTTTCCTCAGAACAAGCGCTATCGTTTAACGCCCCTAGCTAGGCATAAAAGCGAGAATAGATCTAAGTATTGCCATCTTTGGTTTTGGGAAAGAAAAGAGAAAATTTCTTATCTATAGCATTTATCCTTCTATTGTTGGGAAAGCACATTGCCATTAATGATGGAAGAAAGATTAAGAATGCTACGGAAGTTTGCATCTAAGCTAGCCTTCATCTCTTTGATAATTTCGTTTTGGTAAAAGCATAAAAGAGAGGTGGATTCAACCTTTTCACTCATGGGGTGCCCAAATATTGTTTTCATTTTTTTCATAGGTATCTATAGCATCCCCCTCAAGAAAACCTTCTTCAAAAATAGAATCTAAAA
The DNA here is from genome assembly GCA_021437245.1 of Aegilops speltoides. Classification (NCBI taxonomy): domain Eukaryota; kingdom Viridiplantae; phylum Streptophyta; class Magnoliopsida; order Poales; family Poaceae; genus Aegilops; species Aegilops speltoides. The sequence goes on along the minus strand of CM038142.1, from coordinate 485,711,453 downwards.
CTTGCTTGAACGAAGAGGGTAAGCCAACATAAAAGCCTTTTAGGTATATCTCAATTTGATATTGTGGCACGTAGCTAGCTCGAATCCTTAATAACCTATCCCAAGCATCTTTTGAAGACTCATCAAGTAAATAACAAAAAATTCCGGAGTTCAAATTCTCATTAATAACCCTGGTAGGTCTTTCCATAGCATCATTATTTATGAGCTTAGAGAGAACAGAGGGACTATCCAAAGTACTAAAACCCGGGAGAGAACCCTTAGCCTTTTTCAATTCATCCATGGCAAAGGGAAGGCAAACGGTAAAGAGGCGAAGAAAAAGGGGAAGGTAAAGTGGGGGAGAGGAAAACAAGAGGCAAATGGCAAATAATGTAATGCGAGGGAGAAGAGTTTGTGATGGGTACTTGGTATGTCTTGAATTGTGCGTAGACATCCCCGGCAACGACGCCAGAAATCCTTCTTGCTACCTCTTGAGCATGCGTTGGTTTTCCCTTGAAGAGGAAAGGGTGATGTAGCAAAGTAGCGTACGTATTTCCCTCAGTTTTTGAGAACCAAGGTATCAATCCAGTAGGAGGCTACACGCAAATCCCTCATACCTACACAAAATAAGAACCTCGCAAACCAACGCGATAAAGGGGTTGTCAATCCCTTCACGGCCACTTGCACAAGTGAGATCTAATAGAGATAATAATAAGATAAATATTTTTGGTATTTTTATGATATAGATTGGAAAGTAAAGATTGCAAAATAAAGTACATCGGAAAGTTATATGATGGAAAATAGACATAGGGGCCATAGGTTTTACTAGTGGCTTCTCTCAAGATAGCATAAGTATTACGGTGGGTGAACAAATTACTGTCGATCAATTGATAGAAAAGTGCATAGTTATGAGAATATCTAGGCATGATCATGTATATAGGCATCACGTCCGCGACAATTAGATCGAAACGATTCTGCATCTGCTACTATTACTCCACACATCGACCGCTATCCAGCATGCATCTAGATTATTAAGTTCATAAGAACGAAGTAACGCATTAGGCAAGATGACATGATGTAGAGGGATAAACTCAAGCAATATGATATAAACCCCATCTTTTTATCCTCGATGGCAACAATACAATACATGCCCTTGCCCGCCTCGCCATCGGGAAATGACACCGCAAGATTGAACCCAAAGCTAAGCACTTCTCCCATTGCAAGAAAGATCAATCTAGTAGGCCAAACCAAACTGATAATTCTAAGAGACTTGCAAAGATAACAAATCATACATAAAAGAAATCAGAGGAGATTCAAATAATGTTCATAGATAATCTTTATCATAAACCCACAATTCATCGGATCTCGAGAAACACACCGCAAAAAGTATTACATCGGATAGATCTCCAAGAAGATCAAGGAGAACTTTGTATTGAGATCCAAAGAGAGAGAAGAAGCCATCTAGCTAATAACTATGGACCCGAAGGTGTGTGGTAAACAACTCACACTTCATCAGAGAGGCTATGGTGTTGATGTAGAAGCCCTCCGTGATCGATTCCCCCTCCGACGGAGCGCCGGAAAAGGCCCCAAGATGGGATCTCATGGGTACAGAAGCTTGCGGCGGTGGAAATAGGGTTTCGTGGTGCTCCTGGATGTTTTCAGGGTATATGGATATATATATATATAGGCGAAGGAAGTCGGTCAGGGGAGCCACGAGGGGCCCACGAGGGTGGGGGCGCTTCCACCACCCTGGGGCACGCCTCCCTACCTCGTGGCCGCCCCGTTTCTGTCTTGACGTCCACTCCAAGTCTCCTGGATTGCGTTTGTTCCAAAAATATCTCTCCCGAAGGTTTCATTCCGTTTGGACTCCGTTTGATATTCCTTTTCTGCGAAACACTGAAATAGGCAAAAAACAGCAATTTGGGCTGGGCTTCCGGTTAATAGGTTAGTCCCAAAAATAATATAAAGTTCTTAATAAAGCTCATTAAACATCCAAAACAGGTAATATAATAGCATGGAACAATCAAAAATTATAGATACGTTAGAGACGTATCACTCCACAACTTAATTGGAGGCTCCCAATGACACCACGAAGCTTCACCACAATGGAATATTGCTCCGCGGTGACCTCAACCATCTAGGGTGTTCAAACACCCAAGAGTAACAATATCCGCAAGGGATTAGAGGGGGGAATCAAATTTCTCTTGGTGGAAGTATAGATCGAGGCCTTCTCGATCAATCCTGAGATAATCAATAAGTTAGATTGGCTAGGGAGAGAGATCGGGCGAAAATGGATATTTGAGCAACAATGGAGCTTGGGGAGGGAAGAGGTGGTCAACTTGGGGAATAAGACCACCTTTATATAGTGGGGGAAAAGATCCAACCGTTGCCCACTTCATCGGCCCGAGACCTGCGGTACTACCGCACCGACTTGCGGTACTACCGTAAGGCCTTGCGGTACTACCGCTTGATGGTGCGGTATTACTACTCCTGTGGCAGAGACCAGACGAGCCACTATTCCGTTAAAGCAACGAGCGGTAGAACCGCTGGAGCGGTACTACCGCGCGTCCTTGGGGTACTACTGCAAGGCAGGGTTTGACTAGGCTGGGAAGGCACAGACTAATAAAATTACATCCGTGGCTAGTTCTGCTGAGTTTTGGTCTATGCAAAAATTTGGCACGGTACTACCGCACGCTGGTAGTGGTACTACCGCATAGGGCGTGGATGTAAAAAATTACTTCTGTGCCTACTTCCGCGCACGTCAGTGTGCTGGGCTAGAGGCCACGGTACTACCGCTCCTGAGGAGCGGTACTACCGCTTCCCTGGTCGGTACTACCTTGGACCACTATGGTACTACTGCTCCCTTGAGCAGTAGTACCACACGCCACAGCACAATAGCACTTGGAGTCCTTCATTTTGTAAAGACACGGATAAACGGTCGGTGCTCCAAAGAAGCAATGGAAAGGTGGTGCAAAGAAACAGACGCGTACGTGTTGATTCCACCCTAACCTTTCCAAAGTGGACCTCCTCTTAATAGTACGGCTTGCCTACGACTCAAATCCACCGAAAAGAAACATAGAGAAATGTCGTCTTCACTAGGCTCTGAGGGGCACCGAATCGTCTTGTGCCTAGACATGAGATATCTGAAATGCTCAATGCACACGATTAGTCCGCAAATGCATTGTCATCAATCACCAAAACCACATAGGGAGAAATATGACCTTACAATCTCCCCCTTTTTGGTGGACTGATGACAATACGGGATTTGCACATAAGGATATAAAAATGAACATAAGCAAACCCAACATTTATAAAATATAGACAGGCTCCCCCTAGATGTGTGCACTCTATAGATATGGTTTGGACTGCACGACACACATACTAGGATCAACACCCCCCCTATATTTTAGACAAGGAATTCCGTGCAAAAATATAAATGACACTAAGCATGGATGCAAGGTAATGTATATGAGCATAAAGCAAAGGGCACAAGATAGCATAAGATAAGCTTGAGCGCATATGTCTCACACCATATGATAATCTCCGGGTCTCACATGAACACAAACGCAAACCAACAAACCAAAGCAACGAACGAAGGTCCCTCGAAACGAAAACAAAGAGACACGACTTGCAAATCCTACACTCTCTCCCCCTTTGGCATCGAGACACCAAAAAGGTAGAGAGGACACCTACAACACAGGTGGTAGCTCCCTCTGTAGAGATCACCCAACAATCTCCTCATCGGTCTCGGCAGCGGGAATGGACTCCTCCTCTGACTCAGTCCACTGATAGCCCTGCTTCATCATCCATTCAGTCTCAAGAGTGATGTTCTTCTCTGACCTGCTCGACACGTGCTCGACGAATGTCCTCAGGATCCTCTTGTCGTGCTGGTGACTCTCCATCTGAGCAACATGGGTCTTGTACTGCCCCTTGGCCTGCATGCAGAACATTCATCTTTGCCCTTAGCCTCTTAGCCCAAGAGGGCTCAGTAGAGGGAGGAGCGTACCCCACAGAACTGTCCTCGGCCTCCTCCTCCTCCTCAACCTCGTCCTCATCAACATTCATCCTAGCAGCTTCAGCCTCAGCCCGGGTAGTGGTATTGGCCTACTTGTTCTTCTGACGCAGCTTGATAGGCTCATGGCGAACCCAGTTTGGAGCAAGAAACTCATCATCCGGAAAGAGCTTCTCCCAAGTCTTCGAGATCAAGAGGTGCAGGTATGGTCCATATATGGGAACTTTGCGATTGTAGACCGCAAACCAGAGCTCAACCCACATGCTATGAGAGACGTCCAATGGTTGGGGAACTTGACGATGCACCTCCTCACAAAGAAGCATCATATCCACGAGATAAGAATGCACCTTGTCCTTGTCACCAATGCACGGAAAGAGAGTGTTGCAGAAGATACAATGCATGACGTCAAGGAAGGGGTTGAGTACCCAATACTGCATGCCATTGGCTAACTTCTTCTCCACAAGGAATGGCTGAAGCTTGTTCTTGTTGGCGGACTCTGGGTTGCCGTGAGGGCGGACACCAACGGGCACATTGAGCCCCTCATCATGAACGTGCAGCATCCATGAATTCCTTCCACTTAGCAGACATCCTCCTCCCATTAGTCATCCAAGTCATAGTCCGCTCCTCATCCATGTGGAAGTGGACGGAAGCAAAGAACTAAGCCACGATCTCCGGGTCAAGTCCATGTGGAACGTGATAAACTCTTCAATGCCAAACTGTTCCACCAAATCCAATGCCTCACCAAAGTAGGCCCGGTGCTTCTTCAGATGATTCATATCAATCCACTGCATAGGAACATAGATGTTCTGCTTGGACTTGATCACCTTGATGTAGATGAGATTTTGCTGCTTGGTCCAGAACAACTCATTCCATCTGACATTCTCACGAGGGTTCACATAGGGGTTAATCCTCCTTCGAGTGATGAACTCGGCTTGAGGCATCTCATCCATGCCAACAGTTGGCTCCTTGAACTTGTTAGCGGTCTTCTTGACGTTGTGTTGTGGGGGCATTAGAGCCCTCAGGTGCTTATTGATTGCGAAGCCGCTTGAGCTCGTGTCATGGCTGGGATTTGAGCGACAGACATTGGAGCCACCACCTATGGCACACAACACAAACACACGAGAAGAACGAGAAGGGTCATTGCAAAGACCAAGGCCAAAACAAACAAAACATGTAGAAATGAGATTGGGTAGTCACAACAAGGTAGTTCATATGTCAACGGTAGTACCACACCATGAGGCGGACGTAAAAATTTACAGCTGCTCTAGCCGTGGTAGTACTGCATTGGCATGGCACAGTAGTACCGCGCCTAGAGCGGAAGTAAACCTCTACTTCCACGCATCGGGCGGTAGTATCGCTGGAGCAGTAGTACCCTAGGGGGCGGATCTCTCCAGAGCGGTAGTACCGCACGAGAGGAGCAGTAGTACAACACAGATTTGAATCTGGCAAGAGCGGATCTAGGCACATTCGGAAATTTAGATCGGTACTACTGTTGATCAAAATTACAGTGTTGTAACATACCAAATAGCATATCTAAAACACTAGCACTCTCCTACACTCTCCTCTTGCAACGATTTAGCCTAAAATCTCAAGAAGTACACATGCATCTTCCAAAACCTAGAAGCAAAACGACGTGGCAAAGAGAGAAGGACTAAGGGAGATACTGGGTTCCATGGCAAGAGGGCGAGGTGGGGATCGATCCCACCCGTTGGAATGCGAGGAGAGCAGCCGGAGACGGAGATCCGGCAAGGTCCTCTCGCGCCGTTCTTGGGCAGGAGAGAGAGAGAGAGAGGGAGAGAGAGAGAGAGAGAGAGAGAGAGAGACGAAGTGGGAAAAAGAGATGAATGGGTATGGGGGAGTTGGAACTCCCCCTGCCCGCTCTTAACCCCCACTCGCTCGCGACGGCATGGTAGTATTGCGGGTCATCACGGTAGTACCGCCCGGGCGGAAGTACCGCACACAGGGCGGTAGTACCTCTCTTCCAGCGGCAGTAAAAAATTACTGCCGCAATGGAAGCGGTAGTACTGTGTCTGGGATGCAGCTGTGCACGCACAGGTCAACCCATCTCCTGCTGTAGTACTGTGGCTTGCCATGGTAGTACTATAAACCCAAGAAAGTGCAAGTTTCGAAAAAAACAGAAAAACATGGCCTTTACAAAGCAACCTTCAAGCAACCGGACACGCAAACGAGCACACACACGAGGCAACTCAAAAACAAACATGACTCAAAAGAAGGCAAAAGACAATGAGGATTGAGGGAGTCCTGGACTAGGGGGTGTCCGGATAGCCGGACTATCAATATCCGCCAGACTCCTAGATTACGAAGATAGAAGATTGAAGGCTCCGGCTCGTGTCCGGAAGGTACTTTCCTTGGCGTGGAAGGCAAGCTTGGCAAGACGGATATGTAGATCTCCTACCATTGTAAGCGACTCTGTGTAACCCTAGCCTCTCCGGTGTCTATATAAACCGGAGGGCCTTAGTCCATAGGACGAACATTACATCTCAACAATCATACCATAGGCTAGCTTCTAGGGTTTAGCCTCCTTGATCTCGTGGTAGATCTACTCTTGTACTACCCATATCATCAATATTAATCAAGCAGGACGTAGGGTTTTACCTCCATCGAGAGGGCCCGAACACAGGTAAAAACATTGTGTCCCTCGTCTCTTGTTACCATCCGCCTAGACGCACAGTTCGGGACCCCCTACCCGAGATCCGCCGGTTTTGACACCGACATTGGTGCTTTCATTGAGAGTTCCTCTGTGTCGTCACCGATAGGCTCGATGGCATCTTCAACCATCAACGCTGTCCGGGATGAGATTTTCTCCCGGACAGATCTTCGATTCGGCGGCTTTGTATGCGGGCCAATTCTCTCGGCCATCCGAGCAGATCGAAGCTACGCCCGGCCGTCAGTCGATTCGAAGTGTGAACTTCACGGCCGATGACCGCGGAGACTTGATCTTCGACGGACTCGAGCCACAGCCAAGCGCCGCCCGACCTTTGGACGACGGGCATGATCTAGCTCTGCCGCCAGACGGTGCTTTGGTGGTCAGACGAATCCGCTCGGCTACTAGCCCGAGCCGATTGCCCATGACGAGGGCGGTGGATAGACGCCACAGGGGCTTCAACATCTACGGCGATGGAGCGAATACCAATCTTGTCCCTGCGAAACTCATGATCCCGAGGCGCCGGACTCCCGCGGACTCCGAGCCTCCCGCTACCGCTAATTAAACCAGATTAGGCGCGGTTATGGAATTCACCGCCGCGGACATCTTTTCAAGACTCGCCTTTTGGCGATATCCTGAATTCTCTGAAGCATCTCTTGCTATCAGGAGAATCCTGGCCGGACTATGGCCAGGACGGTTGGAGTACGGACGACGAAGAAATTCAGAGCCCACCCACCACCCACTTTGTAGCCACTGTCGAGGATCTAACCGACATGCTAGACTACGACTTCGATGACATCGAAGCTATGGACGATGATGCCGGAAACGATCAGGACCCAGCGCCCACAGGGCACTGGAAGGCCACCTCGTCATATGACGTCTACATGGTGGATACCCCAAAAGAAGGGGATGGCGAGAAAGCAGCGGAGGAAGATTCTCTAAAGAAGCAGCCCAAACGCCGGCGTCAGCGGCGCCGCTCTAAATCCCGCCACAACAAGAATGGAGATTCCGGCACAGGAAATAACAATACCCCAGAGAGTGCCGAAGACAAACCCTCCAAAGAAGACTCAAAGACGGGAGGATGCGAAGCAAGCCCTCACGAAAGGGGGCGAAGAAAAGGTCGAGGATCACAACTATATACCTCCTTCAAGACGAAACAAGCCCCAATGACGATTTAACTTGAGGAGCCCGTCGAACAAGAGCTTTTCAAACGCAGGCTCATCGCTACTGACAAGAAGCTCAAGAAGGAAAACGGAAGCTCAACACAAGAGAAGACGCGCTCCGAATAAGATGGAGCAAAGTACTCAAGACCGCAGATAAACACGGCAACGGCCACCAATCGAAGAGCTACCCGAAGCGCAAGCTGCTCCCAAAATTCGATGAGGAGGCCATAAAGCCCCCACCGTCCAATGGCCCAGCCAGGTCCATCTACGGACCCAAAAAGACAGCCCCAATAAGCAAAGGAACACATCAAGTGTCCGACGATAGCGGCACGTACAAGTACAGGGGCGCCGCACACCCACTATGCTTCACCGACGAGTCTTTGGATCATGAATTCCCAGCAGGGTTTAAACCCATAAACATAGAAGCATACAATGGAACAATGCAGACCACAGAGTGCGGATAGAAGACTATATATTGCATATACATATGGCCGAGGAGACGATCTCCACGCCATAAAATATCTACCCTCAAGCTCAAAGGGCCAGCCCGTCATTGGCTCAAAAGCCTCCCGAAAACTTGTTGGAAGTTGGGAAGAGCTCGAGGAAGTTTAGAGCAAATTTTCAAGGGACTTATGTCCGCCTCCGGATGAGATGACCTAATTCACATAACTCAACAGCCCAAGAGTCGCCATGAAATGCGGAACAGGTTCCTTACCAAAAGAACCAAATAGTCGATCGTCCAGGACGCCAAGCCTTAGCAGCTTTTAAGCACAATGTCCGAGACGAATGGCTCGCCAGACACCTCGGTCAAGAGAAACCGAGGACAATGACCGCATTAACAAGCCTCGTGACCCGCTTACATGCGGGAGAGGATAGCTGGTCGGCAAGATGCAGCACCAATGACCCAAGTACATCCGAGATAATAGATGGAAATGGAAAATCACGCGCAGAAAAGAGCAGCGCGGAATAAAGAAAAAGCCCAAAGAGCACAGCAATCAACGCCGGATTTAAAAGCTCACGGCCAAATAATAAAGCTCAGCTCATCAAGGATGACAATGACGAATTGTCTAGCCTACACAAAATTTCGGGTCGGATATGTCAAATCCACAAGACCCGGAAGGCCCGCAAATCACACCCACAGGATTGTTGGGTTTTCAAACATCCGCCGATTAAACGCCGAACACAAGGGGCTCGACGCGTCAGCGAAGAAGATAAACCCCTTGAAGCAGGCACCGAAAACAAAAACTTTCCCCAAGGGGTCAAAGCAAGAACTCACTTCATGTGAGGACACGGAAAAACAGCGCAGCACTTTCTAAAAAGAGCCTCGCACGGTCCAACCCAGCAGACCGTAGAGATTGGATATCAAAGCCAATCACTTTCGACCACCTGGACTACTCCAGTAGTGTTCGAAACACGGGACGGACTCCCCTGATATTGAATCCGGTAATAGACAGATTGCAATTCACAAACGTCCTAATGGACGGAGGCAGTGACTTAAACCTGCTATACTCAAACACAATCCGTCGGATGGGGATAGACCCTACCAAAATTTGACACAGCCGCACTTCCTTCAAAGGAGTTACGCCAGGCCCTTACGCCAAGTGCACAGGCTCGATATTACTAGAAGTCGTGTTCGGGTTGCCGAACAACTTTCGACGTGAAAAGTTAATTTTCCATATCGTCCCATTTAAAAGTGAATATCAAGCACTATTGGGACGAAAGGCTTTTGTCCGCTTCAACGCCATACCACATTACGCATCTCTTACACTTAAGATGCCCGGTCCACATGGCGCCATTTTAGTGCGAGGGTCACTTAAAGACCCCGGACTCGGATAGACGAATCCGGACTCAGCAGGCTAGGGGCTCCCTAGCCGCATACCTTTTCACAAGGGGCTGTGCGCACAACTAACCGCGGTTTCATATAAACCTAGCTTTAATTATTTACACTTACTCTTTTGCATATTTTTCGCACGAACTGTTTCTAAAACTAAAATGTTCCTCTCTTTCTACAGATGAACAACGTGCGTACCCGTCCAGGATAACGGCGCAACAGAGACACAGGCGCAGACGTGCAGTAGGGACCCGTCGCAAGGATTCTTTTCAGATTAAGACCCTACGTAGACCTTTTTATTACTTTCTCTTGTTGTTAATCTCCCTCGGCTTCTTCCTATAGCCAAAGCGGAGCCTGACGCTTTGGCATCGGCCGCGTCAGAAGACAATGTCCGTACCTGGACACAAGGGGCTTAGGGCATAATTCTGCCCGTTATCATAAAGTCCGAACACCTTCGGGAGTGTTCGGCGTCTCAAGTTAGGCATTATATGCATCAGCTCCGAAGCATGTCTTTGGTCAAATGTTGGGTTTGCCCGGCTCCGTGTTTTGCTGCCTTACGCTCAGATCACCCGCTAACGCAGCACCGGAGAACTATCGCGATTGTGCCCCGCCGGCTGGGCAAGCACCTCGAGAGAAAGCAAAACCGATCGTCATGATATAGCGAGTCCGTCACCACTTGATCGACTATCGGAATGTTTAGAATTCCCCGCTTTGACGAAGGACCGCTTCCCGGTCAGGCACATACGCACCCCGAATCCGGAGATGTGCGGTGCCATTGGGGGTTATATCGTAGCCCCACCCTCGAGCTCCATTGGCTAAGTGAAAGAGATAAAGCATCATAGTCCGGATTGCCTCGTTTGCTACGCTACCACCTCCTTATAACAGGACCGAGACGTCGGATTAAGTGTGAAAACGCGCCATTTTGCAAACACCCCAGCACCTTGTGTGAGGGGGCTGAAGCCGAAGACTGCATCTTTCAGGTTATACACAAGTATACTTAAACGGCCGCAAGGAGAAGTTTTACTACTTGGAAGCACAAGTATAAAAAGCATTCATACTATAATCATTAATTTACAAGGTATTGCGTTCATTTGAACGTTACATTCTTTGAGAACTGCGCCTCTACTTTACGAGCACCGTGCATGACTTCTCCGAAGTAGTGCTCGGCAGGGAGCCGGCTTTCATCCGGACCCTGGGCAACAACGGCGGTGGCATCCATCTCCGGATAATGCACCTTCACACGAGCAAGGGCCATCCACGCGCCCTCGATGCAGGCCAACCGCTTCATCTCCCTTATATGCGGCACCGCACCAAGGAATTGCTGCAATAAGCCAAAGTAGCTCATCGCCTTGGATCTTTCTGGCCAGACATGGGCCACGATGTCAGTCATGGCCAGTCCGGACAGTCTATTCAGTTCGCCCATTCGCCAACCTGTCGTCGCCGAGGAAGAACGCGATCCGGCTGTGGAATTGAGACCAATACAACTCTTCCGCCTCGTGATCCCCTTGGCTCGGAAGTGCTTAACAAAGATCGGCCGCACTCGCAGCCAAGTCCATGTACGGATCCTCCGAACTCCACAGCCGCTCAAATTGAGCGTACTTGCCATCCATAAACCGGCGACGCATAAGAAAAGGCTTGCCAGCCATGATTTCTCCGGCTTGGCGCAGCTCCTCCTTCATAGCCCGCATTGCAGAACGGGCATCCTTGGCTTCGGCGGTGGCCTTCTTCAGGTCTTCCCGCTCCGATAGGCGCTCCTTTTCAAAAGCCTCGCTACGGTCGATAGCATCCTTTAATTTCTTGGCCAATTCGGCCACCTCCGCCCTGCTTAGGCAGTGCGCAGCCTTTTCAGCCTTCAACTCTTCGGCCGCCCTCGCAGCAGCCACATCACTCCTTCGGGCTTGCTCCTTAACTTGAGCAAGCTCGGCCCGAAGGCTCTCCACAGCAGCAGCACTATCTGTATTAACAGCATATAACTTATCAGAGGCGGGCTTGGACCCACTCAATAAAGCAGCTGCGGAGAATTTATTTACCTTGCGACTCGTCAAGTCGCTGATTGACAAGGGCGATGTCAGCATCTGCCACGTCAAGTTGTCGACTTAATTCGACAAACTCACTAGTCCGGCTGGCCCCCGGACTATCCGCCACCTGTATCAGAGTAGCGGTATTCATTGCCTGAGATGTTGAGATTTTGATCCTCGGCACGCTGTCGTTTTCGACAACCTACCGAGTCTCAGGGGCTACTATCTATACAGGGCGCATTTTTTATATGCAAAACTGTTAAAAGACAAAGGGGTGCATCATTTTCAAGATACCTCAAATCCCGCCAAAGAAGCTCAGGCGGCATTATGCAATCCGCTTTCGCGGGGCGAAATCCTTCCGACCACCATACGCACACGCGCGGTGATCTTCTGAAATGGACGCCCTCTCAAGCAAACTCTTGATTCTCGGCCGACTCGGTGGGTCTCGAACTCTTTGGCCCCTCCGGACTCGGGACCCTCCGTGGCGACACTTGGGCTCGCCGCCTCATCTGGCGGGCGGCGGCAGACGGAGGCGACGCTCTCTATCATCTCCGTAAGAAGATCCCCCGAGGATGAACTCATCTGAGACGGCTGCAGATCCGAACTATGATATAAATATTTCGGTTACCTACAGAAGCGTAAAACAAAGGTACTCCCTTATTAATTAATTTCCTCTGTCATACTCACGGCTCGTTGGAGGGCTGGCCCTTCAGCGATGATTGCGCGTCCGGATTCTCTCCGGACGCCGGACCCCCCCGGTGAGGATTTCTTCCCACGCTTAGGGGCTTTGAACTCCGGATCTCCGGAGGCGGTCCTCTTCTCCCTCTGAAGGGAGGGATCCTTGGTTCCCTCCTCTTCGGTCGCCCCTTCGGGCAAAGTATTAGCTCCTTTATCTCCCCCGTCGCCCCCCTCTATGGGCGCAGCCTCCAACATTCGACCAAAGACGGGCTCCAGGCGGTCTCGGGGGGGGGCCGACACCTTATCAGCCTTGATCGCGCCACCCATTCTGTAAAGAATAAAAAGGGTCAGAGATGATCTTTTGAAAGGCATACAAGTAGAATGTCCGGCTCGAGCTACTTACTTGAGTATCCGGCGATCGCGGCTTAAGCTGCGTCCTCGGCGAATCCGACACGCTACTGCGGTCCGAAGAACAGCTTGTACATCTCCGTGGGTGTCGCGCCCATAAAATGCTGGAGAATACGAGGTCCCTCCGGATTGAACTCCCATAGACGGAGAGGACGACGCTTGTGGTAGGAGGTGCTCGATTAGCATGACTTGCATCACCTTGACCGGTCGATCTCCCTTGTTTGGAGGTCTCGAATCCGGCCTGCAAGGCGGGCACGCCCTGGACGGCCCCAGTTGAGCTCCTTGGTCGACCCACGACATTAGTTGCCGTGGAGGTCCCGGCGGAAGGAGGGCGGCGGCTTTGCTTGTCGCCCTTGGAGCAGATGATGTAAAACCACTCCTCGCTGCCACAATCCTGTTCCTCTTGGAAGGAACCTTCGAGCCACGGGCATCGACCTTCCCGCTTATGGTCGCCCACAAGACTCCGCTTGACGCCCCGATCATCTTGGCTCCACCTTGAATGTTTTCAGCCACAGCGAAGTGGGGATGACACGGAGGAAGGCTTCACGCACAATAATGAATGCAGAGATATGGAGGATGGACTCAGAGCCAAGTCGTGGAAGTCCAGCCCGTAGTAGAACAGAGCCCCTCACGAAAGGATCCGCTGGAAGCCTAATCCCGACGGAGGTGAGATGCGAAACGACGATTCGCGGGCTCGAGGCTGGCACGGCCTGCCTGGGCAGCAACTGGCTGAAACCGTGAGGCTGTGCACTTGGCCTCACGCAACTTCAATATGTCCTCCTCCGTGACGGAGGAGGGCACCCACCGGCCCTGGAGGTCGGAGCCGGACATTGTTGTGGATCCGAGGTGCTCGAGTCTGAAGCTCTAGGTGTTGGAACTGGGAGCAGAGGAAAGATTCGATGCAAGGTTGAAAGACAAGGACAGGCCCTGGTCCTCTTATAAAGGGGAAATAACACCAAGGGCCGTCTCCGTGACCGTTTGAGATTCCCCTTTGATAGAGGAGGCGTGGCGACGGGAACGGTTGGGTTACCCACGCACGTATTGATGAGGATCCCGGAATAAAAGGGAACACGATCTACGCTCGACGGGGCGTTAAGGAAACCGCTTCGCTAAACGTGCTGAGGCGGAATAATAAAAACGATCCAAACAAGGGCTTGGCTGCGGTATGATGTCACGCTGCATAATACGTCAGCAGATTGAGCTAAGTGTGTATTTTATTCTCTCTACGTTGGAATGTGGAATTTATTTTGCAGAGCCGGACACTATCCTGGTGTTCATTATTTTCTCCGGACTATTCAAGGGAGGAACCCGCCTTGCAATGCCAAACATTATGCACGCCGGACTTATTGTCATTGAAGACTGGTTCAGGGGCTACTGAGGGAGTCCTGGACTAGGGGGTGTCCGGATAGCCGGACTATCAATATCCGCCGGACTCCCAGATTACGAAGATAGAAGATTGAAGGCTCTGGCTCGTGTCCGGAAGGTACTTTCCTTGGCGTGGAAGGCAAGCTTGGCAAGACGGATATGTAGATCTCCTACCATTGTAACCGACTCTGTGTAACCCTAGCATCTCCGGTGTCTATATATACCGGAGGGCCTTAGTCCATAGGACGAACATTACATCTCAACAATCATACCATAGGCTAGCTTCTAGGGTTTAGCCTCCTTGATCTCGTGGTAGATCTACTCTTGTACTACCCATATCATCAATATTAATCAAGCAGGACGTAGGGTTTTACCTCCATCGAGAGGGCCCGAACCTGGGTAAAAACATTGTGTCCCTCGTCTCTTGTTACCATCCGCCTAGACGCATAGTTCGGGACCCCCTACCCGAGATCCGCCAGTTTTGACACCAACAAGGACCAAACACGAAACAAAACCTATCAAAAGGAGAGGGCGGTGGTCGGAGTCATCTATGTTTGAGTCAATTGGTATGGCACCGCGAAGAATTATCCTTGGGCCCATGACCAAAACTTGTCTTTGATGCACAAGTACCATAAAAAATGGCTAATGTGAAAGAGTTGATCAATTTATGCATAATGGGGGGAGTTCATTGAGAGAACAACACTCCCCCTATGTCCATGCCTACACCTAAACAAGACATCAAGATGAGTATGGTGGGGTGTGCAAGGGTTCAAGCCACATTGCTCGAATCAATGATATTTAGCTCATGCCTTAACTTGCGAAATCTTGCTTCATCCAACGCTTCATGAAAATATCCGCAAGGTTATCATGAGTGTTGACATATTTGAGCTTGATCTCTCCTCACCTAATGTGATCCCGGATTAAGTGATACCAAATCTCAATATGCTTCGTCTTGAAGTGTTGCACCGGGTTGAGAGAGATCTTGATGGCATTTTCATTGTCACACCAAAGAGGCACTTTGTCACAAATGACATGGTAATCCTTTAAAGTTTGCCTCATCCATAGAAGTTGAGCACAAAAACTACCAGCGGCCACATACTCCGCTTCGGTGGACGAGAGAGACACACAACTTTGCTTCTTAGAAGACCAACTCACCAAAGAGCAACCAAGAAATTGGCACCCTCCGGAGTTTGACTTCCTATCCACTTTGTCTCCCTCCTAATCCGAGTCCGAATAGCCCAAAAGGTTGAAGTTAGCTCCTCTTGGGTACCATAGGCGAAAGTTTGGGGTATGAGCCAAATATCGAAAGATTCGCTTGACCACCACATAGTGGCTTTCCTTAGGTGCGGCTTGAAACCATGCACAAATTCCCACACTCAACATGATATCCGGTCTAGATGCACAAAGGTAAAGCAAGGAGCCAATCATGGAACGATATACCTTTTGATCCACCGCTTTACCATTGGGATCTATGTCAAGTTGGCATTTGACGGGCATTGGAGTGGAAGCTGGCTTGACATCACTTAGCTTGAATCTCTTGAGCATGTCTTGAGTGTATTTGGCTTGGTTGATGAAGGTTCCTTCTCTTCTTTTCTTGATTTCGAACCCGAGAAAGAACTTCAACTCTCCCATCATGGACATATTGAACTTCGAGGTCATGAGAGCGGCAAATTACTCATTGAAAGCTTTGTTAGGGGAACCAAAGATAATATCATCAACATATAGTTGGCATACAAACAACTCCCCATTGACCTTCTTAGTAAAAAGAGTGGGTTCGATTTTCCCAATTTCAAACCCACGATCTTGCAACAACTGGGTAATGCGCTCATACCACGCACGTGGGGCTTGTTTAAGGCCATAGAGTGCCTTATCGAGTTGGTACACATGATTGGGGAACTCGGGATCCTCAAACCCCGAGGGTTGTTTGACATACACCAACTCATTACTAGGACCATTAAGAAAAGAACTCTTCACATCCATTTGTTGCAACTTGAATTTATGATGAGAAGCATAAGCAATCAACAAACGAATAGATTCAAGGCGAGCAACGGGAGCAAAGGTTTCACCGTAGTCGATACCCTCGACTTGGGAGTAGCCTTGTGCTACCAAACGAGCCTTGTTGCGAACAATAATTCCATGAGCATCTTGCTTGTTCTTGAATATTCACTTGGTTCCAATGACATTATGGTTCCTTGTTGGCCTTGGCACCAATCTCCACACCTTGTTGTGCTCGAAGTTGTTGAGTTCTTCATGCATGGCATTGAGCCAATCCGGATCCTCGAGCGCCTCATAGACCTTTTGGGGTTTAACACAAGAAACAAATGCGTGATGTTCACAACAGTTTGCTAATTTTCTACGAGTGCTTACCCCCTTTCTCAAACTTCCAAGCACATTCTTCATAAGACGATCTTTGGTACTGAGCTTGGAAGCAATCTTGGCGGCACGTCGCTCCAATTCCTCCTCAAGAGATAGTTGAGGAGCGGTAACTTGATCATCTTGAGCGTTGTCTTGAGCTTGTTCTTGATCTTGAGCTTGCTCTTGATCTTGAACTTGCTCGGGAGGGAGAACTTGGCCTTGGGCATCACTTGGTGGTTCACCACCATCTTGAGATTGATCTTGCCCTTGATCTTGTTCACTTGGTTGAGGGCCTTCACTTTGTTCTTCGGAAGCGTGTGGGTCTTGGGTTGGTGATGGCTCCACTTGAGTGGAACTTTGTCCTTCTTCTTCGGCCACAAGGGGTTCCTCAATGGGTAGGATATGACCAACACCCATTCTTCTTATGGCTTGGGGAGGAATTTCATCACCTACATCACAAGTACCACTTTGCTCCACTTGGGAGCCATTATTCTCGTCAAACTCCATGTTACATGTCTCCTCAATGAGTCTCGTGGACTTGTTGAGGACACAGTAAGCATGAGAGTTTGTAGCATAACCAACAAATATGCCCTCATGAGCTCTAGCCTCAAATTTAGACAAACGAACACCTTTCTTGAGAATGAAACACTTACAACCGAACACCCGTAAGTACTTGCGGTTGGGGTTGTTGCCGGTGAGTATCTCATATGGAGTATTGTTCAAGCCTTTGCGGAGATAGAGCCGATTGTATGCATCACAAGCGGTGTTGATGGATTCGGCCCAAAAGTTGTAGGGAGACTTGAACTCCTCCATCATGGTCCTTGCCGCATCCATCAATGTCCGGTTCTTCCTCTCCGCTACACCATTTTGTTGAGGGGTGTAAGGTGCGGAATATTGATTCTTGATCCCCTCATCACTGAGAAACTCATCCAAGGTGTAGTTCTTGAACTCGGTGCCATTGTCACTTCTTATTGTGAACATCTTTGCATTGTGTTGACGTTGAGCTTCATTTGCAAAGTCGATGAAGGTTTGTTGAGTCTCACTCTTCCTATTGAAGAAATATACCCAAGTGTATCTTGAATAATCATCCACAATCACCAAACAATACTGTCTACCCCCAAGACTATCAAAGGATGGAGGCCCAAAGAGATCCAAGTGAAGGAGCTCCAAGGGCCTCTTCGAGTAGATGATAGTCGTGGGAGGGTGAGCCTTCTCATATAGCTTTGCTTCGATACAAGCACTGCAAGAACGATCTTTGGCAAAACTAACATTTGTTAGTCCAAGGACATGGCCCCCCTTGAGAAGACTTTGCAAAGATCTCATATTGACATGAGCTAAACGGCGATGCCAAAGCCATCCACGTCAACTTTAGCCATTAGGCATGTCGCGGTCTTAGTGGGTCGTTCCAAAAAGTTAATCACATAAAGACCGTTCTCGACATGCCCAACAAAGGCTACTTTAAGAGTCTTGCTCCATGTCGGTGTCAAAACCGGCGGATCTCGGGTAGGGGGTCCCAAACTGTGCGTCTAGGCGGATGGTAACAGGAGACAAGGGACACGATGTTTTTACCCAGGTTCGGGCCCTCTCGATGGAGGTAAAACCCTACTCCTGCTTGATTAATATTGATGATATGGGTAGTACAAGAGTAGATCTACCACGAGATCAAGGAGGCTAAACCCTAGAAGCTAGCCTATGGTATGATTGTTGTGTGTCCTACGGACTAAAACCCTCCAGTTTATATAGACACCGGAGAGGGCTAGGGTTACCCAGAGTCGGTTACAATGGTAGGAGATCTACATATCCGTATCGCCAAGCTTGCCTTCCACGCCAAGGAAAGTCCCATCCGGATACGGGACGAATCTTCAATCTTGTATCTTCATAGTCTTGGAGTCCGGCCAATGATGATAGTTCGGCTATCCGGACACCCCCTAGTCCAGGACTCCCTCACTCCACAAGAGGGCCACGGTATCAATATCAAAGAAAGTGGCAAAGCCCATGAGTGCAAGTTGACGAACGGAAAGTAAATTGTATGCAAGGGACTCAACAAGCATGGCTTTCTCGATCGTGAGATCATGAGGAATGACAACCTTGACAAGACCCAATACCTTAGAAGACGAGTCTCGACATTGGTGGGCATAGATGAGACCTTGTGCACGTCCACCACCAAGTCCTTGCTTCTGGTCATATGATCTGTGGCTCCACTATCGAGCGACCATGATCCCCCATCAGAAGAAAACACCTACAAGAGATCAATGCTTGGTTTTAGGTACCCATTTTGTAATGGGTCCTTTGATGTTAGTAACAAGGATCTTAGGAACCCAAATAGACCATTCAATGTACTCATAAGGAGAACCAACAAATTTGGCATAAACATGCCCATCACTAGCACGACATAGCACATAAGAAGGGTTAAAATCACCGGCTTTGTTGGAAGGAGTGGCAATGCCCTTCTTGACACCACCACCCTTCACATTGTTCTTCTTCTCCGTAGAAGCACCCTCTCCCTCCTTCACAAAAGTTTGCTTGAGAGGAAGAGGTTGTTTGGCCTTGTCATTCTTCTTCTTTTTCTTGGACTTGGGTGCAAACCCAATTCCCTCCTTGCCCACAACTTCCTTTGATTGCTCAAAAGATCGTTGAGGTTCTTCTCACCTTGTATGCAAGACACAAGGCCTTTCTCAAGCTGCTCCTTCAACTTGGCATTCTCCTCCACAAGACGCACATGCTCACAACACGGGTTAGTAGCATTTGCATTATCAATTAAGACCATATGAGGAAAAGTGGCTTTCTCCTTGGTTAGCTTCACTTGGAGTTGATCATGAGACTCCTTGAGGCTAGCATGAGCACCCTTCAAGGCCTTGTGAGCCTTGTCAAGTATATCAAACTCCTCCTTGAGTCCAGCATGGTCAACCCCAAGTTTAGCCTTCCCGGAATTGAGCACATGAGATACAACAAGAGCATGATCAAGATCTTTCTTTAATTTGGCATGATCATCGTTGTGTGACTCCTCGCGATCCAAACGATGACCACGCTCTTCCTCAAGCGCATTAGAGAGATCCGATATCTCATCGGCATAGTCACGACTATGTCCTTCCATCTTAGAGATGGTTTCTTTGTGAGCCTCGATCATGTCATTGGCTTCACCAAGTTGTTCCAAGAGAGCAACGAAGTGCTTCTTGGATTTACCCTTGAGCTTACTCATAAAAGACTCAAATTCATTTACTTCCTCATTAGAGCCCTCACTTTCATCAATGCAATCCGCCAAGGAAGGATTAGTAGTGATGGTAGTTTTGATGTTGGGGGTTACCTTGTTGGTGGCTTTCGCCATGAGGCACTTGGCGGTGATGTTCTTGTTGGGTGAGTCGAAGAGGGACACCCGTGGAGTTGTGGCAATGGCAACGGAGACCATGGAAACCGTCTCACTGTCTTCATCATCATCATCATCCTCATTGTACTCTTCTTGTGCCACCAACCCCTTGGGAGGAGTCTTCTTAGTGAAGTTGTTCTTGTTGGGGAAGGACTTGGCTTTGTCTTTTTGGATAAGCTTGCCACCATTCTCTTCCCTGCTTCTCGTAAGGGCACTCCGCAACAAAGTGGCTCACATTGCCACAATTATAGCATGTCCTCACATGTTGCTTGCCCTTGGTGCCACTTGAGTTGTTCTTGTTGTAGTTGGGCCTTGAGTTCTTCTTGCTCCAAAATTGCCTTGAAGTGAGAGCCATGTGCTCATGATAAGCATATTTTGTATCTTCGGGGTTACTCTCCTCTTCTTCCTCTTCATACTCCTCTTCCACACTAGCCTTGGCCTTCAAAGCAAGCTTGGGTTTCTTTACCCGTTGAGAGCGCATCACCGCATTGTCGGTGGTCTTGTCCAAGATTCTCATAGCAGCAAACCCATCCAACACTTCACTTGAGAACAAGGTATGAAAGTCCGGCCTTTGTTGACAGATGACAAATGACATGGCCTTATGGTAGGCATCATGGCCTTGAGAAACTTGCGCTTGCTCCAATTGTCATCCGTATCCTTGCTCCCATGAACTCGAAGTGAGACCACGAGAGTGGTTAATCTCCAGTAGATCTCACGAGGTTCTTCATCTTCATTCATCACAAACTCATCGGCTTCATCTTGCACCACTTCATAGTTGGAGCATTGAAAGCTTGTGCTTCCCTTGTAAATGGAAACAACATGTTGCCATGCTTCCTTGGCCACGGTGAAAGGTCGGAGATGCGCAATATCTTCGGGTGGAATTGCATCTTGGATAATGAAGAGAGCGGACTCATTGAATTGATGATCCGCGGCTTCTCTAGGAGTGAGGTTGCTTGGGTCATGCGGGTAGAAACCTTGCTCAATAATTCTCCAAAGATTAGTAGAACTATGATTTAAATGACGTTTAAAATGGTAGACCCAAGAGGCAAAATCCTCATTTTTCACAAACTTAGGAGGAGGACCAACATGATTCAAATGAGTGGAGGGAACCGGTCCTCCATAAGTAAGGGGTGGTTCAACATGGGCAAAGATTCTGTTTCCATTTCTACCACTAGGCAAAGGAACTTTATCACTAGTAGCCTCCCCCTAATTGGAGTTAGCATCTGTCACCTTGTTAGTGGGATCGACCACTTCCAACGGTGCGGTGGATAATTGAGACCATCAAGAAACTCCTTAAACATGCCTTTGACCTCGGTCGTCATGGAGGTTTTCAATGTGTCCAAAGCTGCATTGAATTCCTCATGACAGACCGAGGATCCCCCATCAGCCGTAGACAAGGATGGAAGCACACCGGGCTGCTCCTCCCCACTGTCTACGGTTTCAACCATACTCTTCGGACGGTAAGTCCTTAATAAAGAGACGAGGCTCTGATACCAATTGGAAGGATCGATATAGTTGACTAGAAGGGGGGGTGAATAGGCAACCAACAATTTTTAGCTTTTATTTACCAAATTAAACTTTGCATCAAAGTAGGTTGTCTAGATAGGCAACTAGGTGAGCAACCTATATGATGCAATAACAACAAGCACACAAGCAAGCAAGGGATACAACACAATATAAGCTTGCGCAAGTAAAGGTGAGAGATAACCAAGAGTGGAGTCGGTGGAGACGAGGGTGTGTTACCAAAGTTCCTTCCCTTTGAGAGGAAGTATGTCTCCGTTGGAGCGGTTTGGAGGCACAATACTCCCCAAGAAGCCACTAGGGCCACCATATTCTCCTCACGCCCTCGTGATTCCACTATTGGTGCCCTTGGAGGCGGCGACCGAACCTTTACAAACAAGGTTGGGGAAATCTCCACAACTTAATTGGAGGCTCCCAACGACACCACGAAGCTTCACCACAATGGAATATGGATCCGCAGTGACCTCAACCATCTAGGGTGCTCAAACACCCAAGAGTAACAAGATCCGAAAGGGATTAGAGGGGGGAATCAAATTTCTCTTGGTGGAAGTGTAGATCGAGGCCTTCTCAACCAATCCCTAGAGAATCAACAAGTTTGATTGGCTAGGGAGAGAGATCGGGCGAAAATGGAGCTTTGAGCAACAATGGAGCTTGGGGAGGGAAGAGGTGGTCAACTTGGGGAAGAATACCACCTTTATATAGTGGGGGTAAAGATCCAACCGTTACCCACTTCATCAGCCCGCGACCTGCAGTACTACCGCACTGACTTGCGGTACTACCGCGAGGCCTTACGGCACTACCGCTTGATGGTGCAGTACTACCGCTCCCGCGGTAGAGACCAGACGAGCCCCTGTTACATTAAAGCAACGAGCGGTAGAAGCGCCGGAGCGGTACTACCGCGCATCCTTGCGATACTACTGCGAGGCAGGGTTCGACTAGGCTTGGAAGGCATAGACTAATAAAATTACATTCGTGGCTACTTCCGCTAAGTTTTGGTTATGCAAAAATCCAGCACGGTACTACCGCATGCTAGGAGCGGTACTACCGCGTAGGGCGCGGATGTAAAAAATTACTTCTGCGCATGTTAGTGTGCTGGGCTAGAGGCCACAGTACTACCTCTCCTGAGGAGCGGTACTACCGCATAGCGTGGTACTATCGCTTCCCTGGCTGGTACTACCGTGGGCCATTGCGGTACTACTGCTCCCTTGAGCAGTACTACCGAACGCCACATCACAATAGTGTTGGGGAACGCGGTAATTTCAAAATATTTCCTACGATCATGCAAGATCTATCTAGGTGATGCATAACAACGAGAGGGGAGAGTGTGTCCACATACCCTCGTAGACCGAAAGCGGAAGCGTTTCAATAACGCGGTTGATGTAGTCGAACATCTTCGTGATCTAACCGATCAAGTATGAACGCACGGCACCTTCGCGATTTGCACACTTTCAGCTCGGTGACTTCCCTCGAACTCTAGGTCCAACTGAGGCTGAGGGAGAGTTCCGTCAGCACGACGGCGTGGTGACGATGGCGATGAAGTTACTGGCGCAGGGCTTCGCCTAAGCACTACGACGATATGACCGAGGTGTAAAACTGTGGAGGGGGGCACCGCACACGGCTAAGAGATTGTCTGTTGTGCCTTTGGGGTGCCCCCTGTCCCCGTATATAAAGGAGGGGAGGAGGAGGCCGTCCAACAAGGGGCATGCCAGGGAGAGGGGGTCCTACTAGGACTCCAGTCCTAGTAGGATTCAGCCCCACCCTTTTTTCCTTCTACCGGAGAGGGGAAATGGGAAGGAGAGGGAGTAGGAGAAGGAAAGGGGGTGGCGCCCCCTTCCCAAGTCCAATTCGGCCTCCTGCCCAAGGGGGGCGCACCAGCCCCTTGTGGGCTGGTGTGCTTCCCACTTATGGCCCATATTGGCCCATAACTTCTCTCGGGGGGTTCCGGTAACCTCCCGGTACTCCGGAAAAATGCCCGAACCACTCGGAACCATTCCGATGTCCAAATGCAACCTTCCAATATATGAATCTTTATGTCTCAACCATTTTAAGACTCCTCATCATGTCCGTGATCTCATTTGGGACTCCGAACAAACTTTAGTCATCAAATCACATTACTCATAATACAAATTGTCATCAAACGTTAAGCGTGCGGACCCTACGGGTTCGAGAACTATGTAGACATGACAGAGACATATCTCTGGTCAATAACCAATAGCGAAACCTGGATGTTCATATTGGCTCCTACATATTCTACTAAGATCTTTATCGGTCAAAACCGCATAACAACATACGTTGTTCCCTTTGTCATCGGTATGTTACTTGCCCGAGATTTGATCGTCGGTATCATCATACCTAGTTCAATCTCGTTACTGGCAAGTCTCTTTACTCGTTCCGTAACACTTCATCCCACAACCAACTCATTAGTCACAATGCTTGCAAGGCTTATAGTGATGAGTATTACCGAGAGGGCCCAGAGATACCTCTCCGAAACACGGAGTGACAAATCCTAATCTCGATCTATGCCAACCCAACAAACACCTTCAGAAACACCTGTAGAGCACCTTTATAATCACCCATGTACGTTGTGATGTTTGGTAGTACACAAAGTGTTCCTCCGGTATTCGGGAGTTGCATAATCTCATAGTCTGAGGAACATGTATAAGTCATGAAGAGAGCAGTAGCAATGAAACTGAAACGATCATAATGCTAAGCTAAAGGATGGGTCATGTCCATCACATCATTCTCCTAATGATGTGATCCCGTTCATTAAATGACAACACATGTCTATGGTTAGGAAACATAACCATATTTGATAAACGAGCTAGTCAAGTAGAGGCATACTAGAGACAATATGTTTTGTCTATGTATTCACACATGTACTAAGTTTCCGGTTAATACAATTCTAGCATGAATAATAAACATTTATCATGAAATAAAGAAATAAATAAGAACTTTATTATTGCCTCTAGGGCATATTTCCTTCAGTCTCCCACTTGCACTAGAGTCAATAATCTAGTTCACATCGCCATGTGATTTAACACCAATAGTTCACATTTGTATGTGATTAACACCCATAGTTCGCATCGCCATGTGACCAACACCCAAAGGGTTTACTAGATTCAATAATCTAGTTCACATCGCTATGTGATTAACACCCAAAGAGTACTAAGGTGTGATCATGTTTTGCTCGTGAGAGAAGTTTAGTCAACGGGTCTGTCACATTCAGAGCCGTATGTATTTTGCAAATATTCTATGTCTACAATGCTCTGCATGGAGCTACTCTAGCTAATTGCTCCCACTTTCAATATGTTTCTAGATCGAGACTTAGAGTCATCTGGATCGGTGTAAAAGCTTGCATCGACGTAACTCTTTACGGCAAACTCTTTATCACCTCCATAACCGAGAAATATTTCCTTAGTACTCACTAAGGATAATTTTGACCCTTATCCAGTGATCTACTCTTAGATCATTATTGTACCCCCCCTTGCCAAACCATGGCAAGGTACACAATAGGTCTGGTACACAACACAACATACTTTATAGAACCTATGAATGTGGCAAAGGGAATGACTTTCATTCTCTTTCTATCTTCTGTCGTGGTCGGGCTTTGAGTCTTACTCAACTTTACACCTTGTAATATAGACAAGAACTCCTTCTTTGACTGGTCCATTTTGAATTATTTCAAAAACTTGTCAAGGTATTTACTCATTGAAAAATCTTATCAAGCGTCTTGATCTATCTCTATAGATCTTGATGCCCAATATGTAAGCAACTTCACCGAGGTCTTTCATTGAAAAACTCTTATTCAAGTATCCCTTTATGCTATCTAGAAATTCTATATCATTTCCAATCAACAATATGTCATCCACATATAATATTAGAAATGCTACAGAGCTCCCACTCACTTTCTGTAAATACAGGCTTCACCGCAAGTCTGTATAAAACCATATGCTTTGATCGCACTATCAAAGCGTTTATTCCAACTCCGAGAGGCTTGCAACAGTCCATAAATGGATCACTGGAGCTTGCACACTTTGTTAGCACCCTTTGGATCGACAAAACCTTCTGGTTGCATCATATACAACTCTTCTTCTAGAAATCCATTCAGGAATGCAGTTTTGACATCCATCTGCCTGATTTCATAAAATATGGCTACTGCTAACATGATTCAGACGGATTTAAGCATCACTACAGTTGACAAAATCTCATTGTAGTCAACACCTTGAACTTGTCGAAAACCTTTTTGTGACAAGTCGAGCTTTGTAGATAGTAACACTACTATCAGTGTCTGTCTTCCTCCTTAAGATCCATTTATTTTCTATGGCTTGCTGATCATCGAGCAAGTCCACCAAACTCCACACTTTGTTCTCATACATGGATCTCATCTCAGATTTCATGGCCTCAAGCCATTTCGCAGAATCTGGGCTCATCATTGCTTCCTCATAGTTTGTAGGTTCATCATGGCCTAGTAACATGACTTCCAGAATAGGATTACCGTACCACTCTGGTGCGGATCATACTCTGGTTGACCTACGCGGTTCGGTAGTAACTTGATCTGAAGTTTCATGATCATCATCATTAGCTTCCTCACTAATTGCTGTAGGAATCACTGGAACTGATTTATGTGATGAACTACTTTCCAATAAGGGAGAAGGTACAATTACCTCATCAAGTTCTACTTTCCTCCCACTCACTTCTTTCGAGAGAAACTCCTTCTCTAGAAAGGATCCATTTTTAGCAACGAACTTGCCTTCAGATCTGTGATAGAAGGTGTACCCAACAGTTTCCTTTGGGTATCCTATGAAGACACATTTCTCCGATTTGGGTTTGAGCTTATTAGGTTGAAGCTTTTTTCACATAAGCATCGCAACCCCAAACTTTAAGAAATGACAACTTTGGTTTCTTGCCAAACCACATTTCATAAGGCGTCGTCTCAACGGATTTTGATGGTGCCCTATTTAAAGTGAATGCAGTTGTCTCTAATGCATGACCCCAAAACGATAGTGGTAACCCGGTAAGAGACATCATAGATCGCACCATATCCAATAAAGTGCGGTTACGATGTTCGGACACACCATTATGCTGTGGTGTTCCATGTGGCGTGAGTTGTGAAACTATTCCACATTGTTTTAAATGAAGGCCAAACTCATAACTCAAATATTCTCCTCCACGATCAGATCATAGAAACTTTAATTTCTTGTTACGATGATTCTCCACTTCACTCTGAAATTCTTTGAACTTTTCAAATGTTTCAGACTTGTGTTTCCTTAAGTAGATATACCCATATCCGCTCAAATCATATGTGAAGGTCAGAAAATAACGATACCTACCACGAGCATCAACACTCATTGGACCGCATACATCGATATGTATTTTTTCCAATAAGTCACTAGCTCGTTCTGTTGTTCCGGAGAACGGAGTTTTAGTCATCTTGACCATAAGACACGGTTCGCAAGTATCAAGTGATTCATAATCAAGTGATTCCAAAAGTCCATCTTTATGGAGTTTCGTCATGCACTTTACACCGATATGACCCAAATGGCAGTGCCACAAATATGTTGCACTATCATTATCAACTTTGCATCTTTTGGCATCAATATTATGAATATGTGTATCACTACGATCAAGATTCAATAAACCATCAACATTGGGTGTATGACCATAGAAGGTTTTATTCATGTAAACAGAATAACAATTTATTCTGTCTTAGATGAATAATTGTATCACAATAAACATGATCTAATCATATTTATGCTTGACGCAAACACCAAATAACATTTATTTAGGTTCAACACTAATCTCGAAAGTATAGGGAGTGTGCGATGATGATCATTTCAATCTTGGAACCACTTCCAACACACATCATCACTTCACCCTCAACTCGTCTATGTTTATTCTGTAACTCCTGTTTCGAGTTACTAATCTTAGCAATCGAACAAGTATCAAATACCCAGGGCTACTACAAACACTAGTAAGGTACACATCAATAACCTGTATATCAAATATACCCTTGTTCACTTTGCCATCCTTCTTATCCACCAAATATTCAGGGCATTTCGCTTCAAAGGACCATTTCCTTTGCAAGAGAAGCACTTCGGTTTCAGGCTTTGGTCCAGCTTTGGGCTTCTTCACGGGAGTGACAACTTACTTGCCATTCTACTTGAAGATCCCTTTCTTTCCCTTTGCCCTTTTCTTGAAACTAGTGGTCTTGTCAATCATCAAAACTTGATGTTCTTTCTTGATTTCTACCTTCGTCGATTTCAGCATCACGAAGAGCTCAGGAATTGTTTTCGTCATCCCTTGCATACTATAGTTCATCACAAAGTTCCAGTAACTTGGTGATGGTGACTAGAGAACTCTGTCAATCACTATCTTATCTGGAAGATTAACTCCCACTTGACTCAAGTGATTGTAGTACCCAGACAATCTGAGCACATGCTCACTACTTGAGCTATTCTCCTCCATCTTTTAGCTATAGAACTTGTTGGAGACTTCATATCTCTCAACTCGGGTATTTGCTTGAAATATTAACTTCAACTCCTAGAACATCTCATATGGTCCATGACGTTCAAAACGTCTTTGAAGTCTCGATTCTAAGCCGTAAAGCATGGTGCAATAAACTATCAAGTAGTCATCATATTAAGCTAGCAACCGTTCATAACGTCTGTGTCTGCTCCTGCAATAGTTTTGTCACCTAACGGTGCATCAAGGACATAATTCTTCTGTGCACAATGAGGATAAACGTCAGATCATGGACTCAGTCCGCATCATTGCTACTATCATCTTTCAACTTAGTTTTCTCTAGGAACACATATAAAAACATAGGGAAGCTATAACGCGAGCTATTGATCTACAACATAATTTGCAATATACTATCAGGACTAAGTTCATGATAAATTAAAGTTCAATTAATCATATTACTTAAGAACTCCCACTTAGATAGACATCCCTCTAGTCATCTAAATGATCACGTGATCCAAATCAACTAAACCATGTTCGATCATTACGTGAGATGGGGTAGTTTTCAATGGTGAACATCACTATGTTGATCATATCTACTATATGATTCACGCTCGACCTTTCGATCTCCAATGTTTCGAGGCCATATCTGCATATGCTAGGCTCGTCAAGTTTAACTCGAATATTCTGCCTGTGCAAAACTTGCTTGCACCCGTTGTATGTGAACGTAGAGCCTATCACACCCGATCATCACGTGGTGTCTCAGCATGAAGAATTGTAGCAACGGTGCATACTCAGGGAGAACACTTATACCTTGAAATTTAGTAAGGGATCATCTTGTAATGCTACCGCCGTACTAAGCAAAATAAGATGCATAAAAGATAAACATCACATGCAATCAAAATATGTGACATGATATGGCCATCATCATCTTGTGCTCATGATCTCCATCACTGAAGCATCGTCATGATCTCCATCGTCACCGGCACGACACCTTGATCTCCATCGTAGCATCGTTGTCGTCTCGCCAACTATTGTTACTATGACTATTGCTACCTCTTAGTGATAAAGTAAAACAAACATGGCGATTGCATTGCATACAATAAAGCGACAACCATATGGCTCCTGCCAGTTGCCGATAACTTTGTTACAAAACATGATCATCTTATACAACAATTTATATCACATCATGCCTTGACCATATCACATCACAGCAAGCCCTGCAAAAACAAGTTAGACGTCCTCTACTTTGTTGTTGCAAGTTTTATGTGGCTGCTACGGGCTTAGCAAGAACCGCTCTTACCTACGCATCAAAACCACAATGATTTTTCATCAAGTGTGTTGTTTTAACCTTTAACGAGGACCGGTTGTAGCCACACTCGATTCAACTAAAGTTGGAGAAACAGACACTCACTAGCCACCTGTGTGCGAAGCACGTCGGTAGAACCAGTCTCGCGTAAGCGTACGCGTAATGTCGATTTGAGCCGCTTCTGCTGGTAAGCAGTATGACTATTATCGCCCACAACTCTTTGTGTTCTACTCCTGCATATAACATCTACACATAGACCTGGCTCGGATGCCACTGTTGGGGAAGGCGGTAATTTCAAAAAAAATCCTACAATCATGCAAGATCTATCTAGGTGATGCATAGCAACAATAGGGGAGAGTGTGTCCACGTACCCTCGTAGACCGAAAACATAAGCGTTTCAATAACGTGGTTGATGTAGTCGAACGTCTTCGCGATCCAACCTATCAAGTACCGAACGCACGACACCTCCGCGATCTGCACATGTTCAGCTCGGTGAGATCCCTTGAACTCGAGATCTAGCTGAGGACGAGGGAGAGTTCTGTCAGCACAACGGCGTGGTGACGGTGATGATGAAGTTACCGGCGCAGGGATTTGCCTAAGCACTACGATGATATGACCGAGGTGTAAAACTGTGGAGGGGGGCACCGCACACGGCTAAGAGGTTGTACGTTGTGCCTTTGGGGTACCCCCTGCCCCCGTATATAAAGGAGGGGAGGAGGAGGCCAGCCAACAAGGGGCGCGCCAAGGAGAGGGGAGTCCTACTAGCACTCCAGTCCTAGTAGGATTCGACCCCACCCTTTTTCCTTCTATCGGAGGGGGGAAAGGGGAAGGAGAGGGGGTAGGAGAAGGAAAGGGGGTGGCGCCCCCTTCCCAAGTCCAATTCGGCCTCCTGCCCAAGGGGGCGCACCAACCCCTTGTGGGCTGGTGTGCTTCCCTCTTATGGCCCATAAGGCCCATAACTTCTCCCAGGGGGTTCCGGTAACCTCTAGGTACTCCGGAAAAACGCCCGAACCACTCGGAACCATTCCGATGTCCAAATGCAACCTTCCAATATATGAATCTTTATGTCTCAACCATTTCAAGACTCCTCGTCACATTCGTGATCTCATCCGGGACTCCGAACAAACTTCAGTCATCAAATCACATAACTCATAATACAAATCGTCATCGAACGTTAAGCGTGCGGACCCTACGGGTTGGAGAACTATGTAGACATGACTGAGACATATCTCCGGTCAATAACCAATAGCAGAACATGGATGCTCATATTGGCTCCTACATATTCTGCTAAGATCTTGATCGGTCAAACCGCAGAACAACATATGTTGTTCCCTTTGTCATCGGTATGTTACTTGCCCGAGATTTGATCGTTGGTATCATCATACCTAGTTCAATCTCATTACCGGCAAGTCTCTTTACTCGTTCTGTAACACTTCATCATGCAACCATCTCATTAGTCACAATGCTTGCAAGGCTTATAGTGATGAGTATTACCGAGAGGGCCCACAGATACCTCTCCAAAACACGGAGTGACAAATCCTAATCTCGATCTATGCCAACCCAACAAACACCTTCAGAGACACCTGTAGAGCACCTTTATAATCACCTTTATGTGTGACGTTTGGTAGCACACAAAGTGTTCCTCCGGTATTCGGAAGTTGCATAATCTCATAGTCTGAGGAACATGTATAAGTCATGAAGAGAGCAGTAGCAATGAAACTGAAACGATCATAATGCTAAGCTAACGGATGGGTCATGTCCATCACATCATTCTCCTAATGATGTGATCCTGTTCATTAAATGACAACACATGTCTATGGTTAGGAAACATAACCATCTTTGATAAACGAGCTAGTCAAGTAGAGGCATACTAGGGACAATATGTTTTGTCTATGTATTCACACATGTACTAAGTTTCCGGTTAATACAATTCTAGCATGAATAATAAACATTTATCATGAAACAAGGAAATAAATAATAACTTTATTATTGCCTCTAGGGCATATTTCCTTCAAATAGCACTTGGAGTCCTTCATTTTGTAAAGACACAGATAAACGGTCGGTGCTCCAAAGAAGCAAAGGAAAGGTGGTGCAAAGGAATAGACGTGTATGTGTTGATTCCACCCTAACCTTTCCGAAGCGAACCCCCTCTTAATAGTGCGGCTTTCCTATGAATCAAATCCACCGAAAAGAAACATAGAGAAACGTCGTCTTCACTAGGCTCCGAGGGGCACCGAATTGTCTTGTGCCTAGACATGAGATATTTGAAATGCTCAATGCACACGATTAGTCCGCAAATGCATTGTCATCTATCACCAAAACTACATAGGGAGAAATATGCCCTTACACCCGTTGACTAAACCTCTCTCACAAGCAAAACATGATCACACCTTAGTAGTTTTTCGGTGTTAATCACATATCGATTTGAACTATATTATTGACTGTAGTAAAACCTTTAGTTATTGCTCACATGACGATGTGAACTATGGGTCTTAATCACATGATGATGTGAACTAGATTATTGACTCTAGTGCAAGTAGGAGACTAAAGGAAATATGCCCGAGAGTCAATAATAAAGTTGTTATTTTATATTTCCTTATTCATGATAAAGGTTTATTATTCATGCTAGAATTGTATTGACTAGAAACTTAAATACACGTATGGATACATAAACAAATACTGTGTCCCTAGTGAGCCTATACTAGACTAGCTCGTTGATCAAAGATGGTTAAGGTTTCCTAACCATGGACATGAGTTGTCATTTGATAACGGGATCACATCATTAGGAGAATGATGTGATGGACAAGACCCATCTGTTAGCTTAGCATAATGATTGTTCAGTTTTATTGCTATTGTTTCTTCATTTCAAATACATATTCCTTCGACTATGAGATTATGCAACTCCTGGATACCGGAGGAATACCTTGTGTGCTATCAAAAGTCACAACATAACTGGGTGATTATAAAGATGCTCTACAGGTATCTCCGAAGGTGTTTGTTGAGTTGGAATATATCGAGATTAGGATTTGTCGCTCCGAGTATCGGAGAGGGATCTCTGGGCCCTCTCGGTAATACACATCAGAAGCTTCCAAGAAAACGACTAAGGAGTGAGTCATGAGGTGATGTATTACGGAACGAGTAAAGAGACTTGCCAGTAACGAGATTGAACTAGGTATGAAGATACCAACGACCGAATCTCGGGCAAGTAACATATCGATGGACAAAGAGAATTACGTATGTTGTCATAACGGTTCAACCGATAAAGACCTTCGTAGAATATGTAGGAGGCAATATGAGCATCCAGGTTCCGGTATTGGTTATTGACCAGAGAGGTGTCTCGGTCATGTTACATAGTTCTCTAACCCGTAGGGTCCTCACGCTTAACGTTTGATGACAATATAATATTATATGAGTTATGTATTTGGTGACCGAATGTTTTTCGGAGTCCCGGATGAGATCATAGACATGACGAGGAGTCTCGAAATTGTCTAGAGGTAAAGATTGATATATAGGACGATGGTATTCGGACACCAGAACTGTTCCAGAGGGTACCGGGTACATATCGGGTCACCGGAAGGGGTTTCGGGCACCCCGACAAAAGATATGGGCCTTATGGGCCAAGAGGGAAAACACACCAGCCACAAGGAGCTGGTGCGCCCCCCCCCATATGGGCCGGCCACGGTGGAGAAGGAAAGTGGGAAAGGGGAAAGGCAAGTGTGGATTAGGATTCCCACTTCCTTCTCTCTCTCTCCCCTCCTCTTTCCTTCCCCCTCCGACAAACATGGCAGGGGCGGGGCAGCCAAGGGCAGGAGCCCAAGTAGGATTCAGTCCTACTTGGGGCGCCCCTAGGCCTCTCCCCTCTCCCTCCCACCTATATATATGAGGAAGGGGGCACCTAGCACACACCAGACAATTTCCTAGCCATGTGTGGCGTCCCCCTCCACTATTTACTCTCCGGTCATATTTTTGTAGTGCTTAGGCGAAGCCCTGCAGAGATCACTTCACCATCACCGTCACCATGCCATCGTGCTGACAGAACTCACCTACTACCTCGACGTCTTGCTGGACCAAGAAGGCGAGGGATGTCATTGAGCTGAAAGTGTGTGCTACCTCTTGAGCATTGGGTTGGTTTTCCCTTGAAGAGGAAAGGGTGATGCAGCAAAGTAGCGTAAGTATTTCCCTCAGTTTTGAGAACCAAGGTATCAATCCAGTAGGAGACTCCTCAAAAGTCCCACGCAGCTACACAAACAAACAAGAACCTCGCAACCAACACGATAAAGGGGTTGTCAATCCCTTCACGGTAACTTGCGAAAGTGAGATCTGATAGAGATAATAAGATAAGATAAGTATTTTGGGTATTTTTATGATATAGATTGGAAAGTAAAAGATGCAAATAAAAGTAGATGGGAAACTTATATGATAAAAGATAGACCCGGAGCCATAGGTTTCACTAATAGCATAACTATTACAGTGGGTGAACAAATTACTGTCAAGCAATTGATAGAAAAGTGCATAGTTATGAGAATATCTAGGCATGATCATGTATATAGGCATCACGTTCGCAACAAGTAGACCGAAACGATTCTGCATCTCCTACTATTACTCCACACATCGACCGCTATCCAGCATGCATCTAGAGTATTAAGTTCATAAGAACAGAGTAACGCATTAGGCAAGATGACATGATGTAGAGGGATAAACTCAAGTAGTATGATATAAATCCAATCTTTTTATCCTCGATGGCAACAATACAATACGTGCCTTGCTACCCCTGCTGTCGCTGGGAAAGGACACCACAAGATTGAACCCAAAGGTAAGCACTTCTCCCATTGCAAGAAAGATCAATCTAGTAGGCCAAACCAAACTGATAACTCGAAGAGACTTGCAAAGATAATCAATCATACATAAAAGAATTCAGAGGAGATTCAAATATTTCTCATAGATAAACTTGATCATAAACCCACCATTCATCGGATCTTGACAAACACACCGCAAAAAGAGTTACATCAAATAGATCTCCAAGAAGATCAAGGAGAACTTTGTATTGAGATTCAAAGAGAGAGAAGAAGCCATCTAGCTAATAACTATGGACCCGAAGGTCTGTGGTAAACTACTCACAACTCATTGGAGAGGCCTTGGAGATGATGTAGAGGCCCTCCATGGTCGATTCCCCCTCCGGTGGAGCACCGACGAAGGCTCCAAGATGGGATCTCGCGGATACAGAAGGTTGCGGCGGTGGAAATAGTTTTTCGTGGTGCTCTTGGATGTTTTCGGGGTATGTGGATATATATAGGAGAAAGAAGTATGTCAGTTGAGCCACGAGGGGCCCACGAGGGTGGGGCGCGTGCCCACCCCCTTAGGGTGCGCCGGGCACCCTCGTGGGCGCCTCGTTTCCTGCTTGACATCCACTCCGAGTCTCCTGGATTGCGTTTGTTCCAAAAAGATCGTTCCTGGAGGTTTCATTCCGTTTGGACTCTGTTTGATATTCCTTTTCTTCAAAACACTGAAATAGGCAAAAAAATAGCAATTCGGGTTGGGCCTCCTGTTAGTCCCAAAAATGATATATAAGTGTAAAGTAAAGCCCATAAACATCCAAAACGGGGTAATATAATAGCATGGAACAATAAAAAATTATAGATATGTTGGAGACATATCAAGCATCCCCAAGCTTAATTCCTGCTCGTCCTCGAGTAGGTAAATGATAAAAACAGAATTTTTGATGCGGAATGCTACCTAGCATAATTCTCAATGTAATTTTCTTTATTGTGGCATGAATATTCAGATCCAAATGATTAAAAATAAAAGTTCATATTGACATAAGAAATAGTAATACTTCAAGCATACTAACAAAGCAATCATGTCTTCTCAAAATAACATGGCTAAAGAAAGTTCATCCCTACAAAATCATATAGTTAGGCTATGTTTCCTTTTCATTACACAAAATACTCCCATCAAGAACAACCCCGGTTTGATCCAAGCAATTGGTTCATACTTTTTAACGCGCTTCAGCTTTTCTCAACTCTCACGCAATATATGAGCGTGAGCCATGGATATAGCACTATGGGTGGAATAGAATATGATGATGGAGGTTGTGTGGAGAAGACAAAAAAATAAGAAAGTCTCACATTGACGAGGCTAATCAACGGGCTATGGAGATGCCCATCAATTGATGTCAACATGAGGAGTAGGGATTGCCATGCAACGGATGCACTAGAGCTATAAATGTATGAAAGCTCAACAAAAGAAATAAGTGGGTGTGCATCCAACTTGCTTGCTCATGAAGACCTAGGGCATTTTGAGGAAGCCCGTCGTTGGAATATACAAGCCAAGTTCTATAATTAAAAATTCCCACTAGTATATGAAAGTGACAACATATGAGACTCTCTATATGAAGAACATGGTGCTACTTTGAAGCACAAGTGTGGAAAAGGATAGTAACATTGTCCCTTTTTGTTGGGCCTTTCTTTTTTATTTGGCTTTCCTTTTTTTATTTTTTTTCTTTGGCCATTCTTTTTTTTTGGCCTTTCTTTTTTATAAGGGACAATGCTTTAATAATGATGATCATCACACTTCTATTTATTTACAACTCATGAATTACAACTCAAAACTAGAACAAGATATGACTCTATATGAATTCCTCCGGCGGTGTACCGGGATGGGCAATGAATCAAGAGTGACATGTATGAAAAATTATGCATGGTGGCTTTGCCACAAATACGATGTCAACTACATGATCATGCAAGGCAATATGACAATGATGATGTGTGTCATGATAAACGGAACGGTGGAAAGTTGCATGGCAATATATCTCGGAATGGCTATGGAAATGCCATGATAGGTAGGTATGGTGGCTGTTTTGAGGAAGATATAAGGAGGTTTATGTGTGATAGAGCGTATCGTATCACGGGGTTTGGATGCACCGGCGAAGTTTGCACCAACTCTCAAGGTGAGAAAGGGCAATGCACGGTACTGAAGAGGCTAGCAATGATGGAAAGGTAAGAGTGTGTATAATCCATGGACTCAAATTAGTCGTAAAGAACTCATATACTTATTGAAAAAGTTTTATTAGCCCTCGAAGCAAAGTACTACTACGCATGCTCCTAGGGGGGAGGTTGGTAGGAGTTAACCATCGCGCGCCCCGACCTCCACACATAAGGAAAGCAATCAAAAGAGCACCCCATGCAACAGATTTGTCACACAACTTTTACCATACGTGCATGCTATGGGACTTGCCAACTTCAACACAAGTATTCTTAAAATTCACAATTACCCAACTAACATGACTCTAATATCACCACCTCTATATCTCAAAACAATTATCAAGCATCAAATTGATCATAGCATCCAATTTAGTTCCTATGATAGTTTTTATTATACCCAACTTGGATGCTCATCATTCTAGGACCATTTTTTTAACCATAGGAAATACCATGCTGTTCTAAAATACTCTCAAAATAATATAATTTAAGCATGAGAGATCAACAATTTCTACAAAATTAAACCACCGCCGTGCTCTAAAAGATATAAGTGAAGCACTAGAGCAAAATTATCTAGCTCGAAAGATATAAGTGAAGCACATAGAGTATTCTAATAAATTCCAAATCATGTGGGTTTCTCCCAAAATGTGTGTACATCAAGGATGATTGTGGTAATCTAAAAATCAAAGATTTATATCATACAAGACGCTCCAAGAAAACACATATCATGTGGCGAATAAAAATATAGCCCCAAGTAAAGTTACCGATAGACGAAGACGAAAGAGGGGATGCCTTCCGGGGCATCCCCAATCTTAGGCTTTTGGTTGTACTTGGATTATCTTGGGGTTCCATGGGCATCCCCAAGCTTAGGCTCTTGCCACTCCTTATTCCATAGTCCATCAAATCTTTACCCAAAACTTGAAAACTTCACAACACAAAACTCAACAGGAAATCTCACAAGCTCCGTTAGTGCAAGAAAGAAAAACCACCACATAAGGTACTGTAATGAACTCATTATTTATTTATATTGGTGTTAAACCTACTTTATTCCAACTTATCTATGATTCATACCCCCCCCCCCGATACTAGCCATAGATGCATCAAAATAAGCAAACAACACACGAAAAACAGAATCTGTCAAAAACAGAACAGTCTGTAGCAATCTGTAACTTTCGAATACTTATTGAACTCTAAAAATCCTAAAAAAATAGGAAGTCCTGGGAAATTTGTCTATTGATCTACTACAAAAAGAATCAACACAAAATCACGTTTATGTGATTTATTCAAATTATTCTTGCGCGCGCAAAAGTTTCTGTTTTTCAGCAGAATCAAATTAACTATCACCGTAGGTTATCCTATAGGTTCTACTTGGCACAAACACTAATTAAAGCATAAAACCACATCTAAACAGAGGCTAGAAGAAATATTTATTACTAAAGAGAATCAAAAATCAAGGAACTAAAATAAAATTGGGTTGCCTCCCAACAAGCGCTATCGTTTAACGCCCCTAGCTAGGCATAAAAGTGAGAATAGATCTACATATTGCCATCTTTGGCATTCAAATCATAAGTAGCTCGCATAATAGATTCATAAGGTAATTTGAATTTATTTCTAGGGAAGTGTTCCATACCTTTCCTTAGTGGAAATTGGAATCTAATATTCCCTTTCTTCATATCAATAATTGCACCAATCGTTCTAAGGAAAGGTCTACCAAGAATAATAGGACATGAAAGATTGCAATCTATATTAAGAACGATAAAATCTACGGGCACATAATTCTTATTTGCAACAATAAGAACATCATTGGTCCTTTCCATAGGTTTCTTAATGGTGGAATCCGCAAGGTGCAAGTTTAAAGAGCAATCATCAAAATCATGGAAACCTAGCACATCACATAAAGTTTTCAAAATCGTGGAAACACTAGCACCCAAATCACACAAAGCATAGCATTAATGATCTTTAATTTTAATTTTTATAGTAGGTTCCAACTCATCATAAAGTTTTCTAGGTACAGAAACTTCCAATTCAAGTTTTTCCTCATAAGATTGCATCAAGGCATCAACAATATGTTTGGTAAAAGCTTTATTTTGACTATAAGCATGAGGAGAATTCAACACGGATTGCAACAAGGAAATACAATCTATTAAAGAACAATTATCATAATTAAATTCCTTGAAATCCATAATAGTGGGTTCAATGCTATGTAAAGTTTTGACTTCTCCAATTCCACTTTTACTAAATTTAGCATCAAGATCTAAAAACTCCGAATCATTGGGACGCCTTTTAACTAAAGTTGACTCATCTCTAGTCCCATCATTATTAAGAATCATATTGCAAAAAAAGATTTAATAGGAGACACATCAATAACTTTTAGATCTTCATCCTTATTTTCATGGAAACTAGAAGAACACGCTTTTACAAAGCAATCTTTCTTAGCACGCATCCTAGCGGTTCTTTCTTTGCACTCATCAAGGGAAATTCTCATGGCTTTGAGAGACTCATTGATATCATGCTTAGGTGGAATAGATCTAAGTTTCAAAGAATCAACATCAAGCGAAAGTCTATCGATGTTCCTAGCCAATTCATCAACTTTAAGCAATTTTTCTTCAAGCAAAGCATCGAAATTCTTTTGAGAGATCATAAATTCTTTAACACTATTCTCAAAATCAGAGGGAATCTTATTAAAATTTCCATAAGAATTGTTGTAGGAATTACCATAATTATTAGAGGAATTACTAGGAAACGACCTAGGATTAAAGTTTCCTCTATAAGCATTGTTACCAAAATTATTCCTACCAACAAAATTCACATCCATAGATTCATTATTATTCTCAATCAAAGTAGACAAAGGCATATCATTAGGATCAATAGGAGCACTCTTAGTAGCAAACAATTTCATAAGTTCATCCATCTTTCCACTCAAAGCATTAATTTCTTCTATCGCATGAACCTTTTTACTAGTAGATCTTTCGGTGTGCCATTGAGAATAATTAACCATAATATTTTCTAGGAGTTTAGTAGCTTCTCCTAAAGTTATTTCCATAAAAGTGCCTGCCGTGGCCGAATCTAAAAGATTTCTAGAAGCAAAATTCAATCCAGCATAAAAATTTTGTATGATCATCCATAAATTCAAACCATGTGTAGGGCAATTGCAAATCATTAATTTCATTCTTTCCCAAGATTGGG
This sequence comes from Aegilops speltoides, assembly GCA_021437245.1. NCBI lineage: Eukaryota > Viridiplantae > Streptophyta > Magnoliopsida > Poales > Poaceae > Aegilops > Aegilops speltoides. The sequence continues at coordinate 485,672,166 of CM038142.1, read as the reverse complement.
CAACATGCTCATGATCAAGTTGTTTAAAATTCATAATATTGTTTTCTAAGAGAGATGATCTTAGCGGGAGGAAAATACTTAGAGATAAAAGCATCTTTGCACTTATTCCATGAATCAATACTATTTTTAGGCAAAGACGAAAACCAAGTCTTAGCACGATCTCTAAGTGAAAACGGAAATAACTTCAATTTAACAATATCATTATTTGTATCTTTCTTCTTTTGCATATCACACAAATCAACAAAGTTGTTTAGATGAGTAGCGGCATCTTCACTAGGAAGGCCGGAGAATTGATCTTTCATAACAAGATTCAACAAAGCAACATTGATTTCACAAGATTCGGCATCATTAAGAGGAGTAATCAGAGTGCTAAGGAAATCATTATTGTTGGTATTGGAAAAGTCACACAATTTGGTATTATCTTGAGCCATCGTGACAAGCAATCCAACACACAAGCACACAAAAGGCAAGCAAAAAAGAGAGGCGAACGGGAAAGAGAGGGCAAATAAAACGGCAAGGGTGAAGTGGGGGAGAGGAAGACGAGAGGCAAATGGCAAATAATGTAATGCGAGGGAGATGAGTTTGTGATGGGTACTTGGTATGTCTTGACTTAAGCGAAGACCTCCCCGGCAACGGCGCCAGAAATCCTTCTTGCTACCTCTTGAGCATTGCGTTGGTTTCCCCTTGAAGAGGAAAGGGTGATGCAGCAAAGTAGCGTAAGTATTTCCCTCAGTTTTGAGAACCAAGGTATCAATCCAGTAGGAGGCTCCTCAAAAGTCCCACGCACCTACACAAACAAACAAGAACCTCACAACCAACACGGTAAAGGGGTTGTCAATCCCTTCACGGTAACTTGCGAAAGTGAGATCTGATAGAGATAATAAGATAAGATAAATATTTTTGGTATTTTTATGATATAGATTGGAAAGTAAAAGATGAAAATAAAAGTAGATGGGAAACTTATATGATAAAAGATAGACCAGGGGGCCATAGGTTTCACTAGTGGCTTCTCTCAAGATAGCATAAGTATTACGGTGGGTGAACAAATTACTGTCAAGCAATTGATAGAAAAGTGCATAGTTATGAGAATATCTAGGCATGATCATGTATATAGGCATCACGTCCGCAACAAGTAGATCGAAACGATTATGCATCTACTACTATTACTCCACACATCGACCGACTCCTGCCTGCATCTAGAGTATTAAGTTCATGAAGAACAGAGTAACACATTAAGAAAGATGACATGATGTAGATGGATAAACTCATGCAATATGATATAAACCCCATCTTTTTATCCTTGATGGAAACAATACAATATGTGCCTTGTTGCCCCTGGTGTCACTGGGAAAGGACACCGCGAGATTGAACCCAAAGCTAAGCACTTCTCCCATTGCAAGAAAGATCAATCCAGTAGGCCAAACCAAACTGATAATTCGAAGAGACTTGCAAAGATAACCAATCATACATAAAAGAATTCAGAGAGATTCAAATATTTCTCATAGATAAACTTGATCATAAACCCACAATTCATCGGATCTCGACAAACACACTGCAAAAAGAGTTACATCGAATAGATCTCCAAGAAGATCGAGGAGAACTTTGTATTGAGATTCAAAGAGAGAGAAGAAGCCATCTAGCTAATAACTATGGACCCGAAGGTCTATGGTAAACTACTCACAACTCATTGGAGAGGCCTTGGAGATGATGTAGAGGCTCTCCATGGTCGATTCCCCCTCCGGTGGAGTGCCGGCGAAGGCTCCAAGATGGGATCTCGCGGATACAAAAGGTTGCGGCGGTGGAAATAGTTTTTCGTGGTGCTCGTGGATGTTTTCGGGGTACGTGGATATATATAGGAGAAATAAGTATGTCGGTTGAGCCACGAGGGGTGTCGGTGTCAAAATCAGCGGATCTCGGGTAGGGGGTCCCGAACTGTGCGAATAGGCGGATGGTAACAGGAGACAAGGGATACGATGTTTTTACCCAGGTTCGGGCCCTCTTGATGGAGGTAAAACCCTACTCCTGCTTGATTGATATTGATGATATGGGTAGTACAAGAGTGGATCTACCATGAGATCAGGGAGGCTAAACCCTAGAAGCTAGCCTATGGTATGATTGTTGTAATGGTTGTGTGTCCTATGGACTAAAACCCTCTGGTTTATATAGACACTGGAGAGGGCTAGGGTTACACGGAGTCGGTTACAATGGTAGGAGATCTACATATCTGTATCACCAAGCTTGCCTTCCACGCCAAGGAAAGTCCTATCCGGACACGGGACGAAGTCTTCAATCTTGTATCTTCATAGTCTTGGAGTCCGACTGATGATGATAGTCCGGCTATCCGGACACCTCCTAGTCCAGGTCTCCCTTAGTAGCCCCTGAACCAGGCTTCAATGACGATGAGTCTGGCGTGCATATTGTTCGGCATTGCAAGGCGGGTTCCTCCTCCGAATAATTCATAGAAGATTGTGAACACCAGGATAGTGTCCGGCTCTGCAAAATAAATTCCACATTCCACCGTAGAGAGAATAATATGTACACAAAGCTCAATCTGCTGACGTATTTTGGGGCATGACGTCACGCCACCACCAAGCCTTTACTTGAATCATTTTTGTTATACCACCTCAGCGCATTTAGCGAAGCGGTTTCCTTGGCACGTCTTGTCGAAGCAGAGATCGTGTTCCCCTTATTCCAGGATTCCCATCAATACGGACGTGGGTAACCCAACCGTGCTCGTTGCCACGCCTCCTCTATCGAAGGCGAGTCCCACACGTTCACGGGGATGGCTCTTGGTATTCTCCCCCTTTATAATGGGACCAAAGCACGTTTCTTTTCTTCAACACTCAATCGAATCTGCCTCTCGCCCTGAGCTCCAACACCTAGAGCCCCAGATTCGAGCGTCTCGGACTTTCGACAATGTCCGGCTCTGGCCTACAGGGCCGGTGGATGCCCTCCTCCATCACGGAAGAGGACGTGCTAAAGCTGAGAGAAGCCAGGTACCTGACCTGCGAGATTTCGCACAGGCTGCCCGTCCCAGGGCAAGTCATTCCCACTCCCGAGCCCGGCAAGAGCGTTGTGTTCGTGTCTCACCTCCGTCGGGGTTTAGGCTTCCCGATGGATCCTTTTGTGAGAGGGCTCATGTTTTACTATGGGTTGGAATTCCATGACCTGGCTCCGGAGTCCATCCTCCACATCTCATCATTCATCGTTGTCTGCGAAGCCTTCCTCCGCACTACTCCCCACTTCGGTTTGTGGCTCAAGACCTTCAACGTGGAGCCGAAGATGATCGAGGGGCGTCAAGCAGAGTGCGGCGGGGCGGTTGTAAGCAGAAGGGCCGATGCTCCATGGCCCGAGGGCTCCTTCCAAGAGGAGCTCGGCTTGTGGCAACAGGAGTGGTTCTATATTACCTCTCCTAGGAGCAGCAGGCAGAAGCCGCCGCCCATCTTTTGCTCGGGCCCTCCACAGCGGCTGATGTCGTGGGTCAACCAAGGGCTCAACTGGGGGCCATCAAAGGACTTACCCCTCTTGCAGGGCCGGATTCGATATTTCCAAGAGAGGGAGATCAATCTGGTCGTAGTGATGCAGGTTATGCTGATTCGGCGTCTTCTGCCCTGCAAACGTCGCCCCCTCCGCCTGTGGGAATTCAATCCAGAGGGGCCACGAGCTCTCCAACACTTCATGGGTACGACACCCGTGGAGATGTACAAATTGTTCTTCGGATCACAAGAGGTGTGTCCGGAATTGACCGAGGATGCCGGCCTAAGCTGCAATCGCCCGGATACGCAAGTAAGTATCCCTGTGTCCGGACACACCGTTCGTTTGCACCTTCTTGAATTTGCTTTTTAACCAATCGTTCCTTGAATAGGATTGGATAGCGCAAGAGAAACTGATACGGTGTCCGGCCCCCCTCCCGGAGACCGTGCCGGATCCCGTGCTGGTCAGGATGCTGGAGGTTGCGCCTTTAGAGGAAGGCAAAGGGGAAAACAGAGGAACTACCGCCTCTACCAAGGAGGCTTTTGAGAAAGGAGGGATCGAGAATCCCTCCTTCCAAGGGGAGAAGAGGACCGCTTCCGAAAACCCGAAGGCCAAGGCCTCGAAGCGGGGGAAGAGATCTTCACCAGAGGGTCCTGCGTCTGGGGAGGCCCCGGCCGCACTATATCCCCTAAGGAATCAGCCCTCCAGCGAGCCGTAAGTAGAAAAAGGGGAGTTTTGTAATAAGGGACATCCCTATTTTTGCTTCTGAGGATAACCGAAGTTTTTACCTTGTAGTTCGGATCTCCGTCCTTCTCGGCTGAGCTCGTCTTCGAGGGAGCTTCGTTCGGAGATGATGGAGAGCGAAACGCCTCCATCTGCCGCACCGTCAGGCGGGGCGGACGACCCTGAGGTGTCATCATGGAGGGTATCCCCGAGTCCGGCCGGGCCGGAGAGTTCGGCGCCAACTGGTGTACGGCCGGAGAGGCTGAGGGATCTGCTCGAGAAGGCGTCTATCTCAGAAGGTCACCGTACATTGATGAGTACAGTGATTGAAAGAATTTCATCAGCCGAGGGTGGGTTGCATGATGTCGTCAGAAGTTTGTTGGCGGGGTTTGAGGTACGTAAAAATGACATACCTTTTGATAGTTTGGCACATAAAGTGTGTCCTGTATATATAGTAGCCCCTGAGACTCGGTAGGTTGTCGAGAGTGACAGCGTGCCGAGGATCAAAATCGCAGGTATTGAGTTTTGCCTTTCCTATGCAGGTGGCGGATGGTCTGGTGGCCAGCCGGACTGATGCAGTTGCCGAACTAAAGCGGCAACTCGACGTTGAGGGTGCGGACATCGCGCTGGTCAATAAGCGACTTGACGAGTCACAAGGTAGGTTTTTTCTCCGTGGTCACCTAGTAAGGGAGCAGAAGCCCACTCCTTACAACATGTGTGCTCAATGCAGATGGTGCCACTGCTGTGGAGAGCCTTCGGGCAGAACTTGCTCGAGCCAAGGAGCAGGCCAGAAGGAGTGATGCGGCTGCCTCGAGGGCGGCCGAAGAGCTAGAAGCCGAAAGGGTTGCTCACTGCCGAAGCAGGGAGGAGATGGCCGAAATGGTCGTGAAGCTGAAAGATGTTACCGACCGCTATGAGGTTCTTGAAAAAGAACGCCGAGCGGAGCAAGAAAGCCTGAAGAAGGCCACCGTCGAAGCCAAGGATGCCCGTTCTGCAATGCGGGCTATAAAGGAGGAGCTGCGCCAGGTGGAGATATTGCGGCTGGCAAGCCTTTTCTGCTGCGCAGGAGGTTTACAGATCCGAGGTATGCTCAGCTTGGCCAGCTGTGGGGTCCGAAGGATCCTTATATGGATTTAGCGGCGAGTGCAGCAGATGCTGTTGTGCACTTCTGAAGTCAAAAGGATCACGAGACGGAAGAGCTTTTTTGGTCTCAATTCCATAGTCCGGAGCATTCACTTCCGCTGACCGATCGGTTGGCTGAGTGGGTTGAGCTAAATAGATTGTCCGGTCTTGCCATGACGGATATCGTGGCTCATGTTTGGCTGGATAGGCCCAAGCCAAAGAGCTATTTCGGCTTATTACAGCAATTCCTTGGGGCGGTGCCGCATACAAAGGCGATGAAGCGGTCGGCCTGCATAGAGGGTGCACGGATGGCCCTCGCCCGTGTGAAGACATACTGGACGGAGATGGATGCCACCGATGTTGCAACCCGGGGTTCGGACGAGAGCCGGTTACCCGCCGAGCACTATTTTGGGGAAGTTCTGCGTGGTGCTCGTGCAATAGAGTCGCAGTGCTCGAAAAATGTCATGTTCAAATGATCTTTATGGTTTGTAAAATGATATCCATAATATAAGCGCTTTTTATACTTGTGCGTTCAAGTATTGGAATATCTCTGTCGGCCGTTAACGATACTTGTGTATAACTTTGAAAGATGGCAGTCTTGACTTTCACCCCCACGCACATAGTGCGGGGGTGTTTGCAAAGTTGCTCATTTTCACACTTAATCCAACGTCTTGGCCCTGTGAAGGGGGTGGTAGCGTAGCAAACGAGGCAACCGGACTATAATGCTTTATCACTTTCACTTAGCCATAGGAGTTCGAAGGTGGGGCTACGACATAGCCCCTAGGGGCACCGCGCTCTTCGAATTCGGGGCGTGTATGTGCCTGACCGAGAAACGGCCCTTCGTCAAAGCGGAGGAATTCTAAACATTCCGGTAGTCGATCGAGTGGTTGACCAGTCTCCCGTTGCATCATGACAGTCAGTTTTCGGCTTTCTCTAGTGAGGTGCTCGCCCGGCCGAACCGGGGCACAATCGCAGTAGTTCTCCTGGTGTCGCGTTAGCCGATGATACGGAACGTAAAGCAGCAAAACACAGGAGCCGGGCAAACCCAACATTTGACCAAAGACATGATTCGGAGCTGATGCATATAAGGCCTAACTCGAGACGCCGAACACTCCCTAAGGTATTCGGTCTTTATGATAACGGACAGATCAAAGCCCCAAACCCCTGGTGTCCAGGTACAGGCAAAAATTTCTGGCGCGGCCGATGCCAAAACGCCAGTCTCCTCATCGGTTATGGTGAAAAACCGGTGGATGTGAATCAACAAGAGACAGTAACAAAGGTTTACGCAGGGTCTTAATCTAAAGAGAATCCTTGCCACGGGTCCCTGCTGCACGTCTGTGCCTGTGTCTCCATTGTGCCGTATCCTGGATGGGTGTACACGTTGTTCATCTGTAAAAGAGAAGAACTTAGTTTGAAAAGAAATCGTGCAACAAATGTATTAAAAATTGAAGTACGAATGAATGAATAAAGCTGAGCTTTTATTGGCTCTTTGTTGCTCATACGCACAACCCCTTGTGAAAGGGTGTGCGGCTAGGGAGCCCCTAGTTTATCTATGCCGGACTCGCCTAGCCATGTCCGGGGTCTTGAACGACCTTGTAATGAGATGATGCCGCGTGGACCGGGCATTTTAAGTGTACGAGACGCGTAGTGCGGTATTGCGTTAAAGCGGGCGAAAGCTTCGCATCCCAATAGTGCTTGATGGATACTTTGAATGGGGCGACATGGAAAATTAGCTTTTCACGACGGAAGCTGTCGGGTGATCCGAACACAACTTCTAGTAGTAAGGAGCCCGTGCACTTGGCGTAAGGGCCTGGCGTCACTCCTTTGAAGGAAGTGCGGCTATGGCGAATTTTCGTAGGGTCTATCCCCAACTTGCGGATTGTGTCCGGATATAGCAGGTTTAAATCGCTGCCGCCATCCATTAGGACTTGTGTAAGTTTTAGTCCGTCGATTATAGGATCCAATATCAGAGCAGTCCATCCTACATTTCAAATACTTCTGGAATAGTCCAGGTGGTCGAAAGTAATTGGTTTTGACATCCAATCTCTAGGTTCCGCTGGGGTGGACCATGCGACAGGTACTTTAGCGGGTGCCGCACTATTGTTCCGTATTATCACATTAAGTGAGTTTACTGTTTTGACTTCTTGTGGGAAAGTCTTTTGTTTTCCGGCGCTCTGCTGGTGGGGTTCGTCGTCATCCTCGCTTGGTGTGTCGAGCCCCCTGTGTTCGGCGTTGAGTCGGCCGGACTGTTTGAAGACCCAACAATCTCGGTGGGTGTGGTTTGCAGGCTTCCCGGAGGTACTGTGGATTTGACATATCCGATCCAAAATTTTGTTTAAGTTGGAGAGCTCGTCACTGTTGTCCTTAAGAGGTAGTGCATTGTTGTTCGGCCGCGAGCTTTTGAATCCGGCGTTGACCGCCGTGTTTTTTGGGCTCTTTTCTTTATTTCGGCGCTGGTCTTTTCTGCGCCGTGATTTTCCGTTTCCATCTCCGATCTCGGATGTACTCGGGTCGCTGGTGCTGCATCTTGCTAGCCAGCTATCTTCTCCCGCACAAAAGCGGGTCATAAGGCTTGTTAGTGTGGCCATTGTTCTCGGTTTCTCTTGGCCGAGGTGTCTGGCGAGCCATTCATCTTGGACATTATGTTTAAAAGCTGCTAAGGCTTCGGCGTCCGGACAGTCGACTATTTGGTTCTTTTTGGTGAGGAGCCTGTTCCAAAATTTGCGCGCTGACTCTCCGGGCTGTTGGGTTATGTGACTTAAATCGTCTGCATCCGGAGGGCGGACATAAGTCCCCTGAAAATTTGCTCTAAACGCGTCCTCGAGCTCTTTCCAACTTCCAATGGTATTTTTCGGGAGGCTTTTGAGCCAATCTTGGCTGGCCCTTTGAGCTTGAGGGCAAATATTTTATGGCATGGAGATCGTCTCCTCTAGCCATATGTATGTGCGAGATATGATCCTCAATCCAGACTCGTGGTCTGTTGTTCCGTCAGATGCCTCTATGTTTACGGGCTTGAACCCCACCGAAATTCATGATCCAAGACTCGTTTAGTGAAACATAGTGGGTGTCTGGCGCCCAGATTTGGGTGTGCCGTTGTCTTCGAACACTCGGCGTGTTGTGTTGCTTCCTGGGGCCCTCTTCTTTGGCCCATAAATGGACCTTACCGGGCCATCTGTTTTGCGAGGATCATGTGCCGGCTTGTGTGCGGTGCCGCTTGTCGCTCTTGGCCTGTCATCTGGTTGTTTATCCGGCCAGGCGGCCTCTTTGCTTTTTGACTGTGGGGGCTCCACGGCCTCCTCGTCGAATTCTGGTAGCAGCTTGCGCTTCGGGTAGCTCTTTGTTTGGTGGCTATTGCCATATTTGTCCGCGGTCTTGAGTACTTTGCTCCACCTCATTCTGAGTATGTCTTCCGTTGTTTTGAGCTTCCGTTTCTCCTTCTTCAAACTTCTTGCAGTGGCGACAAGCCTTTTTTGAAGGTTCTTATGCTCCGGTGGCGTGTCCGGCGTGAGATCGTCTGGACTGTTGTTTTTGCCGAGGATGAGTTGGCCATCCTGTTCGGATGGTTGCTTGGTTGCATGTTCGTCGCCTACTAGTTTGCCCTCCTCTAAGGCTGGGTCATTATCAGTGCTGTTGTTATCGAGGTGAGACTTGGGGCGGCGCTTGCGTCGCCGTTTTGGTTGTTTTTCGGGGGAATTGTCCTTCGCCGCGTCCCGTTGTTCCTCGTTATCGCTCCCTTTTGGGGTGTCCACCATATATACATCATGAGTTGAGGTGGCCTTCCAGTGCTCGGTAAGTGCTAGTTCTTGGTCGTCTCCGGCGTCGTCGTCTATACCGTCGATGTCTTCGGAGTCGTAATCTAGCGTGTCGGTTAGATCGTCGACAGTGGCTATAAAGTGGGTGGTGGGTGGGCTTTGAATTTCTTCGTCATCCGCATCCCAACCATCCTGACCGCAGTCCGGCCAGGGCTCTCCTGATAACGAGAGATACTTTAGCGAATTCAGGATGTCGCCAAAGGGTGAGTGCTGAAAGATGTCTGCAGCAGTGAACTCCATGATTGGCGCCCAATCGGATTCGATTGGCAGGGGCGCAGGAGGTTCGGAGTCCGGCGAGGAGTCCGGCACCTCGAGTCACGAGCTTTGCAAGGACAAGGTCGAGATTCGCCCATCGCCGAGAAGTTGCAGCCCCGAGGCGGTGTCCAGCCACCATCCTCGTCTGCGCGGTCGGCTCCGAACTATGGGTCGAGCGGACTCGCAGCGGCCTCGTGGCACCGTGTCCGCGGCAGAGCTAAATCATGCCCATCGTGATAAAGGCGGCGCGCCGATCGCGGGCTCGAATCCATCGAAGATCAAGTCTCCGCGATGTCACCGTGAAGTTTAAGCTTCCAAATCTGACTGATGGCGGGGCATAGCTTCGATCTGCTCCAGATGGCAGCGATGCCCGCGATGCAAAGCCGCGAACACGAAGATCTGTCCGGGAGAAAAATCTCACCCGGATCTGCGTGGTTGTTGATTGAAGAAGCCATCAAGCCTATCGGTGACGACATACGGAGGAACTCTCAATGAAAGCACCAATGTCGGTGTCAAAACCGCGGATCTCGTAGGGGGACCCAAGCTGTGCGTCTAGGCGGATGGTAACAGGAGACAAGGGACACGATGTTTTTACCTGTGTTCGGGCCCTCTTGATGGAGGTAAAACTGTACTCCTGCTTGATTGATATTGATGATATGGGTAGTACAAGAGTGGATCTACCACGAGATCAGGGAGGCTAAACCCTAGAAGCTAGCCTATGGTATGATTGTTGTAATGGTTGTGTGTCCTACAGACTAAAACTCTCCGGTTTATATAGACACCGGAGAGGGCTCGGGTTACACGGAGTCGGTTACAATGGTAGGAGATCTACATATCCGTATCGCCAAGCTTGCCTTCCACGCCAAGAAAAGTCCCATCCGGACACAGGACGAAGTCTTCAATCTTGTATCTTCATAGTCTTGGAGTCCGGCTGATGATGATAGTCCGGCTATTTGGACACCCCCTAGTCCAGGACTCCCTCAAGGGGCCCACAAGGGTGGGGCGGGGGCGCGCCGGTCACCCTCGTGGCCGCCTCGTTTGCTGCTTGACATCCACTCCAAGTCTCCCGGATTGCGTTTGTTCCAAAAAGATCGCTCCCGAAGGTTTCATTCCATTTGGACTCTGTTTGATATTCCTTTTCTTTGAAACACTGAAATAGGAAAAAAACAGCAATTCGGGCTGGGCCTCCAGTTAGTAGGTTAGTCCCAAAAATGATATATAAGTGTAAAGTAAAGCCCATAAACATCCAAAACGGGTAATATAATAGCATGTAACAATAAAAAATTATAGATACGTTGGAGACGTATCAGTGTGCAGGACTCGGAGGTGCCGTACGTTTGGTACTCGATCGGTGGATCACGAAGAAAGTTCGACTACATCAACCGCGTTGTGAAACACTTCCGCTTATGGTCTACGAGGGTACGTACACACTCTTCCCCTCATTTATATGCATCTTCATGGATATATCATTGCGTGTGTGTAGAATTGTTTTGTTTTTCCATGCAACGATTCCCAACATTGATATCATTCACAACGAAAAAAGTCCAACCCCTTAATTACGTCACGCCAGGCCAGAGTGTTGGAATTGTCTGGAGCCCCAAGGTCACGAGAGATGGACCAACCACACTTAGAGAAAATGTAGGATGTGTTTGGATTACTGTCATTATGGTGAAGCTTGGAAAGATGCCTTAGGAGTAAGCATAAGTTCATGTGTTTGAGAGAAGAGAAGCCTAGACCCCCACGAGAGAAAGGTGCGCACACTAGATCCCAAGCCACTTTACACTATCCATCGTTTTCCCTGCCTAGCCCCCCCTCCAAATTCCCTACAACATTTGTCTATCTATTGCAGTGTCCCCATGGGCAGCAAAAGAGCACTCATTGCGTAAATCGCCAGTTCCCGAAGCAGTGCTCTAACCAAGATCGCCCTACTGCAAGAGAGAGCATTAGACCTCTCTAGTCGGCAAGCCTACGGTCAACCTTGTCGATGATGAAATATAAGTCTAAAAGGTTCAGCTTTTTTTGTAGAGAGAGGGAGCCCTAGTTAAGACTTTAGGAAGGTAGCAACAGGAAAAATCAAGGATAGTAACAATGCTTTTGAGAGGTCGTCGTCCACGTATATAGATGCGAAAGTACTCTGATGAAAATTGTATGACTAGCCCCGTTGCTTTAGAGCATTGTAGAAGCAGGTGTTTAAGAGACTGCAACTGGTCACCATTTGGCTAAAGCACAATGGGAATGTCGTCCACATATCGAAGAACATGGCACGACAAGTTTTGGTCAATTGGATGAGAGGGAATTCCAGAGTTTGAAGGCCTGTGTGATCAATCGCTAGGACAATGATAAATAGATAGGGAGATAATGGGTCGCCTTGGTGCAGTCTCCTGCGTCATCTGAACTATGGGCCTGGCTTGTCGTTAAAGGATGACATAATTGTTAGAGGTATTAAGATTTTCAATCCAATTGCACCAAGCGGAGGGGAAGCCATTGGCACGCATAGTTCTAAGGCGTCCCAAGAGACCGAATTGAAAGCTTTTTGGAAGTCAGCTTTTAGAACAATGGTCGGGATTTTCCATTTAAAGCGAGTTTGAATGATGTCAGCCGCGTGAAGCAAATTATCTGTGATCCCATGACCTCCAATGAAGCTAGCCCGAGCCTGGTAGATAAGTTGTTGGATGAAAGGTTGAGCCCTGTTAGACATGCATTTTGAGGCAATTTTTACAACACAATTCTAAAGGGAGACATGCCAAAAGTTTTTTTGGATTGGTTGCATCGTTTTTGTGGGAGCAACTCAATGAATGCTCAGTTAATACGTTTAAGGTTAGACAATGAGTGTTTTTCTCCATGCATGGGAGGTTCCTAAGAAGTCCATGGTAAACATGTGTTGGGAAACGTAGTAATTTCAAAAAATTTCCTACGCACACGCAAGATCATGGTGATGTATAGCAACGAGAGGGGAGAGTGTTGTCTACGCACCCTCGTGAGACCCAAGCGAAGCGATCACAACGTAGAGGAAGTAGTCGACGTTCTCCTCGCGATCCGACCGATCCCGCGCCGTTATTCGGCGCCCCAGTTCTTGACACACGACAGCTCGATGACGTCCCTCAGACTCGATCCAGCCGAGTGTCGAGGGAGAGTTCCACAAGACGACGGCGTGGTGACGATCTTGATGTTTCACCGGCGCAGGCTTCGCTTAAGCTTCATGACGGTATGACCGAGGTGGAATATGGTGGAGGGGGCACCGACACGGCTAAGGAATGATCCGTAGATCAAACTTGTGTGTTCTAGGGTGCCCCCTGCCCGTGATATAAAGGAGGGAGGGGGGCGGCCGGCCTAGCTAGGGGCGGCGAGGAGTCCTACTCCTACCGGGAGTAGGACTCCCCCCCTTTTCCTAGTTGGATTAGGTTTGGGGGGAAGGGGAAGAGGAGAGGGGGCGCCCCTCCTTGTCCTATTCGGACTGGGGGGGAGAGGGCGCGCGGCCACCTCCTGGCCGGCCCCTCCTCTTCTCCCTCGAGGCCCACCAAGGCCCATTTACCCCCCGGGGGGTTCCGGTAACCTCCCGGTTTTCCGGTAAATTCCCGTTTTCGCCCGGAACCATTCCGAACTCCAAACATAGGCTTCCAATATATCAATCTTTATGTCTCGACCATTTCGAGACTCCTCGTCATGTCCGTGATCACATCCGGACTCGAACTTCTTGGTACATCAAAATACATAAACTCATAATAACTGTCATCGAAACCTTAAGCGTGCGGACCCTACGGTTCGAGAACAATGTAGACATGACCTAGAACTATTCACGGTCAATAACCAACAGCGGGACCTGGATGCCCATATTGGTTCCTACATATTCTACGAAGATCTTTATCGGTCAGACCGCATAACAACATACGTTGTTCCTTTGTCATCGGTATGTTACTTGCCCGAGATTCGATCGTCGGTATCCAATACCTAGTTCAATCTCGTTACGCAAGTCTCTTTACTCGCTCCGTAATACATCATCTCACAACTAACTTATTAGTTGTAGTGCTTGCAAGGCTTCATGATGTGCATTACCGAGAGGGCCCAGAGATACCTCTCCGACAATCGGAGTGACAAAACCTAATCTCAAATACGCCAACCCAACATCGCCTTTGGAGACACTGTAGTACTCCTTTATAATCACCCGATTCGTTGTGACGTTTGGTAGCACCAAAGTGTTCCTCCGTAAACGGAGTTGCATAATTTCATAGTTACAGGAACATGTATAAGTCATGGATAAAAGCAGTAGCAACATACTAAACGATCGTGTGCTAAGCTAATGGAATTGGTCATATCAATCAGATCATTCTACTAATGATGTGACCTTGTTAATCAAATAACAACTCTTTGTTCATGGTCAGGAAACATAACCATCTTTGATTAACAAGCTAGTCTAGTAGAGGCATACTAGTGACATCTTGTTTTGTCTATGCATTCACACATGTATCATGTTTCCGGTTAATACAATTCTAGCATGAATGATAAACATTTATCATGAAATAAGGAAATAAATAATAACTTTATTATTGCCTCTAGGGCATATTTCCTTGATCTCCCACTTGCACTAGAGTCAATAATCTAGATTACATAGTAATGATTCTAACACCCATGGAGTCTTGGTGCCGATCATGTTTTGCTCGTGGAAGAGGCTTAGTCAACGGTGCGCAACATTCAGATCCGTATGTATCTTGCAAATCTCTATGTCTCCCACCGGACTAAGTCCGGATGGAATTGAAGCGTCTCTTGATGTGCTTGGTCCTCTTGTGAAATCTGGATTCCTTCGCTAAGGCAATTGTTCCAAGATTGTCACGAAGATTTTCATTGGACCCGATGCACTAGGTATGACACCTAGATCGGATATGAACTCCTTCATCCAGACTCCTTCATTAGCTGCTTCGAAGCTGCTATGTATTCCGCTTCACATGTAGATCCCGCCACGACGCTTTGTTTAGAATCGCACCAACCGACAGCTCCTCCGCTTAGTGTAAATACGTATCCGGTCTGCGATTTAGAATCGTCCGGATCGGTGTCAAAGCTTGCATCAACGTAACTGTTTACGATGAGCTCTTTGTCACCTCCATATCTGAAACATATCCTTAGTCCTTTTCGGTATTTCGGGATGTTCTTGACGCTGTCCGATGATCCACTCTGGATTACTTTGGTACCTCCTGCTAAACTTATAGCGAGGCACACATCAGTGCGGTACACAAGCATTGCATACATGATAGAGCCTATGGCTGAAGCATAGGAACATCTTTCATTTCTCTCTATCTTCTGCAGTGGTCGGGCATTGAGTCTTACTCAACTTCACACCTTGTAACACGTGCAAGAACCCTTTCTTTGCTTGATCCATTTTGAACTTCTTCAAAATTTTGTCAAGGTATGTGCTTTGTGAAAGTCCAATTAAGCGTCTTGATCTATCTCTATAGATCTTGATGCCCAATATGTAAGCAGCTTCACCGAGGTCTTTCATTGAAAACTCTTATTCAAGTATCCCTTTATGCTATCCAGAAATTCTATATCATTTCCGATCAGCAATATGTCATCCACATATAATATCGAAATGCTCTGAGCTCCCACTCACTTTCTTGTAAATACAGGCTTCTCCAAAAGTGCAGTACAAACCCAAATGCTTTGATCACACTATCAAAGCGTTTATTCCAACTCGAGATGCTTGCACCAGTCCATAGATGGATCATTTGGAGCTTGCACACTTTGTTAGCTCCTTTGGATCGATAAAACCTTCGGTTGCATCATATACAACTCTTCTTCCGTAAATCCATTCAGAATGCAGTCTTTACATCCATTTGCCAAATTTCATAATCATAAAATCGGCAATTGCTAACATGATTCGGACGGACTTAAGCATCGCCACTGGTGAGAAGGTCTCATCGTAGTCAATCCCTTGAACTTGTCGAAAACCCTTTGCGACAAGTCGAGCTTTGTAGACGATAATATTACCGTCGTCGGTCTTCTTCTTGAAGATCCACTTGTTTTCTATTGCTTGCCGACCCTCGGGCAAGTCAACCAAAGTCCATACTTTGTTTTCATACATGGATCCCATCTCGATTTCATGGCCTCAAGCCATTTTATGAATCTGGGCTCACCATCGCTTCTTCATAGTTCGTGAGGTTCATCATGATCTAGTAGCATGATTTCCGAACAGGATTACCGTACCACTCAGTGCGGATCTTACTCGTTGATCTCACGAGGTTCTCGTAGTAACTTGATCTCAAGTTTCATGATCAACATCATCAACTTCCTCACTACTTGGTGTAGGTGTCTCGTAAACGGTTTCTGCGACGGACTACTTTCAAGTAAGGGAGAAGGTACAATTACCTCATCAAGTTCCACTTTCCTCCCACTCACTTCTTTCGAGAGAAACTCCTTCTCTAGAAAGGATCCATTCTTAGCAACAAATGTCTTGCCTTCGGATCTGTGATAGAAGGTGTACCCAACTGTCTCCTTTGGGTATCCTATGAAGACACATTTTCCGATTTGGGTTCGAGCTTATCAGGTTGAAGCTTTTCACATAAGCATCGCATCCCCAAACTTTAAGAAACGACAACTTTGGTTTCTTGCTAAACCATAGTTCATAAGGTGTCGTCTCAACGGATTTCGACGGTGTTCTATTCAAGGTGAATGCGGCCGTCTCTAGAGCATAACCCCAAAAGCGATAGCGGTAAATCTGTAAGAGACATCATAGATCGTACCATATCTAGTAAAGTACGACATGACGTTCGGACACACCATTACGTTGTGGTGTTCCGGTGGCGTGAGTTGCTAAACTATTCCGCATTGTTTCAAATGTAGACCAAACTCGTAACTCAAATATTCACCTCCACGATCGGATCGTAGAAATTTAATTTTCTTGTTACGATGATTTTCAACTTCACTCTGAAATTCTTTGAACTTTTCAAACGTTTCAGACTTATGTTTCATTAAGTAGATATACCCATATCCGCTTAAGTCATCTGTGAAGGTGAGAAAATAACGATATCCGCCACGAGCCTCAACATTCATCGGACCACATACATCGTATGTATGATTTCCAACAAATCTGTTGCTCTCTCCATAGTGCCGAGAACGGTGTTCTAGTCATCTTGCCCATGAGGCACGGTTCGCAAGTGCCAAGTGATTCATAATCAAGTGACTCCAAAAGTCCATCAAGATGGAGTTTCTTCATGCGCTTTACACCGATATGACCTAAACGGCAATTGCCACAAATAAGTTGCACTTTCATTATCAACTCTGCATCTTTTGGTTTCAACATTATGAATATGTGTATCACTACTATCGAGATTCATCAAAATAGACCACTCCTCAAGGGTGCATGACCATAAAAGATATTACTCATATAAATAGAACAACCATTATTCTCGATTTAAATGAATAACCGTCTTGCATCAAACAAGATCCAGATATAATGTTCATGCTCAACGCAGCACCAAATAACAATTATTTAGGTCTAAAACTAATCCGAAGGTAGATGTAGAGGTAGCGTGCCGACCGCGATCACATCGACTTTGGAACCATTTCCCACGCGCATCGTCACCTCGTCCTTTGCCGAGTTCGCAATCCGTAGTCCTGTTTGAGTTGCAAATATTAGCAATGTAACCCAATATCAAATACCAGTGCTACTACGAGCTCTAGTAAGGTACACATCAATAACATGTATATCACATATACCTTTGTTCACCTTGCCATCCTTCTTATCCGCCAAATACTTGGGGCAGTTCCGCTTCAAATGACTACCGCTTGCGGTAGAAGCACTCGTTTCAGGTTTAGGGCCGACTTGGGTTTCTTCTCTGAGCAGCAACTTGCTTGCTGTTCTTCTTGAAGTTCCTTCTTCTTCCCTTTGCCTTTCTTCTTGAAACTAGTGGTCTTATTGACCATCACCACTTGATGCTCCTTCTTGATTTCTACCTCGCAGACCTTTAGCATTGCGAAGAGCTCGGTATAGTCTTTACTAACCCTTGCATATTATAGTTCATCACGAAGCCTTTGTAGCTTGGTGGCGGTGATTGAAGAATTCATCAATGACACAATCATCCGGAAGATTAACTCCCAATTGCGTCAAGTGATTGTAGTACCTGGACATTCGAGTATATGCTCACTAATGTAACTATTCTCCTCCATCTTGCAGCTATAGAACTTATTGGAGACTTCATATCTCTCAATCCGGGCATTCTGTTGGAATATTAACTTCAACTCTGGAACATCTCATATGCTCCATGACGTTCAAAACGTCGTTGAAGTCCCGGTTCTAAGCCGTAAATCATGGCACATTGAACTATAGAGTAGTCATCGGCTTTGCTCGCCAGACGTTCATAACATCTGCAGTTGCATTAGCAAAGAAGCTGGCACCTAGCGGTGCATCCAGACGTAACTCTTCGTGCAGCAATGAGGATGATCCTCGTTACGGACCCGATCCGTGTAATTGCTACCATCATCTTTCAACTTTGCTTTCTCAAGGAACGCATTAAAATTCAACGGAACAACAAAGACGAGCCATCTATCTACAATCAAACATAAACAAGCAAGATACTATCGGTACTAAGTTCATGATAAATTTAAGTTCAATTAATCATATTACTTAAGAACTCCCACTTAGAAGACATCCTCTAGTCATCTAAGTGATCACGTGATCCAAATCAACTAAACCATAACCGATCATCACGTGAAATGGAGTAGTTTTCAATGGTGAACATCTTATGTTGATCATATCTACTATATGATTCACGCTTCGACCTTTCGGTCTCCGTGTTCGAGGCCATATCTCGCATATGCTAGGCTCGTCAAGTATAACCCGAGTATTCTGCGTGTGCAAAACTGGCTTGCACCGTTGTAGATGGACGAGAGCTTATCACACCGATCATCACGTGGTGTGCGGGCACGACGAACTTTGGCAACGGTGCATACTCGGGAGAACACTTCTTGATAATTTAGTGAGAGATCATCTTATAATGCTACCGTCAATCAAAGCAAGATAAGATGCATAAAAGATAAACATCACATGCAAATCAATATAAGTGATATGATATGGTCATCATCATCTTGTGCTTCATGATCTCCATCTTGCAGCACCACCATGATCACCATCGTCACCGCGCGACACCTTGATCTCCATCGTAGCATCGTTGTCGTCTCGCCAAACTTATGCTTCTCGACTATCGCTACCGCTTAGTGATAAAGTAAAGCATTACAGAAGCGATTGCATTGCATACAATAAAGCGACAACCATATGGCTCCAGCCGATTGCCGATAACCGGTTACAAAACATGATCATCTCATACAATAAAATATAGCATCACGTCTTGACCATATCACATCACAACATGCCTGCAAAAACAAGTTAGGCGTCCTCTACTTTGTTGTTGCAAATTTTACGTGGCTGCTACGGGCTTAAGCAAGAACCAGTCTTACCTCGCATCAAAACCACAGCGATACTTCGTCAAATAGACTCGTTTAACCTTCTCAAGGACCGGGCGTAGCCACACTCAGTTCAACTAAAGTGAGAGAGACAGCACCCACGGTCACCTTTAAGCAACGAGTGCTCGTAGCGGTGAAACCAGTCTCGCGTAAGCGTACGCGTAATGTCGGTCTGGGCCGCTTCATCTCACAATACCGCTGAACCAAAGTATGACATGCTGGTAGGTAGTATGACTTGTATCGCCCACAACTTACTTGTGTTCTACTCGTGCAAAACATCAAACCATAGAAAAAACCTAGGCTCGGATGCCTTTGTTGGGAAGCGTAGTAATTTCAAAATTTTCCACGCACACGCAAGATCATGGTGATGTATAGCAACGAGAGGGGAGAGTGTTGTCTACGTACCCTCGTAGACCCGAAGCGGAAGCGATCACAACGTAGAGGAAGTAGTCGTACGTTCTCCTCGCGATCCGACCGATCCCGGCGCCGTTACTCCGGCGCCCGAGTTCTTGACACACGTGCAGCTCGATGGCGTCCCTCGTACTCGATCCAGCCGAGTGTCGAGGGAGAGTTCCGTCAAGACGACGGCGTGGTGACGATCTTGATGTTTCACCGGCGAGGGCTTCGCTAAGCTTGCGACGGTATGACCGAGGTGGAATATGGTGGAGGGGCACGCACACGGCTAAGGAACGATCCGTAGATCAAACTTGTGTGTTCTAGGGTGCCCCCTGCCCCGTATATAAAGGAGGAGGGGGAGGCCGGCCGGCCTAGCTAGAAGCGCTGGGAGGAGTCCTACTCTCACCTGGGAGTAGGACTCCCCCTTTCCTAGTTGGATTAGGTTTGGGGGAGGGGAGAGAGAGAGGCGCCGCCTCCTTGTCCTATTCGGACTGGGGGAGGGGCGCGCCACCTCTGGCCGGCCCCTCCTCTTCTCCTTGAGGCCCACCAAGGCCCATTTACCCCGGGGTTCCAGTAACCTCCGGTTTTCCGGTAAATTCCGTTTTCCCGGAACCATTCGAACTCCAAACATAGGCTTCCAATATATCAATCTTTATGTCTCGACCATTTGAGACTCCTCGTCATGTCCGTGATCACATCAGGGACTCGAACTTCTTGGTACATCAAAATACATAAACTCATAATAAGCATCATCGAAACCTTAAGCGTGCGGACCCTACGGTTCGAGAACAATGTAGACATGACCTAGAACTATTCACGGTCAATAACCAACAGCGGGACCTGGATGCCCATATTGGTTCCTACATATTCTATGAAGATCTTTATCGGTCGGACCGCATAACAACATCGTTGTTCCCTTTGTCATCGGTATGTTACTTGCCGAGATTCGATCGTCGGTATCCAATACCTAGTTCAATCTCGTTACGGCAAGTCTCTTTACTCGTTCCGTAATACATCATCTCACAACTAACTTATTAGTTGTAGTGCTTGCAAGGCTTGAGTGATGTGCATTACCGAGAGGGCCAGAGATACCTCTCCGACAATCGGAGTGACAAAACCTAATCTCGAAATACGCCAACCCAACATCCGCCTTTGGAGACACTGTAGTACTCCTTTATAATCACCCGCCACGTTGTGACGTTTGGTAGCACCAAAGTGTTCCTCCGTAAACGGAGTTGCATAATCTCATAGTTACAGGAACATGTATAAGTCATGGATAAAAGCAGTAGCAACATACTAAACGATCGTGTGCTAAGCTAATGGAATGGGTCATATCAATCAGATCATTCTACTAATGATGTGACCTTGTTAATCAAATAACAACTCTTTGTTCATGGTCAGGAAACATAACCATCTTTGATTAACAAGCTAGTCTAGTAGAGGCATACTAGTGACATCTTGTTTTGTCTATGCATTCACACATGTATCATGTTTCCGGTTAATACAATTCTAGCATGAATGATAAACATTTATCATGAAATAAGGAAATAAATAATAACTTTATTATTGCCTCTAGGGCATATTTCCTTCAACATGGGCTCTGATCTTGTATTCAATTTCCTTTAAGAAGTCCAATGTCACACAAGTATTTCTCTCCACTCATCGGGAGAATTTCCTTTAAAAAAGCATTCTATCGAACTTGCCAAGGCCTCTACTAAGAATTTGTCTAATGTAAAGTGCTTATAATAATAGGTTGTTTCTTTTACTTAAGCAGCAATAGAGATAAAGACTGCATCTGCCAAAAGAAAAGAGATAAAGACCAGTGTTGAAAAAGTTATTTAATTTACTAAGCATTTCTCTAAACACCTTTCCTTGTACATGGTCAAATACTCATGTGCAAACTGAGCATACCTTATATGCTTAGGTTTCTTGTGGAACCGGCACAGATTCAAGTTATAAACTTAACACTAGTGTTCAGAATTTATACTAGAATTCATGCGATTTCATTTTCTGCACGATCTATGAGACAAGGCTGTTAGTTTCTGAGGATTTTTCTATGCTTATTCTGTCTTTGGATTCCTGCGTTCCAAAAATGCTACAATTCACTTGGCGATGTGATGTGGACCAGATCATGACCAAGGCATCAAAGAGTGAGGTTCATGCTAGCACAAATGTTAAACCATTAGAGCAGCCAAAGGAAGACATGGGCAAAACCATTATCTTAGTGGGGAAGCTTTCGGTGCCTATTTTGGGAGAAATGACACATCAGATTTCTAGCTGCAACTTCCCACATGAACCTAATTAATTCTAGAAGGTTCTAGCATGTTTTAGAGGTGGTAAAAGTGAAGGAAATATGCCCTAGAGGCAATAATAAAGTTATTATTTATTTCCTTATATCATGATAAATGTTTATTATTCATGCTAGAATTGTATTAACCGGAAACATAATACATGTGTGAATATATAGACAAACAGAGTGTCACTAGTATGCCTCTACTTGACTAGCTTGTTAATCAAAGATGGTTATGTTTCCTAACCATGAACAAAGAGTTGTTATTTGATTAACGGGATCACATCATTAGTTGAATGATCTCGATTGACATGACCCATTCCGTTAGCTTAGCACCCGATCGCTTAGTATGTTGCTATTGCTTTCTTCATGACTTATATATGTTCCTATGACTATGAGATTATGCAACTCCCGTTTGCGGAGGAACACTTTGGTACTACCAAACGTCACAACGTAATCGGGTGATTATAAAGGAGTACTACAGGTGTCTCCAAAGGCAGATGTTGGGTTGGCGATTTCGAGATTAGGATTTGTCACTCCGATTGTCGGAGAGGTATCTCTGGGCCCTCTCGGTAATGCACATCACTTAAGCCTTGCAAGCATTACAACTAATGAGTTAGTTGCGAGATGATGTATTACGGAACGAGTAAAGAGACTTGCCGATAACGAGATTGAACTAGGTATTGGATACCGACGATCGAATCTCTCGCAAGTAACATACCGATGACAAAGGGAACAACGTATGTTGTTATGCGGTTTGACCGATAAAGATCTTCGTAGAATATGTAGGAGCCAATATGGGCATCCAGGTCCCGCTATTGGTTATTGACCAAGAATAGTTCTAGGTCATGTCTACATAGTTCTCGAACCCGTAGGGTCCGCACGCTTAAGGTTTCGGCGATGCTTATATTATGAGTTTATGAGTTTTGATGTACCGAAGGAGTTCGGAGTCCGGATGAGATCGGGACATGACGAGGAGTCTCGAAATGGTCGAGACGTAAAGATCGATATATTGGACGACTATATTCGAGTTCGGAAAGGTTCCGAGTGATTCGGGTATTTTTCGGAGTACCGGGGAGTTACGGGAATACGGGGAAGAGTATTGGGCCTTAATGGGCTTTAGTGGGAAGGAGCCAGGAGGAGGCGCGCGCCCCTCCCAAGCCCAGTCCGAATTGGACAAAGGGTTTGGGGCGCCCCCCTCTTCCTTCCTTCTCCACTTCCCTCTTTCCCCTTGACCTAGTTGGACTAGGAAAGAAGGAATCCTACTCCCGGTGGGAGTAGGACTCCTTGGCGCGCCTCCTCCTAGGGCCGGCCTCCTCCCTCCCTCCCTCCTTTTATATACGGGGGCAGGGGGCACCCCATAGACACAAGTTGATCTACGGATCGTTCCTTAGCCGTGTGCGGTGCCCCCTTCCACCATATTCCACCTCGGTCATATCGTCGCAAAGCTTAGGCGAAGCCCCGCGCCGTAGAACATCAAGATCGCCACCACGCCGTCGGCCGACGGAACTCTCCTCGACACTCGGCTGGATCGGAGTTCGAGGACGCCATCGAGCTGAACGTGTGCTGAACTCGGAGGTGCCGACGCTCGTACTTGGATCGGTCGGATCGTGAAGACGACGACTACATCAACCGCGTTGCAGTTAACGCTCGCCACGGTCTCACGAGGGTACGTGGACAACACTCTCCTCTCGCTGCTATGCATCACCATTATCTTGCGTGTGCGAGGAAATTTTTGAAATTACTACGCTCCCCAACAAAGGGCATCCGAGCCTAGGTTTTATGGTTTGATGTTTTGCACGAGTAGAGCACAAGTGAGTTGTGGGCGATACAAGTCATACTACCTACCAAAGATGTCATACTTTGGTTCAGCGGTATTGTGAGATGAAGCGGCCGGACCGACATTACGCCAGACGCTTACGCGAGACTGGTTTCACCGCCACGAGCACTCGCTGCTTAAAGGTGACTGGCGGGTGTCTGCTCTCTCACTTTAGTTGAACTGAGTGCATACGCCCGTCCTTGTGAAGGTTAAACGAGTCTATTTGACAAACTATCGCTGTGGTTTTGATGCGAGGTAAGAACGGTTCTTGCTAAAGCCCGTAGCAGCCACGTAAAATTTGCAACAACAAAGTAGAGGACGCCTAACTTGTTTTTGCAGGCATGTTGTGATGTGATATGGTCAAGACGTGATGCTATATTTTATTGTATGAGATGATCATGTTTTGTAACCGGTTATCGGCAATCGGCAGGAGCCATATGGTTGTCGCTTATTGTATGAAATGCAACGCTCGTAATTGCTTTACTTTATCACTAAGCGGTAGCGATAGTCGAGAAGCAATAGATGGCGAACGACAACGATGCTACGATGGAGATCAAGGTGTCGCTACGGTGACAATGGTGATCATGACGGTGCTTCAAGATGGAGATCACAAGCACAAGATGATGATGGCCATATCATATCACTTATATTGATTGCATGTGATGTTTATCCTTTATGCATCTTATCTTGCTTTGATCGACGGTAGCATTTTAAGATGATCTCTCACTAAAATTATCAAGTAGTGTTCTCCCCGAGTATGCATCGCTGCCAAAGTTCGTCGTGCCGAGACACCACGTGATGATCGGTGTGATAAGCTCCACGTCCATCTACAACGGGTGCAAGCCAGTTTTGCACACGCAGAATACTCAAAGTTATACTTGACGAGCCTAGCATATGCGATATGGCCTCTAACACGGAGACCGAAAGGTCGAGCGTGAATCATATAGTAGATATGATCAACATAAGATGTTCACCATTGAAAACTACTCCATCTCACGTGATGATCGGTTATGGTTTAGTTGATTTGGATCACGTGATCACTTAGATGACTAGAGAGATGTCTGTCTAAGTGGGAGTTCTTAAGTAATATGATTAATTGAACTTAAATTTATCATGAACTTAGTCCTAGTAGTATTTTGCAAATTATGTTGTAAGATCAATAGCTTGCGTTGTTGCTTTCATATGTTTATTTTGATATGTTCCTAGAGAAAATTGTGTTGAAAAATGTTAGTAGCAATGATGCGGATTTGATCCGTGATCCGAGGTTTATCCTCATTGTTGCACGTAAGAATTATGTCCTTAATGCACCGCTAGGTGACAGACCTATTGCAGAGCGATGCGCACGTTATGAACGCTTGGCTAGCTCAAGATGATGACTACTTGATAGTTTTGTGCACCATGCTTTATGGCTTAGAATCGGGACTTCAAAGATGTTTTGAACATCATGGACCATATGAGATGTTCCAGAATTGAAGATTAATATTTCAAGCAAATACCGAGTTGAGAGATATGAAGTCTCCAACAAGTTCTATAGCTAAAAGATGGAGGAGAATCGCTCAACTAGTGAGCATGTGCTCGATTGTGCAGGTACTTCAATCGCTTGAATCAAGTGGGAGTTAATCTTCCAGATAAGATAGTGATTCACGAATTCTCTAGTCACCATCACCAAGTTAGTAGAACTTCGTGATGAACTATAGTATGCAAGGGATGATGAAAATGATTCCCGAGTTTTTCATGATGATGAAATCGATGAAGGTAGAATTCAAGAAAGAACATCAAGTGTTGATGATTAACAAGACCACTAGTTTCAAGAAAAGGGCAAAGGATAGAAGGAACTTCAAGAAGAACGGCAAGCAAGTTGTTGCTCAAGTGAAGAAGCCCAAGTCGGACCTAAGCTCGAGACTAAGTGCTTCTACCGCAAAGGGACTGGTCATCGAAGCGTAACTACCCCAAGTATTTGGCGGATAAGAAGGATGGCAAAATAAACAAAGGTATATTTGATATACATGTTATTGATGTGTACTTTACTAGTGTTTATAGCAACCCCTCGGTATTTGGTAATGGTTCGGTTGCTAAGAGTAGTAACTCAAACGGAGTTGCGAATAAAAGAAACTAGTTAAGGGTGAAGTGACGATGTGTATTGAAAGGAGTTTCAAGATTGATATGATCATCATCGCACACTCCCTATACTTTCGGGATTAGTGTTGAACCTAAATAAATGTTATTTGGTGTTTGCGCTGAGCATGAATATGATCTGATCGTGTTTTTGCAATACGGTTATTCATTTAAGTAAGAGAATAAACTGTTATTCTGCTTACATGAATAAAACCTTATATGGTTACACACCCAATGAAAATGTTTCATTGGATCTCGATCGTAGTGATACACATATTCATAATATTGAAACCAAAAGATGCAAAGTTAATAATGATAGTGCAACTTATTTGTGGCACCGCCGCTTAGGTCATATTGGTGTAAAGCGCATGAAGAAACTCCATGCCGATGGGATTTTGGAATCACTTGATTATGAATCACTTGATGCTTGCGTAACCATGCCTCATGGGCAAGATGACTAAGACTCGTTCTCCGAATAAAGGAGCGAGCAACCGACTTATTGGAAATAATACATATCGATGTATGCGATCCAATGAGTGTTAAGGCTCATGTGGGTATCGTTATTTTTCGACCTTCACAGATGATTTGAGCAGATATGGGTATATCTACTTGATGAAACATAAGTCCGAAATAGTTGAAAGGTTCAAAGAATTTTAGAGTGAAGTGGAAAATCATCGTGACAAGAAAATAAGGTTTCTACGATCCGATCGCGGAGACAAATATTTGAGTTACGAGTTTGGTCTTCAATTAAAACAATGTGGAATAGTTTCACAAATTCATGCCACCGAACACCACATCATAATGGTGTGTCCGAACGTCATAACCGTACTTTATTGGATATAGTACAATCTATGATGTTTCTTACCGATTTACCAATATCGTTTTGGGATCATGCATTAGAGACACCTGCATTCACGTTAAATAGGGCACCATTTAAATCCGCTGAGACGACACTATATGAACTGTGGTTTAGCAAGAAACCAAAGTTGTCGCTTTCTTAAAGTTTGGGGCTGATGCTTATGTGAAAAAGTTTCATCTCGATAAGCTCAAACCCAAATCGAGAAGTGCGCCTTCATAGAATACCCAAAGGAAATTGTTGGGTACACCTTCTATCACAGATCCGAAGGCAAAACATTCATTGCTAATAAATGGATCCTTTCTAGAGAAGGAGTTTCTCTCGAAAGAAGTGAGTGGGAGGAAAGTAGAACTTGATGAGGTAATTGTACCTTCTCCCTTGTTGGAAAGTAGTTCATCACAGAAATCAATTCCTGTGACAAATACACCAATTAGTGAGGAAGCTAATGATATTGATCATGAAACTTCAGATCAAGTTACTACAGAACCTCGTAGGACTTCCAGAGTAAGATCCGCACCAGAGTGGTGTAGTAATAATGTTCTGGAAATCATGTTACTAGACCATGATGAACCTACGAACTATGAGGAAGCGATGATAAGCCCAGATTCCGCAAAATGGCTAGAGGCCATGAAATCTGAGATAGGATCCATGTATGAAAACAAAGTATGGACTTTGGTTGACTTGCCCGATGATCGGCAAGCCATAGAAAATAAATGGATCTTCAAGAGGAAGACGGACGTTGGTAGTAGTGTTACTATCTACAAAGCTCGACTTGTCGCAAAAGGGTTTTTGACAAGTTCAAGGTGTTGACTACAATGAGATTTTCTCAACTGTAGCGATGCTTAAGTCTGTCCAAATCATATTAGCAATTACCACAATTTATGAAATTTGGCAAATGGATGTAAAAACTGCATTCCTGAATGGTTTTCTGGAGGAAGAGTTGTATATGATGCAACCAGAAGGTTTTTTCGATCCAAAGGGAGCTAACAAAGTGTGCAAGCTCCAATGATCCATCTATGGACTGGTGCAAGCATCTCGAGTTGGAATATACGCTTTGATAAGTTGATCAAAGCATATAGTTTTGTATGCACTTATGGTGAAGCCTCGTATTTACTAGAAAGTGAGTGGGAGCACTACAAGATTTCGATAAGTATATGTGAATGACATATTGTAGATCGGAAATAATGTAGAATTATTCTCGCAAAGCATAAAGGAGTGTTTGAAAGATGTTTTCAAAGAAAGACCTCGGTGAAGTCTTATATATTGAGCATCAAGATCTATAGAGATAGATCAAGATGCTTGATAAGTTTTTTCAATGAGTACATACCTTGACAAGATTTTGAAGTAGTTCAAAATGGAACATCAAATAAAGAGTTCTTGCCGTGTTACAAGGTGTGAAATTGAGTAAGACTCAAAACCCGACCACGGCAGAAGATAGAAAGAGAATGAAAGTCATTCCCTATGCCTTGGCCATAGGTTCTATAAAGTATGCCATGCTGTATACCAGATCTATTGTATACCCTGCACCGAGTTTGGCAAGGAGTACAATAGTGATCTAGGAGTAGATCATCGACAACGGTCAAAATTATCCTTAGTGGAATAAGGATATGTTTCTCGATTATGGAAGTGACAAAAGGTTCGTCGTAAAGGGTTACGCCGATGCAAGTTTTGACATTGATCCGATGACTCTAAGTCTCGATCTAGATACATATTGAAAGTGGGAGCAATTAGCTAGAGTAGCTTCGCAAGAGCATTGTAGACATAGAAAAATTGCAAAATACATAACGGATCTGAATGTGAAAGACCCGTTGACTAAGACTCTCTCACAAGCAAAACATGATCACACCTTAGTACTCTTTGGGTGTTAATCACATAGCGATGTGAACTAGATTACTGAATCTAGTAAACCCTTTGGGTGTTGGTTACATGGCGATATGAACTATGGGTGTTAATCACATGATGATGTGAACTATCGATGTTAATCACATGGTGATGTGATCTAGATTATTGACTCTAGTGCAAGTGGGAGACTGAAGGAAATATGCCCTAGAGGCAATAATAAAGTTATTATTTATTTCCTTATATCATGATAAATGTTTATTATTCATGCTAGAATTGTATTAACCGGAAACATAATACATGTGTGAATATATAGACAAACAGAGTGTCACTAGTATGCCTCTACTTGACTAGCTTGTTAATCAAAGATGGTTATGTTTCCTAACCATGAACAAAGAGTTGTTATTTGATTAACGAGATCACATCATTAGTTGAATGATCTGATTGACATGACCCATTCCGTTAGCTTAGCACCCGATCGCTTAGTATGTTGCTATTGCTTTCTTCATGACTTATACATGTTCCTATGACTATGAGATTATGCAACTCCGCTTGCCGGAGGAACACTTTGGTACTACCAAACGTCACAACGAATCGGGTGATTATAAAGGAGTACTACAGGTGTCTCCAAAGGCGATGTTGGGTTGGCGATTTCGAGATTAGGATTTGTCACTCCGATTGTCGGAGAGGTACCTCTGGCCCTCTCGTAATGCACATCACTTAAGCCTTGCAAGCATTACAACTAATGAGTTAGTTGCGAGATGATGTATTACGGAACGAGTAAAGAGACTTGCCGATAACGAGATTGAACTAGGTATTGGATACCGACGATCGAATCTCGGGCAAGTAACATACCGATGACAAAGGGAACAACGATGTTGTTATGCGGTTTGACCGATAAAGATCTTCGAGAATATGTAGGAGCCAATATGGGCATCCAGGTCCCGCTATTGGTTATTGACCAAGAATAGTTCTAGGTCATGTCTACATAGTTCTCGAACCCGTAGGGTCCGCACGCTAAGGTTTCGATGATGGTTATATTATGAGTTTATGAGTTTTGATGTACCGAAGGAGTTCGAGTCCCGGATGAGATCGGGGACATGACGAGGAGTCTCGAAATGGTCGAGACGTAAAGATCGATATATTGGACGACTATATTCGAGTTCGGAAAGGTTCCGAGTGATTCGGTATTTTTCGAGTACCGGGAGTTACGGGAATACGGGGAAGAGTATTGGGCCTTAATGGGCTTTAGTGGAAGGAGCCAGGAGGAGGCGCGCCCTCCCAAGCCCAGTCCGAATTGGACAAAGGGTTTGGGGCGGCCCCTCTTCCTTCCTTCTCCACTTCCCTCTTTCCCCTTGACCTAGTTGGACTAGGAAAGAAGGAATCCTACTCCCGGTGGGAGTAGGACTCCCTTGGCGCGCCTCCTCCTAGGGCCGGCCTCCTCCTCCCTCCCTCCTTTATATACAAGGGGGGCACCCCATAGACACAAGTTGATCTACGGATCGTTCCTTAGCCGTGCAGCGGTGCCCCTTCCACCATATTCCACCTCGGTCATATCGTCGCAAAGCTTAGGCGAAGCCTGCACCGTAGAACATCAAGATCGCCACCACGCCGTCAGGCCGACGGAACTCTCCTCGACACTCGGCTGGATCGGAGTTCGAGGGACGCCATCGAGCTGAACGTGTGCTGAACTCGGAGGTGCCGTACGTTCGGTACTTGGATCGGTCGGATCGTGAAGACGTACGACTACATCAACCGCGTTGTGCTAACGCTTCCGCTTACGGTCTACGAGGGTACGTGGACAACACTCTCCCCTCTCGTTGCTATGCATCACCATGATCTTGCGTGTGCGTAGGAAATTTTTTGAAATTACTACGTTCCCCAACAAAAAGATGGTCTTTTAAGTCAGCTTTCATTCAAAAAATCGGTGCATCATCTGAGGTCTTGAGTCAAAAGTTGTGCAAGTTTCCATGCAAGCTGTCCAGGAATTAATTACAACGCGAGGCTCAACAAGTTTGCTCCTGCTACAACTTGGGGCTCATGAATTTACCCTTCATTTTGAGTTGTTTCCACACCTAACTAGTAAAGTGCTTTAGTATAAGTACTTCCCATCTGTTCCATATGAAGGGGGGGGGGGTGAGATTTGTGAGTTTAATTTGTAGACAGCCGGTGAGGTTGTGTTGTGCTGTGAGCACTAGTATCGTTGAGTGTCAGCTCGTGTGTGTGTGGATTGGAGGGCCTGTCCTCAATTCATATAGGGTCCTTGTGGTTCTCTCTTGTGATTCTTCTCAGGTTCACCAGTTTCATGGTTTGGGTTGCATCCTTATAAAGGAAGCTAGTTATCCGCTGCAATATATTTGAGAGTGTTTCCTCTTGTTCCTTTCCACTTGAGTGAAATAAAGTTTGTCGAAACAAGTTTGAGAGAGATAGTTGCTGCTCCGTGTGAGTTCTTTGGCACCATGAAAGATCGTTTCCGAGGCATCCCGTATCATCTTGGTATTAGAGCTTTAGGTTGTTCACGTTGTTATTTTCTCTCTTGCTGATTTTGTTCTTGAGAAGCTTCCATGGGTTCGAGGAGGTCTAGTAGTGTTGATGGTGTGCATGGAGATGGGCGCCTCATGGAGGAGGAGCTGCTACTTCCCGTGTATGATCCAAGCTTGCAGCCCGCCTATGTGTTGGCATTGGAGAATACATGAGAGTATGTGTTGAGGAAGGTGGAAAGGCGCATATCGGTCGTGGAGACCAACCTTGGCTGGATAATTGACTCCCTCACCGAGGAACTCTGTCGAGATGGGCTTGCTGCACGTGGTCGACATTGACAGCTCCCCGAACAGCAGGGCCAACGCCACCTTGAGGAGGGAATGGAGAGCACATCCATGTCTACTCGGCCGATGCTCATAGCTACTACGCTGCACCACCTCGGTGTGCTCGCCATGATCAACAAGGTGCTACTTGGGCGCCACCGTCTCCACCAAGAGATGGGCTTGCTGCACGGGGTCGACACCGACAACTCCCCATATAGCAGGACCACCATGGAGAGCATTGGATCAACCACTCCGGTGATGCTCAAAACTACTACGAGCCTCGACCATGACGTGCTCATCATGATCGTCGCGGAGAAGGCCAAGTAGGCTTTGTCATGGGAGGAACAGGTCATGGGCGTGCTCATCGTGACCTTGAAGATGATGGGATTGGTAAATTCAAACTTACCATACCATCATTCAATGGAAAAACCGAGCCTGATGATTATTTGAAGTGAGAGATGCGCGTGGATTAGATCTTTGATAACCACCATTATACAGAGGAGAAGAACGTATGATATGCATCCATTGAGTTTACCGGATATGCTTTGATTTGGTGGAATCAATTGTGTCGTGCTGGAGGTCGTCCGGAGACATGGGTGCAAATGGAAATTCTGTTACAGAGGCGTTTCGTTCCTGAACATTTCACAAGAACCTTGTACAATCGACTCCAACATTTGTGCCAAGATAACTCTAGTGTTGATGAGTACTATAAAGAGATGGAGATTTTGATGATTAGGACAATAATGAATGAGCCGGAGGAGGCCATAATGTCAAGATTCTTTCATGGGCTGAATGAAGATGTGCAAGAAAGGATAGAGATGGTTACATATCAAGATTTGCAAGAACTTGTGCATCAAGCTATTCGTGTAGAGCAGCAGCTGAAGCGTCGCCAAAATCGCAGCCAAACCTATACATCAAGCGCTTGGAGAGGTTCAATCAGCGAGAAGTAGATGGAAGTGTTGCTGCAGATTTTCGCTCACACAACAAGATGGCTGCAAAAGAAGCTAATACATCAAAGGTCGAATCTTCCAATACTCCCGTCACTCGCACTAGTTCAGTGCCACACATGTAAGGGTAGAGGTCACTTCAAGAAGGATTGTCCTAATTTGAAGAAGGTGCTGCTCACAAACGATGGATATGTCACCGGTGACTCAAGTGACATATCTGAATCTGGCAAGAAAGATGCAAAATATTGTACTTTTGAGACCGGAGCACCTCTGAGTTCAGATGGAGGAGATGGTGTTAATCTCATGGTTCGCAAAGTGGCTCATGATGATGCTCCTATTGTTGAGAAGGGCCAGCTACAAAATGTGTTCCAATCCATTTGCAAGATCAAGGACAAAAGCCGCAAGGTAGTCCTCGATGGAGGTAGCTACAATAACATCATTAGTAGTGATCTTGTGCATGCTCTTGGGATATAGGCAGCCCCAACCATATTATGTTAAGTGGTTGAATGGTGTTGGTAAGTTGAAGATTACACATCGTGCTAGGGTGCAATTTTCAGTGGGAGCTTATGTGGGCAAGGTGGTATGTGATGTGGTGCCAATGCAAGCTTGTCATCTTCTTTTGGGAAGGTCGTGGCAGTTTGATCACAATGCTACTCACCATGGGAGGCCTAACAAGTATTCCTTAATGCATCAAGGAGTGAACCATGTCTTGGAACCTATGGTGGATCAAGCATTCAAGGTTGAGCAATTCCCACACGTGAAGAATCCCAAAAGGAATACCTTAAAACCGAGGAAGGTTTTATTTGAAGGAAGGGGGGATGATGTGGACCAGATCATGACCAAGGCATCAAAGAGTGAGGTTCATGCTAGCACAAATGTTAAACCATTAGAGCAGCCAAAGGAAGACATGGGCAAAACCATTATCTTAGTGGGGAAGCTTCCGGTGCCTATTTTGGGAGAAATGACACATCAGATTTCCAGCTGCAACTTTCCACCTGAACCTAATTAATTCTAGAAGGGTATAGCACGTTTTAAAGACTGGAAAAGATGGTCTTTTAAGTTTCATTCAAAAAAACCGGTGCATCATTTGAGGTCTTGAGTCAAAAGTTGTGCAAGTTTCCATGCAATCTGTCCAGGAATTAATTACAGCGCAAGGCTCAACAAGTTTGCCCTGCTACAGCTTGGGGCTCACGAATTTACCCTTCATTTTGTTTCCACACCTAACTAGTAGGTGCTTCTAGTATAAGTACTCCCCATCTGTTTCATATGAAGGGGGATGAGATTTCTGAGTTTATTTTTGTAGACGCCGCTGAGGTTGTGTTGTGCTGTGAGCACTAGTATCGTTGAGTGTTAACTCGTGTGTGTGGATTGAAGGGTCTGTCCTCAATTCATATAGGATCCTTATGGTTCTCTCTTGTGATTCTTCTTAGGTTCACAAGTTTCATGGTTTGGGTTGCATCCTTGTAAATCAAGCTAGTTATGCGCTGCAATATATTTGAGAGTGTTTCCTTTTGTTCCTTTCCACTTGAGTGAAACAAAATTTGTCACCGGTCGAAACAAGTTTGAGAGAGATAGTTGCTACTCCTTATGAATTCTTTGGCACCGTGAAGGATCGTTTCCTAGGCTCCCGTATCACGACGGCGACCATAAACATCCATCCATGCACAAATCTTGCTCGCGCCGGTACAAAGACATGAACAAACGATGACATGGATGACACCGAGGCTTAACCGGACGCGCCAGCAAAGCCGATGACGCACGCGCTCCTGTAGGCCCATGAGCCCAGTCAGCCACGGCGACCCACACACCACCACACGGCCAGGCCACACCACACCACTAGAACAAACCCACTCTCTTCTTCTTCTTCCTCCTCACTCCGGCTATAAATACTCGCCGTCACGCTTTGGATTCCTCTCTCTCTTCTCCACACTCCACTATCTCCATCCCCTTCCACTCGCTCTCTCCCTCTCCACCAGGCGGACGAAAAGGAAGGCGCGGGACGCGAGCTGGTGGTGGGGAATGGCCGGCGCGTCCTCGCCGCCCCCGACGCCCAAGTCGCCCAAGCTGCAGCCGCCGCTCCTCGAGCGCGCCAAGGGCCCCTCCGGCCTCGACAAGATCGTGCTCCGCGACCCGCGCGGGTTCACCGCCGAGGTACGCGGCCGCCTCCCCCTCCCCCTCCCCACCCCTCCAGCCCTCCCGCCCGTTTTGAGCCGATTCGGGGCGCATTCTGCGCGGATCCGTCGCGGGGCTCGCCGGCGCGCGCGCGTTCAGGAGGGGCAGGGGGCGCCGGCTTCAGAATCACAGGCGTCCGGGGCGCGCGATTTTCGGGCGGATTTCGTGGTTCGGCCGGCCCATCAAATCGAGGCGCATTATGTCGTACCGCGCTCTGATGATAGGGTTTAATTCTTAGCGTCTCTTTTTACCTTTCCCCTTTTGATCAGAGGAATTCGCGGTGCCATTTCGCCGTCCTCCCGTCAGTCAAACGCAGTTTAATCGCCGGGGAGCGCTGCTGCAATCAGATTTCGCGAGTTGGCTCAAACCAAAATACTTTTGTGTGCGTGTGCGCAAATCCTGTGAAAAATCAAAGCCAAGAGACGCGGCTGCGGCCACACGTCACTGTAGCATTCACAGCTTGGTAGCTGGACTGGGTAAGATGTGATGGTGATAACCGATAGGACACAAGTTTTACGCAGACAATCATCTTTAATTCTTTATCATCATGTTCGGGGACCCAGCGGAAAAGACGCACCGACTATGCTACCTCTCGAAAGCGAGAGGGGACTAGGTAGGTTTACCTCCCTAACGTTTCCAGGATCGGATGGCTAATCCCCTGTCTGCTGGCGTTTGGTCCCATATGCGTCTGATGGCCCTTTTTTAGGGGGAGGTGCTATCCTACCAATCCTCCTTTTTTAATGACAAGTTGTGGGAACCACAGGGCAGTGGGTTCCTGGTTGTGGTTCTGGCGTGTTAGGCCGATCGAGTCACCTGCATACCAAATTTAACTTTGATTGATGTGTTCCTTTCGGTGTACTTGTCAGCTTGTGCCAGCTGCTTAGCATGACAGGGTCTTGCTCGCCCCAAGCACTAAGCTGTGGGAGGTGTGTTTCAACTTGTGAACTTAGCTATACCAAAGACAACTTTAGAATTACAAGATGAACTTGAGTATGCGTTGCTCTGTTTCCCGGTCATGCATTATTGGAATGAAGGGACTAGCAAACAAAACCCCAGTAGTCTTACCTAAGGCATCTAATTTCTTGTGGCTTATTGAGAACTGTAAGATCGAAGAAGGTGAGATTTGATCGCATTAAAATTCCACCATATGCCATTTATAAGTATACCAGTGCCAACTGGCAAGGAAAACATGTTTGTGGTCTGTGGAGCTATTGTTACAATGACGGCAGTGCCCTTGTTAGATGAATGACTTGTGCCCTGGTTAGCATTTTACAGATGTTTGGGCTAATCCTTCTTTTTACTCTTGTCATGGCTGTACTTAAATTTTGTCAGGCAAGAAGGTTCTAAACTTCTGTTTGGTGTGATGCTTGCATACGAGTAGGATTCAGATCATCCATTTTGAATTCTCCTGCATTATTGCTGCCTAACCTTTCCACCCTTGCACTGCCAAATCTCAAGAATTATCCGTGCTGCAAAATAAATATTTATGGCCTGGTCCCTACATGTATTATTGCCAATTATCATCACCTTTTTAGACTCAGACCAGTCTTGCTAATCAATTGTCTTGTCTTTTGCTAGGTCCGTCTATATGGAGGACAAGTTACCTCTTGGAAGAATGAGCAGGGGGATGAGTTACTTTTTGTAAGCAGCAAGGTACGGAGGCATTCATGAGGTCATGGATGACTTCATTGGCTAAGTCATTATTTTGTTGTATCGATAAACTTCTATAGGATGCATTGACACATCCTTGTCATCCTTGTCCCACTAATTAATTTTGTTGTTTGTCCCCATTTGACCACAAGCCTATCACATTCTGATCAAGTGTCCTTTTGAGCATAACCACAAACAACTGCCTCATCTTCGCCTGTATTGGCAATTTTGGCCATGTTAGGTGTTATATTTATTTTGCACCGTTGGAAGTTTAGCCCCATTAATTACGAAGTTTCACACTGTAATACTGGCATATATTACTTAATTATTTGATTTTTACATGTTACTGCAGTAATTATAGCGTCTCTGAATTGTGGTTTCAAAATACAATCCTTTTCAGGCAATTTTCAAGTCCCCGGGAGCAATTCGTGGTGGCATACCAATTTGCTTTCCCCAGGTATGGCAGCTTCATCTATATTTACTTCCATAAATTCCTTGTAATGTAAGCCTTCTCTGGTCATCCAAATGAACTATATTAATGCAGTTTGGAACACATGGAAATCTTGAAAAACATGGATTTGCAAGGAACCGGCTATGGCTCGTTGATGATAATCCTCCACCACTCCCAGTAAACACTGGTATTAAAACTTATGCAGATCTCATTCTGAAGCCTTCTGAAGAAGATCTCAAGATTTGGCCTCACAGGTCCGTGATCTACCATCCAGAGATCATATTTCCTTCCTTTTCTTCATGTCGCCAATTCTGATTCTGCTCATGTTTTGGACAAATTATGACTTACAGATTCGAATTCCGGTTAAGAGTTGCTCTTGGACCCAAAGGAGATTTGTTTCTCACTTCTCGAATTAGAAACACCAACACTGATGGAAAGCCTTTCTCATTTACATTTGCATATCATACATACTTCTCCGTGTCTGACATAAGGTGCGTCTATGCTTTGCAATTTCTTTTCCTCCCTTTCCTCAGTTTTTTTCCCTCCCTGGATATTTCAAGCTCAAACTTCTCCAAGGGTTTAGAATTGCAACAGTGAAATCATGTTAGTGTAAAGCTGTCCAGACATCCAGTGGTATATGTGCTTGGGTTTACTCGGCAATGGTGCACCACCAGACACCGATCCACCTTTCAATAGGCTTATATACATGGTATTTGTGTCATTGGTACTGAGCCAACTACCAAGAGTCTAAGACCAGTAGTTTCGTTAAAAAATGGAGCAGATGTACAAATATGCTGGTTTTCTACCCTGGTTTCATATTGCTAATACCATGGTACAGGCTCATGTATGTGATAGTTGCGGTGCTTGTATTAAACCAAGGCTAGTAAATTCAGAACATTTTCTTGGAGCAGATGCGAAACTCTGCTGCTTTAATTCTGATTCTCATATTGTTAGTGCCGGCATATTGACAACTTTTCAAAATATTGGTCTTACTTTTATTGGTTAGTGCCAGCAGTATGACAGTAGAGAAAACACATTCAAATAATTGTTACCTAAGTGTATGCTTGGGTGTTAAGTTGTTTCCTCTCGTTGAGATTGAGTCAATGGATAAGGGCAAAATTGTTACCTATCCTGGCTTGTTAGAATACTGCATCCTCATGCTTAGATAGTGGACACTGTGGAGCAGGGTTTCTAAAGTTTTGCTTGAGTTTGCCCGTTGATAATTCTGTAACCCAGAGTGCTTATCTGTTAAGACAGTGCATATTAAAACTGAACTGAACCAGGTTTTTGCGGTTTTAGATTTTTTGGTACAATATCAATATCCGGTACCGTTTTAGCCTTGGTTAGTTCGGAGGAATTGGTAGATACTGAAAACCAAAGTTCCAGGCCCACAGAAGTGTTTTGCTTCCATTTTCCACCCTTCTGTGGCACACATGGATCACATGGCAGCACCATAGCAGCAGTTAGCAGATTGGACTTGTGTACTATTATTAAATAAACTAGCAAGGGCTGTACGCTGTAGCGACTCAACTTGTACTTGTCAGCTTGTGTGATGCACGGTGCCGCTGTAGCCTCTAGTCTAGCCTGTAGGTTATAGGCTTGTTATTGCGTGTGTCATGGACTGATCGGCGACATGGTCTACACTTTGCCACTTAATCACTTGAGAATGCTGATCAATCTGAGTATCCGGCTGTTGACTATTCAATCCGCATTGCGCATAACAAGCTTGAAATATTCAGATATACGAACAGAAGTAAAATATGGTGGCTTTATTCTTAAATTCTGGTCAACTTTGTTTAGTTTGGTATTTACCAAACCCATACCAAAATAATTTGGTATTTACTGAAACTGTGATGTATTTACCAAACCGAACTGACTGAATTAACCGAATGCACAGGACTAATCTCAGTGCAAAAACAGTTGCTGCTGTAAGTAAAAACTAATGATGATTTCCAATGCACATTTTGGTGATAACATTGAGCACTTTTAGGTTTACTTTTTGTAGCTTCCTTGTTCCAATGCATCATAATTCAAAACTTTATTATGTGCTTACTGAAACTGCAAAATTCCTTAGCGAAGTACGTATTGAAGGGCTGGAAACAATGGACTACTTTGACAACCTGAAGGGAAAAGAGCGATTCACGGAGCAGGGGGATGCT
Source organism: Aegilops speltoides (assembly GCA_021437245.1). Lineage (NCBI taxonomy): Eukaryota > Viridiplantae > Streptophyta > Magnoliopsida > Poales > Poaceae > Aegilops > Aegilops speltoides. The sequence goes on along the minus strand of CM038142.1, from coordinate 485,633,832 downwards.
CTTGTGTTTGAATCAGAGGTAAGTAAGCTATTTCAATGTTACATATGATTATATGAAGCTACTGCTGCTAACTTGTAAACTTTGCCGTGAAGATTGATAAAGTATATCTGGACACACCACCAAAAATTGCAATTATTGATCATGAGAAGAAAAGAACATTTGTGCTTAGGAAAGATGGGCTTCCAGATGCTGGTAAGTTAATTTGGTAGTGAAAACTGTACCTATCTGTGTCAATTCTTATTTAACTTGCTACAAAATTCATACTTCCGTTATCATTTTGCCCTTTGAAGTTGTATGGAACCCATGGGAGAGGAGGTCAAAAACCATTCTGGATTTTGGTGATGAAGAATATAAGCACATGTTGTGCGTGGAGCCTGCAGCTGTTGAGAAGCCCATTACCCTGAAGCCTGGTGAAGAGTGGAAAGGAAGGTTGGAGCTCTCAGCTGTTCCTTCAAGTTACTATAGTGGTCAGTTAGATCCAGACAAGGTTCTTCATGGTTGAAAATCCTCACCTGGTTCATCTCGTACAGGTAATGTTAAACCCTAGATTTGCAACTGTTTGGGTGGCTAGTTGGAAACATGAAAATACATTTCTTAAATAATGCTGCCGTAACTGTATGGACACATAGAGATTATTAGTAAAATGAAGTTAGCTTTGAGAATTCTGCATCATTTACAGTTAAATTTGTTTGTGTTCTTGGAATAGTTGGTTTAGGAATGTGTTGATGCCTAAAAGTTCTAGTTTAGACTAAAAAAACAGTAAAGTTTTGATTTCAACACTGGGGGTATGTCTTTGAGCCCTCTTTTCTTGCCAACCCACGCTCTAACAAGATGCATGGTGATTGTTAGTGTTTGGAGTGAGAGGGGCTACAAACTAAACTATCAAAGCACGTGCGCAGTAAGCACAGTGAGTTTTTTTAGATGGAGTGTGACTATTCCATTATACTGATAAGCCAGGAAAATCCCCTGCCACCAAAATGGGTTACAACGTCTGGGAAAATCCCCTGCCAGCTCATGCCCTAGGCAGTCTGTATTGACTGTGAAGCAGTAGGACAGGTGCTAATTGCATATGACTAGGTATAAGCCTCATGCTTATAAGTCACGGCCAGAAGTTCCAAAACTTATCATCAGTTGGTCCACCAAAGTTTGGACAGCAGTACAACTTCAGTATACCCATACTTTGACAGATAAGGCATAAAAGGAAATCTATGTAGAAATATAATAGGACCAAAATATTCCCATTAATAAATACCACACACTCCCCTAAAACACACACACACACACACACACACACACACAGATAATGAGGTATAAAGAATATGAGGGCATGAAAAATCGTGGGAAATTTCACCTCATGGTTGGAAACATAAGTACTACTATTTGGAATTAGAGATGGTATATCCATAATATCTGAGTAGCTGTCAATAGTAATAACAATATATGACTAGTTCTACATATGCGTTTCTGATGTGCGCATGGCTGCTGCTCCTTTTTTTGTTTTTAACTTGTGGTTGATCGATTTCCTCAGGAACACTTCATGGCACTTTATATTACCTGGTGCTTTGTCTGTCCGGTGTTGATGCTATGTGGACTTGCCCAGGGGCTCTCATTTCCTCGTCGTCTCCACCTCCATATGTTCATTCCTTTATATATAGAAGGAGGCGAGCACCGGAATAACGAAACCTCCCCAGCGGCTCAATCTCGGGACCTGTCTTCGGTGAACTCAGTCCAGTGTTGAGTCGCAGCAAAAAAGAAGCGAATAATAGCATTCTGTAGTTTAGGGTTGCCTCCTAGCCCTGGACAATGGGTGATTTGTTGTACTTCTGCATCGGGCTAGGAAATCTACTACCAATTGTTATCAGACTATTGTCTGTACTCCTCTAAGATCTGTACATATGCTATCTTAGGAACTTCCTGGTGTGAGATAAGTTAAGGAGCACAATTTATCATGTGCTGCTGGTAATGCAAGTGTGTTCTAAACCTTAATAACAAAGGGATTATGCCATTTCCTTACACTCGTCAGAGTCCGTTCAGTCTGCCTGATCATATTATTCTGCATTTCAAGGAGGGGGAAAAAATGATGTGATTTCGTAGGATTCGAGGCGTACGTCGGCTGCTGTCTAAATCCTAGTGACCTGAGGTTCTTATGGAAAGAGGAGCCGTTGTCGTAGAGAAAGGAGAGATTCCCCGCAAGTTGCAACTGCTCCCACCCCACCCCATTTGCCCGCATATATATCGTGTGATCTGATCCAGTCGCTCGTCAAACATGACAGGAACCTCGAAATAAAGAGTGGAGAAGGGAACACAAAGGCGTCTCGCAAGTAGATGTCGTCCCTGTCAACGTCTGTATTCGTATGGATGAGGTTCGTGTACGCCTCCAACCACTTTACACATTTTATTTCGAAACTGATAGCAGCTTGTGTATGCGTGTGTGGATAGGATAATGTATGTATAGTCTGTGAGCGTACACGGCAAGAAGAATAGCTTGCCCACCCGAGTTCAATCCTAGGGTTCGTGCCTATCTTCTCCTGCCCGCTAGGGTTCGAACATAAGATCAAACCGGGGTGTTCGTGAACTAAAATAAATAGTATTTGTCATTTTTTTAAAAGTCTGACTGTACGAGTTGACAAATGCAGATGCTCGTTATTAACCACCCGGCACCCTTTGAAGAGATTTACTGACTAAAAAAGTGGGCATGTATATACATCGCATATAAAGAGCACGCACTGAATATTGACAAGAGAAACCACTGAGCGAGTGAAATTTCCCACCATCTAATCAAGAGTTTATTTCCTGTTCCCTTTTTCATTGTCCACTGAACCTTGTGAACTGAAGGAAGCCAAGAAGTCTTGAAGGCACAAACAAATGTTTCATTCTAGAGAATAGGAAAAAAGAATACAAATCTTGTGTCTAGACATTTCAGGAGAATCTGTTTATACACTAAACAAGCAGGGGCTGCTAGTGCTAGTGCTAGACGGTCTTGGCGGCGACGGATTTGCAGATGGGGCACCAGTTCTTCTGCCGGAGCCAGTGCTGTATGCAGGTGATGTGGTAGTAGTGTTTACATGCCATGTTCCCGACCTCCTCACCACCGGAGTACTCCTCCTGAATCCACAAAACAACATGGGTCAGATTACACACTGAAACTCTGTCGTCCTAGTACTCCCCCTGAGAACTTTTCGCCGAGATAATTTCTGTTTAGCGCGATACTGAAACTCTGCATATGAACTTACCTGGCATATGCTGCATTTTCTGTCGCAGTCTTGGTGTGTCTCTGGGGCTGTGGGCGTGTACAGGCTTCGTTTCAGGCACTTGTACAGCGCGTCCTCGGAAAGCCCGGTGTTCACCGTGCCGATCCGGTCACCCAATGCGAGCAATTCCTGCAGAATCAAGTGTCAGATGATGATCCAAGAAACAGGCAGAAACAATGCATCCCAAATGTGCCACCAAGAGGAAATTTAGGATGGAGAACAGGTGATCATGATCATACCTCGTAGGACATGCCATCGATGTCCATCCTCATCGCCCGGTGCCGATCGCTGAGCATGAAGTAGTTCTCCAGCTGCAGCGTAATTTCATGGTTCAGATACATTGTTTGTACAGTTCTCCCAAGTTTTTGGGATGATCGTGATGCAGTGATGCAGCGAGTGACAGAGTTGTGCCGTTACCTCTTCGCTGCCCTCGACGTCGAAGCGCCAATACCCGCTGGAGTCCTCGGCGCCGTCCTGCAGAGACGACCCTCCCTGGAGACTACCCCTGTACCTCGCCAAGAACCCAGAGATGAACCCTTCGGTAGGCGCCTGCTCCCTTGCTGCCCGCTGCCCAACCATCACTGGGTCACCTGAATTCCCCCTGGCATCGCCGCCACCGGTGTCCCTCCTAGGCGCCCTGCGACCACCTCCTGCGTTTTCACCTTCGTCTGCCTTCCTTATCCTGGAAGCGGCACGACGCGTCGGCCTCGAAACCGCTGATGACCGGGTGGCGCCACCGCCAGAAGAACTGGCACTGAATCCACCGGACGATGACGATGGGCTGCTCATCTCCCTGGCCAGCGACCGCTTCCTCGACGCGTTCACCCTGTCCTTGAGGCGTGCCAGCAGATCACGCCCGGCACCGGGAGCCGCCGCCTCTCCTGTCCCGTTGTCGGTTTCGCTATAGGGGCCTGCTGGATTGCTGCTTCCCTGTGGAGGTTTCCTGACAGGTTGTGACCTCCGTGGGGCTGGTGCTGCTTCCTTGGCTGCTGCTGAAGCTGCTTCCCTGTGGCTGTGCATTGGCCGGCCTTTGTCTGCCGAATGCCGGGTGCCGTTGCAGCCATTGCGCGAGCAGCAAGTGCCGGCCTTGCGGCGGGAACTGTCCTCCCTGAAGAGAAGGATGGAGCCCCCCTTGGTGAAGAGGAGGCCGCCGACCGTCCGTCGCCCCATGTGCTCGTCCATGCTAATCAATTAGACGATCACCTGAGACTGAAAATCAGATATGTTTGTTAGAACAGATTGAATCAACCAGGCCACGATTCAACTGCCAGTTGAGTCGATTCTTCTTCACCTAAAAAAGAAAGATTCTGAACATACAGGAATGGTGAAGTGTCCTACTCCATGACACTGTCAAGTCTCATGCGCAATGAGAGATGACACGGATACCGTCCGTACGACACAGCAGCAAAGCTGCCAAAGATTCAGCAGGCGCGCGTAATAAGGGGCATGTGGTGGCCATAGGGCTAATAACTGAAAAACGTACGGCACCAACATCAACACGTACTATAATAGTATGACTAACAAAATTGGTTGTTTCAGTTAGGCGTGGTGGCCCTCCCTCCATGTAGGCCTACCTATAACAGAAATTTCTTAGGCAGACAGACAAACATATAAGCAGCTGTATTGGCTAGGTGCCACCTGGTTTTCAGAGGCAGGTGTGTTTTCACCGTACCAAGGCGACTTTTCACCCTAAGGCAAGCAAACCACCTTCTTGTGCCTCGACCAAATGAAGATGTTAACAGTTCATTCGAAAGAAGAATAAGAAGGAAAAAGGATGGAGATATTAACTGCAACGCGCTCCCTTCACGTTAAAACCATCTCCTTCTCTTTTTATCCTGAATCGAAGCTAGTACTATGTAGTATCGGTTTTTGTGTGAGGTCAAATCGCTAATACCCACCCTAGCACGTCACAGGGAGGTGGTGGTGGTGGTACTGGTACTACTGTATCTGAACCGAAAGGTGTACTGGCTCCACCCCTCCTTCCGGGAATCGGACGAAAGAAGAGGCAGTTGACGCGTACGGGCTACACAAAACACAACACTTGGTGCCATGCCATGACATGGCGCCCCCCTGCCACAGGATAGTTGGAACAGTATCGACGCCGGCCTTGGTCCATCCGAAGGAGAAGTATTAAAAAAAGAAGGTAGGAAATCGTTGGGTTCCAGAGCATCCAGGCAAAGCAACCGGCAGGAGCAGGCGGGGATGGAGAGCAAGAAATCAATCAAGACCAGGACCTTCCTTCCATGGCGCCTCAATCACAGGAGGCGGCAATCGAAGGTCGATCATCAACATCAAACAAAGTAGAACGAAGAGCGAGACGATTTTAATCTAAGAATCCGTTCGATCGATCGCCTTCTCCTGCTCTCCTGAATGAATGAATCCAAGAGATGGGTTAACACGCACAAACATGGACCCGTTCTTCAGACTAGAGGGAGGGTGAGACGGACAGGAACAGAAACCAGGGGGATTAACATGATCGAACGCAGCATATGAACAGATTACGGGAGGAGGAGGAAGAAGATACGGGCAGGCGAGAGGCAACCAACCTTCCTTCCTTGTTTGTGAGGCCCGCCTTCCCCTGCTGGGGCTCCCCTCCAATGAACCAGGCCGGGACGGAGACCGGATTAAATTCCTCGAGAGAGAGGGGGAAGGGGAGAGAGCGAGGGAGGGAAGGGAGCCAGGGGTGAGAAGAACCAGTGGAGTTCTTATATATAGATGCCGAGAAACCACGCACGCACACGGAGAGAGACGGGGGCAGAGAGAGAGAGAGAGAAGGGAACGGCGAACGGGGAGAAGCTTGAACCGAAGGGCAACGCAACAGAGAGAGACCGGGGAAGAGGAAGGCGGCCGTGGCGGGGGCGGGGGCCGGGGCGTGCGACCCACGTCGGATCCGATCCGGGCCGTCGGATGGGGCGGGAGAGTAGGATCGGACGGGTCAAGCGAAGGGGGAGAGATGCCCGGCGCGGGGCCCGCTCCAACGGAACGAGCCCCACCACCCGATCTGTCCTGCCGGACTGCCTGCCACCGGGGCTGACGCGTGGGCCCGCCGCGCCGGCCCCCGCGATTTTCGCGGGGCGGATCCCGGCGTTTCCTGCGTTGGTTTGGTATATACTCTTTCGTTTTGGAGCGCAAATTAATTAAAATAATTCTGCGTATCTCCTCTGATGAGATTTTTTTATCTTTTTGCCGGATATCTCCTGCTAGGATTAACAGTAGATTTCGCTGAAACTATCGCTCGTTAAGATCCGTTTTTATTTCGTGGGGATTTGCAGAAATCCATTTCGACAGTCGTATGATTCAACAAGATTTCAGTCTTCTGAATGGGATTGAAGTGTGTGTGTGCTGCGAAGTGATATCTGAGGCTAAAAATAGTGTGCATGCACGGTGTGGTCAGCATGCTAGTTAAGCTATCGAGGCTTTTTCTCAAATAAAATAAAATAAATTAAGCTATAGGGGCGTGCCACATGGGAGAAATATGCATGCGTTCCTTGCTATATTCCGTTCCGGGGTGGTGTGTCCCATGTTGGCAAAGCGGAAATTTGTTGAGCTAGCTACTAACTTTTTCTGTGGTGCCGATCACTTGGATGATGATGATAAACTAGTTATTTGTTTAGGACGAGCCGAACCAACTTGGCCGTGGCTGTAAAGTGTAAAGCACCATGTCCATGCCATGCATGCTTAATCTTTCTTCTCAGTACAACGAGCTACTTTATCTTCTCTTTTCTTCTCACTAAAATCATAGTGTGGAAAGGCAGCTCGATCGTATTTGCTCAGTGAAATTCGTACAAATCCGCTGTGACATATCGTATCAGTACTGCCAACCGAAGGATGACAACAACTGAGCTTTCACTTGGACGCACGCATCACTCATACTATTATGGAGTAATAAACTGACCCCAAGTACTTATCTGCAAAAGATATTCTAATCCTGATCGCGCAAGCGACCGATGTGGCCCGAATCTTCCAGGAAATAAACGGATAACTAATTAACCGGCAGTCGCTGGATTCTCCAGATGGAGGTTGCCAGGGGCAGGGAAAGGATCGAGAACTTTTTCGTGTCACCTAGTTTGTGGCTCACGGCTCACTCTGACTTACACGGCACAAATTCGTTTACAAATCGTCCTCATATATCTCCGGGTGGAGTACGTGGCTTGCGTAGATGACTGCATAGAGTTAATAGGTTTCCAACTTCAGAAAAGGTACTAGGAACAAATAATTTAATTGGTAATATTACTTTTATTGGAACTGCCTAAATTTAGAGTCAAAATGGTGAGTGATAATCTCACCGTATATCCCTCTCAAGATAATGATCTCACTGTCATGAACTCATGAATATTTCAGTGCGCAAGGACGCAAACAACTGGTCAATACATTATTATTTTTTGTACTTCTGAAAGAAAAAAAGGGTCTTAAAAACAGGGGAGAACTGTTTGAGCAAAATCAGGATGTGTACATGCATGATATGTAATGGTTCTTCTCCCCTTTATCTTTTGTTTGGTGCAAGCTACTTCCACCTTATTAAAAGTTGAATATGTTCGTGCATGTAGTGTGTGTGTGGCCGGCTTGGAGTTGGGGTTGGAGTGAACCGTGCCACTAGCAGCATTAGTGCGATGATGATGTGGTGCAGTGCGTGCAGGCCGGCCGCCGGAAAAGAAAGGCGACCCGGCCGGGGGAAAGGTGGCCGGCAGTTGACGTACGGGGGCTGCTGGCCGGTACCCTAATCTAACTCCTCTGCTTTTTCCATGTTGATTTGCTGCCTTTGTTGGGCAGGTGAGTTGACATGAAGATAGGCAGGCAGAAGTAAACATATGGAGTCGCGATAATACGGGAGATATCAGCAGATGGGATGACACGCGTGGCATGCGTGTGTGCTCTGCGGTGGTCAAACGGCGACGGCGTGAGGGGACAGTTTAGGGCGTGAGCAAGCACCATTTGCAGGAGATTCTTCGACTTTCGTTTCAAGTCTCACGGCGGCTACATGAGTCAACTCAAGGGGATGGGAAAATCGGGCACCGAGCTGCTGTTGTGTTGCTGGAATAGGCGGGGAAAGTGGCTTGATTTGGAGATCTAACCATGTGTGTTAGACAATTTGTTTCGGGAGAAACTTTTAATTTATTCATCAACTGCCATGACATACAAAGAACACAAGAAGTAACAAAAAAAAAAAAAACAATAAGGTCTATGGTGTAAGGGAAACGTGCCACGCACCAAAAAAAAAAGACCCGCGCACAATCCGAGCCCAAGAACACTATGGCGCTACAAGTAACAGTCATCTCATGACCAACGATCAGCAAAGCGGTAGTAGAGGAAGAAGCAAAGAGGTAGTAGAGAAAGGAAGAAGAGTAGGTGATGCTCGCCGATTTCCTTAGCTATAGCTTATACCTCCTGACGGGGGGATGCCCCGGGGTAGGCCTATGATAAGGATTCGGCCTAGCAAGCTCAACGACCCAGTCGTCAGCAGGAAAATCTTTCGGTTGGGCCGGACCGGTAAAGCCTATTCGGTTGGGCTGGACTGATAAAGCCTATCCGGCTGAACATCATGAAGCCTATTCGGTCTGTAACGTCCATTCAACTAGACCAGGACATGCTCAATCGAGACAAACGTTACCCACAATATCATAAAGACGACAACGTGGTAACTCTACTCGCAACTGCCACCATTTTATGGTTGTTATTACATCATGACTCTCACAACCCTTGTAACTCCACCTTCTCACCGTAGTACATAAGGTGAAAAGGGTGTGATAGACATGTTCACTCAAGTCTACAGGCTAGACAATCCTTTGTAAATCACTCGACTCACACAAGAGAGAAAACACCCAAGCAGAAGTAGGGTGTTACCCATAGAATAGGGGGATGAACCTGGGTAAAACCTCCACTGTGTGAAAGCCCGTACCTAAGTCTTTCACGTGATGGTACACATAATATGCTCTGCCCTAAGCTGCCCACCGATGACTGGGGATGATTCCGTCTGGACCATCACTCTAGCTTTAACACACTGGAGTCATGTGCTTGCAGTCTTCGCGATAGTTGGCGCCCACCATGGGACCGCCAAACCCATTGTACTATGATGATCCACAAGTATAGGTGATCAATCGTAATCCTTTTGGTAAGTAAGAGTGTCGAACCCATCGAGGAGCAGAAGTAATCAATAAGTGGTTTTCAGCAAGGTATTATGTGCAAGTGTTGTGAAGTAGTAGTAGCAGATAGTTTGATAGCAATATAATTCGTAGCAACTAACAAGTAACCAAATTAACAAAGTGGAGCAAGGTGGTTCATGCAAACGATCAGCAAAGCGATGACACATGAGAATTTTGTCTAGTCACGTTCATCAGGATTCATTGGTTCACATTCACTACTTTGATAAGTTGGTATATGGGTGGATCGATGCTAGGGTGTTGTTCTTACTTGAACAAACAACCCCCTCTTGCAAGCATCCGCAACTATGAAAGAAGAATTAAGATAAAGTTAATCATAGCATGAAACATAAGGATCCAGAATAGCTCCTTACAGAATAGCGCGTAAACTAGGTGTTGGGGATATAACCCCGATGTGACCTGCCCGGGAGGGGCCGGGTTACACCTATTGGCGGCTTAACATGAAGAAAGCCCAAGAGGCCCTAGAAGACGAAGTGTGAAGACGGCGGCTCACAGAGGCGGGCCTGGTGGTGGCCCAAGACCCGGACATGTGAACCGCCATATGGTGGCTTGCTTGCTAAGGCAAGACCATTTAGAAACCAGGCCGGTCACATTGTGTGATCCGGCTCGGACTCTTGTAAGCCCTGGGCCTCAACCTGTGTATATAAAGGTAAGACTCGGCGGCAGGTTAACTCAAGAAATAATTGATCGATAGCTAGGTCAAGCATAATTGCTCCCTTGTAATCGAAACTCAAGCAATACAACTAGAAGCAGGATGTAGGCTTTTACCTCGTTGTGAGGGGCCGAACCTGGGTAAATCCTTTGTGTCTTTTGTCCCGTTCAACCCCTTCGAGCTAACCAACGTTGCAATGGCTCCACACCTAAGTCCTTTCGCTAAGGCATCTGCCGTGACAAAACCATGATAGTTGGCGCCCACCGTGGGGCCAGAGCACGGTGGTTTCGAGTTCTTGAAGGGCAACTTCTCAGGGATCAAAGGATGCGCTGTGGGCCGGATGACCAAGAGTCACCGCGGCAAGATCTACATCGATGATGCTGGCTGGGCCCCCGAGGTCGACTCAATCGAGTACGGGTATCGGGTCCTCTTTGGCGGAATTCACGTCTTCATCGGCAAGATTGGCGAGTCAGAACCTGAGCCAGACACCTGCACCAACGTCGTCGAGACGGCTTAGCGCGCGCGACCTGCTAGGGTTCAACCCGGCCGGAAGCACATCTTTGTTGGCTTTGTTCATGGGGTGGATCTTGAGGAAGGATCTGCATCTGGTGGAGAGATGATCATCTATTCAGGTGATGGGTCCTTGACTGGAGAAACCGAATCAATCTGTCAGCTTCAGGACGGTGGGCTTGGGGGCTATTCCGATGGTGACAGTATTCCGGATCCCTATGAGCCGCCGAGCAGGGCTGCTGTTTTTATGGCTGGTACGCAACCAACACTGAATTCGTCAACGGCTGTGGCTATGACTTCCGGCTCAACTGCTGCCGCGATAGCTGGGGCAAGCGACTCTGTATGGCCGCCGACTCAAGTCTTATCTGAGCTTTTGGATGCCTTGACGACTCTGTTAGCTGCAGAGGTAACTCCGGCGAATCAAGCACAGCATAATGCGGAAGTTGCAAAGCTACGAGACGAGGTGGCCCAGGCCCGAGAGGATCTTAATGCGAAGAACACCAGGATGGCAACAGAGCGGGCTTCATTGGAGGCCGAGTCACAACGGATAAGAGCAGAAGTTTTTCGTCTGAGTCTGGATCATAACACATCCAATGTTGTTCTTCGAAGGAGGCATCAGAGCCGCTTACCTTCACAGTTTGAGGGACGAAATCTTTTTAACAAACCGGGCGCAGGAACAAGTAACCCGCCCGGCATAACTCGGGTGGCCGAGGTGCCAGGAACCGGAGCCGCGGCTCAACCTCGTGTGCCAGACCCGCCCCGAAGGGACATGACCCCACCTCAACGGGTTCAAACTCCTTCCGGGAATTACTCTAACCGGTGGATAATATGATAGCAGCAGCCACGCGGCTGGCAGCTATTTTGATAGAGGGCGAATCTCCAGCGACGGTAGAGACCCAGAACGCTGTGGAGCTTCTGCAGACAGCTGTAGCACAACAGGCTGCTTATTCATAAATTCGTGAGCTGCTACCTCTTGAGCTTGCATTGGTTTTTCCCTTGAAGAGGAAAGGCTGATGCAGCAAAGTAGCGTAAGTATTTCCCTTAGATTTGAGAACCAAGGTATCAATCCAGTAGGAGACGACACACAAGTCATGTAGTACCTGCACAAACAATCAAGAACCTTGCAACCAACGCGATAAAGGGGTTGTCAATCCCTTCACGGCCACTTGCAAAAGTGAGATCTAATAAAGATAGTAAAGTAAATATTTTTGGTATTTTTGTTGTATAGATTGGAAAGTAAAGATTGCAAAATAGTAAATGAGATGCGATGTAAATAGAAGAGATGTAATATGATAGAAAAGAGACCGAGGGGCCATAGGTTTCACTAGTGACTTCTCTCAAGATAGCATGTATTATGGTGGGTGAACAAATTACTGCCGAGCAATTGATAGAAGAGCGCATAATTATGAAGACATCTAAGACAATGATCATGAATATAGGCATCATGTCCGTGTCAAGTAGACCAAAACGATTCTGCATCTACTACTATTACTCCACACATCGACCGCTATCCAGCATGCATCTAGAGTATTAAGTTCATAAGAACGGAGTAGCACATTAAGCAAGATGACATGATGTAGAGGGATAAACTCAAGCAATATGATATAAACCCCATCTTTTTATCCTCGATGGCAACAATACAATACGCGCCTTTGCTGCCCTCATCACACGGGAAAGGACACCGCAAGATTGAACCCAAAGCTAAGCACTTCTCCCATTGCAAGAAAGATCAATCTAGTAGGCCAAACTAAACCGATAATTCGAAGAGACTTGCAAAGATATCAAATCATGCATATAAGATTTAGAGGAGAACCAAATAATATTCATAGATAATCAAGTTCATAAATCCATAATTCATCGGATCTCGGCAAACACACCGCAAAAGAGTATTACATCGAATAGATCTCCAAGAACATCGAGGAGAACTTTGTATTGAGAATCAAAAAGAGAGAAGAAGCCGTCTAGCTAATAACTATGGACCCAAAGGTCTGTGGTAAACTACTCACGCTTCATCGAAGAGGCAATGGTGTTGATGTAGAAGCCCTCCATGATCGATTCCCCCGCCGGCAGATCGCCGAAAAATGACCCAAGATGGGATCTCACGGCTACAGAAGGTTGCGGCAGTGGAAAAGTGGTTTCGTGGATCCCCTTGATTTTTTCGAGGGTATAAGAGTATATATAGGCAAAAGAAGTACGTCGGTGGAGCTATGAGGGGCCCACGAGGGTGGGGGGCGCGCCCTCCTTCCTCGTGGCCTCCTCATGGAGTCCCAGACTTCAACTCCAAGTCTTCTGGATTGCTTTTGGTCCAAGAAAGATCCACGCTAAGGTTTCCTTCCGTTTGGACTCCGTTTGATATTCCTTTTCTGCAGAACTCTAAAATAGGCAAAAAAAACAGAAACTGGCACTGGGCCTCCAGTTAATAGGTTAGTCCCAAAAATAATATAAAAGAGCATATTAAAGCCAATTAAACATCCAAAACAGATAATATAATAGCATGGAACAATAAAAAATTATAGATACCTTGGAGACGTATCAAGCATCCCAAGCTTAATTCCTGCTCGTCCTCGAGTAGGTAAATGATAAAAACAGATTTTTTGATGTGGAATGCTACCTAGCATATCTATCAATGTAAATTTCTTTATTATGGCATGAATGTTCAGATCCGAAAGATTCAAGACAAAAGTTTAATGTTGACATAAAAATAATAATACTTCAAGCATACTAACAAAGTAATCATGTCTTCTCAAAATAACATGGCCAAAGAAAGTTATCCCTACAAAATCATATAGTCTGGCAATGCTTATCTTCCTCACACAAAGTATTTAATCATGCACAACCCTGGTTTCAGCCAAGCAATTGTTTCATACTTTAGTATTTTCAAACTTTTTCAATCTTCACGCAATACATGAGCGTGAGCCATGGACATAACACTATAGGTGGAATAGAATGGTGGTTGTGGAGAAGATAAAAAGGAGAAGATAGTCTCACATCAACTAGGCGTATCAATGCGCTATGGAGATGCCCATCAACAGATATCAATGTGAGTGAGTAGGGATTGCCATGCAACGGATGCACTAGAGCTATAAGTTTATGAAAGCCCAACAAAAGAAACTAAGTGGGTGTGCATCCAACTTGCTTGCTCACGAAGACCTAGGGCACTTTTGAGGAAGCCCATCACTGGAATATACAAGCCAAGTTCTATAATGAAAAATTCCCACTAGTATATGAAAGTGACAACATAGGAGACTCTCTATCATGAAGATCATGGTGCTACTTTGAAGCATAGGTGTGGTAAAAGGATAGTAACACTATCCCTTCTCTCTTTTTCTCTCATTTTTTTATTTGGACCTTTTCTTTTTTTTATGGCCTCTTTTTTTTAGTCCAGAGTCTCATCCTAACTTGTGGGGGAATCATAGTCTCCATCATCCTTTCCTCACTGGGACAATGCTCTAATAATGAAGATCATCACACTTTTATGTACTTACAACTCAAGAATTACAACTCGATACTTAGAACAAAATATGACTCTATGCGAATGCTCCGGCGGTGTACCGGGATGTGCAATGATTCAAGAATGACATGTATGCAAAAATTATGAACGGTGGCCTTGCCACAAATACAATGTCAACTACATGATCATGCAAGGCAATATGACAATGATGGAGCGTGTCATAATAAACGGAACGATGGAAAGTTGCATGGCAATATATCTCGGAATGGCTATGGAAATGCCATAATAGGTAGGTATGGTGGCTGTTTTGAGGAAGGTATATGGTGGGTGTATAGTACCGGCGAGAGTTGCGGGTACTATAGAGGCTAGCAATGATGGAAGGGTGAGAGTGCGTATAATCCATGGACTCAACATTAGTCATAAAGAACTCCCATACTTATTGTAAAAATCTACAAGTCATCAAAACAAAGTACTACACGCATGCTCCTAGGGGAAGGGTTGGTAGGAGTTAACCATCGCGCGATCCCGACCTCCACACATAAGGAAGGCAATCAATAAATAAATCATACTCCAACTTCATCACATAATGGTTCACCATACGTGCATGCTACGGGAATCACAAACCTTAACACAAGTATTCTTCAAATTCATAATTACTCAACTAGCATGTCTCTAATATCACCATCCTCATATCTCAAAACAATCATCAAGCATCAAACTTCTCATAGTATTCAACGCACTTTATATGAAAGTTTTTATTATACCCATCTTGGATGCCCATCATATTAGGACTAATTTTATAACCAAAGCAAATTACCATGCTGTTCTAAAAGACTCTCAAAATAATATAAGTGAAGCATGAGAGATCAATAATTTCTATAAAATAAAACCACCACCGTGCTCTAAAAATATATAAGTGAAGCACTAGAGCTCTCACGCCCAAGATGCGACCCTATCCTAAAGGAACTCGAAGGTCCCACCAAGGATAGAAGCGCATCTTGAAGACGCTTTTTTGCAAGGTGGATATCATTATATCAACATTAAATAATAGATGGGGATACATACATAATGTTGGAAATATGCCCTAGAGGCAATAATAAATTAGTTATTATTATATTTCCTTGTTCATGATAATCGTTTATTATCCATGCTATAATTGTATTGATAGGAAACTCAGATACATGTGTGGATACATAGACAACACCATGTCCCTAGTAAGCCTCTAGTAGACTAGCTCGTTGATCAATAGATGGTTACGGTTTCCTGACCATGGACATTGGATGTCGTTGATAACGGATCACATCATTAGGAGAATGATGTGATGGACAAGACCCAATCCTAAGCATAGCACAAAGATCGTAGTTCGCTTGCTAGAGCTTTTCCAATGTCAAGTATCTCTTCCTTAGACCATGAGATCGTAACTCCGGATACCGTAGGAGTGCTTTGGTGTATCAAACGTCACAACGAATCGGGTGACTATAAAGGTGCATTACGGTATCTCCGAAAGTGTCTTTTGGGTTGACACGGATCGAGATCGGATTTGTCACTCCGTAAACGGAGAGGTATCTCTCGACCCACTCGGTAGGACATCATCATAATGTGCACAAGTGTGACCAAGGGGTTGATCACGGATGATGTGTTCGAATGAGTAAAGAGACTTGCGTAACGAGATTGAACAAGGTATCGGTATACCGACGATCGAATCTCGGGCAAGTAAAATACGCTAGACAAAGGGAATTGTGTACGGGATCGACTGAGTCCTTGACATCGTGGTTCATCCGATGAGATCATCGTGGAACATGTGGGAGCCAACATGGGTATCCAGATCCCGCTGTTGGTTATTGACCGGAGAACGTCTCGGTCATGTCTACATGTCTCCCGAACCCATAGGGTCTACACACTTAAGGTTTGATGACGCTAGGGTTATAAAGGAAGCTTGTGTGTGGTTACCGAATGTTGTTTGGAGTCCCGGATGAGATCCCGGACATCACGAGGAGTTCCGGAATGGTCCGGAGGTAAAGATTTATATATGGGAAGTCCTGTTTTGGTCACCGGAAAAGTTTCGGGTTTTATCGGTAACGTACCGGGACCACCGGGAGGGTCCCGGGGGTTCACCAAGTGGGGCCACCGGCCCCAGAGGGCTGCTTGTGCCAAGTGTGAGGGGACCAGCCCTGTGGGCTGGTGCGCCCCCACCAAGGCCCAAGGCGCCTAGGGTTTGGGAGGGGCGCCCACCTGCTTGGGGGCAAGTTTCCCTCTCCACCCCTCGCCGCCCCTAGATGGGATCTAGGGCTGGCCGCCGCCCCTAGGGGTGGAAACCTAGGTGGGGGCGCAGCCCTCTCTCCCCCTATATATAGTGGAGGCATAGGAGCAGCCCAACACATGAGTTTCTTCTCCTGTTGGCGCAGCTATACCTCTCTCCCTTCTCCTCATATCTCGCGGTGCTTGGCGAAGCCTCGCTGGACTACCACGCCTCCATCACCACCACGCCGTTGTGCTGCTGCTAGATGGAGTCTTCTCAACCTCTCCGCTCTCCTTGCTGGATCAAGGCGAGGAGACGCCACCGGCTGTACGTGTGTTGAACGCGGAGGTGCCGTCTGCTCGCACTAGGATCTCCGTGATTTGGATCACGATTTAGCACGACTCCTTCAACCCTGTTCACTTGAACGCTTCCGCTTAGCGATCTACAAGGGTATGTAGATGCACTCTCCTTCCCTCGCTGCTGGTTTCTCCATAGATATATCTTGGTGACACGAGGAAAATTTTGAATTTCGCCACGCTCCCCAACAATGGCATCATGAGCTAGGTCTATTGCGTAGATTCTTTGCATGAGTAGAACACAAAGTAGTTGTGGGCGTTGATGTTGTTCAATATGCTTACCGCTACTAGTCCAATCTTGTTTCGACGGTATTGTGGGATGAAGCGCCGGACCGACCTTACACGCATTTCACGTGAGACAGTTCCACCGATTGACATGCATTTCGTGCATAAGGTGGCTAGCGGGTGCCGCCTCCCACTTTAGTCGAACGGATTCGATGAAAAGGGTCCTTATGAAGGGTAAATAGCAATTGGCATATCACGCTGTGGTTTTATGAGGTAAGAAACGTTTTGCTAAAACCCATAGCAGCCACGTAAAACATGCAAACAACAATTAGAGGACGCCTAACTTGTTTTTGCAGGGTATGCTATGTGATGTGATATGGCCAAGAAGAATGTGATGAATGATATGTGATGTATGAGATTGATCATGTTCTTGTAATAGGAATCACGACTTGCATGTCGATGAGTATGACAACCGCAGGAGCCATAGGAGTTGTCTTAATTTATTGTATGACCTGCGTGTCATTGAACAACGCCATGTAATTACTTTACTTTATTGCTAACCGTAGCCATAGTAGTAGAAGTAATAGTTGGCGAGACAACTTCATGGAGACACGATGATGGAGATCATGATGATGGAGATCATGGTGTCATGCCGGTGACGATGATGATCATGGAGCCCCAAGATGGAGATCGAAGGAGCAAAATGATATTGGCCATATCATGTCACTATTTGATTGCATGTGATGTTTATCATGTTTTGCATCTTGTTTACTCGGGACGACGGTAGTAAATAAGATGATCCTTACAAAATTTCAAGAAGTGTTCTCCCTAATCGTGCACCGTTGCTACAGTTCGTCGCTTCTAAGCACCACGTGATGATCGGGTGTGATGGATTCTTACGCTCACATACAACGGGTGTAAGACAGTTTTACACAGGAAAACACTTAGGGTTAACTTGACGAGCCTAGCATGTACAGCATATGGCCTCGAACACGGAGACCCAAAGGTCGAGCATGAGTCGATAGTAGATACGATCAACATGAAGATGTTCACCGATGATGACTAGTCCATCTCACGTGATGATCGGACACGGCCTAGTTGACTTGGATCATGTAATCACTTAGATGACCAGAGGGATGTCTATCTCGAGTGGGAGTTCATAAGATGAACTTAATTATCCTGAACATAGTCAAAAGATCTTTGCAAATTATGTCGAAGCTCGCTTTAGTTCCACTGCTTAGATATGTTCCTAGAGAAAATATAGTTGAAAGTTGACATGAGCGATTATGCGCATGAGAGAAAGCTTATGTCCTTAATGCACCGCGGTGCAGTTTGAACCCCAAACGTCGTTTGTGGATGTTGCGAACATCGGACATACACGTTTTGATAACTACGTGATAGTTCGTTAAACGGTTTAGAGTTGAGGCACCAAAGACGTTTCAAACGTCACAGAGCATATGAGATGTTTCGAGGGCTGAAATTGGGATTTCAGGTTCGTGCTCACGCCAAGAGGTATAAGACCTCCGACGATTTTCTTAGCCTGCAAACTAAGGGAGAAAAGCTCAATCGTTGAGCTTGTGCTCGATTGTCCGAGTGCAACAATCACTTGAATCGAGGGAGTCGATCTCCCGATGAGATAGTGATGTTTCTCCAAAGTCATTGCCACCAAGCTGCTTGAGCTTCGTGATGAGCTATAACATATCAGGGATAGATATGATGATCCTTGAGGTATTCGCGATGTTTGACACCGCGAAAGTAGAAATCAAGAAGGAGCATCAATTGTTGATGGTTGGTGAAACCAGTAGTTTCAAGAAGGGCAAGGGCAAGAAGGGATACTTCATGAAACGGCAAATCAGCTGCTGCTCTAGTGAAGAAACCCAAGGTTGAACCCAAACCCGAGACTAAGTGCTTCTGCAATAAGGGGAACAACCACTGGAGCGGAATTACCCTAGGTACTTGGTTGATGAGAAGGCTGGCAAGGTCGATAGAAGTATATTGGATATACATTATGTTAATGTGTACTTTACTAGTACTCCTAGTAGCACCAGGGTATTAGATACCGGTTCGGTTGCTAAGTGTTAGTAACTCGAAAGAAAAGCTACGGAATAAACGGAGACTAGTTAAAAGGTGAGCTGACGATATGTGTTGGAAGTGTTTCCAAGGTTGATGTAGCATCGCACGCTCCCTCTACCATCGAGATTTGGTGTTTGCGTTGAGCATAGACATGATTGGATTATGTCTATCGCAATACGGTTATTCATTTAAGGAGAATAATGGTTACTCTATTTATTTGAATAATACCTTCAATGGTCTTGCACCTAAAGGAATGGTTTATTGAATCTCGATCGTAGTGATACACATTTTCATGCCAAAAAGATATAAGATAGTAATGATAGTACCACTTACTTGTGGCAATCGCCATGTAATTCATATTGGTGTAAAACGCATGAAGAAGCTCCATGTTGATGGATCTTTGGACTCACTCGCGTTTTGAAAAGTTTGAGACATGCTAACCATGTCTATTGGTGTATACGCATGAAGAAACTCCATGCAGATGGATCGCTTGGACTCACTTGATTTTGAATCACTTGAGATATGCAAATCATACCACATGGGCAAGATGACTAAAAGCCTCGCTTTTCAAAGAAATGGAACAAGATAGCAACTTGTTGGAAGTAACACATTTTGATGTGTGCAGTCCAATGAGTGCTGAGGCATGTAGTGAATATCGTTATGTTCTTACTTCACAGACGATTCGAGTAGATGTAGAGTATATTTACTTGATGAAACACAAGTCTGAATTATTGAATGGTTCAAGTAATTTCAGAGGGAAGTTGAAGATCATCGTGACAAGAGGATGAAATGTCTATGATATGATCGTAGAGATGAGTATCTGAGTTACGAGCTTTGGCACGCAATTAAGACATTGTGGAAATTGTTTCACAATTAATACCGCCTGGAACACCATAGTGTGATGGTGTGTCCGAACATCATAGTTGCACCCTATTGGATATGGTGCGTACCATGATGTCTCTTATCAAATTACCACTATCGTTTATGGGTTAGGCATTAGAGACAACCACATTCACTTTAAATAGGGCACCACGTAATTCCGTTGAGATGACACCGAATGAACTATGGTTTAGAGAAACCTAAGCTGTCATTTCTTAAAGGTTTGGGGCTGCGACGCTTGTGTGAAAAAGTTTCAGGTTGATAAGCTAGAACCCAAAGCGGATAAATTGCATCTTCATAGGACACCCAAAACAGTTGGGTATACCTCCTAATTCAGATCCGAAAGCAATAGGGATTGTTTCTTGAATCGGGTCCTTTTTCGAGGAAAAGTTTGTCTCGAAAAGTTGAGTGGGAGGATGGTGGAGACTTTATATGGTTATTGAACCGTCACTACAACTAGCGTGTAGCAGGGCACAGGAAGTTGTTCCTGTGGCACCTACACCAATTGAAGTAGAAGCTTATGATAGTGATCATGAAACTTCGGATCAAGTCACTACCGTACCTCGTAGGGTGACAAGGATGCGTACTGCTTCAGAGTGGTATATTATCTTGTCTTGAAGGTCATGTTGCTAGACAACAATGAACCTACGAGCTATGGAGAAGCAATGGTGGGCCCAAATTCCGACAAATGGTTAGAAGCCATGAAATCCGAGATAGGATCGATGTATCAGAACAAAGCATGGACTTTGGTGGACTTGCTCGATGATCGGCAAGCCGTTGAGATAAATGGATCTTTAAGAAGAAGACGGACGTGGACGGTGATGGCATCGTCTATGAAGCTCGACTTGTGGCGAAGAGTTTTTCACAAGTTCAAGGAGTTGACTACGATGAGATTTTCTCATCCGTAGCGATGCTTAAGTCCGTCGGAATCATGTTAGCATTAGCTGCATTTATGAAATCTGGCAGATGGATGTCAAAACAAGTTTCCTTACTAGTCTTCGTAAAGGAAAGGTTGTATGTGATACAATCCGAAAGTTTTTGTCGATCCTAAGGATGCTAAAAGGTATGCTGGCTCCAGCGATCCTTCTAAGGACCGGAGTAAGCATCTCGGAGTTGGAATATGTACTTTGATAAGATGATCAAAGATTTTGGGTTTATACAAAAGTTTATGAGAAACTTGTATTTCCAAAGAAGTGAGTGGGAGCACTATAGAATTTCTGATGAGTATATGTTATTGACATATTGTTGATCAGAAATGATGTGGAATTTCCGAAAGCATATAGGGTTATTTGAAAAGTGTTTTTCAATGGAAAACCCGGATTAGGCTATTTGAACAATAAGCATCAAGATCTATAAGATAGATCAAAATGCTTAATAGTACTTTCAAATGAGCACGCATTTTGACATGATCTTGAAGGTGTTCAAGATGGATCACCAAGAAGGAGTTATCACCGAGATGTAAGGTATAAAGTTAAGACTTAAAGCTCGACCACGGCAGAAAAGAGAGAAAGGACGAAGGTCGCCCCTATGCCTTAGACGTAGGCTCTACAAAGATGCTATGTGTGTACCGCACTGAAGTGTGCCTTGCCATGAGTCACTAGGGTACAAGAATGATCCAGAATGGATCATTGGACAATGTCAAAATTGTCCTTGGAGTAAATAAGGACATGTTTCTCGATTATGGAGGTGATAAAGAGTTCGCGTAAAGGGTTATGTCGGTGCAAGCTTTAACACCTATCCGAAAGTGACTCGAGTAGCAAACCGGATACGATAGTGGAGCAACTATTTGGAATAGCTCCAAGTGGAGCGTGGAAGCAGCGTTTACAATATGACCTAGAAATTTGCAAAGCACACACGGATCTGAAAGGTTTAGACCCGTTGACTAAAACCTCTCTCACAAGCAAAACATGATCAAACCCCAGAACTCATTGAGTCTTAATCACATGAAGATGTGAACTAGTTTAGTGACACTAGTAAACTCTTTTGATGTTGGTCACATGGCGATGTGTCCTGTGAGTGTTAATCACATGGCGATGTGAACTAGATTATTGACTCTAGTGCAAGTGGGAGACTGTTGGAAATATGCCCTAGAGGCAATAATAAATTAGTTATTATTATATTTCCTTGTTCATGATAATCGTTTATTATCCATGCTATAATTGTATTGATAGGAAACTCAGATACATGTGTGGATACATAGACAACACCATGTCCCTAGTAAGCCTCTAGTAGACTAGCTCGTTGATCAATAGATGGTTACAGCTTTCGACCATGGACATTGGATGTCGTTGATAACGGATCACATCATTAGGAGAATGATGTGATGGACAAGACCCAATCCTAAGCATAGCACAAAGATCGTAGTTCGCTTGCTAGAGCTTTTCCAATGTCAAGTATCTCTTCCTTAGACCATGAGATCGTAACTCCCGGATACCATAGGAGTGATTTGGTGTATCAAACGTCACAACGAATCGGGTGACTATAAAGGTGCATTACAGGTATCTCCGAAAGTGTCTTTTGGGTTGACACGGATCGAGATCGGATTTGTCACTCCGTAAACGGAGAGGTATCTCTGGGCCCACTCGGTAGGACATCATCATAATGTGCATAGTGTGACCAAGGGGCTGATCACGGATGATGTGTTACGGAACGAGTAAAGAGACTTGCCGTAACGAGATTGAACAAGGTATCGGTATACCGACGATCGAATCTCGCAAGTAAAATACCGCTAGACAAAGGGAATTGTGTACGGATCGATCGAGTCCTTGACATCGTGGTTCATCCGATGAGATCATCGTGGAACATGTGGGAGCCAACATGGGTATCTAGATCCCGCTGTTGGTTATTGACCGGAGAACGTCTCGGTCATGTCTACATGTCTCCCGAACCCGTAGGGTCTACACACTTAAGGTTCGATGACGCTAGGGTTATAAAGGAAGCTTGTATGTGGTTACCGAATGTTGTTCGAGTCCGGATGAGATCCCGGACATCACGAGGAGTTCCGAATGGTCCGGAGGTAAAGATTTATATATGGGAAGTCCTGTTTTGGTCACCGGAAAAGTTTCGGTTTTATCGGTAACGCATCGACCACCGGGAGGCCCGGGTTCACCAAGTGGGGCCACTGCCCCAGAGGGCTGCATGGGCCAAGTGTGAGAGGGACCAGCCCCTGTGGGCTGGTGCGCCCCACCAAGGCCCAAGGCGCCTAGGGTTTGGGAGGGGCGCCCCCTGCTTGGGGGTTCCCCTCTCCACCCCTCGCCGCCCCTAGATGGGATCTAGGGCTGGCCCGCCCCTAGGGGTGGAAATCAGGTGGGGCGCAGCCCCTCTCCCTTTATATATAGTGGAGGCATAGGAGCAGCCCAACACATGAGTTTCTTCTCCTGTTCATGCAGCTATACCTCTCTCCTTCTCCTCATATCTCGCGGTGCTTGGCGAAGCCTCGCGGAAACTACCACGCCTCCATCACCACCACACCGTTGTGCTGCTGCTGGATGGAGTCTTCTCAACCCTCCTCTCTCCTTGCCGGATCAAGGCGAGGGAGACGCCACCGGCTGTACGTGTGTTGAACGCGGAGGTGCCGTCCGTTCGGCACTAGGATCTCCGGTGATTTGGATCACGACGAGTACGACTCCTTCAACCCCGTTCACTTGAACGCTTCCGCTTAGCGATCTACAAGGGTATGTAGATGCACTCTCCTTCCCCTCATTGCTGGTTTCTCCATAGATATATCTTGGTGACATGTAGGAAAATTTTGAATTTCTGCTACGTTCCCCAACACATAAGTCATACAATGCCACACGAATACAACATCATCTTACACATAAGATCAACATCCGACTACGGATGAAACACAAACAGAAGCTCAAACAATATCCACCCTGCTAGCCCACGCTGCCGACCTGGAACCTATCCCCTGATCGAAGAAGCAGAAGAAGAAACTCCAAAACAAGCAACATCGCTCTCGGCCAAGATCATCGCATAACCTGTACTGCAGAATCGTTGTTGTAGTAATCAGTGAGCCACGAGGACTCAAAGAATCCCATTACCATGGGTATCATGACTAGCAAAGCTTAATGGGAAAGGAAGGGGTAAAGTGGTGAGGTTGCAGCAGCGGCTAAGCGAGTATGGTGGCTAACATACACAAATAAGAGCGAGAAGAGAAGCAAAAGAACGGTCGTGAAGCTAGCAATGATCAAGAAGTGATCCTGAACTCCTACTTACGTCAAACATAACCTAGAAACCGTGTTCACTTCCCGGACTCCGCCGAGAAGAGACCATCACGGCTACACACACGGTTGATGCGTTTTAATTCGGATCTCGTGTTAAGTTATCTACAACCGGACATTAACAAATTCCATCTCGCCACATAACCATGGCACGGCTCTCAAAAGTTTATACCCTGCAGGGGTGTCCCAACTTAGCCCATGATAAGCTCTCGCAATCAACGAAGGATATTCCTTCTCCTAGGAAGACCCGATCAGTCTCGGAATCCCGGTTTACAAGACATTTCGACAATGGTAAAACAAGACCATCAAAGCCGCCCGATGCGCCAACAATCTCGATAGGAGCTGCACATATCTCGTTCTCAGGGCAACACCGGATGAGACATCCTACGAGTAAAACCAGACCTCGAGTTTCCCCGAGGGGGCCCCGCAGTCTACTCGGTTCGGACCAACACTTAGACAAGCATTGGCCCGGGGGGGGGGGGCTAAAATAAAGATGACCCTCGGGTTGGCCGACCCAAGGGAAGGGTATAGGTGGTGGTGAGACAAATGGTAAAACCAAGGTTGGGCCTTGCTGGACAAGTTTTATTCAAAGCGAACTGTCAAGGGGCTCCCATAAATCACCCGACCGCGTAAGGAACGCAAAATCCGGGAACATAACACCGGTATGACGGAAACTAGGGCGGCAAGAGGAACAAAACACGGGCATAAGGCCGAGCCTTCCACCCTTTACCAAGTATATAGATGCATTAATTAAATAAGAGATATTGTGATATCCCAACATAATCCTGTCCACCATGGAGCAATCTTCAACTTCACCTGCAACTAACAATGCTATAAGAGGGGCTGAGCAAAGCGGTAACATAGCGAGGCAATGGTTTGCTAGGAAGGGTGTCAAAGGTTAGAGGTTCATGGCAATTTGGGAGGCTTGAAGAACAAGTTATAGGAAGCACAGCAAAGCGATAGAACGAAGCAACTAGCATAGCAATGATAGTAGTGAGATCCAGGGTAGCGGTCATCTTGCCTGAAATCCCGCTAGGAAGAAGAACGAGTCCGTGAAGAAGACGAACAGGAGTAGTCGAACGAATCCTCACAATCGCAACATTACCGGGACTAAGAAGCAACACCGGAAAGAAACAAACAACATGGTAAATGCACAAGCATAAACATGGCATGATGCACAAACAAGTATGATGCATGTCCGGTTTAATGAGGCATGGCATGGCAAAGTGCAACAAACAATACTACAAGTTAAGTGGAGCTCAATATGCAACGAGTTGCATATTGACGAAACACCACATCCGAGTTATTTAGTTCGCTCTCGTTTAGGTACACAACAATGTTAAATGTTGTTAAACATGGCAAGGGGTGTAACAAAAGTAAACTAACTATTTAGGCAAGTTTAAATGATGCCGGAACAACAAACAACAATTCCGGAAAATCCCCATGTGCATAAAATGAATTTGGTACTGTTCTGTCCTAAAACATATTTTAAAGTTGTTAAACAGGAAAATAAAGTGGACCATGTTAAACTAGGCATTTTCCCACCCCATTTACATATAAAGAACATTTAAAATGGAGCTACGGTTATTTAGTTATGAAATAAATCATTTTAACATGGCATTGAGCAAATTTAAACAAACAACATTACATTTTAAACATGGATGAAAGTGGCATATTATTAATCTACACAAAATCCTAAGCATTTTACATGTTTAAAGCATTTTAATCCGATGCATGGTTGATGAGTTATTATATGCATGAGGTGCAAGGGCTTTTCTGTAAAACAGTAAAACTCTGGATAAATAGCAAATTCGCAGCAGGAAAAAAAACAGGAGCTGGGCCGAAACTGGCTAGCCCAATAGAGGAGAGGCCAGGGGGCTACTCACCCGGGCCTTGGGCCGGTCGGTGGAGAGGAGGCTGCTTTGAAGGGCACCGAGGAGTCTCGACTAGGGGTGTCCGGACAGCCGGACTATCATCGTCCACGGACTCCAAGACTACGAAGATACAAGATTGAAGACTCCGCCCCGTGTCCGGATGGGACTTTCCTTGGCGTGGAAGGCAAGCTTGGCGATACGGATATGTAGATCTCCTACCATTGTAACCGACTCTGTAACCCTAGCCTTCTCCGTGTCTATATAAACCGGAGGGCTTTAGTCCGAGGACACAACATACATTACAACAATCATACCATAGGCTAGCTTTAGGGTTTAGCCTCCTTGATCTCGTGGTAGATCTACTCTTGTACTACCCATATCATCAATATTAATCGAGCAGACGAGGGTTTTACCTCCATCAAGAGGGCCCAACTGGGTAAAACATCGTGTCCCTTGTCTCCTGTTACCATCCGCCTAGACGCACAGTTCGGGACCCCTACCCGAGATCTCGCCGGTTTTGACACCGACATTGGTGCTTTCAATGAGAGTTCCTCCGTGTCGCCACCGATAGGCTCGATGGCGTCTTCAATCAACAATGCTGTCCAGTGGTGAGACTTTTCTCCCGGACAGATCTTCAGATTCGGCGGCTTCAAGATCGCGGGCTAATTCACTTGGCCATCCGAGCAGATCGAAGCTACGCCGGCTGTCGTCGATTCGAAGCCTAAACTTCACGGCCGACATCCGCGGGGACTTGATCTTCGACGGACTCGAGGCATAGCCAAGCGCGCCGCACTGTTACGATGGGCATGATCTAGCTCTGCCGCCGAACAGTGCCTTAGTGGCCGCACAAGAATCCGCTCCGGCCCTTAGTTGGACACCGCCTCGGGGGCTGCAACTTCTACGGCGATGGCACCGAACACTAGCCTTGTCCCTCGCGAAACTCGTGACTCCGAGGTGCCGGACTCCTTGCCGGACTCCGGACCTCCCACGCCCCTGCCAATCGAATCTGATTGGGCGCCGGTTATGGAATTCACCGCCGCGGACATCTTCCAACACTCGCCCTTTGGCGACATCTTAAATTCGCTAAAGCACCTCTCGCTATCCGGAGAGTCCTGGCCGGATTACAGCCAGGATGGTTGGGATACGGACGACGAAGAAATTCAGAACCCACCCACCACCACTTTGTAGCCACTGTCGACGATCTAACCGACATGCTAGACTACGACTCTGAAGACATCGACGCTATGGACGACGATGCCGGAGACGAACAGGAACCAGCGCCTACATGGCACTGGAAGACCACCTCATCATACGACATATACATGGTGGATACCCCCAAAAGACGGGGACAGCGAAGAAGCAGCGGAGGCAGATTCCTTAAAGAAACAGCCCAAGCGCCGGCGTCAGCGGCGCTGCTCTAAATCCCGCCACAGCAAGAATGGAGATTCCGACACAGGAGATAATAATACCCCTGAGTGCCGAAGAGAATCCCTCCAAAGAAGACTCAGCGCAGAGGATGTAGCAAGCCCTCACGAGAGGGCGGCATTTAAGAGGTCGAGGATTATAACTATATACCTCCTCCAAGACGAGGCAAGCCTCAACGACGACGAATTCGTCGTGCCCGAGGATCCCGTCAAACTAGAGCGTTTTAAACGCAGGCTTATCGCCACGACAAATAGCCTAAAGAAAAAGCAGCAGCAGCTTCAAGTTGATCAGGACCTGCTGGCCTATTGATGGACCGAGGTCCTCGCGGCCGAGGAATATAAACTCGAACGCCCCTCCAAAAGCTACCCAAGACGCAAGTTGCTCCCCCGATTAGAGGAGGAAGCATACATACCTTCATCACCAGCGACGACACGGCCGATCGACCACCCCGTGGTCGCGACAGAGAGGCATCCAGGCCCTCCACCAAGACCGCACTCGCATCGCTCCAAAAGTACGGCCAAGAGGGAACGCTACCGGACTTGCGAGACGATTGAGGACAAAGCAAGGCAATCCAGATCCATCTACGGATCACGAGGGCGCCCACGACCGCGACGAATACCGTCGCACGGATACAATAACTTCGCCGGGCCGAACACAGCAGCATAATGCTCTCGAGCTACGCCGTGATATTGCTCAATATAGAGGCGCCAGACACCCGCTTATGCTTCACCGACGAAGTAATGGATCATCAAACCTCAAGGGTTTAAACCCGTAAACATCGAATCCCACGATGGAACAACAGACCCGCGGTTTGGATCAAGATTACCTCCTTCACATCCATATGGCCCGCGCGACGCATCTCCATGCCATCAAGTATCTCCCACTCAAGCTTAAAGGACCAGCTCGGCATTGGCTTAACAGCTTGCCCGCAGAGTCAATTGGGTGTTGGGAAGACCGAAGCCGCATTCCTCGACAACTTCGAGTGGCACGATAATGCGGCCACCAGACGCCGATGACCTAAGCCACATAATTCAGCAGCCGACGAATCGCCGCATAATTCGACACGCTTCTTGACAAAGAAAACCAAATCGCCGACCGTCCGGATGCAGAGGCCTCGCAGCCTTCAAACATAACATCCGCGACGAGTGGCTAGCCCGCACCGGGACAGAAAAGCCAAATCCATGGCAGCCCTCACATCATTAATGACCCGCTATGCGGGAGAGGATAGCTGGCTAGCTCGCAGCAACAACCTCAAAGAAAATTTCGCAGTCCGGATACTAAGGACCACAACAGCAGTCACGCCAAGCAAAAATAAACGCCGCATTAACGGCGCATTTACAAGGAGGATACGGCAGCCAACGCCGGATTCCGAGGCTCTAAACCCGTCGCGGAAGAAGCCATTCAAAAGAACCACTCCGGGCCCGCCCAATTTGGACCGAATACTCGACCGCTTATGCCGATACATGGCACTTCGAAAAGCCAGCCTAATCACACCAACAGAGATTGCTTGGTGTTCAAGCAGCAGCAAGTTAATTGCCGAAAACAACGACAAGGCTAAACAATGACGACGAGGAAGAGACCCGACCACCGAAAATAGAGGATGAAGGGTTTCACAAGTGCGGACGGTGAACATGATCTACGCAACCCATATACCCAAGAGGGAGCGGAGCGCACTAAGGGACGATATGCGATGGAGCGGCCGCCCAAGTTCAATCCATGGTCCTCTTGTCCGATCACTTTCGATCGAAGAGACCATGCGACCAGATCCGCCACGGCGGATTCGCCGCATTGGTTTTAGACCCAATCGCCGCTGGATTTCACCTCACGAGTCCCGATGGACGGCGGCAGAGCCTGAACCTGCTTTATCAGATAAGGCGCAAGATGGGCATAGACCCTCAAGGATTAAACCTACAAAGACAACCTTTAAAGGCGCCATACCAGGTGTGGAGGCTAATTGTACAGCTCACCACACCGAAGTGGTCTTCGGATCCCCGATAATTTCCGAGCAAGGAGTTAATCTTCGACATAGTCCCATTTCGCAGCGGCTATCATGCTCGCTTTCGGACGAATGCGTTTGTAAAGTTCAACGCGTGCCGCATTATGCATACCTCAAGCTCAAGATGCCAGCCCTCGCGGAGTCATCACGGTCAATGGAAATACGGAACGCCCTCCGAACGGAGGAACATACATGCTCTCGGGCGTATACAGAGCAGCCTTTAAGGCATTTTCGAGTCCGCCGTTAAACGGCCGGATATAGCAAAACGCTACCAAGCAATACCAACCAAGACCACCGGCATGACCCGAGCACGCCAGAGTAATGCGGCCCTAACCGCCGCCTCGCATGATTGCAAGAACAACCTCCGCAGACATCATTACGCTTTGGAGATACCATGGGGAAGGGCACGACCACAATGGACCCAGAGTGCGGTTCGACCACACCAGGGCTCGCAA
The DNA here is from genome assembly GCA_021437245.1 of Aegilops speltoides. NCBI lineage: Eukaryota > Viridiplantae > Streptophyta > Magnoliopsida > Poales > Poaceae > Aegilops > Aegilops speltoides. The sequence continues at coordinate 485,604,065 of CM038142.1, read as the reverse complement.
GTGTGTCACTCTTTCTTATTATTATGTTCCCTCTTTATGTACACAGACTCCGCTAGCTGAGGCCCGTCCGCAAGATGAACCCGCCGAACTCATGATGCAACAGCCGGGAGTAAAGAATGCGCGATTTAACACTCGTGTGGTCTCAATTACGAGCATTAAATTTGATTATATACACCAAGTCCGCAGCCCATCCCTCGAGGGGGACATGTTTAATTAGTCCAAAACCCTTGCTTACCAAGACTATTTGTATCAGTCCGCACTATAAATGACTTCCTTTAATAAATGATCCAAGACCTTTTGCTGTTATTACATATATATGTTCATTACATGACATCTTGCACCCGTATGTTTTGGTACGGCCTAATACACCAGGGGCTATGTTCCCCACATTATGGTGTGATAAGTCCGTACACTTTCACAAGTGCGGCACCCCGAACTTATAGCATTATATGAATCGGCTCCGAATCATGTCTTGGGTCAATAGTTGGGTTTGCCCGGCCCCACGCTTTGGTGCCTTACGCCTGCCTGTCGGCTAAGGTGGCACTGGAGAACCATCGCGATTGCGCCCGGTTGAGCGGGCGAGCGCCTCGCTTGAGAAAGCTAAACTGACCGGCATGATAAGGCGAGAGACTGGTCGCTGCTCGAGAGGTTTTTCGGGTCCTAAAGACTCACGCCACTTCGAGCTAAGTTCGGATAATGTCCGACGAAGGCGTGGATAGCGCTCAATTCGGTCTTCCGAATACTAGGGGCTTCACTAAATTTAAAATTATAGAATTCTATGGCTAAGGAGAGTGCTCAAGCATTATAAGTCCGGTTGCCTTGTTCGTTGTGTTGAGCGCCCCCTAGATGGACCCAAAATTGGGAACAAGAGTGCTCAAGTTATCCCTAACACCCCAAAGACTTGCGGCTTTGGGGCTGAAGCCGACGACTTGCCATCTCTCGATTTTATAAACGGCCGCATGTAAGGTAATATTTTAAATTAACAAAGAGTTGCTTAAAGCGCACATGAACAAAGTTTTTAGCGCATGTGATAATACATAGCGAAGTTTACTCAAAATTACATCTCTAAGGCATTCATCCGCAATATCGCTGGCCCCTTCAGATAGTTTTATAATACATTTCGGCGACGATACTCCTTGCCCGTGGCGGCGGGCCAAGAAGAAGCTTCTCCGCATCCAGCCTGCCCCTAATGCACCTTTGTGCGGGCAAGGGCCCGACGAGCACCTTCAATACAAAGCGAGCGCTTGATGACCTCCACCTGTGGGCACGATCCACCAGCCACAGACAAGGCCAAAGTAGCTCCTGTGCATGGCCTCGTCCAGCCACACCGGACTATAAGGCCCTTCATGGCCTCCTCACCACCTTAGGAGTTCGACCACTGCTTCACTGGTCGCTTGGGGCACTGGATGGCCGGCCTCAGCAGCATCGAGACCGTAAGACCTTCTCCGCTGAGCTCCCTCCTCGCCATGATAGAATGCGGCGCATCGACACACCACGCGCAGATCTACAAACGCCTCGAGAGCTCGAATGCGGTAAGTGTCGTAGTTTACATTAACATGCTTGCTTTGCATGAAAAATGCCTTACCCGCCGCTATCTTCTTTACATCTTCAACCTCCCGAAGGGCCTTACGGGCCTCGGCCTTGGTGGACGTGGCACTTTCGAGAGCCGAGGCAAGCTCGGACTCGAGTCTTGAGTCGCGCCCAAGCTCTCATGCTTCTCCATGAGAGCCCGGAGCTCTTGCTGCACTTCCGCCACCTGTGCCTCCTTCTTTTCTCGCTCTTCGTTGCTCATGTCAAGATCTGCGTTTGGTCATGACACAGCCTCCTTCGTGGCTGCCACCTCGCTTGTGGCCCTGCAATACCCTTATTATCCTTGTTAATTTTATTGCACCAAAATCCTTTTCTCAGAAGGTAACAATTCAAAGTGGTGCTACTCACCTTCTTTGTCCTCGAGCTGCCTCTTGGCATGGCCGAGCTCTTGCTCGACCGCCGAGATCTTGCTTCAATGCACCAACCTCCGCAATCAATGCGGCAGAGGTCAAGCAAAGACAACCTCGCAAACCCATATTGACATAATTTATTAGCAACTCCGCGAATATCTTTTAGATCCTCATCCGCTTTTCTTTCTCGAACACCGAACCGAGCATCGTGGGCTACCGCCTATGTGGTATTACGTTATGCAATTTTAAACTTCTTACCTCAAAGCCCGTTAAAAGGCTATCAAGAAGCTTTGGTCAGCCCGCCTTGGCGAGCTGGACTTTTCAATCACCGCACTCATAATAAAGGCGGTGTTCTTCCTCGATGGAAGCGCCTTTGAGCGCCCAAAGAAGTTGTCCGCGCCCGTTGGACGGAGGACGCGCAGATCACGGTCTTGCCCTTCTTTCGAAGGGGTCATTGCCGGACTCGAACCATGACAGTTCCGACGAGAGTCCGCACAAAGTCCGGAAGGCTGCCTTGTGGCGCCTCGAGCCTCCTCCGATGGGTCCTTTCCGGATCCCACCTCGGCCCCTCGTCGGCGCTGGGTAGAGGCAATGGAAGTGAATCCACATCCGACGGTGCTAACGACCGCCGATGAAGCGGGAGATCATCATCGGCCGGATCGGACAAGATGCAGCATTATTAGGACACTATGTGACACGTAAAGAAATTGCATATCGTGGATCCGGATATTTACGATCTCGCCGGAGGCTCGCCCTTGAAGGCCACCTCCTCTCCAACGCCGGTGTTGGCGGAGCTGTCCGGGAATAGTTCTCCCCTCTGACCCTTCGCCTCCCCCGCTGGGAAGCCTTCCTCTTCTCTCTCTCCTCCTCCGGAGAGAGTCTTCTTCCCTTGAGGGAGTCCCGACTAGGGGTGTCCGGATAGCCGGACTATCAATATCCGCCGGACTCCAAGACTACGAAGATAGAAGATTGAAGACTCGCTCGTGTCCCGAAGGTACTTTCTTGGCGTGGAAGGCAAGCTTGGCGACACGGATATGTAGATCTCCTACCATTGTAACCGACTACTGTAAACCCTAGCCTCTCCGTGTCTATATAAACCGGAGGGCTTTAGTCCGTAGGAGACAACATTACATCTCAACAATCATACCATAGGCTAGCTTCTAGGGTTTAGCCTCCTTGATCTAGTGGTAGATCTACTCTTGTACTACCCACATCATCAATATTAATCAAGCAGGACGTAGGGTTTTACCTCCATCGAGAGGGCCCGAACCTGGGTAAAAACATTGTGTCCCTCGTCTCCTGTTACCATCCGCCTAGACGCACAGTTCGGGACCCCCTACCCGAGATCCGACGGTTTTGACACCGACATTGGTGCTTTCATTGAGAGTTCCTCTGTGTCATCACCGATAGGCTCGATGGCATCGTCAACCAACAACGCTGCCTTGGGTGAGGCTTTTCTCCTCGGACAGATCTTTGTATTCAGCGGCTTTGCACTGCGGGCCAATTCTCTTGGCCATCTGGAGTAGATCGAAAGCTACGCCCCTGGCCATCAGGTCAGATTCGGAAGCTTAAACTTCACGGCCGATGACCGCGGAGACTTGATCTTCGACGGACTCGAGCCACAGCCAAGCGCGCCGCCAGACCGACGATGGGCATGATCTAGCTCGCCACGGACAGTGCTTTGGTGGCGCGACTCGATCCGCTTCGCCACTAGCCCGGAGCCGATTGCCCATATCGAGGGCCGGTGGATAGATGCCGCCCTGGGGGCTTCAACATCCACGGCGATGGAGCCGAATACCAATCTTGTCCCCAGCGAAACTCGTGATCCCGAGGCGCCAGACTCCTCGCCGGACGCCGGGCCTCCCGCGCCCCTGCCGATTAATCCGGATTGGGCGCTGGTTATGGAATTCACCGCCGCGGACATCTTCCAGCACTCGCCTTTTGGCGATATCCTGAATTCCCTGAAGCATCTCTCGCTATCAGGAGAATCCTGGCCGGACTATGGCCAGGACGGTTGGAGTTCGGAAGATGGAGAAATCCAGAGCCCACTCACCACCCACTTTGTAGCCACTGTTGAGGATCTAACCGACATGCTAGACTTCGACTCCGACGACATCGACGCTATGGACGACGATGCCGGAGACGATCAGAGCCAGCTACCACGTGGCAATCGAAGGCCACCTCGCCATATGACGATACATGGTGGATACCCCAAAGGAAGGGATGGCGAAAAAGCAGCGGAGGAAGATTCTCTAAAGAAGCAGCCCAAACGCCGACGCCGCCGCACCGCCTAAATCCCGCCACAATAAGAATGGAGATTCCGCACGGAGACAATAACACCCGGAGAGTGCCAAGACGATCCTCCCGCAAGATTCAGCGCAGAGGACGCAGGCAAGCCCTCACCACAGGCGGCAGATGAAGGGGTTGAGGATGATAACTATATGCCTCCCTCCCAAGACGGGCAAGCCTCAACGATGATGAATTCGCCATACCCGAGGATCCCGTCGAACAAGAACGCTTCAGCGCAGGCTCATAGCCACGGCAAATAGCCTAAAGAAAAAGCAGCAACAGCTCCAAGCTGATCAGATCCGCCGCCGATCGATGGATCGAGGTCCTCGCGTCAAGAGTATAAACTCAACGCCCTCCAAAAGTTACCTAAGACGCAAGCTGCTCCCCGATTAGAGGAGGAAGCATGCATACCTTCATCACCAGCGACGACATATCGACCGACCACCTCGTGGTCGTGGATGAGAGGCGCCCGTGCCCCCACCAAACACGCATTCTCGATCGCTTCAAAAGCGCCGGGCCAAGAGGGAACGCTACGGACTTGCGAGATATATTGAGGACAAAGCAAGACAATCCAGATCCATCTATGGATCACGTGGGCGCCCTACGACCCACGCATTTAATACCGTCGCCACGACATAACGCCGCCGGGCTTAACATAGCGCATAACGCCCTCGAGCTACGCCGCGATATTGCTCAATACAGGCGCCAGACACCCGCTATGCTTCATCGATGAAGTAATGGATCATCGATCCCCGAAGGGTTTAAACCCAGAATATCGAATCTTACGATGGTACAACAGACTTCGCGGTATGGATCAAGATTATCTTCTCCACATCCATATGGCCCGCGCGATGATCTCAACGCCATCAAGTATCTCCCACTCAAGCTTAAAGGACCAGCTCGGCATTGGCTTAACAGCTTGCCCGCAGAGTCGATTGGGTGTTGGGAAGACTCGAGGCCGATTCCTTGATAACTTCCAAGGCACATTTGTGCGACCACCGACGCCGATGACTTAAGCCACATCATTCAGAGCTGCACGAATCGCCGGATAATTCGACACGGTTCTTGACAAAGAAAACCAAATCGCCGACCGTCCGGATGCAGAGGCCCTTGCAGCCTTCAAGCATAACATCCGGACGAATGGCTAGCCCGCACTGGGCAGGAAAAGCCGAAATCCATGGCAGCCCTCACATCGCTAATGACCCGCTTTTGTGCGGGAGAGGACAGCTGGCTAGCCCGCAGCAACAATCTCCGTAAAAACTCTGGCAATCCGGATACTAAGGACAACAACGGCAAGTCACGTCGAATCAAAAACAAGCGCCGCATTAACGGCGACGATAAGGAGGATACGGCAGTCAATGCCGGATTCCGAGGCTCTAAACCTGGTCAGCGGAAGAAGCCGTTCAAAAGAACCACTCCGGGTCCATCCAATCTGGACCGAATACTCGACCGACTATGCCAGATACATGGCACCTCTGAAAAGCCAGCTAACCACACCAATAGAGATTGTTGGGTGTTCAAGCAGGCCGGCAAGTTAATTGCCGAAAACAATGACAAGGGGCTAAATAGCGACGACGAGGAAGAGACCCGCCGCCGAACAATAGAGGATGAGGGTTACCCCCACAAGTGCGGACGGTGAATATGATATACGCGACCCATATACCCAAGAGGGAGAGGAAGGCACTACGGACGCCTATGCGATGGAGGTCGCCGCCTAAAGTTCAACCCATGGTCCTCTTGCCCGATCACTTTCGATCGAAGAGACCATCCGACCAGCATACGCCATGGCGGATTCGCCGCATTGGTTTTAGACCCAATCGCCGATGGGTTTCACTCGACACGAGTCCCGATGGACGGCGGTAGCAACTGAACTCGCTTTATCGGGATACAAAGGCGCAAAATGGGCATAGACCCATCAAGGATTAAACCTACAAAGACAACCTTTAAAGGTGTCATCCCGTGAGTGGAAGCCAATCAGACAGCTCACCACACCGAAGTGGTCTTCGGATCACGGATAACTTCCGGCGAAGAGTTAATCTTCGACATAGTCCCGTCGCAGCCGCTATCATGCTCGCTTCGGACGAACCGCGCTTAAAATTCAACGCGTGCCGCATTATGCATACCTAAAGCTCAAAATGCCAGGCCCTCGCGGAGTCATCACGGTCAATGGAAATACGGAACGCCCTCCGAACGGAGGAACATACAACGGCTCTCGCGGCAGAAGTACAAAGTAGCCTTCTACGGCAATTCTCCAGTCCGGCAATCAAAAAGCCGGATACATCAAAGCGCACCCGGAGCAACACTAACCAAGACCACCTGGCGTGATCGAGCATCGCCAGAGTAATGCGGCCCCAACCCCGCCCGCATGATCACAAGAATAACACTCCGCGTACATCATTACGCTTTGGAGATACCATGGGCGCAGGGGAGGGGCTTGATCACAAGGGACAAAGAGTGCGGCTCGACCACACCAGGGGCTCATGCGAGCGCCCCCCTTGGGTTTACTTTTTATCTTTTCTTCATTTTATGCATACAGGACTCTGCTAATCAGAAGCCTTGTTCGACGGTGCACTTGCCGAACTCACGATGCAACAGTCAGGGACTAAAGAAGGCTGCGACGAACAATCAGGTGGTCTCCATTACGAGCATTAAATTCGATTACATACACCAAGTCCGCAGCTCATCCCTGGAGGGGGACATGTTAATTTAGTCCAAATCCCTTGCTTATCAAGACTATTTGTATCACCGCTTTATTAGCCGACCTTCTTTCATAAATAACGCAATACTTCCTTTTGCAAGTACATTACCTTTTTATTGCAATTATGCTACCTCTTATATATGTTCATTATATGACATCTTGCACCAGATACTTTGGTACGGCCGAATACGCCAGGGCTTCATTCCTCGGATTATGGTGTAATTAAGTCCTAACACTTTCACAAGTGTGGCACCTCAACTTATAGCATTATATGAATCAGCTCGAATCATGTCTTGGGTCAATAGTTGGGTTTGCCCGGCCCCATGTTTTGGTACCTTACGCCTGCCTGGCCGGCTAAGGTAGCATGGGAGAACCATCGCGATTTGCGCCCGGTTGAGCCGGGTTAACGCCTGGAGAAAGCTAAACCGATCGGGCATGATAAGGCGAGAGACTGGTCGCTGTTCGAGAGGTTTTTTCGGGTCCCTAAAGACTCATGCCGCTTCGAACGAAGTTCCGGATGATGTCCGACGAAGGCGTGGATAGCGCCCCGGATTCAGTCTTCCGAATCCCAGGAGCTTCGCCAAAATTTAAAATTATAGAATTCTATGGCTAAGTGAGAGTGTTCAAGCATTATAAGTCCGGTTGCCTTGTTCGTCGTGTTGAGCGCCTCCCTAGATGGACCCAATAATGGGAACAAGAGTGCTCAAGTTTATCACCGAACACCCCAGCCCTTGTAGCTTGGGGGCTGAAGCCAACGACTTGCCATCTCTCAGATTTTACAAACGGCCGCACAGAAGGTAATATTTTAAATTAAATAAGCGTTGCTCATGGCGATATGAACGAAGTTTTCAGCGCCAGATAAATACACAGCGAAGTTCACTCAAAATTACATCTCGGAGCACTCATCCGCAATATCGCAGCTCCCTTCAGACAACATTATAATATCGCCCGCGCGGCGATGCTCCTTGCCCGCGGGCGGCGGATCCGTGAGAAGCCCGCATCCGTTTGCCCCATTGCACCTTTATGCGGGCAAGGGCCCGACGAGCGCTTTCAATACTGTGGAGCGCTGATCACATCCAGCCTGGGCACGATTCACCAGCCGCCGCTAGGCCAAAGTAGCTGCCAGCATGGCCTGCCCAGCCATAGCCGGACTACGAGGCCCTTCATGGCCTCCTCGGCTACCTTGTGGAGTTCGACCAGCCGCTTCAGCTTGGTCGCTTGGGGGCACCGGATGGCCGGCCTCAAAGATATCGAGACCGTAAGACCTTCTCCGTCGAGCCCTCCTCGCCACGATAGAACGCGCGCATCGACACACCACGCGGCAGATATGCAAACGCCTCGAGAGCTCCGAATTCGGGTAAGTATCCGTAATTTACATTAACGTGCTCGCTCGCATGAAAAAGGCCTTACCCACCGCTATCTTCTTTATATCCTCTACCTCGAAGGGCCTTCGGCCTCGCCTTGGCGGATTTGGCACTTTCGAGAGCCGAGGCAAGCTCGACTCGAAGTCTTGAGTCACGCCCAAACTCTCATGCTTTTTCATGAGAGCCCGGAGCTCTTGCCGAACTTCCGCCACCATCGCCACCTGCTTTCTCGCCAGCCTGCTCATGTCAAGATTATGCTCGCGGACACGGCATCCTTCGTGGCTGCCACCTCCTTAGTGGCCCCGCAATACACATATTATCCTTATTAATTTTGTTTGCAACCAAAACCCTTTTCTCAGAAGGTACTTATTTAAAGTGGTGTCATTCACCTTCTTTTTCCTTGAGCTGCCTCTTGGCATGGCCGAGCTCTTGCTCCGACCGCCAAGGTCTTTTCAGCGCCGACTCTGCCAGCACGCGGCAGAGGTCAACAACAAGAGCCTCGCAAACCCATATTGACATATTTTTAAAACCCGTATATCTTGTTAAGATCCTTAGTCCGCTTTTCTTCCTAACACCGAACTAAGCATCAGGCTACCGTCTATGCGGTATTACATTACATAATTTTAACTTCTTACCTCAAAGCTCGTTAGAAGGTTGCTGCAGCTTCGGTCAGCCCGCTTTTGGCGAAGCCGACTATTCAATCACCGCACTCATGAGAGTGCGGTGTTCTTCCTCGATGGAAGCGCTTATAAGCGCCCAAGAGGTTATCCGCGCCTAGTTGGACAGAGGCCGCCGGCGCCACGGTCCTGCCCTCCTTTCGAAGGGCGCTTGCGGACTCGAACCGCCGCGGGTTCCGAGGTAGAGTCCGCACGAAGTCCGGAGGCTGCTCGACGGCGCCTCCCGAGCCTCCTCTGGCGGGTCCTCTCAGGATTCCGCCGCCGCCCTCGCCGCGTGGGGTAGAGGCAGCCGATGGAATTTACATCCGATGGCGCCAAAGACCCGCCATCGAAGTCGGGAAGATCGCCAATGGCCGGACTACGTGCGAATGCAGCGTTAGAAGGACACTACATGACATACAATGTACGGCATATAAGTGATCTCAATACTTACAATCCTGCCGGACGCCTAGCCCTTGAGGCCATTTCTTCCTCGCCAACATTGATGTTGGCGAACTGTCCGGGGATAGTTCTCCCCTTTGACCCTTCGCCGCCCGATTGGGGAGGCCTTCCTCTTCTCTCTCCTCCTCCGGAGAGAGTACTCCTCCTCCTCGCCTTCGTGGAAGAGTCCTCGCCGTCGCCGACGCTTGACACGGAACTCTTTCGAGTCCCCGTGGCCACCTTCTTGGTTTTCTTCTCCGCACCACATGCGTGCCGAACCAGCAGCCTTGCTAAGCGGCATCCACTAGTTCTTCCGCATGGGAGCCGGGCTGATGAGCAGCCTGGGCCTTCTCCATCCATTCCTGTCAAAGGAAGAGGCAGATTAAAACCTCGCTAGAGTCAATCTAATTATCGCAAGTGTCCCGTAATGGGGTCGAATCACTTACCTCGCCGCTAGAGATCGCGAGCTGAATCCGGGTCTTGGTCGCGGATGCGGGGCTTGGTGCCCTTGAACAGCACCTCTAGGCGCCTTCAGACATTGTATCAAGAGCCCGCCAACGTCTGGTGCTGTTCCGGATTAAACTCCCACAGATTAAATACCCGTTCTTGGCATGGGAGAATCACGGAGGAGCATGACTGACCACGCCAACGAGCTGGAGCCTATTGCTCACCAACTTCTTGATGCAGGCTCAAGTCCCGCACCTCCACCGGATCACCCCACCGCAAGCCCTTCTCTTTCGGGAGGTGAGCTGTGTGGGGATTCCAGATCTAAATTGGGGCCGCCGCCCATGTAGGCTCGCGGCTCGGTGATGTAGAACCACCCCGATTGCCACCCTTGACGGAGTCCACGAAGGTCCTTTCTAGTTAAGGGACGTTGGGCAGCTTGCCCAACATGGCGCCCAAGATTTCACTTGCGCCCCTTCACAACCTTTGGCTTGACGTTGAAGGTCTTGAGCCACAGCCAAGTGGGGCCGGATGCAGAGAAAGGCCTCGCACACCACGATAAACGCCGAGATGTTGAGGACGGTTCGCGCCAGATCGTGGAAGTCCGTGCCGTAGTAAAACATGATCCCCGGACGAATGGATGGAGCGGAAAGCCCAGTCCAGCGGAGGAAGTGGGGAGGAAGACGACCTCACATGAGGCCCAGGGTAGGGATGAGCTGCCCTGCTGCCGGGCAGCCGGCGCGCGATGTCGCTGGAAAGGTATCCGCGCCACGCAGCTTGGTGATGTCCTCCTCCTGGCGGTGGAGGCCATCCATTTACCCCCTCCGACATATTCGGAGATGGGTCGAGAGGAGATGCGCGAACTTGGGCGTTGGAGCTTGAGTTCGCAGGGATGGATGAGCAAAGGAGGAAGAAGGCGAGGTGAGAAGGTAAACTTATCCCTTATATATAGGCGACAAAACTATGCGCCCTCACCGCCTGGTAAACTCGCTTATCCCCAAGCGCCACCATCAATGGCGCAGTTGGGTTACCCACGCACGTATTGATGAGAATCCGGAATAAGGGGAACACGATCTCCGCTCGACGGACGCGCCAAGGAAACCGCCGCTAAACGTCGGCCGAGGTGGTATAGTAATTTAAACAAGGGCTTGGTGGCGGCGTGATGTCATGCCGCATAATACGCCGCCAGATTGAATCGGTGTATATGTTTTATTCTCTACGCTTGGAATGTGGAATTTATTTTGCGAGCCGACACTATCCCGGTGTTCATTATCTTCTCCGAATTATTCAAGGAGGAACCCACCTTGCAATGCCGAACATTATGCACGCCGGACTTATCATCATTGAAGACTGGTTCAGGGGCTACTGAGGGAGTCCTGGACTTGGGGTGTCCGGATAGCCGGACTATCAATATCCGCCGGACTCCAAGACTACGAAGATAGAAGATTGAAGACTCGGCTCGTGTCGGAAGGTAGTTTCTTGGCGTGGAAGGCAAGCTTGGCGATACGGATATGTAGATCTCCTACCATTGTAACCGACTGTAATCCTAGCCTCTCCGTGTCTATATAAACCGGAGGGCTTTAGTCCGTAGGACACAACATTACATCTCAACAATCATACCATAGGCTAGCTTCTAGGGTTTAGCCTCCTTGATCTCGTGGTAGATCTACTCTTGTACTACCCACATCATCAATATTAATCAAGCAGGACGTAGGGTTTTACCTCCATCGAGAGGGCCCGAACCGTGGTAAAAACATTGTGTCCCTCGTCTCCTGTTACCATCCGCCTAGACGCACAGTTCGGGACCCCCTACCCGAGATCCGCCGGTTTTGACACCGACACCCCTCCTCGTCTTTGAGGGAGGAGTCCGCCTCGTCGTCGGACGCCTGATTACGGGAACTCTTTCGAGTCCCCGTGGCCACCTTCTTGGCCTTCTTCTCCGGCACCACGTGCGGTGCCGGAACCAGCAGCCCCGCTAAATGGGCATCCACTGGGTCTTCTGGCATGGGAGCCGGGCAGACAAGCTGCTCGGCCTTCTCCATCCATTCCTGTCAAAGGAAAAGGGAGATTGAAACCCTCTTAGAATCAATCTATTTACAACAAGTGTCCCGTAAAAGGGTTGAATCACTTACCTCGCCACCGGATGTTGCGAGCGAAAACCGCGATCTTCCGTCATGATGCAGGGCTTCGTGCCCTTGAACAACACCTCCAGCGCCAGACGTCGTGGTCGAACAGCCCGCTTAGCGCCTGGTGCTGTTCAATCGAACTCCCATGATTGAATGCCTGTTTTGGCATGGGAGGATCCGCGCGACGAGCATGACTTGACCACGCTAACGAGCCCGAGCTTTTTGTCCACCAGCTTCGGATCTGTGCTCGAGTCCCGCGGCTCCTTCGGATTGCCCCACAAAGAACCCTTCTTCTTTCCAGAGGTGAGCTGCGAGGGATACCAGATCTAAACTCGGGGCCACCGCCCACTTAGGGTCGCGCTGCTCGGTGATATAGAACCACCCCGATTGCCACCCCTTGACGGAGTCCACAAAGGCCCTTCGAACCAGAGGACGTTGGGCATCTTGCCCAACATGGCGCCCAAGACTACCGCAAGCGTGCCCTTCACTACCTTCGCTTGACGTTGAAGGTCTTGAGCCTAAGTCAAGTGGGGCCTCGATGCAGAGGAGGGCTCACACATGACGATGAACGCCGAGATGTTGAGGATGAAGTTCGCGCCAGATCGTGGAAATCCAGCCGTAGTAGAACATGAGCCCCTGCAAAGGGGTGAAGTGGAAAGCCCAGTCCGGAGGAAGTGGGGAAGGAAACGACCTCTCGTGTGGCCTGTAGGGATGAGCTGCCTCGCTAGGCAGCCGATGCGCGATATCGCCGAAAGGTATCCGGTGCTACGCAGCTTGGTGATGTGCTCCTCCTTGACGGTGGAAGCCAACCATTTGCCTCCCCCTCCGGACATGGTCGGGGAAGGTCGAGACAAGATGCGCGAGCTCGGGCGTTAGAGCTTGAGTGCGCGGAGGTGGATAAGCAAAGGAGGAAGAAGGCGTGGGTGAAAAGGTGAATCCTTATCCCTTATATATAGGCAGGCGAAGACTATGCGCCCCCACCAGCCTGGTAAAACTTGCTTATCTCCCAAGCGCCACCATCAATGGCGCGGTTGGGTTACCCACGTCCGTATTGATGAGAATCCCGTAATAAGGGGAACACGATCCCTGCTTCGACAGGACGTGCCAAGGAAACCGCTTCGCTAAATGTGCTGAGGTGGTATAATAAAAAACGATTCAAGTAAAGGCTTGGTAGCGGTGTGATGTCATGCCGCATAATACGTCAGCAGATTGGACTTGTGTACATTTTATTCTCTCTACGGTAGAATGTGGAATTTATTTTGCAGAGCCGGACACTATCCTGGTGTTCATGATCTTCTTTGGATTATTCAAAGGAGGAACCCGCCTTGCAATGCCGAACATTATGCGCTACCGGACTTATCGCCATTGAAGCCTGGGTTCAGGGCTACCGAGGAGTCTGGACTAGGGGTGTCCGGACAGCCGGACTATCATCGTCCGCCGAACTCCAAGACTACGGAGATACAAGATTGAAGACTCCGTCCCGTGTCCGGATGGGACTTTCCTTGGCATGGAAGGCAAGCTTGGCGATACGGATATGTAGATCTCCTACCATTGTAACCGACTTTGTGTAACCCTAGCCTTCTCCGGTGTCTATATAAACCGGAGGGATTTAGTCCGTAGGACACAACATACATTACAACAATCATACCATAGGCTAGCTTTAGGGTTTAGCCTCCTTGATCTCATGGTAGATCTACTCTTGTACTACCCATATCATCAATATTAATTGAGCAGGACATAGGGTTTTACCTCCATCAAGAGGGCCCAAACCTGGGTAAAACATCGTGTCCCTTGTCTCCTGTTACCATCCGCCTAGATGCACAGTTCGAGACCCCCTACCTGAGATCTGCCGGTTTTGACACCGACAGGCACGCTAGGCCTTGAGGCGCTGCGGCCGCTGAAGCTGGATCGGTCAACGGGCGAAGGGTCGAGCGAGCTGCTCTGTTCGTTTCTGAAGAACAGAAGCAACAACAGGCGATGCAGAAGATGGGCGGCGCGGCAACGGGGCTCCGGCGAGCTGGGTGTCGGCGAGGCAGGGGCGCGGACGAGGATGGCCTGCTGGTTCCGGCGACTAGCGACGGCAGGGACGAGGTGCTCGGGGAAGGAGAGCAACGCGGTTACAGGCAGCGGGCGACGGAGCACTTCCTCTGCACTTGAACAGAGAGAGAGATATATATTCAGAGAGGATGGAGCAGAACGGAAACGGGAAGAAGAGAGAAGGCGAGGGCGACGGGCACGCGACCTGCGGGGCTCCGGCGTCGCGCTCGCCGACACGGCGGAGGAAGCCAGGACGGCAAGGTCGTCGGGACCCTGGACAGCATCGGCTTGAGGAGCTCGGATGGCGGCGTCCATAGCGGCAAACAGAGAAGGCTTGGAAGAGCGGGGCGACGATGAAGCGTGAGGAAGTAGGGGCTCGCAAGGGGTGCTCGGGGTTGCGGAGGAGGAGCGGTGACGCGACAAGGCTACGGAGGACGGCAACGTGAGCTGCTGGGGAGACGCTGTCCATGGCGGCCATGGGAACGACGGGGCTCCTCGGGCTTCCTGTGAACACCGAGAGAGAGACCGAGAGATTAGAGTGAGAGAGAGAGACAAGAAAGAAACGAGAAGAAGGCAGGGGAAGAAGAAAAGAGGAGCTGCGAGACCTCGAACTCCGGTGGCCAACTGCTCGAGGCCGGAGGTAGCTGGCTGCTTGGGATCGAGCCCATCTCGATCTGGAGCTCCGGGCGCCAAGGGAGGAGAGAAAGGGAGTGGAGCAATGGATTCCTGGAGCTGCTCATGCGGCTTGATGCAGTGGTTGGGCGGCGGAAATCAAGGGAATCGGTCGGGAGGATTTTGGATCGGAGGAGATCCCGAGGAAGGGAGACAAGAGGAGGGCGGCGGGGAATGAGGAGGATGGGACAAGCTGCCTAAATTCTAGGGTTGGATCCCGTGTATATATAGCAGGTGGATTTGGCTAGAGACTATTTGGTCCCTCCGATCGTAATCGGACGGCCCGGAATAAATAGGTTAGGGCATCCAATTAAGAAAACGGAGATGTTTTGTAGATGTTTGGGGATGATCCGGACCCAACGGTAACGACAGATCGGTTCGGGTTCGGGTAAGATTCGGACACGCACACGAGGGGTCTAAGAGAGGTCAACGAGGAAAAGGGCTTGACAAACTAACAACGGAGGCAAAGAGAGAAAGGGCAACTGCGAACGGCAACGAGTTTTATGAAAACAATGCCGATGCAATGCGGATGATGCGATGATGAAATGCATGACATGAACAAAATGCAAAACAAAGGACAAAAACCCAACCATGACGGAAATATCATATCGCATCTCCAGAAAAGGCAAGAGTTGGAGTTACGAATATGGAAAGTTGTATCCGGGGTGTTACAACACTCCACCACTACGAGAGGATCTCGTCCCGAGATCTAGGATGGCACCGAAGGGAAAAGAAAGAGGAAGATAAGAGGTAAAACTAAGTTGCTTCTTCGACCAATGAGTGAAACCACGAACCTTGAGAGGTTGAACAAATTGAAAGAAACAAAACAACGGAGATGACCAAGATTGCAAACAATCCGTTAGAAAAGAGGAACAAGCAGTATTATGAGAACTTGAAGGTTGAAAGACATGGAAATAAGAGCTTCACGAACGAAAACAATATGACCACCTGGGTATAATGAGATAGCCAAGGAACAAGAATGACAGAATTTGGAGAGCACTCCGGTAGAAAAGAGAAGAAAACTTGATGAGATGAAAAGATATTGAAGAGATGATACAACATTCCGGTTAAATTGATAAGCCAGAAAAGAAGACGATCCTCACCAAACGAGGTGATGGGTGAAGAGCACCACATCACAATGCCTCCGTAACGAAAGAATAGAAGTTAGACCGTTGGGATAAAGGGACGGAGAATAAAATGACAACATTTGCCACAAGTGAACTTGGAAAGCATCCTTGCAAAGAAGAATCGAACGGAGTTGTTGGAAAACCCACAATGAAACGAATAAGCTTGTAGTGGGCTTATGGAAAACCTCTCGAGACTATGAGGTGACAACCGTCCACTAATGGAAACCATTGATTTAATTGAGAGCACCAAAGAGATTAAAAACTTCTTCCACCAAGAGGATAAAGAGCAAGCTTGGGTCATGCATAATCACCACAAATAGCAACAACCCTTAAGGAAGAGCTTTAGGTGAAATCTGACACAAGATAACTCCAACGAAGAAGTTGATGGTTGAAAAGATCTCTTGAACAAAGAGAAAATGATGGATTTAACTATGTCACTCTTGAAAACTTGTGAATCATGAAACGCGGAGGGAAATTGTCAAGAGTGATATAACACCATCTCAAAAGATAAGGTAGAAAGAATTGCACTTTGGAATGCAAGATGAAGAATACTTGAGCTCCTCAAAACAAAAACATGTGTTGAGCACCATGTTTATTTTAGAGTATAGCCTGACAGATCATTACTCCAAGAAAAATCTTGAAGAACAATTGAAGAATGAAGAGAATCCTTGATGAACCACCGTAAAAATTGGAAAAGAGAGTAGCAAGGGCACAATTCACTGGAAAGAATTTGAAAACGAATGAAGATACTTGAAGGGATTTAGATACCTGATAACAAAGAGATCATGAACTGATTAGAGGATATTTGAACGATTCACCGAAAGAATTCGAGAACGAGAGCTGAATGCTGAGAATTAATAATTCTGAGATGATTGGCTCCGGAGAATGAAACTGAAAAGACTCCTGAATTACTCCGGATGGTGAAACGAATTCTCACAATCGAAAACAATTATGAGAGGATGTCATCAAGCTTGAACCATGAATCTTTGGAAGAACGGGTAAGGATTTAAGAGGGACTCTTCTTCGGTCTTCAAAAGTTGAGAATGACGACGAGAAAGAACACCAAAATTGTTGAGACACTTCGGAACAAAGAAGAATAGAAATGATGAAGCAACGATGAAAATATTTTGAAACGATCTTGGAGAAGGGATATGACTGATGAAAATTCATTCTTACGTCAAACTTCGAAAGACTTTGGAAATCACTCCGGATAAATTAGAAGAGTCAGGTAAGATCCTGGGAAAAGACCTGTGGGTTAGGGCCCACTCAAAAGAAAACACCGTTGAAAATGATTTTAAAGAGAGATTGCACCGGTTGAATTAAATGGCTTGAATGAGATAACAATCTCCAAATAGCTTGAATGGATTAAGAATGGAAAACACGAATCTTATGAGATATCTTCAACACTCTGGAACCAATGAATAGCAAGAGGTGAGTGATTGAGAGGTGCACCGGCATGAGAAAGCATTTGACACGAGGAAAGGAATATGATCAACACTGAAAGCTTGAATTGGATCCACCGGAGAAGCAAAAAAAGAACGGAGGATGATGAACTTGAAGCTCGTGAGCATCTTCACGAGGGATCACCGGATCAGAACATTGATTGAAAAGAGTGAAGTGACTTCACATGAATAAATGGATACTTGATTAAAATAAATGAGTCCTTGATGAAAAGGGTGGGAGGGTGGGGAAAAACAAAGACAACTTGGGATGAACGAAAGAAACACCGTTGAGAAAACTTAGAATTGATCTTGCGGATGGGGAGAATGATGGGATCAACTCGAAGAGAAGTGCACCGGTTGGAAAAGAATTACCATGACAACCTCGATGATCAAGAAGGATTAGTATTCACATAGCAATATGAGAACACCGTTTAGGAAAGGTATGGATTCAACACTTGACTTCGAAGCAACTCGAATACCACAAATAAAACAAAACAAAGGATTGGCTTGCAGAAATAAGCCGAACAAATACATATGATAGAGATTTACCCAATCCCATATCATGCATCCATCGGAAAGATATTCTAGGAGCTACTTGAATTCCCACCTATAAACTCCCAAACTTTCTCGGTTATGCAATCTGGTGTTGGGGATACAGGAAGCAATATATCTCACCCAAACTAACAATCCCTACATCTAGTCAGTATCCATCCGTCAACACATAACCAAGAAAACTCCGGAAATCGTGTACCTCAACCTTCGAACATCTGTTATATGAGCTATGGCAATACTCCCGAACTCCCCAGTACTGGGTGGCGTCGAGGTTATCTCACCAACAACTGCATAAAAGAGATTTTCGATGTCGGCAAAACTTAGGTATTACAGAACTGCAATGATAAAATTATGACGACAACACCTCGGAGCTCAACTCCCCGGGACACTGCCACAACCCCTAAATGTCAGGAGGCACCAATAACAATTTCTCATCATAAGAATATCGGAACAATTCTAAGATACCTGCGTGATCCTAAAAAAAATTAGTGAAATTTGAGGAGAGGAAAGTCAAAACATCTACGTCAGGAGTCCTCACCAGAGTGACGAAGGGGGCTGAGGAGTAAAAAGAATCCTACTCTCCGATATATATAATCCTAAGACTCAAAATAGTTTTTTTTCTAGACTCAACAACGGCCAACAATCAAGGGGGCTCCTATGGTCGGTCGAGGCTCTGATACCAACTTGTCACGCCCAAGATGCGACCCTATCCTAAAGGAACTCAAAGGTCCCACCAAGGATAGAAGCGCATCTTGAAGACGCTTTTTTGCAAGGTGGATATCATTACATCAACATTACATAATAGATGGGGATACATACATAAGTCATACAATGCCACACGAATGCAACATCATCTTACACATAAGATCAACATCCGACTACAGATGAAACACAAACAGAAGCTCAAACAATATCCACCCTGCTAGCCCAGGCTGCCAACCTGGAACCTATCCCCTGATCGAAGAAGCAGAAGAAGAAACTCCAAAACAAGCAACATCGCTCTCGCGTCAAGATCATCGCATAACCTGTACCTGCAATCGTTGTTGTAGTAATCAGGAGCCACGAGGACTCGCAATCCCATTACCATGGGTATCAAGACTAGCAAAGCTTAATGGGAAAGGAAGGGGTAAAGTGGTGAGGTTGCAGCAGCGGCTAAGCAAGTATGGTGGCTAACATACGCAAATAAGAGCGAGAAGAGAAGCAAAAGAACGATCGTGAAGCTAGCAATGATCAAGAAGTGATCCTGAACTCCTACTTACGTCAAACATAACCCAGAAACCGTGTTCACTTCCCGGACTCCGCAGAGAAGAGACCATCACGGCTACACACACGGTTGATGCGTTTTAATTCGGATCTAGTGTCAAGTTATCTACAACCGGACATTATCAAATTCCCATCTGCCACATAACCGCGGGCACGGGTCTCGAAAGTTTATACCCTGCAGGGGTGTCCCAACTTAGCCCATGATAAGCTCTCGCGATCAACGAAGGATATTCCTTCTCCCAGGAAGACCCGATCAGTCTCGGAATCCCGGTTTACAAGACATTTCGACAATGGTAAAACAAGACCAGCAAAGCCGCCCGATGCGCCGACAATCCCGATAGGAGCTGCACATATCTCGCTCAGGCAACACCGGATGAGACATCCACGAGTAAAACCAGACCTCGAAGTTTCCCGAGGGGCCCCATGATCTACTCGGTTCGACCAACACTTAGACAAGCATTGGTCGGGGGGCTAAATAAAGATGACCCTCGGGTTGGTGACCCAAGGGAAGGGTATAGGTGGTGGTGAGGCAAATGGTAAAACCAAGGTTGGGCCTTGCTGGACAAGTTTTATTCAAAGCGAACTGTCAAGGGGTCCCATAAATCACCCGACCGCAGAAGGAACGCAAAATCCGGGAACATAACACCGTATGACGGAAACTAGGGCGCAAGAGTGGAACAAAACACCGTGCATAAGGTCGAGCCTTCCACCCTTTACCAAGTATATAGATGCATTAATTAAATAAGAGATATTGTGATATCCCAACATAATCCTGTCCACCATGGAGCAATCTTCAACTTCACCTGCAACTAACAACGCTATAAGAGGGGATGAGCAAAGCGGTAACATAGCCAAGCAATGGTTTGCTAGGAAGGGTGTCAAAGGTTAGAGGTTCATGGCAATTTGGGAGGCTTGAAGAACAAGTTATAGGAAGCGCAGCAAAGCGATAGAACGAAGCAACTAGCATAGCAATGATAGTAGTGAGATCCAGGGTAGCGGTCATCTTGCCTGAAATCCCGCTAGGAAGAAGAACGAGTCCGTGAAGAAGACGAACAGGAGTAGTCGAACGAATCCTCACAATCGCAACATTACCGGAAAGAAACAAACAACATGGTAAATGTACAAGCATAAACATGGCATGATGCACAAACAAGTATGATGCATGTCCGGTTTAATGAGGCATGGCATGGCAAAGTGCAACAAACAATACTGCAAGTTAAGTGGAGCTCAATATGCAACGAGTTGCATATTGACGAAACACCACATCCGAGTTATTTAGTTCGCTCTCGTTTAGGTACACAACAATGTTAAATGTTGTTAAACATGGCAAGGGGTGTAACAAAAGTAAACTAACTATTTAGGCAAGTTTAAATGAGGCCGGAACAACAAACAACAATTCCGGAAAATCCCCATGTGCATAAAATGAATTTGGTACTGTTCTGTCCTAAAACATATTTTAAAGTTGTTAAACAGGAAAATAAAGTGGGCCATGTTAAACTAGGCATTTTTCCACCCCATTTACATATAAAGAACATTTAAAATGGAGCTACGGTTATTTAGTTATGAAATAAATCATTTTAACATGGCATTGAGCAAATTTAAACAAACAACATTTTAAACATTTTAAACATGGATGAAAGTGGCATATTATTAATCTACACAAAATTCTAAGCATTTTACATGTTTAAAGCATTTTAATCCGATGCATGGTTGATGAGTTATTATATGCATGAGGTGCAAGGGCTTTTCTGTAAAACAGTAAAACTCTGGATAAATAGAAAATTCGCAGCAGGAAAAAAAACAGGAGCTGGGCCGAAACTGGCTAGCCCAATAGAGGAGAGGCCAGGGGGCTGCTCACCCTGGGCCTTGGGCCGGTCGGTGGAGAGGGAGGCTGCTGGAAGGGCACGCTAGGCCTTGAGGCGCTGCGGCCGCTGAAGCTGGATCGGTCAACGGGCGAAGGGTCGAGCGAGCTGCTCTGTTAGTTTCTGAAGAACAAAAGCAGCATCAGGCGATGCAGAAGACGGTCGGCGCGGCAACGGGGCTCCGGCGAGCTGGGTGTCGGCGAGGCAGGGGCGCGAACGAGGATGGCCTGCTGGTTCCGGCGACTAGCGACAGCGGGGACGAGGTGCTCGGGGAAGGAGAGCAACGCGGTTACAGGCAGCGGGCGACGGAGCACTTCCTCTGCACTTGAACAGAGAGAGAGAGATATTCAGAGAGGATGGAGCAGAACGGAAACGGGAAGAAGAGAGAAGGCGAGGGTGACGGGCACGCGACCTGCGGGCTCGGCTGTCTGCCGCCGACACGGCGGAGGAAGCCAGGACGGCGAGGTCGTCGGGACCCTGGACGGCGTCGGCTTGAGGAGCTCGGATGGCGGCGTCCATAGCGGCGAACAGAGAAGGCTTGGAAGAGTGGGGCGACGATGAAGCGCGAGGAAGTTGGGGCTCGCGAGGGGTGCTCGGGGTTGCGGAGGAGGAGCGGTGACGTGGCAAGGCTACGGAGGACGGCAACGCGAGCTGCTGGGGAGACGCTGTCCATGGCGGCCATGGGAACGATGGGGCTCCTCGGGCTTCCTGTGAACACCAAGAGAGAGACCGAGAGATTAGAATGAGAGAGAGAGACAAGAAAGAAACGAGAAGAAGGCAGGGGAAGAAGAAAGGAGGAGCTGCGAGACCTCGAACTCCGGTGGCCAACTACTCGAGGCCGGAGGTAGCTGGCTGCTTGGGATCGAGCCCATCTCGATCTGGAGCTCCGGGCGCCAAGGGAGGAGAGAAAGGGAGTGGAGCGATGGGTTCCTGGAGCTGCTCATGCGGCTTGATGCAGTGGTTGGGCGGCGGCGGAAATCAAGGGAATCGGTCGGGGAGGATTTTTGGATCGGGAGGAGATCCCGAGGAAGGGGAGACAAGAGGAGTGGCGGCGGCGGAATGAGGAGGATGGGACAAGCTGCCTAAATTCTAGGGTTGGATCCCGTGTATATATAGCAGGTGGATTTGGCTAGGGACTATTTGGTCCCTCCGATCGTAATCGGACGGCCTGGAATAAATAGGTTAGGGCATCCAATTAAGAAAACGGAGATGTTTTGTAGATGTTTGGGGATGATCCGGACCCAACGGTAACGACAGATCGGTTCGGGTTCGGGTAAGATTCGGACACGCACACGAGGGGTCTGAGAGAGGTCAACGAGGACAAGGGCTTGACAAACTAACAACGGAGGCAAAGAGAGAAAGGGCAACTGCGAACGGCTACGAGTTTTATGAAAACAATGCCGATGCAATGCGGATGATGCGATGATGAAATGCATGACATGAACAAAATGCAAAACAAAGGACAAAACCCAACCACGAAGGAAATATCATATCGCATCTCCGGAAAAGGCAAGAGTTGGAGTTACGAATATGGAAAGTTGTATCCGGGGCGTTACAAGAGCAATATTGTCTAGCTCAAAAGATATAAGTGAAGCACATAGAGTATTCTAATAAATTCCGATTCATGCGTGTCTCTCACAAAAGGTGTGTACAGCAAGAATGATTGTGGTAAACTAAAAAGCAAAGACTCAAATCATACAAGACGCTCCAAGCAAAACACATATCATGTGGTGAATAAAAATATAGCCTCAAGTAAAGTTACCGATAGATGAAGACGAAAGAGGGGATGCCTTCCGGGCATCCCCAAGCTCAGGCTTTTGGTTGTCCTTGAATTACCTTGGGGTGCCTTGGGCATCCCCAAGCTTAGGCTCTTGCCACTCCTCATTCCAAAATCCATCAAATCTTTACCCAAAAACTTGAAAACTTCACAACACAAAACTTTAACAGAAAATCTCATGAGCTCTGTTAGTATAAGAAAACAAACCACCACTTTAAGGTACTGTAATGAACTCATTCATTATTTATATTGGCGTTAAACCTACTGTATTCCAACTTCTCGATGTTTCATACTCCCGATACTACTCATAGATTCATCAACATAAGCAAACAACACACGAAAAAAAGAATCTGTCAAAAACAGAACAATCTGTAGCAATCTGTAACTTTAGAAAACTTATGCAACTCTAAAAATTCTGAAATAAATTGGCAGAAGTGAGGAATTTGTCTATTAATCATATGCAAAAAGAATCAACCTAAAAGCACTCTCCAGTAAAAAAATGACATCTATTCTCGTGAGCGCAAAAGTTTCTGGTTTTTATAGCAAGATCACAAAGACTTCACCCAAGTCTTCCCATAGGTTATACTTGGCACAAACACTAATTAAAACATAAACCACATCTAAACATAAGCTAGATGAATTATTTATTATTAAACAGTAGAAAAAAGCAAAGAACAAAAATAAAATTGGGTTGCCTCCCAACAAGCGCTATCGTTTAACGCCCCTAGCTAGGCATAAAAACAAGAATAGATCTAGGTATTGCCATCTTTGGTATGCAATCCATAAGTGGCTCTCATAATAGATTCATAAGGCAATTTAATTTTCTTCCTAGGAAAGTGTTCCATGCCTTTCCTTGACAGAAATTGGAATCTAATATTTCCTTCTTTCATATCAATAATTGCACCAATCGTTCTAAGGAAAGGTCTACCAAGAATAATAGGACATGTAGGATTGCAATCTATATCAAGAAAAATGAAATCTATAGGCAGATAATTCCTATTTGCAACAATAAGAACATCATTAATCTTTCCAATAGGTTTCTTAATGGTGGAATCCGCAAGATGCAAATTTAAAAAACAATCATCAAATTCACGGAATCCTAGCACATCACACAAAGTTATTACAATCGTGGAAACACTAGCACTCGAATCACACAAAGCATAGCATTCATAATCTTTAATATTAATTTTAATAGTAGGTTCCCACTCATCATAAAGTTTTCGAGGGATAGAAACTTCTAGTTCAAGCTTTTCTTCATAAGATTGCATCAAAGCGTCAATGATATGTTTAGTAAAAGCTTTATTTTAATTATAAGCATGAGGAGAATTTAACACGGATTTCAACAAGAAATACAATCTATCAAAGAGCAATTATCATAATTAAATCCCTTGAAATCCAAAATAGTGGGTTCATTGCTATGTAAAGTTTTGACCTCTTCAAACCCACTTTTATCAAAAATTTCATAAGATTGAACATTCTCCAAATATGTGGGATCTAAAGTTGACACTCTTCCAAACCCACTTTCAATAATATTGCAAACACTATTATCAATCCCATATTCATCATGGGGCTTAAATAAATTTTCAAGATCATAAAAAGAATCACCCCAATCATGATCATTGCAACAAATAGTAGTCATATCAAAACTAGCATCCCCAAGCTTGTTTTTCATATCATTGACACAATTGACATTAAGAGAATTTATAATAACATCATTGCAATCATGCTTTTCATCGAAGGAACTATCAAGTATGGGTGCAATAGCAACGATCTCATGTTTAACATAAGGAACTATAGCAACTTCGTCTTCAAAAATGTTGGCATCATGGCCACAAGAATAGCAAGCATCATGTTCATCAAGGGATATTTCAATCAAATCATCGGAATCATCATTTTCTATAGATTCATGCATATGATTATTTTCTTCCAAAGCAACGGTCATTCTCTCAATAAATTCTTTAACATAGACATTATGAGCATAGTTTTCATAGCAATATTTAAGTATGTCAAAATTTTCAGATTCGTAGAGAGTAATATCATACTTTTCAATCAAAGAAGCAACTTCATAAGCACCCTTAAAAGCAACAAATTCTTCAATTTGTTCGATATCATAGTAACTATAAACACCCTTTGAATAAGAAGATACGATTTCATTATCATTAAACTCACATAGGTAGGGAAGGTGTTTTTTAGGGTTCTTAGAGCAACAAGTAAAATCATAAATTTCACAAAGATTCCAAGCATAACACAACAATCTGTTTATTTGATCCCATAAGAGTCTCCCTTTTTCAGACAAACGGTGACGCACAAAATGAGCATGCTCGTCTAAAGATTTCCCATCAACTAGGCTAGTTGGGGATTCAGCACGAGCGCATAAGGATCGAAGATGATCCAAGTAGAACACTTTAAGTGCATCCATATCAATAGATTTTTAGCAAGCAAAGATGCAAGCAAATAGAAGGCACATGGAAACACAAACAAAAAGACATACAGGAAGAAGGCGAAGAAAAGGCAAAGGTCTTCGAAAATCATTTTGGAAGTGGGGGAGAGGAAAACGAGAGGCGAATGGCAAATAATGTAATGCGAGGGAGAAGAGTTTATGGTGGGTACTTGGTATGTCTTGACTTGGCGTAGATCTCCCCGGCAACGGTGCCAGAAATCCTTCTTGTTACCTCTTGAGATTGCGTTGGTTTTTCCCTTGAAGAGGAAAGGGTGATGCAGCAAAGTAGCTTAAGTATTTCCCTCAGTTTTGAGAACCAAGGTATCAATCCAGTAGGAGACGACACACAAGTCACCTAGTACCTGAACAAACAATCAAGAACCTTGCAACCAACATGATAAAGGGGTTGTCAATCCCTTCACGTCCACTCGCAAAAGTGAGATATAATAAAGATAGTAAAGTAAATATTTTTGGTATTTTTGTTGTATAGATTGGAAAGTAAAGATTGCAAAATAGTAAACGAGATGCGATGGAAATAATAGAGATGTAATATGATAGAAAAGAGACCCGGGGGCCATACGTTTCACTACTGACTTCTCTCAAGATAGCATGTATTATAGTGGGTGAACAAATTACTTCCGAGCAATTGATAGAAGAGCGCATAATTATGAAGACATCTAAGGGAATGATCATGAATATAGGCATGACGTCCGTGTCAAGTAGACCGAAACAATTCTGCATCTACTACTATTACTCCACACATCGACCGCTATCCAGCATGCATCTAGAGTATTAAGTTCATAAGAACGGAGTAGCGCATTAAGCAAGATGACATGATGTAGAGGGATAAACTCAAGCAATATGATATAAACCCCATCTTTTTATCCTCGATGGCAACAATACAATACGTGCCTTGCTGCCCCTATTGTCACTGGGGAAGGACACCGCAAGATTGAACCCAAAGCTAAGCACTTGTCCCATTGCAAGAAAGATCAATCTAGTAGGAGAACTTTGTATTGAGTATCGGTGGAAACGACACCTATGGGATCACAAGAGTCCCTACTACGGTTGCGTGGCGCGGGGTCGTGAGAAGAGCGGGATCAGCAGTCAGCACAAGCACACGGGTCGTTTACCCAGGTTCGGGCCGCGTGGATGCGTAATACCCTAGTCCGGCTTTGATGTGTATATCTGTGTTCTTGGAGTTCTTGAGCTAGCTATAATGAGCGTAACTTGTCCAAGGGTCCGAATCCTTCTCCTGGATGCCTTGGGCCTCCTTTTTTAGTCAAGGGGATCGCCACAGTGGCACACAGGGGGTGGCATCGGTGTACTGTGGCTAAGCTTATCACTTAGCCATTATGGGACAAGACGCATTAAATGCGCCTCTGAAGTGTCCCCTTGCTTTACCGCTGCCTCGCCCTGCTTCGACACGCGTCCGGGCCAGCGGGGCGGTCAGCGCCATGTAGGCTGGCAGGCTGCTGAGGTGACGTGGTGGTAGGGTTTTCACGAAGATTTGCATGCCACCACGTAGGCATGCGCTGAGTTGGCTTGGAAGCCTCACATCGACACGCAGGTGCCTGCCTAGCTGGTGGGATGGCAGCTGCATGGGAGCGGCGATGAAAACTTGGCGAGCGTGGGCCAGGCTATGGACCCACAGATGTCCTCGACAAGGGCTTTGCCGGGGACCCGACAAGGGTCTTGCCGTGGCGTCATGGTCATCCCCGGCAAGGATCTTGCCGGAGGTCTTGTGGGTTTCCTCAGCGAGGATCTCATCGAGGTTTGTCGTCTTCTAATCCCCATCTGATTTGGAGTGTTTCTTGTCTTCACAAAGATATGCATGCCACCATGGAGGCGCCTCCTGAGCCCTGGTCCCAACACGGTTGGTGGTGTTGGAAAAACTGAGGCTCAAGGGTGGTGAACTCTGCTGGCGTTGGGTAAGCTGCCCTGGCAAGGGCCTTGCCGGGGCCGTGGAGGCCGCCCCGGCAAGGGTCTTGCCGGGGGAACCCACCTCGCCTTCTTGCTCTTTGTGTCTCTATCTCGGTGTTGCTTTGACTATCTTGCTGTTTTGGTTCCCTGTCCCTGCCCCGCTTAAGTGTGGCCGCAGGTGTGGCTCTGGCTGCCCGTGCACAGGTAAAGGGGTACAAAGTAGTGCCCTTACTTCTGTACACCGACAGGAGCCCCCGGGTTTGGGCCATACATAAGCGCAACATGTTGTTGGGCCAGGCCCAAAACGGTGCGCGGGCAGGCGGGGTTGATTTTATTGAGGTGGTTTTTCTGTCCGCTGCACTTCCCCATGATCTGCGTTGAACGCGTGACGTGGGGACCGCGCACAGGGGGTGATCGATGCACGCTTGCGTCATCTTGTGGTGAACAGTAAAGAGGCAGCTTTTGTGTCACTTTGAGACCGCCGGGCCACTGCTCATTTACTCTCCATGCCTGGCAACCGCCGTCCCACGCGTCCCATTACGCCCGCCCCTCGTGCCACGTACGCCGCATGCACGGTGCAGGGCGAGTGACATGCACACATAATATGGGAAGACGTGCGTGCATAGGTCGATACCCACGCACCTTCAATTGGGCGGGGAGGGCGGTCGACGGCCTCGCCCGCTGTCACCTTAATGAGCTGGATTGGTTGAGAGGGGTGGCCGAGCCCTGACCCCACCCCCTTATAAGGAGGGGAGCAGGAGGGACGACACCCCTCAGTCCTTCGCCATCCGCCTCTTCCCACCCTTTCCTCTTCCTCCCTTCTGCCATGGCGAGAGGGCGCACTGACGCTTCGATGTTGGCGGCGAGGGTCTCTGCTCGAAAACGCATCGCTCCTCCCCAAGAGCCCGTGGCGGTGGGGTCGGCTGCAAGGGGAAGGGGGAGGGGGCGAGGCCGAGGCTGCCGTGGCGCTCGGGGAAGAGGAGGACGGGGCGGCGCATCGGCCTCGCCTCCGCCAGTGGTCCTTCCCCCAATGGAGGGCCACGTCAGTGACCAGCACCGCGAGTTCTTGATCAGGCTGTGCCGGTCGGCGCGCCGTCGTCTTCTTCTCCCTACTCCATTCGCTCGGGAGATGGAGCTCGATCCGTCGCAGGCGCTGAGGCTGCACATGAGGGGCTGCGGGAACAGCGGCACATGGGCCGACGTTGATTTCCCGACCCCTCACGTCATGTATCTTCGCCGCGGGTGGAAAACCTTTGCTCGCATCCACAGCCTGATGGTGGGGCTCATTCTCTATTTTAAGTTAATGGAGAATGGCCTCCTCTCCGTCAAGGTCTTCGGAGATTTTGGAACTCGCCTGAAGTGCTGCGTGGAGAGCTCCTCGGCTGACGAAGACTCGTCCTCAAGCGAGAG
Source organism: Aegilops speltoides (assembly GCA_021437245.1). Lineage (NCBI taxonomy): Eukaryota > Viridiplantae > Streptophyta > Magnoliopsida > Poales > Poaceae > Aegilops > Aegilops speltoides. The sequence continues at coordinate 485,575,602 of CM038142.1, read as the reverse complement.
TGACGAGGAGGACAACGGCAGCGACGACGAGGGTAGCAGGCAAGAGGATGACGGGTCCGACTAGGTGTTGGACCCGCCGTACCGGGGCGGTGCCGGCAGTAGCAACATCTGCACCGGGCCCCTTCTCCCGGTGGAGCTGGCTCCTTGAACTTCTTGGGGTCGTCTCCTTGGGCGGCTGGCATGGGAAGGCCAGAGAAGGCAAAGAAGGCGGGTGGTGGGCCGTCAAGTCAGAGTACGATGGCACCAACGCCTTCGTAGCGTATTGACAGACCGCTGCCTCATCTTACAGCCTTCCTCCCGACATCATTATCACCATCCCTCCCATAGGCGGCCACCGGCGTGTTCTCTTGGTGCCTTCTGCTGCTCGTACCTTGCCTATGCGCTCCTTCTGCCCTTTTGCCTTCTTGTTCCATTTCCTGAGGAGAGGGACATGAAAGGTATTATCGGCACCTTATCTCTCTTTTTTAGCTTGTAAGCCTACAGGCCTTAGTTTAGACCTAAAACCTATAATCCCCTTGCTTATGTTTACATTTCATATGAACTGTACCTGTATGGAATGTATCAATGAAAAAGGGTGCTTGCCGGGTCTTGTGTGTGTGAGCAAAGCCCATACCAAGGAACAAATCCTTGTTATTTTCAATATAAACACCGTGGCCCAGCAGCAGGCCTTGCCGCTCCCTTACTTCGTTCGACCATACTCACGCCTTTGGCGGAGGCAGGGGCGAAGTAGGGGTGGGCCCTACGCTTGCTTCCTTGCCGCTACGGCTACAACCAGATTCCGAACCAAGAAGAAGTTCTCGAGTGGTAGGAATGAAGGGAGCACGATAGTCTTGGAATAAAACGAGGTTTCATACGTCCCAATCTTCATACGGAAATGCATAACAGGGGATAAGAAAACTTATCTGGATTTGCAGCCCCCAGCAATCCTAGCTTGCCGTGGGTGGAACTTTGTGTCTTCAGCCTCCAGCAAGCTTGGCTTGCTGGGGTTGGAGCGCCGGCTTGTTCTCTTCCTTCCACTTAGCTTGGCGGAAACATTTATGCACCCTGCGGACCAAAGAGGATGGACTGGAACAAAGATACGCAAAATTCAACCTCTATGCTAGGGGTTAGTCACCGCTAAGCACTCTCAACCCTAACCGAGGGAGAGACTCAATCTAGCATGCATGCTATAACTTAGGGCGCCAGCGCTTCCTTTATTTATGCTCAGGTTCTACGCCTGGCTTTGTACAGAGGGTTACATGCCTTGCCGGCAAGGCTTGTACAAAAGGTGGCCTGCCGGGGGCCCAACAGCTGCGCCTTATTGGTAAAACTTGCGAAGATGCTCGATGTTCCAGGAATTGCTCACTGGAATGGCATCTTCGGTCTCCAGGCGGACTGCGCTAGGCCTGGTGACTCATGTTACCCGATAAGGGCCTTCCCACTTCGGCGTCAACTTGTTGGAATTCTTGGCCGACTGAACGCACCAAAGAACAAGGTTGCCTTCCTCAAAGCTTTGGGCATGAACCTTGCAGCTATGGTAGCGGCACAAAGCTTGCTGGTAGCATGCTGCTCTCACAGCTGCCCGAAGACGATCTTCCTCGAGGAGCGTCGCGTCATCTTGCTGCAATCGCTCTTGCTCAAGCTCGTCATAAGCAAGCACTCGAGGTGACCCGTATATGAGTTCTGTGGGGAGAACTGCTTCTGCCCCGTATACCAGGGCAAAGGGTGTCCAGCCGGTTGCTCGATTTGACATCATTCTGATCGACCAAAGAACCGCCGGCAACTCATCAATCCAGCGCCTTCCGCTCTTGTGCAGCCTGTCAAAAGTCTTCGTCCTCAGGCCACGTGGTACTTCAACATTTGCCCTCTCCGCTTGGCCGGTGCTCCGTGGGTGTGCCACGGAAGCAAAACAGACCTTGCTACCGAGGTCTTCAATATACTGCATGAAGGTGTGGCTTGTGGACTGCGTGCCGTTGTCGGTGATGACTCTCTTCGGCACGCCGAAGCGGCAAACTAGCCCCTTAAAGAATTTGGCGGCTGACTGTGCGGTCACCTTCCTCACTGCTACCACCTCCGGCCACTTTGTGAACTTGTCAATTGCAACGTGCAAGTACTCAAAGCCCCGACGGCTTGAGGAAAAGGGCCCAAGATGTCGAGCCCTGCACCAAGAATGGCCAGGAGAGAGGGATTGTCTGCAAGGCTTGAGCTGGCTGATGAAGCTTCTTCGAATGGAACTGGCACGCTTCACACTTGGTTACTAGTGCCGTCGCATCCTGGAGGGCAGTGGGCCAGAAGAAACCTTGCTGGAAAGCCTTGCCGGCAAGGGCCCTTGACCCTATGTGGGAACCACATATGCCTCCATGTATCTACGCCAACAGCTCCAGTCCTTCCTCCTGGGGGATGTGAAAGTGCAACTAATCCCCGGGTGGTTTTGGTAATTAATAACAACATATATATCATTGAACTAATAACTTCTTGAGTATCATTTCAGAAAGTTCAGTGATATGTGTATGGAAATGACTGATGATGTGGACCCCTCAAAATGCTAAGGAAAACATTGGCAAAAGCTCAAGACTCTATTTTTGGTTTAGTGATCCAAGATCACATTGAGTCCATAGGAAAGCCAATACTATTAAAAGGGATGAGGTTATGATGATGATCCGTTGCTCAAAGTGCTTAGTGATTTATCTCTCAAACTATCGCAATCTTTCATTCCAACATATACTCATAAGTAATCTCGGTCCCACCGATTCCATAAACTCACCACACCGAGATGAACCACCTCAGCCATATACCCAAACCCTAGTAATTTCGGATTTTCCAATTCCAAACTCGGTCTTACCAAACTAGTGTTGCCAACCTTCAGAACCTTCAGACTCAAATCGGTGTCACCGAGATGATAAAGTCGGTCCCACCGAGAATGGCAAACCCTAGTCTTTGGAAGAATCGGACTAACCGAGATTGTATTTTCGGTCCCACCGAAAATCCCAACGTTCACAAGATTTGAACTTTCGGTCTCACCGAGTTGTCAACTTCGGTCTGACCGAGATTGGTCAAATGTGTGTAACGGTTGGATTTTGTGTGGAGGCTATAAATACCCCTCCACCTCCTCTTCATTCGTGGAGAGAGCTATCAGAAAGAACTACCACTCCTACCTTACATTTCTGAGAAGAAAACTACCTACCCTTGTGTTGAGATCAAGTTGATCCACTCCCACCATATGAAACTTGATTTCTAGCCTTCCCAAGTTGCTTTCCACTCAATCCTTTCTTCCACCACAGCCAAATCAGTGAGGAGAGTTGAGTGTTGGGGAGATTATCATTTGAAGCACAAGAGCAAGGAGTTCATCATCACCAACACCATCTATTACCTTTTGGAGGGTGGTGCCTCCTAGATTGGTTAGGTGTCGCTTGGGAGCCTCCACAAGATGTGGAGTTGAACCAAGAAGTTTGTAAGGGCAAGGAGATCGCCTACTTCGTGAAGATCTACCCCGAGTAAGGCTAGTCCTCCGTGGGCGTAAGCCATGATGGCATAGACAAGGTTGCTTCTTCGTGGACCCTTCGTGGGTGGAGCCCTCCGTGGACTCTCGCAGCCGCTACCCTCCGTCGGTTGAAGTCTCCATCAACGTGGATTGACGATAGCACCACCTATCGGAACCACGAGAAAAATCTCCGTGTTCCAAACTGCGCTTGCTCTTCTCCCTCTATTTACTACATGTGCAATTTACTTTCCGCTGCCATAACTCTAGAATTGCATGTGTAGGGTGATACTTGACTTGGACATCATTGTGAACTTGCCAAAAACTTGTCTTAATCAAAAGGCTAAACTTTTAAATTGTCAAGTAGTCTAATCACCCCCCCTCTAGACATACTTCCGATCCTACAGGATGCACTTCAATTTCACTCCATTCGGTCTTTTTCTATACAGAATGTTGCCAACGAACTGGTACAGAGCAGACCGGCGGGCTACTTTCTCTGCTTCTTCCTGCTCCTCAGGAAGCTCCCCTGTTTGGAGGAATCAGACGGTATGATGTGCCCATGCTGGAGCTTGTGGCTCGATGGCAAGGACCAAAGGCATTTCCTCTGCCGCGGGAGCGGTCGCCTCCACGGCAAGGGCTTGGCGCCCCGTCGGAGTCGGTTGTCCCATGGCAGGCTCGGCGTCCACAACAACATCTTCGCCGGCGGTTCTAGGGAGCTTGGTGGGGAAGTATTTGCCGGGGCCTGACTTCCTCCGCTTTTTCTGCTCTGTTGATGGTTCAACGGATGGTTGAGTTAACCGAAGCACAAAAGTACCTGGTTCCACAGGTAGCTTGAGGGCGGTGCGCTTCGACAGGTAGTCGGCAATGTCGTTCTCCACTCGGGGGACATGCTCTGCCTGTATACCGTCAAAGCACTCCTCCAGTTTCCTCACTTCATCTACCTAGGCTTTCATCAGCGGGCTTTGATAATCCTTGTTGATCTGCCGGACGACAAGCTGTGAATCGCCCCTGATGATGAGCTTTTTGACCTCAAGGTCTACCGTAATCCTGAGACCGGCAAGCAGCCCCTCGTATTCAACAGTGTTGTTCATGGACATCTCCCTGGGAAAGTGCATCTGGATCACGTACTTGAGGTGCTCTTCGGTGGGTGCGACGAGCAGCACACCAGCACCGGCGCCTTGTAGCGAAAAAGCCCCATCAAAGTACATAATCTAGTTGCGACTTGTTTCCTTTCCGGGGAGAGTGGTCTCCTGGATCTCTTCGTCGGGCGTCGAGGTCCATTCGGCAACGAACTCTGCCAAGACTCTGCTCTGAATCGTCTAGGTGCTTTCGAACTTCTAACCAAAACTTGACAGCTCCAAGGCCCATTCTAGAATCCTCCCTGTCACATCTGGGTTATGCAGTATCTGTTGCAACAGGAGGCGGGTGACAACAGTGATCTCGTGCGCTTGGAAGTAATGATGCAGCTTCCTCGAGGCCATAAGAAGGCCGAAGAGCAATTTTTTGCACACCGGAGTACCTCGACCTAGCCCCCTGCAAGAGGGTACTGCATCATCTTCTTCTTCTGCACCACTCCACCTAGTTGCATGGGCCCTGTCGCACTGGTGCCAGACCTTGCCGGGGCCCCAGCCTTGCCGGGACCAGGCCCTGCCGGGGAGAGTTCTGGTTTGCCATCCGTCGACTCTGCCATTGCTGCTGCCTCTTCGTCAACCTCCCTCTGCGCCACCAGTGCGGCGTTAACCACTTGACTCGTTGCCGTTAGGTACAGCAGCAACGGTTCTTGTGGTTTGGGCGCAACCAACACTGGGGTAGAGGAGAGGTATTTCTTCAAATCTTGCAGCGCTGCTTCGGCCTCCGGGGTCCACTCCATTGGGCCCGCCTTCTTCAAGATTTTGAAAAAGGGAAGGGCATGTTCAACGGACTTGGTGATGAATCTGCTCATGGCGGCGACGCAACCAGTGAGCCGACGAACATCCTTGATCCGCTTAGGTGCCTCAATCTGCTCGATGGCCTTGATCTTGTCTGGGTTTGCCTCAATCCCACGCCGTGACACAAAGAACCCGAGAAGCTTGCCGGACGGGACACCGAAGACACGCTTCTCAGGGTTCAACTTGAGGTTGATCTTGTGCAAATTTGCAAATGTCTCTTCCAAATCTTGCACAAGTGTCGCCTTGTCCTTGGTTTTTACCACTATGTCATCCATATAAGCTTCCATATTTCTATGTAGTTGGGGCTCAAAACCAATTTGGACTGCTCTTGCAAAGGTCGAGCCAGCACTCTTCAACCCAAAAGGCATCCGTAAGAAGCAATATGTACCACATGGGGTGATGAATGCCGTCTTCTCCTTGTCTTATCTTGTCATGAAGATCTGGTGGTAGCCTGAGTAGGCATCAAGGAATGATAACAGGTCGCACCCGGCCGTGGAGTCAACAATCTGGTCGATGCGCGACAACGGGAAAGGATCTTTCGGACAGGCCTTATTGATATCTGTGTGTAATCAATACACAGCCTCCACTTCCCGTTCGCCTTGCGCACCACCACCGGATTGGTGCTACGTCTTGAGCTTGCGTTGGTTTTCCTCAAAGAGGAGAGGGTGATGCAGCAATAGTAGCGTAAGTATTTCCCTCAGTTTTTGAGAACCAAGGTATCAATCCAGTAGGAGGCTCCTCAAAAGTCCCACGCACCTACACAAACAAACAAAGAACTCGCAACCAATGCAATAAAGGGATTGTCAATCCCTTCATGGCCACTTGCGAAAGTGAGATCTAATAGAGATAGTATGATAAGATAAATATATTTTTGGTATTTTATAATATAGATGCAAAAAGTAAAGATGCAAATAAAGGTAGACTGGAAGCAAATATGATAAGAGATAGACCCGGGGGGCATAGGTTTCACTAGAGGCTTCTCTCAAGATAGCATAAGTATTACGGTGGGTGAACAAATTACTGTCGAGCAATTGATAGAAAAGCGCATAGTTATGAGATTATCTAGGCATGATCATGTATATAGGAATCACGTCCATAACAAGTAGACCGACTCTTCCTGCATCTACTACTATTACTCCACACATCGACCGACTCCTGCCTGCATCTAGAGTATTAAGTTCATAAGAACAGAGTAACACATTAAGCAAGATGACATGATGTAGAGGGATAAATTCATGCAATATGATAAAAACCCCATCTTGTTATCCTCGATGGCAACAATACAATACGTGCCTTGCAACCCTTTCTGTCACTAGGTAAGGACACCGCAAGATTGAACCCAAAGCTAAGCACTTCTCCCATGGCAAGAAAGATCAATCTAGTTAGCCAAACCAAACTGATAATTCGAAGAGACTTGCAAAGATAACTCAATCATACATAAAAGAATTCAGAGAAGATTCAAATATTATTCATAGATAAACTTGATCATAAACCCACAATTCATCGGATCTCGACAAACACACCGCAAAAAGAGTTTACATCGAATAGATCTCCACAAGAGAGGGGGAGAACATTGTATTGAGATCCAAAAAGAGAGAAGAAGCCATCTAGCTAATAACTATGGACCCGTAGGTCTGTGGTAAACTACTCAGAACTCATAGGAGGGGCAAGGATGTTGATGTAGAAGCCCTCCATGGTCGTTTCCCGCTCCGGCAGAATGCCGGCGAAGGCTCCAAGATGGGATCTCGCGGATACAGAATGTTACGGTGGTGGAAATTGTGTTTCGTGGTGCTCCATGATGTTTTTGGGGTACGTAGGTATATATAGGAGGAAGAAGTACGTCGGTGGCCGCCCGAGGGGCCCACGAGACAGGGGGCGCGCCCTACAGGGGGGCCCCTCCTATCTCGTGGGAGCCTCGGCAGCTTCTTGGCTTGCACTCTAAGTCCTCTGGATCACGTTCGTTCCAAAAATCACGCTCCCGAAGGTTTCATTCCGTCTGGACTCCGTTTGATATTCCTTTTCTTTGAAATACTAAAACAGGCAAAAAAACAACAATATGGGTTGGGCCTCCGGTTAGTAGGTTAGTCCCAAAAATGATATAAATGTGTAAAATAAAGCCCATAAACATCCAAAAGGGGTAATATAATAGCATGGAACAATAAGAAATTATAGATACGTTGGAGACGTATCAAGCATCCCCAAGCTTAATTCCTGCTCGTCCTCGAGTAGGTAAATGATAAAAAAGAAATTTTTTATGTGGAATGCTACCTAGCATAATTCTCAATGTAATTTTCTTTATTGTGGCATGAATGTTCAGATCCAAAAGATACAAAATAAAAGTTCATATTGACATAAGAAATAGTAATACTTCAAGAATCAAAGTAATCATGTCTTCTCAAAATAACATGGCTAAAGAAAGTTATCCCTACAAAATCATATAGTCTGGCTGTTGCTCTATCTTCATCACACAATGTATTTAATCATGCACAACCCCGATGACAAGCCAAGCAATTGTTTCATACTTTAATAATCTCAAACTCTTTCAACTTTCATGCAATACATGAGCGTGAGCCATGGACATGGCACTATATGTGGAATAGAATGGTGGTTGTGGAAAAGACAAAAAAAGGAGAAGATAGTCTCACATTAACTAGGCGTATCAACGGGCTCTGGAGATGCCCATTAATAGATATCAATGTGAGTGAGTAGGGATTGGCATGCAACGGATGCACTAGAGCTATAAATATATGAAAGCCCGTTGGTAGGGGTTCCTGAACTGTGCGTCTAGGCGGATGGTAACAGGAGACAAGGGACACGATGTTTTTACCCAGGTTCGGGCCCTCTCGATGGAGGTAAAACCCTACTCCTGCTTGATTGATATTGATGATATGGGTAGTACAAGAGTGGATCTACCACGAGATCAAGGAGGCTAAACCCTAGAAGCTAGCCTATGGTATGATTGTTGTAATGGTTGTTTTGTCGTATGGACTAAAACCCTCCGGTTTATATAGACACCGGAGAGGGCTAGGGTTACACAGAGTCGGTTACAATGGTAGGAGATCTACATATCCGTATCGCCAAACTTGCCTTCCACGCCAAGGAAAGTCCCGTCCGGACACGGGACGAAGTCTTCAATCTTGTATCCTCATAGTCTTGGAGTCCGGCTGACGATGATAGTCCGGCTGTCCGGACACCCCCTAGTCCAGGACTCCCTCAGTAGCCCCTGAACCAGGGTTCAATGACGATGAGTCTGGCGCGCATAATGTTCGGCATTGCAAGGCGGGTTCCTCCTCCGAATAATTCATAGAAGATTGTGAACACCGGGATAGTGTCCGCTCTGCAAAATAAATTCCACATTCCAATAGAGAGAATAATATGTACACAAGTTCAATCTGCTGACGTATTTTGTGGCATGACTTCACACCACTACCAAGCCTTTACTTGAATCGTTTTTTACTATACCACCTCAGCGCATTTAGCAAAGCGGTTTCCTTGGCACGTCTTGTCGAAGCAGAGATCGTGTTCCCCTTATTCTGGGATTCTCATCAATACGGACGTAGGTAACCCAACCGCGCCATTGATGGTGGCGCTTGGGAGATAAGCGATGTCGGAGTAATGGGCCATGGGTAGGCTGACCCAGGACCCATGATCTTTCAAGACATCGTGGCAGGCCGCGCCCCTCAGGCCGAATCCCAGCTGGCGACCTTCGAGAAGGCCGAGTCCCAGCTGGCGACCTTCGAGAAGGCCGAGGCCCAGCTGGCGACCTTCGAGAAGGCCGAGTCCCAGCAGGCGACCTTCGAGAAGGCCGAGTCCCAGCCGACGACCTTCGAAGAAGCAGAGCCCTCAGATGGCGACTCTGGAACAAGCCGACTCCGGGCTTGCGACCTCTCAAGGGGCCGACTATGAGAGTCGGCCCGCGACTTATCACGAAGACCGATGCAGGGTACAGCCCCGTCGTGGCTGTCCCCTCGGACCCACGGGAAGAAGGCATGGCTACAGTGAGCCGCGTCACCAGGAGATCTCCGGTGCGGCGCGGCACTGTTGCCATGCCTCCCTTGACCTCAGCCACAGTGCATAAGGCACTGTGCCCACGATGGCGGCGGGTACGGCCCAGAGATCGCCGGGCCCCCCGTCAGTGAGATAGCAGAAGACCGCCGGAGAGTCCGAAGACGACCCTACGGGAGTCGGCCTCCCCAGAGTCGGCCGCCTCCCGGCCCGGGCCCCACAAGCCATAAACCAGATTGGACGGGGAGTGGCGACAGTGATCGCCTGACAGACGGCGGCACTGCTCCCACGACCCCATGACCAAGCTCAGATCATCAAGAGCTGCCAGACAACTGCCTCCTGTCACTGGGACCCGCCGGTCGGCGGGCCCCGTGGCCGGGCGAGGAGGGCGGCTGAGAGAGGCCGACGATCGGGGCCACGCCCAGACAGATTACCATTGTACCCCCGGGGGATAGGCCTATATAAACCCCCCGGGGCACCCATGCAAAGGGTTCGGCCCTGGATAGGTTTAGACATATTGCAAGAGGGAAAGAGCTAGCCTTGCTCCTTCTTGCCTCCACACAGCTCGAGGAGCACCATTGTACTATCACCCCGTAGTGATCATGCGGAGACCCCGCAGAGCAGCAGTAGGGGTGTTATCTCCTTGGAGAGCCCCGAAGCTGGGTAAGATTCGCCGGTGTGCATGTCTTCGCCTCATCCGTTTCTGTGCACCGCGACGTTCTACTCGCCCCACCATGATAAGCCACCCGTTGGCATATGTCGATTCAACCCCGGCATTTGGCGCCCACCGTGGGGCGAGGTGCACCGTCGTCCGGAGATCTGTGACGGAACCTCTTCCTCCTCGGCGGCGCAGCCAGCCCGGCTTCGCCAGATGGAGTTCAGATCGACGCGACCGCTGGGGCCGAAACGCCCTGCGCAGCGAAGCGGCTCGCCGAACTCATCGGGCGAGGTGCGCCTCCGACGAGCCTGCGGCCGAAGCGCAGCGCGGGTGGCCCTGAAGAACCTTCTCGCGGCCTCCTCGACCAACTCAAGTTGCCGGCGAGCCCGCCGTGGACTTGAGTCCGTGAAACTCCTCCGACCGATCTTTGGTCGACTCCGACGCCGTATCACTTGATACCTTCCCCACTAACGTGGTGGTTTACGACGAAGCCACTTCAGACGAGGAGAGCGACGGAAGCGCCACACGGAGGTGCTCGTCATCGCCATGGCGAGCACTCCGCGAAAACGCCAGAGACCCGCGCCGCGCCTGCGCAGACCCGCCCGCCCTCCCAAAGGACGCGGACGCAGATCTTGGAAGCGCCGCCTTCAGCTCATCGAAGGCGCCAAGAAGTTGGCAAGCATGAGACGCTTGTCCGAAGCATATCAGCGCGAGATGGACCGCGCTGTGGGCGGCTCGCCGGCTCCGACTGGGCCGAGCCGTCTTGGCGTGGTCAGAGAGCGCGGCGCGGCCATCGCCGATTTGTTCGGGGCGAAGCGCCCCGTGTACGCCACCCCTGCGGAGAACATCCGCGCCGCCCAAGCGGCGACCGAAGAGCTGAGAAACCTCGACGGTGAAGATCGCCGTGTGATGACGGAGCGGGTCCAGCAGCTCCTCGACGCGGTTGCTGTGCAGAACGCGGCAGGCGGCCGCGCCGATGCACATCAACAGAAGAATGACGACTTACCCCCTCGCCGAGATCAAGGTGCGACCTCCCGGACGCCGACTGGCGGAGTCCGCGGGAGGAGAGAGAAGGAGCCGGCTGCGAGCCACAGCCGGACTCGCATCTCCATCGAGCGCGACCAAGATGGTCGCCCCAGAGCAGTGGAGCGGCGAGATGATTATTTGCCTCCCCCGCCCCGAAGAGAACGGCGAGTCTCTCCGCCGCCTGTTGAGCATCCGACTCTCGGAGATCGCCTTGGTTGCCGAGAGGGAGTCGAAGAGAACGACGCCCGCCACCGGATCGACCGACTCCACAGATCCCTGGCGTTAGAAGAAGAAGACGAAGGTCCGCCTTGCCGGGCCCTCAGATCGAGACGAGCCCTTCCCAAAGGGTTCACGCTCCCTCGAGATACGCCTAAGTACACCGCCCGCGGAAGCCGGAGGATTGGCTGATAGACTACCCACAGCCGCCAATCGCCAACGGCAACAAGCGAAGTCGCCGTCAAGTATGTTCCCCTCATGCTCCGTGGCACGGCCCGACATGGCTGAACAACTGAAGCCCCGCAGCATCAACAGCTGGGTCGACTTCATGAAGCCTTCATTCGCAACTTCACCAAAGACGCATAAGCGACCTCCCAAGCCGCGCCAGCCTCTCCAGCGTGCAAGGCCCGAGGAATCGACGCAAGAACTATCTCACGCTACTGGGCGAGTTCAAACTCCTGCGAGGGCGCACGAGGTGCTGGCCATCGAGTACTTCTACTCGGGTGCCGAGAGGGCACCTCCTCAAGCCTAAGCTCCTCTCGCGACGAGCCCGAAACCTCGATTTAACCACTGATCATAGCGGCATAAGCACGCCACAGCCGACTCCTCTATGAAGACGGAGATCCAAGTCAATCTGGCGGCAAGGTGACTCCCAGCTCCCGGGACGCCGGCCGGAGACGCCACCGACGCCAGCAACAGAACGACAACAAGCGCCAAAGCCCCACAGCCGACTTCCAACGGTCGGCGGTGTAGCAGCGAGAGAAGATCGCAGCCGGAGGGGCAGCCTCCGCCAAGCGCGTAGGCGGCAAGTCCAATTGGTTGCGGCTTTCTCTTATGAGCAGACTGGATGGTCCTTGCAAGTTTCACAGCGCGCGAAGCCATCAAACCATACCACCGAAGTGCCACCGCTCGTCAGATCGCCAAGGAGACGGCCTCGCCTCCACCGCTGCAGGGCGCCGCCGCCTCCGCCGCCCGCGAGCCGGGCGGCTCGGCCGGGCGCGGGTCCAAGACGAAGTTCCCATAAGAGCACGGAGCATACGAGTGTTCACCACCGGGCAGATGATCGGGCAGCAAAGCGCCAACAGCAAAGAAGAAGTCAACGATTCTTGCAGAAGGCTCCCCGAGTTCATGCATTGGTCCGAGAAGCCTATCGTGGAGTCGGGCAGATCACCCTGAAGGTGATGCCAAGTCCGGCTCTACGCCTTGGTTCTCGGAGCAACCTTGACCATCGACAAATGGGCCGCCTGCTTCGCGGGTCCCGATAGACGGAGGCAGCAGATAAACATCCTGCATAAGGATACTATGGAGAAGCTCGAATCAGCGGAGGCAGCCGCAGAGCAGCCGCACTGTGTTCCATGGAATCGCACCGGCCTCTCCTGCTCGCCGATTGGCAAGATCTCGATAGACGCCTCTTCGGAGACAAAGATCACTTCCGCCGAGAGCCGATCCGTTCGAGGTGGTGGATTTGGAGAGCCTGCACCACGCGCTGCTAGGCCGGCCTGCTCGCCAAATTCATGGTGGTTCCCACTACGCCTACCTCAAGATGAAGATGCCGACTTCAAGGGGATCTCGACTGCCGCCGGCGACTACAAGAAGTCGTCTCTACTTTGCGGCCGAGAGCAAATCGGCTGGCTGAGTCTTTGGTGATCGCGCCGAGAAGCGGCTCCTTGATCGTCGTGGCGATGGCTGGGAAGCAGCCGAGATGTCGCCCACCCCAAGGAGTCGGAGGCGGAAGGATCATTTAAGCCGCTAAAGAAACCAAGAAGATACCCTTGGACCCAGAGCACCCCAGAGAGGTACGCTGTCATGGGCACCGCCTCGACAGTGACAAATAGGAAGGCGAAGCTCGCCGATTTCCTCCGTGAGAATCGACATCTTCGCGTGGTCCCCAAGGACATGCCAGGTGTACCGACGGAATTTGCCGAGCACAAGTTACATGTCCGGCCAGATGTGAAGCCCGTCAGGCAGCCCTTGCGCCGCCTGTCAAAAGAGAAAAGAAGAGTAGTGGGAGAAGAGATAGCCCGGCTCCTGGCAGCCGGCTTCATCATGGAGGTGTTTTTTCCGGAGTGGTTGGCTAACCCCATACTAGTGCTGAAGAAGAACAAGCAGTGGCGGATGTGCATCGACTACACCAGCCTCAACAAAGCCTGCCCAAGGATCCGCTTTGCTCGCCAAGGATCGATCAGTGATAGACTCCACACCGGATGCGAGCCGTTGAGCTTCTTGGATGCATACTCAGATATCACCAGATCAAGCTGAATCCAAATGGACAGATCAAGACCGCATTCATCACGCCGTTTGGAGCCTTCTGCTACCTGACGATGACGTTCGGCTTGAGGAATGCCGGCGCCACCTTTCAGCGTTGCATGCAGAAATGCCTCCTCAAGCAGCTCGGCACGAATGCCCATGTTTATGTGGATGATGTGGTGGTGAAGACGGAGAAGCGTGGGATGCTGCTAGAGGATCTTAAAGAGACCTTTGAGAATCTGCGCCGATTCCAGATCAAGCTCAACCCAGAGAAATGCGTGTTCGGAGTCCCAGCCGGCCAGCTCCTTGGTTTTTTGGTCTCCGAACGCGGCATAGAGTGCAACCCTGTGAAGATCAAGGCCATTGAGAGGATGGAGGTACCCAGCCGACTGTTGGATGTGCAGAAGTTCACCGGCTGCTTGGCTTCCATAAGCCGATTCATCAGTCGGCAAGCAGAAAGCTCGCCATTGTATCAATCGATGAAGAAGACCACTTTTTCGAGTGGAACCATTAAGGCAGATGAGGCATTTCTCCAACTGAAGAAAATGCTGGCGACTCCCCCTGTGTTGGCGGCTCCGACTCCCAAAGAGCCCATGCTCTTGTACATCGCCGCCACCAGCCGGGTAGTCAGCACAGTTATTGTAGTCGAGCGCAAGGAGGAAGGCAAGGCGCCCCGTCCGAGACCAGATATTACCCGAGCAAGGTACCGCCGACCTCCAAGCGTAACTACCCTCACTACTAGAAGATGTGCTGGCGCGCACTTTGCCGCCAAGAAGTGAAGCCCTACTTTCAAGAGCATCCTATCACCGTGGTGCACCGCCCCACTCGCCGAGATCATCGGAAGTCGAGATGCTTCCGCCGAAAGTGGCCAAGTGGGCTATCGAACTGCTCCCTACACCATCTACTACCAACCGCCAAGACCGCCATCAAGTCGCAGCGCTTAGCCGATTTCGCCGACCGGGCCGAGACTCAATACTTGCCGCTACCGACTCCACTCATTGGCGATCGCGACTTCGACGGCTCCAAGATGCGCCCGCCTCGAGCCGGCGTCGCCCTCACCACCCCCAAGGGCGATAAGCTCAAACACGCTGTAAATCCACTTTGCCGCCTCCAACAACGCCGCTGAATATGAAGCGCCGTTCACGGGCCCGCTTGTTAAGGAACTCGGCATTCGCCGGATCCTGTGCTATGGTGACTCGACTTGGTGGTGCAGCGGTCATCCGCGATCGACGCCAAGGACGCAAACATGGCAAGCTACCGCTTGGTGCAGCAGCTCGGCGGATATTTTGAAGGATGCGACCTCCACGCCCCAAGGAACGCACAACGATCAAGCAGATGCATTGGCGCGAAGTCGGCTCCACTCGCCAGCGATACCTTCTCGGCGCCGCCTTCGCCTCCTCAAGCCGCTCTATCAAGCCTTCACCAGAGTCCGACCATTTTCGTGCGGCTCCCCGTAAGTAGTCGGATCCGACTCCAAGACCCCAATGAAGCGACCTCAAGAAAGCCATCGGCCGGGACTGCGCCCGGATCGGCCAGGGGCTGCGCGGGATCGCGCAAGGAGGTGCGCGGGATCGGCCAATGGGTTCGGGACTGCGCCACGGCCAAGAGATCCCTCAATTCAGCAAGCGGCAGCAGAATCCAACCCGCCGCCTCCCAGCCCAGCCACCCTTGTCCAAGTCATTTGTGGTGGCAATCAAGAGATAGCAAGACCTTCATGGGCGCAGCCCATCCTCAAGTTCCTAGTCAACAAGGAGTTGCTGCAGATGAGACTGCACGGCTCGGCAAGTACAACGCCGAGTGGCAGCCTACACCATAGTCAACAGAGAGTTAGTCGACGAAGGCCACCGGTGTCCACCAACACGTGAGAATCGAGCAAGGCCAAGCGATCCTCAAAGACATCCATCGTATGCAGTGTGGTCACCATGCGGCCTCGAGGCGCCGTGGCCAAAGCCTTTCTAAGACGACTTCTTTTGGCCGACCGCCCCGGAAGAAGCTAAAGAGCTAGTCAAAAGTGCAAGGATGCCAGTGTTCCGCTCCAAGCCCCTTCACCGCTTCAGATCAAGACAATCCCCATCGCCCGCCCTTCGCAGTTTGGGGCTTGGACATGGTGGGACCTTTCAAGACGGCCCGAGGCGGCCTGACTCATTTGCTCGTCGCAGTGGACAAGTTCACCAAGTGGGTAGAAGCAAAGCCCATCAAGAAATTAAATGGGCCCACAGCAGTGACCTTCATTGCCGACATCACGGTGCGGTACGGCATACCGCATAGCATCATCACCGACAATGGCACCAATTTCGCCAAAGGCGCCTGGGCTCGTTTCTGCGCGACGTAGGGCATCCGACTGGACCTAGCGTCCGTTGCCCATCCGCAGTCAAACGGCCAGGTGGAACGGACCAACGGCCTCATCCTGTCCGGCATCAAGCCTCGATTGGTCGAACCACTCGAGCGCTCTGCCGGTTGTTGGGTGGAAGAGCTGCCTGCCATCCTCTGGAGTCTGCGCACAACACCGAACAGATCAACTGGCTTCACGCCGTTCTTCCTCGTCTCTGACGGTGCCGGGCCGCTATCCCGACGGATATACAATTTGACTCTCCGCGAGTCTCCATGTACACCAAGAGGAGGCTGAAGAAGCACGCCAAGACGGCGCCGACCTGCTGGAAGGGCGGCTGTGGCACTCGGTCGGTCCAAAGATCTACCAGCCAGAGTCCGCGCGATACTACAACCGCAAGGTCAAGCCAAGATCATTCCAAGAGGGCGACTTTGTGCTCCGGCTGATTCAGAGAACAGCCGGCCAGCACAAGTTGTCGGCACCTTGGGAGGGTCCCTTCATCATCAGCAAGGTGCTGGGGAACGATGCCTACTACTTGAATGACGCTCAGAAGCCTCGAGCACGCAAGAGAGACGACTCTGGCAAGGAAACAGAGCGCCCATGGAACGCAAATCTTCTTTGAAGATTTTACAGTTGATGCAGTATGTATCACGCTACCCCCCTTTCTGTATTAAGTACTAAGACCTTCGGCCCCCCGAGGCGAGGTCGGGGACTGCCTTTTTGATTATCTGTATGATATGGATCCTGCTTCCGAAATGCATTCTCCTTTGTTATCATATTGTCTGGCACCGGGTCCGACTAGTCGGCCCGGGGACTCGCCGCCTTGTGCTATGAAATGCTCCCTGAGGTCAGACAAGTAATGGGTTGCACTCAAAGCCGTCTCCTACGGAGAGCCGTGAGCCGCAGAGCGATCGCTAGTAAACGGGAGATGGAAAGAGCGAGCGCACACATGAAAAAACGGCTAAGGACTTAAGAGCTACGCATAGCCCAAGCCGGCTCCCAGCTTCCCCTACTAAGCCGACTCACGAGCAGTCGGCTCATAGTTTCAATCTTTATTAAGAACGACCGACTTCGAGAGTCGGCTGGCCGATTCCCAGCCAAACTTGCTACGGCACTCTGAACGACTAAGTACTTGCCTCCTAAAGTAGCTGAGCGCTTGACCCAGCGGCAGTCCGCAGAGCGGCCCGATCGGCTAAGGCGGCAACCAAGGAAGGCGGCAAAGGAAAAAGTCTAAAGAGCCAAAGCAAGGAAAGGCGGAAATTTGATAAGTATTTACAATAAGGCCCTTGGCCGAATACACCCCGCGGGTGGAATTGTTCGCAACTGACAAGTTTTCTAAAAGAACAAAAAGAGACAGGTAAAGCTGATGCACTCTAGGGGGCGGCCTCCGGAGCCGGAGGGCCGGAGGCGGCGGCGGCGTCTGGACGCAAGGGGCCGGCTGGGCGGTCTTGCCTGGTCGCCTTCAGCCGACGGTCGCTCGGGTCCTTTCGAGGCTCGTTCTTGAGGCGCGATCTGGCTGAGGCTGGCCGCCGTCGCTGCGCCTTCTCCTCCTGCGCCCGTCCTCCGACTCGCCTTTGCTCGGAGCCGACACCTCCGCCGAGTCCTCTCGTGACTGGTGCATCCTCAACCACTGGCGGAACTCCGCCGCCGGCGGCCCGCCAGCACAAAGACGCTGGTGTCCGGTACTGGCGATGGCGCGCTGGCCGACAAGGGCGCCTTCCACGGCCTCTAACTCGCCTCGGGCCTCGACCGAACGCTGCCAGCGGTCCAGTCCAGCCTGTGGTACCACCCTTGACGAACCAGGGTTCTGGCGTGCTCGGCGGCCGAGGAGCCCTCCAGCTTCAAGCGACCGACGGCGACCTCCAGCCCGGGCGGCCGTCCGACCGGCAAAAGGTAAAGAGCTGCACCTCCGCCACAGAGCGGAAACAACTTGGGCACCGGCGCGTTGAAGGCGGCGATCAAGCTGTGAGTGGCGAAGGCGAGCCCCGATGCTCAAGATCGCTGGTCAACGGTTCGGGAGCGCTGGCGGCGATCACGCCGCCCGCGCCTCCGCTCCCGATCCGCCTCGATGGTCGGAGGGACGGCCGCGAGTGGTCGGGAAGAAGTCCGCCAAAGACAAGAAAAGAAACAAATCGGAAAAACCGAAGAGCGATTCGACACGCAGTCGAAGGACCAAAGACGAAGCGAAGTTACCATCGACGATGTCCTCGAGCACGTGATAGCCGGAGGTCAAGACGCCGCGGCCGGTCCAGCGTTTCGCCCATCGCTAACTCGCTTGAGGGCCTCTCCGCGTCTTGGCGCCCTCCTGCGCTTTCTCGGCAGATCCTTCGCCGCCAATTGCGTCGCCCTGAAGGTCGCGCTTGGACGAGCTTGTCGACTCCTCCTCCTTAGCGCGACGGCGGCATTGGCCTCATCCAGCTGCCCTTGAAGGGCGGCATTGGCGTCTCAAGCCCAAAGAAAGATAAAACATCGTCAACAAGGAAGGTCGCCGGAGATCCGCCCGATCGCCAGCAATCGGCCCAATCTCGGGATTAGCCAGCAAGGCCCTCATACCGCGGAGAAGAAAGAAGGAAGAGTCGCGAGAGATCCGCCCGACGCTCGCCAGTCGGTTCAATCTCGGGTTCGCAGCCCACGGGTGCGCCAACGCTACCAAGGAAGAAGGAAGAATCACACTCGACTCTCCGCCAGATCGGCGGTCCGCTTCCTCAGCTCTTCAACGTTGCGGTTGAAGGCAGTAGCGCGGAGGTTGTGGTACTCCTGCAAGGCCGGCGAAGCAAAGTCAGCCTTCAGAGCTCGCTAGAAGGAGTTCCGAGCCGCTGCAAGCAGCGGTGACTCCAACTCGGGATTACACTCCAGTGGGGCTGGCGCCGCCTCACGTAAAAAAGACAAGAGAACGAAAAAAGGAAAACAAAGCGATCGGACGGAGGCCCGCATGGCCGATGCGCCCTGGTGTAGAGTTGAGGGCTTCGCTTTTGTGCAACTTGACTGAACGCCCGTAAGCGCTGGTTCAGCGGGCCGGTGCCGCCGCACACCCAGCCGTGGGCGGGCATCGAGGCCTCGGCCTCGTGTTCGCGGCGCCATCTTTAGCGGCGGCCTTCCGAAAGCGCGGGCGCGAGCTTCGTCCTCTCGACCCGCGCGTGACGGCACGGCGACTGGGAAGCAGCTGCATTGCGTCGGCGTCATCGCAGCCGGGCGGATCCTGCAGTCCACGGCTGCTTGCCGTGCGGCTCGAGACGGAGGCGGCGGAGGTGGCGAGGCGGCGCGCGGTGTCCGAGCCCGGTTGCCGCCACCTTCCCTCGCGAGAGGATTGGCGGTGCCGACTTCCCGTCTGCCACGTGAATTGGGGCGGTGGCACCGACGAGCAGCGGAGGGACGAGCATCGCCATCGCGGCGCATTTAACGCCGCCAAGATCCTGCTTTTGCCGCTGTCACACATGCCACGGCCTCATCCAGATGCCGTTAGGCGCTGGCGGCCGCTTCTCGGCCCGCGCCTCTCCAGACGCCGCCTCCTCCTCCGCAAGACTTCTCCTGCAGCTGCGTGCACGTCGCCGCCTCGGAGGTCGGCGCGGGATCAACCCGCCGCGTGTTGAGGACGCCGCCCCACCCCATGACGGAGGGCACGGCGTTTCTCAAGGAGAGGGGGCGCCGGAGAAGAAAGGGGGAGAGTCGTAACAATTCAAGCAAAGTCGAAAAGAAACAAAGAGTAAGGGACTTACTGAAGAAACAAGCGGCGGTTTTTCACTTCCTTCCGAAGCGGTTGGTTTTCGCCGCTTCTTCCCGCTTGGTCGCGCGGCGTTCCTCTGGCTTTTCGACCGCCGCCGGGCGATTTCGCCCGGCGAGACGCTTATTTGCGCTGCCTGGTTGAGGGGCTGCTTGGCTGGCGCGGATGACTTCCGCCACAATGTCATCCTCGCTGGCCGGCGAAGGTCGCCGACGGTCCGATGCCGCCGTTTACCTCCTCCTCCGCTTTCGGGCGCCGGCCTCCGCCGTGGGTTCTAAGTCGGGTCGCCGACGCCGCGACCTCGCGGTCGTGGACGATTTCACGCTGCTTCGTGGAGCCGCTGCGGGCGCCGGAGAGGGTTCTCGCCAAAGAAACCAACAAGATCGAGCTCAAAGTCGGATACGAAAGCGAGATCAAGCATGACGGAAACAACTTACCACCGGTGGAGGGTTGTCACGCGAGTACTCCTTGCCGAACTGCCACTGCCGGTGAACTTGCAGTAGGCATGGCGAGGTTCACCATGTTCACCACTTCTCGCGCGGCATGTCTTTGGTGCACAATGCTCGGATCGTGCCGCCGCCATCCGGCAGATGAGGTGGGGCCGCCTTGAGCGGAAGTACTGCACGACGCCACGGCGGCCAAGAGATAGGAGGCGATGAGAGCCCTCCGATGCGGCATGACTCGGGAGGCGAGCCACGGCGCCGACCGAGGGCGAGAGCGATTGACCGATGGGGACCAGCTAGCCGGTCGGCCTACCAATGGCTCGGGTCGGCGGGGCAAGTTGACCAGCCGCCGCTCGGTCGCGACGTCTTCACATAGAAATATGTCTTCGCCACATCTTCACCGACTTCACCAGCGGATGGGCGGAAAGGGGTTGTCGGCCGTCAGGCGCCGTGACGCGATGAACGTGCCGCGATCAAGGCCGCGCGTGCCCGGCAGCCTCGAAAGCCGAAGCCAAGAGAAGAACTCTCCCCACAGCTCGAGGGTGGGGAGAACGCCGATGTAGCCCTCGCATTGTGGTGGCGGCGGAGAGAAGCACCACCGCTGGTGGTGAGGTGCAGGCGGCTGCAAGTTGTACAGCCGAGGAACGAAGGAGGAACCCGCCGCCGGGAGCCCCATCCCGCACATGAGGTGCGAAAGGAAGATGACCCGCTCGCCGCCCGGGCGCTGGCCGGATTTTCCCGCCGGCGCAGGGCGGGCCTGCACCAAATCCGGCCGGAGGCGGCGGGTCGGCGAAGGAACTCGATGTCCTCTCGTGATTCACGCCCGAAAGCCATCCCACTCGCCGGAGCGCGAGACGGAGGGCGGGCGGAGGAAGAACTCATCATCGGCGAGGAAGAAGAAAGCGACGGAGCGGGCGGAGGAAGAAGAAAGGCGAGAGTTGTGGAGGGAGGCGCGTTATGCCGCCGCTTCCCCTTAGTTTATTTATAGCCCCATGGGCTGAGAAGCCGAGGGGCGACGGGGATTAATCGCGCCACGCACCACGACGCCCCACGATTAAACTCCCCACGGTTATCGCCGCAGAATCGCGGGGATGCCAACCGCCTCGCCGCAGCGGATCCGCCGGGAGCCGAGGCGCTGTAATGGCGGGCCTCGCCGGGCGGCGCTCGCGGCTGCGCGCCGCGGGCAGTGCAGGCTACCGCCTCCACATGGCATCACGCGATGGGACCGTCTCATAGATGGCAGGGAAGCGTAGCCGATACGCCTCCGGTTTCCCGCCACGACTTGCGAGTGGCGGCCCCTCATGGGCCAGGCCGACTCCAGCGAGGCGGCCCGAAGACGCGGCAGCCGAATCTCAGAGTCGGCAACTCAGAGTCTGAAACTGCCGAAGCCCCACGAGGCGGCGCCCGCCGGGCTTCGCCAGCTTCGGGGACTACTGTCGGAGTAATGGGCCATGGGTAGGCTGACCCAGGACCCATGATCTTTCAAGACATCAAGGCCGCTACCAAAGCCGAAGTCCCACCGGGCGACCTTCGAGAAGGCCGAGTCCCACTGGCGACCTTCGAGAAGGCCGAGTCCCACCTGGCGACCTTCGAGAAGGCCGAGGCCCAGCTGGCGACCTTCGAGAAGGCCGAGGCCCAGCGGGCGACCTTCGAGAAGGCCGAAGTCCCACCGACGACCTTCGAAGAAGCAGAGCCCTCAGATGGCGACTCTGGAACAAGCCGACCGGCTTGCGACCTCTCAAGGGGCCGACTATGAGAGTCGGCCCGTGACTTATCACGAAGACCGATGCAGGTACAGCCCGTCGTGGCTGTCCCCTCGACCCACGGGAAGAAGGCATGGCTACAGTGAGTCAGGCCACTGGGAGATCTCCGGCAGGGCGCGCATTGTTGCCATGCCTCCTTGATCTCACCACAGCAGGCATAAGGCATCGCGGCTCACGATGGCGTGTACGGCCCAGATCGCCGCCCCTGCCGCGAGATAGCGTAAGACCGCCGAGAGTTCAAAGACGGTTTCACGGAGTCGGCCTCCCAGTCGGCCGCCTCCCGCCCGGCCCCACAAGCCATAAACCAGATTGACGGGAGTGGCGACGGTGATCGCCGACAGACGGTGGCACTGCTCCCACGACCCCATGACCAAGCTCTCACTATCAAGAGCGCTGACAAGAGCCTCGCTGTTCATGGACCGCCAATGGGCGGGCTCCAAGTCAAGGGAGGACCGCCATGAGAGAGATCGACGATCGGGGCCACGCCAATCAGATTACCATTGTACTTCGGGATAGGCCTATATAAACCCCTGGGCACCCATGCAAAGGGTTCGCCCCGATAGGTTTAGACATATTGCAAGAGGGAAAGAGCTAGCCTTGCTCCTTCTTGCCTCCACACAACTCGAGGAGCACCATTGTACTATCACCCCAGAGTGATCATGCGAGACCCCGCAGAGCAGCAAAGAGGGGTGTTATCTCCTCGGAGAGCCCCGGCTGGGTAAGATTCGCCGGCGGCATGTCTTCGCCCATCCTGCTTCTGTGCACCGCGACGCTTCTACTCGCCCCCACCATGATAAGCCACCCGCTGGCATATGTCGATTCAACCCCGATGCTTAGTTTTACTAGCCGGTGGGGACGATAGTCTTCGGCCCGCCCATATATAAGGGATAAGGATCCACCCTTTTTACCCACGCCTTTCTTCCTCCTTTGCTTATCCATCTCGCAAGACTGAGCTCCAGCGCCCAAGCCCGCACATCTCGCCTCAACCTTCTCCGGCCATGTCCGAGCGAAGCAGTGGATGGCCTCCTCCGCTACGGAGGAGCACATCGCAGGCTGCGCAGCCGATACCTTTCCGCGACATCACAAGACCGGCCGCCCGACAAGGGGCAGCTCATCCCTACCCCTCAGCCCCATGAGAGGGTCGATTCTTCCCCACTTCCTCCGCTGACTGGGCTTCCTGCTGCATCCCTTTGTCCGGGGCTCATGTACTATTACGGCCCGACTTCCACGATCCGGGCGCCAAACTTCATCCTTAACATCTCGGTGTTTATCATCGCAGGCGAGGCCTTCTCTGCACCAGCCCCACTTCGCTTCAGGCTCAAGACCTTCAATGTCAAGCCAAGGTAGTGAAGGGTGTCCAAGCGAGTGCGAGGGCGCCATGTTGGGCAAGATGCCCAACGCCATCCGCTCAAGGGGCCTTCATGGAGTCCGCCAAGGGGTGGCAATCGGGTGGTTCTACATCACCGAGCCGCTGACCAAAATGGGCGGCAGCCCCGAAGTTTAGATCGGTATCCCGATGCAGCTCACCTCTGGAAAGAGAAGGGCTTGCTATGGGGCAGTTCGAGGAGCCGACAGACTCCGCCCCGTCTTTCGCACTTCGTGAACAAGAAGCTTAGGCTTGTCAATGTGATCCGTGTCATGCTCATCCGCCGATTCTCCCCGCCAACAACGGCCTTCAACCTGTGGGGTTCGATCCGCACAGCAATCAACTCTGAGCGGGCTCTTTGACACGACGTATGAAGCCGTATGGAGGGTGCTGTTCAAGGGCGGAGAAGCCCCCGCGTCCGCGACTGAAGATCGCGGATTCAGCACCAAGCGCCAAGCCGGTGAGGTAAGCTTTGTTATCCTCTATGGGACATTTATTTTCTTTCGTAGATTGACTCTGTGTGGGATCTAAAAACTCCCAATGCCTTTGATAGGACTGGCAGAGGACGTCCGGACATGTAGACTGTCCGGCTCCCCTTCCCGAAGACCCAGCGGACACCCGATTAACGGGGCTGCTGGTCCCGGCACTCTATGTGGTGCCGGAGAAGAAGGCCAAGAAGAAGGCCACGGGAACCCGAAGAAGTTCCCGGCGCCAAGTGATACTGGACTCATCGTCCGATGGCTCCGAGGCGGACTCCTCCCCCGAAGACTTCCAGAGGAAGGAGAGAGGAAGAGGAAGGCTTCCCCAACAGGGGAGGCCAAAGGGTCCAAGAGGGGAAGGACTATTCCCCCGGACAGCTCCGCCAACGCCGACGTTGGCGACGAAGAGTGGCCCTCAAGGGCCAGGCCACCGGCGAGATCGTAAGTATCCGGATTCCTGAATGATTTATAATTTCTCTTTTGCGTCACATAGTGTCCTTCTAATACCGCAAACTGCCTGCAGTCCGGCCGATGATGATCTCCCCGCTTCATCGAGCGGGTCGTTGGCTCCGTCGGATGTAGATTCCATCCCGACTGCCTCCACCCCTTGCGACGCTGAGGACGCCGAGGTGGGATCCCAGGAAGGGACTCATCTGGAGGAGGCTCCGGAGGCGCCACAAGGCAGCCTCCCGGACTTTGCGCCGGACTCCACGCCGGAACCCGCAGTTGTTCCGGAGTCCGGCAGGCGGCCCCTTCGCAAGAAGGGCAAGACCGTGACGCCGGCGGCCTCTGTCCAACCGGAGGCGCCGGACAACTTGTTGGAGGTGCTCAAAGGCACTTCCATCGAGGAAGAACACCGCACTATCATGAGTGCGGTGATTCAGAAGGTTAAGCTCGCCAGAGCGGGCCAACCGAAGCCTGCAGTAGCCTTTTAACAGGCTTTGAGGTAAGAAGTTTAAAATATGTAATGTAATACCGCATAGACAGAGCTCCCTCGATGCTCGGTTCGTGTTCGGAAAGAAAAGCCGGACCGAGGATCTAAAAAGATATACGCAGGGTTGCTAAAATTATGTCGATATGGGTTTGCAGGCTGCACCGCCGACTCTCGGCTACACTCGATTATGGAGGTCGGTGCTTGAAGCAGACTCGAGCGGTCCGAGCAAGAGCTCGGCCGTGCAAGAAGCAGCTCGAGGACAAAGAAGGTGAGTAACACCACTTTGAATTTTTACCTTACAGAAAAGGATTTAGGTTGCGACAAAAATAACAAGGATAATGTGGGTACTGCAGGGGCCACGAACGAGGTGGCAACCCTGAAGGAGGCTGTGTCCGCGGCCGAACGTAATGCGGCCACGGAACGGGCAGAGCGAGAGAAGCAGGAGGCGCGGGTGGCGGAGGTGCGGCGAGAGCTCCAGGCTCTCATGGAAAAGCATGAGAGTTTGGAGCACGACTCAAAGACTCGAGAGTCCGAGCTTGCCGCGGCTCTTGAAAGTGCCAAAGCCGCTAAGGCCGAGGCCCATAGGGCCCTCCAGGAAATTGAGGCGGTGAAGAAAATAGCGGCGGGTAAGCCATTTTTCATGCAAAGCAAGCATGTTAATGTAAACTACCTGACACTTACCCGAATTCAGAGCTCTCTAGGGGCGTTTGCAGATCTGCCTTGCAGCGTGTCCGATGCCGCCGCATCCTACCGAGCCGAGGAGGGGAGCTCAACGGAGAAGGTCTTCTAGTCTCAGTATGCTGAGGCCGGTCATCCGGTGCCCCCTAGCGACCAGCTGAAGCAGCTAGTCAAGCTCCACAAGGTAGCCGAGCAGGCCATGAAGGGTGAGGGAGTCCTGGACTAGGGGGTGTCCGGACAGCCGGACTATCAATATCCGCCGGACTCCTGCATCACGAAGATAGAAGATTGAAGACTCCGCTTGTGTCCGGAAGGTACTTTCCTTGGCGTGGAAGGCAAGCTTGGCGACACGGATATGTAGATCTCCTACCATTGTAACCGACTGTAACCCTAGCCTCCGGTGTCTATATAAACCGGAGGGCCTTAGTCCATAGGACACAACATTACATCTCAACAATCATACCATAGGCTAGCTTCTAGGGTTTAGCCTCATTGATCTCGTGGTAGATCTACTCTTGTACTACCCATATCATCAATATTAATCAAGCAGACATAGGTATTACCTCCATCGAGAGGGCCTCAACTCGGTAAAAACATTGTGTCCTCGCCTCGCTACCATCCGCCTAGACGACAGTTCGGGACCCCTACCGAGATCCGCCGGTTTTGACACCGACATTGGTGCTTTATTGAGAGTTCCTCTGTCGCCGCCGATAGAGCGGATGCCTTTACCCGCCTTTCAAAGACGGTGTTCTCACCGAGGGCTTTGGCGCCGGTCAAACAATCCGCTGGTGGCTTTCTTATGACCCGTCTGCCGCCACTTCAAGAATGACTTCAAGTCATCACAAGCAATCTTCGCCAGCCCTAAAGTCGCCGAACAATTAGATCCAATTGGCTCGCTCGTTAACGAGCTCTTGATCGCATCGCCGCTCGGGAGTCGCAACGACTACAATCGGATCGGGCTTAAACTGATCTAAGAGATTGACTTCCCAGTGCGCACGCCGTTGTTGAAAACAATCAGGTCCGGATTCCCAACCCTCCATGCCGAATTTCAGGAGCAACGGACCTCGATCGAGCATTGAACCTAAAATCATGCATCGTCCCGACTCGCTGGGCTGTCCTCAAGAAATCAAGCTTCCGAACCGAAGTCCTCGCCTTTGAGCCCAAAGATGGGCAGGGGTCCGGATTTTACTCCACCCACCGCCTCGACATATGCGATCTATCCCTATTTCGCAAGAGCCCTTAGAAATAGTACATCATTATCGGGCCGATTCCTCCCGGTTATGAACAGGATAAAGGACTGCCGAGAGGAAAACGTAATCTCAATCTTCGCAATAATCGCACGGACAAGGGAATTTCAACGCCATTGATCGTCGCGAAGATTACGCGCTTTTACCGATTCAAGCGCCCATAGTACGTAAAGTATCGGCGATGGAAAGTTTCCGGAAAACTGAAGATCAATTTTGGGATAATCTGGCCCCAATCCCAGTCCGCGGTAAAAGGGCGCCTCACAATCAGGCCCCAGATGCAAAATATAAAAAGCAAAAACCCAGCAAGGGAAATGGAACCGTACTGGAAGGATGGCTCAATGGACCTTGTAAACTTCATAATACAGGGGGAGCTGTTCCGACACACAGCCTTCGAGCATGTTGGATACTACGGCAGTGGCCAAAAGTGGCGAAGAGCTTTAGCCCGGAAACCACTCCAACAATACCAAAGACGGTCTCAATAGCTTCGAGACTTTCGCATTGAATAATATGCGAAAACGAACAATCCGCGAACTCGCCGAAGTCTACTAAGTAGAAACCGCAAATCCATGGAGCGACACAGCTATCACCTTCAGTGCTAGCGACGAGCCCATATCTCGAGCTACCAGAGCCCCAGCCGCACTGGTACTTAGTCCCATAGTGGACGGCTTTCGATCGACAAAAGTCCTCATGGACGGCGGCATGACTAAACCTCATTTACGAGGAAACCCCGCGAAAAATGGAAATCGATTGAGCCAGATGAGCTAAAACAGCACAACCTTCAGAGGAATCATCCCTAGCCGGGAAGCGCGCTGCACCGGAAAAATCACACTAGATGTGGTGTTCGGCTCTCCGGACAATTATAGATCCGAAGAAGTCACAGGTGGCCCCGTTCAACAGCGGCTATCACGCCATATTAGGACGAGAGGTGTCGGTGTCAAAACCGGCGGATCTCGGGTAGGGGGTCCCGAACTGTGCGTCTAGGCGGATGGTAACAGGAGACGAGGGACACAATGTTTTTACCTGTGTTCAGCCCTCTCGATGGAGGTAATACCCTACGCCCCGCTTGATTAATATTGATGATATGGGTAGTACAAGAGTAGATCTACCACGAGATCAATGAGGCTAAACCCTAGAAGCTAGCCTATGGTATGATTGTTGAGATAATGTTGTGTCCCACGGATTAAGGCCCTCCGGTTTATATAGACACCGGAGAGGCTAGGGTTACACGTAGTCGGTTACAATGGTAGGAGATCTACATATCCAGACGCCAAGCTTGCCTTCCACGCCAAGGGAAGTACCTTCCGGACACAAGCCGGAGTCTTCAATCTTCTATCTTCGTAGTCCGGGAGTCCGCGGATATTGATAGTCCGCTGTCCGGACACCCCTAGTCCAGACTCCTCAAGAGTCCCCTAACCAGGCTTCAATGACGATAAGTCCAAATAAGGCAAGGTAGTCTTCGGCGCTGCAAGGCGGGTTCTCCTTCAAATTCCATGTTCCCGCCGAATAAAGTGTCCGCTTCACCTCGATATCTGTGCTTCTTGGCTTCTACACCAAATTATGGCCGCCCTCCACGCTGCCGCATCTAATGCGAAAAGCCAGGAGTTTTTACATTTTACCCTCAATCGCGGCGGGTCACCCGCCTATTAAAGGGGGCAAGGATCCAGATCCAAACCGCACCATCTTCCTCCCGCAGATACTCCATCGAAGCGCTCTGACCCTGAAATCCATTCCACCATGGATCGTCAATGCGGCTCTTCCTCACGCGCTCCCAGCCCATTGCCGGGGGATTGGAGGAGGTGCTCTATTTTGCACAAGGAGCTAGTAAAGCTCCAAACGGAGGGATTACTTCCTCCGGCCTTCATGGTTCCGGTCCGAGCCGGATTGGTTACTTATCGAGGAGGGAGGCAGGCGGAGGACACCCCAAGCCCCAACAGGGGGAGCGGGTGTGTTTCATCCCTTATCTAATAAGGGGGCTTGGATTTAATACATCCGCCTCCTCCGCTGGCCTCAAGTTCTATGGACTCCAGCTCCACCACCTCACGCCCGCTTCAGGTTGCACATCGGGCTACGAGCTCTTGCGAGCTATTCTGGGCATCGAGCCCCATTTCGCATTGTGGAAGAGGCTATTCGCCTCGCGGCCCCGCTCTCACCGGGGTACATATATCAAGTGGGCGGCGCTGAAATATGGCGATCGCTGGGACCGGATACCTATCCGCACTTCTAAGAGGGCGTCCAAGATCGCCCTCGGAGTGGTTTTATATTGTAGACGCTCCGCTGCCTGACCCAGTCTAGATTGGCCTCCCGGAGTTTGATGCTGCTCCCTTGAAGAAACGCCTCAGTTGGCGCCCGCGGAGCCCCCGTTTGGAGGAGGACAAGAGCGTCCCTTACTTGATGGGCCGAATAAGACTAATGGCTCATTCCGGCTTGACCATGATCGGAGTCATGGCAACATGCATCAAGCGGGGGGTGCAGCCGCTGCAATACAGAGGTCACCCCATGTGGGATTTCAATGGGGAGGACGATGCCACCCGGCACGGCCGCAAAGGGCCGGATTCGACCGAGGATCTGGTGATGATCCTGTCCGGCCTGTACAAGGGGGAGAAGGAGGACTTCCTTCGTCCGAACCCTGTGGATGGGTTTTCTATGGTCAATCCCAGAGGATGGGTAAGCGAACACCTCAAAAGGGCCTTTACCCGTATTCTCGAAGTTTAAGCTTCTCATATTACGTCTTTGGCGCAGGGTCTACGCCGGACTGTGGAGGACATGGTGAGTCCTGCTCCGCAACCCGAGGACCCGGAAGGGTCCCTGGGTCCGGTCTCCGAAGAGGATCCGGACCTCGGGGTGGAGCTAATCGACGAGGTGTATCACCAGCTAAGCGCTGATGATGCGCTGGTCGCACTTACGGCGGACTACCCCGGACTAAGTTCGGCATCCCAGGTGACCAAGACCAAAGTCCGGACACCGTTATCTTATCCTTGCTTATTCTGACTTTCGCGAACGATGGTGTCTTGCAGGAAGCGCCAATCCGGCCGGGAGCCGAGCCTGCAGCGGCTGACTTACGGAGGTCAGGCCGAACCAGCAGAAGGAAAAGGAGCGTCATGCGGGCGGAAACGTCACCGCAGAGGTATAGCTCGTGTTTAATCTTTCTGAGCGATGTTCCGAGGAAACTTCTAAGTGCTCATGGTTTTTTATAGAAGAAAAGCGCCGCCGAATCATGCGAGCATAGGAATTGCCGATCCCACCGCCACCGCCGGGCTCCCCGCTACCGACCGGAGGGGAGGCAAGCGAAGACGCGAACCGGATCCTACTCCAACGGAGGATACCGGCGATCGTCCGCCACCAAGTCGGAGGTGGAGAGCGCTATGAATCATAGACGCCACGACAGTTTTTCAAGAGGCGTGTTTTCCCCGAGGCATTGGATGCCTTCCACGCTAGGGACGCGATCTCCGGCTGCCCAAAATGGTTTTACCAAGGCTACGGAGCAGATGTTAAAGACATACGGGTAAGGGAATTTTAATGGTTGTATACACCAAGAGCTCCCGAGACTGAAATTAGTTATGTTAACTCGATTTAAGGATCATATAAACTTTCGTGCTCTTAACGAGAGGAACGCCTACTGTCCCGGAGCTGCAAGATTGCAAGGCCCAACTTGAGGTCAAGACTTGCTGCGCCGCAGAGGAGACGGAAAGACCCTCCTGTAACACATTTGTTTAATATAAGCGCCAGCGGTATGCGCGTGAGTCTAATAATGACATCGCAGGTGCCGCCAACAAGATCCGGATAGGCAGCGCTACGCCACGCCTAAGGGTCGGCGAGAACGCGGCTTGAACAGAGTTCAGCAGAAAGGAACAAACTCCAAGATGCCAACGCCAAGCTTGGAGAAGAGCTTAAAGGCGCATGTGCCGAGCTGTCCGGCTCAGAAGGAGAATCAACCACTTGCCCAAGCATCTATAGTAAGTGCTTGAGCGAACTTTCTAAGGAAGGAGAGTTCGGTGAGGAAGTGATTTGACATAATATGTCTTGTAGGTATACTCACGGGCCATCCTGCGGAGGAGATGCCCATATCAATGGGTGATCAACTTCCCGAACTGTTGCAGCTGTTCGAACGAGTTCGGCAGGCAATGAGTGGCGCCGTACAGGCCTTATGGTCATCCCTCGCCCCGCCCGAGGGACTCGGGGAGCTTGCGGAGAGGCTACGGGGAGTGCGGCAGCGCTTCCATTTGTGGAAGATTTCGGCTTGCCGCCAAGGTGCCAGGGAGGCTTGGGCCATGGTGAAGACGCGGTACAAGAAGGCAGACCCCAACCATATGGCCGAAGTTGGACCGGTGGGGCCCGACGGGAAGGAGATCCCTGTGAGTTTAGTGTACGGCCAGGTGGAACTGGCTGCTAAATATTCCCAACGGGACTGTAAACTAGACAGCCTGTTAGACGGGATTGAGGAGGAATACAATCAATAGATTTGACAATGTATGTTATCCTTAAAATTGACATGTGAAATGCCTTCTAGCTGGATTGTAGATTGTTTGTCTTTGCCGACCTTTTCGCTTCGACCTCGGGACCCTAGAGTCCGGAGTGTGTCCAAATACCTTTTTGGTTTAACAAATAACCGTGGTATGCATGGAGACCAGGCGTAGGGGTCATTAGTGCTTTATCAGACAAGTGCCCAACTAGTTATGTTATATTACATGGTTAGTAAGAAACATCTTCCAGGGAGAATAGTTCCGCTAAGGGTTCTTTTTTGGGAGGCATGCCCTAAAGTGCATTGCCGGACTGCAAAGAAAGCAAGAAACATCCGGGGCAGATGGAAAGAAGTAATTAAAAAGTCATCTTTAAATCACCGATCAATATTCCCTTAAGAACGCTTAGCTTTCGGCTTCACCTACCGAGGTACACATCCGCCGACCCGGCAAGAATAATCGCAGAGGTGCTCCTTTACCACCTAGCCGAACAATCGGGAACGTAGGGGTAAGCACAGGAGCCAGCCAACCCAGCTTGGCCAAAACTTAAGTCATATCGATGCATATAATGGCGAGTAAAAGGTACATGTGGAAGCGTGACACATGTGGTGGGTATAAAACCCGTATAGTTGAGCTTCTGTAAAAGAAGCCCCCAGGAATAACGAGTGATGATGGCACATCGTATGTATGCAAAAAATGCGAAAATATACCCCGAGGGGATTATTAATTTAGAAGGAAAAAAGAGAAAAAGAGGACAGCCGAAATGTAAAAGGTTGGACGGGGGAAGGGGACGAACTCTGAGTCCGGCGCTAGGCATAGAATCTTCGTAGTCGGGCTGCGTTCCATGGGTTCGGCTCGAGTCGGTTGTCCGACGCATTTCGTAGACGGTACGCTCCACCGGTCAGTACTTGATCGGTAATGAAGGGGCCTTCCCATCTGGGCTTGAGCTTGTCCTTTTCTTGTCCGCAGCGAGAACTAGTTCGCCAACGCTATAGGTCTTGGCCCGCATCGCTTTTGATATCTTCGCCTGCCGCCGATAAAATGCGGAACGAGCCTTCGCGACGCCACGTTCTTCCTCCAATGTGTCCAGCTGTCCCGCCGATCTAGCTCGGCTTTCTTTTCTCATACATGCGCACCCTAGGTGAGTCATGAATAATGTCGCAGGCAAGATCGCTCAGGCCAGATACCATAAAGAATGGTGTGAACCGTAGTACGGTTAGGCGTTGTCCGCAGCTCCCTCAGAGTATGGAGTCGAGCCTCGACCCATTGGTATCGACGGCGAGTGACCTCACCAACTGGGTTTTATGCCGCCATTATTAGACCGCTTGTTCTTTCCACTTGACCGCTGGTTTGAGGGTGATAGATCGACGATAGTCGAGCTTAATGCCCATATTTTTGCACCATGACTTGACCTCATCGGCCGTGAAGTTTGTGCCATTGTCGGTGATGATGCTGGGGACTCAGAACGGTGTACCACCGATATAAAGTCT
This sequence comes from Aegilops speltoides, assembly GCA_021437245.1. Classification (NCBI taxonomy): domain Eukaryota; kingdom Viridiplantae; phylum Streptophyta; class Magnoliopsida; order Poales; family Poaceae; genus Aegilops; species Aegilops speltoides. The sequence continues at coordinate 485,543,158 of CM038142.1, read as the reverse complement.
ATCACTGGTCCGACTCGCCGCTTTTAACCGGTTTGGCCTCTATCCATTTGGTGAACTTATCCACCATGACCAATCGGTATTTTTTCTTGTGGGTTCCCTTTAAGGGTCCGACCATGTCAAGCCCCTGCATCGCGAACGCCTGTAATGGGTATGGTTTTGAGGGCGGTGGGTGGCATATGGCTCGATTAGCAAAGAGCGGGTAACCAACGATCGCTGACCAAGTCTCGCAGATTCCGCCCGAGCCGCCGGCCAATAAAATCTCGCGGAATGCCTTTCCTACCAGGCCCGGCTGCTGCGTGGTGTCCACCTAGTCCGCATGGATTTCAGCCAGAGGTTTCGCCTTCTTCTTCGGAGATACACCTTTGAAGGACTCCGTAGTACTTTTCTTATAAAGTTCTCCTCATGGACCTTGTAGGCCTTCGATCGCCGGACTATGCAGCGGGCCTCATTTTGGTCTTCGGGTAGCTCCTCGCCTAAGTAAGTAGGCTAGAAAGGTTCTGTCCACGTGGCGACATCGCCATTATGTCGCGGGCGGATGGGGTTATGTCGTCGCTGAATCACCAGCTTGGTGCGGTTTTCTCCGGTTTATCGCTGCCGGACTCCTCTTCCCATAGTACGGATGGCTTGAAGAGCCGCTCCAGAAGATATTTGAGGACATTATCACGCTTTCGCACCGGCGCGCGCTGTGACGCCGCCGCTTGGTTACTATCTCGGCTATGTGATGGAATTCGAGTCCTTCAAACCGAAATGACATTTTCGTGACAGCATTACGATATGCTGCCATTTTCGGATCCTTGGCGCCAAAGTGTCCATTTATTTGGGATATTGCGAGGTTTGAATCCTCGCAAGACCTCTAGGCGTTGATGCCCATGGAGATCGCCATCCGGAGACCATGTAACAGGCCTCGATTCGCCGCTGTTGTTGGAGTCCGTACATTATTTGGAGTACGATTGATCAGATTCCGTGGGGACGCCAAGACGACGCCAGCCCCATCCGGGCAACATTTTGGAGCCGCCGGCGCATAGTCCATTGAGTATGCGCCGACACTTTAGGTAGTTCGCTTCATCCATTCGGCGACGAAGTCAGCCAAAACTTGTGACTTTATGGCTCGCCGAGGTTTGTAGGATATGTCGAATGGCAAGAGCTCAATGGCCCATTTTGCAATCCTGCCCGCTAGGCCGCGGTTATTTATAATGTCATTCGCTGGCACTTCGAGGCCACTCGCTATCGAACACTCTTGGAAGTAGTGCCCGAGCTTCCGGACGCCATGAACACCGCAGATGCTATCTTTTGATAGTGCGGTAACGGATTTTGTAGGGGTTAACACAAAGGATACGTAATACACTGGGTTTTGAAGAGGGAATTTATGCCCTTCGCTATGCTGCTCGACGACGAGGATGGCGCTTACAACTTGATGTGTTGCAGCGATGTATAACAACATTGGTTTGCCCAAAGTGGGCGCGGCCAGGACTTTCACAATACCCCATTACGGGTACATGAAGCTCAAAATGCCTGCGCCCAGCGGAATAATCACTCTCGTTAGTGATCCGGACACAGCACTGCTACCGAAAATAAGACAGCCGCACTAGCTCAAGCACTATCCGAAGCCTTAGCGGCAGAGGAACTAACCACGCAAGGCCTCACGGTAAACAGGACGATGTGATACTAGATAAAAGATCCAAGTCCACCTCCTTCAAACCAACAGATGAGATAGTTAAATTTCAAGTCCACCCAACGGACTCCAACAAAGACGGCTTCCATCGGGCACGCTTGAACCCCGGTTGACGCCAAGATACGCGATTTCCTTCGGGAAAATTGGGACATCTTCGCCGCACCCTTCGACATGCCCGATCTCGCAGTCTGGCAGAGCACAGCCTAAACATCCTAAAGGATTCAAGCCACCAAACAGGCTTTTGACGATTTTCCGAGCCCAAGAGACAGCAATGGGAGAAGAGCTAGCTGTTATTGGGAGCCGGATTCATTAGAGATATCAAACATCCGGACTGGCTAGCAAATTTGGTGATGGTACCAAAGAAAGATAAATCCTCGCATCTATGTGTCGACTTCAAAGACCTCAATAAGGCTTGCCTAAAGGATCCTTTCCTCCCCCAAGATCGATCAAATTATCGATGCCACAAGCAGACACGACTCAAGTGCTTCCCGGATGCATACTCGCTATCATCAAATCAAGATGGCGGAAGCAGATCATCGCCGCAACGGCATTCATCACTCCATACGGACCATTCTCGCTTCAACACGATGCCCTTCGACTTAAAAACGCCGACGCAACATATCAGCGCATGATTCAAATATGTCCGCCACCCAGATCGGCAAAACAATGAGAGATACGAGACGACGAGTCGCCAAAACAAAACACGCCGAAACTTTAGTAGACGATTTGAGGCTCACATTCGACAACCTCAGAGCATATGACATTGCTGAATCGAAAATGTGTTTTGTGTACCACCGGAAAGCTGCCGGGCTTCATCAGATCCGTAGAGGAATTGAAGCAACCGCCAAAATCCTGGCTCACACGCTTGGATATTCCAAAAGACCTCAAGCAAATACAAAGTTAACAGATGCGTGGCAGCCCTAAGCCGCTTTATCTCCGCTTAGGAGAGAAGGCGCTACCCTTTATCGCCTCCTAAAGCGAACCAACACTTCGAGTGGACGGATGCCGCCACCGCCGGACTCGAGGAAATAAAAGCCATATTGGCAACAACCGTCCTCGCCGCGCCCACTTTGGGCAAACCAATGTTGTTATACATCGCTGCAACACATCAAGTTGTAAGCGCCGCCCTCGCCGTCGAACGCGCAATGTATGGGCATAAATTCTCTTCAAAACCAGTGTATTACGATCCACCGTGTTAACCCCTGCAAATCCTGCTACCCGCACTATCAAAAGATAGCATACGCAGTGTTCATGGCGCCCCGAAGCTCGTGCACTACTTCCAAGAGTGTTTGATAACAAGGCCTCCGGCGCCATCAATGACATTATAAATAACCGCGACGCAATGGGCAGGATTGCAAAATGGGCCATTGAGCTCTTGCCATTCGAAATATCCTACAAACCTCGACGAGCCATAAAGTCACAAGTTTTGGCTGACTTCATCGCCGAATGGACTAAAGCCGAACTACCTAAAGAGTACGGCGCATACTCCAATTGGACTATGCACTTCGACGGCTCCAAAATGTTGGCCGGACTGGGGGCTGGCGTCGTACTGACGTCCCCCACCGGAGATACAGTCCAATACGTACTCCAAATAATGTACACGGACTCCAACAACGCAGCCGAATACGAGGCCCTGTTACATGGTCTCCGGATGGCAGTCTCCATGGGCATCCAACGCCTAGAGGTGCGCGGGGATTCAAACCTCGCAATATCCCAAATAAATGGAGACCTTGACGCCAAGGATCCGAAAATGGCAGCATATCGTAATGCTGTCCTGAAAATGTCAGCCCGGTTTGAAGGACTCGAATTACATCACATAGCCCGAGATAATAACCAAGTGGCCGACGTCCTGGCACGCATCGGTGCGAAACGTGATACTGTCCCTCCAAATATCTTCCTGGAACGGCTCTTCAAGCCATCTATACTATGGGAAGAGGAGTCCGGCAGCGATAAACCGGAGAAAACCGCACCAACTGGTGATTCAGCAGACGACATAACACCATCCGCCCATGACATAATGGCAGTAATCGCCACATGGACAGAACCTTTCCTAGCCTACTTACTTAGGCAGAGCTACCCAAGACCAAAATGAGGCCCGCTGATAGTCCGGCGATCAAGGCCTACAAGGTCCATGAGGGAGAACTTTATAAGAAAAGTACTACCGAGTCCTTCAAAGGTGTATCTCCAAGAAGAAGGGCAAAACCTCCCGCTGAAATCCATGCCGGACTAGGTGGACACCACGCAGCAGCCCGGCCCCGTAGGAAAGGCATTCCCGATAGGATTTTATTGGCCGACGGCTCGGGCAGCAGATGCAGACTTGGTCCAGCGATGCGCTGGTTGCCGCCTTTGCTAATCGAGCCATATGCCACCCACCGCCTCAAAACCATACCCATTACCCGCCGTCATGTCCGGGGCTTGACATGGTCGACCCCTTAAAGGGGGAACCCACAAGAAAAAATACTGCTGGTCATGGTGGATAAGTTCACCAAATGGATAGAGGCCAAACCGTTAAAACGGCAGAGTCCGACCAGTGATAGACTTTATATCGAGGTGGTACACCGCTACGAGTCCCCACAAAGATCATCATCGACAACGCACAAACTTCACGGCCGATGAGGTCAAGTCATGGTGCAAAAATATGGGCATTAAGCTCGACTATGCGCCGCCTATCACCCTCAAACCAACGGTCAAGTGGAAAGGGCAAACGGTCTAATAATGAGCGGCATAAAACCCAGATTGGTGAGGTCACTCGCCAAACCGATACCCAATGGGTCGAGGAGCTCGACCAGACTGGGGCTGCGGACAACGCCTAACCGCACTACCGGATTCACACCATTCTTTATGGTATACGGCGCAGAGGCAATCTTTCCTCGCGACATTATTCATGACTCACCTAGGGTGCGATGTATGAGGAAAGAGAAGCCGAGCTAGATCGGCAGGACAGCTTGGACACATTGAGGAAGAACGTGACGCCGCCAAGGCTCGCTCCGCATTTTATCGCCAGCAGGTTCAAGATATCAAAGGCAGAAGTACGGGCCAAGACCTATAACGCTGGCGTAACTAGTTCTACGCCCCGGACAAGAAAAAGGACAAGCTCAAGCCCAGATGGAAGGCCCTTCATTATTGATCAAGCATCGACCGGCGGAGCGCATTGCCTACTTAAATGCGCCGGACAACCGACTCGAAATAACCCATGGAACGCAGCCCGACTACGAAGATTCTATGCCTAGCGCCGACTCGTAGTTCGCCCCTTCCCCGTCCAACCTTTTACATTTCGCTGTCCTCTTTTCTTTTTTTCCTTCTAAATTAATAATCCCTCGGGTATATTTTCGCATTTTTGCATACATACGATGTGCCATCAAGACTCGTTATTCCCCGGGGCTTTTTACGTAAGCTCAACTATACGGGTTTTATACCCACCACATGTGTCACGCCCACATGTACCTTTTACTCGCCATTATATGCATCGATATGACTTAAGTTTTGGCCAAGCTGGGTTGTTCGGCTCCTGTGCTTACCCCCACGCTCCCGATTGTTCGGCTAGGTGGTAAAGGAGCACCTCTGCGATTGTTATCGCTGGTCACCGGATGTGTACCTCAGACTGGGTGAAGCCGAAAGCTAGCGTTCTTAAGGGAATATTCGGTCGGTGATTTAAAAGATGACTTTTAATTACTTCTTTCCATCTGCCCCAAGATGTTTTACTGCTTTCTTTGCAGTCCGGCAATGCACTTTAGGGCATGCCTCCACAGCGAAAGGAACCCTTAACGGAACTATTCTCCCTGGAAGATGTTTCTTACTAACCATGTAATATAACATAACTAGTTGGGCACTTGTCTGATAAAGCACTAATGACCCCTACGCCTGGTCTCCATGCATACCACGGTTATTTGTTAAACCAAAAGGTATTCGGACACACCGGACTCTAGGGTCCCGAGGTCGGGCTTAAAAGGTCGGCAAAGACAAATGATCTACAATCCAGCTAGAAGGCATTTCACATGTCAATTTTAAGGATAACATACATTGTCAAATCTATTGATTGTATTCCTCCTCAATCCCGTCTAACAGGCTGTCTAGTTTACAGTCTTGTTGGGAATATTTAGCAGCCAGTTCCACCTAGCCGTACACTAAACTCACAGGGATCTCCTTCCCGTCGGGCCCCACCGGTCCAACTTCGGCCATATGGTTGGGGTCCGCCTTCTTGTACCGCTGCCTTCACCATGGCCCAAGCCTCCTCGGCACCTTGGCGGCAAGTCAAATCTTCCATTAAACGGAAGCGCTGCCAAGACTTCGTAGCCTCTTCGAAGCTCCCGAGTCCCTCAAGCGGGCGAGGATGACCATAAGGCTCCGTGACGGCGCCACTCATTGCCTCGCCGAACTCGCTCGAACAGCTGCAACAGTTCGAAGTTGATCACTATTGATATGGGCATCGCTCCGCAGATGGCCCATGAGTATACCTACAAGACATATTATGTCAAATCACTTCTCGCCAACTCTCCTTCCTTAGAAAGTTCGCCAAGCACTTACTATAGATGCCGCGACGAAGTCGTTGATTCTCCTTTACGGAGCCGACAGCTTGGCCTATGCGCTTTTAAGCTTTTCTCCAAGCTTGGCGCTGGCATCTTGAGTTTGTTCTTTCCGCTGAACTCGTTTCAAGACGCTCGCCAACCCTTAGTCTGGCGAAAGCAGCGCTTGCCTATCCGGATCTTGTTCGGCGGCACCGCAGGTCATTATTAGACTCACGCGCATACCGCACAATAGCGCTTTATATTAAACAAATGTGTTACCAGAGGGTCTTTCCGCTCTCCTCCCACGGCAGCAAGTGCGGCCTCAAGTTGGGCCTTGCAATCTTGCAGCTCCCGGACAGCTGGGCTGCCTCTTGTTAAGAGCCTCGAAGTTTATATGATCCTTAAATCAGTTAACATAACTAATTTCAGTCTCGGGGCTACTGTGTATACAACCATTAAAATTCCTTACCCGTATGTCTTTAACATACCGCCTCCGTGGCCTTGGTAAAACCATTTTGGGCAGCCCGGAGATGCGCGTCCCCTGCGTGGAAGGCATCCAATGCCTCCGGGGAAAAGCACGCTCTTGAAAAACTGTCCGGCGGCATCTATGATTCATAGCGCCTCCACCTCCGACTTGGTGGCGGATACTGTCGGTATCCTCCGCTGGAGTAGGATCCGTTCGCGTTTGCGCTTGCCTCCCCTCCACCAGCGCGGGAGCCCGGCCGGTAGCGGTGGGATCGGCAATTCCTATGCTCGCAGTTCGACGAGCGCTTTTTCTTCTATAAAAAACCATGAGCACTTAGAAGTTTCCTCGAAACATCGCTCAGAAAGATTAAACACGAGCTATACCTCTGCGGCGACGTTTCCGCCCAGACGACGCCGCTTTTCTTCTCGCTGGTTCGCCCGACCGTAAGTCAGCCGCTGCAGGCTCGGCTCCCGGCCGTATTGGCGCTTCTTGCAAGACACCATCGTTCGCGAAAGTCAGAATAAGCTAGGATAAGATAACGGTGTCCGGACTTCGGTCTTGGTTACCTGGGATGCCGAACTTAGTCCGGGGTAGTCCGCCGTAATGGCGACCAGCGCATCATCAGCGCTTAGCTGGTGATACACCCCGTCGATTAGCTCCACCCCGAGGTCCGGATCCTCTTCGGAGGCTGGACCCAGGGACCCTTCCGGGCCCTCGGGTTGCGGAGCAGGACTCACCATGTCCTCCACAGTCCGTCTTAGACCCTGCGCCAAAGACGTAATATGAGAAGCTTAAACTTCGAGAATACGGGTAAAGGCCCTTTTGAGGTGTTCGCTTACCCATCCTCTGGGATTGACCATAGAAAACCCATCCACAGGGTTCGGACGAAGGAAGTCCTCCTTCTCCCCCTTGTACAGCCGGACAGATCTTCACCGATCCTCGGTCGAATCCGCCCTTTGCGTCGCGTGCCGGTGGCATCGCCCTCCCCATTGAAATCCCACATGGGGTAACCTTCAGACAGCAGCGCTGCACCCCGCTTGATGCACGTTGTCATGACTCCGATCATGGTCAAGCCGAATGAGCCATTAGTCTTATTCGCCCATCAAGTAATGGACGCCTTGTCCTCCTCCAAACGGGGCTCATGGGCGCCACCGAGGCGCTTCTTCAAGGAGCAGATCAAACTCCGGAGGCCAATCCGAACGGGTCAGCAATGAGCGCCTACAATATAAAACCACCCGAGGGCGATCTTCGGATGCCCTCTTGGGGTGCCGGATAGGTATCCGTCCCAGCGATGCGCCATATTTCGGCGCCGCCCACTTGATATATGGACCCCGGTGAGAACGGGCACGAGGCGTAATAACCTCTTCCACAATGCGTAAATGGGGCTCGATGCCCGTGAATAGCTCGAAGAGCTACGAGCCCGCGATGTGCAACACGAAGCGGGCGTGAGGTGGTGGAGCTGGAGTCCATAGAACTTCAGAGCCGGAGGAACGGATGTATTGGAAACCGAGCCCCTTATTAGATAAGGGACGAACACACCCGCCCCCTGTTGGGGCTTGGGTGTCCTCCGCCGCCTCCCTCCTCGAGCAGTAACCAATCCGCTCGGACCGAACTATGAAGGCCGGAGGAAGTAATCCTCCGCTTTGAGCTTTACTAGCTCACAGGCGAATAGAGCGCCTCCAATCCCCGGCGATGGGCTGGGAGCGCGTGAGGAAGAGCGCGTTGATGATCCATGGTGGAATGGATTTCAGGTCGAGGCGCTCGATGGAGTATACGCTGGAGGAAGATGGTGCAGTTTGATCTAGATCCTGCCCCTTTAATAGGCGGGTGACCCGCACGATTGAGGGGTAAAATGTAAAGAGCTCCCTGGCTTTTCGCATTCGTGCGACGCGTGGAGGACGGCCATAATTTGGTGTAGAAGCCAAGAAGCACAGTATTCGAGGTGAAGCCGGACACTGTTCGGCAGGAACATGGAATTTGAAGGAGAACCCGCTTTGCAACGCCAAGACTACAAGCACGCTGGACTTATCGCCATTGAAGCCTGGTTCGGGGCTACCGAGGAGTCCTCGACTAGGGGTGTCCGACAGCCGGACTAACAATATCCGCCGGACTCCTGATCACGAAGATAGAAGATTGAAGACTCCGGCTTGTGTCCGGAAGGTACTTTCCTTGGTGTGGAAGGCAAGCTTGGCGACACGGATATGTAGATCTCCTACCATTGTAACCGACTCTGTAACCCTAGCCTCTCCGGTGTCTATATAAACCGGAGGGCCTTAGTCCAGAGGGACACAACATTACATCTCAACAATCATACCATAGGCTAGCTTCTAGGGTTTAGCCTCATTGATCTCGTGGTAGATCTACTCTTGTACTACCCATATCATCAATATTAATCAAGCAGACGAGGGTATTACCTCCATCGAGAGGGCCTGAACCTGGGTAAAAACATTGTGTCCCTCGTCTCCTGTTACCATCCGCCTAGACGCACAGTTCGGGACCCCCTACCCGAGATCCACCGGTTTTGACACCGACAAAGGGCCTCATAGTCCGGCTGTGGCCTGGAGAGGCCATGCCTGGGAGCTACTTCGGCCTTGTGCGGCGGCTGGTGGATGCGTGCCCCCAGGTGGAGGTCATCAAGCGCTCCGCCTGTATTGAAGGTGCTCGTCGGGCCCTTGCACGCGCAAAGGTGCATTGGGGCAGGCTGATGCGAGAGGCTTATCATCGACGTGCCGCCAGCGGGCAAGGAGTATCGTACACCCGAGATGTACTATAAGACTGTCCTGAAGGGTGCCCGCAAGATTGCGGATGAGTGCCCCAGAGATGTATTTATTGAGTGAACTCGCAATATGTTATCCTGTGCGCTGAAAACTTTGTTCATATGCGCTAAGCAACGCTAATTGATTTAAAATATTACCTTCTGTGCGGCCGTTCATAAAATCTGAGAGATGGCAAGTCGTCGGCTTCAGCCCCCATGCCACTAGTGCTGGGGTGTTCGGGATAAACTTGAGCGCTCTTCTTCCCATTTTTGGGTGCATCTAGGGAGGCGCTCAACACAACGAACAAGGCAACCGGACTTATAATGCTTGAACACTCTCACTTAGCCATAGAATTCTATAATTTTAAATTTCGGCGAAGCCCCTAGTATTCGGAAGACCGAGTTCGGGGCGCTATCCACGCCTTTGGCCGGACATTATCCGTTCTTCGCTCAAGCGGCATAAGTCTTTAGGGACTCGAAAAGACCTCTCGAACAGCAACCGTCTCTCGCCTTATCATGACAACAGTTTTAGCTTTTCCATCGAGGCGCCACCCAGCTCAACCGGGTGCAATCGCAGTGGTTCTCCCAAGGCTACCTTAGCCGACGTAACGGAACGTAAGGTACCAAAACATGGGAGCCGGCAAACACAACTATTGACCCGAGACATGATTCGGAGCCAATTCATATAATGTTATAAGTTCGGGTGCCACACTTGTGAAAGTGTTCGGACTTATCACACCATAAAGCGGGGAACGAAGCCCTGGTGTATTCGGCCGCACTAAAATATACGGGTGCAAGATGTCATTAATGAACATATATGTAAAGTAATGCAATTATAGGCAAAAGTGCTGCATTATTTATTCAAGGAATTCGCTATGAGTGCGGAATGATACAAATAGTGCGGTAAGCAAGGGATTGACTAAGTAGACGGTCTCTCCGTGGGTAGGCTGCGGAATGGTGTATTTAACAAATTTAATGCTCGTAATGGAGACCACCCGAGTATTCGTCATGACCTTTGTCCCTCCCCTCGCTGTTGCATCGTGAGTTCGGAGGTTCGCCACGACAGAGCCTCCGTGAACGGAGTCCTGTGTATAAAAAGAAGGAAAATAAAAATAAAAGAGCAACACACTTGGGAGCCCCTCGTGTGGTCGAGCCGCACTGGGTTTGTTAGGTCGTGCCCTCCCCTATGCCCATGGTATCTCCAGAGCGTAATGATGTACACGGAGGGCTGGGGTTAGCCGCATTGCTACGCTGCGTTCGAACGTGCTGTGGTCTTGATTGATGTTGCTCCGGCGCGTTTGGCCGTGTCCGTCGCTTAACGGCCGGACTCAAAATTGCCTTAAAAGGCTGCTCAGATTTCGCCGCGAGAGTTGCCAGATGTTCCTCCGCTCGGAGGAAGCGCCCATATTTCCGCTGACCGTGATGACTCCACAAGGGCCTCGCATCTTGAGCTTGAGGTATACATAATGCGGCACGCGCTGAACTTTGCTAACGCGTTCGTCCGAGCAGAGCGTGATAGCCGCCGCGAACGGGACTATGTCAAGATTAACTCTCGCTTCGAAATTATCCGGGATCCAAGACCACTTCCAGCAGGATCGAGCTCGCATAATTGGCCTCAACACCTGGTATGACGCCTTTGAAGGTCCTCTTTGTAGGTTTAATCCTTGAGGGTCTATGCCCATCTTGGCGACCGTATCCCGATAAAGGAGGTTCAGTTACGCCGCCGCCCATCAGACTCTCGTGAGGTGAAATCCATCGACGATTGGGTCTAAAACCATCGCAGCGAATCCGCCATGGCGGATATCGGTCGGATGGTCTCTTTGATCGAAAGTGATCGGGCAAGAGGACCATGGATTGAACTTCGGGCGATCGCTCCATCGCATATACGCCCTCAATGCACGCTCGCTCCCTCTTGGGTATATGGGTTGCGATATCATGTTTACCGTCCGCATTTGTGGGGGAAACCCTTCGTCCTCTACTGCTCGGGCGGCCGGGTCTCTTCCTCGCCGTCGCCAGGCAACCCTTGTCATTGTTTTCGCAATTAACTTGCTCGCTCGCTAAATACCCAACAATCTCTGCTGGTGTGGTTAGCTGGTTTTTCGGGGTGCCATGTATCCGCATGAGCGGTCGAGTATTCGGTCCAAATTGGACGGACCCGAGTAGTTCTTTTGAATGGCTTCTTCCATTGACCGGTTTAGAGCCTCAATCCGGCGCTGACCGCCAGATCCTCATTGTTATCGCTGTTAACGGCGCTTTGTTTTGTTTCGACGCGACCTGCCATTGTGGTCCTTGGTATCCGGATCGCCAAAGATTTTTGCCGAGGTTGTTGCGCGAGCCAGCTAATCTGTCCTCTCCCGCATGTAAGCGGGTCATGAGTGATGTGAGGGCTGCCATGGATTTCGGCTTTTCCCGCCCTAGGTGCCGGGCCAGCCATTCGTCAGGATGTTATGTTTGAAGGCTGCGAGGGCCTCAGATCCGGACAATGACGATTTGATTTTTCTTTGTTAAGAACCGTGTCTGTAATTGCTCGGCCGATTCGTTCGGCTGTTGAATTATGTGGCTTAGGTCATCGGCGTCTGGTGGTCGCATATGTGCCCTAGAAGTTGTCGAGAATGCGGCTTCTAGGTCCTCCCAACACCCAATTGACTCTGCGGGCAAGCTGTTAAGCCAATGCCGAGCTGGTCCTTTAAGCTTGAGGGAGATACTTGATGGCGTGGAGATCGTCTCCGCGGGCCATATGGATATGAAGGAGATAATCTTCGATCCAAACCGCGGGGTCTGTCGTGCCATCGTAGGATTCAATGTTTACGAGTTTAAACCCTTCAGGGAATTGATGATCCATTACTTCGTCAGTGAAGCATAGTGGGTGTGCGGCGCCTCTGTATTGAGCAATATCACGACGTAGCTCAAGAGAGCGTTGTCTGCTATGTTCGGCCCGGCCGGGCTTGCTGTATCTGTGGGGCGCCCACGTGATCCATAGATAGATCTGGATTGTCTTGCCTTGTCCTCCAATATATCCCGCAAGTCCGGCGTGTTCTCCTGTGGCTTCGTACTTTTTGAGCGATGCCGGGATACGGTTCTGGTGGAGGGCCTAGATGCCTCTCTGTCGCGGCCATGAGGTGGTCGGTCTGCCGTATTGTGCGCTGGTGATGAAGGTTTGTATGCTTCCTCCTCTAGTCGGGGGAGCAACTTGCATTTTGGGTAGCTTTTGGAGGGGCGTTCGAGTTCATACTCTTCGGCCGCGAGGACCTCGGTCCATCTGTCGGCCAGCAGGTCTTGATCAGCTTGAAGCTGTTGCTGCTTTTTCTTTAGGCTATTTGCTATGGCCATTAGCCTGCGTCTGAAACGCTCTTCTTCGACGGGATCCTCAGGCACGACAAATTCACCGTCGTCGAGGCTTGCCTCGTCTCCGGAGGGAGGTATGTAATTATCATCCTCGACCTCTTCGTCTGCTGCTCTCTTGTGAGGGTTGGCTTCTGCGTCCTCCTATGCTGAATCTTGCTGGAGGGGGTTGTCTTCGGCACTTTCTGGGGTGTTATTATCTCCTGTGCCGGAATCTCCATTCTTGCTGTGGTGGGATTTAGAGCGGCGCCACGACGCCGGGCGCTGGGCTGTTTTTTAAGGAATCTGCTTCACGCTTCTTCACCGTCCCCATCTTTTGGGGTGTCCACCATGTATATGTCGTATGACGAGGTGGTCTTCTAGTGCCCTGTAGGCGCTGGTTCTTGATCGTCTCCGGCATCGTCGTCCATACCATCGATGTCTTCAGCGTCGTAGTCTAGCATGTCGGTTAGATCGTCGACAGTGGCTACAAAGTGGGTGGTGGGTGGGCTTTGAATTTCTTCGTCATCCGCATCCCAACCTTCCTGGCCGTAGTCCGGCCAGGGCTATCCGGATAGCGAGAGATGCTTTAGCGATTTCAAGATGTCGCCAAAGGGTGAGTGTTGAAAGATGTCCGCAGCGGTGAACTCCATGATCGGCGCCCAATCAGATTCGATTGGTGGGCGCAGGAGGTTCGGAGTCCGCAGGAGTCCGCACTCGGAGTCACGAGCTTTATAAGGGACGAGGTCGTTGTTCGCCCATCGCCGTGGAAGTTGCAGCCCGAGGCGGTGTCCAGCCACCCATCCTCGATCTGCGCGATCGCTCCGGACTATGGGTCGGAGGATTCGTAGCGGCCTCCAAGGTACCGTCCGGCGGCAGAGTTAGATCATGCCCATCGTGATAAAGGCGGCACGCCGGCGCGTGCTCGGATCCATCAAGATCAAGTCTCCGTGGATGTCCGACGTGAAGTTTAGGCTCCCAAATCTGATCTGATGGCCAGGGGCGTAGCTTTCGATCTGCTCCAGATGGCCAAGTGAATTGGCGCGCAGTGCGAAGCCGCCGAGTACGAAGATCTATCCGGGGAGAAAAGTCTCACCCAGGACTGCGCTGTCATTGATTGAAGAAGCCATCAAGCCTATCAGTGACGACACAGAGGAACTCTCAATGAAAGCACCAATGTCGGTGTCAAAACCGGCGGATCTCGGGTAGGGGGTCCCGAATCAGCGTCTAGGCGGATGGTAACAGGAGACAAGGGACACGATGTTTTTACCTGTGTTCGGGCCCTCTCGATGGAGGTAAAACCCTACTCCCCGCTTGATTGATATTGATGATATGGATAGTACAAGAGTGGATCTACCACGAGATCAAGGAGGCTAAACCCTAGAAGCTAGCCTATGGTATGATTGTTGTAATGGTTGTTTTGTCCCACGGACTAAAACCCTCCGGTTTATATAGACACCGGAGAGGGCTAGGGTTACACAGTAGTCGGTTACAATAGTAGGAGATCTACATATCTCAGACGCCAAGCTTGCCTTCCACGCCAAGGAAAGTCCCATCCGGACACGGGATGAAGTCTTCAATCTTGTATCTTCATAGTCTTGGAGTCCAGCTGACGATAATAGTCCGGCTGTCCGGACACCCCCTAGTCCAGGACTCCCTCACCCATTAATAGATATCAATGTGAGTGAGTAGGGATTGCCATTTACGGATGCACTAGAGCTATAAATATATGAAATCTCAACAAAAGAAACTAAGTGGGTGTGCATCAAACTTGCTTGCTCACAAAGACCTAGGGCACTTTTGAGGAAGCCCATCATTGGAATATACAAGCCAAGTTTTCTAATGAAAAATTTCCACTAGTATATGAAAGTGACAATATATTATACTCTCTATCATGAAGATCATGGTGCTATTTTGAAGCACAAGTGTGGAAAAAGAGATAGTAGCATTGTCCCTTCTTTCTTTTTCTCTCATTTTATTTTTTTCTTTTCTCTTTTTTTCTTTTTTTTCTTTGGCCTTCTCTTTTCTTTTCTTTTTGGCCTTTCTATTTTTTTCTTTTTTTCTTTTTTCTTCTTTTTGTAAAGTCCGAAGTCTCATCCCGACTTGTGGGGGAATCATAGTCTTCATCATCCTTTCCTCACTAGGACAATGCTCTAATAATGAAGATCATCACACTTTTATGGATTTACAACTCAAAGCTAGAACAAGGTATGACTCTATATGAATGCCTCCGGCGGTGTACCGGGATATGCAATGAATCAAGAGTGACATGTATGAAAATTATGAAGGTGGCCTTGCCACAAGTACAATGTCAACTACATGATCATGCAAAGAGCAATATGACAAAAGTAATGCGTGTCATATGAACGGAACGGTGGAAAGTTGCATGGAAATATATCTCGGAATGGCTATGGAAATGCCATATAGGTAGGTATGGTGGCTGTTTTGAGGAAGGTATATGGTGGGTGTATGGTACCGATGAAAGTTGCGCGGCACAAGAGAGGCTAGCAATGATGGAAGGGTGAAAAGGGTGCGTATAATCCATGGACTCAACATTAATCAAAAGAACTCATGCACTTATTGCAAAAATTTAGAAGTCATCAAAAACCAAAGCACTACGCACATGCTCCTAGGGGGATAGATTGGTATGAAAAGACCATCGCTCGTCCCCGACCGCCACTCATAAGGAAGACACTCAATAAATAAAATTGTGCTCCAACTTCATCACAAAGCGGTTCACCATACGTGCATGCTACGGGAATCACAAACTTAAACACAAGCATTCTTTAAATTCATAATCACCCAACTAGCATAATTTTAATATTACTACCTCCATATCTCAAAACAATTATCAAGCATCAAATTGATCATAGCATCCAATTCACTTTCTATGATAGTTTTTATTATACCCAACTTGGATGCTCATCATTCTAGGACCAACTTTATGAACATAGAAAATACCATGCTGTTCTAAAAGGCTCTCAAAATAATATAAGTGAAGCATGAGAGACTAATAATTTCTTCAAAATTAAGATACCACCGTGCTCTAAAAGATATAAGACTAGAGCAAAAACTATCAAGCTCAAAAGATATAAGTGAAGCACATAGAGTATTCTAGAAAATTCTAATCAAATAGGCTTATAACAAAAGGTGTGTACAGCAAGGATGATTGTGGTAAACTAAAAAGCAAAGACTAATATAATACACGACGCTCCAAGCAAAACACATATCATGTGGCGAATAAAAATACTGCTCCAAGTAAAGTTACCAATGAACGAAGACGAAAGAGGGGATGCCTTCCCGGGGCATCCCCAAGCTTAGGATTTTGGATATTCTTGAATATCTTGGGGTGCCTTGGGCATCCCCAAGCTTAGGATCTTGCCACCCTTTATTCCATAGTCCATAAAAGCTTTACCCAAAACTTGGAAACTTCACAACACAAAACTCAACAGGAAATCTTATAAGCTACGTTAGTGAAAGAAAGCAAAACCATCACATAAGATACTGTAATGAACTCATTCTTTATTTATTTTGGTGTTAAAACTACTGTATTCCAACTTCTCCATGGTTTATAAACTATTTTACTAGTCATAGATGCATTGAAATAAGCAAACAACACACGAAAAACAGAATCTGTCAAAAACAGAACAGTCTGTAGAAATCTGTAACTAACGCAAACTTATGGAACTCTAAAAATCCTACCAAAATAGGAATTCCTGAAAATTTTGTTTATTGAACAACAGCAAAAATAATCAACGCAAAATCACGTTTCTGTGATTTAACAAAACTAAATCCGCGCGTGCAAAGTTTCTGTTTTTCAGCAGAATCAAATCAACTATCATCATAGGTTATCCTATAGGTTCTACTTGGCAGAAACACTAATTAAAAGATAAAAACACATCTAAACAGAAGGTAGAAGCAAGATTTATTAAATAACAGAAAGGAAAAATATTGGGTTGACTCCCAACAAGCGCTTTTCTATAAAGCCTTTTAGCTAGGCATTGATAATTTTAATGATGCGCGTATGAAAGACAAGAATTGAAGCACAAAGAGAGCACATGAAACACGTGAAAAACACATCTAAGTCTAGCATACTTCCTATGCATAGGCATATTATAAGCAACAAATTTGCAAGGCAAGAAAAAACTAGCATATGCAAGGAAGAAGAAAGAGACGATAGCAATCTCAACATGACGAGAGGTAATTTTAATAAGATAAAAATTTCTACAACCATATTTTCCTCTCTCATAAAAATTACATGTAGGATCATAGGAAAATTCAACAAAATAGCTATCACATAACATATTCTCAACATGATCCACATGCATGCAAAGTTGACACTCTTCCAAGATAGTGGGATTAACATTAACTAAAGTCATGACCTTTCCGAACCCACTTTTATCAAAAATATCATAAGATTGAACATACTCCAAATATGTGCGATCTAAAGTTGACACTCTTCCAAACCCAGTTTCAATATTATTGCAAACACTATTATCAATCTCATATTCATCAAGGGGTTTAAATAAATTTTCAAGTTTATAAGAAGAATCACCCCAATCATGATCATTGAAACAAGTAGTAGACATAGCAAAACTAGCATCCCCAAGCTTAGGGTTTTGCATATTATTAGCACAATTGACATCAAGAGAATTTGTAGGAAAATCATTGCAATCATGCTTTTTATTAAAGGAGTTATCGTGAATCTCTTCATAAATTTCTTCATCATAATTTTCAGATTCACAAATTTCAAGTAAAACTTCATAAAGATAATCTAGTGCACAAAACTCACTAGCAATTGGTTCAACATAATTGGATCTCTTAAAGAGATTAGCAAGCGGATGAGGATCCATAGATCTTAGGTTCTCTGTTTAGCAATAACTAAGCATCTATTCCAACCAAAGGAGCATGAAAGGGCAAGCAAAAGAGAGGAGAAGATTGGGAAAGAGAGGGCGAATAAAACGGCAACGGTGAAGTAGGGGAGAGGAAAACGAGAGGCAAATGGCTAATAATGTAAATGCGAGGGAGATGGGTTTGTGATGGGTACTTGGTATGTCTTGACTTGAGCGAAGACCTCCCGCAACAAGTGCTGTAAATCCTTCTTGCTACGCCTTGAGCTTATGCTGGTTTTCCTCAAGAGGAGAGGGTGATGCAGCAATAGTAGCGTAAGTATTTCCTCGGTTTTGAGAACCAAGGTATCAATCCAAGAGGAGGCTCCTCAAAAGTCCCACGCACCTACACAAACAAATAAAGAACTCGCAACCAATGCAATAAAGGGGTTGTCAATCCCTGCACGGCCACTTGAGAAAGTGAGATCTAATAGAGATAGTATGATAAGATAAATATATTTTTGGTATTTTATAATATAGATGCAAAAAGTAAAGATGCAAATAAAAGTAGATTGGAAGCAAATATGATAAGAGATAGACCCGGGGGCCATAGGTTTCACTAGAGGCTTCTCTCAAGATAGCATAAGTATTACGGTGGGTGAACAAATTACTGTCGAGCAATTGATAGAAAAGCGCGTAGTTATGAGATTATCTAGGCATGATCATGTATATAGGCATCACGTCCATAACAAGTAGACCGACTCCTGCCTGCATCTACTACTATTACTCCACTCATCGACCGACTCCTGCCTGCATCTCGAGTATTAAGTTCATAAGAACAGAGTAACGCATTAAGCAAGATGACATGATGTAGAGGGATAAACTCAAGCAATATGATATAAACCCCATCTTGTTATCCTCGATGGCAACAATACAATACGTGCCTTGTAACCCTTTCTGTCACTGGGTAAGGACACCACAAGATTGAACCCAAAGCTAAGCACTTCTCCCATGGCAAGAAAGATCAATCTAGTTGGCCAAACCAAACTGATAATTCGAAGAGACTTGCAAAGATAACTCAATCATACATAAAAGAATTCAGAGAAGATTCAAATATTATTCATAGATAAACTTGATCGTAAACCCACAATTCATTGGATCTCGACAAACACACCACAAAAAGAGTTTACATCGAATAGATCTCCACAAGAGAGGGGGAGAACATTGTATTGAGATCCAAAAAGAGAGAAGAAGCCATCTAGCTAATAACTATGGACCCGTAGGTCTGTGGTAAACTACTCACAACTCATCGGAGGGGCAAGGATGTTGATGTAGAAGCCCTCCATGGTCGATTCCCCCTCCGGCAGAACGCCGGCGAAAGCTCCAAGATGGGATCTCGCGGATACAGAAGGTTACGGTGGTGGAAATTGTGTTTCGTGGTGCTCCTGGATGTTTTCGGGGTACGTAGGTATATATAGGAGGAAGAAGTACGTCGGTGGCCGCCCGTGGGGCCCACGAGATAGGGGGTGCGCCCTACGGGGGGGCACCCTCCTATCTCGTGGGAGCCTCGGCATCTTCTTGGCTTGCACTCCAAGTCCTCTGGATCACGTTCGTTCCAAAAATCACGCTCCCGAAGGTTTCATTCTGTTTGGACTCCGTTTGATATTCCTTTTCTTTGAAATACTGAAATAGGCAAAGAACAACAATATGGGCTGGGCCTCCGGTAGTAGGTTAGTCCCAAAAATGATATAAATGAGTAAAATAAAGCCCATAAACATCCAAAATGGGTAATATAATAGCATGGAACAATAAAAAATTATAGATACGTTGGAGACGTATCAATTGGCCAATCACGTTGGATGGAGTACCCCTCTTACCAAGCCTGCTGCCTGCAGCTTCCTGATCTCTTATGTGATGAACTCCTGCCTCTCCAGAGCTTGCTTCCTGACCTTCTACTTGACGGGACACGCATGAGGACAGACAACAAGATGGTGCTCAATCACTTCCCTGGGAACGCCGGGGATGTCGGATGCTTGCCATGCAAACACATCGACATTCGCCCGCAGGAAAGTGACGAGCGTGCCTTCCTATTTGCTATCGAGGGTGGAGCTTATGGTGAAAGCCCCTCCCGTGTCATCCTCTTTGACGGAAACCCTCTTGGTCTCTGGTGGAGCAGCTCTGGACTTCTTGCTCTTTCCGGTGGAGTTCTCTGGCACGTCCTCAGCGGGAGCGCAACACCCCAAAGAGGTGCGCTTGTCGGAGTGGGTGCAAGAGGTCTCGCCGGTCTTCTTCCCTCCCAAGGCTTCAACGGCAGGAGCAAGTGCCTTTGCGGCAGCTGCTGCAACTGCTTCTCGGTAGAGTTGGTTAGTGCAAATTAGCACATCTTTCTTGTTGGAGGGGACGGTGATGATGTTCATCGGCCCGGGCATCTTCATCGTGTTGTAGGCGTAATGGGAAGCCGCCATAATCTTAGCCAGCGCCGGGTGGCCGAGGATCCCGTTGTAGGGCAAGGGGATCTCGGCTACATCGAAGACAATCCTCTCCGTCCTGTAGTTCAACTCGCCTCCAAACGTCATAGGCAGCGTGACCTTTCCCTTCAGCTGGCTCCTCCCCGGGTTGACCCCTTGAAACGTGCCCGTCTCTTTGAGGTCTCCATCAGGGATCTGCAGCCTTTTGATCACAACAGGCGAGATCAAGTTCAGACCGGCCCCGCCGTCAACTAGCATCTTTGTCACCTTGAGGTTGCGAATCGTTGGTGAGACCAACAATGGAAAACACCTGACCGCAGTAGTGCTATCAGGGTGGTCCTCGGTGTCGAAGATGATAGGCGTGCTGGACCACTTCAGTGGCTTCCGTGCATCGAGTGATGGCTCCACCACTGTGATCTCATGCGCCCACTGCTTGAGCTGACGGTGAGATGTTTGCAGCAAGGCGCCTCCGTCGATGCACATGGCCTCTGTAGCTTTTTAAAACTTGTGGTCAACGGACTCATCGTCCTCGTCATGATCATCGTCTTCCTACTTCTTGTCGCGGCCCCGGGCGGGCCTCTCTTGCTGGTTATCCTTGCCGCGATGGCCTCCTTGGCCGCCACGCTTCTTGCCGAATCCTTCGGCACCATCTTGGCCCTTCTCCTTGTCCTGCCTTTCATATTCATCTTTCTGCTTCTCAGCGAGCAGCTCAACTCGTCGGCAGTTCTGGAGGTCGTGGCCTTTGGTGCGGGGGATCTTGCAATACTGCTTGTCGGAGCCCCCTGGCTTGTCGGCAGCCGCCAAGGCCCGGCAAGCGGCACACCTGGCAACCTCCTTGCCGGGGTCGCTTGCCATGGTCTTTTTGGCAGTGCCGGTGTTGTCGGATCCCTCGACGGCAAGCATGGTCTTGCCCTTGCGCTTTCTGTTATGGCGCCGACCCTTCTTTGCCGGGGCGGCGGTGTCATCCATGGAGTCGGATTTCGGCCGGCGCCCTCACCGGGTATTTCCTCCCTCTTCACTCAGGCACACCAATCGCCGTAACATAAAGCTCGGCCACATCCTTGACCTTGTTCATCGCCAGTTCCTCACGCATCTTGCGGTTGCTCACATTCTGATGGAACGCACTAATCACGACGGTGGGATGAATGTCTGGGATGTTGTATTGTACTCAGCTGAACCTTTGGATGTACTTGCGAAGATTTTCTCCTTCCTTCTGGGGGATGATATGCAGATCGCTTGCCTGGCCATGAGCTTGATAGCCTCCAGTGAAGGCGCCAACAAACTCATGACACATATCCGACCAAGAAGAAATGGAGTCCACCGGCAAGTGCATCAACCAAGACATAACATTGGGCTTGAGTGCCAACGGGAAGTAATTGGCAAGCACCTCATCGTCACGGGCTCCAGCGGCTTGCGTCGCAATGGTGTAGATGCTGAGGAACTCTGATGGGTGAGTCTTGCCGTTGTACTTCTCGCCAATGTCAGGCTTGAATGTGCGGTGGGAGGGCCACTGGAACTGCCGCAGCTTACGAGTGAAGGCCGGACAACACACCTCGTAGGGTAGGCCACCGTAGCCTCCCGACGTTGGGTGGTCCATAGTGGGCCATGCCCGCCTGTCTGACAGGTGGTGTGCATCATGCCGGCGCTCGATGGTGGTTTGAGCGTCTTCAAGGCTCTCTCCCGAAGAACTTGGTGCTGGTCGCGGTGGGTCTGTGGATCAAACGACGCTATGGAGATATCATCATGAGCATCATCACGTCGGATCGACACCCGCGGTGGCTGGCATGGGGGAGGAGAATGCACCATGGCTGCATCGCCCCCGACCCTTCCGCCGCTGGCATGCGGTGGCTCGACGAAGCAACGGCCCACGAGCCCCACTGGTCGCGGCTCATCTTTATTGGCGATGCCGACGAGGCTCCGGATAGTGGCTCTCCAGTCGTCGAGCCTCTCCGCAGCAGGAGGGAAGTCGAGGAGCAGCTGCGCGCGCTAGAGCTTCTGTTGGTGTGGGCGGCGGCGAAAGCTGCGTGGACCTTGACGCGCTTCGACTTCTAACCATGTTAGAAGGAGCTCTATCACGGCCCTATGGCTGTTCGCCATTTTCACCAGCACCTCGGCGTGCATGCTGGCCTTCCCCGTCCCGTGAAGGACGCGCGGGGCTCTTCCTAGGGCGGCGCCCAGGGTCACCAGCGGGGAGGTGCTGCTCATCGCGCACAACTTGGGAAGAACGCGCCGTGGGCACCGGTGTTGGTGTCCTGGAGGCCGCCGCGCCGCCGTCAGGTGGCACGGGGACGCCCCTGGAGGGCCCCGTGCCGCCTACGAGGGGCCCAACTCCGTCTCTGGAGTTTGCAGCGTGCGGCCCGTCGCCTGGCGCACGATCAACGCCGCTCACCAGGCCTGGACTGCCAGGGTGATGTGGGTGTTCACGGGCCGCGCCACGGGTTCTTTACGCGACTGGCCCGCTACCGGTCCGCACTGGTACAGGCAATCCGGTCCCGGATGAACCGATCGCCATGGTTGTCTTCCTCTTGGGAGCCACGGCGATGAACAGTTGTTCGACTAGCTGCTAAACCGGATTCTCACAACTGCGCCAGCCCCTACCTGGCGCGCCAAAGATGTCGGTGGAAACGACACCTATGGGATCACAAGAATCCCTACTATGGTTGCGGGGCACGGGGTCGTGAGAAGAGCGGGATCAGCAGTCAGCACAAGCACACGGGTCGTTTACCCAGGTTTGGGCCGCGTGGACGCGTAATACCCTAGTCCTGCTTTGATGTGCATATGTGTGTTCTTTGAGTTCTTGAGCTAGCTACAATGAGCGTAACTTGTCCCAGGGTCCGAATCCTTCTCCTGGATGCCTTGGGCCTCCTTTTATAGTCAAGGGAATCGCCACAGTGGCACACAAGAGGTGGCATTAGTGTAATGTGGCTAAGCTTATCGCTTAGCCATTACGGGACAAGACACATTAAATGCGCCTCTAAAGTGTCCCCTTGCTTTACCGCCGCCTCGCCCTGCTTCAACACATGTCCGGGCCAGCGGGGCGGTCAGCGCCATGTAGGCTGGCAGGCTGCTGAGGTGGCGCGGTGGTAGGGCCTTCACGAAGATTTGCATGTGACCACGTAGGCATGCGCTGAGTTGGCTTGGAGGCCTCACATTGACAGCAAGTGCCTGCCTTGCTAGTGGGCTGGCAGCTGCATGGGAGCGGCGGTGGAAACTTGGCGGGCGTGGGCCGGGCTGTGGCCTCGCAGATGTCCTCGGCAAGGGCCTTGCCGGGGACCCGGCAAGGGTCTTGCCGTGGCGTCGTGGTCGTCCCCGGCAAGGATCTTGCCAGAGTTCTTGTGGGTTTCCTCGGCGAGGATCTCGCCGAGGTTTTTCGTCTTCTAATCCCCATCTGATTTGTAGTGCTTCTTGTCTTCACAAAGATCTTCATGCCACCATGGAGGCGCCTCCCGAGCCCTGGTCCGAACGCCGTTGGTGGTGTTGGAAAACCTAAGGCTCAAGGGTGGCGCACTCTGCTGGCGTTGGGTAAGCTGCCCCGGTGGAGGCCGCCCTAGCAAGGGTCTTGCCGTGGGAACCCACCTCGCCTTCTTGCTCTTTGTGTCTCTGTCTTGGCGTTGCTTTGACTATCTTGCAGTTTTGGTTCCCTGTCCCTTCCCCGCTTATGTGTGGCCGCAGGTGTGGCTCTGACTGCCCGTGCACAGGTAAAGGTGTACAAAGTAGTGCCCTTACTTTTGTACACCGACATTGAGAATCAAAAAGAGAGAAGAAGCCATCTAGCTAATAACTATGGACCCGAAGGCCTGTGGTAAACTGCTCACGCTTCATCAGAGAGGCAATGGTGTTGATGTAGAAGCCCTCCATGATCGATTCCCCCTCCGGCAGATAGTCGGAAAAGGTCCCAAGATGGGATCTCAAAGGTACAGAAGGTTGCGGCGGTGGAAAAGTGGTTTCATGGCTCCCCCTGATGTTTCTAGGGTATAAGAGTATATATAGGCGAAAGAAGTACGTCGGTGGAGCTATGAGGGGCCCACAAGGGTGGGGGCGTGCCTACCCCCGGGTGCGCCCTCCTACCTCGTGGCCTCCTCGTGGAGTCCCAGACTTCAACTCCAAGTCGTCTGGATTGCTTATGGTCCAAGAAAGATCCTCGCGAAGGTTTAATTCCGTTTGGACTCCGTTTGATATTCCTTTTCTGCAAAACTCTAAAATAGGCAAAAAAGCAAAAAAAAAAACTGGCACTAGGCCTCCGGTTAATAGGTTAGTCCCAAGAATAATATAAAAGAGCATATTAAAGCCCATTAAACATCCAAAACAAATAATATAATAGCATGGAACAATCAAAAATTATAGATACGTTGGAGACGTATCATGAGCGTGTCCATTCAACTCCCCACCCAAGTCGAGGTTACAACCAGCGCATTGAGTCACCAATGGTTTCCAGTAGCGAGCGGCGTCATGACCCGCCTCAAAATAATGACCGGCCCTGTCGACCTAACCGGCCCAGAGATGACCATATGTTGAACGATGCTCAGGCTATTGTGGATCAAGCTAGAGCCCGTCATGAGGCGGACCTGGCAGCTCAGTTGGGGGCTCATCAGCAATTTCCAGTAAACCCTTCGGCGTCCATTGAGGCTGGGACGACTTCTAGGACACTTTGTGTGCCGTGTCTAGTACCGGCTCTATGCAATGAGCGTGGCCCAAGGATTTTAAGGGCCCTTGTAAGGTGCCTAATTATACAACTGATCTTCTTCCTAAGGCTTGGATTGAGAGCTATGAGCTGGCCATGGAGATGTTAGATGTTAATGATGTTGTATGTGCCAAGTACTTCAGCATGATATTGGATGGAGTGGCTCGAACCTGGTTGAAAGGGCTACCTGCCAATTCCATCAATACATGGGCTGAGTTAAAGGCACGCTTAATTCAAAATTTTAAATTAACATGTAAGCAACCTCTGTCGATTATTGATTTGGACAACTGTGTGCAGCGAGAGGATGAGTCGGCTGACCATTGGGTTCGTTGGGTCTCAGCTATTATCCACTCATCGGATAGCATTGCGTCAGGCTACGGTGTTTTGATTTTGGAGAAGAATTGTCACTTTACACCTCTCAAGCAAAAGCTTGGGCGGCTTAAACGTCACTGCAGTGACATGGGTGAGCTCATGGCAGCTCTCGTCAAGTATGATGACTCAGAAAACACTAAGGACTCGGATCAGATGATGAAAAATCCAATAAGGGGAAGAAGAATGGTAATGGTAAGGGTCATCAGCAGAACATGACACGGCATAATGGTCATAACTAGGGTAACAGTGGTAAGCGCAAGCAAACCGATGGCGGGTCAGATTTTGTGGCTAATACCAATGCTCAGCCTAAAATTAAGCATCATAAGGGTAAGCCACAATTTGGAGGACTGGAATTTAACCTTGAGGCAATGCTTAATGACGCTTGCCCAAAGCATAGTCTGCATGGTTAGCAGTCAACTCACGCTTGGAAGGATTATTTTATCATGAAGGAGTACATGAATTCTAACTTCAACCAGAATCATGGCAACAATAATGGCCCGCCCGGCCGATCAGGATCCGGCTCACAAGGGCCCGGTTTTGGTGGTGGCGGCTCAAACTCTGGGTATCAAGGGCAAGGCAACTAGGGTGCTTATAACCAGCAATCTGGCCAGGTAATCAGCAGCATTAGTCAGGGTACCAGAGCAATCCGAAGCAGCTCAACGGTGGTCAGTATCATGTTTTCACCACAAGTCTCTGCAAGCGAGATCAGAAGGTTCATAAACGTGCGGTCAATGCGATTGAGCCGGCGGTACTTTAGTATCTGTTGTGGTCAAAACATCAAATCACATTGAGTAGAGAGGATCACCCGCCCTAGGTTGAGAATCCGGGTCAACTAACGTTGGTGGTAGCCCCTCAGGTTAGGGGCTATAAATTCACTAAGGTGCTCATGGATGGTGGCAGTAGTATCAATATCCTTTATTATGATACTTTCCATAGGATGAATTTAACGGATAAAGAGCTTAAGCCGTCCTCTTCCCGGGTAAGTCAGCGTACCTAGTAGGGAAGATTGCCTTGGAAATGGCTTTTGGCAATGACTATCATTACAGAGCATAAACATTGTGGTTGGAGGTGGTGAAAATCAAGAGCCCTTATCATGCCTTGTTTGGGCGGCAGGCTTACGCCAAGTTTATGGCACGGCCTTGTTATGCTTACTTGCAGCTTAAAATTCCAGGGCGTAAGGGTACGATTACAGTCCATGGCGATCGAATAATTGCATTGGACTGTGAGGAAGGAGATGTCGCATATGCTGAGTCGGCTTGTGCCACGGAGGAGCTCAAATTTTATAAAGATAATGTTGACCTTGCTGATATGTCAACTTTGAAGAAGCCGACCACTGAGCAAGACCCTTTGTTGAAATTTTAGTCAGCTGACGATACTAAGCAGGTTGAATTTGTCCCCGGCGACTCATCTCAGCAGTTCACCATCAGTGCTAACATGGATCCGAAATAGGAAGATGCGCTCATCGAGTTCATCCGTGAGAATCGAGACATCTTTGCATGGAAGCCTTCAGACATGCCAGGTGTACCGAGAGAACTCGGTGAGCACACTCTTAATATTGATCCTAAGTATAAGCCGGTGAAGCAGTTCCTTTGCCGTTTTAGTGAAGAGCCATGTAAGGCTATTGGAGAAGAGGTGGCCCGGCTCTTGGCGGCTGGGTTCATCGTTGAAGTTTTTCACCCTGAGTGGTTAGCTAACCCTGTGCTGGTGCTTAATAAAAATGGCACCTGGCATATGTGTGTGGATTATATAGACCTCAATAACGCTTGTCCAGCTGATCCTTTTGCTCTTCCTCGTATTGATCAGATCATAGATGCCACAGCGGGTTGTGAGCGTTTGTGCTTCCTGGATGCTTATTCTGGTTATCATCAGATCAAAACGGCAGTTAAAGACCAAGAGAAGACGGCTTTCATCATGCCTTTGGGGCTCAAGAGTGCACATGCGACTTATCAACGTTGTGTCCAGAATTGTTTTCATAACCAGATTGGGTGCAATGTTCATGCTTATGTGGATGATATTGTTGTCAAGTCCAGAAAGAAGGAGACTCTATTGGATGATTTGAAGGATACCTTTTATAATCTCTGGGTCTATAGGATGATGCTTAACCCGGACAAGTGTGTTTTTGGTGTGCCTGCGGGCAAGCTCTTGGGTTTTCTGGTCTCAGAGAGGGGTATTGAAGCTAACCCGAAGAAGATTAAAGCCATCACTTTATTGGCTAAGCCGGTGTTTGTCAATGATGTCCAGCGGCTGGCGGGTCGTATTGCGGCTCTAAGCCGGTTCATAAGCCGTCTAGGCGAGAAGGCAATTCCTTTATACCAGATGATGAAGAAAACAGATCACTTTGTCTGGAGTGATGCTGCTAATGAGGCATTTGAGGCGCTCAAAAAACAGTTAGTTGAGCCGCCCGTCCTTGCGGCTCCCATTAAGAAAGAACCCTTGCTCCTATATGTGGCAGTTAACAGTAGGGTTGTCAGTGTGGTGATTGTGGTGGAGCGCAAGGAGACGGGTAAGGAGTACCTAGTCCAGAGGACGACTTATTATGTCAGTGAGATGTTAATTGAGTCTAAACAGCGATACTCACATTGGCATAAACTGGTATACGGGCTGTTCATGGCCAGCCGTAAGTTAAAGCATTATTTTCTTGGCCATCCTATCACTGTGGTCAATTCTGCTCCTTTGGTGGATATTATTCAGAACAGAGAGGCTACAGGCCGAGTGTCCAAGTGGGCCATTGAGCTTGGACCCCATTGTTTGACATATGTGCCAAGGACAGCTCTTAAGTCTCAAGCTCTTGTGGATTTCATCAATGACTGGACATAGTTACATACGCCTGAGGAGAAGCCTGATAACACATATTGGACTATTCACTTTGGTGGGTCTAGGCAATTAGAAGGCTCGGGGGCTGGAGTTATTTTGATTTCCCCGACCGATGACAAATTTTGCTATGTTTTAAGGTTGATGTCTCCTTGTACTAACAACACATCTGAATACGAGGCTTTGCTCCCTGGCCTTTGAATGTCCAAAGAGATAAATTTAAGCCAGGTCAGGTGTTTTGGCGACTCAGATCTGGTGGCTCAGCAAGTTTCAGACACTTGGGATTCCAAAGACCCGCTCATGGCGGCTTATCACCGGGCAGTTGATAATATATCTGGTCACTTCAAAGGTTATTAGGTGGATCATCTTGAATGAGGAAAGAATGAGACGGCTGATGCCTTGAGCCTGCTTGGGTCTCAACGTAAGTCAGTATCCCCTAATGTGTTTCTTGATGTATTGCATAATCCTTCAGTCAAGTTACCATCAGAAGAGGATCTTGCTATTCCCGACCCGGATGCGCAGTTGGTGGCAGCTCTCCATGCTATTCCTGATTGGAAACTTCCCTACTTGGCTTATATGACCCAGGGCGAGTTACCTGAGGATGAAACTTTGGCCAGACAGATAACCCGGCGGTCTAAATCTATGACTATTATCAATGGCGAGTTACACCGATGCAGCATAACAGGTGTGTTCTAGCGTTGTGTCTCTCCTAAAGAGGGTCGTGAGATTTTGCGTGAGATTCACAAAGGCGATTGTGGTCATCACACCGGTTCAAAACCTTTAGTAGCCAAGGTTTTTCATCATGGGTTCTATTGGTTGACGGCTCACGCTGATGCGAGGATATCGTCAGTAAATGCGATGGCTGTCAAAAGTTTTCTCGACGGGCTCATGTGCCGGCTCAAGAATTGAGGATGATTCCAATTACTTGGCCATTTGCAGTCTGGGGGCTTGACATGGTTGGTCCTTTCAAGAGGTCTAAGGATAAGAAAACCCACCTCTTGGTGGCACTTGACAAATTTATCAAGTGGGTTGAGGCAGAGCCGGCCAGCAAGTGTGATGCGGCAACAACAGTTCAGTTTGTTAAAAAATTGATCTTCCGTTTTGGATACCCTTATAGTATCATAACTGATAATGACACTAATCTATCTAAAGGTGCTATGAAAGAATTTTGTCAACAAGAGCATATTCGTCTTGATGTCTTTTCTGTGGCTCATCCGCAGTCTAGTGGTCAAGCAGAGAGGGCTAATCAAGAAATCTTGTGAGGTATCAAGCCCTGGCTTATGGTTCCTTTGTAGCGAACACCGGGTTGTTGGGTTGAGGAGTTACCTTTAGTACTTTGGAGTATCAATACCACCCAATAGGTCAACAGGCTATACGCCTTTCTTCATGGTTTATGGTGCAGAGGCGGTTCTTCCCAGTGATATCCGTCATGACTCGCCTCATGTGGTGGCTTATGTTGAAGCTAATAATGAAATGGCACGTCAAAATGCACTTGATGCTCTGGATGAAGAGCGTGACCTAGCGGCGGCTTGTTCAGCGATATATCGGCAAGACCTGCGTCGCTATCATAGCCGTAGAGTTAAGACCCGAACATTTCAAGAAGGCGATCTGGTGCTCCGGCTCTGATATGTCTCTGTCGTATCTACTTTTCCAAACACTTTTGCCCTTGTTTTGGACTCTAACTTGCATGATTTGAATGGAACTAACCCGGACTGACGCTATTTTTAGCAGAACTGCCATGGTGTTATTTTTGTGCAGAAATAAAAGTTCTCGGAATGACCTGAAAAATCCACAGAGCAAATTTTTGGATTTAATAAAAAATATTGGCAAAAGAATCAATGTCAGGGGCCCCACACCCTATCCACGAGGGTGGGGCGCGCGCCCCCTCCCTCATGGGTCCCCCTGAAGCTCCACTGACATCAACTCCAACTCTATATATTCATGTTCGGGGAGAAAAAACAGAGAGAAGGATTCATCACGTTTTACGATATGGAGCCGCCACCAAGCCCTAAACTCTCTCGGGAGGGCAGATCTGGAGTCCGTTCGGGGCTCCTGAGAGGGGGAATCCATCGCCGCCATCATCATCGACCATCCTCCATCACCAATTTCATGATGCTCACCACCGTGCGTGAGTAATTCCATCGTAGGCTTGCTGGACAGTGATGGGTTGGATGAGATTTACCATGTAATTGAGTTAGTTTTGTTAGGGTTTGATCCGTAGTATCCACTATGTTCTGAGATTGATGTTGCTATGACTTTGCTATGCTTAATGCTTGTCACTAGGGCCCGAGTGCCATGATTTCAGATCTGAACCTATTAAGTTTTCATGAATATATGTGAGTTCTTGATCCTATCTTGCAAGTCTATAGTCACCTATTATGTGCTATGATCCGTTAACCCCGAAGTGACAATAATCGGGATACTTACCGATGATGACCGTAGTTTGAGGAGTTCATGTATTCATTAAGTGTTAATGCTTTGGTCTGGTACTCTATTAAAAGGAGGCTTAATATCCCTTAGTTTCTAATAGGACCCTGCTGCCACGGGAGGGTAGGACAAAAGATGTCATGCAAGTTCTTTTCCATAAGCACGTATGATTATATTCGGAATACATGCCTACATTACATTGATGAACTGGAGCTAGTTCTGTGTCACCCTATGTTATAACTATTACATGAGGAATCACATCCGACATAATTATCCATCACTGATCCAATGCCTACGAGCTTTTCACATATTGCTCTTTGCTTAGTTACTTTATCGTTGCCACTATTACAATTACTACAAAACTGATACTGTTACTTTTGCTACCGTTACCGTTACTTCCATACTACTTTGCTACTAAATACTTTGCTGCAGATATTAAGTTATCCAGGTGTGGTTGAATTGACAACTCAACTACTAATACTTGAGAATATTCTTTGGCTCCCCTTGTGTCGAATCAATAAATTTGGGTTGAATACTCTACCCTCGAAAACTGTTGTGATCCCCTATACTTGTGCGTTATCAAGGCTGTCAAGAAGAAATACTCCCTCCATTTTTGTATACAAGGCCACAAACCCATATTACAGGTACCAAGGTAGAAATTAATGACTACTTAAACCAATGTTGCAACCTAGTCTTTTCTCCTTGCTTGACGTGTTAATTAATGTGTATTTTTCTCTCCAACGCACAACAAGACAACTTGCTCACTCCTTGTTGGTTGGTTAACGTGGTGCATGCAAATCAACCTTTGCATGCAACGGGTATTTAATGTCCTCGGTTTCTAGTACGAGGCAAATCTCATAAATTTTATCTCGATTGGTGTTAGTGGCCTTGTATAGCTGCAAATTGTAACTTTGGTAGTGGCCTTGTATACAAAAATGGAGGGAGTATGATATTTGGGTTGAATTTCCTCTTCCAACTGTCAAGAAGAAATATGATATTCTTATTATTGTGGATGTACATATCCCCGTCGAGGTAACCTAGTGTTATTCGAAATTTCTCCGGTTTCATGCGATTCGGAATGAGTTGGTTGACAAGACTTGATCAACCTTGTTAGTGGATTCCTTTTGATGGGCATGAGATGGATGAAGTTAGAAGGCACAACCTTTTGTACCCTCTTTTTACTTTCTTTTGTTTAGATTTCATAAAGCAAAATTAGTATTTTCTGTCTGTTTTCGGAATTATCCGTGCAATAAAAAAATACCCTGAAAATAAAAGTTGTTGCCCACTATTTTTCTAGATTATAAGAGTATGGTAGCACATGAGTTTATTGTTAAAAATGATGAGATGATGCTCAAGTATAATTTGAGATTTACTTAAATTCACAACGAGACTATTATCTTGCCAGCACCCTCTTTGTTTGACTTATCTTAAGGCACGTACCTCAAATTGCCGGAGGCCGTTCACGCATACTGGGGCCAGACACCAGCTCCAGAACATGAGCAGGAACCACCACTTGACCCGTACTAACCGTCCTTTTATCAGTGGGTTCCGGAGGAGATCGCCAGCCAGTGGTACTCTGATGACACTCCTCAGTACACCGGAGAGTGTAGCCGCGATCCCTGGGTATAGACCAACTTAGGCCAAAAGCCTAAGCTTGGGGGAGTACGTATTTCTCACCGACATTACATTCATGTTCACACACTCATTCTAGTTGTCGGTGCTCATACTTATTCATTGTACTATCCATGCTAGTTTATTTTCTTTTTCTTTCTTTCTTCTTGTGTGTTTATTAAACCTTAAGAAAAACCAAAAAAAATTAGTTGTAGCATTTAGCTAGTTTGCTTTCCATGCTTGTAGTAGTAACAACTAAAAGAAAACCCAAAAAGATTTCCCATTCTTCTTTTGCTTGTTGGGATCTTTCCCATGTAAATAGTTTTATTTCTTTTCTTTTCTTTCGGGGTCGAGAGGAGAAGACCATAATGAAAATGTTCAAATGGCTCTCATATGCATTATTGTTGATTTAACCAAGAGCCCATATTACCTTGTCTTCTCCCTTCAATTGAATCCTTGAAGATTCCAGCTTAGTCCAATGCACGTGCACTATTATTATTATCCACACCATTCGGTTGTGCAAGTGAAAGGCAATAATGATGATATATGATGGACTGATTGAGATGAGAGAAGCTGGTATGAACTCGACCTATCTTGTTTTTGTAAATATGATTAGTTCATCATTCCTGATCCAGACTATTATGAATAAACATGTTTGCAATGACAATTAGAGATTATAGTTGCTTATGCCATGCTTAATTAGCTAGGAGTTTATAATGGTTTACCTTGCGTGCCAACATGCTATTAAAATGGTTGTGATGTGGTATGATAGGGTGGTATCCTCCTTTGAATGATTCGAGTGGCTCGACTTGGCACATGTTCACACATGTAGTTGAAACAAAATCAACATAGCCTCCACGACATTTATGTTCATGGTGGATTATATCCTACTCATGCTTGCACTCAGTGTTGATTAATTTTAATGCATGTTCATGACTGTTGTCGCTCTCTAGTTGGTCGCTTCCTAGTCTCTTTCTAACCTTCACTTGTACTAAGCGGGAATACTACTTGTGCATCCACTTCCATAAACCTCAAATTTATTCCATATGAGTCCACCATACCTTCCTATATGCGGTATCTACCTGCTGTTCCAAGTAAATTTGTATGTGCCAAACTCCAAACCTTCAAATGAAATTCTGTTTTGTATGCTCGAACAGCTCATGTATCAACTAGGGCTATCTATATCTTCCATGTTAGGCGGGTTATTCTCAAGAGGAGTGGACTCCGCTCCTCACTCATGAGAAAATGGCTGGTCACCGGGATGCCCAGTCCCATGCACAAATCAAATCAAAATAATTGCAAACAAAACTCCCCCAGGATTGTTAGTTGGAGGCACCCGTTGTTTCGGGCAAGCCATGGATTGATGCTTGTTGGTGGAGGGGAGTATAAACTTTACCATTATATTTGGGAACCGCCTATAATGTGTGTAGCATGGAAGATATCAAGATCTCTGAGTTGTTATGTTGACAATGAAAGTATGCCGCTAAAAATATTATTTATCTCTATTTCAAAATCGAGCTCTGGCACCTCTACAAATTCCTGCTTCCCTCTGTGAAGGGCCTATCTATTGACTTTTATGTTGAGTCATCACCCTCTTATTAAAAAGCACCCGCTGGAGAGCACCGCTATCATTTGCATGCATTATTATTAATTTATATTGAGTATGACTATGACTGGATCTCTTTTACCATGAATTACAATGTTTAGTCAGTCCTTGATCTTCAAAGGTGCTCTTCATTTATGTTTTGCATTCTCATAAAGGTCTAGCGAGATACCATCTTGTTATATCATATTATGATTGTTTTAGAAAGTGTTGTCATTCGAGATTTATTATTATTGCTCGCTAGTTGATTATGCCATTGATATGAGTAGACATGAGACCGAAGTGTTATTGTGAATATGGTTAGTTCATAATCTTTGATGAAAACTTGAATGCTAGCTTTACATATTTACAACAACAAGAGCAAATAGAGTTTGTAAAAGTTTTTCTTTATCACTTTCAGTTTGTCAACTGAATTGCTTGAGGACAAGCAAAGGTTTAAGCTTGGGGGAGTTGATACGTCTCTGTCGTATCTAATTTTCCAAACACTTTTGCCCTTGTTTTGGACTCTAACTTGCATGATTTGAATGGAACTAACCCGAACTGACGCTGTTTTCAGCAGAACTGCCATGGTGTTATTTTTGTGCAGAAATAAAAGTTCTCGGAATGACCTGAAAATCCACAGAGCAACTTTTTGGATTTAATAAAAAATATTGGCAAAAGAATCAATGTCAGGGGGCCCACACCCTGTCCACGAGGGTGGGGGGCGCGCCCCCTGCCTCATGGGCCCCCGAAGCTCCACCGATGTCAACTCCAACTATATATTCATGTTCGGGGAGAAAAAAATTAGAGAGAAGGATTCATCGCGTTTTACGATATGGAGCCGCCGCCAAGCCCTAAACTCTCTCTGGAGTGCTGATCTGGAGTCCGTTTGGGGCTCTGGAGAGGGGGAATTCCATCGCCGTCGTCATCGTCAACCATTCTCCATCACCAATTTCATGATGCTCACCACCATGCGTGAGTAATTCCATCGTAGGCTTGCTGGACGGTGATGGGTTGGATGAGATTTACCATGTAATTGAGTTAGTTTTGTTAGGGTTTGATCCCTAGTATCCACTATGTTCTGAGATTGATGTTGCTATGACTTTGCTATGCTTAATGCTTGTCACTAGGGCCCGAGTGCCATGATTTCAGATCTGAACCTATTATGTTTTCATGAATATATGTGAGTTCTTGATCCTATCTTGCAAGTCTATAGTCACCTATTATGTGTTATGATCCGTTAATCCCGAAGTGACAATAATCGGGATACTTACCGGTGATGACCGTAGTTTGAGGAGTTCATGTATTCACTAAGTGTTAATGCTTTGGTCCAGTACTCTATTAAAAAGAGGCCTTAATATCCCTTAGTTTCCAATAGGACCCCGCTGCCACGGGAGGGTAGGACAAAAGATGTCATGCAAGTTCTTTTCCATAAGCACGTATGACTATATTCGGTATACATGCCTACATTACATTGATGAACTGGAGCTAGTTCTGTGTCACCCTATGTTATAATTATTATATGAGGAATCGCATCCGACATAATTATCCATCACTGATCCAATGCCTACGAGCTTTTCACATATTGCTCTTTGCTTAGTTACTTTACCGTTGCCACTGTTACAATTACTACAAAATTTGTACTGTTAATTTTGCTACCGTTACCGTTACTTCCATACTACTTTGCTACTAAATACTTTGCTGCAGATATTAAGTTATCCAGGTGTGGTTGAATTGACAACTCAACTGCTAATACTTGAGAATATTCTTTGGCTCCCCTTGTGTCGAATCAATAAATTTGGGTTGAATACTCTACCCTCCAAAACTGTTGCGATCCCCTATACTTGTGGGTTATCAGGCTCATCCAAGAGCAAACAGATATGAACAAGTTATCCCCACCTTGGGAAGGACCCTTTGTGGTCAGTAAGAACCTAAACGACGGGTCATATTACCTCATTGATGTGCGCAAGCACAAGGATTCCCTCACGTCGGAGGAGGAGACCCGCCGTCCATGGAATATTGCACATCTTCAGGCATACTACACTTGAGCCGCCAGGTCTTATCTTCTTACATACTCTTGCCAATGTATATTACTATTTATGATCAGTATAATAAAGCCGGCATCCCAAAATTACGGGCCCTTTGTCATTTCATTTCTGAGTATTTGAGCCTTTAATAATTGATGATAAGGTCACTTGGGGGCTTCCAATCACTGGGTGTAGGTTTTATACGCTCTTGACTAGCTAGAATGCCTCCTTTTATATGTTTTTCCTGCCTGTTTGCAACTTGCTACTCTACCAGGTGACCCGCTGAGCTCTTAACAATCAATCTTTTAAAGACCCAGAACTTATTAAGGTTGAAACGACGGCTTGTGTCACGGGAGAGCCGGCTTACGGTGAGCTAGAAAAAATCACGGCTGTCGCGGCCTTGAAAGCAATCATGTGGGCTAAGTGCCAAACGGATGTTGCGGCCTTGAAAGCAATCATGTGGCCTAAGTGCCAAACGGCTGTTGCAGCCTTGAAAGCAATCATGTGGCCTAAGTGCCAAATGGCTGTTGCGGCCTTGAAAGCAATCATGTGGCCTGAGTGCCAAGCGGCTGTAGTGGCCTTGACAATGCATATGCGGCTTATAAGCCAATGGCCATGCTTTTAAAGCTGGCCTAGTGAATTTTGAGATTTGCATATTTTCTTGTCGTATTTTCATATGCTTTTATGCTTTCAAAAGTTTCGGTTTTAAAGATCCCCGAGTCGCCTGGTTCCGGGTTGTGATAGTTATGGTTGACTATTTCGGGTTATAACCCGCCCTAGTTTTGACTTTAAATTGCTAGTGTGTTGTGGCTCATACTTGAATATTTTTGGGTTACAACACGCCCTAGTTTTGGACATTGAGTCACCAGTTAATTTTGGCTTAACAAAATTAAGATGATGATTTTTTAGTCATGAGAGGCTTCTACTATTGGGGTTGTCACCCGCCCTAGTTTTTGACGATAAGTCATCAGGGCATGTGTTTAACATCTTTTGGCAGGACATGCAGAGTTTCACACATAAGTAAGAGTGCTGCTATGGCTTGTATGAACAATCAAGTCAAGCCTATCATGAAAGATTAAATCTAGTACTTCAACAGTTAACATGCACGATGGCATGACAAGGTGGATCATTGTTTCAAAAGAGTACTCTATTACAAGGCTGTCATAAGCCCCAAAGGTTTGGACCCAAGTGTTTTCTAGAAAGGAGATCTTATACTCTGGCCTGAGAGCTGCCTTGTTCATCATTGATTTTCTTCATGGCGGGTTGACGACTCCAGGTCATCCTGCGCTGGCTCTTCTTCTTCGGCCATCTGGAGGCCAAGCGACGTCCAGTCGATGCTGGTTAAGGCCTCAAAAGTGCTTTCATCATTGAGTATAACAGAATAATCAACGCCAGGAGCAAAGATATGCTTATGACGAGGAGGAATAAGACTGACAATGTCCTGGGCCGGCGGCTTAATCTTTTGATTGTTGCTATTGTAAGCCGCCGTATAATTGTTGCCATGGTTTTTTCCCCTCACGTTAAGGAAGTTGTGTTTTCCTCTTAGAGCATCTAAAGCCGGGCGCCCCAAACCCACCTCATACGCTGGGAGGGCCGCCCAGTTACTGTCTAGTCATGAAATTTCGACCCAACTACATAGAAAATATTAGGCCTAGTGCGTACCATGGCATACATCAAACTGCCTACAGTATATTGGTATGGTACTTCCCCATTTCTTATTTCTCCTTCTTGCTTGTAGGACATTGTTTGAAATTCAGTTTGTGATGACCTACAAGCAAAGAGATAACGAATGTTGCATATTTCATATTGAACCTTTCAAGTACCTTCTCAATATTTATTTTCTGTGAGAGCCAAAGAAGTTTCTTTGATCTATCATGGGAGATCTTCATGCCAAGTATTTGCTTAGTTGGTCCTAAATTCTTCATGGCAAATGGTTTACTCAATGTCTTCTTAAGGAGAGCAATTCTCTTTGTGCCATTTCTAACAATCAATATATAGCAAGAGAATAATGAAGTCACCCTTTGTGTACCTCTTCATAAATACACAATGATCAGGTTGTGCTTTATGGTAACCAAGCCAGGTCATAAAAGACTCAAACTTCTTGTACCACTATCGTGGAGCTTTCTTCAAGCCAAACAAGCTCTTCTTCAATTTGCAAACTAAGTGCTCCTTGCCTGAAACAATGAATTCCTCTGGCTGCCCCATGTATATGTTCGCCTCTAGGTCACCATGCAAGAATGATGTATTCACATCAAGTTGTTCAAGTTCCAAGTACATGGTGGTAGCCATGACAAGCACAACTCAGATCAAAGACATCTTGTGAAGGAAATATGCCCTAGAGGCAATAATAAAGTTATTATTTATTTCCTTATATCATCATAAATGTTTATTATTCATGCTAGAATTGTATTAAGCGGAAACTTAGTACATGTGTGAATACATAGACAAAACATAGTGTCCCTAGTATGCCTCTACTTGACTAGCTCGTTAATCAAAGATGGTTATGTTTCCTAACCATAGACATGTGTTGTCATTTGATGAACGGGATCACATCATTAGGAGAATGATGTGATGGACAAGACCCATCCGTTAGCTTAGCATTATGATCGTTACAGTTTCATTGCTACTGCTTTCTTCATGACTTATACATGTTCCTCAGACTATGAGATTATGCAACTCCCAAATACCAGATAAACACCTTGTGTGCTATCAAACGTCACAACGTAACTGGGTGATTATAAAGATGCTCTACAGGTGTCTCCGAAGGTGTTTATTGGGTTGGAATAGATCAAGAATAGGATTTGTCACCCCGTGTATCGGAGAGGTATCTCTGGGCCCTTTCGGTAATGCTCATCACTATAAGCCTTGCAAGCAATGTGACTAACGAGTTAGTTAAGGGATGAAGCATTACGGAACGAGTAAAGACACTTGCTGGTAACGAGATTGAACTAGGTATGATGATACTGACGATCGAATCTCGGGCAAGTAACATACCGATGACAAAGGGAACAACGTATGCTGTTATGCGGTTTGATCGATAAAGATCTTCGTAGAATATGTAGGAGCCAATATGAGCATCTAGGGTACGCTATTGGTTATTGATCAGAGATGTGTCTCGATCATGTCTACATAGTTCTCAAACCCGTAGGGTCCGCACGCTTAACGTTCGATGACAATTTGTATTATGAGTTATGTGTTTTTGATGATCGAAGTTTGTTCGGAGTCCCAGATGAGATCATGGACGTGACGAGGAGTCTCAAAATGGTCGATACATAAAGATTGATACATTGGAAGGTTATATTCGGACACCGGAATGGTTTCGAAGTGTTTCGGGTATTTTCTGGAGTACCGGGAGGTTACCGGACCCCCCAGGGAGTTAATGGGCCTTAATGGGCTTTAGGGGAAATGAGAGAAGGGCCTCAAGGGGTGCCCCCCCATGGGCTGGTCCGAATTGGACTAGGAGGGGCGACGCCCCCCTCTCCTTCCTTCTCCCCACTTCCCACTTCCTCCTTCTCCACGTGTCGCGCCCGAGCCGCCGCGCCCCTGGCCTGTTCCCCCGAGCTTATCCAAACCCTCTGCCGCTCGCAGCGTAGGGCCAAGCCTCGACCTGTACCCCCTCACGAGCACCACAGCCCCTCGCCACATCTCCGGCAAGCCAGAAGCTAGCCGCCACTGCCGCCCGACAGCCTCTGCACTGGTCGGCGCCGCCCGAGCCACTCCCTCTCGCCAGCTCGCCCCTGGAGCAGTGCCCGCTCGTTCGCTAGCTCCTGCCGCCATCCCCAGCCCCGACACGGTGCCCTGCAAGCTACAGAACGGCGGTCACCGATGATCTTATCCACGGCCGCTGCAAACCGACCTCGTCGCGCTATAAAAGGAGGCCCCCGAGCTCATCCGAGCACTGAGGCGACCTCAGGCCACCCCCATGGCACCCCCACAGTCAGCAATCGTCGAGGGAAAGTCGTCTTCCCCGACTCCAGCCGGTTCGGCCGCCGCCATGGCCCAGTTCATTTTGTCGCGAGCAGAGCCCCTCTAGTCCAACCAATGCTACCAACCTTCTCCCCTCGCCCTTGCGGAGCCGCCCAGCACCTCAAACGCGATCGAAAGCCACCGTAGTTCAAACCCCCAAAACTCCCGAAGCCACCGGCTGCCGTGAAGCTTGCCGCCGGTGACTCCCTCCATCCCCGCCGGCAAGTCGACCACCGGAAGGACCGTCCTGATCTTGTCGATCTATTCCTGTCCTTGGATCCCCGTGGGGAGCCGCCGTTCGACGGCGGCGGTCGCTGGAGCCCCGCCCCACTCAGACAGAGGAGGAAGAGGAGCGCGTGCGACTGGTCAAACCTGACCAGTGGGCCCAAGGGACCCACTATCAGTGACCAGCACCAGTCCACGCAGGCGTAAGTGGAAATGTATTTCCAGAGTACGTCTTCGACGTGTATCGTTTTCTTTTCTTTTTCTGTTTTATTTAAAAACCAGAGATTTGACTAAACTTTGACTGGCTATATCTTTTTAAATAAAACTCCAAATGAGTTAATTCTTTTTCCTACCTCCCTAAAATTTAATCTAGTTTATTTTAAGATTTATTTGAAAAAATTTCAGACAACTTTTATGTACTTCTTTTAAAGTATGTGTTATTTGAATATTTTCAAAATAGGATTTTTGGAGAAGAAGAAAACTTTCAAAACTTTTAGGATGCACCCTGCCTCTACACAACTTGAAGGCAAGCATTCTGAACCCTGGCATAATATTTTTTTTGTGTTGGTTGACACGATTATAACACTGCCCTAATACGGAGATCTCGTTATTTTATGTGGTGACGCGATCATTTGCTTGAATTGCATATTAGTGATTTCCTTGCTGTTGGAAATGAATACACTTGTGATGGTAATCATCCTCATGTGCCTTGCATGCATGCCGGAAAAGAATCCGGGAAAGTCTCTACCTTGGGTAGGCGTGAGCTTCTCGCCGGTCTCCGTCGGGACGGTTATGTCCGGTATGGCATAGTAAGGTATAATGAGTGGTGATTCTGTTGGTCGAAATATTTTTGTTGCACATATCATGTAGGGAATTTTTAAACCTCCTGAGTCGACCGTAGATCGAGTCTTGTTCCAGTAACCCCCATACTTGTTTCGTATTGCCACTGGTCCCTGTAGTAGGTAGGTTACGGTTCAGTAAGTTGTCAACCCCTTTCTAGCACACACCATACAGAGAGGCCACGGTGGAAGATACTGACTGCAGCCGGTAGGCAGGCCACCTGGTCCGGGGGCATGGGTGTTTCCAGTTGGGACCGAGAGGGGGGCACCCCTTAGAGCGTGCGTCATAAATTTGATCCCATGCTACGCGAGGTTGTAGCCTCCCCACTTAGAGTTTTACTTGACAAGTGTCGTGGGTGATTCCAGACACCGGTAAGTTAAGCTCGTGTGTGCAAGTCAGGAGCGTTTTCAATTAAAAGACCATAGACGGAATTAGTCCCGATGGACTAAAGGAATCCGTTGCTCGTGGGTAAAGAGTACACCCTCTGCAGAGATAATATCTATTCGAATAGCCGTGTCCATGGTTAAGGACTACAGTCTGGGTCGGGTCAAGTGTCGGTCTTAGTGTCGGTCTTCGGAGGAGAAACTACTAAACCAGAACATGGATCATGACCTGTGACTTATGATGATTGTGATTATTATTCTTATGGACTAACACTTTATATTATTGGATTTATTGAGTATCCCTGGGAAGGTTCTACCTCCTGGATATTCACTGTGATTATTTTTCTTACAAGCCCTTTATGTGGTGTTGCTCAGACGCCCGACTGTGGCATGCTTGCTATTTACGTTATAAGCCCTTTATGTGGTGTCGCTCAGACGCCCGACTGTGGTATGCTTGTTATTTACTTTATAAGCCCGTTATGTGGTGTCGCTCAGACGCCCGACTGTGGCATGCTTGTTATTTACTTTATAAGCCCTTTATGTGGTGTCGCACAGAAGCCCGACTGTGGCATGCTTGTCATTTATTTACCTTATAAGCCCTTTATGTGGTGTCGCTTAGACGCCCGACTGAGGCATGCTTCATATCATGATCCTTTCGAGGCGTCACTTCAGACACCCGATCGGTGCATGTTATTTCTACTCCATTATTGCATATTCATGTTGCATATAAATAACCTGCTTGCATGCATCATGGATTTTATTTTATGACTGACATCATGATCATAGGATAATTTAGAGCATGATTATCGTTTGTTATATAATACCCGTTTGCATAATATTTGCGAGTACATTCAAAGTACTCACTGGCTTGTCCCTGGCTATTGTCTTGGCCAGATTTCTTGCATGGGGAGGAGTGTTGTGATGATAGCCCTGGAAACTAAGCAACGGTGATAGCAGCCTCGCGAAGATAGGAGTTAATCTGGTCAGCTATTCCTGTTGGGAAATGGAGTCCCATAGACACTGATGATCCACAAACCGCTTCCGCCATCAACCACTAGAAATCACTTGTTGTACTCATAGGCCAGAATGGTCTTGTACTACATATTTTGTATTTTGCTTGGAATTTTTGTATCAAGTTGGTGCCTCATCAGCTAACAGTAATCCTGGGGCTGGTGAGCACAAGGGCCATTTTCTGGAAATTAATATCCCGAAAAACCGGTCGTGACACTCGTCGGGGAAACCAGCTTCGTCCATCCGATCTTTGTGGCCTTGGTCCTTGTCGTTGCTTTGTTTGTCTTGTGCCTTCGGCTTCTTTTCGGCTTCCCTTTCCTGCCCTA
Organism: Aegilops speltoides; assembly: GCA_021437245.1. Classification (NCBI taxonomy): domain Eukaryota; kingdom Viridiplantae; phylum Streptophyta; class Magnoliopsida; order Poales; family Poaceae; genus Aegilops; species Aegilops speltoides. Next base: position 485,500,880 of record CM038142.1, on the reverse strand, counting down.
TTATGCGTGGCTGTGGTGGGTGGCTCTAACTGCCCGTGCACAAGTAAAGGGGTCAAAAGGAGAGCCCCTACTTTTGTACACCGACAGACACAACATCACCTCTTACTCACCAAAGTTCTTATGAGTTCACATCAGATTGTGCTTCTTCTGGATGTTTAAAGCGATTGAAAGAGAAGGATCAAAGAACTAGCTTCGGTTTTTGGTGGAGCTCGGTGGGGTAAACAAAAAGGGGCTTGTGCTGAAATCAAGTTGATGCAAACCAAGAAAAATATGTGGATGGATCTGCTGCACCTTTGCACCAAGATTGAAAAACACAACACACAAGCTTCTGAAATTTTTTCTATCAAGCTGAAACTTTTGGATCTTACACAAGACTTCCTTTTTCTCTCTTGACTTTTTCCACTCTTTTTTTCTCTCTTTGATTTTTTTGCCACTCTTTTTTCCTCTCTTTTTCCAAAGCACAACAACCAAATTTGAAAGTAATTATGAAGATGAACTTGGTGCAGATCTAAAAGATGAGAAACATGCAAGGTATGCAACAACAAGATCTCAGCACCAACAAGGCTTGGATTTTTTTGGTGGGGCTTTGGACTTCTAGGACAGAAAATATAGCATGGAAAACACTCGATCTAAAGGGATGATAGTAAGATAAACTCAGATAACAGATCCTACCGTGTCAACGAAGGCTCTGATGCCAGATGATAGGTGGGAACCCGATGAACGAGTTCACGCCTGAGGGTGGCCCGATCTTCACGTCGTAGGATCGAATCGGGAGGGATAACTAGCTGCAAGCAGCTGGGATAACTAGCTTTATACCTGTCAAGGTTGGATGCAACCCTTACGTTGGGGATGGCTGGCCGAAGCTACAAGAACTCCAACCCGCTGTCTGAACAATCGCAGAACCACAAACCGGGACTAATCCACACAAAACGGCCGGAACTGTAGAGCACGAACTAGGGTGAACTAGAGGCTCCTTCTCGCGAATCCGAATGAACTCACAAGAGAAAAGGTAGCAAAATCTCTCGGATCTCTCTAGCAGTCTTGCTGCATAAGCTTGTAGCTGAATGGTTTGACAAAAAGGTTTTCTAGAGGATGGGGGAGATGGGGTTTTATAGCAGGGACAACCCCCCTTAGCTAGGTGTGAAAATGGTTTCAAAAGTAAGAAGGTTTGCATGGCTTCCTTGGGTGAATAGTCGTAGAAGCAATAGTTAGCGAGACGACAAGGATGCTACGATGGAGATCAAGGTGTCACGCCGGTGACGATGGAGATCAAGACGATGCTTCGGTGATGCAGATCATGAGCACAAGATGATGATGGCCATATCATGTCACATATTTTGATTGCAAGTGATGTTTATCTTTTATGCATCTTATTTTGATTAGTACGGCAGTATCATTATAAGATGATCCCTTACTAAATTTCAAGGTATGAGTGTTCTCCCTGAGTATGCACCGTTGCTACTCTTCTTCGTGCCAAGACACCACATGATGATCGGGTGTGATAAGCTCTACATTCACATACAACGGGTGCAAGCCAGCTTTGCACACGCAAAATACTCAGGTTAAACTTGATGAGCCTAACATATGCAAATATGGACTTGGAACATTGGAGACCGAAAGGTCGAGCGTGAATCATATAGTAGATATGATCAACATATTGATGTTTACCATTGAAAACTACTCCATCTCATGTGATGATCGGACATAGTTAAGTTGATTTGGATAACGTGAACATTTAGATGACTATAGGGATGTCTATCTAAGTGGGAGTTCTTAAGTAATATGATTAATCGAACTTTAATTTATCATGAACTTAGTCCTGATAATATTTTGCAAATTATGTTATAGATCAATAGCTCGCGTTATAGCTTCCTTATGTTTTTTATATGTTCCTAGAGAAAACTAAGTTGAAAGATGATAGTAGCAATGATGCGGATTGGTCCATGATCTGAGTTGTATCCTCATTGCTGCACAGAAGAATTATGTCCTTGATGCACCATTAGGTGACAGACCTATTGCAGGAGAAGATGCAGACATTATGGATGTTTGGCTAGCTCAATATGATGACTACTTGATAGTTTAGTGCACCATGCTTTATGGCTTAGAACTGGGACTTCAAAAATGTTTTTGAAATGTCACGGAGCATATGAGATGTTCCAAGAGCTAAAATTGGTATTTCAGGCTCATGCCCGTGTCAAGAAGTATGAGACCTCCGACAAGTACTTCGCCTAAAAGATGGAGGAGAATTGCTCAGCTAGTGAGCATGTACTCAGAATGTCTGGATACTACAGTTGCTTGAATCAAGTGGGAGTTAATCTTCCAGATAAGATAGTGATTGACAGAGTTCTCTTGCCACCATCACCAAGTTACTAGAACTTCGTGATGAACTATAGTATGCAAGGGATAACAAAAATGATTCCCGAGCTCTTCGTGATGCTGAAATCGACGAAGGTAGAAATCAAGAAAAAGCATCAAGTGTTGATGATTAAACAAGACCACCAGTTTCAAGAAAAGGGCAAAGGGAAAGAAAGGGAACTTCAAGAAGAATGGCAAGCAAGTTGTCACTCCCGTTAAGAAGACCAAAGCTGGACCTAAGCCTAAAACTAAGTGCTTCTACTGCAAAGAAAATGATCACTGGAAGTGGAACTGCCCCAACTATTTGGCGGATAAGAAGGTATATTTGATATGCATATTATTGATGTGTACCTTACTAGTGCTTGTAGTAATCCCTGGGTATTTGATACTTGTTCGGTTGCTAAGATTAGTAACTCGAAACAGGAGTTGCAGAATAAATATAGACTAGTTGAGGATGAAGTGATGATGTATGTTGGAAGTGGTTCCATGATTGATATGATCGTCATCGAGCACTCCCCATAGTTTCTGGATTATTGTTGAACCTAAATAAATTTTATTTGGTGTTTGCATTGAGCATGAATATGATTAGATCATGTTTATTGCAATACGTTATTGATTTAAGAAAGAGAATAATTGTTATTCTATTTACATGAATAAAAACTTCTATGGTCATAGACCCAATGTTGATGGTTTATTGAATCTCGATCGTGGTAATACACATATTCATAATGTTGATGCCAAAAGATGCAAAGTTGATAATGATAGTGCAACTTATTTATGGCACTAACGTTTGGGTCATATCGGTGTAAAGCACATGAAGAAACTCCATAAAGATGGACTTTTGGAATCACTTGATTATGAATCATTTGATACTTGCGAACCGTGCCTTATGGGCAAGATGACTAAAACTCCATTCTCCAGGACAATGGAACGAGATAGTGACTTATTGGAAATAATACATACCAATGTATATGGTCCAATGAGTGTTGATGCTCGTGGAGGGTATCGTTATTTTCTGACCTTCACAAATGATTTAAACAGATATGGGTATACCTACTTAATGAAACACAAGTCTGAAACACTTGAAAAGTTCAAAGAATTTCAGAGCGAAGTGGAGAATCATCGTAACAAGAAAATAAAGGTTTGCATGATCTGATCGTGGAGGAGAATATTTGAGTTATGAGTTTGGCCTTCATTTAAAACAATGTGGAATAGTTTCACAGCTCACGCCACTTGCAACACCACAGCGTAATGGTGTGTCCGAATGTCGTAACCGCACTTTATTGGATATGGTGCGATCTATGATGTCTCTTACCGGTTTACCACTGTTGTTTTGGAGTTATGCATTAGAGACAGCTGCATTCACTTTAAACAGGGCAGTGTCAAAATCCGCTGAGATGACACCATATGAACTATGGTTTGGCAAGAAACCTAAACTGTCGTTTCATAAAGTTTGGGGCTGCGATGCTTATGTGAAAAAGCTTCAACCGGATAATCTCGAACCCAAATCGGAGAAGTGTGTCTTCATAGGATACCCAAAAGAAATTGTTGGGTACACCTTCTATCACAGATACGAAGGCAATATATTCTTTGCTAAGAATGGATCCTATCTAGATAAGGAGTTTCTCTCGAAAGAAGTGAGTGGGAGGAAAGTAGAAATTGATGAGGTAATTTTACCTTCTCCCAAATTTGAAAGTAGTTCATCACAGAAATCAGTTCTAGTGATTCCTACACCAATTAGTGACGAAGCTAATGATGATGATCATAAAACTTCAGATCAAGTTACTACCGAACCTCGTAGGTCAACCAGAGTACGGTACGCACCTGAGTGGTATGGTAATCCTATTCTGGAAGTGTGTTACTAGACCATGATGAACCTATAAACTATGAGGAAGAGATGATGAGCCCAGATTCCGCGAAATGGCTTGAGGCCATGAAATCTGAGATGGGATCCATGTATGAAAACAAAATGTGGACTTTGGTGGACTTGCTCGATCATCGGCAAACCATAGAAAATAAATGGATCTTCAAGAGGAAGACAGATGCTGATAGTAGTGTTACTATCTACAAAGCTCGACTTGTCGCAAATGGTTTTCGACAAGTTCAAGGTGTTGACTACAATGATATTTTTTCAACTGTAGCAATGCTTAAATCCGTCTGAATCATGTTAGCAATTGCCATATTTTATGAAATATGGAAGAAGGATGTCAAAACTGCATTCCTGAATGGGTTTCTGGAAAAATAGTTGTATATGATGCAACCAGAAGGTTTTGTCGATCCAAAGGGTGCTAACAAAGTGTGCAAGCTCCAGTGATCCATTTATGGACTGGTGCAAGCCTCTCGGAGTTGGAATAAACGCTTTGATAGTGTGATCAAAGCATATGGTTTATACAGACTTTTGGAGAAGCATGAATTTACAAGAAAGTGAGTGGGAGCTTTGTTGCATTTCTAATATTATATGTGGATGACATATTGTTGATTGGAAATGATATAGAATTTCTAGATAGCATAAAGGGATACTTGAATAAGAGTTTTTCAGTGAAAGACCTCGGTGAAGCAACTTACATATTGGGCATCAAGATCTATAAAGATAGATCAAAACGCTTAATTGGACTTTCACAAAGCACATACCTTGATAAAGTTTTTGAAAAAGTTCAAAATGGATTAGTCAGAGAAAGGGTTCTTGCCTGTGTTACAAGGTGTAAAGTTGAGTAAGACTCAAAGCCCGACCACGACAGAAGATAGAAAGAGAATGAAAGTCATTCCCTATGCCTCAGTCATAGATTCTATGAAATATGCTATGTTGTGTACCAGACCTATTGTGTACCTTGCCATGAGTTTGGCAAGGGGGTACAGTAGTGATCTAGGAGTAGATCACATGACAGTGCTCAAAATTATCTTTAGTGAGGACTAAGATAATATTTCTCAGTTATGGAAGTGATAAAGAAATTGTCGTAAAGAGTTACGTCGATGCAAGCTTTTACACCGATCCAGATGACTTTGAGTCTCAATCTGGATACATATTAAAAGTGGGAGCAATTAGCTAAAGTAGCTCCATGCAGAGCATTCTAGACATAGAATATTTGAAAAATACATACGGCGCTGAATGTGACAAATTAAACCCGTTAACTAAACTTCTCTCACAAGCAAAACATGATCACACCTTAGTAATCTTTGGGTGTTAATCACATAGCAATGTGAACTAGATTATTGACTCTAGTAAACCCTTTGGTTGTTGGTCACATGGCGATGTGAACTATGGGTGTTAATCACTTACAGATGTGAACTATTGGTGTTAAATCACATGGCCATGTGAACTAGATTATTGACTCTAGTGCAAGTTGGAGACTAAAGGAAATATACCCTAGAGGCAATAATAAAGTTATTATTTATTTCTTTATTTCATGATAAATGTTTATTATTCATGCTAGAATTGTATTAACCGGAAACATAGTACATGTGTGAATACATAGACAAAACATAGTGTCCCTAGTATGCCTCTACTTGACTAGCTCGTTAATCAAAGATGGTTATGTTTCCTAACCATAGACATGTGTTGTCATTTGATGAATGGGATCGCATCATTAGGAGAATGATGTGATGGACAAGACCCATCCGTTAGCTTAGCATTATGATCGTTACAGTATCATTGCTACTGCTTTCTTCATGACTTATACATGTTCCTCATACTATGAGATTATGCAACTCCCGAATACTGGAGGAACACCTTGTGTGCTATCAAACGTCACAACGTAACTGGGTGATTATAAAGATGCTCTATAGGTGTCTCCGAAGGTGTTGTTGGGTTGGCATAGATCAAGAATAGGATTTGTCACTTCGTGTATCGGAGAGGTATCTCTAGGCCCTCTCGGTAATGCTCATCACTATAAGCCTTGCAAGCAATGTGAATAATGAGTTAGTTATAGGATGAAGCATTACGGAACGAGTAAAGAGACTTGCCGGTAACGAGATTGAACTAGGTATGATGATACCGAAGATCGAATCTCGGGCAAGTAACATACCGACTGCAAAGGGAACAACGTATGTTGTTATGCGGTTTGACCAATAAAGATCTTCGTACAATATTTAGGAGCCAATATGAGCATCTAGGTTCCGCTATTGGTTATTTATCGGAGATGTGTCTCGATCATGTCTACATAGTTCTCGAACCCGTAGGGTCCACACGCTTAATGTTCGATGATAATTTGTATTATGAGTTATTTGTTTTTGATGACCGAAGTTTTTTCGGAGTCCCGGATGAGACTACGGACATGACGAGGAGTCTCAAAATGGTCGAGACATAAATATTGATATATTGGAAGGTTATATTCGGACACCGGAATGGTTCCGAAGTGTTTCGGGTATTTTCTGGAGTATCGGGAGGTTACCAGAACCCCTAGGGGAGTTAATGGGCCTTAATGGGCTTTAGGGGAAAGAAGAGAAGGGCCTCAAGGGATGGCCGCGCCCTCCCCCCCCCATGGGCTGGTCCGAATTGTACAAGGAGGGGGGGCGCCCCCCTCTCCTTCCTTCTCCCCTCTTCCCCCTTCCTCCTTCTCCTAGTTGGAATAGGAAACGTGGGGCGAATCCTACCTGGACCGGGAGTCCAAGTAGTACTCCCCCCTTTTGCCGCGCCCCCTCTAGGGCTGGTCTCCTCCTGCTCCCTCCTTTATATACAGAGGCAGGGGGCACCCTAGAACACACCAAGTCTTCTCTTAGCCATGTGCGGTGCCCCCCTCCACAATTATACACCTCGGTCATATCGTCCTAGTGCTTAGGCAAAGCCCTGCGCCGGTAACATCATCATCACCATCGCCATGATGTTGTGCTGACGGAACTCACCCTCTTCCTCAACTGGATCAAGAGCGCGAGGGACGTCATCGAGCTGAATGTGTGCTAAACGCAGAGGTGTCGTACGTTCGGTACTTGGATCGGTTGGATCGCGAAGACGTTCGACTACATCAACCGCGTTACTAAACGCTTGCGCTTTTGGTCTCCTAGATAGATCGTGTGTGATTGTAGGAAATTTTTTAAATTACTATGTTCCCCAACATCTTGACTATCGAAGAGAATATCTCATCATAATTGATTCCATTTTCTGTCTGAAACCTTTCACAACCAATATGGCCTTGTACCTTGAATTTCAGGTGTTTTCTTTAGTCTTCGCTCTGTAAACCCACTTGTTCTTAGTGTTTTCTTTCCCTTTGACAGATTTACCAACTCAAAGTTCTTAGTGTTTTCTTTCCCTTTGACAGATTTACCAACTCAAAGATATCATTCTCATACAGGAATTGCATCTCATCCTACATGGCTTCTGACCATTCATCCTTGTTCTCACCAGACATTACCTCCTCATAGCATGAGGGCTCACCTCCATCAGTCATCAACACATATTGTTGTGGTGGATACTTAGAAGAAGGAATGTGACTTCTGTCACCTCTTCTTTGTTGCTGCACTGGTGGTGAATCCGATGGATTTTTGTTGGCATCATCATTACCAACTTCATCATTATCATCTCCACTGTCTTCTGTGTCATCATCTCCCCCATGATTGGCATGCACGAGAGGAGGACAGATTGGGTCCATGTCAACCTGAGGTGTCTTGGTCATTGGCTTCTATGGTTAACCAGTATCTTTTATTGATTCATCTTCAATGAACACCACATCTGAGCTTCTCACAATCTTCCTACTGGTTGGATCCCACAACCTATTGCCGAACTCTTCACTCAGTTGGCTGAGGTAGATGCACTGCTTTGTCTTCCTATCAAGCTTGCATCTCCCATCCCTTGGAACATGTATAAATGCCCTGCAACCAAAGACCTTCAAGTGCTTGTGTGATACCTCCTTCCCTGACCGAACTCTTTGAGGAAAATCACCTGCAAGAGGAACTAAGGGAGATAGGTTAACCACATACATAGCATTCATCAATCCTTTAGCCCAAAATGAATTAGGTAAATGAGCATGAGAGAACATAGTTTTGACTCGCTCTGTGAGTGTCTTGTTCATTCTCTCTCCAAGACCGTTGAACTGAGGTGCCTTTGATGGACTCTTCTCAAACCTGATGCCAAAATTTCTACAATATCTCTTAAAAGGCCCTCGGTATTCACCACATTGTATGACCTCACGCACTTCAATTTCCTGTCGGTTTCTCTTTCAACCTTGGCATGAAACTCCTTGGAGGCTTCAAGTGTCTGGTAGTTGTGTTTCAGCACACACAAAAAAAATCTTTCTGGAATGGTCATCAATAAAAGTCACAAAGTATAATGCTCCTGAAGGAAATATGCCCTAGAGGCAATAATAAAGTTATTATTTATTTCCTCATATCATGATAAATGTTTATTATTCATGCTAGAATTGTATTACCCAGAAACATAATACATGTGTGAATACATAGACAACCATAGTGTCACTAGTATGCCTCTACTTGACTAGCTCATTGATCAAAGATGGTTGAGTTTCCTAACCATGGATATAAGTTATCATTTGATCAGTGGGATCACATCATTAGAAGAATGATGTGGTTGACTTGACCCATTTCGTTAGCTTAGCACTTGATCATTTAGTATGTTGCTATTGCTTTCTTCATGACTTATACATGTTCCTATGACTATGAGATTATGCAACTCCCGTTTACCGGAGGAACACTTTGTGTGCTACCAAACGTCACAAGTAACTGGGTGATTATAAAGGTGCTCTACAGGTGTCTCCGAAGGTACTTGTTGGGTTGGCGTATTTCGAGATTAGGATTTGTCACTCCGATTGTCGGAGAGGTATCTCTCGGCCCACTCGGTAATGCACATCACTATAAGCCTTGCAAGCATTGCAACTAATAAGTTAGTTGCGGGGTGATGTATTACGGAACGAGTAAAGAGACTTGCGGTAACGAGATTGAACTAGGTATTGAGATACGGATGATCGAATCTCGGGAAAGTAACATACCGATGACAAAGAGAACAACGTATGTTGTTATGCGGTTTGACCGATAAAGATCTTTGTAGAATATGTAGGAGCCAATATGGGCATCCAGGTTCCACTATTGGTTATTGACCAGAGAGATGTCTCGGTCATGTCTACATAGTTCTCGAACCCGTAGGGTCCGCACGCTTAACGTTCGTTGATGATATAGTATTATATGAGTTATGTATGTTGGTAACCGAATGTTGTTCGGAGTCCCGAATGAGATCACGAACATGACGAGGAACTCCGGAATGGTCCGGAGATAAAGTTTGATATATGGGATAATAGTGTTTGATCTTCGGAAAGGTTCCGGAATTCACCAAAAGGGGTTCCGGATGTTTCCCGAAATGTTTGGGTACGAGAACACGTTATTTGGGCCAAAGGGTAAAGCCCACAAGGTTTTTGGAAAACACAAAAGGAAGTTTTGCGGAGTCCTGGGGCCAGATGCCAGGGTCCCTGGTGTCTGGGTCCAGACGCCGGGAACCCTGGCATCTAGCCCTGGAGTCCGAGAAGGACTCTTGCCTTTCAGGTGAAATCGACTTTGTGGAGGCTTTTACTCCAAGTTTCGACCCCAAGGCTCAACATATAAATAGAGGGGCAGGGCTAGCACCAAAGACACATCAAGAAACACCAAGCCGTGTGCCGGCAACTCCGTCCCCTCTAGTTTATCCTCCATCATAGTTTCCGTAGTGCTTAGTCGAAGCCCTGCGGAGATTGTTCTTCACCAACACCGTCACCACGTCGTCGTGCTGCCGGAACTCATCTACTACTTCGCCCGTCTTGCTAGATCGAGAAGGCGAGGACGTCAACAAGCTGAATGTGTGCAGAACTCGGAGGTGTTGTGCATTCGGTACTTGGATCGGTCAGATTGTGAAGACGTGGGACTACATCAACCGCATTGATAAACGCTTCCGCTTAGCGATCTTCAAGGGTATGAAGATACACTCCCCCTCTCGTTGCTATGCATCACCATGATCTTGCATGTGCGTAGGATTTTTTTTTTTGAAATTACTACGTTCCCCAACAGTGGCATCCGAGCCTGGTTTTATGCGTAGATGTTATATGCACGAGTAGAACACAAGTGAGTTGTGGGCGATACAAGTCATACTGCTTACCAGCATGTCATACTTTGGTTCGGCGGTATTGTTGGATGAAGCAGCCTAGACCGACATTACGTGTACGCTTACGCGAGACTGGTTCTACCGACGTGCTTTGCACACAGGTGGCTGGCGGGTGTCAGTTTCTCCAACTTTAGTTGAACCGAGTGTGGCTACGCCCGGTCCTTGAGAAGGTTAAAACAGCACTAACTTGATGAACTATCGTTGTGGTTTTGATGCGTATCTAAGAACGGTTCTTGCTAAGCCCGTAGCAGCCATGTAAAACTTGCAACAACAAAGTAGAGGACGTCTAACTTGTTTTTGCAGGGCATGTTGTGATGTGATATGGTCAAGACGTGATGCTATATTTTATTGTATGAGATGATCATGTTTTGTAACCGAGTTATCGGCAACTGGCAGGAGCCATATGGTTGTCGCTTTATTGTATGCAATGCAATCACCCTGTAATTGCTTTACTTTATCACTAAGCGGTAGTGATATTCGTGGAAGCAATAGTTGGCGAGACGACAATGATGCTACGATGGAGATCAAGGTGTCACGCCAGTGACGATGGTGATCATGACGGTGCTACGGAGATGGAGATCACAAGCACAAGATGATGATGGCCATATCATATCACTTATATTGATTGCATGTGATGTTTATCTTTTATGCATCTTATCTTGCTTTGATTGACGGTAGCATTATAACATGATCTCTCACTAAATTTCAAGATAAAAGTGTTCTCCCTGAGTATGCACCGTTGCCAAAGTTCATCGTGCCCAGACACCAGATGATGATCGGGTGTGATAAGCTCTACGTCCATCTACAATGGGTGCAAGCCAGTTTTGCACATGCAGAATACTCAGGTTAAACTTGACGAGCCTAGCATATGCAGATATGGCCTCGGAACACTGAGACCAAAAGGTCGAGCGTGAATCATATAGTAGATTTGATCAACAGAGTGATGTTCACCAATGAAAACTGCTCCATTTCACGTGATGATCGATTATGGTTTAGTTGATTTGGATCACATGATCACTTAGATGATTAGAGGGATGTCTATCTAAGTGGGAGTTCTTAAGTAATATGATTAATTGAACTTGAATTTATCATGAACTTAGTACCTAATAGTATTTTGCTTGTCTATGTTTGTTGTAGATAGATGGCTCGTGTTGTTGTTCCATTGAATTTTAATGCATTCCTTGAGAATGCAAAGTTGAAAGATGATGGTAGCAATTACACGGACTGGGTCCGTAACTTGAGGATTATCCTCATTGCTGCACAGAAGAATTACGTCCTAGAAGCACCGCTAGGTGCCAAACCTGCTGCAGGAGCACCACCAGATGTTATGAACGTCTGGCAGAGCAAAGCTGATGACTACTCGTTAGTTCAGTGTGCCATGCTTTACGGCTTAGAACCGGGACTTCAACAATGTTTTGAACGTCGTGGAGCATATGAGATATTTCAGGAGTTGAAGTTAATATTTCAAGCAAATACCCGGATTGAGAGATATGAAGTCTCCAATAAGTTCTACAGCTGCAAGATGGAGGAGAATAGTTCTGCCAGTGAGCATATACTCAGAATGTCTGGGTATAACAATCACTTGCTTCAACTAGGAGTTAATCTTCCGGATGACAGCGTCACTGATAGAGTTCTTCAATCACTGCCACCAAGCTACAAGAGCTTCGTGATGAACTATAATATGCAAGGGATGGATAAGACAATTCCCGAGCTCTTCGCAATGCTAAAGGCTGTGGAGGTAGAAATCAAGAAGGAGCATCAAGTGTTGATGGTCAATAAGACCACCAGTTTCAAAAAAGGCAAAGGGAAAAAGAAGGGGAACTTCAAGAAGAACAGCAAACAAGTTGCTGCTCAAGATAAGAAACCCATGTCTGGACCTAAGCCTGAGACTGAGTGCTTCTACTGCAAGCAGACTGGTCGCTGGAAGCGGAACTACCCCAAGTATTTGGCAGATAAGAAGGATGGCAAGGTGAACAAAGGTATATGTGATATACATGTTATTGATGTGTACCTTACGAGCTCGCAGAGCACTGGCATTTGATACTGGTTCTGTTGCTAATATTTGCAACTCGAAACAGGGATTACGGATTAAGCGGACACTGGCTAAGGACGAGGTGACGATGCGCGTGGGAAATGGTTCCAAAGTCGATGTGATCGGCGTCGGCACACTACCTCTACATCTACCTACAGAATTAGTTTTAGACCTAAATAATTGTTATTTGGTGCCTGCGTTGAGCATGAACATTATATCTGGATCTTGTTTGATGCGAGACGGTTATTCATTTAAATCTGAGAATAATGGTTGTTCTATTTATATGAGTAATATCTTTTATGGTCATGCACCCTTAAAGAGTGGTCTATTTTTGATGAATCTCGATAGTAGTGATACACATATTCATAATGTTGAAGCCAAAAGATGCAGAGTTGATAATGATAGTGCAACTTATTTGTGGCACTGCCGTTTAGGTCGTATTGGTGTAAAGTGCACGAAGAAACTCCATACTGATGGACTTTTGGAATCACTTGATTATGAATCACTTAGTACTTGCGAACCATGCCTCATGGGCAAGATGACTAAAATGTTGTTCTCCGGAACTATGGAGCGAGCAACTGATTTGTTGGAAATCATACATACTGATGTATCTGGTCCAATTAATATTGAGGCTCGCGGCGGGTATCATTATTTTGTCACCTTCACGGATGGTTTGAGCAGATATGGGTATATCTACTTAATGAAACACAAGTCTGAAACATTTGAAAAGTTCAAAGAATTTTAGAGTGAAGTTGAAAATCATCGTAACAAGAAAATAAAGTTTCTACGATCTGATCATGGAGGAGAATATTTGAGTTACAAGTTTGGTTTACATTTGAAGCAATGGAGAATAGTTTCGCAACTCACGCCACCCGGAACACGACAACGTAATGGTGTGTCCGAACGTTGTAATCGTACTTTACTAGATATGGTGCAATCTATGATGTCTCTTACTGATTTACCGCTATCGTTTTGGGGATATGCTTTAGAGACAGCCGCATTCACGTTAAATAGGGCACCATCAAAATCCGTTGAGACGACGCCTTATGAACTGTGGTTTGGCAAGAAACCAAAGTTGTCATTTCTTAAAGTTTGAGGCGCGATGCTTATGTGAAAAAGCTTCAACCCGATAAGCTCGAACCCAAATCGGAGAAATGTGTCTTCATAGGATACCCAAAGGAAACTGTTGGGTACACCTTCTATCACAGATCCGAAGGCAAGACATTTGTTGCCAAGAATGGATCTCTTTCTAGAGAAGGAGTTTCTCTCGAAAGAAGTGAGTGGGAGGAAAGTAGAACTTGATGAGGTAACTGTACCTGCTCCTTTATTGGAAAATAGTTCATCACAGAAACAGGTTCCTGTGACGACTACACTAATAAGTGAGGAAGCTAATGATGTTGATCATGAAACTTCAGATCAAGTTACTAAAGAACCTCGTAGGTCAACCAGAGTAAGATCCGCACCAGAGTGGTACGGTGATCCTATTCTGGAGGTCATGTTACTTGACCATGGCAAACCTACGAACTATGAGGAAGCGATGATGAGCCCAGATTCCGCAAAACGGCTTGAGGCCATGAAATCTGAGATGGGATCCATGTATGAGAACAAAGTGTGGACTTTGGTTTACTTGCCCGATGATCGGCAAGCCATCGAGAATAAATGGATCTTCAAGAAGAAGACCGACGCTGATGGTAATGTTACTGTCTACAAAGCTTGACTTGTTGCGGAAGGTTTTCGACAAGTTCAAGGGGTTGACTATGAGACTTTCTCACTCGTAGCGATGCTTAAGTCTGTCCGAATCATGTTAGCAATTGCCGCATTTTATGATTATGAAATTTGGCAAATGGATGTCAAAACTGCATTCCTGAATGGATTTCTGGAAGAAGAGTTGTATATGATGCAACCAGAAGGTTTTGTCGATCCAAAGGATGATAACAAAGTGTGCAAGCTCCAGTGATTCCATTTATGGACTGGTGCAAGCCTCTCAGAGTTGGAATAAACGCTTTGATAGTGTGATCAAAGCATATGGTTTTATACAGACTTTTGGAGAAGCCTGTATTTACAAGAAAGTGAGTGGGAGCTCTGTAGCATTTCTAATATTATATGTGGATGACATATTATTGATTGGAAATGATATAGAATTTCTGGATAGCATAAAAGGATACTTGAATAAAAGTTTTTCAATGAAAGACCTCGGTGAAGCTGCTTACATATTGGGTATCAAGATCTATAGAGATAGATCAAGACGCTTAATTGGACTTTCACAAAGTACATACCTTGATGAAGTTTTGAAAAAATTCAAAATGGATCAAGCAAAGAAAGGGTTCTTGCTTGTAATACAAGGTGTGAAATTGAGTCAGACTCAATGCCCGACCACTGCAGAAGATAAAGAGAAAATGAAAGAAGTTCCCTATGCTTCAGCCATAGGATCTATCATGTATGCAATGCTGTGTACCAGACCTGATGTGTGCCTTGCTATTAGTTTAGAAGGAGGTACCAAAGTAATCCAGAGTGGATCATTGGACAGCGGTCAAGAACATCTTGAAATACCGAAAAGGACTAAGGATATGTTTTCGCTTATGGAGGTGACAAAGAGCTCGTCGTAAATGGTTACGCCGATGTAAGCTTTGACACCGATCCGGACGATTCTAAATCGCAAACCGGATACGTGTTTATATTGAACGGTGGAGCTGTCAGTTGGTGCAGTTCTAAACAAAGCGTCGTGGTGGGATCTACATGTGAAGCGGAGTACATAGCTGCTTCGGAAGCAGCCAATGAAGGAGTCTGGATGAAGGAGTTCATATCCGATCTAGGTGTCATACCTAGTGCATCGGGTCCAATGAAAATCTTTTGTGATAATACTGGTGCAATTGCCTTGGCAAAGGAATCCAGATTTCACAAGAGAACCAAGCACATCAAGAGACGCTTCAATTCCATCCAGGACCCAGTCCAGGTGGGAGACATAGAGATTTGCAAGATACATATGGATCTGAATGTTGCAAACCCGTTAACTAAGCCTCTTCCACGAGCAAAACATGATCAGCACCAAGGCTCCATGGGTCTTAGAATCATTACTGTGTAATCTAGATTATTGACTCTAGTGCAAGTGGGAGACTGAAGGAAATATGCCCTAGAGGCAATAATAAAGTTATTATTTATTTCCTCATATCATGATAAATGTTTATTATTCATGCTAGAATTGTATTACCCGGAAACATAATACATGTGTGAATACATAGACAAACATAGTGTCACTAGTATGCCTCTACTTGACTAGCTCATTGATCAAAGATGGTTGAGTTTCCTAACCATGGATATAAGTTATCATTTGATCAGTGGGATCACATCATTAGAAGAATGATGTGGTTGACTTGACCCATTTCATTAGCTTAGCACTTGATCGTTTGTATGTTGCTATTGCTTTCTTCATGACTTATACATGTTCCTATGACTATGAGATTATGCAACTCCCGTTTACCGGAGGAACACTTTGTGTGCTACCAAACGTCACAACGTACCTGGGTGATTATAAAGGTGCTTTACAAGTGTCTCTGAAGGTACTTGTTGGGTTGGCATATTTCGAGATTAGGATTTGTCACTCCTATTGTCGGAGAGGTATCTCTGGGCCCACTCTATAATGCACATCACTATAAGCCTTGCAAGCATTGCAACACTAATAAGTTAGTTGTGGGATGATGTATTGCGGAATGAGTAAAGAGACTTGCCGGTAACAAGATTGAACTAGGTATTGAGATACCGATCATCGAATCTCGAGCAAGTAACATACCGATGACAAAGGGAACAACATATGTTGTTATGCGGTTTAACCTATAAAGATCTTTGTAGAATATGTAGGAGCCAATATGGGCATCCAGGTTCCGCTATTGGTTATTGACTAGAGAGATGTCTCGGTCATGTCTACATAGTTCTCGAACCCGTAGGGTCTGCACGCTTAACATTCGTTGATGATATAGTATTATATGAGTTATGTATGTTGGTAACCGAATGTTGTTCAGAGTCCCGAATGAGATCACGGACATGATGAGGAACTCCGGAATGGTCCAGAGATAAAGTTTGATATATGGGATAATAGTGTTTGATGTCCGGAAAGGTTCCGGAATTCACTGGAAGGGGTTCCGGATGTTTCCCGAAATGTTTGGGTACGAGAACATGTTATTTGGGCCAAAGGTGAACGCCCACAAGGTTTTTGGGAAACGCAAAAGGAAGTTTTGCGGAGTCCAGGGGCTAGACGCCAGGGTCCGTGGTGTCTGGGTCCAGACGCCGGGAACCCTGGCGTCTGGCCTTGGAGTCCGAGAAGGACTCTTGCCTTTCGGGTGAAACCGACTTTGTGGAAGCTTTTACTCCAAGTTTCGACCCCAAGGCTCAACATATAAATAGAGGGGCAGGGCTAGCACCAAAGACACATCAAGAAACACCAAGCCGTGTGCCGGCAACCCCGTTCCCTCTAGTTTATCCTCCGTCATAGTTTCCATAGTGCTTAGGAGAAGCCCTGCGGAGATTGTTCTTCACCAACACCATCACCACGCCGTCGTGCTACCAGAACTCATCTACTACTTCGCCCATCTTGCTGGATCGAGAAGGCGAGGACGTCATCGAGCTGAACGTGTGCAGAACTCGGAGGTGCCGTGCGTTCGGTACTTGGATCGGTCGAATCATGAAGACGTACGACTACATCAACCGCGTTGATAAACGCTTCCGCTTAGCGATATTCAAGGATATGAAGATACACTCCCCCTCTCGTTGCTATGCATCACCATGATCTTGCATGTGCGTAGGAATTTTTTTGAAATTACTACGTTTCCCAATAGCCTCGCAGTGCGATTTTTCAGTTATGGAGAAAACATTAGTGTGCACAATATCAAGAACATTGTCTGCACGATGTAGAGGGAGTGTACGAAATGCAACCCTATGTTGTTTACCAACAAAACAATGTGCACAGGGTTTCAAGGATATACCTTTCAACTCATGAAGGTACTCCATGCGAGCAAGAGCATGTGTGCCCTTCTCACACATATGCCCAAGCCTCTTGTGCCACAATTCAACCAAAGTGTCTTTATCGGCAATGTTCAACACCTCATTGCACAGCTTGGTTTTAGTCACATAGAGATTACATTGCCCACTTCCTCGAGCCACAATCAAAGACCTTTGATGAGCTTCCACTTTCCTTCACCAAAATAATTAGGACGTTTGATGTCATCAAGCTTGCCTTCTGATAATAAATTCAGCCTTATGTCGGGAACATGGCTCACATCATCAAGCACAAATCTGCAACCTGTGTTTGTTTCAATGCATATAGACCCCTTGCCAACAATTGTTGATGAACCACTATTTTCCATCATCACTTGGCCAGTAACACCACTAGTGTAAGATGTGAAATACCCCTTGTGTGATGTGATGTGGAAGGACGCACCTGAATCCACAACCCAACTCATGACATCATCACACACAACACTATATCATTCTTCATCTTCTAGATAGTCCTCATCTGTTGCAGTCACGACTGAACTGCTTGCAACCTCTTGCTCAGTTTTCTTTGCAAGTTTCTTACTTGTAAACTCTCTTTTGTACTTCCTGCACTTGCTCTTTATGTGTTCCGAATTGCCACAATGACAACAATTAATATTTTTCCTCTGTTTTGACTTCGATCTCCCCCTGGAATTACTTCCGCCTTGCTGAAATCTGGTGTGACTGCGTCCACAGTTCTCATTCTTCTCATGGGTTTCAACCACATATGCATCAAAATAAGAGGCATCACTGAGGGAGTCCTGGATTAAGGGGTCCTCGGACGGCCGGACTATTAACATGGGTCGGACTGTTGGGCTATGAAGATACAAGACAGAAGACTTCTTCTCGTGTCCGGATGGGACTCTCCTTTGCGTGGATGGCAAGCTTGGTGATTTGGATATGTAGATTCCTTTCTCTGTAACCGACTATGTATAACCCTAGTCCCCTCTGGTGTCTATATAAACCGGAGGGTTTAGTCCATATGGCACAATCATAATCACATAGGCTAGACTTCTAGGGTTTTAGCCATTACGATCTCGTGGTAGATCAACTCTTGTAATACACATATTCATCAAGATCAATCAAGCAGGAAGTAGGGTATTGCCTCCATAGAGAGGGCCTGAACCTGGGTAAACATTGTGTCCCCCGCCTCCTGTTACCATTAGCCTTAGATGCACAGTTCGGGACCCCCTACCGGAGATCCGCCAGTTTTGACACCGACATTGGTGCTTTCGTTGAGAGTTCTGCTGCGTCATCACCAAAAGGTTTGATGGCTCCGTCAATCATCTACAACAATGCATTCCAGGGGAAGGTTTTCCTTCCCGGACAGATCTTCGTATTCGGCGGCTTCGCACTGCAGGCCAACTTGCTTGGCCATCTGGAGCAGATCGATAGCTACATCCCTGGCCATCGGGTCAGATTTGGAAGCTTGAATTATGTGGCCGATATCCGCGGAGACTTGATCTTCAATGGGTTCGAGCCCACGACGGCTGCTCCCTGTCACCACGATGAACATGACCTAAATCTGTCATCGGACCATGCTCAGGAGATAGCACTTATAACCGCTCTGGACCTAGATCCGGAGCAGATCGCGCCATCCGAGGACGGGATGCTCAACCCCGCCACGGAAGCCGCAGACTCAACGGCGTTGGAGCCGCACACAGGTCCAACCTCAAGCGGGGCCTGTGTCATCGGAACCTCAAATCCGTCTCCGGCCATAAGTTCCGAACCACGTGCGTCCGCGCCCATCGAACCTGATTAGGCGCAGATCGTCGAGTTCAGCTCCGCGGACATCTTCTAGCACTCACCTTTAGGCGATGTGCTAAACTCACTAAAAGCCCTCTCCTTATGAGGAGACTCTCCGCCGAACTATATCCGGCTTGAATTGGAAGCTGATAATGGAGAATTTCACTTCCCACCCACCACCCACTACATAGCCACTGTCGAGGACTTAACCGACATGCTCGACTACGACTCCGAAGACATTGATAGTATGGACGACGATGCCGGAGAGGAGCAGGCACAAAAACCACCGCTTACAGGGCACTGGACAGCCACCTCCTCATATGACGTATACATGGTGGATACACCCAAAGAGAACAACGGCGACAGTGAAAATCCAGTCGAGGATAAGCCTCCTGAAATACAACCAAAGCGCCGGCGTTAGCGGCGCCGCTCTAAGCCACGCCGTGGTAAAAACAGCAATACCATCACAGGAGAAAACAATACTCCAGGCGATGCCGAAGACAATGAAGACCCCGCTGAGCCAACCTCCGAACAGGACAACCGGGAAGACGGGTGAGTTAGCCCTGATGAACAGGCCATGAATGAAGACTCGAAGGACAGTAACTATCTTCCGCTCTCCGAGGACGACGTGAGCCTCGGCAATGAAGAATTTATCATGCCTGAGGAGCCCGTCGAACAGGAGCGCTTTAAGCGCCGGCTAATTGCCACTACAAGGAGCCTGGAAAAGAAGCAGCAGCAACTTCAAGCTGATCAAGATCTGCTCAATGATAGATGACTAACATCCTAGCAGCCGAAGAATACAACCTCAAGCGCCCAACCAAAAGTTACCCAAAGCGCAAGTTGTTACCCCAATTCGATGACGAAGCGCTGGAGCCCGTCCTACCAACGTACAATGCGGCTGACCGACCACCACGTGGTCGGGACAAAAGCGGCAACTCGAGCCAAACACTAGCCCGCAGTACCTCGCCGTAAAAACAGAGACACAGCAGCTCAGGATACACACATGACCTGCAGCGTGACTTGGAAAACGGAGCAGGTCAGGCAAGATCGATCTACGGATCGCGGGGGAGTGCCCCTACCCGCAATGATGGCCACCCGGCCGGACATGACAAACATAATCACGACCGAGCCGATGACAGTAGACGAACTCCATCCGAGCTACGTCACGACCTAGCCCGATACAGAGGCGCCGCACACCCCCTCTGCTTCACTGATGAAGTAATGGAACATGATTTCCCAGAAGGGTTTAAACCCATGAACATCGAATCATATGATGGGAGAACATAACCCGCGGTTTGGATTGAGGATTTTCTTCTCCATATTCGTATGGCCCGCGGTGATGATCTTCACGCCATCAAAAACCTTCCGCTAAAACTCAAGGGACCAGCTAGGTACTGGTTGAACAGTCTGCCCAAAAACTCCAATGGCAGCTGGGAGGACTTGGAGAACGCTTTTCTCGACAACTTCCAAGGTACATATGTCCGACCTCCGTATGCCGATGACTTAAGTCACATAGTTCAACACCCCAGAGAGTCAGCCATGATTCTGGACTAGGTTCTTAACTAAAAAGAACCAGATCATCGACTGTCCGAATGCCAAAGCCCTAGCGGTGTTTAAACACAGCATCCGTGACAAATGGCTCGCGACACCTCGGCCAGGAAAAGCCGAAGTCCATGGCAGCCCTCAAGGCACTCATGACCCGCTTCTGTGCGGGCGAAGATAGCTGGCTGGCCCATAGCAATAACAATACAAGCGAACCTGGCAATGGCAAGCCCCGATGCAACAGACACAAGCGTCGAAACAACGGTGACAACACCAAAGACACGGCGGTCAATGCCGGATTCAGTGGCTCTAAATCCGGTCAGCGGAAGAAGTCGTATAAAAGAAACAACCCGGGTCCATCCAGTTTGGACCGCGTACTCGATCGTTCATGCCAAATCCACAACACCCCTGATAAACCACCTAATCACACCAACAGAGAGTGTTGGGTTTTTAAACAGGCCGGCAAGTTAAATGCCGAGAACAAGGAGAAGGGGTCCCAAAGCAAGGACGATGACGAGGAGCCCCGGCCACCGAATATAGGGGGACAAAAGAAATCCCCCCCCCCAAGTTAAAATGGTGAACAAGATATATGATACGTCTCCATTGTATCTATAATTTTTGATTGTTCCATGCCAATATTACTCAACTTTCATATACTTTTGGCCACTTTTTATACTTTCTTGGGACTAACATATTGATCCAAAGGCTCAAATGCCGCCTCGCTTGTTGCATGTTTTATGTTTCGCAGAAACCCCATATCAAACGGAGTCCAAACGGGATAAAAACGTACGGATAATATTTTTGGAATATTTGTGATTTTTGGGAAGAAGAATCAACGCGAGACGGTGCCCGAGGGGGCCACGAGGCACGGGGCGTGCCCCAGTGGGGTGGGCGCACCCCTGACCCTCGTGGGCACCCCACATGGCGGTTACTGCTCTTCTTTGGCCGCAAGAAAGCTAATTTTTAGAGAAAACTCTTGGCGAAGGTTTCAATCCAATTGGAGTTACGGATCTCCGGATATATAAGAAACGGTGAAAGGGCATAAATCCCAAAAACGCAGAAACAGAGTGAGACAGAGAGAGAGATCCAATCTCGGAGGGGCTCTCGCCCCTCCCACGCCATGGAGACCATGGACCAGAGGGGAAACCCTTCTACCATCTAGGGAGAAGGTCAAGGAAGAAGAAGAAGAAAGGGGGCTCTCTCCCCCTTGCTTCCGGTGGCGCCGGAACGCCGCCGGGGGCCATCATCATCACTGCGATCTACACCAACACCTGCATCATCTTCACCAACATCTCCATCACCTTCCCCCATCTATATTCAGCGGTCCACTCTCCCGCAACCCGTTGTACCCTCTACTTGAACATGGTGCTTTATGCTTCATATTATTATCCAATGATGTGTTGCCATCCTATGATGTCTGAGTAGATTTTTGTTGTCCTATCGGTAATTGGTGAATTGCTATGATTGGTTTAATTTGCCTGTGGTTATGTTGCTGTCCTATTGTTCCCTCCGTGTCGCGCAAGCGTGAGGGATTCCCGCTGTAGGGTGTTACAATACGTTCATGATTCGCTTATAGTGGGTTGCTTGAGTGACAGAAGCATAAACCCGAGTAAGGGGGTTGTGGCGTATGGGATAAAGGGGACTTGATGCTTTAATGCTATGGTTGGGTTTTACCTTAATGATCTTTAGTAGCTGTGGATGCTTGCTAGAGTTCCAATCATAAGTGCATATGATCCAAGAAGAGAAAGTATGTTAGCTTATGCCTCTCCCACATAAAACTTGCTATCAATCTAGTAAAGTAGTCAATTGCTTAGGGACAATTTCACAACTCCTACCACCACTTTTCCACACTCGCTATATTTACTTTATTGCTTCTTATCTAAACAGCCCTTAGTTTATATTTACGTGCTCTTTATTATCTTGCAAACCTATCCAACAACACCTACAAAGTCCTTCTAATTTCATACTTGTTCTAGGTAAAGCGAACGTCAAGCGTGCGTAGAGTTGTATCGGTGGTCGATAGAACTTGAGGGAATATATGTTCTACCTTTAGATCCTCGTTGGGTTCGACACTCTTACTTATCCAAAGAGGCTACAATTGAGCCCCTATACTTGTGGGTTATCAAGATCTTTTTCTGGCGCCGTTGCCGGGGAGTCATAGCATGGGGTGAATATTCTCGTGTGTGCTTGTTTGCTTTATCACCAAGTAGATTTTATTTTCTGTTCTAAGTTGTTTTCTACCTTTAGTTATGGATATGGAACACGAAATACCAAAAACATTAGGTGTACTTGCTACTCATGGAGATGGGGAACCTCCTAAAACCCTCGATGCTGGTTATGTGAAGAATATTATGTACTACTTTGATAATCCTGAGAAAACCCCATTCAATTATGTTATGGGAGACACGTTGGATCAACGTGAATACTTTAGGGATTATCGCTTGACACAAAAAGGGAAACTATTATGGGATCAAATTCATATGTTGCATTGGTATGCTCGTCAATTATGCTTGAGATATGATTATACTTGTTGCTCTAGGATGAAGGCTCCACACCTTCATGCAAATTCAATGATAATGAAACCTTAGCTTCTTATGCTAATGGTATATATGATTACTATGATGTGGAACAAATTGAAGAATTCGTTGCTTTTATGGGTGCTTATGAAATTGAATCTTTGTTCAAAGAGTATGAAAATCTTGATGATACTGTTTACAGACCTAAAAATTTTGCTATATTTAAATATTTTTATGGGAATTATGAATACAATTCTGATATTGATGCATTTATTGAGAAAGTCTCCGTTCTCCAAGAAGAGACTAATATTTTGCAGGAAACTATGGAAGAGGAAATTACTGAATATGTGAGCTCATTGGATGAAAAAGATGATGAGGAGAGCGAAGAACAAAAGGAGGAAGAGCGGATTAGCTACCCGTGCCCACCTTCTAATGAGAGTAACTCTTCAACTCATACATTGTTTAATTCCCCTTCATGCTTACCGAAGGATGATTGCTATAATCCCTTCAATTCATTTGAAATACCCCTTTTTGATGAACTTGATGTTTGCTATGCTTGTGGCCAAGATGCCAATATGAATTATGCTTATGGAGATGTACTTGCTATAGTTCCTTATGTTAAACATGAAATTGTTGCTATTGCACCCACGCATGATAGTCTTATTATCTTTTCGAATTCTCCCTACTATACTATATCGGAGAATTTTGCCCTTATTAAGGATTATATTGATAGGTTGCGTTTTACTACTACATTTGATGATTTTGATAGATATAATATGCATGTGCTTGCTGCTCCTACTTGCAATTATTATGAGAGAGGAACTATATCTCCACCTCTCTATGTTTCCAATATGATAAAATTGCAAGAAACTGTTTATACTATGCATTGGCCTTTACTATGTGTGCATGAATTGTTCTTTTATGACATGCCGATGCATAGGAAGAGAGTTAGACTTCGTTGTTGCACGATATATGTTACTTTGTGCTCACTACTAAATTACAAATCATTATTAATTAAAATTGGCTTTGATATACCTTGGGATCCGGGTGGATCCATTACTTGAGCATTATATGCCTAGCTTAATGGCTTTAAAGAAAGCGCTGCCAGGGAGACAACCTGAAAGTTTTAGAGAGTCATTTATTTCTGTTGAGTGCTTTTATATAGTCTAAAAACAAAAAGATAAAGAGGGGAACCCAAAAGTTTTCAAAAAGGAAAGTGAAAGTGAGAAAGACAAGCATTGTTGAAGTGGGAGAACTCCTTGAACTTTGTTCATGCTGACGAAAACTTTGTGAATCTTAATTACAAAAAAATTTCATCAAAAATAATTATCCCGTTGTACAATTCCATTGTATTATAAAAATAATGTGCCAAGGTTTGCCTTTAGGATGTTTACAATGCTTGTTGGTTTGTACGGTGCAGGATAGAAACTTTGGTTGTAGTGCGCGATTTTACATTTTTTACTAGAACGTCAAACGGTTCTGAAACTTTTTGCACTGTCTTTCTATACAAATTGTTTTTTTCCTAATTTTGGTAGAAGTTTTGGAGTACCAGAAGTATGGTGAATGTTCAGATTACTACAGACTATTCTGTTTTAGACAGATTCTGTTTTTGATGCATAGTTTGCTTGTTTTGATGAATCTATCAATTTATATCAGTGGATTAAGCCATGGAAAAGTTATATTACAGTAGACACAATGCAAAAACAAAATATGAATTGGTTTGCAATAGTACCTAGAATAGTGATTTGCTTTATTATACTAACGGATCTTACCGAGTTTTCTGTTGAAGTTTTGTGTGGATGAAGTGTTTGATCGAGAAGGTCTCGATATGAGGAAAAGGAGGAGAGGCAAGAGCTCAAGCTTGGGGATGACCAAGGCACCCCAAGTAAATATTCAAGGAGACTCAAGCGTCTAAGATTGGGGATGCCCCGCAAGGCATCCCCTCTTTCTTCAACAAGTATCGGTATGTTTTCGGTTTCGTTTCGTTCATGCGATATGTGCAAATCTTGGAGCGTCTTTTGCATTTAGTTTTCACTTTTCTTTTATGCACCATGCTGGTATGAGATAGTCCTTGGTTTATTTACAGAATGCTCTTTACACTTCACTTAAATCTTTTGAGTATGGCTTTATAGAATGCTTCATGTGCTTCACTTATATCATTTGAAGTTTGGATTGCCTGTTTCTCTTCACATGGAAAACCGCCAATGTAGAATGCTCTTTTGCTTCGCTTATATTTGTTAGAGCATGGGCATATCTTTTGTAGAAAGAATTAAACTCGCTTGCTTCACTTATATCTATTTAGAGAGATGACAGGAATTGGTCGTTCACATGGTTAGTCATAAAATCCTACATAAAACTTGTAGATCACTGAATATGATATGTTTGATTCCTTGCAATAGTTTTGCGGTATAGAGATGATAATATGTGGGAGGTTCTAGTAAATGGTTGTGTTTAGCAAGGATATTGGTGTTAAGGTTTGTGATTCCCTAAGCATGCACGTATGGTCTCCTGACTATGTAACCAAATTGGCGCACATTGTATTTTGATTGTTTATCTTTGCGTGAAGGTCGGGGGCGCGCGATGGTTAACTCCTACCAACCTCCCCCCTAGAAGCATGCGTAGTAGTACTTTGCTTCGAGGGCTAATAAACGTTTGCAATAAGTATATGAGTTCTTTATGACTAATGTGAGTCCATGGATTATACGCACTCTCACCCTTCCATCATTGCTAGCCTCTTCGGTACCGTGCATTGCCCTTTCTCACCTCGAGAGTTGGTGCAAACTTTGTCGGTGCATCCAAACCCCGTGATACGATACACTCTATCACACATAAGCCTCCTTAT
Organism: Aegilops speltoides; assembly: GCA_021437245.1. Taxonomy (NCBI): domain Eukaryota; kingdom Viridiplantae; phylum Streptophyta; class Magnoliopsida; order Poales; family Poaceae; genus Aegilops; species Aegilops speltoides. The sequence continues at coordinate 485,474,748 of CM038142.1, read as the reverse complement.
ATATTCCTCAAAACAGCCACCATACCTACCTATTATGGCATTTCCGTAGCCATTCCGAGATATATTGCCATACAACTTCCATCATCATCATATACATGACTTGGGCATTCATTGTCACATTGCTTTGCCTGATCGTAAGATAGCTAGCATGATGTTTTCATGGCTTGTTCGTTTTTTTATGTCATTGCTACGCTAGATCATTGCACATCCCGGTACACCGCCGGAGGCATTCATATAGAGTCATATCTGTGTTCTAGATATCGAGTTGTAATATTGAGTTGTAAGTAAATAAAAGTGTGATGATCATCATTATTGGAGCATTGCCCCAGTGAGGAAAGGATGATGGAGACTATGATTCCCCCACAAGTCGGGATGAGTCTCCGGACTTTGTGAAAAATAAAAGAGGCCAAAGAAGCCCAAATAAAAAAGAGGCCAAAGAAGCCCACCAAAAAAAAGAGAAAATAAAAAATAAGAGAAAAAGAGAGAAGGGGCAATGTTACTATACTTTTACCACACTTGTGCTTCATAATAGCACCATGTTCTTCATATAGAAAGTCTCTTGAGTTATCACTTTCATATACTAGTGGGAATTTTTCATTATAGAACTTGGCTTGTATATTCCGATGATGGGCTTTCTCAAATGCCCGAGGTCTTCATGAGCAAGCAAGTTGGATGCACACCCACTTAGTTTCAGTTTGAGCTTCCATACATTTATAGCTCTAGTGCATACGTTGCATGGCAATCCCTACTCCTCGCATTGACATCAATTGATGGGCATCTCCATAGCCCGTTGATTAGCCGCGTCGATGTGAGACTTTCTCCCTTTTGTCTTGTCCACATAAACCTCCACCATCATATTCTATTCCACCTATAGTGCTATATCCATGGCTTGCATGAAGATTGAAAAAGCTGAAGCGCGTTAAAAAGTATGAACCAATTGCTTGGCTGACACCGGGATAGGCATGAGGGGTACCTTGTGTTAAGAAAAGGGAGCATACAAGACTATATTATTTTGTAGGGATAGCGTTCTTTAGCATTGATATTTTGAAAGACATGATTGTTTGTTGGGATGCCCGAAGTATTATTGTTTTTATGTCAAATGATAGACTATTGCCTTGAATCACTCGTGTCTTAATATTCATGCCATGATTAGATTTATGATCAAGATTATGCTAGGTAGCATTCCACATCAAAAATTATCTTTTTTATCGTTTACCTACTCGAGGACGATCAGGAATTAAGCTTGGGGATGCTGATACATCTCCGTCGTATCTATAATTTTTGATTGTTCCATGCCAATATTACTCAACTTTCATATACTTTTGGCAACTTTTTATACTTTTTTGGGACTAACATATTGATCCAAAGGCTCAAAGTGCAGCCTGTTTGTTGCATGTTTTATGTTTCGCAAACCCCATATCAAACGGAGTCCAAACGGGATAAAAACGGACGGAAAATATTTTTGGAATATTTGTGATTTTTGGGAAGAAGAATCAACGCGAGATGGTGACGAGGGGCCATAAGGCGGGCGCGCCTGTGGTGGGCGCCCGACCCTCGTGGGCACAAAGGACATCGCTTCTTTGGCCGCAAGAAAGATAATTTTCGGGGAAAAATCTTGGCGAAGGTTTCAATCCAATCGGAGTTACGGATCTCTGGACATATAAGAAACAGTGAAAGGGCGGAATCCCAAAAATGCAGAAATAGAGAGAGACAGAGAGACAGATCCAATCTCGGAGGGGCTCTCGCCCCTCCCACGCCATGGAGACCATGGACCAGAGGGAAAACCCTTCTCCCATCTAGGGAGAAAGTCAAGGATGAAGAAGAAGAAGGGGGGCTCTCTCCCCCTTGCTTCCGGCGGTGCCGGAACGCTTCCGGGGGCCATCATCATCATCGCGATCTACACCAACACCTCCATCATCTTCACCAACATCTCCATCACCTTCCCCCATCTATATTCAGCGGTCCACTCTCCCACAACCCGCTGTACCCTCTACTTGAACATGGTGCTTTATGCTTCATATTATTATGCAATGATGTGTTGCCATCCTATGATGTCTGAGTAGATTTTCGTTGTCCTATCGATAATTGGTGAATTGCTATGATTGGTTTAATTTGCTTGTGGTTATGTTGCTGTCCTATTGTTCCCTTCGTGTCGCGCAAACATGAGGGTTTCCTGCTGTAGGGTGTTGCAATACGTTCATGATTCGCTTATAGTGGGTTGCTTGAGTGACAGAAGCATAAACCCGAGTAAGGGGGTTGTGGCGTATGGGATAAAGGGGACTTGATGCTTTAATGCTATGGTTGGGTTTTACCTTAATGATCTTTAGTAGTTGTGGATGCTTGCTAGAGTTCCAATCATAAGTGCATATGATCCAAGAAGATAAAGTATGTTAGCTTATGCCTCTGCCACATAAAACTTGCTATCGGTCTAGTAAAGTAGTCAATTGCTTAGGGACAATTTCACAACTCCTACCACCACTTTTCCACACTCGCTATATTTACTTTATTGCATCTTATCTAAACAGCCCTTAGTTTATATTTACGTGCTCTTTGTTATCTTGCAAACCTATCCAACAACACCTACAAAGTCCTTCTAGTTTTATACTTGTTCTAGGTAAAGCGAACGTCAAGCATGCGTAGAGTTGTATCGGTGGTCGATAGAACTTGAGGGAATATTTGTTCTACCTTTAGCTCCTCGTTGGATTAGACACTCTTATCGAAAGAGGCTACAATTGATACCCTATACTTGTGGGTTATCAATATACACTACCCATATCCCCAAGAGGGAGCGCAAGTGCGCGCTCAGGGATGTCTACGCGATAGAGGCAGTCGCCCCAAAATTCAACACATGGTCATCTTGCTCGATCACCTTTGATCACAGGGATCATCCGACTAGTATCCGTCAGGGTGGTTCGGCCGCACTGGTCCTCGACCCAATCATCGATGGGTTCCATCTGACACGAGTCCTGATGGACGGTGGCAGCAGCCTGAACCTGCTCTATCAGGATACAGTGCGCAAAATGGGTATCGATCCATCAAGGATCAAGCCCACCAAAACCGCCTTTAAAGGTGTCATACCGGGTGTAGAGGCCTGTTGTACGGGCTCAATCACATTGGAAGTGGTCTTCGGATCCCCGGACAATTTCCGAAGCGAAGAGTTGATCTTCGATATCGTCCCCTTCCGCAGCGGCTATCACGCACTGCTTGGACGAACCGCATTCGCTCGATTTAATGCGGTACCACACTATGCTTATCTCAAGCTCAAGATGCCCGGACCACACGGTGTCATAACAGTCAATGGAAACACAGAATGCTCCCTCTGTACCGAGGAGCACACCGCTGCCCTTGGAGCAGAAGTACAGAGCGGCCTTTTTAGGCAGAACTTTAATTCCGTGGCCAGGCTCCCGGACACTGTCAAATGAGTCTGAATTAGCCTACAGTAGGACAGTCTAGCTCTTCAAGAGCTTGACTAGCAATTTAGCCTCCGTCCCAGTCCCGAACAAGCGGCAACATTCATACCGCGCGTACATAACTATGCACTTAAAATACCATGTGCATGACGGAGGCACAGCTAGACCGTGGTCCATAGTACGGCTCAACGGCTCCTGGATCCGCATACTTTTACTTTTTCTTTTTCTTTTCAGGTCTCTTTTCTTTTCCAGGTAGTTCCTGGTGACTTGATCGACGGACCTATAGAGGGACGAGTATACCAAGACGGCAAGAAGCATTGACGTATGGGGGAATTTCCAGGTGGTTTCTTTAAATAATCGTTATGCCTGCCTTAAGGACCCGCACGCAGCTCTCCCTTGGTTGCGGCATGTTAAATAGCCCTTTTGCTTATCGCACTATTTGTACAAAATACGCTTCGACGTATTAATCAAATAACAATGGAAAATGGTTTGCGGGCCAATTTCGATGGCATTAGCCTATTAGTTTATTTTCCTTTTTTCTTGATATTTTTATCAATTGCACCCGTACACTATGGTACGTATTAATTCGCCAGGGGCTTCATTATGCTCCATACTACAACAACAAAGTCCGAACACTTTTTATAGTACAGTTCGGCACCCCGAACTTATAGCATTATATGCATCGGCTCCGAATCTTGTCTTTGGTCAATAGTTGGGTTGCCCGGCTCCTGTGCTTGCTACCTTACATTCCACTATATTGGCTAGGGTAGTAAAGGGAGAACTACTACGATTGTGTCGTGGTTCATCCCGATGAGCACCTCAGTAGAGAAAGCCAAAAACTGACTGTCATGATGCGGTGTGATCCGGTCAGCTATTCGAGAGGTTTTTAAATCTTTTGCGATTTTTTCTGCATTGTGCGATGAATCGGCTTTTATCCGATCAGGTGTTGACAGCATCCCAAGTTCGGACTTCCGAACACAAGGGGTTGCACCTAAATTTCTGTTGTCAAACTCCTATGGCTAAGTGAGGGTGATAAAGCCGTATAGTCCGATTGCCTTGTTCGTTGTGCTAAACACCTCCTTTAAGGACCAAACTTTGGAGTAAAGAGTGTTTAGATTTATCCCGAACACCCCCGTACTATCTACGTGGGGGCGGAAGCTGACGACTGGCCAACTCTCAGATTTAGCAATATGGCCGCACAGGAGGTAAAATTTTAAAATAACAAGCATTATATTACATAACGATCTTGTTTCATAATACAGGAAGGGATGACATGAGCATATTCACTCAAAGATTACATCCTTAGCACATCGCTCCGCCACAAGGCGGGATCCCTCCATAACATTGTCAAAGTACAACTCAGGGGTGCGGTGCTCCTTGCCCGCGGGCTGCCCTTCGGTCACAAGCTTCGCGACGTCCATCTTCACCCAATGCATCTTGACTCAGGCGAAAGCCATTCACGCGCCTTCGATGCAGACAGACCGCTTGATGGAATCCAGCCGAGGGCAGGCATTGACCAGCCGCTTCACGAGCCCGAAGTAGCTGCTGGGGATGGCTTCAGCAGGCCATAGCCGGATTATTAAATCCTTCATGGCTAGTTCAGCCGCCTTGTGCAGTTCGACTAGCTGTTTTAGCTGATCGCTAAGGGGCACCGGATGTTCTGACGCAAGGTATTGCGACCAGAACAACTTCTCCGTGGAGCTCCCCTCTTCAGCTCGGAAGAACTCCGCAACATCGGAAACACTGCGCGGCAGATCCGCAAATGCCCGTGGAGAACTCCAAATTCGGGTCAGTAAGAGGAACCTTTTCTTCACATATTTGCTTTGCATAATAAAGGCCTCACCTGCCGCGATTTTTCTGGCCTCCTAGATTTCTTGGAGGGTGGCTTGGGCTTCAACCCGGGCATCATGTGCATTTTGGCGAGCCTTGGTGAGTTCGGACTCTTGATCCGTAAGGTCGCGCTCCAAGGACTCGCACTTTGAAAGTGCAACTAATCCCCGGGTGGTTTTGGTAATTAATAACAACATATATATCATTGAACTAATCATTTCTTGAGAATATTTCAGAAAGTTCAGTGATATGGGTATGGCAATGACTGATGATGTGGACCCCTCAAAATGCTAAGGAAAACATTGGCAAAAGCTCAAGACTCCATTTTTGGTTTAGTGATCCAAGATCACATTGAGTCCATAGGAAAGCCAATACTATTAAAAGGGGATGAGGTTATGATGATGATCTGGTTGCTCTAAGTGCTTAGTGATTTATCTCTCAAACTATCAGCAATCTTTCATTCCAACATAAACCCATAAGTAATCTCGGTCCCACCGATTCCAAACCCACCACACCGAGATGAACCACCTCACCATATACCCAAACCCTAAGAATTTCGGATTTTCCGATTCCAAACTCGGTCATACCGAAATTGGTGTTGCCAAGCTTCAGAAACCTTCAGACTCAAATCGGTGTCACCGAGATGAGAAAGTCGGTCCCACCGAGATTGGCAAACCCTAGACTTTGGAAGAATCGGACTAACCGAGATTGTATTTTCGGTCCCACCGAAAATCCCAACGTTCACAAGATTTGAACTTTCGGTCCCACCGAGTTGTCAACTTCGGTCTGACCGAGATTGGTCAAATGTGTGTAACAGTTGGATTTTGTGTGGAGGCTATAAATACCCCTCCACCTCCTCTTCATTCGTGGAGAGAGCCATCAGAAAGAACTACCACTCCTACCTTACATTTCTGAGAAGAGAACTACCTACCCTTGTGTTGAGATCAAGTTGCTCCACTCCCACCATATGGAACTTGATTTCTAGCCTTCCCAAGTTGCTTTCCACTCAATCCCTTCCTCCACCACAGCCAAATCAGTGAGGAGAGTTGAGTGTTGGGGAGATTATCATTTGAAGCACAAGAGCAAGGAGTTCATCATCACCAACACCATCTATTACCTTTTGGAGGGTGGTGCCTCCTAGATTGGTTAGGTGTCACTTGGGAGCCTCCGTCATGATGTGGAGTTGAACCAAGGAGTTTGTAAGGGCAAGGAGATCGCCTACTGTGAAGATCTACCCCGAGTAAGGCTAGTCCTCCGTGGGCGAAGCCATGATGGCATAGACAAGGTTGCTTCTTCGTGGACCCTTCGTGGGTGGAGCCTCCGTGGACTCTCGCAGCTGCTACCCTCCGTGGGTTGAAGTCTCCATCAACGTGGATTGACGATAGCACCACCTATCGGAACCACGAGAAAAATCTCCGTGTCTCCAAATTGCGTTTGCTCTTCTCCACCTCTCATTTACTATGCGTGCAATTTACTTTCCGCTGCCACAACTCTAGAATTGCATGTGTAGGGTGATATTTGACTTGGTCATCATTGTGAACTTGCTAAAACCTACTCTAATCAAAAGGCTAAGTTTTTAAGTTGTCAAGTAGTCTAATCACCCCCCCTCTAGACATACTTCCGATCCTAAAAGTGGTATCAGAGCTTTGGTCTCCATTGGATTGGTTTCATTGCATTGACTCCATAAGCTTGGTTTCACAACCTAGGAGAGTATGGCGCCTAGTGAGGGTAATTTTCAGAGAGGTCCTTACTTTGATGGTTCAAACTTTGCTAGTTGGAAGCATAAAATGAAAATGCACATTCTGGACATAACCCCGCCGCATGGGGCATTATTTGTGTTGGCTTGCAAGGTGAGTTCTTCGAGGAAGGAAAAGTTCGGATCGCAAAGCTATCGCGGATGAGTTGCGGATGTTACGTAACAATGCTCAAGCTTGTGACATTCTCTTCAATGCTTTGTGTCCCGAGGAGTTCAACAAGATCAGCCGCCTTGAGAATGCAAAAGAGATTTGGGATACTTTGGTCGAAATGCACGAAGGTACCGAGTCCGTGAAGGAATCAAAGCTAGATGTTCTTCAAGGTCACTTGACAAGTTCAAGATGAAGGAAGGTGAAGGAGTCGCTGAAATGTACTCTAGGCTTGCTCTCATCACCAATGAGATGGCAGGCTTAGGAAGTGAAGAAATGACCGACCGATTCATCATCAAGAAGATTCTCGAGCTTTGATGGAAAGTATGACACCGTGTGCACTTTGATCCAAATGATGCCAAACTACAAAGATCTCAAGCCTACCAAGTCATTGGAAGGATTGTCGCTCATGAGATGACACTTAAAGATAAGGAAGAGCTTCACAACAAGTCAAGTGGTGCTTACAAAGCTGCAGTTGAAGCTCCCACAACCTCAAGTGACAAGCTAGTTTCCAATGAAGAGATAAGCCTAATGGTGAAGAACTTCAACAAATTCTACAAGAGTAGAAGCAAGGAAAGAAGCTCAAAGTCTAGATCATATGATGAAAAGAGATCTTCTAGTCGTGATCGAAACTGCTACAATTGTGGAAGACCCGACACTACTCAAATGAGTGTTCGACTCCCACAAGAGAAGAGAAGAATCTCCAAGAAGAAGAAGCTCAAGAGAAGAGTCGCCTAAAAGAGAGAAGGAGTAGAGATGATCGTTATGAACGAAGATCCTCTCGGAGAAGCAAGGATTCGGAAAGGAAAGACAAGTCATCAAGGAGCTACACAAGAAGAAAACATCAAGCTCATGTTGGTGAATGGGTTTCCGCCCGACTCGACAATCACTCCAAAGAAGCTATCACTCCAACTCCGAATACAGTCAAGATGAAGGTGTTGCCGGTCTTGCTCTCGTGTCCTCCAACTCCAACTCCTACGACATATTTGATTCACCAAATGAGGGAATTGGAAGATGCTTCATGGCAAAAGGCCCCAAGGTATCACATCCTGAGTTTATTGACTTTGATAGTGATGAGGATGACTTGCTTGGTGAAGATGAGCTTTTACATGATAAATCTAGTGAGCTTAGTAATGATGAACATGCTAGTAGTCTTTATAGTCGAGAAGAGTCGAATGACAATGCTATGAAGGAGATTGAGCGTCTAACTAAAGAACTAAACACTCTTAAGTTAGCTCATGAAACAACTCAAGAAGATCATAGAGAGCTCCTAAGATCTCATGAGAAGCTACGCCGAGAAGCTCAATCTAGAGCAAGAACATGAGTTTCTAAAAGCTATCAATGACGATCTTCGAAAGAAGAGTTCTTCATATCTTGCCAAACGACTTCTCTTGTCTAATTTCTTGCCACCTATTAAAACTAAGCATGACAAGCATAAGAAAAATTCTTCATCTAGTAGTAACAATAATCATGTTAAATCAAATGTTGTTACTTCTAGTAATTCTCTTGATTCCACTAACAATGTTTCAAGCCAAGTTTCACTTGAGCAAGAAAATAGTCTATTGAAAGGGATTATAGAGAAAGGTGTCTACAAGAGCCTTGCCGGAAGCAAGAGCTTTGAGGAAATTGTTCGCAAACAAGGAAGACACCGGAAGAATCAAGGAATTGGTTTTGAGCGAAAGTTCAACGCCGAAGGTGTTGAATGGGAAGAAGGTCAATATCCCACTCCAAAGTTCGTCTCTCAAGAGAAGAAGTATGATCCTACTTCTTCAAATGAAGAACAAGCTCAAGATGACCTTCCACCACAAGACCACAAGCTAAAAGGCAAGGACAAGCTTCAAGAGGAGATTGATGCATTTATTGAAGCACCCAAGGCCATGGTCAAGTGGGTTCCCAAGGCAACTTCAAGTTCTACTTCAACAAGCTCAACTACTACCCCAAGGATTCCCATCAAGATGATGTGGATCCCGAAGAAGAAGAACTAGAGAGTTCTTGAGGGTGACTCCGCCAACATACTTCACTCACATTCATTTTGGCAAGGACTTGTGCAATCAACTTCCACATCTTGCACTAGTTCATGGAGTCACAAACCCTCATGTTGGTAAGTCAAGGGACAAGGTAATCATTGCTTTCATGGACATCATCTATTGTGTACTTCAATCTATGTCCATGGATATCCTTGTTTGTTCCTTGTGGGACTAACCCATGTAGGTATTGAAAGTGCCCGAATCCAAAGGATTGCTCCCAACTCTTGGTGATCTTCATCAACATTGAGCATCCACATCTTCAACATCTACATGAAGTCTTCAATGACAACCCAAGGTTAGTTTGACCCTGTAAAAGGGGTTCTCACATCAAGGGGGAGCTTTGCTCTAAAGAAATGAGCCAAAGCATCTTCTAATGATGTGAACACATCAATGCTTTATGGAAAAGTGGTAACCCCACTTGTGCTTAAACGATGAGTATGACCTATGATCAAATGTTCTCATTTGACTCCTAAGTCAATATACTCATATATAGATGACCTAGTCATCGCCAAATTGTGTGCTAGTTGCTAAGTGTTTTGTTTGTGCATGTTTGACACATACTTCATTTGCTATCTTATTGTGTGAGCATGTTGGATGCATGATTTTATCCATTCGAGGACATCCATTTGTTGCTTTGGTCTTTTGGTTTTCTTTCTTTTTGAACAAATGGATGGACAAGAATGCCTAAGTTCCTCCCCTAGCTATCTATGCTTTCTTGTCTCAAACTCTATTCATGCTTATATCACAAACTTTGAACAAGACTTTTTGGACAGACCGAGTGAGGAGCACTTGAGCCACCGACACGCCAAAAGCCTAACTTCCAAAACCTTCTAGTACTTTCGGTCAAACCGATATACTCAAATCGGATGATCAAATCACTTGGATTGATCTAGGTTTTCACTCGGTGAAACCGAAGTTACAAATTTCGGCGTGACTGGTGTGTAATCGCACGCAGCTAACCATCTCGGTCCCACCGAAGTTTTCCAACTCGGTCCCACCGACACCGAAGGGTATATATACCCGAGGACAGCGCTGATTACTTCTTCAAACCGCTCGCCTCAAACCCTTCCGCCGTCGCCTTTGGTCTCCGGATCGTCTCCGCCATCACCTGTGCGCCCGCCGCTGGGTCTCCATCGCCGCCAACGGTCTTTCTCATCGCGCCATTGCCGCCGAGTGAAGCTCCACCGCATTGGGTGAGTTTCATCCCTCTCGTGCTCCAACCGCTGATTCAATGCACGATAGGTGTTGTCAAGTTTCTTGCCAAGATTGAAATCCTTCTATCCAGCCGCTTAGATCATAGAACAAAATTCGAGTGAAAATTTTAGGTTAGGTTTCCACGAACACATCTCGGTGTGACCGAATTGACATTCTCGGACCGACCGATTTGGCCTCTGGTCATTGTGACCGCACTTTTCGGTGAAACCGAAGTTGTGCAAATCGGTAAGACCGAAGTGAGGATTTAGTGAAACCCTAGTGCTCTCGGCTAGACCGAAACCCATTTCGGTCCAACCGAAAGTGGTGTATGTGGTCTGTTTAGACACTTCGGATTCACCGAATTTATAGACTCGGTCAGACCGACATGTATTCTGTGAAAACCTAAAACTAAAGTTTGAACTCATTCTTTTTGCAAAATCCTCTGCAGTTTGTGATAACTCTTCTATTCTGCCTATGCCTATTCTATTCACAAAGTTGTCGGTCATGTCCGATGGAAGTGACAATGTAACAGGTCCGAGATGCCGCTTGAGATTCCCGAGGCAAAGGACAAGTCCAAGAAAGCAGTTTTTCAGATGATGGAGAGAGAAGCACTCCAAGTGGATCGCCTGCAACTGCTACTGTGACCAGGAAGAAGAGGAATTCTGATGAGGAGGATTCAGACTTTGTTGCAGATGAGGAGATAACTTCTAAGCCAAAAAGGTAAGTGGTTGCCAAGGGCTATCAAGGGAAACAGACAAAGAAAGGCACCAGCAAGGTGAAGAAATCCATTGTTGTACGTAAGCTCAAGATGGAAGAAGAAACCTCCAAAGAAGATCAAGAAAACTTCCAAGAGGAAGAGGCTAGTTCATGAAGAAGCTGATGATGATGATTCTGATGAGGAAGCACCTCAGCCTCCTCAGAAGCAGAAGTTGATGGGAGATGCCATCAGGGCAGGAGCACCTCCAAAAGCTAAGCCATCAGCTCAAGCAAAGGCAGCCCAAGCCAAACCTGCTGCCAAGCCAAAGAAAACTGTGAGGAACATACCTGCTTCAGAGAAGAAGAAGGACAATGTGCCACCTGCAGAATCAGATGATGAGGCACATGTTTTGCTAAAGCTCAGACAGGAATTGCCAGTTCATAATGATGCTCATCCTCGAGCTGAAAATATGAAGGAAAGGAAGGACAAAGGTCTCAGGCTATGGAGGCAAGTTGATCCATATGCCACCAGGAGAAGGACAGCAGTTGACCCAAGATTCCACACCAGAGAGCAACAAGACTTTTATGAGACTGTGCTCATGGATAAGAAGCCAATTGTTGCTGACACCAGATATGTAGACTGGGAATACATCGACAGTGAAGAGCACAGAGACTACTTCCCACATGTGCATGAAAGCTTCACTGCTTGTGGGATTGCAGATTTTGTTGGTCAGAAGCTGACTGCTTGGAATGATGAGATGATCATGCAGTTCTATGCCACCGCACACTTCTATCCAGATGGCGTAATTGTATGGATGATGTAGAAGGCGTAGATTCCATTCAACTGTTGAAGAATGGAGAGCATTGCTGAATGCACCAGTTCAAGGGATGATGATGTTGATGTCTATGGCATTCCAAGAAGAATCACGAGTCTATGAAGAACATGTACAATGAGGTAAATGAGAAGGATGTTGAGATATGGAAGCTTGGTTCATCTATTATCTTCAGCAGGTCTCCCAACCACCAACACCATTCTCGAGGCATACTTTGATGCCTAAGTCAGAGACCACCGCATGATAAGAGGGTATTCTATCAACATGCTGCACATTCTAGATCGAAGACACCTTTTAAGGTGATGGACCCGATAGTTGAGACTATCAAGAGGACAGCAGCAGACTGTAAGAGGTCATGTGGGTTTGCTCCGCATATTCAGATGCTCATTAATGCCAAGTTTGGCACGGACACCTACCGTTGGATAGACCCCACTTGCCACCGCAGCCTGAACACGAAGATAATGAGGTTGTGATGACCGAGGATGCTCCCACATCCGTCAAGGACATGCTAAGTCCTGGTTGCCAAACAAGCTAAAGCCGAGAAGGAAGCAAGAAGAAAGCCCAAGAGCGTGCGTAACAACTTCTTGAAGCCACTCAGAGAATTGAGCTACGCCTGCCAAGATAGTGCGCCTCGGGAGAGCCTTGAGAGGATAGTTGAAGATAAGTTCCATGCTCGACGCAAGTCGATCAAGTGCAGTCACCGTCAACAAGCTTGAGGCGACATCGAGGAAGCCAAGAGGGAGAAGGCTGAGCTCATGAGGGAGATGGAAGGTGATCTAGTCCAGATGACTATGAGCAGCCTCGCTGCAAGGCTCCACAAAGCCCAGATCACTGCTATTCCAAAGGATGCAGACCCTGTGGCTACTACATCAAGACCTCCTACAGCTCCGTCGGCCCAAAGACTAGCCCAAGATTCACTCCTCCAGCTCCACAGACTTCAGCAGAAGCTTGCAGATGCAGCTATCTCCACTCCATCGACGCAGCAGAGCCGCCAGCAGAGTCCCGAGTGACGATTAGCTCTATACCTTTCGAACTTTTGGTAACTTGTTGCCAAAGGGGAGAAATTGTATAGATCATAGGGCTTCGAGAGAGAGTGCTCGTTTTTGCTCTTTCGCTTATGGTTTTCCTTGAGATACTTTGAGTTCTTTGAGACGTTTCGTGTGTTTGATACTACGCTTGTTTCTATCTTGATGAGTGCTTGATCATACTATGCTTAATGTGTGCTTGATGTCTATCATATTCCATTCATATCTTGTATGATCATTTACTCATGTCTTGGTGATTGGGTGCATGTTATTCATTCTTATCATTTTGTGCGCTTCCACCAAGATGTATGTGACATGGAAGAGTAACCCATGATCCTAATCGATTGTGCATTTGCATTCAAACGCAAATCTTAAATAATGCACAAATTTAGGGGGAGCTCTTGCTTATCACATACTTCTCAAAGCGACGATGTTATTCATTGATTATATCATTTGTCGAAGCTTTGATCTATATGTTGTCATCAATTACCAAAAGGGGAGATTGAAAGTGCAACTAATCCCCGGTGGTTTTGGTAATTAATAACAACATATATATCATTGAACTAATCATTTCTTGAGAATATTTCGAAAGTTCATTGATATGGGTATGGCAATGACCGATGATGTGGACCCTCAAAATGCTAAGGAAAACATTGGCAAAAGCTCAAGACTCCATTTTTGGTTTAGTGATCCAAGATCACATTGAGTCCATAGGAAAGCCAATACTATTAAAAGGGATGAGGTTATGATGATGATCCGTTGCTCTAAGTGCTTAGTGATTTATCTCTCAAACTATCAGCAATCTTTCATTCCAACATAAACCCATAAGTAATCTCGGTCCCACCGATTCCAAACCCACCACACCGAGATGAACCACCTCACCATATACCCAAACCCTAAGAATTTCGGATTTTCCGATTCCAAACTCGGTCATACGAAATTGGTGTTGCCAAGCTTCAGAACCTTCAGACTCAAATCGGTGTCACCGAGATGAGAAAGTCGGTCCCACCGAGATTGGCAAACCCTAGACTTTGGAAGAATCGGACTAACCGAGATTGTATTTTCGGTCCCACCGAAAATCCCAACGTTCACAAGATTTGAACTTTCGGTCCCACCGAGTTGTCAACTTCGGTCTGACCGAGATTGGTCAAATGTGTGTAACGGTTGGATTTTGTGTGGAGGCTATAAATACCCTCCACCTCCTCTTCATTCGTGGAGAGAGCCATCAGAAAGAACTACCACTCCTACCTTACATTTCTGAGAAGAGAACTACCTACCCTTGTGTTGAGATCAAGTTGCTCCACTCCCACCATATGGAACTTGATTTCTAGCCTTCCCAAGTTGCTTTCCACTCAATCCCTTCCTCCACCACAGCCAAATCAGTGAGGAGAGTTGAGTGTTGGGGAGATTATCATTTGAAGCACAAGAGCAAGGAGTTCATCATCACCAACACCATCTATTACCTTTTGGAGGGTGGTGCCTCCTAGATTGGTTAGGTGTCACTTGGGAGCCTCCGTCATGATGTGGAGTTGAACCAAGGAGTTTGTAAGGGCAGGGAGATCGCCTACTTCGTGAAGATCTACCCCGAGTAAGGCTAGTCCTCCGTGGGCGTAAGCCATGATGGCATAGACAAGGTTGCTTCTTCGTGGACCCTTCGTGGGTGGAGCCCTCCGTGGACTCTCACAGCCGTTACCCTCCGTGGGTTGAAGTCTCCATCAACGTGGATTGACGATAGCACCACCTATCGGAACCACAAGAAAAATCTCCGTGTCTCCAAATTGCGTTTGCTCTTCTCCACCTCTCATTTACTATACGTGCAATTTACTTTCCGCTGCCACAACTCTAGAATTGCATGTGTAGGGTGATATTTGACTTGGTCATCATTGTGAACTTGCTAAAACCTACTCTAATCAAAAGGCTAAGTTTTTAAGTTGTCAAGTAGTCTAATCACCCCCCTCTAGACATACTTCCGATCCTACACACTTCTTGACGGTGTCCTGGAGCTCCTGTTGGACCTCACTGGCCCTGGCCTCGTGCTTCTCACAGGCGGCCTTTTCCTTGGCCGCTTTCTCCTTGACCTCGGCCAGCGCCTTCTTGAGAGTCTCCACCTCAGTCGCCGCTCCTAACAAACAAAATGGAACTTTAGATAAACCAAAGTATTCATCCTTCCTGAATATATACAAGGTTATTGCATACCTTGACTATCTTCCAGCTGCTTTTTCACGCGGCCGAGCTCCTCCTCGGTCCGCTCCAGACTTTGCTTTAGTCCGGAGACTTCCGCAATATGCGAGGTCGTAGCCAGCAGCGATGCCTGCTTTTTCACAAAGACATATTAGGTTATACTCCTGCGAAAATTATTTGATCCTTTGTTTGGCTTTTATTTCTGAACACCGGACAGTGTATCAGGGGCTACTGTCTACACCGTGACATTCTTTTTATAATTGTGTTGCTTACCTCAAAGCCTGTTAGAAGGCTTGTGCACGCTTCAGTCAGTCCGCTCTTCGCGGACTGGGTCCTCTCAATCACCGTACCCATAAGGGTACGGTGTTCTTCAACAATGGAAGCGCCTCGCAGCGCTTCCAGCAAACTATCTGGTGCCTCTAGATGGACAGAGGTCACCGGTGGAGTAGGCGCACCTCCCTCTTTCGAAAGAGGCGGCCTACCTGATTCTGGAGCCGCATGGGACTCCGGAACTGTATTCGGCTGGGGCCCCAATTGGATATAGCCCCCATCGTCGGTGTCCATGGGGGTTTGCTCCCCCATGTGTTCGGCCACCGAGGTTTCGCCCTCCGGTGCCGCCCTGATGGCCTCCAGAGTCTCTCCCTGGCCTAGGACCCTTCGGGACAACACCTCGGTGCTATCCATGTCCTTGGGAGAGGAGGCCGTAGGAAGGGTCCTGCTGTCCATCGCTTCTAGGTCCAGCGAGTCCTCCGAAGATAAGGACAGCTCGAGGTTGGACCGAGCCGGACTGCAAAGGCATGATTAAACACGTTAAAACAATGAAGTAAAGAGGCCGGATATATGAATGTGTCCGGGTACTCACGATGTGGCCAGGGGCTTGTCCTTGTGCTCCCATTCCGAGCTGCTGTCGGTGGCCGCTGCGGAACTTTCCGAAAGGGAGGTTTTCCCCTTCTTGGACGCCTCGGCCTCCAGACGCGTGGAGGCCGTCCTTTTGTTTCTTCCCCCCCCCCCCCCCGGGGAGGGGGGATGGCTTTCTTCTTCCTCCTCCTCTTCCTCGTCGTCTTCGGCGATGGAGGAATGAGTCTCGGCGTCTTTGGACGTCAGATCCAAAGTGCCCTTGCGACGAAGACCACCTCTGGTCCCCTTGGCCTTCTTCTTGGACTTCTTCTCCGGCACTTGATAGGGTGTCGGAACCAGCATCTTCATTAGAAGAGGAATCTCTAGATCTTCAGGCAGCAGAGCCAGACAGTAAATCTGCTCCGCCTTCTTTGTCCAGTTCTGAGAAAATCAGTTGGGAGGCTTAGGCGTCTTCCTCGAATATGCAAGTAAAGGATATACCTTGAAAACAGGGAAAAACTTACCGGGCTGGCAGGATGGGTCAAGTCGTGCCCACGGTCCTTGGTCATGCTCGGTCGCGTCTCGCTAGACTTGACAAGCACCTTCCAGATATCTTTGTGCGTAGTATCGAAGAACTGCAGCAGAGTCTGGTGTTTGGCCGGATTGAACTCCCATAAATGACAGGTCCGACGTTGGCACGATAGGATCCAGCGAACAAGCATCACCTGGATCACGTTGACGAGCTTTACATTCTTGTTTATCATGTTCTGTGCGCGCGTCTGAAGCGTTGTTAGCTCGTCCGCCGAAGACTAGTTCAAACCCTTCTCTTGCCATGAGGTGAGCCGCATCGGGACTCCAGACCGGAATGCGGGAGCCGCGGTCCAAATGGTGTCGCGTGGCTCTGTGACGTAGAACCACTTTGATTGCCACCCTTTTTACGGTCTCCACGAAGGAGCCGTCGGGCCATGTGACGTTGGGCATCTTGCCCACCATGGCGCCTCCGCACTCTGCCTGTTGACCACTCACCACCTTCGGCTTCACATTGAAGGTCTTTAGCCATAGTCCAAAGTGAGGTGGGATGCAGAGGAAGGCCTCACACACGACAATAAATGCCGAGATGCTGAGGATGGAGTTGGGGGCCAGATCGTGGAAGTCCATCCCGTAGTAGAACATGAGTCCGCAGACGAACGGGTGGAGAGGGAATCCCAGCCCGCGGACGAAGTGTGAGATGAACACCACCCTCTCCTGGGGCTCCGGGGTGGGGATGATCTGTCCCTCGGCCGGAAGCCGATGGGCGATTTCCTTGGCCAAGTACCCGGCCTCCCAGAGCTTCGTGATATGCTTCTCCTTGACGGAGGAGGCCATCCACTTGCCCCTTACTCCGGATCCGGACATGGTTGATGTGCTTTTTTGGGCGGAAAAGATGAGAGCTTGGGCACTGGAGCTCGAGAATGCATGGGCAGAGGAAGGAGAAGGCGTGGGTGAAAAGGGGTGAATCCTTATCTCTTTATAAAGGCAGTGAATATAAAGCACCTCCCCACTCGCCTTAAAACTCGCCTAGGGCCGTGCAAATGGCATGGTTGGGTTACCCATGCCCGTATTGATGAGAATCCCGCAATAAGGGGACATGATCTCTGCTTTGACAAGACGTGCTGATGAAACAGCACCTCGAAATATGGAGCGGCAGGCTAAAAAAGGTTCGAATAATGGCCGGGTGGTGACGTGATGTCATGCTAAGAAAAGTTGTCAGTGGATTGGACTCGTGGAGTATTATACTCTCTACGGTTGTGTGTGGAACTTGTTTTGCAGAGCCGGACATGATTCTTGTGTTCGAAGACTATTTTGGAGTATTCGGAGAAGGAACCCGCCTTGCAATGCCGAAGACAATCTGCGCGCCGGACTCACCGTCATTGAAGCCTAGTTCAGGGGCTACTGTGGGAGTCCTGGATTAAAGGGTCCTCGGACGGCCGGACTATTAACATGGGCCGGACTGTTGGGCTATGAAGATACAAGACAGAAGACTTCTTCCCGTGTCCGGATGGGACTCTCCTTTGCGTGGATGGCAAGCTTGGTGATTCGGATATGTAGATTCCTTTCTCTGTAACCGAGTATGTATAACCCTAGCCCCCTCCGGTTTCTATATAAACCGAAGGGTTTAGTCCATAGGGCACAATCATAATCACATAGGCTAGACTTCTAGGGTTTTAGCCATTACGATCTCATGGTAGATCAACTCTTGTAATACACATATTCATCAAGATCAATCAAGCAGGAAGTAGGGTATTACCTCCATAGAGAGGGCCCAAACCTGGGTAAACATTGTGTTCTCCGCCTCCTGTTACTATTAGCCTTAGACGCACAGTTCGGGACCCCCTACCCGAGATCCGCCGGTTTTGACATCGACAATCACCCTTTTCCTTCTTTCTGACTTCTTCGTTCAGCATGTTGTTCTTCACCATCTCCAAAGTCAGCCTCCCATCCGAAGCTGAATTGACAAGTGGCACAACAAGCGTGTTCCAACTATCAGGCATGGAACTCAGCAACAACAATGCTTGCACCTCATTCTCAAAGTTGATCTTCATGGATAATAGTTGATTTATATGGCATTAGAAGACATTCAAGTGCTCAATCACACTTGTGCCATCTCGGTACTACAACTTTTGCAAGTCTTTTGATCACCGAGGCCTTGTTCATTGATGTCTTCCTCTTATACATAGACTCCAATTTCTACCACATCTCATACGCATTTGTGTCATTTGCAACATGGTGGAATGTATTATGGTTGATGTACAACCGAATCATACCTACTGCCTTTCTGTGCAACACTCTCCATTCTTCTTCCGTGACACCTGTGGGTATCTTGTCTTTAACAATTGGCTCATACAAATCTCTGCAATAAAGGATGTCTTCCATCATGGGCTTCCATAATGAGTAATGAGAAGAATCAAGTTTTATCATGCCACTTGTAGTAGCGCTTTCTTCCAAAGCCTTTGTGAGCAGCACTTCTAGCAACAGTAAAGCAGCTGGGATTAGCAACCTCCTAAGCAACCAAAGCCCTGATGCCACTCTGTTGGAAATTAGCACACAAATGCACTTGTGGTTAACTGGAAACTATAGCGGAAACAAAGTAATCTCAGCACCACATCATGTACTAACTCAAGGATTGTTACTTAGCATTAAGGGAAACATATGCAACAACATATATGGAGGTAAAATAAGTTACTCAGTAGACAAGACGCTCCTTAGACGAGTGTCTTATGGTAGGAGTAACTTTCTGGATAGCAGCAAGCATCAGCAAAGAGACACCAGATTTTTACGTGGAAAACCCCACGGGCCGAAGCCACCCAAATCCTCTTCCACTATTATCAAATGTGGGATACAACAAGTTCTTCTCTAGATAGCACTAGAGGATCTCATACATCAAGATTTTTGAATCTTAGATGAACACAACAAGATTTGTGGCTCAAGAGCTAGGGATTGGAACAACTCACCAAAGATGGTGGAATTAGAGCTCGAAGGAGACAAGGTAATGGATCTGGACATCACAACCTTGGGGAGGAGCTCCCTTTGCCTCTTCCTTCAATCTTCCTTTCTTTTCCTTTCCCTCTTGCTTTTCTCTCTTTCTTCTCCCTTGGAGGCTGAACTGATTTTTGTCACACTTGGTGGTGGCTGCTGGAGGAGGGTAAAGCATCCCCATTCTCTCATGTACAAAGTCCGATGGCCCTAGGTCATAACCCTAATTGGTAGTGAGCTTCTGCACCTCTTTGGGCTGCCTAAAAAGGCTTCAAATGATCATCTCCTCACAACCCACATGAGGAGGATATCCCAACAGTTTTTATCCCTCACGTTGAGGAGGTTTGGTTTTCCTCTTAAATTGTTTGTGTCTTGTGCGTATTATTTTGTTATTCTGCTACTTATTATCGAAGCGTTCGGCGCAAGTTGAGATGCTTGTGTCATGCATATTTACTATATCGTGGAATCGGTGCATTGCTTTGTTTTTGTCCAGCTTCACTACATGTGTGTGTGTGTGGGGGGGGGGGGGGGGGATGTGTGTGCTGTCGCAACTCACAAGTGTCCATACATCTGAAAGTTTTACAAGATGTTTTAAAACAGAGCAAAAAAATTCCGCTTTCCGTATTAAAAAAATCCATCAAAAAAGAAGTAATAAATCCGCACTTCGTCCTTAAATCTTTTGCCATGTCCTGGTCTGAACGTGTTGAAACAAACTTTTCTTGTTGCCGTGCAAGGAAAACCACATCGGAAAGCATCGGTTGTCATTAATTAATTGCGAACAGATGATTGTAGACCCCAGGGTGCTAACCAGAAACATCGAACTTGATGGTGAAACCGAAAAATTTGCTGTACATATTTTCTCTCCAAATGGAGGTAAGTTGGTCTCACATGGTTAACAACATTTAGGCTGAATACCGAGCCTGTTGCCATCTATGTATAGTAGTACTCCCTCTGTAAACTAATATAGTACTCCCTCCGTAAAAAAATACAGAACGAGGAGTTCAAAATATACCATGTTTTATATCAGCTTAAATTTTCAGACAATTAGCACTAGTTCGATTTCGGACAGTTCCAATAAGAGCAGTACATGATCGCCCTCACTTGTCGTCTCCATTTGTCGAGGTCGGCAGCGGACAGTGATACGGGAACATGCACACCCGATCCAAAGCTGCACTATAAAACTCCCCCCTGGCTCTGTTCAACAAGAATTTCCTACGTTTCTTTGTAGTTTCCTGTCCGTCCTGTATAATGCCGGCTACCTTTCCATTGCCACCATGCCAAGATCGTCGACAATCCTGGAAATTCCACCAGCACTCCTTGTCCTTGCACAGAATCATAGCAGCCATGAACTCCCAAACCTTTCCCGCCCCCTTTGTGTCAGCATGATTACATAAATAATCAAGCAAGCTACAAGACTTATAATAATACTCAATGTGCATGTACTTGGTGTTGGACAAAGTCGCGGACGCAGAGACATCGGGATACCTTTGTCTCGCCTTTACTTTGCAAACATCCTCATGGCTCTGACCGTCTCGCACTTATCATATTCTCCTCGTGCCGTATCAACGTCATTCCACCATAATTCTATTCAATTCTCTGCCATCATTCGCCCACACACAAGCACACACAAGCCGTCCACAAGTTCTTGTTTTTGATGGATGGATGGCAAATGGCAATTCTCAGCAGCGTGGCCTACTAAGATGCTTAGAAATCTCTGTAACATCACATGATGCAGCAATCAGGAGAGCAACCCTTTTGTTTTTAGGCTTTTGCGCGCTCTTTGGGTTCTCTGAATTGGAAGTACCTCTCAGCGTGTTGCCGGTGTAATAATTCGACACGGCACGGCACGGCACGGCACAGCGCAGCGCTGCATGATTTGGATTACGGCCGTCGATTTCTTTTAGGTTGTGCCTAGGCTTAGCTTCCTCAGAACAATCATTATTCAGAGTGCTTGATAGGACATTCTTTCATCAGTCGCCCCCTTAACCCATTTGGTTTTCCTACCAGTCGCTTTCTCCGGCGAACAACGAAAGGGTCAGGACGCACGCGATGGTGTTTGGAAGAGGTTGTTTCTCTTGCCGTGACAGTGATTATTCCAAACTGCACTGTTGTTTCTTCAGGCCATTCGTCTGTCCTTACCAGAAGGGTACTGACATGTGCTGATTCGAGGTCTCAGTTTCAGTAGATTTTGGAACCATCTTGCCTGAATTGCATCGTCTTGTCGAATGTCAACCAATAAAAATCAGTTCTGCCAAACCCATGTTTAGTCATGGTTGAACAGAAAACAGATGCTCGTAGTATTATAAAATGGCACCATTAAAAGGGAGACGTCGATGGATAATGCTGTGGTCGCCTCCCTGCAAGGGAATTAGCGGCCCATAACGTGTCACTTCCCTTGTTGGGTTCGCCCGGTTTTCTGTTAAGTGTCAACTTCTGCCATGAAAGAAACCCCGCAAGTTGCGCCTGTCGTGCTCCTCCATTACTCTCCCCCACGAATTTTTTTGTTGCTAATTGGTCCCCTTCATTTCGCCATACCAGATAACACCAAGAAATGAGCAAGGCGCATACCGAAATTCGGTCGACTTAACATCACTGTTGACAACTACTCCCTCCGTCCCAAAATAACTATCTTAACTTTATACTAACTCTAGTATAAAGTTGTATTAAGCTTGAGACACTTATTTTAGGACGGAGGGAGTAGTTAAAAGGACATATGAAGGACAGAGAAACCGGATATTTATATATGGTTGATTGAAAAGTAAACCCCTCTTGCTCCATCGTTTCTCCGAGCTTGCGAGAGAATTCAGCGCAATCGACATGCAACATGTACAGAAAACATTCAGACTTTCAGAGGCCTGTGACGCGCTCTGCAAACTGAAATCCTCGCTCTTTTCCCGGAGAGTCGACGGGCAGGGGGATGGGGGTGACTGACTGGTACCTGGCATCAGGCATTGAGTTGCCAGACTGACTAATCAACTATTACCACAGGGTACTTACTTACTTACTAAACCGGCCCTCCTCCTCATCTTGTTATTATGGACCGGTGCCACCAGACCGAGCTGCATCCCATGTCGGCGTCGATCGGGGTCTCTACTGCGCCGCGGCCGCGATCGACGACGACGACCGGCTGGGCCACGCCGAGGGCGGCCTCCAGGAGGCCGCCGTCTGTTGCTTGCGCCTCTTGGGGTCCTCGAGCTCCGACGTCAGCATCTCGAACATCACCTGCACGTCCTTGTATCCACAGGTCTGCACGTCCTCGTGAAGCTTCAGTATGCTGCCTCCACCGCCTGCACGCACGAACGCACGGGTTGGTTTCAGATAAGGGTTTTGTTGTCACTGTCATGGGTTTCTCCCCACACTTTGTCAGTGGAGAGGAAAGCAGGAGCTATGCTATGCTGGCTTCTTCTACACCTTAGGAAATTCGTGGGGGGATGAAAGATATGTGGCACTCGTTGCCACTCGTGCGAATGGAATGACACCTCAGCTTCTTTCAAGAGAATAATGACACCTCAGCTTTTTTTAAGGGAATAATGACACCTCAGCTTGTTGTGTATACTTGTTCCCTTTCTCTTTTTTTCACTCATTTCATGATTTTTAGCAACATGGTGACTTTATTAGCTAAAGAAAGATATTATATTTGGTAATGAACTGAAATAAACACGAGTACGCGACAAGTTGCCTTGTAAACGCTTTTCATGTCACCATCTCCTACTTCACCTTTCTCGTCTTGGCGTCCTTAACAAATAAATGGTGAACTAGCAAGTTGATTGGGCTCTAAGAAAGTGTTGTTCCTCCAGGTCCATTCCTTTCTTGGCAGGTCGAACAACTTGGCAACTGGCGTCATGGGCCTAGCACAAATGGCAAAGCCACTAAGGCCCGTGTACTAAAGTTGTATCTATTAATAAGACCTTGGGGCCATAAACAATAATGGGCTTCCACTTCCACCACTGGCGATATCACCGAAGCTGCCGAGTCAAGGGTGTCTTTTATTCCTCTGGATAAAAAGGGCGGGCGATCTAAAGCACACAACAGCATACATAGCATTATTGGCACCACACAGAAACACCAGAAGCTATCTAGACAAGGAAAAAAACTCCCAGAAGAGGAAGTAAAAGATGAAGTAGCATCTCATTCTCACCTCACCCGTCCCGCAGCAAAAAAAGAAGGAAAAAAAAGTGAAACCAACGGGGTAAAGGGAGACATTCGATATTCTTCTACCGCGAAATCGACGGCCAAACGCACCCCGTCATGCATCCTTATCTAGAAACCGCACGCGCTTTTTTCCTCAGCCAAGAACATTCCCCACCTTGGATTCTCACCACGAAGCTTCTTCGCCTCCTTTTCCACTACCTAAAACTTTACCACAAAGGCGCAAGGCACACATGAATATATACCTCCTTTATTCCCAGCCCCAAGCGAGACCGATGGAGCGCCGCAAGTTCACTGACACGGCGACGTGTGGCTTTTTTTTATGGGATGGCAATGCATACCATGGTGAGTGACGTGCTCCATGTTGCTGCAACGAACGGCTGGGGACAAAAAGGAAAGGAGATAGCTCCACAAAGATACAAAACAAATTGTAAAGGTTGCCATCGCCTATTGGCCGGCTATCATCACCCCGATCTCCAAAAAACTGCTATCATCGCACTGTTCCAACAGAAAAAGGATGTAGACGCCTTGGACGGCTCCGGTGGCCTGCCGCGTTCTTCCCCGGGGCCCCGGTTGATTTGTGCATACGATCATTGTGCCTACGAGTACTGGTATTACAACACAGTGTCCTACGATGATCCTGCCATAGGTCCGTGATCATAATTAAGCTCGAGTTCTAGACAAGTTGGTGGGCACTATCTCCCAATGATTGTGTGGTCGAGTGTCACATTTTTCCATAGAAAGCCTCCTGATGAGCGCAAGAGAACCATTGGCAGTGGCAGACCGCTCCCCTTGCGCACCGCCGCAGCCGGAAAAGGCACAGTTCAGACGGCACGAGCTTAGCTGAATTATTGGAGGGCAATGGCAATGCACACTTGCTAAGACAAGGATCTCAAGACCAGAACCAGACAAGCGAAGCTGCGAGAGAGAAGAGGACACGACAAGCAGCACTGCTACTACTTTTTCTCTCTATAGATAGATTTGCACGGCGCCAAGGAAGATCTGTGCAGGTGTGTGGTAAAGATAATTCATCAGTAATTAACCGTGCGGCAAAGATCAGATGGCGCATCGTAGTAGACCAGCAGGCCCACGACACTTGTCGGCGCCTACTGGGTATGGACGGTACCGGCTGGCCGCACAGTGCGGCTAGCGCCAAGTACTGGCGACGAGATCTCACACTGTGCGGCGCTGCTAATTCATTCCCCGCACTTGCAGGCTGCTGCCAAGTTCCTTGTATGTACAGTCGTGTACCGACAGGGGAGGTTGACTTCCTTGGCAGCGCATTCAGTCTCGTGCAAGTGCAGAGTGGAGCAGTATTGTTTTGAAGAGAAGTATACCTAACTGAACCCGTTGAAATTCGGAAGAAATTTTCAGCATGGGTGCCATGGTCGACAGCAGAAATTGAGAAAGAGGTCGCCGGACTTTTCACCTCGGGGCCCGCGTGCGTTAGAATATGTGAGGGGAGGAGCTAGATTTGGGAGGGAGGACGCTAGTGCGAGATGACGGGGCGCAGAGGTGTGGCTTCTAGACTGAAACTGCAAAGTCCAATCCGATCTACCTAGCTAGTTGTATTTTAGTGGAGAAGTATCACATTCCAAAATGGATTAGTCTTTGACCCTTGTGAATTAAATTGACGAGTGTGGTCAATGCCGTAGGGGCGAAGAATTGCCGATTAAAGTAAGTTTGATCCAATTATTATACAACTATTGTGGAAAACAGCTGCAGGATTCAGTGGTTTCTTGCGGAGGCTGTATAAACTACTGACTAATTATGCAGACTGAAGCATCGCCTAACCGCTACCGAACTCTGATAAGTTTCTTAAGTTTTGGATTGGGAGAGGAAAGATGAAGAAGACAGTAATAAGCATGGCTAGGATATCTATCACTGTCCTGCTGAGTATGAAATTCTCTGTTCATCCAGGCAATTGCAGATTAAACCGAATAAACCTCAGCCACGCGCGTGTCACCTACCTAGAATTCTAGATGGTACTGTTTTGTCCCGCAGAGTGGAGTGGTAAAACAATCCACGAGTGAATTCCGCAGCGATCGCCACGGGAACTCAACTGAAGTCGGAGGTGTCGCTCTGCGTGTGGCAACTATAAACCTCTAATTCAGAGCGTCGCAACTGACTCAACTGATCAAACAGCCAGACACTGGAGTACCACGCATCTGATCTGCGTGTTAGCCGTGCCCAGGGCCACGGATCAACCAATGGACGACGGTGAAGAGGGGGCGGCGGTGGCGGCGCGTACCTGTCTTGCGAGAGCGGACGCGGGTGGAGACGGCGGCGAGCGCGCGGCGCGCGGGGAAGACGACCTTCTTCCGCCACCAGGCCATCATCGCGCGCACGGGCGCCGGTATCCTCGCGGCGGCGGCCAGCCTCGACGCCCACCTCTCTCGCTCGCTCTTGCTGGGTATGGGATTTTGATCTCGAATCGAATTGAACGCGCCTCTCGATCGCCTCCCGACTGACGCCGCGCGGGCTGATGGGTACTGTTGGGCTGCTGTTTATAGGCGAGGGCGGGGCAGCGGCGCTGGTTGTTGTTGGTTGGTTGCACTCGCTGCGTTTTGGATTCGTGTGCTCTGCTCTGCCTTTTTTATCTCTCGCGTGCCCCTCGCGTGCCTAGGGCTTTGCTGCTATCCCCACCCCCGGCCCGGCCCCTGGAAAAAAAAAATGAAGGATGCATACTATTGAATTCATGCACCCTTCCAAAAATCCGGACTAATGAAGAGAGGTGAACAATATATCTCAACACATACAAGGGTCTAATGCGTATTCCATCCGTCATGTTTATTGGTTAACCACTAATTTTAGGTCAACTTTTCAATCATATATGTTTGACTAGCCAGATATCTCTACTATATTGAACGGAAGTTGGTGTTTGTACGTCACCAAATGCGGTTTCCTCCCTCCCCTTTGGTTTGGAATAATCTAAACCAAATAGATGTTTTTCTTACCTTATCCTAGTGAAAACCTAGCATTAAATCAATCAAATCTTACTAAAACCATGTCCTGCATTAACTTAATTAAATCAAATGTAATCTTGGTAAAACCTTAACTAATCAAATTTTACTTTTCTTCTCCTACCCATACTTAAATCAAATCAAATCTTACCAAAATCTAGAATATGATTTCCCGCAAAAAAAATCTGGAAAATGATGGGTGTAACGTATATGTCGGACACGATTGGTGTTGAACCATTATAATATGTATGCCCCCATTTGCAACACACGGAAAATTAGCAGGTTAGTTTTATGGTGGAATAACTATACTTATATTTAGTCAAATCCATGGTCAGAGTTTGATCCAAAAAATGAGGATGACTAATAAACTTGGACAAATTAAGTACCATAAACTGTTTTTTAATACTGCAAGTACAATCGCAAAAAAAACATAGATGCACATAGGCCCACACTCATCTACTGGATATTAGGCTCGTAAAGCTTCAAGGTTAACGAAATCACGACAAAGATCATGCCACCGACTATAATATCAACATGCTGAAAATTTAAGGCGCTTTAATGAGATGTGAGTGCATTAAATGCACAATTTAGTCCATGATGAACTAGGCATTCAACCAATGGTTAAATCTTGAGCCACTCTAAACTACAGAGATTTCAACATGTGGTATGTTTATACATCAACCCGTCTCCTACGGTCCCCCCACCCTCCCCATGACCTCGTTCATCAAAATTCTAGAGTGTGACCTGTTGAATTTCGTAGAAAACACGTTTGCGGTTGTTTCTTGATATGTACATAACGTTTGAAGAGGATGAATTCATGCTAAATGAAGTGGGTTCTGGTAGAATGTGATTTCCACATAATGTATATTTTGTGGCTCGTTGCGGACTATTGACGGGCTAGGTACTTGGATGGTATTTCCAAAAAGGCACACGCCAATGCACAAGCTTCACCCACATTCAGTTATGGAAAGTTCTACAAAGTGACTTGTTGAGTTCTGTAGAAAATACAGTCGGAGATTGTTTTTTCCGATGTGTCCATAAATTTAAAGAAGATGAAGGCACAAAAAAAGTGAACTTTAGTAGAATGCAAGTTCAGCAAAAGATGTCGTGACCTATTGAAATCCGTATAAAACACGTTAAGGGTTTGTTTTTTCGATGATCCATAAGATTTGAAGAGGGCAAAGGCACGCAAAATAAAGTGAATTTTAGTACGATGCAATTTCGGTAGAAGATGTCGTGACATTTGAATTTCGTACACAACATGTACTGGAGTTTGGTATCTTCGATGATCCACAAAATTCGAAGATGATGAAGGCACGCAAAACGAAGTGAATTTTAGTACGATGCAAGTTTTACGAGAGATGTACATTTTGTGACTCGTCACGGACTATTGACGGGCTAGCTACTTGGATGGTATTGTCAAAAGGCACGCGACAGCACAGAAGCATCTCATGCATTTCAGTTATGGAAATTCTAGAGGGTGACATGTTGAATTCTTTGTAAAACATGTTTCAAGATTGTTTTTTATGTTTCCATAAAATTTGAAGCGAAGGCACATAAGTAAAAGTCAATTTTAGTACAATGCAAGTTCTGCAGAAGATGTCGTGACCTATTGATTTTCATAGAAAACACATTTTAGTGTTTGGTTTCTTCGATGATCCATAAGATTTGAAGATGGTGAAGGCACACAAAATAGAGTGAATTTCAGTAGAATGCAAGTTCTACAGAAGATGTCATGACCTGTTGAATTACGTAGAAAACACGTTCTAGAGTTCGGTTTCTTCTATGATCCATGAGATTTGAAGATGGCGCGGTGCAAGGTTTGCATGAATTGTACATTTTGTGGCTTGTCGTGGACTATTGACGGCTAGCTACTTTGATGGTATTGCCAAAAGGATGATGATGCATTCATATGTGGGAAATTTTAGAGCAATAATACCGTGTCACCACGCTCGTAGTTTTTTCATGGTAGAATGTACAAAGGGCCAACGTATCATAAAATTCAGGAATAAGGAAGATGTAAGAGCAAGATATCGTTACCTGTTGAATTCCGTAGAAAACCTGTTTTGAATGTTTTTTTTTCTTCCATGCTCCATAAAATTTAAAGATGTTGAAAGCACGCAAGATAATGTGAATTTTTCGTGAATTTATACATTTGTAAGTGTTGTACTCCCTCCGGTGGTCTAACTTTTTTTCTGAACCGGATGTATGTAGACACGTGTTAGTGTGTTTGCTCACTAATTTTAGTATGTATGTGGTCCGTTTTGAAATGTCGTGACCTATTAGCTTATAGAGGGAGCACGGAGGAAGTAGTCGATAGACCAACATAGTGCATTTTTTGTTTTATATCTTTGCACCAACCCCTGGGCCACATGTCACTGCTACTACTCAGCTAGGACGATGATGAGCAAATCACCGGCTCTTCTTCACTCTCCTGGGTAGCCACAGCATTTTCAGCGTACCGTTTCCAGGCCCACGCACGGGGCTTAACCTCCGCCTCATATGGTGGCACGTGGGGAGCTCCTATTCGCTCAAGTCAACCACGGCCTACTCCACCCGACGACGCTTCCGGGAGCACGTTTCCGTCAGACCCGAATGTTCTTTCCAAAAAATCTGAAATCTCCGCCGTGCCTTCAATTCAGTCTCCCGTGGCGGGCTACGTGCACCAGTATCTTCGAAATCTCGCCCGCCTCGAAGGGCGGGCATGTGCCAGTAGTATCTTTCGAACGTGCGATGGTCTGTACGCACCGGTAAAGTCGTGTGGCCATAACGAGCAAACCGTACGCAGACATATATCTCCCGGACGGAGATCTGCCGACGTACACGGGCATGCGGAGCGAGACAGCCGACCGGTCACGCTTCCGCGGCCGCTCATGCATCCGGGGATGGATCGTGGAGCAAGATGGAACGGACACTTGTGAGCCGCGCGCGTGGCGTGCGTGCGTGCGTGCGGCGCGGGCGTTGCCGGACCCCGGCGGGCGGGGACAGGGAACTGACTGGCCCGACCGCGACCTGCGTTGTCGTGTCTTGCCGATATGATATCGTCGGAGTGCTGTTGCATATCCGCACGAGGGCGGAGCTGCTCGGCGACGGCGACGGCGACCTCTGGCGGTGTGGCCGTACGCTGACGAGCAGTAATGATCGCCGTCCGTTCCGTTGCATCAAAGGCTTGCTAGGTCCAGAGTTTCAAAAGGCATGGTTCGGTTGGCAAAACGACTGCTTACTACTCCCTCCTTTACATTAAACTAAAATCAAGACATTTATTTTGGATAGGAGGGAGTAGTGATTATGACATTTGTGTCCGAAACTTCTTATTTGCGGTTAGCTGGCATCTTCAACACGGATCCCTAAAACAAACACTATAAGAGCATTTGTTCGTGCACGCGTTCACAAACGGTGATGCGGGAACCGGTCATTCAACCGTGTCCGCATACATTTCAAACGAGGTCTGAACAAACAGGCCAAATTTCATGTAAGCACGACGGAATTTACGTAAGTTCGAACATAATTGCCATATCCCTGTGAGAAGGCTAGAAGCGCATTTTGGGAGGAGAAGGAGAAGCGAGAAGGGGCGGCGTTCAAGATGACAGAGAGGTTTGAGGGCATCTTGATGAAGGAGACATGTGTTAAGCACTTCGACGTGAAGGAGGAAAAGAAGGCAAAGAGATTTAACATCTTGATTGCGGTGACCGAGAAGAAGATTAACCTCGGCGAGAAGAAGACCAAGCTCGAACTGAGGAGGGTTGAGCTCACGGCTTCTTCGGATGATACCGAGATGTTGACCATGAGGACGCACAAGCTGGATATCGACGCGGCAATGATCGTGCATGCCGCCGTGTTAAGATGTTGCAACATTTGGCGGCTGAGAAGGAGGCGGCGGCAAAGTGAGCGAGGAGGAGGCTCAAACAACCGTGGGAGGGCAAATGCCCTTCTTTTGCACGGACTATCGGATTGGTTTGTGATCGGGCGCCTTTTTTGTTGTGATTAGACGCTATGAACACCGCACTTTAACTTATAGAACGATCCAAAATAAAGAAAAAAATTACAAATGAGTCCTTCTGGATCTTGATGCCGCCGCCGCCGACCAGGACAGGCCGATGGCGCGCCGCCGCCGCTACTCCACTCAAACCTTGGATCGGGAGAAGCCCCTTTGCGGACGGGAAGTCGTCGAACCTCGGCTCCGGAGAGCCTCCACCCTACTACGCCAACGCCATCATCTTGCTCACCAAGGTCCTTTAGCACTGTAGCGGGGAAGGGATAAGATCAAAAGTCGTTTTGAATTTTATACCTGGCCAAATACTGTGAGGCATATTCGGATAGGAGTATGCGCATTACTTTGGGCTATAAAGAACTGCAGAAATGGTATGGTTTTTAACAAACAAACTCGTATAAATTTTTTGTAGGTTATCTAGAGGGCCACTACTTGGATCCATATGTGATCGTTACTCACTCCTGCGAAAGCCAGAGAGACTTTAATTATTGGGTCTACCCGATGGAAGATAGTAGCTCAGTTTATCTATAATCAGTTTGGATTACGGTCTAATAATAGGCTAGGTGTGTTTAGTCATCTCGTCCTATTTTTGTCAGTCATGGCAATTTTTACCTTTTCTTAGCTTTTTTTAGCTTCGAGCGGGCTTGTATTGGACCGCAATCCCCACTCCACAAGTCACACCGAGAGATGCAAAAACATAGCGAGCATTCCGCTTTAGGACCCGACTGAAATCAACACGATCCAAAAAGTTTTAGAACAGCAGAAAAACTAAGAAGATGGCAGGAAGAGGAGCTGCGGAGCATAGCCACCACTCGACACGAGCAGCACGAGCAGTGGGGAACCATTTCAATCAACAAGGGGAGTACAACCTTAACTTTTTTTCCTGCGAGTGCACCCTACGCGTCATTTATTAGTCAGTCTTCACTCTTCAGCCCCAACGCCGTCAAATTAAAGCAAGCCTCCCCAATCTTCAAGATCCCAATCGTAGGCTTCAGGCCCAGCGCCGTCGAAATAA
This sequence comes from Aegilops speltoides, assembly GCA_021437245.1. NCBI lineage: Eukaryota > Viridiplantae > Streptophyta > Magnoliopsida > Poales > Poaceae > Aegilops > Aegilops speltoides. The sequence continues at coordinate 485,443,180 of CM038142.1, read as the reverse complement.
GGATCCCCGTGGTACTCCAGTTCAACCCTGAGATTCTTGATCGCGGCACATTTCGCTCGCAGGGCGGCCTCGCTGCCGATGTTGAAGGAATAGTGCACGAGGAGAGTCTCCAGGGAAGGGCAGGCGTCAACGACGGCGATAAGCTCCCCCGTGGTGAGGTTGACCATGTCGACCAGTTGAAGCGACCGAAGCTGTGGCGGCGGCGCTCTTATCATCGCGCCGGTGAAGCCGTTTTTGGAGACGCCCCGGCACGAGACGAGGCGGAGGCTTTTCAAAGACGGCGACCTGCAAGAATTAATAAACAACAGGTTTTTATACAGATCTATCAGGCACTGGAGCAAAAATGTCTGTGTCTGTACCTCTGCGTAACGTACGTGAGGAGCTCGTCGTTAACGAACCCCTTAGCCGCGAACGCCTGGAGACGACCATCGGACCGGTCGACAGCCACCTTTCCCATGGCGCGCATAACACTTTTGTCCTTCTTGACCACGGCGTGGTGGTGCTCCATGTCGACGGTCCGCCACAGAGACGGATCCGCCGCTTTGGCCGCGTTGAGCCATGGGTGGCACACGAGGCCGGCACCCATGAGAACCTCGACGGCGCCGACCTCGGCGAAGATCAGTGAAAGCACGTCCAGAGGTAGCCCCGACCAGTCCCTGCCCGGCAGCGGCAGTGGCACTGGCACAGCGTCCATTTCCTACGAAGGCATGAAGCTGAGGATAATCAGAGCAGTGATCCAGCCAAGTTAAATATGCTAACCGGGGAATCTGGAGCTCGGGAAGTTGAGAGGCACATACCCTCAACGCCGCCTACTCCGGTGGGAAGATGGAAAGAGCTTTGCGTTCACCCTGATCAAGGCGGATTTTATAGATGCGAAGCAGGGCAGGGGATGTGAAACGTCGTTGACCGGAGAAGACGGAGGGTTGTGCGCAACGACAATTAATCTCCCTCAAAGAGATTTTGTGAGAATTTTTGGAGCAACTGAAAAGGTAATCGTTTTTTTTTTTGCGGGAATGAAAAGGCAATCGCTTTGTAAGTGCATGAAAAATGGGGACTTCTTTGTATTATTTTTGGAGGCATTTTACCAAGTGCATTTTTGGTGAATGAAGAATATCATAGCAAGATTGCGAGAATATCATATGGAAATCAACATGCGGTTGAAACAGATAAAAACCACGCGGAAATGATGCTGAAGTTTCAAAAAAAAATCTCAAAAAAATACAAAATGTTTAGAGGGTGATGTTCTATTGCCTTGCGAAATTCTAAGTTCAAACTCATTATGGGATGTGAGTTATCAAAAAGACAAAATCTGCATTGAATAGTACTCCCTCCGTCCGGAATTACTTGTCATCAAAATGGATGAAAATGGATGTACCTAGAACTAAAATACATCTAGATACATCCATTGTAATGACAAGTATTTCCGGACGGAGGGAGTACCAAACAGTAACACCACTATTCATTGCTGAAATTTTTTTCATAGCACGCATCACATTATGTGTTTCAACTAAAAAATTTGCATGACAATAGAACATCACCCTAACATCCCGTATTTTTTTCAGATTTTTTCAAAACTTCCAAACATGGTTCCTATGAAGTTTTCTTTGAAAGTTGGTTTCTATGCGATATTCTCCCAGCAAGATATATGGTGGAGGTCTAGGCATTCTTCAAACATCATGGCTAGGCAGAGACAAACATTCCTAGCTAAAAGCATAAAAGTCAGGGGAGTTTATCAAAGTAATGGTTTGAGAAATATCTTATCAGATTATACAGTTCCCAATAATAAAGAACTCGAAGTCTGCATGGTCGTCAATATGCGCTGATGCATAATTTCATCAATCTAAGTGCTGTCTTGGTATATATACAACAATATCTACAGCAATAAGCTCAAGCAATTTGGCCACAGCCGCTCCTCCAATTGGGTATTTATGTTTTATTTACAATGCGTAAATGAACAAGCTTGTACTGGTTGAGCCTAGATATTCTTATCTTATTGTCAATGTACCTGAAAGGAAAGACATAGATGTCAGGACAAGAACTAACTATCAATGTCGAGTCACCAATGGCCAACAAATTGGTCAGTCCGTAACTCTTATCTTTAAGTCAAGGAAAATGGGAATCGAGTCTTACAAGATCTCCATGACAAAATCTCCTCCAGTTTCCAAGGGAAACTGTATACCACCAACTTGAATAACGCCTTCATTCATGGACACGCTGAAGGTATTGTTGTTCCCTGTTTTGCTGCAAGTTCAACAAAACATACTTAGCACAAAATATAAGTGTTCCTTTGTAGTAGTATTGAAATGGAGGTGTATAAAATTATAAATCAAGATCACGAAGGAACTCCAAGAGAGGAACAGAATAAACATGTGTGACCTGAATTTTGATACATGTACAGAGTGAATAGTAACAAACTGATGTATGAAGCTTGTGCGCCAACGCGTATTGATGTATGAAAGTAGTAATGAAACGATCCAATGTCCTAATGGTTTAAACATCTACAAAGTACAGTATGTACCATTCTTACGGTCTTCCTGCAACACGTGTGACATCACCTCTCCTGCATGTGACCATGTATACAGAATATTGTACTACTGTACAGTCATGCATGCTCGCATTTCCTTATGGCATTACTGAAATATATGTTGTTTTCTTTGATTTTGTGAACACATTGGTTTTAAGGGTTATATATCACACAATATTTGCGTCACTGCTATGGTCTTTGACGACGAAATGATCCCAGACAGGAAATACACATGAACATATATGCAGCTCTTCAACTTACCATATTTCGCCTTTTGCACTGAGGTTGACACCTGGAAAGGGGTTCACCAAATTCTTCAGTTGCCCATCTTCCTTTATGGTCTGAATGAACAGTTGATCGCGTCAAGTACCAAGAAACACACGAGAGTATCATATCATCCTTTTCCTCAGCTTTTCTGAAGTTCTGCAACTTACCTGGAAATCCTTGAGACCGGCAGATGCAACAGATGACCAGCTTCCACCTTCACTCTCACTCTGCACATACAAATAAATATATGTAAGGGAAAACACATCCTACAAGCAGTGGCAGTTACCCCTACACCTCATATGCCATCTCTAAAGTATAGTGTATATTCTCCTGTATCATTTTGAATATACTTATTTACTGATGCGATTACATGGAAAATTGCACGGGTGTCAGATAGTTTTGAGCCTTCATATTTTACACACAAGAGAGTTATTCTCTGAACCATTAGATTGCATGGGAGTCAGATAGTTTTGAGCCCATTTTCGTAAAGCCTTCACATTTTTACACAGAAGAGAGTTTGTCTCTGAACCATTAGCTGTAGATTGCATTCAGGACCGCCAAAGTTTTCGTGAATAACAGGAGTCGGGGCTACCAAGTCATTTGCATTCATCAAACATAAATATGCATCAGCTCTCAGACCCTTCAAAACATTCAGAAAAGCATCGACCTTCTTTGACTCTAGCAAGCATCATAACTTCAATCTCGGTCTGATACCCGTACAATTTTGTATGTTCTTTTATAAGAGTGACTGGGAAGAACCCTAGTGTAAATAGATTTACACATAAATCATAACAAACTGTACAAGATAAATTACTGGATAAAAAGATAGAGAAAATGATGTTACTCATAAATGTCTGGGGATGCCTTGTTATATTTTGATTTCCATAGTCAAATACTCAATTATAATAAAATCATGACCAATAAGAAATCAAGCTCCACAGACAAGAGATGACATGCATAGAAATCTCAAATCAACTATGTAATGCTTATGTAAAGATTGACCTGTGAAGCCCACAACAGTTGCCATTCTCCTGCTAGGGTGTTCATATCAACCACAGCCCCTTTTTTGCTTGAAGTAAGATCATCTATAGCCTGTCCAACAAGCATATTATACAAATGAATACCTCATGTTACTGCTATAACGGACATCCAATATATAATAACATACCTCTTTTACTCCGGTTCCTGCAGATATAGCTGACAGCAACATTTGCCTTGGGTCTGCACTTTTCTGGAGAACAAATGTGGTTCCCTGCACTACATGTTGTTTTGGAAAGCTAATAAAATACAAGGAGGTCTGGAAAAAACCGCATCTTTTATGGAGAAGTGCTTTACATATACTCCACCATGGGTACGCAATTCAAAACCCTAAATCCATGGCTGCAACGTTACATGCAGACAATGTATTACATACCTTGTTTCCCCTTGAAATACGTATGTTCCCACTACGAGATAAGTATGTAGTGTCAAGCCAACCCTTTGCTTCATCCCCAAGAAGCCTGAATGGCACCGGATATGGAACCTTAAATGGCAAGAACTTGAAGGCGAATGCTGCTCGGTCAAAACGGAAGAGAATGCGCTTCCCATCATTGATAGTTGCTTCTGCCTGATATTTTTGTTTAACAAGCCTCATTGCAAAATCATGTAGAACATCCTTAAAGCACTATAGATGTACCACTTAGCAGTAGCATAAGTAAGAGCATATATCCTCCTTCAATTGAATCATCAGTTCCAGACTACTACTAGTTTAGGTATCTATATTTAAGGGAGCAGAAGCCATCTCTTCCCAACGTTCTCCATTTTTACTATGGCAATAGATCAATTAAACACTCAGTGAGTCTTCAACATTTCCAATAATAGAAAAATACATATTAATTGAGCTGTAATCTTCTATCCGCCAAGTCTTACGAAAGAACCACACTAAGAAAAATGAACGATATTTATGTGTTTGGCTCTACTACCGGCTTTGTAATGTACTAACGAGGACATGACCACCGTAGATACAACCACTACTACCTCTACTTCCACTTGTTGGTCAAAAGAAGGTTCAAGCACAAGTTAAGACCAAGAATCTAAGTTCAAAATAGGAATCAATGTCAAGACCAAGAAGAAAATGATGATCATGTCACTTCAAGATGAAGACAGTGCATGAAGACGATGTGTTGCTTGGTGCCTTATATTATAAAATGAAGCCTCTCCATGAAGCTATAAAAGAATTCTTGGGCACAGAGTAATCCGATCGTCAAAGTCTACTCCACCGAATCAGTATCATGGTTTTCATCGAAAGATCAGGACACCCATAATGGTATCATGTATTATACAATGTGTTTCAATATAGTGCTACCGTATCCCCTCCGGTCTATCCTAAAACACTGTTATTAGCAAAAATGAGATGATCAAGTGAATTTATATTTATTAATTTTGTTGTTTAACTCCTGATAATATTGGTCCTCATATTAATTTCAGTGTTGTATTTACTCTGTGCAGGAAATACCCATGCACTTCCCTCTAGAATGACATTGAAGCTTATACTATACATATATTATTATATAATTCTTCTACAACCCGGTGAGTTTCTATATAGAACCAGACTCTGGAAGACACAATTAGACACTGAGGGCAGCAATAAATGAAGCAGCAGAATTTGGGGCAAGACTATCACAAGTGTATTTATGGTTGAATAGGAAACATCAAAATACACAAAGCTTCCCTATACATTTGAAGCTAAGGCGACATTGAGTTATTGAAAGAGCAGTTACCTGTACTGCCAGTTCACCAACTGTTTCTGAAAACTTGACAATATTGACCACCCTTGGATCATCTGTTCTAAGGTAAACTTCCTGAAAGACGCTGAAAGAGTCAACTCCAACGAAAGTCCTCTGCATCGAATGTGAATTGAGAATAAATTTAGTCACTTTTACAGGTGTGAACAATCCAACAGCTGAATACGTAATGCATAGATAAAATACAAAGTGAAACATATAGTTGCTCAGATGAGCATGCTAGTTTTATTCTACCTGGATGGGGGATGCCGTCCCTGGTCTTGTAGTGAATATGAGCTTCCAGCTACCTTCAATTAAACTTGAATTGGTCTGCATATAAACCATAAATGCTAAGCAGCAACCTTTGTTTTCTAATATATTTTTCTAGAAAATTTACAGCAGTCAAATACATGCATGCTAATGGAGGTATTCATTATTTGTATTTTCTCTAATAGTCACCTCGATAAATGCTAAGAACAATGTAATACTTCATTCACCACACTCCATCTTCGGTTATAGATGCATTTCAGTTCTTGACACACTGGATGAATGAATTTGTTTCCTTGGTAACCATGCTACAGTGAAAAGTGACAAGTAAACTTAAGCGAAGGGAGAATATCTTCTGAACTGGTACAATTAATTAGTTAAACATGATTGGATCATTTGATTTTATTTTTTCTAGAATGATGAAAATTGTTGATGGCAATTCACTTCATGGCACAATATGCATATCTTCACTTCTTCAGTTGTGCCCATTTGAAGATCAAAGTATTTCGAGACATATATACACATGCTGCCGGCAAATGATGGCTAGTTTTTTTCTTTTCTTTTCGTGTCAAACACAAATAAACACTTCCATGAGCTCATCAGGTAACTCAATAGCTACCTTCAAGCGCAAACCATACAAAAAAAAAAGCACAAGGGCACCTACCGGATCGGGCACACCTTCCAGCGCCTCCAGAGTCTGCACTGCGCTTTCCACCTCCTGCAAACGCGGACCGCCACGCCGCTTCAGTAACATTTCAACAAGCAAATGGCGCGCGTACTAAAGTCTCAAGCAAGCGGACGGGTTCCTTGCCTGGAGCTGGCGCGGCGCGACTGCACGGCCACGGCCCTGTACGCCGACGAGGGCCTCCAGCAGAGCCTCCTCAGGCTCAGTGTACGACACCTCCCCGGCCGCCACCGCCAGCAGCGGGGCTCCGCGGCGGCAAAGGCGAGGCCGTCTCCGCGAGCGCCGCCCGTAGGAGGTGCCGGAGAGAGGGGAAGAGGGGGAAGAAGGCGGCGCGTAAGAAGGAGGGAGCTTGAGGAGGCCTGTAGGCGCTGCTAATGCGGCGGCCATGGCGCCCGGTAGAAGAAGAACTGGGGCGCGTCGTTTGTTTGTGGCTTGCGTTCGCGCCTCCCGGGTGTAGCGCGCCGGTGTTAGATGGGAAATCGATCTGCTGGACCAGCAGTTGGGCGCCACGTGGACGGGATGGCTGCCACGGCCGTTATTTACACGGACGCTGCTCTACCTTCTCCCCGTGCACATGCCCCCAACCGTAATCTCCACCGCTCAATTTTCATCCAACGGCTGTCTCAGTCCTCTAGTACATCACTTTTTCCGCCTTATCAGGTTCGATTATTGGATCCCCTGCTCTCCTGCTCCCATGCCCCCGCCTCTTCCTCCTCCCCACTGCCGACGCCGCCGCCATCAAGACTTCGCCACGGCCATGGAGTCGATCCCCACCGCTCTCCCTCGGGGCAGCTCTCGCCAGAGGCGTGTCGCGCCGCTCGGTGTGGGGCTGCGGGTGGCGCTGCGGTCGCCATCGAGTGGGATTCGCTCCGGTTCAATTTCGGTGAGCTGCGCTGATGGCGGCGCCTGGCGGAGGAGGTGTGGCGTCAGACCAGGAGATTCGGCGGCTGCTGCAGGATGTGGCGAGGTTGCAGGAGGCGGAGATTCGGGCGCGGACCGCGGCAACTGGAGATGCAGAGATTGCGTCAGGGGCAGTGAGGGATGCCCGCATGCTTCTGGTATTGAGGGCCATGTCGCGGGCAAGTCAGGAGGAGCGAGATCGCCTGTTCGCCATGGGGCAGCCGCTCACGCCGGATCTGATTCTGAGATGGGCGGCGGAGGAAGCATCTTCCACTTCCTGTGCTTAGAGGGCAAAGTGGCGGCTGTTCAGGGTGGATCAGATCTAGAGGATGGGGTTGGCGGTTTGGATGCTGAAACACGTTGTCGCCGGCGTTCCAGGAAGTTCCCGGCGGGCAGATTCAGGGGCGGAGATGCTCCGCCGCTGCTGCTGCTCACGGCGGGGGACGATTTCAAATTCAGCTTGGAGGGCCCGGGTCACGTGGAGGGGGCGGATGGATGGGCCACAGTGGTCAGCGAGGGAGGGGAGGTGGATGCAGGTTACTTTGGGTAGCTGTGGGATCCTCCACTTTCCCCTTCCCCACTTTCCCCTCCTCCTCCAATTCCAGATCGAGATCGCGGCGACGCAAGGCAGAACCCTAAGGAAGGAGAAACAGTGGTATGGATCCTGAAGGAGCGCTTTATTAGTGGAGACTTCTCTGTGGTTGATTGCTTCCCAGCAAGTGAGGCGGATTGTAGGTTCAACAGCAGCGTCAGTTTCAGTTGTGAGAGATCGTCGTGGGGTAGAGGGCCGCGGCCAAGTTTCGCTGAGATCCAGGAGAAGTGCACGATGGCCGATAGTAGAGGTAGGGGAGAGGGCGAGGATCCCGCCCAGCTTCCTCGCTACCGCAGCAGCAGGGACCGATGCCTGAGACGGGGGGATGCAGAAATTTGGTTACCCACCTCCGTTCTTCGGTTTCCCAGGGGCTCCAACGCCGTGGATGTTTGCTGGAGGATGCCCTCCCTACCCTGCCCCTCCCATGGTTCACCAGCAGGGTCGGCAATGGGATCACCCTGGGGGGCAGGGCCAGATGAGGCCGCAGGTGGCTAATACACAGTTGAAGAAGCAGGGGAGCGGTAAACTGCAGGCCCAACAGGGGCAAGGTGGAGTACCAGGGAAAGAGAAACTGAAGAAGAATTTGGACAAGGGTGCCGGAGGAAGTAATGCTCAGTCTCATATGCAGGGTTCAGGCAATGGAGAGTTTACAAATTATGCTCAGGTGACTTGCTTTAACTGTGGTGACCCATGGCATCATAGGGCCATGTGTGATCTACCAAAAAAGTGCTTCATATGCAAATCCACTGCACATCAAGTAGATGCTTGCCCATTCAAGAAAAGACCACATCAGGTGGCAAAGTATATTGGGAGTGTTGCTCCAGGACTAGGATTTTACCATGTAGAAGCTCCAGAATTGGGTGCAAATGCTTTGGGGAACATGAGGAACTGTGGAATTGTCTATGTGGAAGCTAGAGAATTGTCCAAAGAGGAACTGATCAAGGAATTTTCTGAGATATACAAGACAAATTGGCCTTGGCAAGTGAGGGCATTGGGAAGATGGTCTTATGTGGTTAAATTCAACCACACATTTCAATTGAGCAAGTGGTTGGATACCCATGCTTTGGTTTGACAAATCCAGATATCACTGTGAATGTGGAAGTGTGGAAAGAGGACCTGAAATGCATGGAAGATCTGAAGGAAGTCTGGGTGCAGATCAGGGGGCTGCTGCCAAAATGGTGTGAGTGGTCTGTCTTGGACCAGTGCACCTCAGCCTTTGGCTTGCTGATAGATCTTGATTGGCATGGAATGTTTCAGTCGTTATTTGAGTGTGTTAGTGTTGGGGAACGTAGTAATTTCAAAAAATTTCCTGCGCACACGCAAGATCATGGTGATGCATAGCAACGAGAGGGGAGAGTGTTGTCTACGCACTCGTGAGACCAAGCGAAGCGCTGACGCAACATAGAGGAAGTAGTCGACGTCCTCCCGGTCCAACCGATCCAAGCACCGTTACTCGCACCTCCGAAGTTCTTGACACACGACAGCTCGATGACGCACCCGATCTCCGATCCAGCAGAGGCGGGGAGGAGTTCCACAAGACGACGGCGTGGTGATGATCTTGATGTTCTCTGTCGCAGGCTTCGCCTAAGCACCGCTACAATATGACCGAGGTGTAATATCGTGGAGGGGGCACCGACACGGCTAAGGAACGATCTCAATGATCAACTTGTGTATCTAGGGTGCCCCTACCCCGTGATATAAAGGAGGGAGGGAGGAGGTGGCTGCCCAAGGGGGCGCGCCATAGGGGGGGGAACCTACTCCAAGTAGGTTTCCCCTCCTTTCCTAATCCAAGTTGGAGGGAAAGGAAGGAGTAGTAGTAGTAGGAAGCAAGAGGGGAAGGAGAGAAGGAAAGGGGGCCCGCCCCCTCCCAGTCGGATTGGGCTTGGGGGCGCGCCTCCCTTGCTCCTTCTCCCTCCCTTCCACTAGGGCCCAATAAGGCCCATATACTTACCGGGGGGGTTCCGGTAACCTCCCTGAGCTCCGGTATATTCCCAAACTCTTCTGGAACCTTTCCGGTGTCCAAATATATCCGTCCAATATATCAATCTTTATGTCTCGACCATTTCGAGACTCCTCGTCATGTCCGTGATCACATCCGGGACTCCGAACAAGCTTCGGTACATCAAAATACATAAACTCATAATATAACTGTCATCGAAACCTTAAGCGTGCGGACCCTACGGTTCGAGAACTATGTAGACATGACCTAGAACTATTCGTGGTCAATAACCAATAGCGGAACCTGGATGTCCATATTGGCTCCTACATATTCTACGAAGATCTTTATCGGTCAAACTGCATAACAACATACGTTGTTCCCTTTGTCATCGGTATGTTACTTGCCCGAGATTCGATCGTCGGTATCCAATACCTAGTTCAATCTCGCTATCGGCAAGTCTCTTTACTCGCTCGTAATGCATCATCCCGTAACCAACTCATTGGTCACATTGCTTGCAAGGCTTATAATGATGTGCATTACCGAGAGGGCCCGAGATACCTCTCTCACAATCGGAGTGACAAAACCTAATCTCGAATTACGCCAACCCAACATGTACCTTCGGAGACACCAGAGAGCACCTTTATAATCACCCGATTACGTTGTGACGTTTGGTAGCACACAAAGTGTTCCTCCAGAAACAGGAGTTGCATAATCTCATAGTTACAGGAACATGTATAAGTCATGAAGAAAGCAATAGCAACATACTAAACGATCAAGTGCTAAGCTAACGGAATGGGTCAAGTCAATCACATCATTCTCCTAATGATGTGATCCCGTTAATCAAATGACAACTCTTTTGTCCATGGCTAGGAAACATAACCATCTCTGAAAAACGAGCTAGTCAAGTAGAGGCATACTAGTGACACTATGTTTGTCTATGTATTCACACATGTATTATGTTTCCGGTTAATACAATTCTAGCATGAATAATAAACATTTATCATGAAATAAGGAAATAAATAATAACTTTATTATTGCCTCTAGGGCATATTTCCTTCATCTCCCACTTGCACTAGAGTCAATAATCTAGTTCACATCGCGTGTGATTTAACACCAATATTCATATCTCAGATATGATTAACACCCATAGTTCACATCATCATGTGACCAACATCCAAAGGGTTTACTAGAGTCAATACTCTAGTTCACATCGCTATGTGATTAACACCCAAAGAGTACTAAGGTGTGATCATGTTTTGCTCGTGAGAGAAGCTTAGTCAACGGGTCTCGCTCACATTCAGATCCGTATGTATTTTGCAAATATTTTATGTCCATAATTTCTCGCACGGAGCTACTCTAGCTAATTGCTCCCACTTTCAATATGTATCCAGGTTGAGACTTAGAGTCATTCGGATCAGTGTAAAAGTTTGCATCGATGTAACTTTTACAACAAACTCTTTTATCACCTCCATAATCGAGAAACATCTCCTTAGTCCTTACTAAGGATATTCTTGACCAATGTTCAATGATCTACTCCTAGATCACTATTGTACTCCTTGCCAAATTCAGAGCAAGGTATACAATAGGTCCAGTACATAGCACACATACTTTATAGAACCTATGGTGATGCATAGGGAATGACTTTTCATTCTCTTTCTATTTTACGGTGGGGTCGGGATTTGAGTCTTACTCAATTTCATACCTTTGCAACACAGTGCAAGAACTCTTTCTTTGACTGCTCCATTTTGAACTACTTCAAAATCTTGACAAGGTATGTACTTTTGAAAAACTTATCAAGTGTCTTGATCTATCTCAATAGATCTTGATGCTCAATATGTAAGTAGTTTTCTCGAGGTATTTCTTTTAAAGAACTCCTTTAAAACACTCCTTTATGCTTTGCGAATAATTCTACATTATTTCCGATCAACAATATGTCATTCACATATACTTATCGAAATCTTTGTAGTGCTCCCACTCACTTTCTTGTAAATACAGGCCTTTCCAAAAGTCTCAGATACACCATATGCTTTGATCAACTCATCAAAGCGTATATTCCAACTCCGAGACGCTTGCACCAGTCCATTGATGGATTCTTTGGAGCTTGCACACTTTGTTAGCATCTTTAGGATTGACAAAACTTTCGGTTGCATCATATACAACTCTTCTTTAATAAATCCATTAAGGAATACATTTTGACATCCATTTGCCGATTTCATAAAATGTGGCAATAGCTAACATGATTCGGACAGACTTAAGCATCACTACAGTTGAGAAAATCTCATTGTAGTCAACACCTTGAACTTGTCAAAAAAACCTTTTGCGACAAGTCGAGCTTTGTAGATAGTAACACTACTATCAACGTCCGTCTTCCTCTTAAAGATCCATTTATTTCTTATGGTTTGCCGATCATCGGCAAGTCCACCAAAGTCCACACTTTGTTCTCATATATGGATCATGTCTCAGATTTTTATGGCCTCAAGCCATTTCGTGGAATCTGGGCTCATCATCGCTTCCTCATAGTTCGTAGGTTTATCATGGTCTAGTAACATGACTTTCAGAACAGGATTACCGTACCACTCGTGTGAACCGTACTCTGGAAGACCTACGAGGTTCGTAGTAACTTGATCTCAAGTTTCATGATCATCATCATTAGCTTCGTCACTAGTTGGTGTAGGAATCACTGGAACTGATTTCAGTGATGAACTATTTTCCAATTCGGGAGAAGGTACAAATTACCTTATCAAGCTCTACTTTCCTCCCACTCACTTCTTTCGAGAGAAATTCCTTCTCTAGAAAGGATCCGAATTTAGCAACGAAAATCTTGCCCTCAGATCTGTGATAGAAGGTGTACCCAACAGTTTCCTTTGGGTATTCTATGAAGACGCACTTCTCTGATTTGGGTTCGAGCTTATCAGGATGAAACTTTTCACATAAACATCGCAACTCCAAATTTTTAGAAACGACAGCTTAGGTTTATTGCTAAACCATAGTTCATACGGTGTCGTCTCAACGGATTAGATGGTGCCCTATTTAATGTGAATGCAGCTGTCTCTAATGCATAACCCCAAAACGATATTGGTAAATCAGTAAGAGACATCATAGATCGCACCGTATCCAATAAAGTGCGGCTACGACGTTTGGACACACCATAACATTGTGGTGTTCCAGGTGGCGTGAGCTGTGAAACTATTTCACATTGTTCTAATTGAAGACCAAACTCGTAACTCAAATATTCATCTCCACGATCAGATCGCAGAAACTTTATTTTCTTGTTACGATGATTTTCCACTTCACTCTGAAATTCTTTGAACCTTTCAACTATTTCAGACTTATGTTTCATCAAGTAGATATACCTATATCTGCTCAAATCATCTGTGAAGGTCAGAAAATAACGATACTTGCCACGAGCCTTCATACTCATTGGTGCGCATACATCAAGATGTATTATTTTCAATAAGTCAAGAGCTTCGCTCCATTGTTCAAGAACGAAGTTTTAGTCATCTTGCCCAAAAGGCACGGTTCACAAGCATCAAATGATTCATAACCAAGTGATTCGAAAATCCATCTTTATGGAGTTTCTTCATGTGCTTTACAATCGATATGACCTAAACGGCAATGCCACAAATAAGTTGCACTATCATTATTAACTTTGCATCTTTTGGCTTCAATATTACGAATATGTGTATCACACGATCGAGATCCAACAAACCATTTTCATTGGGTGTATGACCATAGAAGGTTTTATTCATGTAAACAGAACAACAATTATTCTCTAACTTACATGAATAACCGTATTGCAATAAACATGATCAAATCATATTCATGCTCAACGCAAACACCAAATAACACTTATTTAGGTTTAACACTAATCCCGAAAGTATAGGGAGTGAGCGATGATGATCATATCAATCTTGGAACTATTTCCAACACACATCGTCACTTCACCCTTTAACTAGTCTCTGCTTATTCTCGCAACTCCGCTTGAGTTACTAATCTTAGCAACCGAACTAGTATCAAATCTTGAGGGTTGCTATAAACACTAGTAAAGTACACATCAATAACATGTATATCAAATATACTTATGTTCACTTTGCCATCCTTCTTATCCGCCAATCACTTGGGGTAGTACCTCTTCCAAAGGACCATCTCTTTGCAAGTAGAAGCACTTAGTCTCGTGCTTAGGACCAGACTTGGGTTTCTTCACTTGAGCAACAACTTGCTTGCCGCTCTTCTTGAAGTTCCCTTCTTTTCCCTTTGCCTTTTCTTGAAACTAGTGATAATGTTAACCATCAACACTTGATGCTCTTTTCTTGATTTCTACCTTCGCCGATCTCAACATCGCGAAGAGTTCAGGAATAACTTTCGTCATCCCTTGCATATTATAGTTCATCACGAAGTTCTAGTAACTTAGTGATGGTGACTAGAGAATTCTATCAATCACTATCTTATCTGGAAGATTAACTCCCACTTGATTCAAGCGATTGAAGTACCCAGACAATCTGAGCACATGCTCACTAGTTGAGCGATTCTCCTCCATCTTTTAGCTATAGAACTTGTTGGAGACTTCATATCTCTCAATTCGGGTATTTGCTTGAAATATTAACTTCAACTCTTGGAACATCTCATATGGTCCATGACGTTCAAAACGTCTTTGAAGTCCCGATTCTAAGCCATAAAGCATGGTGCAGAAAACTATCAAGTAGTCATCATATTGAGCTAGCCAAACATTCATAACGCTCCAGATCCGCTCCTCGCAATAGGTCTGCATCACCTAGCGGTGCATTAAGGACATAATTCTTCGTGCAGCAATGAGGATAAACCTCGGATCACGGATTCAATCCGCATCATTGCTACTAACATCTTTCAACACAATTTTTCTAGGAACATATCAAAATAAACATATGAAAGCAACAACGCAAGCTATTGATCTACAACATAATTTGCAAAATACTACCGGGACTAAGTTCATGATAAATTTAAGTTCATTTAATCATATTACTTAAGAACTCCCACTTAGACAGACATCTCTAGTCATCTAAGTGATCACGTGATCCAAATCAACTAAACCATAACCGATCATCACGTGAGATGGAGTAGTTTTCAATGGTGAACATCATTATGTTCATCATATCTACTATATGATTCACGCCGACCTTTCGGTCTCCGTGTTCCGAGGCCATATCTGCATATGCTAGGCTCGTCAAGTTTAACCTGAGTATTCCGCGTGTGCAAAACTGGCTTGCACCCGTTGTAGATGGACGTAGAGCTTATCACACCCGATCATCACGTGGTGTCTGGGCACGATTTAACTTTGACAACAAAGGCATACTCAGGGAGAACACTTCTTGATAATTAGTGAGAGATCATCTTAAAATGCTACCGTCAAACAAAGCAAGATAAGATGCATAAAGGATAAACATCACATGCAATCAAAATATGTGACATGATATGGCCATGATCATCTTGCGCCTTTGATCTCCATCTCCAAAGTACTGTCATGATCTCTATCGTCACCGGCACGACACCATGATCTTCATCATCTTGATCTATATCAATGTGTCGTCACATGGTCGTCTCACCAACTATTGCTCTTGCAACTATTGCTATCGCATAGCGATAAAGTAAAGCAATTATTCGGCACTTGCATCTTATGCAACAAAGAGACAACCATAGGGCTTCTGCCAGTTGCCGATAACTTCAACAAAACATGATCATCTCATACAACAACTTATATCTCATCACGTCTTGACCATATCACATCACAACATGCCCTGCAAAAACAAGTTAGACGTCCTCTACTTTGTTGTTGCAAATTTTACGTGGCTGCTACGGGCTGAGCAAGAACCGTTCTCACCTACGCATCAAAACCACAACGATAGTTTGTCAAATAGACTCCGTTTAACCTTCGCAAGGACCGGCGTAGTATATACTTAGTTCAACTAAAGTTGGAGAAACCGACACCCGCCGCCACTGTGTGCAAAGCACGGCAAGAGAACCAGTCCAGCGTAAGCGCACTCGTAATGTCGGTCCGGCCGCTTCATCCAACAATACCGCCAACCAAAGTATGACATCTGGTAGGCAAGATGACTTATATCGTCCACAACTCACTTGTGTTCTACTCGTGCATATAACATCAACGATAAAACCTAGGCTCGGATGCCTTTGTTGGGGAACGAGTAATTTCAAAAATTTCCTACGCACACGCAAGATCATGGTGATGCATAGCAACGAGAGGGAGAGTGTTGTCTACGCACCCTCGAGACCAAGCGGAAGCATTGACGCAACGTAGAGGAAGTAGTCGTCGTCCTCCCATCCAATCGATCCAAGCACCGTTATCTCGGCACCTCCGAGTTCTTGACACACGACAGCTCGATGACGCACCCGATCTCCGATCCAGCAGAGGCGCGAGAAGGAGTTCCACAAGACGACGGCGTGGGACGATCTTGATGTTCTCTGTCGCAGGCTTTGCCTAAGCACCGCTACAATATGACCGAGGTGTAATATCGTGGAGGGGGCACCGCACACGGCTAAGGAATGATCTCAATGATCAACTTGTGTATCTAGGGTGTCCCCCTACCACCGTATATAAAGGAGGGAGGGAGGAGGTGGCCGGCCCAAGGGGGGGCGCGCCATAGGGGGGGAAACCTACTCCAAGTAGGTTTCCCCTCCTTTTCCTAATCCAAGTTGGAGGGGAAAGGAAGTAGTAGTAGTAGTAGGAAGGAAGAGGGGGAAGGAGAGAAGGAGAGAGGGGGCGGCCCCCCTCCCAATTCGGATTGGGCTTGGGGGGCGCGCCCCCTCCCTTGCTCCTTCTCCCCCCCTTCCACTAGGGCCCAATAAGGCCCATATACTTACCGGGGGGTTCCGGTAACCTCCCGGAGCTCCGGTATATTCCCAAACTCTTCCGGAACCTTTCCGGTGCCCAAATATATCCGTCCAATATATCAATATTTATTTCTCGACCATTTCGAGACTCCTCGTCATGTCCGTGATCACATCCGGGACTCCGAACAAACTTCGGTACATCAAAATACATAAACTCATAATATAACTGTCATCGAAACCTTAAGCGTGCGGACCCTACGGTTCGAGAACTATGTAGACATGACCTAGAACTATTCTTGGTCAATAACCAATAGCGGAACCTGGATGTCCATATTGGCTCCTACATATTCTACGAAGATCTTTATCGGTCAAACCGCATAACAACATACATTGTTCCCTTTGTCATCGGTATGTTACTTGCCCGAGATTCGATCGTCGGTATCCAATACCTAGTTCAATCTCGTTACGGCAAGTCTCTTTACTCGCTCGTAATGCATCATCCGTAACCAACTCATTGGTCACATTGCTTGCAAGGCTTATAATGATGTGCATTCTTGAGAGGGCCCAGAGATACCTCTCCGACAATCGGAGTGACAAAACCTAATCTCAATTACGCCAACCCAACATGTACCTTCGGAGACACCTGTAGAGCACCTTTATAATCACCCGATTACGTTGTGACGTTTGGTAGCACACAAAGTGTTCCTCCGGTAAACGGGAGTTGCATAATCTCATAGTTACAGGAACATGTATAAGTCATGAAGAAAGCAATAGCAACATACTAAACGATCAAGTGCTAAGCTAACGGAATGGGTCAAGTCAATCACATCATTCTCCTAATGATGTGATCCCGTTAATCAAATGACAACTCTTTTGTCCATGGCTAGGAAACATAACCATCTCTGAAAAACGAGCTAGTCAAGTAGAGGCATACTAGTGACACTATGTTTGTCTATGTATTCACACATGTATTATGTTTCCGGTTAATACAATTCTAGCATGAATAATAAACATTTATCATGAAATAAGGAAATAAATAATAACTTTATTATTGCCTCTAGGGCATATTTCCTTCAGTTAGAGTTAGAGTTCAATGTAGGGATCCCTCCAAGATTCCTACTGAGAGAGTGTTTGGTATTGGAGGAAAACCTTTTAAGGTTAGGATGGTTGTTGAGGTTCCCATTGTTGATCTAGCTAGCAACGATAATGTGGGAGATGGAGAAGATGATGACAAGAGTGAGGATTCAAGAAAACGCAGAGGTATGGATACTGATGGCATGGATCAAGACAACGCTGAGAAAAGCAGTAATGCTTCTGGTAGTAATGAGGGGTCTTTGAGTGGAAAAGGTGTTGGGGAACATAGTAATTTCAAAAAATTTCCTACGCACATGCAAGATCATGGTGATGATATAGCAACGAGAGGGGAGAGTGTTCGTCCACGAACCCTCGTAGACCATAAGCGGAAGCGTTAGCACAACGCGGTTGATGTAGTCGTACGTCTTCACGATCCGACCGATCCAAGCACCGAACGTACGGAGCCTCCGAGTTCAGCACACGTTCAGCTCGATGACGATCTCCGGCCTCCGATCCAGCCGAGCTCCGGAGATGAGTTCCGTCAGCACGACGGCATGGTGACGATGATGATGTTCTACCGGCACAGGGCTTCGCCTAAACTCCGCGATGATATGACCGAGGTGGAATATGGTGGAAGGGGGCACCGCACACGGCTAAGGAACGATCCGTAGATCAACTTGTGTGTCTATGGGGTGCCCCCCGCCCCCGTATATAAAGGAGCCAGGGGGGAGGAGGCCGCCGTCCAAGGAGGGCGCGCCAAGGGGGGAGTCCTACTCCCACCGGGAGTAGGACTCCCTCTTTCCAAGTAGGAGTAGGAGAAGGGGGGAAAGACGAGGAAGAGGGGAAGGAAAGGGGGGCGCCGCCCCCCTTCCCTTGTCCTATTCAGACTAGGAAGGGGAGGGGCGTGCGGCCCCCTCCTGCCTCCTTCCCTCTTCTCCCTCGAGGCCCACGTAGGCCCAATAACCCCCCGGGGGGTTCCGGTAACCTCCCGGTACTCCGGTAAAATGTCGATTTCACCCGGAACTATTCCGATGTCCAAACATAGGCTTCCAATATATCAATCTTTATGTCTCGACCATTTCGAGACTCCTCGTCATGTCCGTGATCACATCCGGGACTCCGAACAAACTTCGGTACATTAAAACTTATAAACTCATAATAAAACTGTCATCGAAACGTTAAGCGTGCGGACCCTACGGGTTCGAGAACTATGTAGACATGACCTAGAACCATTCTCGGTCAATAACCAATAGCAGGACCTGGATGCCCATATTGGTTCCTACATATTCTACGAAGATCTTTATCGGTCAAACTGCATAACAACATACGTTGTTCCCTTTGTCATCGGTATGTTACTTGCCCGAGATTCGATCGTCGGTATCCAATACCTAGTTCAATCTCGTTACTGGCAAGTCTCTTTACTCGTTATGTAATACATCATTCCGTAACTAACTCATTAGCCACATGGCTTGCAAGGCTCATAGTGATGTGCATTACCGAGAGGGCCCAGAGATACCTCTCCGACAATCGGAGTGACAAAACCTAATCTCGAAATACGCCAACTCAACATGTACCTTCGGAGACACCTGTAGTACTCCTTTATAATCACCCAGTTACGTTGTGACGTTTGGTAGTACCCAAAGTGTTCCTCCGGTAAACGGGAGTTGCATAATTCTCATAGTTACAGGAACATGTATAAGTCATGAAGAAAGCAATAGCAGTATACTAAACGATCAAGTGCTAGGCTAACGGGATGGGTCATGTCAATCACATCATTCTTCTAATGATGTGATCCCACTAATCAAATGATAACACATGCCTATGGTTAGGAAACATAACCATCTTTGATTAATGAGCTAGTCAAGTAGAGGCATACTAGTGACTATAGTTTTGTCTATGTATTCACACATGTATCATGTTTCCGGTTAATACAATTCTAGCATGAATAATAAACATTTATCATGATATGAGGAAATAAATAATAACTTTATTATTGCCTCTAGGGCATATTTCCTTCAGTCTCCCACTTGCACTAGAGTCAATAATCTAGATTACATAGTAATGATTCTAACACCCATGGAGTCTTGGTGCTGATCATGTTTTGCTCGTGAGAGAGGCTTAGTCAATGGGTCTGCAACATTCAGATCCATATGTATCTTGAAAATCTCTATGTCTCCCGCTTGGACTTGGTCCCGAATGGAATTGAAGCATCTCTTGATGTGCTTGGTCCTCTTGTGAAATCTGGATTCCTTTGCCAAGGCAATTGCTCCAGTATTGTCACAGAAGATTTTCATTGGTCCCGATGCACTAGGTATGACACCTAGATTGGAAATGAACTCTTTCATCCAGACTCCTTCATTTGCTGCTTCAGAAGCAGCTATGTACTCCGCTTCACATGTAGATCCCGCCACGACGCTTTGTTTAGAACTGCACCAACTTACAACTCCACCGTTTAATATAAACACGTATCCGGTTTGCGATTTAGAATCGTTCGGATCAGTGTCAAAGATTGCATCGACGTAACCATTTACGACTAGCTCTTTGTCACCTCCATATACGAGAAACATATCCTTAGTCCTTTTCGTATTTCAGATGTTCTTGACCGCTGTCCGATGATCCACTCTGGATTACTTTGGTACCTTCCTGCCAAGCTTATTGCTAAGCATCGTCAGTCCGGTACACAAGACATTGCATACATGATAGAGCCTATGGCTGAAGCATAGGAACATCTTTCATTTTTTTCTCTATCTTCTGCTGTGGTCGGGCATTGAGTTTGACTCAACTTCACACCTTGTAGCACAGGCAAGAATCCTTTCTTTGCCTGATCCATTTTGAACTTTTTCAAAATTTTGTCAAGGTATGTGCTTTGTGAAAGTCCTATTAAGCGTCTTGATCTATCTCTATAGATCTTGATGCCCAATATGTAAGCAGCTTCACCGAGGTCTTTCATTGAAAAACTTTTATTCAAGTATCCCTTTATGCTATCCAGAAATTCTATATCATTTCCAATTAATAATATGTCATCTACATATAAAACTAGAAATGCTAGAGAGCTCCCACTCACTTTCTTGTAAATACAGGCTTCTCCAAAAGTCTGTATAAAACTATATGCTTTGATCACACTATCAAAACGTTTATTCCAACTCCGAGATGCTTGCACCAGTCCATAAATGGATCGTTGGAGCTTGCATACTTTGTTAGCACCTTTTGGATCAACAAAACCTTCTGGCTGCATCATATACAACTCTTCTTCTAGAAATCCATTCAAGAATGCAGTTTTGACATCCATTTGCCAAATTTCATAGTCATGAAATGCAGCAATAGCTAACATGATTCGGACAGACTTAAGCATCGCTATGGGTGAGAAAGTCTCATCGTAGTCAACCCCTTTAACTTGTCGAAAACCTTTCGCAACAAGTCGAGCTTTATAGACAGTTACATTACCATCAGCGTCAGTCTTCTTCTTAAAGATCCATTTATTCTCAATGGCTTGCCGATCATCGGGCAAGTCAACCAATGTCCATACTTTGTTTTCATACATGGATCCCATCTCGATTTCATGGCCTCTAGCCATTTTATGAATCTGGGCTCATCATCGCTTCCTCATAGTTCGAGGTTCATCATGGTCAAGTAACATGACTTCCGAATAGGATTACCGTATCACTCAGTGCGGATCTTACTCTGGTAGACCCACGAGGTTCAAGAGAAACTTGATCTCAAGTTTCATGATCAATATCATTAGCTTCCTCACTGATTGGTGTAGTTGTCACAGGAACCGGTTCTTGTGATGAACTACTTTCCAATAAGGGAGTAGATACAGTTATCTCATCAAGTTCTACTTTCCTCCCACTCACTTCTTTCGAGATAAACTCCTTCTCAAGAAAGGACCCGAATTTAGCAACGAAAATTTTGCCCTCAGATCTGTGATAGAAGGTGTACCCAATAGTCTCCTTTGGGTATCCTATGAAGACACATTTCTCCGATTTGGGTTCGAGCTTATCTGGTTGAAGTTTCTTCACATAAGCATCGCAACCCCAAACTTTAAGAAACGACAACTTTGGTTTCTTGCCAAACCACAGTTCATAAGGCGTCGTTTCAATGGATTTTGATGGTGCCCTATTTAACGTGAATGCGGCCGTCTCTAAAGCATAACCCCAAAACGATAGCGGTAAATCGGTAAGAGACATCATAGATCGCACCATATCAAGTAAAGTACGACACGACGCTCGGACACACCATTTCGTTGTGGTGTTCGGTGGCGTGAGTTGCGAGACTATCCCGCATTGTTTCAAGTGCAGACCAAACTCGTAACTCAAATATTCTCCTCCACGATCAGATCGTAGAAACTTTATTTTCTTGTTACAATGATTTTCCACTTCACTCTGAAATTCTTTGAACTTTTCAAATGTCTCAGACTTGTGTTTCGTTAAGTAGATATACCCATATCTGCTCAAATCATCTGTGAAGGTGAGAAAATAATGATATCCACCACGAGCCTCAACATTCATCGGACCACATACATATGTATGTATGATTTCCAACAAATCTGTTGCTCTCTCAATAGTACCGGAGAACGGCGTTTTAGTCATCTTGCTCATAAGGCAGGGTTCGCAAGTACCAAGTGATTCATAATCAAGTGATTCCAAAAGCCCATCTGTATGGAGTTTCGTCATGCGCTTTACACCGATATGACCTAAACGGCAGTGCCACAAATAAGTTGCACTATCGTTATCAACTCTGCATCTTTTGGTTTCAACACTATGAATATGTGTATCACTACTATCGAGATTCAATAAAAACAGACCATTCTTCAAGGGTGCATGACCATAAAAGATATTACTCATATAAATAGAACAACCATTATTCTCTGATTTAAATGAATAACCGTCTCGCATCAAACAAGATCCAGATATAATGTTCATGCTCAACGCCGCACCAAATAACAATTATTTAGGTCTAATACTAATCCCGATGGTAGATGTAGAGGTAGCGTGTCGACCGCGATCACATCGACTTTGGAACCATTTCCCACGCCAAGATCGTCACCTCGTCCTTAGCTAATCTTCGCAATCCGTAGTCCCTGCTTGAGTTGCAAATATTAGCAATGTAACAAGTATCAAATACCCGTGTGCTCTGCGAGCATTAGTAAGGTACACATCAATAACATGTATATCACATATACCTTTGTTCACTTTGCCATCCTTCTTATCCGCCAAATACTTGGGGCAGTTCCGCTCAAAGTGTCGACCGCTTGCGGTAGAAGCACTTTCGATTTTAGGTCCAGACTTGGGTTTCTTCTCTTGAGCAGCAACTTGCTTGCCGTTCTTTTGAAGTTTTCCTTTTCTTCCCTTTGCCCTTCTTATTGAAACTGGTGGTTTTGTTAACCATCAACACTTGATGCTCCTTCTTGATTTCTACCTCCGCAGCTTTCAAAGATTGCGAAGAGCTCAGAATAGTCTTGTTCATCCCTTGCATATTATAGTTCATCACGAAGCTCTTGTAGCTTGGTGGCGTGATTGAAGAATTACATCAATGACACTATCATCGTGAAGATTAACTCCTAGTTGAATCAAGTGATTATTATACCCGCACATTTTGAGTATGTGTTCACCGACGTAACTATTCTCCTCCATCTTGCAGCTATAGAACTTATTGGAGACTTCATATCTCTCAATCCGGGCATTTGCTTGAAATATTAACTTCAACTCTGGAACATCTCATATGCTCCATGACGCTCAAAACGTCGTTGAAGACCCAGTTCTAAGCCGTAAAGCATGGCACATCGAACTATCGAGTAGTCATCGCTTTGCTCGCCAGACGTTCTTAACGCGTCGGCCACATCATCAAGCAGCAGGCTGGCACCCAACGGTGCTTCCAGGACATAACTTTTTCAGTGCAGCGATGAGGATAATCCTCGAGTTACGGACCCTGCCGTGTAATTGCTACCATCATCTTTCAACTTTGCTTTCTCAAGGAACGCATTAAAATTCAATGGAACAACAAAGACGAGCCATCTATCTACAAACAAACATAGACAAGCAAAATACTATCGGTACTAAGTTCATGATAAATTCAAGTTCAATTAATCATATTACTTAAGAACTCCCACTTAGGCAGACATCTCTAGTCATCTAAGTGATCACGTGATCCAAATCAACTAAACCATGTCCGATCATCACGTGAGATGGAGTAGTTTCAATGGTGAACATCGCTATGTTGATCATATCTACTATATGATTCACGCCGACCTTCGGTCTCCGTGTTCCGAGGCCATATCTGATATGCTAGGCTTGTCAAGTATAACCTGAGTATTCAGCGTGTGCAACTGTTTTGCACCGTTGTATTTGAACGTAGAGCCTATCACACCCGATCATCACGTGGTGTCTCAAAGACGAAGAACTTTCGCAACGATGCATACTCGGGAGAACACTTCTTGATAATTAGTGAGAGATCATCTTAAAATGCTACCGTCAATCAAAGCAAGATAAGATGCATAAAGGATAAACATCACATGCAATCAATATAAGTGATATGATATGGCCATCATCATCTTGTGCTTGTGATCTCCATCTTCGAAGCACTGTCATGATCACCATCGTCACCGGCCCGACACCTTGATCTCCATCGTAACATCGTTGTTGTTTACGCCATCTATTGCTTCTACGACTATCGCTACCGCTTAGTGATAAAGTAAAGCAATTACTGTATGCGTTGCATTTCATACAATAAAGCGACAACCATATGGCTCTCGCCGATTGCCGATAACCGGTTACAAAACATGATCATCTCATACAATAAAATATAGCATCATGTCTTGACCATATCACATCACAACATGCCCTGCAAAAACATGTTAGACGTCCTCTACTTTGTTGTTGCAAATTTTACGTGGCTGCTACGGGCTTTAGCAAGAACCGTTCTTACCTACGCATCAAAAAACCACAACGATAGTTCGTCAAGTTGGTGCTGTTTTAACCTTCGCAAGGACCGGGCGTAGCCACACTCGATTCAGCTAAAGTGAGAGAGAGAGACACCCGCCAGCCACCTTTAAGCACGAGTGCTCGTAACGGTGAAACCAGTCTCGCAGAAGCGTCTGGCGTAATGTCGGTCCAGGCCGCTTCATCTCACAATATCGCCGAACCAAAGTATGACATCCTGGTAAGCAGTATGACTTGTACGCCCACAACTCACTTGTGTTCTACTCGTGCAAATAACATCAACGCATAAAACCTGGCTCTGATACCACTGTTGGGGAACGTAGTAATTTCAAAAAATTTCCTACGCACACGCAAGATCATGGTGATGATATAGCAACGAGAGGGGAGAGTGTTCGTCCACGTACCCTCGTAGACCGTAAGCGGAAGCGTTAGCACCACGCGGTTGATGTAGTCGTACGTCTTCACGATCCGACCGATCCAAGCACCGAACGTACGGAGCCTCCGAGTTCAGCACACGTTCAGCTCGATGACGATCTCCGGCCTCCGATCCAGCCGAGCTCCGGAGATGAGTTCCGTCAGCACGACGGCGTGGTGACGATGATGATGTTCTACCGGCACAGGGCTTCGCCTAAACTCCGCGACGATATGACCGAGGTGGAATATGGTGGAAGGGGGCACCGCACACGGCTAAGGAACGATTCGTAGATCAACTTGTGTGTCTATGGGGTGCCCCCCGCCCCCGTATATAAAGGAGCCAGGGGGGAGGAGGCCGCCGACCAAGGAGGGCGCGCCAAGGGGTGGAGTAGGACTCCCTCTTTCCAAGTAGGAGTAGGAGAAGGGGGGAAAGAGGAGGAAGAGGGGAAGGAAAGGGTGGCGCCGCCCCCCTTCCCTTGTCCTATTCGGACTAGGAAGGGGAGGGGCGCGCGGCCCCCTCCTGCCTCCTTCCCTCTTCTCCCTCGAGGCCCATGTAGGCCCAATAACCCCCCGGGGGGTTCCGGTAACCACCCGGTACTCCGGTAAAATGTCGATTTCACCCGGAACTATTCCGATGTCCAAACATAGGCTTCCAATATATCAATCTTTATGTCTCGACCATTTCGAGACTCCTCGTCATGTCCGTGATCACATCCGGGACTCCGAACAAACTTCGGTACATCAAAACTTATACACTCATAATAAAACTGTCATCGAAACGTTAAGCGTGCGGACCCTACGGGTTCGAGAACTATGTAACATGACCTAGAACCATTCTCGGTCAATAACCAATAGCGGGACCTGGATGCCCATATTGGTTCCTACATATTCTACGAAGATCTTTATCGGTCAAACCGCATAACAACATACGTTGTTCCCTTTGTCATCGGTATGTTACTTGCCCGAGATTCGATCGTTGGTATCCAATACCTAGTTCAATCTCGTTACCGGCAAGTCTCTTTACTCGTTAGGTAATACATCATTCCGTAACTAACTCATTAGCCACATTGCTTGCATGGCTTATAGTGATGTGCATTACCGAGAGGGCCTAGAGATACCTCTCCGACAATCAGAGTGACAAAACCTAATCTCGAAATACGCCAACTCAACATGTACCTTCGGAGACACATGTAGTACTCCTCTATAATCACCCAGTTATGTTGTGATGTTTGGTAGTACCCAAAGTGTTCCTCCGGTAAACGGGAGTTGCATAATTCTCATAGTTACAGGAACATGTATAAGTCATGAAGAAAGCAATAGCAGTATTCTAAACGATCAAGTGCTAGGCTAACGGGATGGGTCATGTCAATCACATCATTCTTCTAATGATGTGATCCCACTAATCAAATGACAACACATGTCTATGGTTAGGAATCATAACCATCTTTGATTAATGAGCTAGTCAAGTAGAGGCATACTAGTGACTATAGTTTTGTCTATGTATTCACACATTATCATGTTTCCGGTTAATACAATTCTAGCATGAATAATAAACATTTATCATGATATGAGGAAATAAATAATAACTTTATTATTGCCTCTAGGGCATATTTCCTTCAAAAGGAAGCTGCAGTAATACTGCTGTTTAGAAAAGATCTCTGGAAGGAAGTTCATCCAATTTAGCTAACTTGGACTGTAAAGAATTTCAACCTCATTTTGATGAAGGTTTGGATAGTTCGTCTGTAATGCCTGTGGATAACCCTGAGATGGAGGCTAATACCTTCATGTTCTCTGAGCTGTAGCAGCTGGATGATGTGGCTAAAGAACTGGAAGAACTGGAGATTGAGGTTCAAGAGGTTACTTTGAAGGGGCTGGGCCAGGCAGATAATCTTCCTGAAGATATCATGCCCACTTTTCAGTCTATGGGTGATGCTGAGGAGTATCAAGGGCGAAAAGTGCCTGAGGAACAGGGGGTCCAGAAAAGGAGGAAATAGAAAAATTGGGGTCCTGTACAAGCTGCTAGGAAAAGTGCCAGGGTGATTGGGAATCAAAATACTATCGAGAAAGCTCAAATGTTGAAAATGAAGCAAAATCTTGAGATTCCTACAATGAGAGTATTGCTTCAAAAAACCCTTTCTGTGTTCTTCCTGTTGATGAATTAGTTGATATGACTAGTAGTGTTGGTGTTAGAATTGGTGAAAATATGTCTTCAAATGCTAGCAGTAGTTTGAGTGAGTCCAATATTGTGTCTGGAAGTCTGGGTCAAAGTAGTAGTATAGATAAAAGAGCTATGGTAGATGAGGGAGCAGGGTGGACTCCTATTAGGCATAGATGGGGCAAGCACCCCAGGGAGAAGTGCCAATGAGATACATCTTCTGGAATACCAGGGGCATTATGGCTCCTAGGAGAAAGAAATGTATTGAGGATATGATTCTTCCTTTAAATCCTGTTTATGTTGGTTTTCAGGAAACTAAGCAAAGTAGTTTTACTAGGAATTATCTCAAGAACTTGCTGGGTAATAGGAATTTTGAGTGGAATCTTTTACCCTCTAATGGCTCTGCTGGAGGCATATTAGTAGGGGTAGATCTAGATTACTTTGATGTGATTAGCTGGGATATCAGGCAATTTTTAGTTAGTGTGCTGGTTAAGGAGAAAAGTAAAGGGCTGGTCTCTAGAATTACCACAGTATATGGTCCTGCCTATGAAGAGGAAAAGGCTGCTTTTCTTTCTGAGTTACATAGTTTGTTCCTAGATTGGGTTGGTGCTGCCATTATTGGTGGTGATTTTAATCTTGTTAGATCTACAGAGGACAAGAACAATGGCAATATCAACTTTAGGTGGGCTGATAAATTTAATGTGTGGGTAGACATGTGGTCTCTGTTGGAGATCAACATGTCTGGTAGATTATATACTTGGGGCAACAACCAGGAGAATTTGATTATGTCTAAGATTGATAGAATCTTCTACACCACTGAGTTTGATGCTGCCTACCCATTGGCTAGTGCTAGAGTGTTACCTAGAGTGGGTAGTGATTATACCCCTGTGGTTTGGGAGCTGGGATCAATTTGATTCCCAAGTGTTGTAGTTTTAAGTTTGAGAAATGGTGGTTGACCAGGCCTGACTTTAAGGATTTAGTGGAAAAAGCTTGGGCTAGTAGGTTAACAGCAGTAATCCTGTAGACATTTGGCAACATAAGGTTAGAACCTTTAGGAAGCTAGCCAAAGGGTGGAGTAGGAATATAGAGGCTACCCTGAGGAAAGATAAAAAGGATCTTATGGAGGAATATGACTATCTAGACATCAGGGCTAAGTCTGGTATAGTAACTAAGGAGGATAAGGAGATGATGTGTTGCATCCTGAAAGAGTTGCAACAGATGTGGGAGATAGAGGAGATCAAGGCTAGACAAAGGTCTAGAGATAGAGATATATTAGAGGGGGATAGGAATACTGCTTATTTTCAAGCAGTAGCTAACCAGAGGAGGAGAAAGAAGATGATTCATGTTTTGGAAGGGGATGATGGCCCAGTTAGTGATAGTGTAGGTATGCAGAAGATAGCTATTGATTATTACAAGAAATTGTTTGGTTGGGAGGCTAAACCTGATATACATCTGCAGGATGACTTTTATAGTGAGCAGGATAAAGTGTCTCCTGAGGAAAATGCTAGGTTAGAGGCCAAGTTCTCATAAGAGGAGATTAAAATGCTATGTTTGGTTCCTACTCAGATGGGGGCCCTGGCCCTGATGGGTTACCTTTTATGTTTTATCAAAGCTTCTGGGAGTTGGTTAAAGGGGATCTTATTGAGATGTTTAATGCTTGGTTTAATGGTAACCTGGACCTTTTTAGACTTAATTTTGCCATGATCACCTTGATTCCTAAAGAAAATGAGGCCAAGACTATGAACAAATTTAGACCTATTAGTCTCCTCAATTGTGTGTTCAAGAAGGCAATTACCGTTATGAAAAAGCTTATGATAAAGTAAACCTGGATTTCCTTTATGAGATGTTGGCTCTGAGAGGATTTGGGTCTAGATGGATTGGTTGGATTAAGAGTATCACTCAAGGAGGCTCAGTTGGAGTCAAATTAAATGGGGAGGAAAGTGACTTCTTCCTCACTGGTAAAGGTTTGAGGCAGGGGGACCTTGTAGCTCCTTTGCCTTTTAATTTGGTGATAGATGTTTTCTAGGATGTTAGTTAAAGGCTCCCACTCCAACTTGATTAGGGGGTTGTGTCCTGAGTTGGCTCCTGGAGGGGTTATGTGTTTGCAATATGCTGATGACACATTATTGTTTTTAGAAAAAGATAGCAGAGTAGCCTTAAATCTTAAATGGATTCTTACCTATTTCGAACATGTCTCTGGTATGAGAATCAACTACCATAAAAGTGCTTTAGTCCCTATAAATGTTGCTCCTCAGGAGTTGGAAGAGTTTGTGGGCATTTTTCAATGTATGGTGGGGTCCTTCCCAATCAAATATTTAGGTATCCCACTACACGTTGACAAATTGAGCAGGGATGACCTGCAGTACCTGATTGATAAGATTTTGGCTAGAATAGCAGGATGGAGAGGGAAATTATTGTCTTATCTAGGGAGAATTATTCTTATCAAAACTTTCTTAGCTAGCATCCCTCTATACCTCCTGTCTTTTTTTAAATTCCCTAAGTGGGCACTTAACTTGATTAATTCTCATATGGCCAATTGTCTGTGGAGTGACACTGATGGTGCTCACAAAATTCATCTAGCTAACTGGCCTTCCATTTGCATGAAGAAAGAGTTTGGGGGCATGGGGATCCCAAACCTCCAGGATATGAACCTTTGCCTAATTGGATCTTGGGTTAAAAGATACATAGCTGGAGAGGGGTCCCTGTGGAGGAGAATTGTAGATAACAAATATAATACTAAAAACCCCACATTCTTTGCTGTAGGGATCCACACCCTTCCCAGTTTTGGAAAAGTTTTATGTGGGCCTTGCATGCTGTGAAAGTGGGATACAAATGGCAAGTGGGTGATGGTAGATTGGTTAGATTCTGGGAAGATACCTGGTATGGTACTACTCCTTTAGCCACCCAATACTGGGACTTGTATATCTTGGTGAATGAAAAGAATAAAATCATTGCAGAGATCTGGGATGGGTAGGAGCTCAAATGTACCTTTAGAAGGACCTTCTCGGATGAGCTGATGTCACAATGGTTTGAGTGAAGGAAATATGCCCTAGAGGCAATAATAAAGTTATTATTTATTTCCTTATTTCATGATAAATGTCTATTATTCATGCTAGAATTGTATTAACCGGAAACATAATACATGTGTGAATATATAGACAAACAGAGTGTCACTAGTATGCCTCTACTTGACTAGCTTGTTAATCAAAGATGGTTATGTTTCCTAACCATGAACAAAGAGTTGTTATTTGATTAACGGGATCACATCATTAGGATCTGATTGACATGACCCATTCCGTTAGCTTAGCACCCGATCGTTTAGTATGTTGCTATTGCTTTCTTCATGACTTATACATGTTCCTATGACTATGAGATTATGCAACTCCGCTTGCGGAGGAACACTTTGGTACTACCAAACGTCACAACGAATCGGGTGATTATAAAGGAGTACTACAGGTGTCTCTAAAGGTAGATGTTGGGTTGGCGTATTTGAGATTAGGATTTGTCACTCCGATTGTCGGAGAGGTATCTCTGGGCCCTCTCGGTAATGCACATCACTTAAGCCTTGCAAGCATTACAACTAATGAGTTAGTTGCGAGATGATGTATTACTGAGCGAGTAAAGAGACTTGCCGTAACGAGATTGAACTAGGTATTGGATACCGACGATCGAATCTCGGGCAAGTAACATACCGATGACAAAGGAACAACGTATGTTGTTATGCGGTTTGACCGATAAAGATCTTCGTAGAATATGTAGGAGCCAATATGGGCATCCAGGTCCCGCTATTGGTTATTGACCAAGAATAGTTCTAGGTCATGTCTACATAGTTCTCGAACCCGTAGGGTCCGCACGCTTAAGGTTTCATGATGCTTATATTATGAGTTTATGAGTTTTGATGTACCGAAGGAGTTCGGAGTCCCGGATGAGATCGGGGACATGACGAGGAGTCTCGAAATGGTCGAGACGTAAAGATCGATATATTGGACGACTATATTCGGAGTTCGGAAAGGTTCCAGTGATTGGGTATTTTTGAGTCCGGGAGTTACGGAATACGGGGAAGAGTATTGGGCCTTAATGGGCTTTAGTGGGAAGGAGCCAGAGGAGGCGCGCCCTCCCAAGCCCAGTCCGAATTGGACAAAGGGTTTGGGCGCGGCCCCTCTTCCTTCCTTCTCCACTTCCCTCTTTCCCCCCTTGACCTAGTTGGACTAGGAAAGAAGGAATCCTACTCCCGGTGGGAGTAGGACTCCCTTGGCGCGCCCTCCTCCTAGGGCGGCCTCCTCCTCCCTCCCTCCTTTATATACGGGGGCAGGGGGCACCCCATAGACACACAAGTTGATCTACGGATCGTTCCTTAGCTGTGTGCGGTGCCCCCTTCCACCATATTCCACCTCGGTCATATCGTCGCAAAGCTTAGGCGAAGCCTGCGCCGTAGAACATCAAGATCGTCACCACGCCGTCGTCCGACGGAACTCTCCTCGACACTCGGCTGGATCGGAGTTCGAGGGACGCCATCGAGCTGAACGTGTGCTGAACTCGGAGGTGCCGTACGTTCGGTACTTGGATCGGTCGGATCGTGAAGACGTACGACTACATCAACCGCGTTGTGCTAATGCTTCCGCTTACGGTCTACAAGGGTATGTAGACAACACTCTCCCCTCTCGTTGCTATGCATCACCATGATCTTGCGTGTGCGTAGGAATTTTTTTGAAATTACTACGTTCCCAACATTGAGTTGGTTGAAATCTTGTCCCTGACTGACTTTGCCCAGGGGGCTGATTCTTTGATTTGGAAATATGAGTCAAAAGGGATTTATTCTTCTAAATCCCTCTATGCTATTGTTAATTTCAGGGGTGTACAACCCATTTACCTCCCTGCTGTTTGGAGTGTGAAAGTACCATCTAGAGTGCAAGGCTTCCTATGGCTCTTTTCACAGAATAAAATCATGACATGTGATAATCTTAGGAAGAGAGGCATAGCAAAACTGTTAGAATGTGTTTTTTGCAAAGAGATTGAATATGTCCATCATTTTCTTTTTTAGTGTGTAGTAGCTAGGCTAATCTGGGCTGAGGTTAAAACTGCCTTTAACATCCCCATTGTTGGTTTTGAATCTGTAGCAAAATACTGGTTGTGTGCTAAGAAATGCAAGCAACTGAATGTTGTGAGCTCTGCTGTCCTGTGGGGACTGTGGAATTTTAGGAACTCTGTAGTCTTTAATAGATGCTCTTGGATTTCGATGAAATAGGTCTTGGGGCTGGTTTATCGTTATCCGAGGGACTGGACCAAGCTGTTCCAAGATCTCCAGGGGGAAAAGATGCAAGAGTTTCAGGATCTGATCTGGGAACGACTGAGAAAACTACTGATGCTGGAACCAGGCTGAGCTACCGCAAATGGTTCGACGACCAAAGCGCTGATGATGGGCTCTGGAAAAGAGCAGTGGGAAAGGCTGCTCATGGAGGAAAGACCACACTGGAGTACCAACTATAGCACCCAGAGGAAGCTGACAACATCCATGTGGTCAACATAGGGTGTGGGCCTCTTTCCGTCTAGAGCAGTCTGGCATGTTTTGTTCCCGTGTTTTTGGTGTGAGATAGTGCAGAATAGTGGTCAAGTTCTTTAGGTGCTGCTGGCAGTTTGCAACTTGCTTCGGTAGTTTTATTTGGGTTTGTTGGGGAGGATGATGCTTCTCCTCCTGAGTCTGTACTTTGTGTGTGTGGAGTTCCTGGATTTGTAAGACGTTGTTACACTATGGTTTCTTTCTATATGAAATGGAGCCGGGGGCGATCCCCTGTTTATCGAAAAAAAGATAACTCTTAACACTTAACCAAAAATAAAACATGAAAAAAATAGTGAAATTTTCAAGCGCCGTGGAGAAGAGTTTTGGGGAAATTTTCTGACGCGGGGGAGAGATGAGTTTTTTCTTACTATGTTTGCTCACAAACGGTCTCACATGCCGGTGATATAATAAGCCGACGACGTTGCCTTTGATGAGCGGACACAACGGAGGCAACATTGGTTTCTAGTGTGACATGCCGGACCAACCATACGTGTAAGGGAGGCGAACATAATATTTACTTCAGTCTTATTGGTTGGCTAACCATGCCTTATTTTTGTTGGTTGAGTGTAATTAATGGTAAGATGCAGCTCTCAGGCGATTGCTCGGATTGGATCAACACATCAACAACTATCGAAAATGTAACATGTGGTTTTTCACGTCCACATGATCGATAAAAATTCCAATTATGAAGGTGTTGCCTTTTCTACCCCCACCCCCTCTCGTCCTTAACTGTCGTCATCTTTGTTGTATACTCTCGAAACCACCTTACTCCTCTCCAAATCATCACCCTAATCATTGCTTGACTTCCTTCCCCACTAATGTCGACTATATCACGATGACGATCTTTGGTGTAGTTTGTTCGACAAAGTGCATCATAGAGATGGGCGGTGATTTTGTTCGGAAGTGATACCTAGAAGCCGTGGCCATTGCTTTCTTCACAACCTGGAAGGCATAGGCGACAACAACCAACGTTTCATCTTGACCGTCGGATGTGACGTGTCCACTGGCGGAGGTATGTCTATTGCTGCAGAGGCCATCCCCCGCGGTCCATGAACTTTTTCTAAAGAAACTCTATTTTGGGTGGCACAAATTCAAAGAAATACATTTTTTGGCCCCTCCAGAAAATTGTATTTCGTCATTTGCCCCCTCAGCTCTTCCTCGCTAGCTCCGCCACTGGACGTGACCACGCCGTTCATGATCCAACGGGTAGGAAGGGGATTCTAACATGCATGATCAATACCCTTACATGGCCCTTAGTTCATAATTGGAGAGCCTTTTCTGCATGGGGACCCGTCCAACACGAACGCAAAATGTTGGTGTGCAGTTCGCGGCTGACTCCGTTTGATGGATCCACTCACTCATTTACGTCTCAATGACAGAGTGGGAGATGATCACCCTCGACGTAATGATGAGGAAGATCGTCGAAGAGGCGAAGCGTTGACGATTGCAGTTTCATGGAGGGTACGACTTTAGCCTCAATATGGAAGTGGAACGTTGCCATGTCGTCAGCCTGCGGATGCTATGTCAATCATGCAATGGGAAGCTTCTTACAAGGCGGCCGTCCAGACTTGCTCCATTGCCTTGGAAGACATGGGGGCGAACACTGCCCACCTGGAATGTAGATATTATTTCTATGGGAAGTTTGTTTTTGATTGGTTTCAAAGTTCAAACCGGTGCTGGAACGTACTATATGTGAGTTGTCACACATGTGTGATCAAGCAAGTACCTGTGTAGTGACTATCGCTGGCTTTTAGATCACTAATGCCCATGTTTGATGTGCAATGTGTTTCGTGCTTAATATACGGAGGGCCCTGCATGTTGCCTTTTTTGTGTGGGTTGGGAGGGCTCCTATGCATCTTCTACATCGAGCCGTTTCCTTCAACCTCGAGCGTCCTCGCCTTGGCTACGGAGCTCCAGGCGCGCCTCTGCACACTTCTTCTTCTTCTCTGTGCAAAATCAACTTACACCTGCAAATTTTTCAAGCAACTTACCTAGCCCACGCGGGGGAGTTTTGCGTCGTTGAAATCTCCGTTCAGGGAGACTGTTATATTTATATATTGTGTCACTGAGGCCCGGTCCCTGACACGCGACTAACGAGCCACGTACGGCCTCGCGCCCGGCGCTCAACACAGGGCGCACCGAATGCCGGCCGGTACAAACGCAATGAACTCCGAAACCACTGTAAAAAGATAGATATCCGCTACTAACGCAGCCGGCGGGCAGCGTGCACGCGCACCGGGACGAGCAACACGTCGTCGACGACGGGCCCGCACAGGGTGGCGTCCGACTTCATGAGGTGGTTGGAGCTCTGGAACACCACGCGCGTCTCGTTGGCGACCGCCGTGAACTCGAGCGCCGCGGGCGTGGACCCGCCCGTGCCGAGGGACTCGTACGGCACCCTCAGGGTCCCCCGCCCCGCGTACGCCTCCACCACCAGGGACCCGCTGCAGCCGTTGGCGGCGTCCCCCACGGCGAAGGACAGCCTGTACGTCCGCCCCGGCACGGTGCGCACCTCCTGCACCAGCGCGCTCTCCCGGCCGGCCACCAGCTCCACGGCGCGCGCGCCCCGCGGCACCGCGTGGTGCGGCGCGTCCACGTACTTGACCACCTTGGTGTCCGACATGACCGTCCAGCCCGACAGCGGCGAGTGCACGTCCTCCGTGATCGGCGGCAATAGCACGCCCCACGGGGTGCCGGGGAAGATGTACGGCCCCTGCTCGAAGTCCCCGTTCCTCAGCATGTTACCTGTCGATCGAGAGCTAGTTAGATTTCCAAACTGATCACTGTGATTTTCGGAATGAGTTGAATTCATGCATGATCTTGACATGCTGGGAATTATATATGGTACGACGAACCCTTGGTGTGGTGGGGGGCGTAGAGGGTTTTGATGGCGACGGCGATGAGGAGCGGGCCGCACGCCGGGTTCTCCTCGACGCCGGTGTTGTGGATGCTCAGCCAGCCGGTGCCGTGCCTGGCCTTGAAGGCCCAGGAGTAGGTGTCCCAGCCGGTGCTGGTGTACACGGTCTGGATCGGGAGCACGCCGAACTCCGGGTCGACCGACACGTTAATCTTCTCGGCCTGGGCGCACGACCGCGCGGCCATGAAGGAGACGGAATAGAACATGTGGCGCGTGACGTTGAGCTGCTGCCGGATGGTGGCGTCGTTGCCCAGCCGCACGGCCGACGCGCCCGCCGGCAACGGCAGGATCATGTCCTCCTCCTTGTGCCCGGGCTCGATGTACTCCACGAACCCGGAAATCTCCCAGCTCGGTATGGCGTGGCGCGCGGTCACCACCGTGCCGTTCATCTCCGACCTGTCCGGCCCCTGCGCGAAGTCCCCGTTGGGCAACAGCCCTGTACGCAACAAGATGGTCAGAAATTGAAATTCGTGGGATAAAGTTTCCGAGTTGTTACCATCGGTGACGGCGGAAATGGCTCGGACGGCCACGGCAACGAGCACAAAGAAGGCCAGCGAGCGCGTGCTCCTCGCCATGATCTCCCACTCCCTTCGGTCTCTCGAGCTCTGCTGGGGTGGAGGAGGAAAGCGAAGCTGCCGCGGCGGCTTTATAAGCGCCGCTGACCAAGGAGGCGTAGCCGTTGGGCAAGTGCAAGGCCACCGGCCGGGCGCGGCGCCGCGAGGTACGCCGCGGGAGGGCACGAGCCGGAAGGGACAACGGGCATATCTCGGTTTTCCAGTTGGCCGGCCGCGTGTCTTTGCCGCCAGATCGAGCTTCGGGCACCCTGCCCGCCTGTCCCTGCGCGTGTTCACGTGGCGCTCCGTTTCGTTCGATGCGTACGAAGGTTCCGCCTCCAGTTTCTGTGTGCGCTCGCGACGGCCTGCGCCGTGGCTAGTGGCCACCGACGCGCAATCTGGATCAGCCAGTGCGCGGCCGGCGCCGCGGCTCCCGCCGGTTGCCCGGTTAGCGTCGCACAATGCTGCCATGATGAAGGTTTTTGTTCGTCCGATGTGTCGATTCCCTCGGCTGCCGTTCCCACCGACCATTTTTCATCTTGCCTTTTGCCTTGTCCAAGATCATTTTCAAATTGGATCATTTTTTTACCAACTCGCTTCACCGGAAGTCTCCTCATCTCCTATGTACTGTACGTACTATATTGAACTTCAGCATATTTGGAGGTCAAAACCGGCCCACGGTTTGGGTTCTTCGGTATTAATTCCTTTCCTGTTTGTTTTGCTCGTGGCCTTGTGGTCTAAGGTACATCTGAATATCACTGTGCTCCGTTTGAAAGTCATGCTTTGGTATTCATGATCTTATAGTGTTTATAAACCTGGCAGCGGAGATGTCAAAGGTTGTGGTAGGTGGGGAAGACCTAGATCTCGGTCTTTCCGAGAGAGTCTCCCCTTTGGTATACGAAGTGAGGGGTTACATGGAGTGGCCCATCATAGATGGGCCGACCTACTTGTCCCAGCAGCCGAGATCCACTCCGCGGCCCAACTCCAACTCCTGGGCTTGGCTTGGTCTTCTGGACAGATCTCGGTTTCTGGCATCCCGAAGTCCATCCTCCTATACTGTCACTACTCGTTGCATCCGGAAACATGATAGTCCAACTCAGGCACATCTATCTGATCAATATCTATATATCCATGACCCTTCAAACATGATCATCAGCTAATAGACATGCTACACTTCGGATATGTGCCCCCCATAGCCTCCACAACTAGGGACAATAGAGTAATGTCATGGTACAATATAGAGTTTCACAAACTAATCACGTATTCCATGTCTAAGATGATATTCAAGGGCCGGTGTTTAATATCTCATGAATACAAGGAACTTGATGATAACATGATTGCCTCTACGCTAAGGCACATTGAACTTGATCATCAGTTCATTACATGATTGCTCTAAGCTAAGGCACATTTCGATCGTTGGCGTAGTTCGTTTATTCTTTCATGAACAAATATGTCTTTCACATTGCTTGGTTCTACAAGTAGTTGATGTAGCTTAGTACATTGTACTTACCTTGTAACAACACTGGTCATCTCAACTCGTATGAACTGCGTAAAGTTTGTTTTCTTAGTTTGATCAAGACCTGCACTTTTACCCTCTTATATTACTTGATCCTACCATGCCAGTTTGAATATCTTTCATGCATGCTAAGCTAGTCATACAAATAAGAGGCCTAAGGCAATAAGTACTCTCTTCAATCCTTTTTTTCGCACCTAGGAGACAGTGTACCAAGACAAGCTCCACTGCATGCTTTGTGCAAAAAATTGCCCTCACACGCATGCACGGGATGAGCTAGTGCTATCTCGAAGTCTTCCAGAGGCTGGTAGTCTTCCCACAAGAGGTTATCTTCCATGAGGATGAGCTTGGAAGAAGAAGAGACCGACGTAGAAGGCAAAGATATAGGTGGAGGAGGTATGCATGCTGGCTGGCATAGCGTACGAGTAAGAAATGAGGCGAGCGAGCTGGCATAATCAATGCGATGGAAGGAAAGCGGAAGTGGAGGGGCCTTCTTGGAAAGAATAGACAAAAGATCTAACCGCGCAGACCATTGTGGATTTTTTTGGGAAAAATTATGGCGGACTAAAATGGATCGGAGGGAGTACTTGCATAGGCTCTCATTTGTAAGACTGCAATCCTTGTGCAGTGCAACAATAAGCGGATCACAGAAATTCTTCATTACAAACCACATTGAACTCAAATTTTACATTGTGTAGATCGAATTGAATCCATCTCACTCACTTTTTTAAATTATGAGTTGAGCTAAACCCAATCTAGCTCACTCAAAATCGACTTGTTGGCAATTATAACGCTGGAAAACCAAGTTGCCTCAAGTGGAGTTTGGCAACGGGTTGTACCTATGTTTATTGCCCGCGGGGCATCGCCCGTAACTCCACACTATCCCCTCGTGCCAGTACATAAATTTCAAGTGTCACAACTCTGTCCATTTATATAGTCACCTTACATATAGAGATGACACTGCGCACCTAAAGCAAAAGGTGTGGCTGATGGTGAATAAAATATGCCCTAGAGACAATAATAAAGTTGTTATTTTATATTTCCTTATATCATGATAAATGTCTTTTATTCATGCTAGAATTGTATAACCGGAAACTTGATACAAGTGTGGATACATAGACAAAACACTGTGCCCCTAGTATGCCTATACTTGACTAGCTCGTTAATCAAAGATGGTTAAGTTTCCTAACCATAGACATGTGTTGTCATTTGATGAACGGGATCACATCATTAGAGGAATGATGTGATGGACAAGACCCATCCCCTAGCTTAGCATAATGATCGTTCAATTTTAATGCTACTGCTTTCTTTATGTCAAATACATGTTCCTCCGACTATGAGATTATGCAACTCCCGGATACCAGAGGAATACCTTGTGTGCTATCAAATGTCACACTATAACTGGGTGATTATAAAGATGCTCTACAGGTATCTCCGAAGGTGTTTGTTGGGTTGGCATAGATCGAGATTAGGATTTGTCACTCATAGTATCGGAGAGGTATCTCTGGGCCCTCTCGGTAATGCACAACATAAGAAGCCTTGCAAGCAATGTGACTAATGAGTTAGTTGCGGAATGATGCATTACGAAACGAGTAAAGAGACTTGCCGGTAATGAGATTGAACTAGGTATGAAGATACCAACGATCGAATCTCGGGCAAGTAACATACCGATGACAAAGGGAATAACGTATATTGTCATATCGGTTCGACCGATAAAGATCTCTGTAGAATATGTAGGAACCAATATGAGCATCCAGGTTCCACTATTGGTTATTGACCAGAGAGGTGTCTCGGTCATGTCTACATAGTTCTCGAACCCGTAGGGTCTGCACGCTTAACGTTCGATGACGATTTTGTATTATATGAGTTATGTGATTTGGTGACCGAATGTTGTTCGGAGTCCCAGATGATATCACGGACATGACGAGGAGTCTCGAAATAGTCGAGAGGTAAATATTGATATATTGGGTGATAGTATTCGAACTTCAGAAGTGTTTCGGAATGTATCGGGTACATATCGAAGTACCGGGAGGGGTTACCGGAACCCCCCGGGGGAAGATATGGGCCATATGGGCCATAGGAGGGGAGCACACCAGCACATAAAGGGGTGCCCCCCAAGGAAGGAGGCCGAATTGGTGTAGGAGGAGGGGGTGGTGCCCCCCCTCTTTCCTTCCTCCCCCTCTCTTCCCTTCTCCCCCTTCCGGTAAAAGCAAAGGGGGGAGGCTGACTTGGACTAGGAGCCCAAGTAGGATTCCTCCTACTTGGGCGCGTCTAGAGCTGCCTCCCTCCCCCTCCCTCCTTTATATACGTGGGGAGGGGGCGCCTAGAACACACATCAACTATTCCTAGCCGTGTGCGGCGCGCCCTTCCACAG
Source organism: Aegilops speltoides (assembly GCA_021437245.1). Lineage (NCBI taxonomy): Eukaryota > Viridiplantae > Streptophyta > Magnoliopsida > Poales > Poaceae > Aegilops > Aegilops speltoides. The sequence goes on along the minus strand of CM038142.1, from coordinate 485,402,926 downwards.
TTTACGCCTCCAATCATATTCACGTAGTGCTTAGGCAAAGCCCTACGCGGATCACTTCAACATCACCGTCACCACGCCGTCGTGCTGACGTAACTCTCCCTAGACACTTTGCTGGATCAAGAGTTTGAGGGACATCATCGAGTTGAACGTGTGTATATCTCGGAGGTGCCGTACGTTCGGTGCTTGATTGGTCGGAACGAGAAGAAGTTCGACTACATCAACCGCGTTAACAAATGCTTCCGCTTTTGGTCTACGAGGGTACATGGACACACTCTCCCCCTCTCGTTGCTTTGCATCTCCTAGATAGATCTTGCGTGAGCATATTTTTTTTTGAAATTGCATGCTACGTTTCCCAACAGTGGCATCCGAGCCAGGTCTATGCGTAGATGATATGCACGAGTAGAACACAAAGAGTTGTGGGCGGTGATTGTCATACTGCTTACCACCAATGTCTTATTTTGATTCAACGGTATTTTTGGATGAAGCGGCCCGGACCAACCTTACATGACCACGTTCATGAGACGGGTTCCCACTACAAAAAAATACTCTTCCGTGACGATACGTGTTTGTAACAGTAGGTCGCGTTTTTTGTCATGCATGTACATCCGTGATGATTTTTTGACAGAATCAAGATAGTCATACCTGTGATGTCGTAGAAGTGTTCCATGACATTACCAAAATTATCATCACGGAAGTGTCCACTTCCATGACGATAAATCACGCGTCACAGAAGTGCTTCCGTCAAGGGTGACCGACACGTGGCATCCACCGTAACGGAACACCGTTAAGCTATCGGGTCCGGTTTTGGATCCGATAACCCGTTAATAGCTGGACCAATGGGGATTTTCCACGTGTAAAATCATCATTGGCTGGAGGAAACACGTGTCGGCTCACCGTTAGGACAGATGTCATCCACTCATTGGACCGAAGGCACCTATGATACATCGACATGTCGCACGGCCTAACAGAGGCCCATTCCTGTGAAAAGGCCGTCCCGTTTGACTTGGTCGAAAGGTGGCGGGCCAGCCCATGGAAAGCGTGTGAACGGCCTGTTCGTATATTGCCCATTTATAGCCTGCTAACCCAGGGCCCATTACGATCTATCTGAATTAGGCCCAGTAGCATCATATGGGCCGTCCAATATGATTCCAGCCCATTTTAACTTCCAGCCCATGTATGGCCCATGACATCTTTCGGCCCATATGAGGCCCTTTGTAACTCTTGGCCCATTAACGGCCCGTGGTGAAACTGGCCCGTAATGAACAATGTATCACTTTATACCCATTAACGGCCCATTATTCCATTGGGCCGTTTCCAACCCATGTTATCTTTTGGCCTTCTCTGGGCCCATTTATTCTTGGGCTCATTTCTAGCATTCGGTTACTTACAGCCCGTTACTATCATTTTCCGCTTGTGGGCCAAATTCAGCCCGTGGTTATAGTCGGCCGTTTGTGGCCCGTTAATACGTTGGGCCGTTTTCATGTCAAAAAAAACCATTGGGCTGTTTTCATAGAGTTATCAAGTACGGCCTATTAACGGCCCGTCATGGTCCACGAATAGTACGGCTCATGATTGGCGAAATGATTATACGCCTGTAGAAGGCCCATGGATCCTATGGCCGGTACAAGACCAATGGATCCTATGACCCGTAGAAGGCCCATGGATCGGATGACCCGTAGAAAGTCCATGGATCCTACGGCCCGTAGAAGGCCCATGGATCCTACGGCCTGTAGAAGGCCCATGGATCCTACGGCCCGTATAGAAGACGAATGGATCCTACGACCCATAGAAGGCCCATGGATCATACGGCCTGCAGGAGGCCCATGGTTACAATAGTTCGTGTGTTGCCATGATTAATGTGGCCTAGTTACCAAAAATAGGTTATTGTGGCCACTAGAAAAACACGGAAAAAGAACTGCAGTGACTACAAGCAAACAACTAAACAAGACAATAAGCAAATAAATAAGCAAGCAACTAACGCTAGCCTATTACCACTATTACACATACTACATCCACTGGGCATCAAAGTTCATCACCAGTGCAAATATAGGGAACAAAGCAGCATATTACATACACTGGCTGTCAAAATTGGCCACCAGTGCAAATAAACGCGCAGCAAAACAAAACATAACTGAAACAACGGAAGAGCTCAAGAAACATTATCACGGTATCCACCGATGGCGCCCGGATTCGTTGCGCCAGGTGTCTGCCAGTTATTCGCCGTCGTTGCCATGTCATTTGCTTGCGTGTTGCATTTTGCCATGTCATCATATGCATTTCATATCATGTCATCATGTGCATCGCATTGGCATACGTGTTCGTCTCATGCATCCGAGCATTTTCCCCGTTGTCCGTTTTGCAATCAGGCGCTCCTATGTCCTCCGGCATTCCCCTCTTGTCTCTTTTCGTGAGTGGGTGTTAAACATTCTCGGAATGGACCGAGGCTTTCCAAGCGGCCTTGGTATACCACCGGTAGACCGCCTGTCAAGTTTCATGCCATTTGGAGGTCGGTTGATACTCCAACGGTTAACCGGGTAACCGCAAAGCCCTCTTTTGTGGCAGCCCAACACCCCTTCCAAAGTGGCCCAAAACCCAGCCAACTCCACTCCATGCTCTCGGTCGTTCGATCACGATCGCGTGGCCGAAAACCGCACCTCATTTGGACTCTCCTAGCTCCCTCTACCTATAAATAAGCCCCCCCTCCGAAATCCCGGGTCCAAACCCTAGCCATTTCCTCCCGCGCCGCCGGACATTTTCTCCTCCCACCGGACGCGTCCGCCGCCGACCCCTCGCCCAATCAGAGAGCGCCACGTGGGCGCTCCGCCGCCCAGCGTCGTCGGCCACGCATCGCCGCCGCCCGTCCTCGGCGCGCCCGCCGCCGACCGTCTCCGCCTCGCCGCCGGCCGCCTCCTCCCTCGCCGCCCGCCTCGGCCGGCGCGCGCCGCCATGATCCCGAGCTCCGGCGACCACCGCCCGCGCTCCTCCGTCCCATGGCCGCCCGGCCCTCGTCCCGCCTCCCCGACTCCGGCTGCCGCCCGGCCTCGTCCCCGGCCTCCCCCAACTCCGGCAGCCGCACCCCGAGTCTCCGGCCGGCGAACCTCGAAGTCTGAGCCGGCTCAGATCCAGATCCACAATGGTTGACTTTTCCCCCCTCCAAATTTGCCCAAGTCCCAGATTTCTGTCATTATCACGCCATGTTCGTCATGCCGTATCTATGCATCCGTAGCTCCGTTTCGCGCATGTAATATGTCAAATTGTTCACCTCGACGAGTAAATCATTTCATTCCATTGCATTGTATTTATTGGAGGTCATCTTGAGGCCTGAATCATCGTTGTAAGAGTGCTTCATGATGTTTTCTGCTGTCTGTTATCAGAACGAGCTCTTTTGTCATTTTTGCCATGATTGATGTGTGCATCCTATGAGGTTGATGTCTACATGTGTTTTGTTCTATGCCATGCCATCTTTCCAGGGTTGTATACCATGTATTTTTGTGAGTTGTGTGCTGAGTGCATCGAGCTTGTTAAGTAGTGTACTTGCTGTTGTTGTTTTCCTGACAGATTCTGTTATATTTTGTTGCTATGTAAACATGCTTCTACAAGTCATTTCGTGCATTATTCTGGAGATGTTCACTAAGGATGAGTTGTTATACATGTCACGCTCTATCCATTCATGCCCTTGGTTGTAATTATAGCCTGCTGTAGCTTGTTGTTATCTTGCTCCAATGTTGCTAAATAATGTTGCTGTCAGCCTGTTAACATTAAGTTCAATGTTTCCATGATCGTTTGCTAGTGATCCATGCATCCTATGAACTTGATCTTGCCATGCTTAGCTTCATAAACATGTCTTCTTACTGTTGGTTGTCTTGCCATGCCATGTATTGCTCTGTGGTGAGTGATTCAAGCTCACGAACATGCCTACTTATTGTTGTTCCTGCCATGTATGAATCTGTAATATAACTTGCCTTGTTTACAATGTGCCATCATATTTTCTGTGCCTTTTTGGCTCATGGTCAGTAAGGGACTTTTGTTCTATGGGTTTAGTAGTATCATGGCATACCTTTGTTTGCCATGTTAAGTTCCTGTAACATGTTGTTTGATAGAACTAAACATTGCAACCTGATGTTATTTCCTGATAAGTCTGAAACTGTTATTATTTGCAATCTTTCCATGTCCTTTTGAGCATGTTCTAGTCTTTTCTGGAGATAGCTCAGTGTTCATATTTTGTTATGCTTTACCTGTACTTCATGCCCATGCCTTTTTTATTACGTTGAGATGCTGTAGCATGTTGTTTCGATGCTTGCAATATGCCTAGTTGCTGTTTTGGACAGATTGTTGCTATGACTTGTATAGTGTATGTGTTGCACCGATGCTCCGTTTTGAGTGTGTTCTATATGAAACTTGCTTGATTTTGCATGTAGTTTCATTTTATCATGTTGCATCCTTGTTTTGGTGTGTTTGCTTGATGTTTGGGTGCATTTTGAATCAATGCCATGCTTAACTTGTTTTGCTCATATCTTCTAGGCCGTAGCTCCGAATCTAATGAACTTTATATGTAACTTGACTAGAATTTCGTGTAGATCATCTTGGTGCATCTTAACTTGCTGTTTAACTACTTGAACATAAGGTTTGTTCAGATCTGGACCAATTTCGAAATTTGCATATGAGGACTTACCGGGATTGTTATATGTTGTTTCCGGCCTCATTTAAACTTGCCTTGATGTGTTCTTGTTTGCATCATCTCTTGCCATGAGTAGTCTCATCTAGCTTTGTCATGCATCATGCTTGTTGTGCATCATGTCTTGTTCATGTGTGGTGTGTTCACTATGTTGTGTGCTTCTTCTCGATAGTTCCCGTTTCGTTGCGATCGTGAGGATTCGTTCGTCTACGCTTGGTTCGTCTTCGTGGCTTCATCTTCTTCATGGACTCGTTCTTCTTCCTTGCGGGATTTCAGGCAAGATGACCGCTACCCTGGATCTCACTACTATCATTGCTATGCTAGTTGCTTCGTTCTATCGCTATGCTGCGTTACCTATCATTTGCTCTTCAAGCCTCCCAAATTGCCATGAACCTCTAACCTTTGACACCATTCCTAGCAAACCATTGCTTGGCTATGTTACCGTTTTGCTCAGCCCCTCTTATAGCGTTGCTAGCTGTAGGTGAAGTTGAAGATTGCTCCATGGTGGACAGGGTTTATGTTGGGATATCACAATATCTCTTTTATAATATTAATGCATCTATATATTTGGTAAAGGGTGGAAGGCTCGGCCTTATGCCTGGTGTTTTGTTCCACTCTTGCCGCCCTAGTTTCCATCATACCGGTGTTATGTTCCCGGATTTTGCGTTCCTAACGCGGTCGGGTGATTTATGGGACCCCCCTGACAGTTCGCTTTGAATAAAACTTGTCCAGCAAGGCCCAACCTTGGTTTTACCATTTGCCTCACCACCACCTATACCCTTCCTTGGGTCGGCCAACCCAAGGGTCATCTGTAATTAGCCCCGGGCGGTGCTTGTCTAAGTGTTGGTCGGAATCGAGCTACTGTGGGGCCACCTCGGGAAACTCAAGTCTGGTTTTACTCGTAGCTAGTCTCATCCGGTGTTGCCACGAGAGCGAGATATGTGCAGCTCCTATCGGGATTGTCGGTGCATCGGGCGGCTTTGCTGGTCTTGTTTTACCATTGTCGAAATGTCTTGTAAACCGGGATTCCGAGATTGATCGGGTCTTCCTGGGAGAAGGAATATCCTTCGTTGATCGCGAGAGCTTATCATGGGCTAAGTTGGGACACCCTGCAGGGTATAAACTTTCGAGAGCCGTGCCGCGGTTATGTGGCGAGATGGGAATTTGTTAATGTCCGGTTGTAGATAATTTGACACCTGATCCGAATTAAAATGCATCAACCGCGTGTGTAGCCGTGATGGTCTCTTCTCGGCGGAGTCCGGGAAGTGAACACGGTTTCTGTGTTATGTTTGTCGTAAGTAGATGTTCAGGATCACCTCTTGATCATTACTAGTTGACGACCGTTCCTTTGCTCCTCTTCTTGCTCTCATTTGCGTATGTTAGCCACCATACTTGCTTAGGCACTGCTGCAACCTCACCACTTTACCCCTTCCTTACCCATTAAGCTTTGCTAGTCTTGATACCCATGGTAATGGGATTGTTGAGTCCTCGTGGCTCACAGATTACTACAACAACAGTTGCAGGTACAGGTTGTGCGATGATCTTGACGCGAGAGCGATGCTTGCGTGCGTTGAGTCCTTCTTCTGCTTCTTCTTTGATCAGGGGATAGGCTCCAGGTCGGCAGCCTGGGCTAGCAGGGTGGATATTGTTTGAGCTTCTGTTTGTGTTTCATCCGTAGTCGGATGTTGATCTTATGGATGATGTATGGTTGTATCCGTGTGGCATTGTATGCCTTATGTATGTATCCCCATCGATTATGTAATGTTGATGTAATGATATCCACCTTGCAAAAGCGTTCCAATATGCGGGTCTATCCTTGGTGGGACCTTCAAGTTCCTTTTGGATAGGGTCGCATATTGGGCGTGTTCAAGTTGGTATCGAGCCTCGACCGACCCTAGAGCCCCCCTTGATTGATCGTGTAGTTTGGCCGTTGTTGAGTCTAGAAGAAAACTATTTTTGGAGTCTAGTTATATCGGAGAGTAGGAATTCTTTTTACTCCTCTGCCCCTTCGTCCTCTGGTGAGGAATCTTGACGTAGGTGTTTTGAATTACTCCTCTTCCCCTTCAAATTTTTCTTTAGGATCACGCGGTTAGTTTTCGTTCATTGTCCATCCTCTTTTGTCCGGCGCATTCCTCGTCAAGCTGATTCGAACCTCTCTCTCTTTGGGAGATCAATCCTCAGCTCTTTTCGATCGATGTTGTTTCCCTGTCCGAAGTTGTCCTTGTTTTTTCCCACCCACCCACCCTTTTCTTCTTGGATCCGGAGTCCGTAATAGAGTATCCTTCCTACTCGTGCGAAGTCTCTGCTTTCTTTCCTCAATGATTTCAACCGGTGTTTTCTCTTCAAGTTATTCGTCGATTCTCCCCTCTAGTTGATTTTGTTTTCCCGACCTCCCACCCTCTTCTTCCTAGAGTTTGAGTCTCTTTTGACCATCTATTTCATTCGCACAGAGCCTCTTTAGTCTTCCCTCATTTATTTCAACCGGTGATTTCTTGTCTAGTTCGTCATTCTTCATCTTTTTTTCTTTCCGGTGGACTCAATTCAAGTTTTTCGGGTTGATCATATTCTTTCTCTCGTCTCAAGTATTTCCCTTTGCTCGTTCACCTCTCGCCATTTTATCCTTCCTGAGTGTTCAAGACATCTCAGGAGATTCGTCTGTGTTCCAATTAATTCGAGGGTGTCACCTGATTCAAATATTTCAATTGTTCCGGTGCATCATCTACCTGTTCAGCAACCCTTTCCAACGGTGTTTTCTTCAGTGGGCCCTAACCCACAGGTCTTTTCCAGGATCTTACCTGACTCTTCTAATTATTCCGGAGCCATTCCTATTTCTTTTCAAGTCTGACGCCTCATGATCTCTTTGTTCTTTTGCATCTAAATCCCCTCTAGCATATTTGTTCCTCTAATTCTTCTCGGTGATTCAGTCTTTTTCATCAGTCATTTTCGAATTCTAACGGTGGTTCGTTCAAGATTCTTTTTCTTTGATTATCATATCAATCCATTCGTTATTTCAATCCTACCGGTGGTTCATGAAGACCTTCTCAAGTTTGCGATATGTCACTTCTCAATCCTTTCTCAAGAAGAATAAGTAGTATGCTAAATCCATTGCTTGTCATCAATTTAATTTGATGAAGGATAAGCATACAATAAATCTTATTCTTATTCCTTCCAAGTGAGAAATCCCTCCCTTCAGAGTTTGTTCTTGTGGAATAAATTCTAGTTCCAAGTGTTTTCATCTTTTCTTTTCCGGAGTTCAAATTTTCCTCGGACATTTCGTCGGAGCCTCCATCTAAAGCACCGCAAGGCTCATCTTATTCTTTCATCCTTCATTTCTATCTCATCATCCTTTTGTCACCGGAGTTCTTTATGGTGGTTCTTCATGATTTAATTCGTTCTTCAATAGTTCATCAAGTTTCATTCCATCTTCTTAAGTTCGTGTTCTATTCTTCCATGTTTCAGCCGGAGTGCTTCCTAAATCCTTTCAGCCTTATTCGTTTCTTTTCTCATTCTAACCACTCCGGTTAGAACGAGTCGTTTCTTAGTCTATCTGATTCCGTGAGCTTTTGATTCTCGTCGTTCCTCTCTTCTTCTCGAGTGCTCTCGATTCTTTGCTTTTTTCTTGAGTTCTTGCTTCACCTCATCCCTTTTCCCTTCCGTCTCGGTCCTAAGATCTCGGGACGAGATCTCTTGTTAGTGGAGGAGTGTTGTAACGCCCCAGATTCGTTGCGCCAGGTGTCTGCCCGTTATTCGCCGTCGTTGCCATGTCATTTGCTTGCGTGTTGCATTTTGCCATGTCATCATATGCATTTCATATCATGTCATCATGTGCATCGCATTGGCATACATGTTCGTCTCATGCATCCGAGCATTTTCCCCGTTGTCCGTTTTGCAATCCGGTGCTCCTATGTCCTCCGGCATTCCCCTCTTGTCTCTTTTCGTGAGTGGGTGTTAAAGGTTCTCGGAATGGACCGAGGCTTGCCAAGCGGCCTTGGTATACCACCTGTATACCGCCTGTCAAGTTTCGTGCCATTTGGAGGTCGGTTGATACTTCAACGGTTAACCGGGTAACCGCAAAGCCCTCTTTTGTTGCAGCCCAACACCCCTTCCAAAATGGCCCAAAACCCATCCAACTCCTCTCCAAGCTCTCGGTTGTTCGATCACGATCGCGTGGCCGAACACCGCACCTCATTTGAACTCTCCTAGCTCCCTCTACCTATAAATAAGCCTCCCCCTCCGAAATCCCGGGTCCAAACCCTAGCCATTTCCCCGCGCACGGACATTTCTCCTCCCACGGACGCGTCCCGCCCGACCCTCGCCCAATCGAGGCGCCACGTGGGCGCCCCGCCCAGCGCCGCCGGCCGCTTGAGCCAGCGCCCGCCGCCGCTTCGCCTTGGCAGGCCCATTTCCGTCGCCGGCCTCCGCCGCCGTCGCCCGGCCCCGCATCGCTTCGCCCGCGCCGGGCTGGACCCGTCGCCGGCCTCCGCCGCCGTCTCCGCCCCGATCGCCGCCGCCCGTCCTCGGCCGCGCCCGCCGCCGACCGTCTCGCGCCCGCCGCCGACCGTCTCCGCCTACGCCGCCGCCGCCTCGCCCGTCGCCGCCCGCCTCGGCCCGGCGCGCCGCCATGATCCCGAGCTCCGGCGACCGCCGCGCGCTCCTCCGTCCTCCGGCCGCCCGGCCTCGTCCCCGGCCTCCCCCGACTCCGGCTGCCGCCTGGCCTCGTCCCCGGCCTCCCCCAACTCCGGCAGCCGCGCCCCGAGTCTCCGGCCGGCGAACCTCGAAGTCCGAGCCGGCTCAGATCCAGATCCACAATGGTTGTCTTTTCCCCCTCCAAATTTGCCTGTCCCAGATTTCTGTCATTATCATGCCATGTTCGTCATGCCGTATCTATGCATCCGTAGCTCCGTTTCGCGCGTGTAATATGTCAAATTGTTCGCCTCGACGAGTAAATCATTTCATTACATTGCATCATATTTATTGGAGGTCATCTTGAGGCCTGAATCATCGTTGTAAGAGTGCTTCATGATGTTTTCTGCTGTCTGTTATCAGAACGAGCTCTTTTGTCATTTTTGCCATGATTGATGTGTGCATCCTATGAGGTTGATTTCTACATGTGTTTTGATCTATGCCATGCCATCTTTCCAGGGGTGTATACCATGTATTTTTGTGAGTTGTGTGCTGAGTGCATCGAGCTTGTTAAGTAGTATACTTGCTGTTACTGTTTTCCTGACAGATTCTGTTATATTTTGTTGCTATGTAAACATGCTTCTACAAGTCATTTCGTGCATTATTCTGGAGATGTTCACTAAGTATGAGTTGTTATACATGTCATGCTCTATCCATTCATGCCCTTGGTTGTAATTATAGCCTGCTGTAGCTTGTTATTATCTTGCTCCAAAGTTGCTAAATAATGTTGCTATCAGCCTGTTAACATTAAGTTCAATGTTTCCATGATTGTTTGCTAGTGATTCATGCACCCTATGAACTTGATCTTTCCATGCTTAGCTTCATAAACATGTCTTATTACTGTTGGTTGTATTGCCATGCCTTGTATTGCTCTGTGGTGAGTGATTCAAGATCACGAACATGCCTACTTATTGTTGTTCCTGCCATGTATGAATCTGTAATATAACTTGCCTTGTTTACATGGGTGCCATCATATTTTCTGTGCCTTTTTGGCTCATGGTCAGTAAGGGACTTTTGTTCTATGGGTTTAGTAGTATCATGCCATGCCTTTGTTTGCCATGTTAAGTTCCTATAACATGTTGTTTGATAGCTCTAAACATTGCAACCTGATGTTATTTCCTGATAAGTCTGAAACTGTTATTATTTGCAATCTTTCCATGTCCTTTTGAGCATGTTCTAGTCTTTTCTGGAGATAGCTAAGTGTTCATGTTTTGTTATTCTTACCTGTACTTCATGCCCATGCCTTTTTTTATTACGTTGAGATGCTGTAGCATGTTGTTTCGATGCTTGCAATATGCCTAGTTGCTGTTTTGGACAGATTGTTGCTATGACTTGTATAGTGTATGTGTTGCACCGATGCTCCGTTTTGAGTGTGTTCTATATGAAACTTGCTTGATTTTGCATGTAGTTTCATTTTATCATGTTGCATCCTTGTTTTGGTGTGTTTGCTTGATGTTTGGGTGCATTTTGCATCAATGCCATGCTTAACTTGTTTTGCTCATATCTTCTAGGCCGTAGCTCCGAATCTAATGAACTTTATATGTAACTTGACTAGAATTTCGTGTAGATCATCTTGGTGCATCTTAACTTGCTGTTTAACTACTTGAACATAAGGTTTGTTCAGATCTGGACCAATTTCGAAATTTGCATATGAGGACTTACCGGAATTGTTATATGTTGTTTCCGGCCTCATTTAAACTTGCCTTGATGTGTTGTTCTTGTTTGCATCATCTCTTGCCATGAGTAGTATCATCTAGCTTTGTCATGCATCGTGCTTGTTGTGCATCATGTCTTGTTCATGTGTGGTGTGTTCACTATGTTGTGTGCTTCTTCTCGATAGTTCCCGTTTCGTTGCGATCTTGAGGATTCGTTCGTCTACGCTTGGTTCGTCTTCGTGGCTTCATCTTCTTCATGGACTCGTTCTTCTTCCTTGCGGGATTTCAGGCAAGATGACCACTACTCTGGATCTCACTACTATCATTGCTATGCTAGTTGCTTCATTCTATCGCTATGCTGCGTTACCTATCATTTGCTCTTCAAGCCTCCCAAATTGCCATGAACCTCTAACCTTTGACACCATTCCTAGCAAATCGTTGCTTGGCTATGTTACTGTTTTGCTCAGCCCCTCTTATAGCATTGCTAGCTGCAGGTGAAGTTGAAGATTGCTCCATGGTGGACAGGGTTTATGTTGGGATATCACAATATCTCTTTTAAAATATTAATGCATCTATATATTTGGTAAAGGGTGGAAGGCTCGGCCTTATGCCTGGTGTTTTGTTCCACTCTTGCCGCCCTAGTTTCCGTCATACCGGTGTTATGTTCCCGGATTTTGCGTTCCTAACGCGGTCGGGTGATTTATGGACCCCCCGACAGTTCGCTTTGAATAAAACTTGTCCAAAGAAGGCCCAACCTTGGTTTTACCATTTGCCTCACCACCACCTATACCCTTCCTTGGGTCGGCCAACCCAAGGGTCATCTTTAATTAGCCCCGGGCGGTGCGTGTCTAAGTGTTGGTCCGAATCGAGCTACTGAGGGCCACCTCGGGAAACTCAAGTCTGGTTTTACTCGTAGCTAGTCTCATCCGGTGTTGCCGAGAGCGAGATATGTGCAGCTCCTATCGGGATTGTCGGCGATCGGGCGGCTTTGCTGGTCTTGTTTTACCATTGTCGAAATGTCTTGTAAACCGTGATTCCGAGACTGATCGGGTCTTCCTGGGAGAAGGAATATCCTTCGTTGATCGCGAGAGCTTATCATGGGCTAAGTTGGGACACCCCTGCAGGGTATAAACTTTCGAGAGCCGTGCCCGCGGTTATGTGGCAGATGGGAATTTGTTAATGTCCGGTTGTAGATAATTTGACACCTGATCCGAATTAAAATGCATCAACCGCGTGTGTAGCCGTGATGGTCTCTTCTCGGCGGAGTCCGGGAAGTGAACACGGTTTCTGTGTTATGTTTGACCTAAGTAGGTGTTCAGGATCACCTCTTGATCATTACTAGTTGACGACCGTTCCTTTGCTCCTCTTCTCGCTCTCATTTGCGTATGTTAGCCACCATACTTGCTTAGGCACTGCTGCAACCTCACCACTTTACCCCTTCCTTACCCATTAAGCTTTGCTAGTCTTGATACCCATGGTAATGGGATTGTTGAGTCCTCGTGGCTCACAGATTACTACAACAACAGTTGCAGGTACAGGTTGTGCAATGATCTTGACGCGAGAGCGATGCTTGCGTGCGTTGAGTCCTTCTTCTGCTTCTTCTTCGATCAGGGGATAGGTTCCAGGTTGGAAGCCTAGGCTAGCAGGGTGGATATTGTTTGAGCTTCTGTTTGTGTTTCTTCCGTAGTCGGATGTTGATCTTATGGATGATGTATGGTTGTATCCGTGTGGCATTGGATGCCTTATGTATGTATCCCCATCGATTATGTAATGTTGATGTAATGATATCCACCTTGCAAAAGCGTTCCAATATGCGGGTCTATCCTTGGTGGGACCTTCGAGTTCCTTTTGGATAGGGTCGCATATTGGGCGTGACATCCACCATGCTGGCAATAAGCTTAGCAAGCTTATTAGCTTTGTCCTGTTTGGCGCTAAAATCCTCCAACGCTTGCTGTTGCACCAGAAAGTATGCATTTGAATGCTCGAGGGACTTCGCAGTCCTTCCTCTTCTTGTCGCAGCACAGCTGATCGATGTCTTTCAGCTTGTAGTTCAGACTCAAGAAACCGAACTGATTCAGAAAGTGAGTTTGAATAGCTTGTGCAAGCTGTAGTGGCCAGTAACTCGAACACTAAGCCAAGACAGGACTTTGGGGTTGTCTCACTGTCTTGAAGATAGTCTTCCTTAGCTGTTTTATCAGCTTTGTTGGAGACCAACAAGGATGTCTCACTATCTTGAACCTTGTCTGCATTACTTCCTTTACCATTGCTTAATAAGGCACTCTTCCCCAATATTCTGTCAGCATTGTAAAAGAAGAAACAAGCAGACACATAACAGGTTTAGCATGTACTAGTATATGAAACTCATTTCGGTGAACCAGTTCATTAGTAAGGTGGACATGATTAAACCACCAAGTCTTCTATTGCCAAGTACTAGTACATAATTTATATCTGGCCATGGGCCGGGCCTAAAAAAGCCCACTACAGAAAACTGAGGCACAGGCCCTACCATCGGGCCTACTTTTCAAGCCCAAGCCCGACCCATGTGGTAAAAAGCTTTCAAAAGCCCTTAGGGCTTAGGGCCGTGGGCCGGGTCTCTTCCTTAAAATGCCAATATGCCAAGCCCAAGCCCGTCCAGGCCCTGCTGGTGGGCTCAAAACTTAGGCCCAAGCCCGAACCACGAGCAAGCCCATCGGGCCTAGGCCCTGGATTTTAGGGTCGGGCCTGGGTGGGCCGACAGGGCCGGGCCTGAGATGGCCATGACTATACATAATAAAATCATCAAACAAACATATATTTATGTCCTATGGTCACTGCCAAATCAAAATAGAGACACGGTTCAAATCATATCAGTTCAAGACAAAGCAACAGTGAAAGAATACAAAGCGTGGGAAACTACACGACACAACAAGATTTCAGATGGGTACCACGGGTCTACATGTACAACAACACTATTGGCTCTGCTGTGATGCTAGTAATGTGCATGATATGAGAAGTCAACTGTATACACAATTGAAATTGAAATCAACAGAGCTATTGATAAGAGCAAACCTGTTAAAGAAACATGTGTGAATATACCTGCTGTGCCATTGGAGTTTCGTTTGGATCCTTCAATTTAAAAATAAGTTTGTATGAGTAAATATAGTGATACAAGAGCAAAGAAGTATGCACGATAGCAATGGAATCTTAAATTAGAACAATTGTTCTTTAGGTTTAGGCACTTATTCTACATGAACAGAGTACAGTAAGACGCAAGAATATGGTACTTCAAAATAGAAAATGAGCTCATAGACCTTACCACATTCTTGGTTCGGGACCAGTATAGAACAAGGCGTTCCCAGTCATCGTCCAGTAAATGTGTCTCAGGAGAATGTAAGGGAATTTGATGAGTTTCTTTGCCGGTGAAGTACGTTTTCTTCAGGTAATTCCGATACTTCCACCAAGCATTCTTGAAGATAGCAGAGGTATTAGCACAGGTTACCTCATCCTAAGTTTCCAAATCGGTCCTTCTCTATAGAGAAAAATGGGAAAATTTGATGTATTATAACCATTATGGAGGTAGGATGTATGGGACAAAGCAAAGTAATTGCCATGAATAACATTACTTACACATAACTCCTGGACAAACACCTGCAACTGGCATTTTCCTTCATCTTCAGTATAATATTTCCAAGATGGGAAGATACGCACATAGGATTTAACAACATCAAATGCGATAGATATGTTAAACTACGACTAGCTGGTTGTGCTTCCTCCACAGGAATAAGCGTACTAACTGGTGGAGTTTGGGTTCGCCGTGGTAGTACTAGCCCTTTGGGCATTGGAGCTACCTTACTAACTGCTCTTCTTCAGGAGCTCTATGGTGGAGATGGTGCTGTGTCAACAGGAACTGGGTTACTATCTGCTGGGGTTGGGGTTAGATTGGGTGAAGCTGGTTCTTTGTCCATCGTAGTAGGGGTACAATCTGCGAGAGTTTGGGTTATGTGTGGCAGGGCTGGTTCTCGTGCATGTACAACCGGGGTGCTATCTCCACCAAGAGGTAGCACTGTTTTATTTGAAGACCGTGTTTTTACTCCGCTAGATACTGGCATCACCCACTCCAAATCAAATGACTGATAAAGAGAAAACATAGTTGAATGTATAGACGTTGTATGAGAGACAGTTGCGATAGATAATGTGGAAAAAGAGGGCAGAAATAGTTGACATGTATATTGTTTAACTAAAACGGATAGCATGGCATAATTTCACATATATGATGTCTATCTAAAATGGATAGCATAGCATAACATAATTCAAAGATATGATGAATAACTAATCAGGATCGCATGACATAATTCACCTACATGTTATCTAAGTAATCATGATCGCATGATTTAATTCACATATGTGGTTTATATGCTAAACAGAGGGCATTCGATATGATGTCTGACTAAGAACATGGTGTTGAATATTGTGTATATGATGTCTAAACTATGCAATGCAAGACACCATATGCATGATATGAGCAGTATAACTGTGCCAAGTTAGAGCATACACCTCGGTGGGGGAATAGGACTGGTCATCTGTCTCTGAATCCATCTCCGAGGAGCTATCAGGACCCAACAAGAGATTTGCTTCGATAGGTAGCACTATCTGCTTTGAAGGCCTTGTTTTCACTCCAGGTTTTTCCATCTCCCACCCAAATGGCTTATTAACAGGAAGAAAGTAGTTTAATGTACAAACATTGTCGACAAATGGAAATGTAATGAAGAAAAGGATGGGCAAGATATCATTCAAATATATGATGCCTGGTTAAACAGGATGGCATTGCACATTTCACATATATTATGGCTGGCTAAAAGACATGAGACTACATTCCCATATATGATATAGAAACTAAGCGGTGGCATTACGAACATGTCTAAACTAAGCGGATGACATATATGATGTCAAAAGTAGGCCTTTGCAAGGCAACATATGCATGATATGACTAACATCATCTTGCCAAGGTAGAGCAAACACCTTGGAGGGTAAATAGGAGTGGTCATTGCGTCTAAATCCGCCTCGTAACAGATATCTTCCTCTGGATTACAATGGAGAGGGGGGAGGGTTTGCCATTGAACCCACCATGGAGCGATGTCGCATGACATTGTATTGCCGCATAAAACTCCTCTCTTTTCTCTACATGTCCAGCATGGTGTGTACAATATCGACATGCATATGAAAAAATATGGTGAGATTATGTAAGGAGAGCATGCAGAAATTTAGAGTGATGGTAACAACCAGTGGATGGATCCAAAAATAATGATAGCAGGCTGATGATTGCTTTAATTTAATAAAAAGACAGATGATGATTGCTTTATTATTTGTTTCCCACCCAAGATGAACAACATAGGCATACCCTAGGTGAACCAGATATTAGATATGGATACTATTCATTGCTGCCTCGATATGTGCCCCACAACTAATTTAGAACTCAAGTTTGAACATTAATTTGGACCTGACTTGGAGTCTAAGAGGTGAACATGACGATATAGTAGCAGGTAATTTTAAGCAATGCATAACAGAAGCAGAAACAAAAGAATGTGACCTCTCTTGTGGACCCGTGTACTCCTTAGGTTCATCTGCTGAGTCGATGATGGTGATGCCATTGCGGTGGGTGCCGGTGGCAGGGAAGGAGATCTGAGGTGGTGAAAGACGGTCAGGAGTCGTGATGTCTGGTTTGGTGGATGCTTCTGTCGATGGAGCAGCTCAGGTGAGGTGGACGATGTCGCAGCAGGAGTAGGACAAACCACACAAAGTTCCCTTCGACACCTACCTGTAACTGAAGTAATTCTGTAAGGGCTCATTTGGCTTGCATGATTCTAAAAATGCAGGGATAGGAAATACACCGAAATAGGATAGGAATGCACATGGTAAACAGAGCATTTGTAAACACAGGATTTCTATCAACTTGGGTGTTTGGTTCACAGGACTTGGAAGAGCAGAGGAATGCAAAGAAACATGGCCAAAATAAAGTGAAACCATATGAGAGCGTGTACAGTTAGAATGTTATTCTGCCACAAATGCACTTGGTCTTGTTTTCATGCATAGGATTTTGAAAAGTAGGTCCAGGTGGATGTTTTGCTCCATTTCTTTCAACAAAATGCATGAATAATTGAATAGTAGAGTGCCATAGGAAAATTCCCTATTGCTATGTTTTTCTGTGGAACCAAAATAGCCCTAATGGATTGACATGAATGTAGAGTAATAACTGATGCAACAAGTGTACAAACTCTTTGCCGTACCCGTGTCGACCTCAGCATCATTGGGTTGGTCGCTGAAGAAGTTGAGGCAGAGGTGAATGTCGGAGGTGTGGAGGAAGATATGAGGAATCTGTAGACGGTGTCCAGGGCACTGCTCTGTTGTGATGGATCGTTCTGTCCTCCCGTGAGCCGTAAGACGTCAAGGCTGAAGCAGCACAAGACATACATCGTTAATCTCAAGTGGGATTCTAATAGCATCTCCAATAGATGATGTAAAATAGATGTAAAGTTTACATCACCAAAAACCACCTGACTACAACAGATGAGGTAAAAACTGTTGACTTTGAACTTAACTGTCGAAACTAAAATTTACTGTGGAATCTGAATGTTACTGTCGAAACTGAACGCAATGGTAGCAGAGAGGCACTTGGCATGTAGTTTAGGGAGGGCCTGCAGTTCATCTTCAACCTGCACCCCCCTGAGCCGCCAGCCCCAGCGCCGCCTCGCCACCTCGAAACAACTCCTCACCGTCGGTCCGCCGCCGCCCTACCGCCCCGGCTAGCCCTCTAGCCCCCCGCCCCCACCCTGAACCCTAAGATAGATAGTGGGGTACTGCTACCTCTTGAGCACTACGTTCGTTTTCCCTTGAGGAGGAAAGGGTGATGCAGCAAAGTAGCGTAAGTATTTCCCTCAGTTTTTGAGAACCAAGGTATCAATGCAGTAGGAGGCTCCTCAAAAGTCCCACGTACCTACACAAACAAACAAGAACCTCGCAACCAACGCAATAAAGGGGTTCTCAATCCCTTCACGGTAACTTGCAAAAGTGAGATCTGATAGAGATAACATGATAAGATAAATATTTTTGGTATTTTTATGATATAGATTGGAAAGTAAAGATGCAAATAAAAGATAGATGGAAAACTTATATGATAAAAGATAGACCCGGGGGCCATAGGTTTCACTAGTGGCTTCTCTCAAGATAGCATAAGTATTACGGTGGGTGAACAAATTACTGTCGAGCAATTGATAGAAAAGTGCATAGTTATGAGATTATCTATTCATGATCATGTATATAGGCATCACGTCCGCAACAAGCAGATCGAAACGATTCTGCATCTACTACTATTACTCCACACATTGACCGAGTCCTGCCTGCATCTAGAGTATTAAGTTCATGAAGAACAGAGTAACGCATTAAGAAAGATGACATGATGTAGAGGGATAAACTCATGCAATATGATATAAACCCCATCTTTTTATCCTTGATGGCAACAATACAATACGTGCCTTGCTGCCCTCATCACAGGGAAAGGACACCGCAAGATTGAACCCAAAGCTAAGCACTTCTCCCATTGCAAGAAAGATCAATCTAGTAGGCCAAACCAAACTGATAATTCGAAGAGACTTGCAAAGATAACCAATCATAAAAGAATTCAGAGGAGATTCAAATATTTCTCATAGACAAACTTGATCATAAACCTACAATTCATCGGATCTCGACAAACACACCGCAAAAAGAGTTACATTGAATAGATATCCAAGAAGATCGAGGAGAACTTGGTATTGAGATTCAAAGAGAGAGAAGAAGCCATCTAGCTAATAACTATGGACCCAAAGGTCTATGGTAAACTACTCACAACTCATCGGAGAGGCCGGCGAAGGATCCAAGATGGGATGTCGCGGATACAAAAGGTTGCGGCGGTGGAATTAGGTTTTCATGGTGCTCCGCGATGTTTTCAGGGTACAGGAGTATATATAGGCGAAGGAAGTACGTCGGTGGAGCAATAAGGGGCCCACGAGGGTGGGGGGCGCGCCCACCCCCTTAGGGCGTGCCGAGCACCCTCGTGGCTGCCTCATTTATAGCTTGACGTCCACTCCAAGTCTCCTGGATTGCGTTTGTTCCGAAAAGATCGGTCCCGAAGGTTTCATTCCGTTTGGACTCCGTTTGATATTCCTTTTCTTCGAAACACTGAAGTAGGCAAAAAAACAGCAATTCGAGCTGGGCCTTCGGTTAGTAGGTTAGTCCCAAAAATGATATAAAAGTGTAAAGTAAAGCCCATAAACATCCAAGACGTGTAATATAAGAGCATGGAACAATAAAAAATTATAGATACGTTGGAGACGTATCAAGCATCCCCAAGCTTAATTCCTGCTCGTCCTCGAGTAGGTAAATGATAAAAACAGAATTTTTGATGTGGAATGCTACCTAGCATAATCCTTAATGTAATTTTATTTATTGTGGCATGAATGTTCAGATCCAAATGATTCAAAATAGAAGTTCATATTGACATAAGAAATAGTAATACTTCAAGCATACTAACAAAGTAATCATGTCTTCTCAAAATAGCATGGCTAAAGAAAGTTCATCCCTACAAAATCATATAGTTTGGTCATGCTCCATTTTCGTCATACAAGAATGCTCTCATCTTGCACACCCCCGATGACAAGCCAAGCAATTGTTTCATACTGAAGTAATCTCAAACCTTTTCAACCTTCACACAATACATGAGCGTGAGCCATGGATATAGCACTATGGGTGGAATAGAATATGATGATGGAGGTTGTGTGGAGAAGACAATAAAGGAGAAAGTCTCATATTGACGAGGATAATCAACAGGCTATGGAGATTGCCACGCAACGGATGCACTAGAGCTATAAATGTATGAAAGCTCAACAAAAGAAACTAAGTGGGTGTGCATACAACTTGCTTGCTCATGAAGACCTAAGGCATTTTGAGGAAGCCCATCGTTGGAATATACAAGCCAAGTTCTATATTTAAAAATTCCCACTAGTATATGAAAGTGACAACAAATGAGACTCTCTATATGAAGAACATGGTGCTACTTTGAAGCACAAGTGTGGGAAAAAGATAGTAACATTGTCCCCCTTTTTTTCTCCCTTTTCCCCTTTTTTGGGCCTTTCCTTTTTTTATTTGGCCTTTCCTTTTTTTCTTTTTTTTCTTTGGCCTTTCTTTTTTTCTTTTTGGCCTTTCTTTTTAAGGGACAATGCTCTAATAATGATGATCATCACACTTCTATTTATTTACAACTGATGAATTACAACTCAAAACTAGAAGATATGACTCTATATGAATGCCTCTGGCGGTGTACCGGGATGGGCAATGAATCAAGAGTGACATGTGTGAAAAAATTATGAAGGTGGCTTTGCCACAAATACGATGTCAACCACATGATCATGCAAGGCAATATGACAATGATGATGGATGTCATGATAAACGGACCAGTGGAAAGTTGCATGGCAATATATCTTGGAATGGCAATGGAGATGCCATAATTGGTAGGTATGGTGGCTGTTTTGAGGAAGATATAAGGAGGTTTATGTGTGATAGAGCGTATTGTATCACGGGGTTTGGATGCACCGGCGAAGTTTGCACCAACTCTCAAGGAGAGAAAGGGCAATGCACGGTACCGAAGGCTAGCAATGATGGAAAGGTAAAAGTGCGTATAATCCATGGACTCACATTAGTCATAAAGAACTCATATACTTATTGCAAAAATCTACAAGTCATCAAAAACCAAGCACTACGCGCATGCTCCTAGGGGGATAGATTGGTAGGAAAAGACCATCGCTCGTCCCCGACCGCCTCTCATAAGGATGACAATCTAAGAACACCTCATATTTCAAATTTGTTACACAACGGTTACCATACGTGCATGCTACGGGACTTGCCAACTTCAACACAAGTATTCTTTAAATTCACAATTACCCAACTAGCATGACTCTAATATCACCACCTCTCTATCTCAAAACAATTATCAAGCATCAAATTGATCATAGCATCCAATTCACTTCCTATGATAGTTTTTATTATACCCAACTTGGATGCCCATCATTCTAGGACCAATTTTATAACCATAGCAAATACCATGATGTTCTAAAAGACTCTCAAAATAATATAAGTGAAGCATGAGAGATCAAAAATTTCTACAAAATTAAGCCACCGCTGTGCTCTAAAAGATATAAGTGAAGTACTAGAGCAAAACTATCTAGCTCAAAAGATATAAGTGAAGCACATAGAGTATTCTAATAAATTCCAAATCATGTGGGTTTCTCCCAAAAGGTGTGTACAGAAAGGATGATTGTGTTAATCTAAAAAGCAAGTACTAATATCATACAAGACACTCCAAGCAAAACACATATCATGTGGAGCTCCAAGTAAAGTTACCGATAGACGAAGACGAAAGAGGGGATGCCTTCCGGGGCATCCCCAAGCTTAGGCTTTTGGTTATCCTTGAATATCTTGGGATGCCATGGGCATCCCCAAGCTTAGTCTCTTTCTACTCGTTATTCCATAGTTCATCAAATCTTTACCCAAAACTTGAAAACTTCACAACACAAAACTCAACAGGAAATCTCATAAGCTCCGTTAGTGCAAGAAAGAAAAACCACCACATAAGGTACTATAATGAACTCATTATTTATTTATATTGGTGTTAAACCTACTGTATTCCAACTTCTCTATGGTTCATACCCCCCGATACTAGCCATAGATGCATCAAAATAAGCAAACAACACACGAAAAACAGAATCTGTGAAAAACAAAACAGTCTGTAGCAATCTGTAACTTTAGAATACTTCTGTAAGTCTAAAGATACTACCAAAATAGGAAGTCCTGGGAAATTTGTCTTTTGAGCTACCGCAACAAGAATCAATGCAAAATCACGGTTCTGTGATTTACTAAAATTATTTTCGTGCGTGCAAAGTTTCTGTTTTTCAGCAGGATCAAATTAACTATCACCGTAGGTTATCCTATAGGTTCTACTTGGCACAAACACTAATTAAAACATGAAAACACATCTAAACAGAAGCTATATGAAATATTTATTACTAAACAGAAGAAAAAAAAATCAAGAAACAAAAATAAAATTGGGTTGCCTCCCAACAAGCGCTATCGTTTAACGCCCCTAGCTAGGCATAAAAGCGGGAATAGATCTAAGTAGTACCATAATAATAAGATAGATCACGAAAACTCATTTCATATTCCCTATGTTCAGCAGCAAGTTTTCTTTGAGGCAAGCAAAAGTAACCAAAAGGGCTAAATTTAATGGGACATAAGTCCCCAAGATCAATCTCGGGAGGTATGGGCTCCTCCTTTGGCCCTTCATATTGCACAACCAATTCATCATTATAAGCATTCTTTTGGTAGAACTTCGTAAGCCTATACTCAAGAGAATATCCTAGCTCATTATTTCAAATAGAAAAATCATTATTAAGTTCAGAAATTCTGTCAACTAGAACATTGGTAGGAACCTTTTTTCTAAGGTTTTCATTAAAAGCAACATAGTCCAAAGATTGGAAACGCCTAATTTCCTCTTGATCGAAGAGGATCGCCTCTATGGGAGGACGGCATGCGTCCACCCTATAGTGCGCAAAGATTTCTTTGGCCTCTTTATTATAAATCTGAACTCATGTGCCAAAAAGATAGTAGCGGCGCGCTTAACAGAAGAATGCTCAATATTAGAAAATTCTAGGAAAATCCTTTGTATGTAAGGATGCATGTGCATAAATTGTCTTTCAAGTTCAATTATAAGCATGTCGATAGCATCCGCAAGACTACTGGTTCTATGAAGAATAGAACCACCCATAGAGGATAAAGCACCGGCGCAAGTAAAGAAATCTAGAATAACCCCTTTTCCAATAATATTACCACTACCGATTCGAATTTTTTTAGTATGTAAGATAGTGGGTTCTTCAGCAGGAGCATCAGAATTTTCCATGTTATTATTATTGTCCATATCAATGATAATCTCCCCGTTTCAGACATAATGGTAGAAAATGTGAGGAGAAAGCAAAAGAGATAGGAGAACAGAAAAGAGAGGGTGAATAAAACGGCAAGTGTGAAGTGGGGGAGAGGAAAACGAGAGGCACATGTCAAATAATGTAATGCGAGGGAGATGAGTTTGTGATGGGTACTTGGTATGTCTTGACTTGAGCGAAGACCTCCCCGGCAACAACGCCAGAAATCCTTCTTGCTACCTCTTGAGCACTGTGTTGGTTTTCCCTTGAAGAGAAAAGGGTGATACAGCAAAGTAGCGTAAGTATTTCCCTCAGTTTTTGAGAACCAAGGTATCAATCCAGTAGGAAGCTCCTCAAAAGTCCCACGCACCTACACAAACAAACAAGAACCTCGCAACCAACGCGATAAAGGGGATCTCAATCCCTTCACGGTAACTTGCAAAAGTGAGATCTGATAGAGATGATATGATAAGATAAATATTTTTGGTATTTTTATGATATATATTGGAAAGTAAAGATGCAAATGAAAGATAGATGGAAAACTTATATGATAAAACATAGACCCGGGGGCATAGGTTTCACTAGTGGCTTCTCTCAAGATAGCATAAGTATTACGATGGGTGAACAAATTACTGTCGAGCAATTGATAGAAAAGTGCATAGTTATGAGATTATCTAGGCATGATCATGTATATAGGCATCACGTCCGCAACAAGTAGATCGAAACAATTCTGCATCTACTGCTATTACTCCACACATCGACCGACTCCTGCCTGCATCTAGAGTATTAAGTTCATGAAGAACAGAGTAACACATTAAGAAAGATGACATGATGTTGAGGGATAAACTCATGCAATATGATATAAACCCCATCTTTTTATCCTTGATGGCAACAATACAATACGTGCCTTGCTGCCCCTGCTGTCACTGGGAAAGGACACCGCAAGATTGAACCCAAAGCTAAGCACTTCTCCCATTGCAAGAAAGAGCAATCTAGTAGGCCAAACCAAACTGATAATTCGAAGAGACTTGCAAAGATAACTAATCATACATAAAAGAATTCAGAGGAGATTCAAATATTTCTCATAGATAAACCTTATCATAAACCCACAATTCATCCAATCTTGACAAACACACTGCAAAAAGAGTTACATCGAATAGATCTCCAAGAAGATCGAGGAGAACTTGGTATTGAGATTCAAAGAGAGAGAAGAAGCTATCTAACTAATAACTATGGACCCGAAGGTCTGTGGTAAACTACTCATAACTCATCAAGGAGGCCTTGGAGATGATGTAGAGGCCCTCCATGGTCGATTCCCTCTCCGGCGGAGCGCCGACGAAGGCTCCAAGATGGGATCTCGCGGATATAGAAGGTTGCGACTGTGGAATTAGGTTTTCGTGGTGCTCCGTGATGTTTCCAGGGTACAGTAGTATATATAGGCGAAGGAAGTACGTCGGTGGAGCAACGCGGTGCCCATGAGGCTTGGGGGGGTGGGGGGAGGGCGCCCACCCCCATAGGGCGCGCCAGGGACCCTCGTGGCCGCCTCATTTACAGCTTGACGTCCACTCCAAGTCTCATGGATTGCGTATGTTCTGGAAACATCGCTCCCAAAGGTTTCATTCCGTTTGGATTCCCTTTGATATTCCTTTTCTTCGAAACACTGAAATAGGCAAAAAACAGCAATTCGGGCTGGGCCTCCGGTTAGTAGGTTAGTCCAAAAAATGATATAAAAGTGTAAAGTAAAGCCCATAAACACCCAAAATGGGTAATATAATAGCATGGAACAATAAAAAATTATGGATACGTTGGAGACGTATCAGGTACCTCTCCGGCGAACCCCCTCCCCACTGCGGGTGGTTCTTCCTTAACTCCGGCGAGCCCCCTCCCCGCTGGGTGGTTCTTCCTTAACTCCGGCGAGCCCCCCACCCCCTGAAAATCGACTGACCCAAAAGTTGATTCAGTCGACTGAAGGGTAGCTAAATCGGAGCAGAGCAGCATCACGAGCGAGGGGGAGAGCAGTAGTAGCTCGAGCGACCGAGCGAGCGAGAGCCGGAGCAGCAGCAATAGCGCGAGCGAGCGAGCGGGAGCCAGAGCAGCAGCAGCTGGGTGAGCAAGTGAGCGAGAGCGAGAGTACCAGCAGCAGATCCGAATGGTATGGACGACGCCGCCGAAGGGGCCTCGCACTGGGGTAGAGCCGCCATGGAGATGTCGCCCACTGCGCCGGCTTCAAGGTAGCCGCTCCATGGGGGTGCGGGATGGAGCAACGTCGGTGCCGGGAGGTCGAGTTAAGGAGAAGGTGCAATGCGATGAGTGTACAACCTCTGTGGTGGCGCCGAGTAGGCCTCGACTTCGTCCAAGGAGTCGGTGAGGATGCTACGGTTCCAGTGGAGCAGGTTAAGGCGGCGCTCTGGGGATGGAGCAGCCGCGATAGACGAGGCGATCGTCGGAGCAGCTCATTGGAGGTGGAGGACGGGGCGGCTGAACCGGCGGGACGACGAGATGGACGACAGATCCTCATCCCAGGAGGTGGACGAGGGACATCGAGCTGTTGCGGTGGACGACATCGTTGGGGAAGAGGCTCTGGTTGGGCAGCGGTGAGGTGGCGGATGGAGGAGGGTGGGGTTTCGCGGCTGGAGCGGAGAGGTTATGGCAGCCTAGGATTTCGAATGGCGAAAAGGAGGCGATGGGAGGGGGTGAACCATGACTTAGGGACGCGCTTGTCCAAAATGTAGGGTGTGTTATAAAAGTACCCCCACCGATTTGAACTACCGGCCCTTTCGGCTCAGGGTTAGCAGGGGGATTTCGTGTGTCGGGATTTGGCAGCTGGAGGGAGTTTTCGCGCGCATTGTACTTTCGGGATAGCAAGGCGTGGGTTGTGAAGGCGCCAGTTTTGGGAGCACGATATCTGAATTTTCGGGATATAACAAGGCACGGGTTGAATTTTAGGGACAAGCCTAACGTGTAATATTGTACTTGTCAATAGTCAATAGTCAAAGGTGGTCTTAAAAAACGCATTATGCCCTATATAGATGGAAGGAGGGAGTATGAATCCATGTTATGTCCAATTAATTTTTTCACCGGTCAGATAACGCATGTAACCTCATCGATACCAACATTTTAGTGCATTCCAAATGTCTATACTACCTCTGCAATTCAAACTGAATTTGAATTCGTTTCTCTACTTCAATAAGAATCTACAATCATGATTGTTGCCAACTTCAACCATCATTCGTGTATTACCTTAATAACACACCACATGATTACTATAGAGATAGATATGAACTATGTGTACTATATGAACTTGAATTCTATTTTTTGAATACACTTGATGTCGATTCCAAATAATAGTACATTTGATATACTAACTATATATTCATAATCTAAACCATGTTCCATACGTACACCGTGTTTATCACACAAAGTATAGTGCCCCACCCCCTACATTATGACAAGTATTTAGCCCTGAGCTGCAAAAGCCACACATTAGCCATTATAATTAATGTTCTACATTATGATATCTTCTTCAAGTATCCGTATCCACTTTTTTATAATGCATTATGATCTTTGTTCGTCTTTTACACCTTCACGATCCTCTTCTATTTGTAGCTAGCTAGCGCTAACTTTCTATCGTGCATGCACACGCCCGCCCCCCTCTCACCCTCCCCCAGCGTCCCCTCCATCGTGCATGTTCGTTATTTCTCTTTAGGTCGTTCACCCACAGTGTGTGTAGGCCCCCCGGCTCCTTCTTTCCGGCACACACTGGTCGATATACCTCTCTAGCCAAGTGTGCCTACCACAAACACATATATACTTCCCCTCTTCTCTTCTCACCGTCCATGCCCCCTATGTCCAATACAGTTCCACGCAGGTGCAAACTCCCGCCCCTCCTTTCATTGATATCATACTCGCACACTCCTCCCCCTCAACATGGTAGGCCTCTCGCACCACCTCCTAGCCACACCCCTCTCCCCCTGTCTGTCTCTCTAGACCTTATTTGCTTCTAACACATGCATGCATGTATAGATACCGATCTCCCTACATATAGCCAGGTCGACTATAATTTGTTTTCCCCATGCACCGATACACTTACCTCGCTAGTTATGTCTCTCCCTTTATCGGACACACGACGGTTGATCTTCCTATGTAGTTACGTATGCTTACCACAACCATATCGTCTCCCCTCATCATCCTTGCATACCTCCCGACCCGTCTCTCACACGCACGTGCATAGACAGACAGACATACCCTGCCCTCTCTTATTGATATTGCACTCGTATCCTCTGTTTGTCTAGCAGGCCTCTCCCACCATTTGTGAGACGCCACTCCACCACCAACCCTCCGACACTCTACCTTTGTCTTTCTCCAAACCTTGTTCCTCTGCTACACATATCCATGGATGCCGACCGATATCCCTCAATACATAGCTAGGTCTCTCTCCTTCCCCACACATATACTAGTCGATCGGCCTCTGCCCCCTCCCCCCCACACACCGACAGTCGAACGTTGTAGGTAGGTATCTAGGCCACAGAGAAATATTGCACCTCTGCCCTCTCAAATTCCAGTAGGCCAGCCGCCCTGTATCTTTGACGTGGGCAAATACAAATTCGATGGCACTCTTTATCGATCGCCCAGCCACACACTTCATCCCTGTTTTCGATTCTATCGATATCTCACGTCCATGATTCCGTTTCACACACGTTGCATATGTTACGTTTTTTTGTTTGAGATATCATCAACACATTGCCTTTGTTTTGCACAAACCATCTCTCTCACACCCACCCACATATGTACCTACACCTAAAGAAGAGGTGCACGCAGGACACACGTACTCACATCTCGTTCCCGGCCACACCCGTGCGGGTACATGGTGGAGTTTGTTTCTGTACGAAAAGGCAGCCCACGTGATTTTGACGCGTGTAGCAGTTGTTTACTCGAAGGAGGGTCGGGTACCACGCCTAGACAGAACAAAATATAAAATGATTGCCGTGGGGAAAATGAAAAAATGGATTTGTCTCTCGTCACACACCATCTCACACAAGGCGGCGGTGGCCTCTCTCTCTTAGCGTTGGTCAGTGATCCGGCCGCATCCCGTCCGCCGGCGGAAAGGGAGGATGTGCATTGTCTCTCCGTTCGACGGCATTGAGGCAGCACATCCTCATCTGCGATACCCGCCGTTATCTCTGACCAATCTCCAGCGCGGTAGGGCCTTTGCCACTTGCTCGCTGCCGCAGTATGGGCAGATCCCGGCTGCCGGCGCCCTCCTAGTAACATCCCGACAACCCTCAGTTACAGCTTCCTCCGGTCTTGCTCCACTGCCCATCTTCCCACGTTGCTGCATGTGGATCTTCTTTAGTTGTTTGCTTAAAACGTATCTCGGCCGGCGTACTTTCCATCTTGCAATCTCGTCCTCAAACCATTTTTGATAAACCACCATGTGCCATCTTTCCCTTATTACATGGAATATGCTTATTTTTTGTCGGCATATGTGTCTTCAACTCGTGTTATTGGGCAGTAATTGTTTCCTTTCTACCTCCTTTTGCAAACAGGGCTATCCATTTTCACCTCGTTGCTATTGCGACCTTTTGGTGAACTGCACAAATCACTTTTTTCTTAAGAGTGTTTTGTGCAGTTCCGCTAAAATGTCACACGGGCAACATTTTTACATTTCTGTGGGACTGCAGAACGGGAGATTGGTTTTGCTATCCTCCTCATCCAACTCTATGCCTAATCTTCTCCAACAAGTAGTTAGTCCTAAAGAGAGATCATAGAGGTGATCGGCTTCTATTTGTGTGTTATGTTTTGTCATCTAGTTCCACTATTATTGTAATCACACTGACTGGATATCTTTGCAAACAGGGATGGTCCGCTCGATTTTAGTGGAGCTGCACAAAATGATCAGATTGTGGTGTCCTCCATATACCTCTTTTTTGGCTACAGGGCTGGGTGAAACTAGCTGCCAAGCAATGAACACTGTGCCAAAGAAATGGAGCCATGCCTACGAACAACATCGATCAATTATATATTTTTCTTTATTTGTACACCTTCTCACAACTTTGTCTTCAGTTGTGATGTGAATATTGGCGCTGATCTGTGAACCGTTGAGATGCATTAGCAGCCACGGTAGTTTCAGTTGTAACGAGATAATCTTGAGGCAAGACACATGAATCCTATGTTGAAACCTTTTTTCCTGCGGGAACCAAAGTTGAAACCTTCATAGCATCACCGTACAATTTCATTAAAATGATGCGTACATATAAACAAATCCTGAAGGATTGATAGCAATGCCAGAAACAATTCAACTTCATTTCGCTGACATGTGGACCATCCTTCATCCGGCTCCACCTTCCATGAAGCAATATTGAGTGCACAACTGCAGGGAAAGATTCACCCCGGTCGTTGTACCGCAGTAGTAAGGACTAGTGAGCAGTCAAATCATAGAGCCCCACCTTCGCCACAGTAAGTTGCTCGGACGAAGCAACCATCATTTCTCTGTTCCTTGAATCCGCTGGTACTCCCACATTCCCAGAGTAATAAGTTGCTCGGGCGAAGCAACCATCACTTCACCTTTCCCACAGTCAGTACTAGTACCTCCTTTTTTTACTCTAGAAACAACCACACACGAATATTGGCAGTAGCAGCACAACAACTAAATCAAAAACCGAAAAAACCAATGAACTATTACCGATGGTGAACGTTTGCTAGTACGTATCATGTACTCCATCTATCCATGTATGTAGGGCTTAATGCATTTTCCGAGACTAACTTTGGCCCTGTTTGGATCCATGGGTTAGAGTTAGTTTGAGCTAGTTGGGGCTCCAATATCCCTAAAGTATCCAAACATAAGGGTTAAATTGGAGCAAGTTAGACTTGTTCGGTTCAACCGCCTCCCTAGGTGTTTGGAGAGGAATTGGCCAGCGCGAGGCGGTTCTATAGGTGGGCAGGCAGCTTTTAAGCAAAAGTTTCTCCTCATGCTGCGAGCCATCACACACACGTTGGCGAGGGAGAAGGCGTAGTAAGCAAGCTTCTCATTGTTCTGCGAGTTGACGGGACACATCAAAATTACTTAGTAGTACTTACTCTCTCCAAAAGGGCTAACCATGTCATGGATACCATCACGTGCTCCGTTGTTGAGTACATGCACTATTCACGTGCCATCGAGGAGAAAAAATATTGTGTAGTACAAGGTGCGATTGAAGTGCACGACTCACTTACGCACTGCTTATCTGATTATCTCCATTTTCTTGCATGACACGTGCACCTTGATGCTAGATGTCTCGCGTGTTGGCAAAAGGATGAACAAAGCTCACGTCAAAAAAGAGAGTGGAAGAACATAGATTCCCAACGACCGAGAAGGAGCAAGGAACCTCGTGGTGGAGCGTTTGCATTCATAATGTTTTATATTATTCAGCGATATAAAATCAACCAATCATCTCCACAGTGGACTGGAAGAGTATGAAACACGGCAACACAGTGTAGTTACATCATACTAGTACATGGCTAACCCACGCTATCACCATATTTCTTGGCTTCCGTGCGACACCTAGCTCTAGTAATCCAGCAGCCCGTATTGCTTCTTGCTCATCATCTCTCTCAGAGTGCGGCGGGCTGGCGTTTTTGCCATCTATTGAGGTCGGTTAACTCATCACATGTTAGCGACATGCCAAGAGCATTCTAAAAGAATAGTACTGTACTCTATTGTTATGCCAAGAAGAGGAAGCGCTTTGACCGAGGACCAAACGAGACAGGCGTGCCGTGCCGTGAGTGGGTCCAGTTTCTCGTTTTGAACTCGTTTAGAACACTTGGTTTTGACTATTGATAAGATTTTATAGGGCCTAATGTATTCTTCGAGGATGCCTTTGACTATTGATAAGATTTTATATAATTTGAAAATTATATCATTCAAAGATCCTTTCACATTCCGTTTTAAAAATCCTTTCATGTATGAATTTGACTGTATGCTTTGAGCAACTTGCATGTCCTATACTGCTCCTGTTTGGATAATCGAACTTAGCTAGAGGTTAGACTAACTCATGACTAACCCTGAACTAACTGTAGCCAAAGAGGTGTTTGGGTGACAGGGTTAGATTGATAATAAATGCAATTGATGGAGAGAGAAAAGTGATTTTTCAGTGGGCCAAATGAGAACTATCTCCAATTAGCACCTCTTGGGTGGGATAGTTTTTTTGGTGGGTTCGGTGCAACTTGCTCCAATTTAACCCTCATGCTTGGATACTTTAGGGATATTTGAGCCCCAACTAGCTCAAACTAACTCCAATCCATGGATCCAAACAGGGCCAAAGTTAGTCTCGAAAGACACATTAAGCCCTATATACATGGACAAACGGAGTACATGATACGTACTAGCAAACGCTCATCGGTAGTAGTTCATTGGTTGGTTTCGATTTTTGATTCAGTTGTTGTGCTGCTACCGTCCAATATTCGCGTGTGGTTGTTTCTAGAATAAAAAAAGGAGGTACCCCTACTTATGTTACTCCCACTACACCTAGCCTAAGGTTAGTAGGTGACCTTACGCTTGGCTCTTCGCCTCTTCCGGAAGTCGATGGTTCTACAGTAGTACTTCTGGCAATCTGACACCAAATGAACTGCTGCACGCCCACTACTTGTAAGCAAAAGTTTCTCCTCATGCTGCGAGCCACCGCGCACGTGTTGGCGAGGGAGAAGGCGTAGTAAGCAAGCTTCTCGTTGTTCTACGAGTTGACGGGACACATCAAAGTTATTTAGTAGTATGTACTCTCTCCAAAAAAAGGGCTGACCATGTCATGGCTACCATCCCATCCTCCGTCGTTGAGTACGTGCACTATTCACATGCCATCGAGGAGAAAAAAATATTGCGTAGTAGGTGCCATCGAAGTGCACGACTCACTTACGCATTGCTTATCTGATTATCTCCATTTTCTTGCATGACACGTGCACCTTGATGCTAGATGTCTTGCGTGTTGGCAAAAGGATGAACAAAGATCACGTCAAAAAAAGAGTTATGAACATAGATTCCTGATGACCGAGAAGGAGCAAGGAACCTCGCGGTGGAGAGTCTGCAAGGAACCTTGCACGTTTTCCCCTGTTTTTTGCCACCTGCCCACCTATAAACAAATAAAAGAACATGAACTCTTTGCTAACCACTAGAGACGATACGTCAGGATGCTAAGTTGAAGATGTTTTATAGTTTACATTGATAACTGAGGGAGTCCTGGATAAGGGGGTATCCAGACAGCCAGACTATATACTTTGGCCGGACTGTTGGACCGTGAAGATACAAGACTCAAGACTTCGTCCCGTGTCCGGATGGGACTCTCCTTTGCGTGGAAGACAAGCTTGGTGATTCGGATGTTAGATCTCCTTCTTTGTAACCGACTCTGTGTAACCCTAGCCTCCTCTGGTGTCTATATAAACCGGAGGTTTTAGTTCGTAGAAAGAGGACAATCAAAATCATAGGCTAGCTTCTAGGGTTTAGCCTCTACGTTCTCGTGGTAGATCAACTCTTGTAATACTCATATCATCAAGATCAATCAAGCAGGAAGTAGGGTATTACCTCCATCGAGAGGGCCCGAACCTGGGTAAAACATCGTGTCCCCTGCCTCATGTTGCCATTAGCCTTAGACGCACAGTTCGGGACCCCCTACCCGAGATCCGCCGGTTTTGACACCGACATTGGTGCTTTCATTAAGAGTTCCTTTGTGTCATAGCAGCAAGGCTTGATGGCTCCTTCAATCATCAACAACAACGTGGTCTAGGGTGAGACTTTTCTCCCCGGACAGATCTTTGTGTTCGGTGGCTTCGCACTACGGGCCAATTCGCTTGGCCATCTGGAGCAGATCAACAGCTACGCCCTTGGCCATGAGGTCAGGTTTGGAAACTTGAACTACACGGCCGATATCCACGGAGACTTGATCTTCGACGGGTTCGGGCCTATGCCAGGAGAGCCGAACAGTCACGACGAACACGGCTTAGACCTGCGGTCAGACAATATTCGGGATATTGCACCTGCAATAGCTCCAGACCTAAATCCGAGGCAGATCGTGTCGTCCGAGGACGGGTGGATAGACC
This sequence comes from Aegilops speltoides, assembly GCA_021437245.1. Classification (NCBI taxonomy): domain Eukaryota; kingdom Viridiplantae; phylum Streptophyta; class Magnoliopsida; order Poales; family Poaceae; genus Aegilops; species Aegilops speltoides. The sequence goes on along the minus strand of CM038142.1, from coordinate 485,369,870 downwards.
CCACCCCGGAGGCCGCATACTCATCGGCGGTAGAGACGAACACAGATTCCACCCCCAAGGAAGCCTGTGTCACCGGACCCCCGGACTTGTGTCCTGTTGTAGGTTCCAGACTGCGCGCACCCAAGCCCACCGAATCCGGTTGGGCTCCGGTAATGAAGTTCGCTGCTGCGGACATCTTTCAGCACTCTCCCTTCGGCGACATGCTGAACTCATTAAAGTCTCTCTCTTTGTCAGGAGACTCTCGGCCGAACTATGTCCGGCTCGAGTGGGAAGCAGGCGACGGGGAAATTCATTACCCACCCACCACCCACTTCATTGCCACTGTCGATGATTTAACCGACGTGCTTGACTTAGACTCCGAAGACGTCGACCGTGTGGACGACGATGCAGGAGAAGAACAGGAACCACCACCCACGGGGCATTGGACAGCCACCTCCTCGTATGATATATATATATGGTGGACACTCCCAAAGAAACCAATGGTGATGAGGCAACATAGGATAACCCCTTACGAAAGAAATCAAAGCATGGGCGTCATCGGTGCCGCTCTAAGCCTCGTCACGACAATACCAGCACAGGAGACGAAAACAATCCGGATGGTGCCGAAGATGAATACAATCCCGATCAGCGTGCCATCGAGCAGGCCGAACAGGAAGACGGGCAGGTTAGCCTAGATGAACAGGCGACGGGCGGATACTTGGAGGAGGACAATTACATGCCCCCCTTCGAAGACGAGGTGAGACTCGGCGATGATGAATTCGGCATGCCCGTGGATCCCGTAGAGCAGGAGCGCTTCAAGCGCCGGCTTATGGCCACTGCGAGAAGCCTGAAAAAGAAGCAGCAGCAGCTCCAGGCTGATCAAGATCTGCTCACAAACAGATGGACCGAGGTCCTAGAAGCCGAGGAATATGGACTCGAGCGCCACACCAAAGGTTATCCAAAGCACAAGTTGCTACCTCAACTAGAGGAGGATCCCATACTACTAGCACAGGACGAGGCTGACCGGCCACCTCGCGGCCAGGATAAAACGGTGTATCAGCCTGAATACCAGCCCGCACCCCCACGCCAATACACCACAGCCCGGGGCAATAGGCAGGATCTGCGAGACATGCTGGAAAACAAAGCAGGTCAGCCAAGATCGATCTACGGATCGCGGGGGCGCGCCCCAACACATGATGATGATCGTCATGCTGGATACACTATCAACAAGTCTGGCCGGGCCGAACATAGCCGACCAGACTTATTCGAACTGCGTAGTAACATAGCCCGGCATAGAGGCGCCGCACACCCCTATGCTTCACTGATGAAGTAATGGATCACGAATTCCCAAAAGGGTGTAAACCCGTAAACATAGAATCATACGACGGCACAACAGACCCCGCGATATGGATCGAAGATTTCCTTCTCCACATTCACATGGCCCGCGGTGACGATCTACATGCCATCAAGTATCTTCCCCTTAAACTCAAAGGACTGGCCCGACTCTGGCTAAATAGCCTGCCGGCAAATTCCATCGGTAGTTGGGAAAACCGGGAGGACGCGTTCCTCGACAACTTCCAAGGCACTTACGTGCGACCACCGGATGCTGATGACTTGAGTCACATTACCCAACAGCCCGGAGAGTCAGCCAGGAAGTTCTGGACTTGGTTCCTAACTAAAAAGAACCAAATTGTCGACTGTCCGGACGCTGAAGCCTTGGCGGCCTTGAAGCATAATATCCGCGATGAGTGGCTCACCCAACACCTCGGCCAGGAAAAAACCGAAGTCCATGGCGTCCCTCACGACACTCATGACCCGCTTTTGCGCGGGCGAGGACAGCTGGTTGGCTCGCAGTAGCACCACGCCAATAAACTCCGGCACTTCAGATGTCCACAACAATAACGGCAAGCCACGGCGCACTAGACATAAGCGTCGGAACAATGGCAACAACACCAAAGACACGGCAGTTAATGCCGGATTCAGTGGCTCAAAATCCGGTCAGCGGAAAAATACGTTCAAAAGAAATAATCAGGGATCGTCTTGTCTGGACCGCATACTTTGTCGCTCGTGCCAAATCCATGGCACCCCTGATAAGCCAGCCAACCATACTAACAGAGATTGCTGGGTGTTCAAATAGCTCGGCAAGATAAATACCGAAAACAAGGACAAGGGGCTGCACAACGACGACGAAGAGGAGCCCCGGCATCCAAACACTGGGGGACAGAAGAAATTTCCTCCCCAGGTGAAAACGGTAAACATGATCTATGCCACCCACATTCCCAAACGGGAATGAAAGCGAGCACTAAGGGACGTCTATGCGATGGAGCCAGTCGCCCCAAAGTTCAACCCATGGTCAGCCTGTCCGATCACTTTTGATCGTAGGGATCACCCTACCAGCATCCGTCATGGCGGTTCAGTCGCATTGGTCCTTGACCCAATCATCAACGGGTTTCACCTCACGCGAGTCCTTATGGACGGTGGCAGTAGGCTGAACCTGCTTTATCAGGACATAGTGCGCAAAATGGGCATCGATCCTTCAAGGATCAAGCCCACCAAAACCACCTTCAAAGGTGTAATTCCAGGAGTAGAGGCCCGTTGTACGGGCTCCATAACACTGGAAGTGGTCTTCGGATCCCCAGATAACTTCCGGAGCGAGGAATTAATCTTTGATATCGTCCCTTTCCGTAGTGGCTATCATGCACTGCTTGGACGAACCGCATTCGCTCGATTCAATGCGGTACCACACTATGCATACCTCAAGCTCAAGATGCCAGGACCTCACAGGGTTATAATAGTCAATGGAAACACAGACCGCTCTCTCCGTACAGAAGAGCACACTGCGGCCCTCACGGCAGAAGTACAAAGCAACCTTCTCCGGCAAACTGCCAATTCGGCGACAACAACCCCGAGCTCTGTCAAGCGAGTCTGGAGTACTCTGCAACAGGATCGCCAAGCATGCCAAGAGCATGACTAGCTGTCCGGCCTCCGCCCTAGCCCCATCCAGGCAGCATTTGTGCCGCGCATACACAATTACGCACTCAAAATACCACGGTCACAGGCGGAGGCGCAACGGTGATGCGGCCCATAGTGCGGTTCAACCGCGACAAGACCCGCATACTTTAATAACCTTCTTTCTCTTTTAGGACCCTACTTTCGGGCATCCCCTTCAGAGAACCAGATCATCGGACTCACCACAGGAGGGAAAACCAAGGAGGCAAAAGGCTTCGCACACAAAGGGATTACCCAGGTGGTATCTGTCAATGATTGTTATACCTGTTTTACATACCCACGTGCAGCCCGCCCTTGGATAGGACATGTCAAATAGTCCTATTTGCTTCTGCTTAACACATTAATTGTACACATACGCTTGGACGTATTATTTAAATAACAACGAGAAATAATATATAGCGTCAGCTTATTATTCCTATCTTCACATTTTTCCCTAAAAATATTTATTTAATATTGCATCCGTACACTTTGGTACGTTCAGTTTGCCAGGGGCTTCTTATGGCGCCCCATAATATGGCAAGATAAGTCCGAACACTTTCGACAATGCGGCACCTCGAACTTATAGCATTATATGCATCAGCTCGGAATCATGTCTTGGGTCAATAGTTGGGTTTGCCCGGCTCCCTTGTTTTGGTACCTTACGTTCCGTTATATCGGCTAAGGTAGCACAGGGAGAACTACTGCGATTGTGTCCCGGTTCTTAGGACGAGCACCTCGATGAAAGCCAAAACCGATTGTCATGATGCGGCGAGAGCTGGTCGCTGTTCGAGAGGTCTTAAGTCCTTAAAGATTTTTTCTGCTTCAGGCGAGGAATCGGCCTTGTCCGATTTAGGCGTGTATAGCGCCACAATTCGGCTTTACGAATTCTAGGGGCTTCGCCGAAATTTAAAATTGTAGACTTCTATGGCTAAGTGAGAGTTATAAAGCCGCATAGTCCAATTGCCTTGTTCGCTGCACCAAACACCTCCTTCAAGGACTAAAAATTTGGATAAAGAGTGTTTGGGTTTTTCACGAACACCCCAGTACTAGTTAAGTGGGGGCGGAAGCCGACGACTGGCCTACTTTTAGAATTTTATAAACAGCCGCACAGAAGGTAATATTTTAAATCAACAAAGCGCCATATAGCGCAAGTAAATTCGTTTTCATATTACAAAGACGACATGAGTACATTCACTCAAAGATTGTGTCCTTGGTACATTTATCGGCCACGAGACGAGCACCTTTCATAAAGCCATCATAATATTTCTCGGGGTAGCGATGCGCCTTGCCCTCCGGCGGTCCATCCTTCACCAGCTTCTCTGCATCCAGCTTGGCCCAATGCATTTTCGCACGGGCAAAGGCCCGACGGGCACCCTCAATACAAGCGGATTGCTTGATAACTTCAAGCCGCGGACATGCATTTACCATTCGCTTTATAAGGCCGAAGTAGCTGTAGGGCAGGGGCTCACCAGGCCACATCCGGACTATGAAGTCCTTCATGGCCACTTCGGCCGCCCTGTGGAGTTCAACCTATTGCTTCAGTTGGTCACTCAGAGGCATTGGGTGTTCGGCTCCAGCATACTAGGACCAGAACAACTTCTCCATCGAGCTCCCATCTTTGGCACGGTAGAACTCCGTGGCATCCGATATGCTGCGTGGCAGATCTGCGAATGCCCCTGGAGAGCTCCGAATTTGGGTAAGTAAAAGAAATGTCTCCTCCACATGCTTGCTTTGCATAATGAATGCCTTACCTGCCGCTATCTTCTTGGCCGCTTGGATTTCCTGTTGGGCCTTTTGGGCTTCGGCCTTTGCGTCTTTCGCACTCAGAAGGGCCTTCACAAGCTCAGACTCTTTCGTCTTGAAGTCACGCTCTAAGGACTCGAACTTCTTGCCGACCTCCTGGAGCTCTTGCTGTACCTCGCCCACCCTAGCATCTTGCTTTTCACGCTCAATGCACTCCATGGCCGCCTTGTCTTTGGCCTCGGATAGCACTTTCCTCAGGGATGCCACTTCGGTCGTGGCCCCTATTAAAGAATCATGACGCTTTTTGTTAGCGTCACCAATTTTTTCTCCTCTATACGACACATGAATGGGGTATCACTCACCTTTGTTCTCTTCGAGCTGCCTCTTCGTGAGGCTGAGCTCCTCTTCGGCCTGCTTCAGGTCCCGTTTGAGTCCGGCGACCTCTGTTGTGTGGGTAGTAGCGGCAAGCAGCACCGCCTGCTTATTCACATAGACACATACTGTTAGATTCCCGCGGTTTAAAGTTGACCCTCCGTTTGGCTTTTCTTTATGAACACCAAACAGAGTATCTGGGGCTACTGTCTATTGGGTGATAATTTCTCACACTTTTGATTACTTACCTTAAAGCCTGTCAGGAGGCTCGTGCAGGCTTTGGTCAATCCGCTTTTGGCGGACCGAACCTTCTGAATCATCATACTCATAAGAGTACGGTGCTCTTCATCAATGGAAGCGCCGCGAAGCACTTCCAGCAGACTATCCGACGCCTCTGGTGCAATGGAGGTCATCGGCACGGCCGGCTCGCCCTCCCTAGCGAGGGGCTGCCTACCCGAATCCGGAACCTTTGGAGGTTCAGGTGCAGTGTCCGGCTGGGAGCCCAACTTGCTGCGGCTCTCGTCAGCATAATCTATGGGGATCTTACTCCCCATGTGCCCGGCGTTTGGAATTTCGCCTTGCGGCGTCTCCAGAACCACCTCCCCTTGCTCTGGTACCCCTTGGGATAACACCTCCGTGTCATTCGCAGGCTAAGGGGAGGTGGCCGTCGGGAGCGAATTCATTGCCAAATCACTTAGAGACCCATCCGAAGAGGATACCCCGGGATGGGACTTGGCCGGACTGCATATGCGTGTTCGGCATTATAACAAACTATGAAGTAAAGTCGCACGAAAAAGAATTACAGAGTGTGTATACTTACGATCTCGCCAGGGGCTTGCCCCTGGGTAGCCACTCCTCCTGGCTATAGGCGGCGCTTGTGGAGTGGTCCGGAGGGAGGGTTCGTCCCTTCTTGGACCCTTTGGCCTCCCCGGAAAGGGTGGCCTTCCTCTTCTTCCCCCCCTCGTTTTCGGGGAGAGGGTTTTCTTCCTCCTCCTCCTCATTGTCGTTGGAGGAGTGCGCTCCGGTGTCTTCGGACGATGAGTCTGGCACCATGTTGCGCCGGGAACTTCTTCTGGTCCCCGTGGCTTTTTTCTTGGCCTTCTTCTACGGCACCTCATAGGGTGCCAGAACCAGCATCTCTGTCAAGAGTGCGTCTACTGGGTCCTCAGGCAACAAAGCCGGACAGTCGATCCGCTCCGCCATCGCCACATATTCCTGTTAAAATCAGCACAGTGGCCTAAGTTTCTCCCACGAATATACTGAGGAAAGGCACATCTTGCGAAATGTAGAGTGCTTACCGCATTGGCCTGGCGCCTGGCGCTGAGTCCGCGGTCCTCAGAGGTGGGAGGAGGAACTTTGCTGGCCTTTAACAACACCTTCCAGGCGTCTTTGTGCGTCGTGTCATAGAGCTCTTGTAGTGTCTGGTGTTGGGCCGCGTCGAACTCCCACAGGTTGAATGCCCGTATCTAACACGGGAGAATCCGGCGAAATAGCATGACCTGGACCACATTGACCAGCTTGATATTCTTGGTTATCATGTTTTTGACGCGATTCGAGTCGGTCACTCATGGATGCGCCCTGTGCTTGGACCTTCCTCTTCCAGGAAGTGAGCCGCACAGGGATGACGGATCGGAATTCAGGGGCGCCACCCAGTTGGCGTCGCGCGGCTCGTTGATGTAGAACCACCCTGACTGCCACCCCTTCACAGTTTCCGCAAAGGAGCCTTCGAGCCAGGTGACGGTGGGCATCTTGCCCACCATGGCGCCACTGCACTCTGCCTCCTGGCCGACCACTATCTTTGGCTTCACATTGAAGATCTTTAGCCACAGGCCAAAGTGGGGCCTGATGCGGAGAAAAGCCTCGCACATGACGATAAACGCCGAGATGTTGAGGATGAAGTTAGGGGCCAGATCATGAAAATCCAGCCCATAATAGAACAGGAGCCTGCGGACAAATTGGTGGAGTGGGAATCCCAGTCCGCAGACAAAGTGGGCGAGGAACACGACCCTCTCGTGGGGTCCCGAGTCAAAATAATCTGCCCTGTATCCGGGAGCCAGTGCGCGATATCTGCGGCCAAGTATCTAGCCGCCCGGAGCTTCGTAATGTGCTCCTCCTTGAAGGTGGAGGCCACCCACTTGCCTCCCGCTCCGGACATGTTTGGCTGTGCGGAGGAGGCAAGAACTAGAGTGCTGGAGCTCGAGGGCGCGGGAATGGATGAGCAAAGGAGGAAGAAGGCGTGGGTAAAAATGGGAGATCCTTATCCCTTTATAGAGTTGGCGAAAACGGTGCGCCTCCCCGCTTGCTTGATGAAATCGCTTATTTTCCAAGCGCCACGGTTGGGTTACCCATACCCGTATTAATGAGGATCCCATGATAAGGGGACATGATCTCTTCTTCGACAAGACGTGCCGAGGAAATTGCCTTGCAATATGTGCGGTGGCTGGTTGTGCGAAAACAATTCGAGTAATGACTCGGCCATGGTGTGATGTCACGTTATTTAAGGTTGTTAGCAGATTATATTTGTGGAATATTGTTCTTTCTACGGTGGAATGTGAAAATCGTCTCACAGAGCCGGACACGATGTAAGTGTTCGAGATTTACTTTGGAGTATTCGGAGATGGAACCCGCCTTGCAATGCCGAAGAAAATCTGCGCACCGGACTCATCGTCATTGAAGCCTGGTTCAGGGGCTACTAAGGGAGTCCTGGATAAGGGGGTATCTGGACAGCCGGACTATATACTTTGGTCGGACTGCTGGACCGTGAATATACAAGACTCAAGACTTCGTCCTGTGTCCGGATGGGACTCTCCTTTGCGTGGAAGACAAGCTTGGCGATTCGGATGTTAGATCTCCTTCTTTGTAACCGACTCTATGTAACCCTAGCCTCCTCTGGTGTCTATATAAACCGGAGGTTTTAGTCCGTAGAAAGAGGACAATCAGAATCATAGGCTAGCTTCTAGGGTTTAGCCTCTATGATCTCGTGGTAGATCAAGTCTTGTAATACTCATATCATCAAGATCAATGAAGCAGGAAGTAGGGTATTACCTCCATCGAGAGGGCCCGAACCTGGGTAAAACATCGTGTCCCCTGCCTCCTGTTACCATTAGCCTTAGACGCATAGTTTGGGACCCCCTACCCGAGATCCGCTGGTTTTGACACCGACAATAACCACGCAACAAGCAACCCATGTATAGGACGCATGCAGCCACGCATGTACACACGCCAACGCATTAACTCCATCCAATCCAACTCATGCACATACGCGCACAACATAGAGCACACAACGGATGTACACAACACGTGCATGCACACACACTCGGCCGCAGAATGCACGTGAATAACACATGCATGCACACACACTCGGCTGCATGGAGGCGTGCGCCATCTGTGGTGATGTCCGGTTCGTCGTGCTACGACGAAGTTCGCACACAACGGCGCCTACGCATCTCTTGCAGCACCTCTTTTCCGTCATTGCTCAACGACTAGTCGGAGACGAAGACGACCGCATCCTTGGCCTTAGAGCTAGCACCGATGGAAAAACACACACGCTGCACGCACACAAGCACGTACGGAGTGCCCACGACATGGTGCGTCCCCAGTTGACTCTACTCCTTCTGCGCACATTGTCTATCAAGGCAGCTGCATGCCTAATGGTGATGTGGGCGAGATCTTCTAGGACTCATATGATGACAAGGAAAATTATGAGACTACCCACAGTGGGAGTAACATAGGTAGTAACATCACACATGTATAGATAAATTAGATGATGTGGCAAGCAATAAATGAAGAAAGAGAGGAAAGAAGTAACATCACATATATAAAGGCAAGATGTGTCTATAGCCTAATAAATGAAGTGTTGCATGTTACCACAGATATGTTACTATAGAGGTAGTAACATAGACTAGTAACATGAGCATGTTACTAGTCTATGTTACTACTCATTGTGGCTAGTTTGATGGGGGTGTTGTCGGAAATATGCCCTAGAGGCAATAATAAAATGGTTATTATTGTATTTCCTTGTTCATGATAATTGTCTATTGTTCATGCTATAATTGTATTAACTGGAAACCGTAATACATGTGTGAATACATAGACCACAACATGTCCCTAGTGAGCCTCTAGTTGACTAGCTCATTGATCAATAGATGGTTATGGTTTCCTGACCATGGACATTTGGTGTCATTGATAACGGGATCACATCATTAGGAGAATGATGTGATGGACAAGACCCAATCCTAAGCATAGCACAAGATTGTGTAGTTCGTTTGCTAAGAGCTTTTCTAATGTCAAGTATCATTTCTTTAGACCATGAGATTGTGCAACTCCCGGATACCGTAGGAATGCTCTGGGTGTACCAAACGTCACAACGTAACTGGGTGGCTATAAAGGCGCACTACAGGTAGCTCCGAAAGTATCTTTTGAGTTGGTACGAATCGAGACTGGGATTTTTCACTCCGTATCTCTGGGCCCACTCGGTAATGCATCATCATAATGAGCTCAATGTGACTAATGAGTTAGTCACGGGATCATGCATTACGGAACGAGTAAAGAGACTTGCTGGTAACAAGATTGAACAAGGTATTGGGATACCGATGATCGAATCTCGAGCAAGTAACATACCGATAGACAAAGGAATTGTATACGAGATTGATTGAATCCCCGACATCGTGGTTCATCTGATGAGATCATCGTGGAACACGTGGGAGCCAATATGGGTATCCAGATCCCGCTATTGGTTATTGGCCGAGAGGTGTCTCGGTCATGTCTGCAAGTTTCCCGAACCCGTAGGGTCTACACACTTAAGGTTCGGTGACGCTAGAGTTGTTATGGGAAATAGTATGTGGTTACCGAAGGTCGTTCGGAGTCCCGGATGAGATCCCGGATGTGACGAGGAACTCCGGAATGGTCCGGAGGTGAAGATCGATATGTTGGACGAAGGGTATTGGAGTCCGGAATTGTTTCGGGGGTACCGGGTGACGACCAGCGTGTCCGAAAGGGGTTTCGGAGGCCCCGGCAAGCGTTGGGGGGCCTTATGGGCCAAGGAGAGGGGGCACATCAGCCCACTAAGGGGCTGAGCGCCCTTCCCACCCCATCTCACGTAACCTAGAGAGGTGGGGGTGCCTCCCCAAGGGCAGCCACCCCTCCCGGCTTGGGGTGCAAGTTTCCTAGGGGTGGGGGCGCCCAAACCCATCTAGGGTTTCCCCTGTGGCCGCCGCCCCTTCCCTAGGGAAACCCTAGGGCGTCTCCTCCTCCCCCCTTCCCCCTATATATAGTGAGGGAGAGAGAGGGCAGGCACACCCCTTCCTTTGGCGCAGCCCTCTCCCTCCTCCAACACCTCCTCCTCCTCTGTAGTGCTTGGCGAAGCCCTGCAGGAGAACCACAAGCTCCACCACCACGTCGTCGTGCTGCCGGAGCTCTATCTCAACTTCTCCTCTCCCCTTGCTGGATCAAGAAGGAGGATACGTCCCCGGGCTGTACGTGTGTTGAACGCGGAGGCGCCGTCCGTTCAGCGCTAGATCGGATCTTTCGCGATTTGAATCGCCACGAGTACGACTCCATCATCCGCATTCTAGTAACGCTTTCACTTAGCAATCTTCAAGGGTATGAACATGCACTCCCCCCTCTCTCTCTCATTGTTAGTATCTCCTAGATTGATCTTGGTGACACGTAGGAAAATTTTGAATTATTACTACGTTCCCCAACAGTGGCATCATGAGCTAGGTCTATGCGTAGATTCTATGCACGAGTAGAACACAAGTAGTTGTGGGCATTGGTTTGTTCAATTTGCTTACCATTACTAGTACTATCTTGGTTTGGCGGTATTGTGAGATGAAGCGGCCCGGACTAACCTTATATGTACGCTTACGTGAGACAGGTTCCACCGACTGACATGCACTTGTTGCATAAGGTGGCTCGCGGGTGTATGTCTCTCCCACTTTAGTCGGATCTGATTCGATGAAAAGGGTCCTTATGAAGGGTAAATAGCAATTGGCATATCACTATTGTTGCTTTTGCGTAGGTAAGGAACATTCTTGCTAGAAACCCATAGCAGCCATGTAAAACATGGAACAACAATTAGAGGACATCTAACTTGTTTTTGCAGGGTATGCTATGTGATGTGATATGGCCAAAAGAATGTGATGAATGATATATGTGATGTTTGAGATTGATCATGTTCTTGTAATAGGAATCACGACTTGTATGTCGATGAGTATGACAACCGGCAGGAGCCATAGGAGTTGTCTTAATTTATTGTATGACCTGCATGTCATTGAAAACGCCATGTAATTACTTTACTTTATTGCTAACCGTTAGCCATAGACTTCATGAAGACACGATGATGGAGATCATGGTGTCATGCCGATGACGAAGGTAATCATGCCGCGCCTCAAAGATGGAGATCAAAGGCGCAAGATGATATTGGCCATATCATGTCACTTTATGATTTGCATGTGATGTTTGTCGTGTTTACATCTTATTTGCTTAGAACGACGGTGTAAGATGACCCCTCACTAAAATTTCAAGAAAGTGTTCCCCCTAACTGTGCACCATTGCGAAACTTCATTGTTTCGAAGCACCACGTGATGATCGAGTGTGATAGACTCTAACGTTCGCATACAGCGGGTGTAAGCCAGATTTACACATGCAAAACACTTAGGTTGACTTGACGAGCCTAGCATGTACAGACGTGGCCTCGGAACACAAGAGATAGAAAGGTCGAACATGATTCGTACAGTAGTTACGATCAACATGAAGATGTTCACCGATGATGACTAGTCCGTCTCACGTGATGATCGGACACGACCTAGTTGACTCGGATCATGTATCACTTAGGTGACTAGAGGGATGCCTATCTAAGTGGGAGTTCACTAAATAATTGATTAGATGAACTTAATTATCATGAACATAGTCAAAAGGTCTTTGCAAATTATGACGTAGCTGTTTAGATATGTTCCTAGAGAAAATATAGTTGAAAATTGACAGTAGCAATTATGTGGACCGGGCCCGTAATCTGAGTATTGTCCTCATTGCTGCGCAGAAGGATTATGTCCGTAATGCACCGCTTGGTGCACTGAACCTCGAGCGTCGTTTGTGGATGTTGCGAACATCTGACATACACGTTTTGATGACTACATGATAGTTCAGTGCGTAATGTTAAACGGTTTAGAATTGAGGCACCGAAGACATTTTTGAAACGTCGCAGAACATATGAGATGTTCCAAGAGATGAAATTGGGATTTCAGGCTCGTGCCCACGTCAAGAGGTATGAGACCTCCGACAAGTTTCTTAGCCTTCAAACTAAGGGAGAAAAGCTCAATCGTTGAGCATGTGCTTATAATGTCTGAGTACTACAATCGCTTGAATCGAGTGGGAGTTAATCTTCCAGATGAGATAGTGATGGTTCTCCAAAGTCACTGCCACCAAGCTACTAGAGCTTTGTGATGAAATGTAACATATCAGGGATAGATATGATGATCCTTGAGCTATTCGCGACGTCTAACACCGCGAAAGTAGAAATCAAGTAGGAGCATCAATTGTTGATGGTTAGTAAAACCACTAGTTTCAAGAAGGCAAGGGTAAGAAGGGATACTTCATGAAACGGCAAATCAGTTGCGGCTCTAGTGAAGAAACCCAAGGTTGAACCCAAACCCGAGAGTAAGTGCTTCTGTAATGAGGGGAACGGTCACTGAAGCAGAACTACCCTAGATACTTGGTAGATGAGAAGGCTGGCAAGGTTGACCGAAGTCTATTGGATATACATTATATTAATGTGTACTTTACTAGTACTCCTAGTAGCACCAGGGTATTAGATACCGGTTCGGTTGCAAAGTGTTAGTAACTCGAAATAAAAAAGCTACAAAATAAACGGAGACTAGCTAAAGGTGAGACAACGATATGTGTTGGAAGTGTTTCCAAGGTTGATGTGATCAAACAGCGCGTGCTCCCTCTACCATCGGGATTGGTGTTAAACCTAATAAATGTTATTTGGTCTTTGCGTTGAGTATAAACATGATTGGATTATGTTGATCACAATACGATTATTCATTTAAGTAGAATAATGGTTACTATGTTTATTTGAATAATACCTTCAATGGTCTTGCACCTAAAATGAATGGTTTATTAAATCTTGATCGTAGTGATACACATGTTCATGCCAAAAGATATAAGAAAGTAATGATAGTACCACATACTTGTGGCACTGCCATTTGAGTCATATTGGTATAAAACGCATGAAGAAACTCCATGCAGATGGATCGTTTGGACTCACTTGATTTTGAATCACTTGAGACATGCAAATCATACCACATGGGCAAGATGACTGGAAGGCCTCGTTTTCAGTGAGATGGAACAAGAGAGCAACTTGTTGGAAGTAATGCATTTGATGTGTGCAATCCAATGAGTGTTGAGGCATGCAGTGAATATCATTATGCTCTTACTTCACAAATGATTTGAGTAGATTCTAAGTATATTTACTTGATGAAACACAAGTCTGGATTATTGAAAGGTTCAAGTAATTTCAGAGTGAAGTTGAAGATCGTCGTGACAAGAGGATAAAATGTCTATGATATGATCATAGATATTAATATCTGAGTTACGTGTTTTGTACACAATTAAGACATTGTGGAAATTGTTTCACAACTAATACCGCCTGGAATAACATAGTATGATGGTGTGTCTGAACATCATATCTGCACCCTATTGGATGTGGTGCATACCATGATGTCTCTTATCAAATTACCACTATCGTTTATGGGTTAGGCATTAGAGACAACCGCATTCACTTTAAATAGGGCACCACGTAATTCCATTGAGATGAAAGCGTATGAACTATGGTTCAGAGAAACCTAAGCTGTCATTTCTTAAAAGTTTCAGGTTGTGACACTTATGTGAAAAAGTTTTAGCCTGATAAGCTCGAACCCAAAGTAGATAAATGCATCTTCATAGGACACCCAAAATAGTTGGGTATACCTCCTAATTCAGATCCAGAAGCAAAAGTGATTGTTTCTAGAAACAGGTCCTTTCTCGAGGAATAGTTTCTCTCGAAAGAATTGAGTGGGAGGATGGTGGAGACTTGATGAGGTTATTGAACCATCACTTCAACCAGTGTGTAGCAGGGCACAGGAAGTTGTTCCTGTAGCGCCTACACCAATTGAAGTGGAAGCTGATGATAGTGATCATGAAACTTTGGATCAAGTCACTACCAATCCTCGTAGGTCGACAACAATGCGTACTACTTTAGAGTGGTACGGTAATCTTGTCTTGGAGGTCATGTTGCTAGACAACAATGAACCTACGAGCTATGGAGAAGCGATGGTGGGCCCGGATTCTGACAAATGGCTCGAGGCCATAAAAATCCGAGAGAGGATCCATGTCTAAAAAGAAAGTGTAGACTTTGGAAGAACTACTTAATGGTCGTAAGGCTGTTGGTACAGATGGATTTTAAAAGGAAGACGAACAATGATGGTAAGTGTCACCATTAAGAAAGCTTGACTTGTCGCTAAGATGTTTTCCAACAAGTTCAAGGAGTTGACTACAATGAGATTTTCTCACTCGTAGCGATGCTAAGAGTTTGTTGGATTTATATTAGCAGTTACTGCATTATTTATGAAATCTTGCAGATAGGATGTCAAAACATTGTTTCCTCGACGATTTTCTTGAGGAAAGGTTGTATGTGATACAACCAGAAGGTTTTGTCAATCCTAAAAGATGCTAACAAGTATGCAAAGCTCCATCAATCCTTCTAAGGACTGGAGTAAGCATCTCGGAGTTGGAATATATGCTTTGATGAGATGATCAAAGATTTTGGGTTTATACAAAGTTTATGAGAAACTTGTATTTCCAAAGAAGTGAGTGGGAGCACTATAGAATTTCTGCCGAGTATATGTTGTTGACATATTGTTGATCGGAAATGATGTAGAATTTCTGGAAAGCATATAGGGTTGTTTAGAAAGTGTTTTTCAATGGAAAACCTGGATTAAGCTACTTGAACATTGAGCATCAAGATCTATAAGGATAGATCAAAAACGCTTAATAGTACTTTCAAATGAATACATACCGTGACAAGTTTTTGAAGGAGTTCAAAAATAGATTGGCAAAGAAGGATTTCTTGGCTGTGTTATAAGGTGTGAGTATTGAGTAAGACTCAAGACCTGACCATGGCAGAAGAGAGAGAAAGGACGAAGGTCGTCCCCTATGCTTTAGACATAGGCTCCACAGTATGCTATCCTGTGTACCGCACCTGAAGTGTGCCTTGCCATGAGTCAGTCAAGGGGTACAAGAGTGATCCAGGAATGGATCACAGGACAGCGGTCAAAGTTATCCTTAGTAATTAGTGGACTAAGGAATTTTCTCGATTATGGAGGTGGTAAAAGAGTTCGTCGTAAAGGGTTACGTCGATGCAAACTTTGACACTAATCCGGATGACTATGAGTAGTAAACCGGATTCATATAGTAGAACAGTTATTTGGAATAGCTCCAAATAGCGCGTGGTAGCTGCATCTACAAGACGACATAGAGATTTTTAAAGCACACACGGATCTAAAAGGTTCAGACCCGTTGACTAATAACCTCTCTCACAAGCAAGAGATGATCAAACCCCATGGTGTTGGATTCATTACAATCACATGGTGATGTGAACTAGATTATTGACTCTAGTGCAAGTGGGAGACTGTTGGAAATATGCCCTAGAGGCAATAATAAAATGGTTATTATTGTATTTCCTTGTTCATGATAATTGTCTATTGTTAATGCTTTAATTGTATTAACTGGAAACAGTAATACATGTGTGAATACATAGACCACAACATGTCCCTAGTGAGCCTCTAGTTGACTAGCTCGTTGATCAATAGATGGTTATGGTTTCCTGACCATGGACATTGGATGCAATTGATAACGGGATCACATCATTAGGAGAATGATGTGATGGACAAGACCCAATCCTAAGAATAGCACAAGATCGTGTAGTTTGTTTGCTAAGAGCTTTTCTAATGTCAAGTATCATTTCCTTAGACCATGAGATTGTGCAACTCCTGGATACCGTAGGAATGCTTTGGGTGTACCAAACATCACAATGGAACTGGGTGGCTATAAAGGTGCACTACATGTAGCTCCAAAAGTATCTGTTGAGTTGGCACGAATCGAGACTGGGATTTGTCACTCCGTATGACGGAGAGGTATCTCTGGGCCCACTCGGTAATGCATCATCATAATGAGCTTAGTGTGACTAAGGAGTTAGTCACGGGATCATGCGTTATGGAACGAGTAAAGAGACTTGCCAGTAACTAGATTGAACGAGGTATTGGGATACCGATGATCGAATCTCGGGCAAGTAACATACCGGTGGACAAAGGGAATTGTATACGGGATTGATTGAATCCCCAACATCGTGGAACATGTGGGAGCCAATATGGGTATCTAGATCCTGCTATTGGTTATTGGCTGAGAGGTGTCTCGGTCATGTCTGCCTGGTTCCCGAACCCATAGGGTCTACACACTTAAGGTTCGGTGACGCTAGAGTTGTTATGGGAAATAGTATGTGGTTACCGAAGGTTGTTCGGAGCTCCGGATGAGATCCCGGACATGAAGAGGAACCTCGGATTGGTCCGGAGGTGAAGATTGATATATTGGACAAAGGGTATTGGAGTCCGGAATTGTTTCGGGGGTACCGGGTGACGACCAACGTGTCCGAAAGGGGTTTCGGAGGCCCCGACAAGCGTTGGGGGGCCTTATGGGCCAAGGGGGGGCACATCAGCCCACAAAGGGGATGAGCGCCCCTCCCACCCCATCTCACGTAACCCGGAGAGGTGGGGGTGCCTCCCCTAGGGCAGCCACCCCTCCCGGCCTGGGGGGCAAGTTTCCTAGGGGTGGGGGCGCCCAAACCCATCTAGGGTTTCCCCTGTGGCTGCTGCCCCTTCCCTAGGGAAACCCTAGGGCGTCTCCTCCTCCCCCTTCCCACTTTATATAGTGAGGGAGAGAGAGGGCAGGCACACCCCTTCCTTTGGCGCAGCCCTCTCCCTCCTCGAACACCTCCTCCTCCTCTGTAGTGCTTGGCGAAGCCCTGCAGGAGAACCACAAGCTCCACCACCACGCCGTCGTGCTGCCGGAGCTCTCCCTCAACTTCTCTTGTCCCCTTTATAGATCAAGAAGGAGGAGATGTCCCCGGGCTGTACGTGTGTTGAACATGGAGGCGCCGTCCGTTCGGCGCTAGATTGGATCTTTCGCAATTTGAATCGCCGCGAGTATGACTCCATCATCCGCGTTCTAGTAACGCTTCCACTTAGCGATCTTCAAGGGTATGAAGATGCACTCCCTCTCTCTATCTCTCTTTCTCTCTCGTTGCTAGTATCTCCTAGATTGATCTTGGTGACATGTAGGAAAATTTTGAATTATTACTACGTTCCCCAACAGGTGTCTCCAACAGTGTTCCTCGGCTCGCACCTCTTGCATCATGGTGGTCGATCTTGGAGTCATTCATCTGGTACACGTGGCACCTCAGATCTGGACACAAGGTGACATACACCGTCAAGGTCCACGGTCAAGGGGATGCTAAGTGCTAAGTGCTTAGATGTGCTTAGATGAGGTGCTAAGTGCATTAAATGGCTTAGCAACTCAAGTCTCCAATGCATAGGTGCTTAGTTTGTTGTTGCTAAGCTTGCTTCATTTAATTAGGTATAGACTCAAAACTGTCTTTCCACCAATTCTTCCCGCGGTCACCAAACTAGTCTCTCTCTTCTGAATTAACTTGCCACATCATATTTTATGCCTACGTGGCAAGCTTAGTAGCTATACATAGTGGGGCACTGGGAGATCCCAAGGCTGGTCATAGTGGGGAGTAACATATACTGTAACATGTTACTATGTTACTCTAAACATCTTTATAAACTGAAAAGGATGGAGTAGTAACATAGACTAGTGTCATATGCCTGAAACTACTAGTGAGTATGGGAGCACATGATATTTCCCCGTCCGGACCGATCCCAAGGTGGCTTCTCACCTTCTTGGCCCAACAAAAACCCGTCCCCCTCCCCCGCGTGCTTCCCGCCCGGCGCCAGCTGAGCCCGCCGCTCCACATTGATGGCAAGTCCGGGCGACGCGACCTCTCACTGCTTTCTCCGTTGAAGCGGCACGCCGACCGAGGGCACTACCCGCTACACGCCCGACATTTCAGACTACACAGTGGAGAGTAACTTTAGAGCAAGTACTACAATTAGATGACATAAGTAGGCTATAAGAATTTAAATATAGTATTTGTGCTTAGTTGAAGGGGAGAGAAGAGAAGTGGGTTGTAAACTTGTAGCCGGTTGTAGCAGGAGCCTCAACATACTTTGTGAGACAAAAGGTGGGGCCATTATTAATGATATAGTATTATACTAAAGGGACTAACTATTGTACTAGCAGGCTATTAGGTTGGTTTTAGATGATGTGTCAATTTCATATAGTCGGATGTTGGCTATACTATTAACCATACTGTAAGTGTGGTGTGAGTGGGACTAAAGTTTAGTCCCATACTGCTAGGTGGGTGTGAGTTGCACCACTTTATAATGTGATCTATTCTAGCATTTGCATGAGCATGATAATAGGAAACCTACACGTGTGCTCTTCGGGAATGAGCCTGTCTAAGGACAAAAGCTATCCACATGGTCTATATTTTTGTTGGTCGGAAAATTTATTTTAAGTCAATAATTAATAATTAACAGACGCCTTAATTACTCAGTTTTTTAGACAAACCTTGGTGGGGCTATTATTGACTTGGACGTGGGGTTTGGGGGCCAAAGGCCTACTATTATACTTGGTATTACTCGCACGACCGACCTGACATGCTCTACCCTAGCCTCCGCTATATCATATGGTTTCGCACCGTTCCAAATCTTAGCGCCGCCACACAATTCTTCTCCAGCCCTCCTTCCGGCATGCACCGCGAGAAGGGACAGTAGTCCTCCGAACCCCGCCTTTCATGATCCCGTATGGGAGAGGGGCGATCAGGTTTTTGGGGAGCACACTCCTGTGACTGCTGCCATCGACGACTTCCTCAATGACAGCCTTCTTCCCCGACCTCGGTAACCTCTTCATCAACGACATGAGTGACAACAACAACCACAATGGTTCTGCTCCCGCTGTACAGTATGTGATTTGGACCTCCTGGTTTAGTCCGCATCATTACTTTGATCTTTGCAATTGTCATCATGATCTATTTACTATTGATTCAGATTAAATTGCTCATATATTCAACAATCCAATCCAAAAACCTGATTATAGGCAATTTACTCCGAGTGGTTTTGCTGCGCTTTTGAAGCCGCCTACTTTTAAGGGGGTGCAATATAAAAGGTGGCACACAAGAGCAGTATATTGGTTTCAGATCATGTACTGCTATGACGCCACTAAGGGTAAGCCTGAGGGCGATCTTAATCCTACACAGTAGGAAGCTTTTGAGAACATGGATACCCTCTTCAAAGCTGCCCTGCTGAGTGTTCTTGATGATTCTATAGTGGATTCATATATGTCGTTTGATAGCGGCAAAGACATGTGGGCTGCACTCGAGGCCACGATTGGGGCCTCGGGCGCTGGCAATGAGTTCTGTGTCATAGAGCAATTTTGTGACTACAAGATGACTGATGAGTTCTCTGTTGTTCAGCAGACTCATGAGATACATTCGCTCTTTAAGGAACTTGAGTACTTTAAGTGTGTGTTGCCGGAAAAATTTGTTGTTGGGACCATCATTACCAAGCTTCCACCTTCGTGGAACAATTTTGCTAGTTCTCTAAAAAACAAGAGACATGAGTTTTCTGTTTTGGGTCTCATTAGCACTCTTGATTTTGAAGAGAAGGCAAGAGCAAAAGACACACGTGCTCGGGTCACTGAGGGAGCTTCTAGTGCCCACATGGTACACGAGAAGAACTTCCAGCCCAACCAGTCCCATAACAACAAGAACAAATTTCAGGGGAAAGGCAAGTTTTATGCAAAGAACAAGTCGTCACATTCTACCAACTTCAAGAAGAATTCTCATAACGGGAAGGGATACAAACCTCAATTTTGGTGGCACCGCACAAAATTTATATGGCTGCATCTACCTGCTATCAGCTAACCTCATGGTGCTCCAGGTATTCCTACATTCGTAACTAGGTACAATGACCACCGCAAGATGAAATAAGCTTATTCGTACGTTGACTTGCTGATTGCGGTGCGGAACGATCCTGTCATGTGTGGAGGAGCAAACAAGTAGTGCAGACGAAGGTGGAAATCAACCAAGGACTTATGAAATTATATATAATCTTCCTTGGGCAGGTCAGTATCCCCTTCGTCCAGATGATCGTGTTTTGTCATGCCGAGCTATTGATATGTGCTACTGTTTTGCGACACCATTTAAGTATAGCTATTGTTTTCCTATCTTTTCAGATTCAGGACAATGAAGATGGTTTCAGGGGAACTGCACAATATGTACTCATGTTGAGTCATCTCTATTGCCTCATGTGTTTGCTGCAAATGTGTCAGCATCAATTGCAAGATGAGGCAGCTAGCTAGCTGTGGAGTTGCCAACATGCTCAAAGTGCTCGCAACATTAAGAAGAAACAAGCATGCACAGGAAATTAATGCATGCGTAGGGAGGCCCTTTGCTCAGAGAATCATCGACCGATTTCATTTATTTCCACACCTTCTCACAGCTTTGTATTGGTTATAGTATGGCGAATCATTGAGATGCATAAACATGCTGAACTTTTGTTCTTCTGAATGTTAGTATGCATACCGTATCTTCTGAAGCTTAGTTTAATGTGAGTGTATGCATCCAGTACCGCATCCTCTAATTTGGTGGATGCCAAGTTGAAACAGGTTACCGATGAGTAGCCATAAGCTGGAGGCGTCTCTTTTTTTCGAATGGGCAATAAGCTGGAGAGTGTCTCGGGCTGCCTCTAGCACAAGGCCCTCCAGTACGAAACACATGCAGCCGACTGGGTCGATACAAAAGCCTATCCATCTTAAAGCCCATTTGTTTTTGTTTTTTGTGAGGAGAAGCCCATATTTCTTGAAGAGAGGGCGATCCTAGAAAAACCCTCCTTCCTCCTTGCTTCCACTTATACTCCCTCCGTCCGGGTTTATTAGGCCCATGAGCCAATTTCTAAGACCAAGAAGATGCACCAAGAGAAAATAAATCTCCTTAATTTACTCCATAACCACCCTATTAAATAGGCCTAGTAACAAACCAGGCACATGCAGTGGCCGGCGGTCACATGCATCCTGCATGCATGGCCAGTCAGCCAAGTCCATGCGCCAGCTCCAATGCAGCAACGCAAAAGAACAGAGCGATTCTTGGGAAAAAGCGAGCAGTTAGTGCAGCGGGTCTTATAAACACGAACAACTCGCTCTCCCGCTTCTGTCTCCCCCAATTCCCCCCGCTCCCCATCTTCCTCACTCGTCCAAAAAAACCCCGCTCACCTTCTTCCTCACTCGTACAGAAAATGCCTGCTCCTCTTCTTCCACTCCTACAGAAATCCCCAGCCCTCTTTCTTCCCTACTCGCACTACCACTAGGCTTGTCTCTGGCTACTCTGCTCAAACCCGTGAGCTCGGCGCGATGCCCACAAGGAAAATGGAGTCAGCTGGCCCCAGCGCCAAGAAGATGAGGCTCCCGCCAGCGGCGACGCCGGTTGTAGATCCCGCACCCGGTAGCGCGGGGAGAAGCGGCGAGCCCCCCCGGATCTAAGTAACCAGTAGATCTCCGGTTGACCGCATCAGCAATCTCTCGGACGTTATCCGTGAGGAGGTCATCTCGCTTCTCCCCACCAAGGATTGCTGCCGCACACAAGTCCTCTCAACTTGGTGGCGCCCTCTATGGCACACCGCGCCCCTCAATCTCGACTGTCATCAGATATCTGTCCTTCCTGAATTTGATCTCCTCAGAGCCATCATGTGCTCTCACCAACAGGGCCCCGTTCAATGCCTCTGCATCCCGACACGCTACCTGCTGTCCATACCCGGCACAGTGGACGCTTGGCTGACATCCCCTGAATTCGGAAAACTCCAGCAGTTTGAGTTGTACCATTACCACAAAAGTTTCATACCACGAACACACCAAGAATTCATGCCCACACCACCGTTGTCCATCTCGCGGTTTTCCTCCTCTCTCCACACCGCCACCTTCGCCTGGTGCCATCTACCAGACGATCTGGTACAAATGCTTCGACTCCCACTGCTAAAAAAACTTTCGCTTGTGGTGGTTTATCTGTTGAGGCCTCACTACACAGCATCATCCACTCCAGTTGCCCTACCTTGGAGCGCTTGCTGATTGTTTTTGGAATAGAAATCCCTATTAGTTATCTCCAAATAAAGTCGCCTCACCTTAAAAGCATTGGAATTTGTTTTGAAGGACAACAGCTCATCATCAAAGATGCCCCTTCACTTCAAAGGTTGCTCCTTGATAATTATTATAAACCTTCACAAATAATTGTCGTCTCTGCACCCAAACCGGAGACCTTGGGTGTAATTCGTGACCCGTTTAATGATCACAAGGAGTTGGTGTTTGGCTCCTCACTTTTTCAGGTACCGTATATTATCATTGTCGGATATCGGGTTTCGTCAAAACCCATAAGGTTCAAACTCTAGGGTGCGCACGAAGGTCTTCTCCCTACCGATCGGTGTGAGGTGTGGTGGGTGGGGCTGATGATGAACAGTAAAGAGTAAGAACTACCTCGTGAGGGGTGTTATTGAGCTGGTGTGGTGTTCTACTTGGAAAGGATTCGATCTAGCTCTCGGTCCGATCTCTCCCTCTCTACGGTGGTGGCTATCTCTATTTATAGGGGCCCTGGTCCTCTTCCCAAATATTGAGCGGGAAGGGAGCCAACAACAGCCATTTTGAAGGGGGACAGCTAGTACAAGTTATCCTGACTAAAGTTGGTCTTTGACTGCTAAAGGGACTGGCGATGACACCATCTTGGGCTCCACGATGATCTCCGTCCTGCCGTCCTGTTGGTCTTGGTCTCGTTGCACTGATAGGGAAACCTTTGCTTGATGCCTCAGTACTCCGCACCTACGCTTGCCCCCTTTGCACCAAAGAGGAAATGAGGACACTGCGCTGGCTGGCGCCCACCTGGCGCCCGCCTGGTCTCGATCATCATGGCTTGCGTCACGAGCACCTCGCGAGGTACTCCTTGCCTTGATCTCTCCGCCTCCTCGCGAGCGTGCCTGGTGAGGCCGCCCCTGAGGAAGCCTTGCATCGTCCGCCTCGCGAGCCTTGGCCCCTTGCGAGGGTCTTGAGCTTGGGTTGATGTAGAGGGGCCGTACTGGGCCACTGCTTGAGCCACGCTGCAGGCCGCAGGCAGGCAAGTCTGGGGACCCCCATTCCCAGAACGCCGACAGTAGCCCCTGGGCCCAAGGCGCACTCGGCCTTGGCTTAGCAGGGAAGCCAAAGGGCAAGTGCGGAGCGCCGTGGGCCCCAACAGCCTGCGGCCTTGGTCGCCGCGTGGCGGTTGATTAGACGTGGGCGTCTCCGCTTCCCCATGCTGCCTCGGCAACTGCCTGATTTGACGAGTCCCTGCTGCATGCAAAGAGAGTCATGATTACCTGCGATCGTGGAGGCCGACGGTTGGCCTCCTCTAGACTATAAATGTGGAGGGGTGCAAGCCCCCCGTTGCGCATCTCCCTTCCCCCCGCCTGCTTCTTCTTCCTCCTTGATCCAGTCGGTTGCCGTGTCCTATGGCACCCGCGAAGAGGTTCTCTGCCGCGGAAAAGGAGAAGGCTCGCCAGGAAGGGCCTGACTCTCCTCCGCCCAAGCACGGCCGTGGTCGTCCCTGCAAGCACCCCGCGGCTCCCCGTGGTCATGGTGGTGGTCCTTCGCGTGGCGATGGCCGCCTGGTTGGCGGGGGAAGATGCGCCGTGGCTGCGCAGCCTCCCCGGCCACGCTTTCACTCGGTAGAGGTGCTGCCGGAGTTTGTCGTGTGGTCGGCGGATCCGGCCGGCAACTGGCTCCAGCTCCCCCGCTTCTTTGCCGGTGAGCTGCCAGCCGATGGCCCTGGTCGGCTCTGGCTGTAGGCAGACGGTTGCTGCAGCAGGGCTTCCTGGGTTGCGGTGGAGACCTCCGTCGCCGGGAACCTGGCCCTGGCCCGCGGCTGGCAGACGTTCGCCCGCGCGTGTGGCCTGGGCCGGCGGTGCACCCTGCAGTGCAAGTTCGACGGTGATGCGACCCTCTATACGAGGGTGTTCGGGGAAGATGGCCGCTATGCTGGGTGCTACCCTGAATACGACGATGATGACGAGGTGCTTGGCCTTGGCGACGACCGGGACAAGGGCGAAGGCGAACCTGTTCCTGGCGGCGTCCGCAGCTCGCCGAGCTTCAGCGGCCCCCCCTCCGGTGACAGCTCCTCCAGTGGTGGCCGCAATCAGCCACCATGCCGTCGCGCCCGCTTTGAGGGTGGTACGGGTCGTCCCGCCGCCGCGCCCCGGTGAAGCGCGAGGTGGAGTCTGATTGAGCTCGGGAGGACGGTGCAGATCCTTCTTCGCGAGCCGTTGCGCGGTGCGCGCCATTTTTATTTTTTTCTTCTTTTCCTGTATTGAGAGAGAGAGAAGTATGGAGCCCAGTGGGGGCATGCAAGACTATTATCCCTAATTATCATGCTATTTCTATCATTCACGTGCTGTGTTATGGTGTTGCGGCTATGTGCTTGCACGTAGGAACAACTTAGCTTGGGATGTTTGCTGCAGTTTTCGCCTCGCGAGGTACTTGCCTGAGGCCTCGCCGGGTGTCTTAAGGCCTGCAAAGATTAATCGGGAGAATAGTTTTCGAACCTTTGTCGCAAGGGCGACCAACTTAGGTCTGGCGCTTTGCATCGTGATGCCCGTGGGGCATGGACCGGGAGGAGCGCTCCCGCTGTGAACTTGAGTGAGGGAGCCTCACGAAATCAGGTGAGAAAGGACTCACGAGGGCGCCCGCGTAGCCCCCTCGCGAGGCTTGCGAGAGAGAGAATGATCCGGGCAAAAACCAAAGGCAGAGAACAAGGGCAGGGGACGGCAAACAACACTAGAAGCAATTCCAACAAAGGTTCAAACAAGGGAGAACAAGCCAACTGCGGAAAGCAAATGAAAAGCCGCGTCCGACACCTAGTCTAGTCTTCGGCGTCTTCTCACCAGCGCGGAGCTAAGTGCTGCCACTGGGCATGGGCGGGAGCCCCCGAGGCCCAAGGGAGGCACTCCGGAGACTCCGGGGCGTGTACAGCCCCAACTCATTATTATGTTAGAGTGTCACGGGCGGCGAGCTTCACATGCACTGGGCCTTCTTCACAAGCACCGGGCCTTTCTTAGGGCGGAGAGCTTCACATGCACCGGGCCTTTCTTAGGGCGGAGAGCTTCACAGGCGCTGGGCCTTCTTTATAGGGGCCTTCTTCACAGGCACCGGGCCTTCTTTACAGGCACCGGGCCTTACTTCAAGGGTAGAACCTCCGGAGGTGCTGAATGTTCCAAGGGTTTGGAATGGGCACCCCTTCCTGGGTCTCCACGCGCGCGGCGCCAGGTCTGGAAACATTAACAACCATGAACGGGCCCTCCCACATGGGCGAGAGCTTGTGCACCCCTTCCCTGGAGAGAACCCGTCTAAGCACGAGGTCACCTACCTCAAGAGTCCTGGGGCGGATGTGGCGGCAATGATACCGCCGCAGCGCCTGCTGGTATCTTGCCGCTCGTAGTGCGGCCTCCCTGCGGTGTTCCTCCCCCAGCACGAGGTCCATCCCCCGCATGGCGTCCTGTTGCGCTTCATCAAATGCTGGGACCCGCGCGGAGCGACGCTTGACCTCGTGAGGGAGGACCGCCTCTGCTCCATAGACGAGGAAGAACGGGGTCACACCAGTCGACTTGGTGGCGGTAGTGCGGATGGACCATAGCACGGACTAGAGCTCATCGTACCAGCCCCTGTCACAGGCCTCTTGTTTCTTCTTGAAGGTCCTGGTTTTGAGGCCTTTCAGGACCTCTACGTTGGCACGTTCGGCCTGGCCGTTACTCCGGGGGTGTGCCACCGAAGCGTAGCATATCTGCGTTCCAAGGTTAGCACAAAATGTTTTGAAGAGATTGCTGGTGAACTGCGAACCGTTGTCGGTGATGATGCGATTAGGGACCCCGAATCGGCTTACGAGGCCCTTGATGAACTTGACTGCAGAGCCAGCTGGGATGGTGCGAACGGCTTCCACCTCCGCCCACTTGGTGAACTTGTCGATGGCGACGTAGAGGTAGCGGTAGCCCCCAGGCGCTCGAGGAAACGGGCCCAAGATATCCAGCCCCCAGACCGCGAACGGCCACGAGAGTGGGATGGTCTGCAAGCCCTGAGCTGGCTGATGAATCTTCTTGGTATGCAATTGCACTACAAAAAAAAGACACATCCGTGACATTTTGGGCCGAACGAATTTTTTCTGTCATACATATGACACTTCTTTGACGATAATTGTGACAAAACCCGGTATCATCATAGATGTGGTGGGCTCCTACTTCTATGACAAAAAATCATGACAGAAAATGGGCTTTTCGTCCTGGGCGGGCCGGAGATGCAGTTGCATGACATTCTTTGGGCCGTCCATGATGGAAAAAACCGTGGAAGAAGCGAGGGGGAGGAAAATTTCGGGGAGTTGCTGTCACAGCCCTAGCTTTAGCTTTGCTTCTGGGCTAGTCTTGGTTGTTGCATCATGTTTAAATTTTGCTTAAACTTGAAATGGGGATTGACTAAACCCTAGCACCAAATGAATTCAACTAGGTTAGCCTAAAATATTTTCAATGAGTCCAAATGGCTTTCAAAAATGTTCATCATTTCTGGAAAAAGCTGGAGACATAACCAGGGGTGTTGCACATTTTTCCATGACATATTTGAGCTCTGAATTAAATCTTATAGTATTTGCATTTGGGTATTTAAATGCTATTAAATATTTTAAATGCTAAAATAATCATAAACTAAAATGTTTACTGTTGGATATATTCCAAACAGTAGTCATGATTAGTTTCATGATTTTTGGTAATATACGACATTTTTAATAAAGCCACGAAGTTACGTAAAATAGAAAAACATTAACAGAGAGAGAGAATACATGGGCGCTTACGGCCGGCCTGGCATGTAGCAGCCCACCAGGCCCATCTGCGGTCGTCCCCCACTGGCGCCCGGAAGGACGCGAGGCGCAGGTTCACTGCGCGGCACATGCCCGTGCCACCTCCTACTTCCTGCCGCTTTCCCCTCGTCGCCCTGGGCCTCCCTCGCGATGCCACGCAGCCCCGACCGCTCTCTCACTCTCTCCCGTGCTTCCCCCCTCCTCTGTTTCTCTCGCGCACAGCCACCCGAACGCGCTGTCGCCGCCGTTCGCCATAGCTACAGCCACCAGCCCTCCCTCGCCCTGCCGCCAGGTCCAGAAGCTCCGCCGCTGTCCTCTACACCGTCCCCGCCAAGCCACACGAGCGGACGCGCCCTGCAGCGGCTTCCCCGACCTCTTCTTCAAGCTTCGGCCGCCGAGATCGCCGGCGACCGTGTGCCCTCCCTGACGCCTCCCCGAGTTCATCGTCCACCCCATTCAAACCTCTGTGAGCTCCTTCCACTAACCCCTCTCTTCCACGCGTTATTTGCACCATGTAGCCACCGATTCCACCGGAGCCGTGAGCTCAGTTCCGCCGGCCAAGTCGCCGCCGTGGCCACAGCCACTGCACTTTGTGTCCGAGCACACCACCGTGCTCAGCACGTTCTCATGAGCCCATAGCCACCCGCAGAGCCTCCTCCCGAGCTCTGTAGCGCCACCCCGAGAATGCCCGAGCTGCTGCCGCCGCTAAACCTCGTCGCCGGCCACTTTTCCGGCCACCCCAGCTCACCCCGTTTGCACCGTTGGATGCGCAGGATGACCAACAGCTCGTAGATGCTCTCCTTCGTCGATTTGGCCGTCGGAGGAGTGAACCCGAGCCCATCCGCCCCACCTGTCGTCGCCGGCGTCGAGCCGCCGGTGCGTTAGCCTAGTTGAACAGGGGTTTGACCTCTCCTGGCTCAATGACAGGTGGGGTCGCCCCGCTAACTAACCGAGATTAGGGTTAACTAAACCTAGTTTAGCTACTGACATGCGGGACCCACTGGTCAGTTTGACCTGGACCGACTCAGTTGATCACGACATCACTGCGACCTTGGTCGACGATGAAATCTTGTTCTGGATTTATTCTTATATAGGAAATTCCAGAAAATGTTGCAAACTTCAAAAATTCATAGTAATTCAACCGTAACTCCAAATCAAACAAATTATATATGAAAAATTATCAGAAAAATCCAATCTATCCATCTGTACTAGTTTAATGCATGTTTAAACAAGTTAATATGCTGTTTAGTGCATAACAAGATAAAGCACTAATAATGACCATGCATGAGCTTGAAACTTGAATCTTTGATTCAAAATGGTTCAAACCCATCTGGTTGTAGTTGCATCAGGCCAACACACTCATATTACCATGTCATAGCATGCATCATATTGTGCATTGCATTGTTCGTGTTTCTTCTCTGTTTGCCGGTGTTGTTCCCCCTCGGTAGACGTTGTATCGACGTTGTGATCGTTGACACTGATGAAGACTCAATGCTATCTTCAGAAGTGCCAGGCAAGCAAAACCCCCTTGTTCATTCCGATACAATCCTATTCTCTCGCTCCTGCTCTATTTTACTGCATTAGGACAACAATGATTCATTTGTTACTTGCTGCAGTAGCTGAACCCCTTTATCCTCTGCATGACCTGTCATTGCCACAATAAATAGATGAAACCCACTAGCATGAGTAGGAGTTGTTTGAGCCCTGTTGTGCCTACTCATTCATGCTTGCTTGTCACGCCTACTACTGCTTAGGGTTGAGTCAGGTCTGATTCATCGGGGATGAATCAGAGGTGTGTGAACATGTCCTACTGTGTATGAGCTAAGTGTGTGAACACGATTTGGTAAAGGTAGCGGTGAGAGGCCATGTAGGAGTACATGGTGGGTTCTCTCATTGAAGCCGTCCTCAGGAACTGAGTTCTGTGTTTGTGATCCATGATTTAGCTACTACCATGCATTGGGCCCTGAAATATGACCCCGCTCGACTTCTTAATCACCCTTGTCCTCTGTCCAGGAGTACCAAGTAGTTTCTGGTGTTTGTAGTATGCTGGAGGCCGTGCGCAACCTGACCGGAGGGGTGGGCTGTGATGCGGTAGGCATGTGGCCGGGTATACCGGGCGCCCATTTGGTGTCACGGAACCCTGTACACATCATTCGGGGTCGTATGTGGAAACCTCGGCTGGACTCCCTGCGGATGGAACCTGAATAGGCGATAAACCTGGACTAGATACTTGAGTGTTTAGGTAGGTCGTGGTTTACACCCACGTCGGCTTTTGCTTGAAGTCTGCCGAGCACATGTCGTGTGTAGACGCTAAGTGGTGGAAACATGTATGAAGAAGTACCCCCTGCAGGGTTATAATCTATTCGAATAGCCGCGTCCGTGGTAAAGGACTTATGGGTTGCCTATAATAGTTCATAGACAAGTGAAAGTGGATACTCTAAAATGTGCAAGATAAGCGTGAGTGCTATGGATGGCTGTCGGTGTCAAAACCGGCGGATCTCGGGTAGGGGGTCCCGAACTGTGTGTCTAGGCGGATGGTAACAGGAGACGAGGGATGCGATGTTTTTACCCAGGTTCGGGCCCTCTCGATGGAGGTAAAACCCTACGTCCTGCTTGATTAATATTGATGATATGGGTAGTACAAGAGTAGATCTACCACGAGATCAAGGAGGCTAAACCCTAGAAGCTAGCCTATGGTATGATTGTTGTAATTCATGTTGTCCTACGGACTAAAGCCCTCCGGTTTATATAGACAGGAGGAGGCTAGGGTTACAGTCGGTTACAATGGTAGGAGATCTACATATCCGTATTGCCAAGCTTGCCTTCCACGCCAAGGAAAGTACCTTGGGACACGAGCCGAGTCTTCAATCTTGTATCTTCGTAGTCTTGGAGTCCGGCGGATATTGATAGTCCGGCTGTCCGGACACCCCTAGTCGGGACTCCTCGGTAGCCCCGAACCGGTCTTCAATGATGATAAGTCCGCGCGCATAATGTTCGGCATTGCAAGGCGGGTTCCTCCCTGAATAATCCAGAGAATCTCATGAACACCGGGATAGTGTCGGCTCGCAAAATAAATTCCACATTCCACCGTAGAGAATAAAATGTACACTTAGTTCAATCTGCCGACGTATTACGCGGCGTGACATCACCGCTACCAAGCCTTTGTTTGAATCATTTTTACTATACCACCTCAAAGACGTTTAGCGAAGTGGTATCCTTGGCACGTCTTGTCGAGCGAGATCGTGTTCCCCTTATTCGGATTCTCATCAATACGTGCGTGGGTAACCCAACCGTTCCTGTCGCCGCCTCCTCTATCGAAGGGAATCCCAAGCGGTCACGGAGAGCGGCCCTTGGTATTTCTTCCCTTTATAAGAGGACCAAGGCTCGCCATTGTTCTTCAATCTCGCATCGAATCTCTTCCCGCTCCGGTTCCAACACCCGAGCCTCAGATTCGGCGCCGGATCCTCAATCATGTCGGCTCCGACCTCCGGGGCGGTGGATCTGTGACGGAGGAGGACATATTGAAGTTGCGTGAGGCCAAGCACAGCCCTCGAGGTTTCAGACAGTTGCCTTCCCAAGGGCAGGCTGTGCCCGCCCCCGAGCCCGGTGAATACGTCGTTTTCGTATCCCACCTCCGTCGGGGTTTAGGCTTCCCGACGGATCCCTTCATGAGAGGGCTCCTGTTCTACTATGGGCTGGACTTTCATGACTTGGCTCCGGAGTCCATCCTCCATATCTCCGCATTCATTATCGTCCTCGAAGCCTTCCTCCGCGTCATTCCCCACTTCGGCCTATGGCTGAAGACCTTCAAGGTGGAGCCGAAGATGATCGGGGGGCGTCAAGCGGAGTGCGGCGGGGCGACCATAAGCAAAAAGGTCGATGCCCCGTGGCCCGAGGGTTCCTTCCAAGAGGAACTTGGACTGTGGCAGCAGGAGTGGTTCTATATCACCGCTCCAAGGGGCAGCAGGCAAAAGCCGCCGCCCTTATTCCGCCCGGGACCTCCACGCCAACTGATGTCGTGGGTCAACCAAGGGCTCAACTGGGGCCCCCGAGGGCGTGCCCTCACCGCGAGGCGGTTCGAGACCTCCAAGCGAGGGAGATCGACCTGATCAAGGTGATGCAGGTTATGCTAATCAGGCATCTCCTGCCCTGCAAACGCCGTCCTCTCCGTCTATGGGAGTTCAATCCGGAGGGACCTCGTATTCTCCAACACTTTATGGGTGCGACACCCGTGGAGATGTACAAACTGTTCTTCGGACCGCAGGTGGCGTGTCCGGATTCAGCCGAGGACGCAGGCCTAAGCCGCGATCGCCCGGATACTCAGGTAAATAGCTCAGAGTCCGGACATTTTGTTTATATGCCTTTCTGGATTTCGCCTCCTGACCCATTGTTCTTTACAGGAATGGGTGGCGCGATCAAGGCTGATAAGGTGTCCGGCCCCCCTCCCAGAGACCGCACTGGAGCCCGTGCTGGTCAGAATGTTGGAGGTCGTGCCCACAGAAGGGGGCGAAGGGGAAAATAAAGGAGCTAATATTTCACCCAAAGGGGCTACTGAAGAGGGGGGAACCAAGAACCCCTCCCTTCAGGGGGAGAAAAGGACCGCCTCTGAAGACCCGGAGGCCAACACCCCTAAACGTGGGAAGAGATCTTCCCCGGGGGGTCCGGCGTCCGGAAAGAATCCGGACGCACAATCATCGCCAAAAGATCGGCCCTCCAACGAGCCGTGAGTATGAAAAGAGGGAATTAATTAGTAGGGAAATACCTTCATTTATGCTTCTGTGGGTAACCGAAATATTTATATTGCAGTTCGGATCTGCAGCCTTCTCAGATGAGTTCATCTTCGGGACCTTCTTAGGAGATGATGGAGAGCGACACGCCTCCGTCCATGGCGCCGCCAGATGAGGCGGCGTAACCGAAGTGTCATCACGGAGGGTATCCCGAGTCGGAGGGGCGGAGAGTTCGGCACCTACTAGTGTCGGCGGAGAATCAAGAATCTGCTTGAGAGGCGTCCATTTGAGAAGATCACCGTGCGTTAATGCGTATGGTGATTGGAAGGATTTCGCCCGCCGAGAGCGAACTGCGTAATGCCGCCATGAGTTTCT
Organism: Aegilops speltoides; assembly: GCA_021437245.1. Lineage (NCBI taxonomy): Eukaryota > Viridiplantae > Streptophyta > Magnoliopsida > Poales > Poaceae > Aegilops > Aegilops speltoides. The sequence continues at coordinate 485,337,620 of CM038142.1, read as the reverse complement.
GGCAGGATTTGAGGTATCGAGAATGGCGCACCCTTTGTCTTTTAACAGTTTTGCACATAAAAGTGTGCCTGTATAGATAGTAGCCCACAGGACTCGGTAGGTTGTCGGAAGCGACAGCGTGCGAGGATCGAATCTCAAGTAATGAATACCGCCGTCCCTATGCAGGTGGCGGATAGTCCGAGGGCCAGCCGGACTAATGAGTTTGCGAATTAAGTCGGCAACTTGACATGGCGGATCTGATATCGCACTTGTCAACCAGCGACTTGACGAGTCGCAAGGTAAAAAATTCTCCATGATCGCTTTATTTAAGGGGTCAAAGCCATCCTCGATAAATTATGCGCTGTTATACGCAGACGGTCTGCTGCTGTGGAGAGCCATCGGGCGAACTTGCTCGAGCTAAGGAGCAAGCCCGTAGGGAGGACACGGCTGCCTCGAGGGCAGCGAAGAGTTGCAAGCCAAAAGGCTGCGACTTTGCCCTAAGCGAGGCGGAGGTGGCCGAATTGGCCTTGAAAGTAAAGGATGCTATCGACCGCAATGAGGCTCTTGAAAAGGAGCGATTATCGGAGCGGGAAGACCTGAAGAAGGCCACCACCGAAGCCAAGGATGCCCGCTCTGCAATGCGGGCTATGAAGGAGGAACTGCGCCAAGCCGGAGAGATCGTGGCTGGCAAGCCTTTTCTGCTGCATCACCGGTTTATGGATGGAAAGTATGCTCAATTTGAGCGGCTGTGGAGTCCGGAGGATCCGTATATGGACTTGGCTGCAAGTGTGGCCGATGCCGTTAAGCACTTCCGGATCCAGGAGGATCACAAGACGGAAGAGCTATATTGGTCTCAATTCCACAGTCCGGATCGCTCACTTCCATTGACAGACCGGTTGGCCGAATGGGCCGAGCTAAATAGATTGTCCGGAGTTGCCATGATCGACATCGTGGCCCATGTCGGCGAGAGAGGTCCAAGCGACGAGCTACTTGACTTCTTGCAGCAATTCCTTGGAGAGGTGCGCATATAAAGGAAATGAAGCGGTCGGCTGCATCGTAGCGTGGATGGCTCTTGCCCGTGTGAAGGCGCATTGTCCGGAGATGGATGCCACCGCTGTTGCCTCCGGGGTTTGGATGAAAGCGGCTCCTGCCGAGCACTACTGGGAAGTTATGCGTGGCGCTTCGTGTAATAGAGTCGCGATGCTCGAAAAATATCATGTTCAAATGAGCGTATTAGCTTGTAAAAGCGATGATTATGTTATAACTGCTTTTTATACTTGTCGCCCAAGTAGTAAAACTTCTCTGTCTGGCCGCCACGTATACATTTGTATAACTTGAAAGATTGCAGTCTTTGGCTTCAGCCCCCACGCACGTGGTGCGGGGTGTTTACAAAATAGCGTTTTCACACTTAATCCGGCGTCTCGGTCCTATTTAAGGAGGTGGTAGCGTAGCGAACTAGGCAATCCGGACTATAATGCTTTATCACTTTCACTTAGCGGTGGAGCTCGAGGGTGGGGCTACGATATAGCCCTGGTGGCATCGCACATCTCCGTATTCGAGTGCGTATGTGCTCGACCGCAAAGCGGTCCTTCGTCAAGCGAAATTCTAAACATTCCGGTGGTCGATCGAGTGGTTGACCAGTCTCTCGCTGTATCATGACGATCGGTTTCGGCTTTCTCTCTTGAGGTGCTCGCCCGGCGGCTGGGGCACAATCGCGATAGTTCTCCGATGCGCGTTAGCCGATGATACGGAGCGTAAGGCAGCAAAACACGAGGCGGGCAAACCCAACATTTGACCAAAGACATGATTCGAGCTGATGCATATAATGCCTAACTCGAGGCGCCGAACACTCCCTAAGGTGTTCGGTCTTTATAATAATAAGCGAGCGATGCCCTAAGCCCCTAGTGTCCGTGTGCGGGCATGGTCTTACGACACGGCCGATGCCAAAGCGTCGAGCTCGCTTTGGCTATAGGAAGAAACCAAGGAGAATAACAACACGAGACAAGTAAACAAGGTTTATGCGGTGGTCTTAATCTGAAAAGAATCCTCACAGCGGGTCCCTACCGCGTCTGCGCTGTGTCTCCGTTGGCGCCGTTATCTGGGCGGGTATGCACGTTGTTCATCTGTAAAAAGAGAGGAACGTTTAGTTTTAAAAACAATTCGTGCGAAAAATATGTAAAAAATAAGAAATATAAATAATTAAAGCGGGGTTTGTATGAACCCACGGTTATTTGTGCGCGCAGCCCCCTGTGAAGGGGTATGCGGCTAGGGCGCCCCTGGCCTGCTGAGGCCAGATTCGTCTATCCGAGTCCGGGGTCTTCAAGTGACCCTCGCACTGAAATGACGCCATGCGGACCGGGCATCTTGAGTGTAAGAGACGCGTAATGCGGTATGGCGTTGAAGCGGACAAAAGCCTTTCGTCCCAAGAGTGCTTGATATTCACTTTGAAATGGGACGATATGAAAAATTAATTTTTAGCGTTGAAAATTGTTCGCGATCGAACACGACTTCTAGTAATATAGAGCACATGCACTTGGCGTAAGGGCTGGCGTCACTCCTTTGAAGGAAGTGCGGCTGTGTTGAATTTTGGTAGGGTCTATCCCCATCCTACGGATTGTGTTTGAATATAGCAGGTTTAAGTCATCGCCTCCGTCCATTAGGGCGTTAGTAAATTGTAATCCGTCTATTATGGGATTCAATATCGTGAGTCCGTCCGCATTTGAACGCTCGAATAGTCCAAGTGGTCGAAAGTGATTGGTTTTGATATCCAATCTCTACGATCTCTTTGGGTTGGACCGTGAAGCTCTTTTAGAAAGTGCCGACTTTGTTTTCCGTATGATCACATGAAGTGAGTTTCTTGCTTTGACCCCTTGTGGGAAAGTCTTTTGTTTTCGTGTTCTGCTGGTGGGGTTTGTCTTCTTCGCTGACGCGTCGAGCCCCTTGTGTTCGGCATTTAGTCGGCGGACCGTTTAAAACCCAACAATCCTGTGGGTGTGATTTGCGTGCCATCCGGGATCTTGTGGATTTGACATATCCGACCCAAAATCTTGTTTAAGTTGGACAATTAAATCATTGTCATCCTTAAGAGGCTGTGTTTTATTATTGGGCGCGAGCTTTTGAATCTGGCCGATTGCCGCGCTCTTTGGGCCTTTCTCTTTATTCCGCGCTGCTCTTGTCTCTGCCGTGATTTTCCGTTCCATCTCTTATCTCGGATGTACTTGGGTCGCTGGTGCTGCATCTTGCTAACCAGCTATCCTCGCCGCCTGAAGCGGGTCATGAGGCTTGTTAGTGCGGACATTGTCCTCGGTTTCTCTTGACCGAGGTGCTGGCGAGCCATTCGTCTCGGACATTGTGCTTGAAAGCTGCTAAGGCTTGGCGTCCGGACGATCGACTATTTGGTTCTTTTTCGTAAGGAACCTGTTCGAAATTTCATGCCGACTCTCCGGCTGTTGAGTTATATGACTTAGATCATCTGCATCCGGAGTACGGACATAAGTCCCTTGAAAATTCGCTCTAAACGCGTCCTCGAGCTCTTCCCAACTTCCAATAGTGTTTTCTGGGAGGCCTTTAAGCCAATGACGGGCTGGCCCTTTGAGCTTGAGGGGTAGGTATTTTATGGCGTGGAGATCGTCTCCTCTAGCCATATGTATATGTAGTGTATAATCTTCTATCCAGACTCCAGGGTCTGTTGTTCCATCGTAGGCCTCTATGTTGATGGGTTTAAATCCTGCTGGGAATTCATGGTCCAGCACCTCATCGGTGAAACATAGTGGGTGTCTGGCGCCCAGATTTGTGTGTGCGCTATCGCCGGACACTTGACGCGTTGTCTTGCTTCTTGGGGCCTTCTCCTTTGGCCCGTAAATGGACTGGCTGGGCCATCTGTCCTTCCGAGTTCGTTGGTGGATTTATGTGTGGCGCCGCTGTCATAATTTGGCTTTGTCATCGGCCGTCTATCCAACCAAAGGCCCCTTTATTTTTGGACGGTGGACGCTCTATGGCCTCCTCGTCAATTCGGTAGCAGCTTGCGCTTGGGTAGCTCTTTGATTGATGGCCATTGCCATACTTATCTCTGCGGTTTTGAGCGCTTTGCTCCATCTCATTCGAGTGTGTCTTCCGCTGTTTTGAGCCTCCGTTTTCCTTCTTGAGCTTCTTGCGATCTTGTGAGTCTTTTCCGAAGGTTCTTTACTCTCCGGCGATGTGTCCGGCATAGGATCGTCCGGACTGTTCTCGCCGGGCTTGGATTGATTATCTGACTCGTCATGTTCAGACGGTTGCTTATTTGCATGTTCGTCGTCCGCTTGTGAGCCCTGCCATATCGTGGGCTCCTTGGGAGCGTTGTTGTCGTCGAGGCGAGACTTAGGGCGGCGTCTGCGCCGTCGTTTTGGTCGTTTATCGGCGGGGTCATCTTCTGCCGCGGCCCGTTGGTCCTCGTTATCGCTCTCCTTTGGGGTGTCTACCATATATATGTCATGTGACGAGGTAGTCCTCCCGTGCCTTATAGGCTCTGTTTCTTGTTCGTCTCCAGCATTGTCGTCTATTCCGTCAATGTCTTCGGAGTCAAAGTCTAGCATGTCGGTTAGATCGTCGACAGTTGCTACAAAGTGGGTGGTGGGTGGGCTCTGAATTTCTTCGTCATCCGTATCCCAACCATCCTGGCCATAATCCGGCCAGGACTCTCCTGATAACGAGAGATGCTTTAGTGAATTCAAGATATCGCCAAAAGGCGAGCAATGGAAGATGTCTGCGGCGGTGAATTCCATAGCCGGCGCCCAATCCGGATCGATTGGTAGGGGTGCGGGAGGTTCGGAGTCCGGCAAGGAGTCTGCCGCCTCGGAATCACGAGTTTCGCGGGGGACAAGATTGGTGTTCGCCTCTATCGCCGTGGATGTTGAAGCCCCCGGGGCGGCGTCTATCCACCGGCCCTCGATCTGGGCGATCGGCTCCGGGCTAATGGCCAAAGCGGATCCGTGTGCGGCCACCAAGGCACTGTTCGGCGGCAGAGCTAGATCATGCCCATCGTTCTGATCGCGCACGCTTGGTTGTGGCTGGAGTCCGTCGAAGATCAAGTCTCCGCGGACATTGTCCGTGAAGTTTAAGCTTCAAATCGACTGGCGGCGGGCGTAGCTTTGATCTGCTCCGGATGGCCAAGTGAATTGGCCCGCAGGCGAAGCCGCCGAATCTGAAGATCTGTTCGGGAGAAAAGTCTCACCACAGACAGCGTTGCTGGTTGAAGATGCCATCAAGCCTATCGGCGCGACGACGAGGAACTCTCAATGAAAGCACCAATGTCGGTGTCAAAACTGGCGGATCTCGGGTAGGGGTCCCGGCGTGCGTCTAGGCGGATGGTAACAGGAGACAAGGACGCGATGTTTTTACCCAGTTGGGCCCTCTCGATGGAGGTAAAACCCTACGCCCTGCTTGATTAATATTGATGATATGGGTAGTACAAGAGTAGATCTACCACGAGATCAAGGAGGCTAAACCCTAGAAGCTAGCCTATGGTATGATTGTTGTAATGTATGTTGTCCCCACGGACTAAAGCCCTCCGGTTTATATAGACACGGAGGAGGCTAGGGTTACACAGAGTCGGTTACAATGGTAGGAGATCTACATATCCGTATTGCCAAGCTTGCCTTCCACGCCAAGGAAAGTACATTCCGGACACGAGCCGGAGTCTTCAATCTTGTATCTTCGTAGTCTTGGAGTCCGGCGGATATTGATAGTCCGGCTGTCCGGACACCCCCTAGTCCAGGACTCCCTCAATGGCGTTCTCGTAGGGTGACGGAGCGGATCCATAGTGGTGTATTGATAAGGTGAATATGTGGACTCGTGTACGCCACCTCAAAAGAGTTACTTGCAGTCGTAGTTCAGGATAGCCACCAAGTCAAAGCTGGCTTGCTGTAGTTAAACCCCACCATCCCTTTGTTGATAATGATGCATATGTAGATAGTTCTGATGTAAGTCTTGCTGGGTACATTTGTACTCACGTTTGCCTATTTTATGTTTTTGCAGAGAGACTTCAGTCTCACTAGTAGTTCCACGTGTACTTCGAAATTTAGCTTGTTACCTCAGCTATGATCTTGTGCACTCGGCAGGATCTGGTAGATAGTCAGGCTTCTCAGCCTTTTTCATTTGTAGATGTCTGTACTCAGACATGTTAAGCTTCCGCTTGTGCTTTGACTTGTATGCTCTGAATGTTGGATCATGGACCCATGTTTGTAATATCTCGCTCCTCGGAGCCTAATGAATAAATACTTGAGTCGTAGAGTCATGTTGTGATGCCATGTTGTATTTGCACATATCGAGCATATTGTGTGTATGTTATTGAAATGCTTGGTATGTGTGGGATCTGACTATCTAGTTGTTTATCCTTAGTAATCTCTCTTACTGGGAAATGTCTCCTAGTGCTTCCACTGAGCCATGGTAGCTTGCTACTACTCCGAAACACTTAGGCTGGCCGGCATGTGTCCTTCTTCGTTCTCGTATCATTCCTTGAAATGTCACGCGATGAATCTGAAGTCTGTTAGCCGCTACAGCCGGTTCACCGAGTCTCGCTAGCCAGTGCTACAGCACTGGATTCACTCGCGATGACCGACACGTTCGATCTTTGGGTCATGGATGCCTGTCCCTATAAGTTTGTGCCAGTTTGGGTTTACGACTAGCCATGTCAGCCCGGGCTCCTTATCATATGGATGCTAGCGACACTATCATATACGTGTGCCAAAAGGCACAAAAGGTCCCGGGCAAAGGTAAGGCGACACCCGTGGGAATACCGTGCGTGAGGCCGCAAAGTGATATGAGGTGTTACATGCTAGATCGATGTGGCATTGAGTCGGGGTCCTGACAGCTTTGGTATCAGAGCCTGACTGTCTGTAGGATTATCAAGCCAAACTGGTCGAAGTTGAGTCTAGAAATGCTTTAGTTATATGTAGGGGAATTGATTGCGGGATGGGAACATAAGGCTCTTTTTACTCCTATACCTCATGCCCTCTGATCCAAGTCATCTTATCTTTCCTACGGGGTTAGGAAACTAGGCTTTCTCTTCTTTCTATCAGGATCACGTGTTACTAATCCGTAGACTTATAAGATTGTTGGACTTAAACCTCGGTTCAGTTCCTACTACCTCTGTATGTTGATAGTTGGTCTCGAAACCTTGATATTGTGCTTCTGAGTGGCTATGCCACCATTTTTGTAGCATGTCTCCAATCTTTTCGAGCATTTACAACCGTTATGCTGTCCGAGTCATCCCAGGTTTCTAAATAGTCTGAAGCATTTGCAAAATCCCTTCCTTCCATTCCGATGTCCCTTTGGGCCAGATTAACCACACTAATCGGTGAGTTGAGGTACTCTGTTACCTTAACATATATGTCGGAGTTATTATTATGACCCTAGGTGTCTAGAGTATCACCTAGTAATCTAGCCACGTTTTGTGTTCACAGTGTGAAGATTCTGGCCATCATTCTCGAAAGCATCCCGTGATGCTACTTAGGAGTAGGTATTCTATTCCTGGGTTTTGAACCCGAGATTCACCCTACTTACCTCGTGTTGATAGTGTTTGCTAGTTCCTTTAGGATATTAGTAACCTTTGCATTAGTCCTCGAGGTTTGTGGTATTTCCTTCTTCCAAATACTATGAACCACTTATGGCAGAAGTTTGTTGGATCAAAAGATCACAACAAGAGTGCTCTCGACGAATTCTCAATTCTATGTTGTGACCCTGCCAGTCCTAGTTCTCTGCATGAATTTTCTGGAAGAAATATGTTGAACTCGTTCGACATCCTAATCCATGCATCCACAGCTCAGGAAATCATATGTTCCTTTGAGTTGTCCCTCTTTAGTTGTTTTCTGACCTCCATCTATCAATTGATAGTCAGGAATAATTGTGCATTCGTGTTATCGATGCTTATTATTCTTGTGGTCCGTCAAGCCATTCTATTCAGGATGACTAGGAGAAACAAACTCCAGTACCTCATCCATATCCAGGATTGGGTCAAAATAGTTGTGCTCCGCAGATCAAAATGCCAACCCAACTTTTGATTATGTTCTACCTTGAAGTATTACCGTCTTTATGTCAGGATTTTCATGAGAATTGCACTGGCTCTTGTGAATTCTTGACGTAGTGATACTTCTCGCCATCATTATTCATTCCTCGGTTCCGTGTTGTCGCAACCGGAATGCCGACAAGTAAATCGTGATGTGTGAAATCTATACTCCTAGCAACTCCATTGCCCTAGCAACTCCATTGCTTGGTAGTTAAATGGACAACAACCTCATTCTTAGCGTGCTGATTATTGAATCATCATTCTAGGATAGATTGTGTTACCTAGTCCTTATTTCTGGTGCACTCCTCGATCAATGAGTTAGGATTGTGCCAGTCCCTCGCTCTTGTGATCATATCGTCTTGCCCTGAAAGGCAAGGTTGTTCTTGAACTTAGTAACATATCGGTGGTTTGTGATTTTCCGAATATCTTCTCGGAAGTATTACCAGGTTGTCACCTGACCGCTACGTTGAGTTCGTGATCAAGATGGTTTCTTGTAAACCACCCCTTCTCCAAGAATCTGTGTTGGATACCCCTGAGCTAGTTGGTTGAGCTAAACAACAACTTGGAGAGTTGGAAGATAAAAGCTTGTCCGACTTAGCTCATCACTAAGGGGTACCCTTGTGTGTGTATGTGTGTGTGTGTTGAAGAAAGATGATATCTCCATCGGTTGGTCCTCGTGATCAGTTGTTGGATCTATTGCCTTGTCAAAACTTTGACTTGAGTATGGGCCATCGTCAAGTCAAATCAAAACCAACGATGTTCGTAATGTTGCCTTACTCGTGGTTGATCCCTCGAGCATACGCCATTACATCTTTGGGTCTGACCAATGCTATCACCGTGTTCACATGATGGTGGAAGTCCAGTGATATGGAAATTCCGATGAGTTGTTGTTGAACCCCATCAGCAGCATTTTGTCTCCCCCATGATTCATGTTGAACATCAACCTAGTGTTGAAAATTTTATAAGCAATGCCTTCTTGTTCCGTTCTTGAATCTTATGCTTGGATGGAAGGAGTGACTTCCTCGAATTCATGTGCATTTGGTGCAAGATGCCGCCGTGAGTTCGAGAAAGATTGTTTTTGTTCCTCGGGAATCATCCCAAATCAGTCATGCATATGTGCGAAGTACGCTATGGTTTGACAGGCTCGCTACCTCCATTCCATATGTATTCCCTAGCACCCCAAGCCACTGATTGATTTGTTCATGGAAAAAGAGTTGTTGTGCGAATACTAGTTCATGCACAAGACTTCGTTATCCTCGTTGATGGTGCCCCACCTGAACTCGGGAAGTGTTTTATATAAGACTACTACATGGTTATGCTTGTCTAGGACAATGTGTTCACATGTATGTAGCAGAACCAGCTCATGTTTTGGAGCTTGCTATCTTAGTTCATTCCCCGAGAATCGTGCAATGTCATCTCGTCGATTTGTGTTGCAAACTTTCGTTTTTCTTTCTAGACTTGATGAGTCGAGAATATCCTGACACCAACCAGATCTGAATCTCAGGCTGATATGATGGTTGGAACGTTTCCCAAGAACTACAATATTGGTCTCTCTATAACCGGTAAAGTGGATGTCGTGGCCAACACACCCAATCGGAAGACATATTAATGTAGTATCTTGATTGAGTAAGTTGGCCACCTCCCATAAGGATCTCATAGGGTTTACTCCAGTAGTTATTCCTTATGGATTCTTGTGCTCCCGAAGTCCGACCTTTTACTTGATGTTCTAGATACCAAACCATATCTATGAATGGGTTACGCTAGCACATCAAGGAGAACATTAGAAGCGGAGTGCTAAATGTCTCTCGGTCATTCATCCAGATTTTGTTTCCTTGGCCTCGCTAAGGTGAAATCACATAAGGTGTTATCTTCCTTTGCATCTGCATCGTCCATCACCATTCATCATGGTAGTATGTTGTGTTGTCGGGATCCTTGACACGGATATTGGTAAAACCGTGATGATTATGGAAATGCTCAAGTTCTTGAGAGCACGCGCAAGTGCTAGGTTTTGTCGTCGGTATTAATTGCATAGCACTCTCAGTTTCCTCGGTTATGCTATACCCATTCCAACAGTGGAATCACTCTCTACTGTTGAGCTTTCCCCAGTTACTAAAATCATCCCTTGTGTTGTCTTCAACAAGGCAATCCACATCATCCATACTAGTCCGAGTATGCCATTCCTTCGACTCCGCCAAACGATTGCTGTGATTTGCCTTAGGCTGATATAGAGAGTCTCAATGACCTCTATATCAAAGGTAATTCTTTTTGCCACTTAAGGTAATAATTCTACAAATCACCCTCCTCCAAAATGTCCCGTTACGGTATCATGGCAACTCAATTCCTTGCTACGTTGACAACCGTTCACCACCTTCTTAAGCGTGAAATTGTTGTCTACCTAGTGAACCTTCGTCATCTGCTTCACTCATTCCTCTAGATGTGTGCTTCATGTCTCAACTCGAGATATGTTGCTATGACTCACCCCGTGAGCTGATCCTGAGTTGTTCGATCTTCGAGAAGATCGATCCCTCTAGAGTTTTTCCTTTCCTTCCGGTATCATGTTGGTTGAAGTTCTCACAGCAAGACGTCGAGATCAAGATGATGCAAAGAATCAACATCCTCGGGAAGGGCAGTTGGATCGAGTAGATCGTGATAGTTTTGTGACCCCCCTTCCTTCTTTCCTCACGACTTGAATCTCGGGACGAGATTCTTGTTTAGTGGGGGTGAGCTATCACAGGCCTAGCTTTTTTTTGATCAGTAACTTTATTCCTCAAATGATAGACATATCATTCACAATATTTGGAAGAATAAAGTCAGGTGGAGAAGAGTCCCAAAACTCTGAAGTTCTAGTGCTAAAGCAGTGTTTTGCCAAACAATCTGCAACTAGATTGGCTTCCCTACATCATCGAACAAAATAAACAGAAGAAAACTTCATAGCCAATATTGTAGCTTCAGTTATAATTGCAGCATCACTTCCCATATAGGCATCAGGGTCAGAAGCAGCCCCAATAGCATTCGTGCTATCTGATTCAATTGCAACTTTGGTGCATCCTATATTAGCAGCCAGAATCAACCCATAACGGATTGCATTTGTTTCCGTAGAATCAGCCGAGGGGAGATGAGGCAGAACCCAGGTTGCAGCAGCAATGAAGTTACCTTGATCATCTCTCGCCATGGCACCACAGGCCCCAGCCAGTGTATCAGCATGGAATGACGCGTCCACGTTGATTTTCACAAAGCCCGAATCAGGTTTCCTCCATATCTGGTCTATCTTTTGGGTTGGCTAGTTTGGTTAATTTGCACGAACAAAGTTTGTAGCCAGTACCCTAATCGACAAAGCCGTTCTGTCAGGGGTCTGAATGATTTCCACTTTTGCCGCTTGTCTCCGCTGCCACCAAATGTACCACATGGTCACTAGTATTAGTTCTGCTGCCGGTAATTCATGAACCATACTATCAGATTGTAGGAGGATCTCTAGAGTGATGGACCCCGAGCGATCTTGTAGTACTGCCCTTTGTATAGTATCTGTCAGCTGAAGCTCGTCCCAAACCTCCTTAACCCTTGAACATGTGAATATGCAGTGCTAAATATCCTCCAATCCCACTTTGCACAACGGGCATTGAGGGGTTAAAGGAATATGCCTACCGCTAGCACCCGAAACAAAGCGAGAACTCCCTTAAGAACCTTCCACCAAAGTGCTTAATTTTCCCGGGACGAAGACGCATACAATTCTTTCCATCTTGGATTAAGTGAGAGCCTTCGGACCATCCATTTGGCCAAAGTGGCCTTGACTGGTGACTGAATTCAACGTGATAAGCTGAACACACCAAAAAGGTACCAAACTCTGTAAATTGCCAAGCAACAAAATCCTCCATAACTCCAACCTGCAATGGAATTTGTACAATTCTAGCAACGTCCATAGGTATGAAGATGTCCTGAAGGAGCTCAACATCCCACTGGCCTGTGTGCGGGTTGATTAATTCGTTGACCTTTGACAGCATTGTTCCACCCTTGGGCGTGATGATTTTCCTTGACTCGCTAGAGGGAATCCAAGGATCATCCCAAATACTAATACTTGACTCGGATCCAACTCTCCAAATACAATCTCTCTTGAAGGTTTGTATACCAGCAACAATGCTTTGCCATGTGAACGACGAGCCCTTTTTTGGACCTGCCTTCAGTATATCACCATTTGGATAGTACTTAGCACTCAGAACGCATGCACTCAGAGAATCAGGATTTTGGAGGAGTCGCCAACACTGCTTTGCTAACATAGCAAGATTAAAGCTGTGAAGGTCTCGAAACCCCATGCCACCCTTCTTCTTTGGGACACACATTTTCCACCATGCAAACCAATGCATTTTCTTTTTTTCCTCTCCATCTCCCCACCAGAACCCCGAGATTTCATCGGTTATGGACTTGCAAACCCCCTTGGGTAGTTTAAGGACAGACATAGCGTAAGAAGGGATTGCTTGTGCCACCAATTTCACCAAAATTTCTTTACCTTGGACTGATAGAATCTTCTCCTTCCACCCTTTTAACCTTTGACAAACTCTATCAATAACATGTTGGAAGCAATCGCTTCTGTCCACTCCCACCATGGTAGGGAGACCTAGATACTTATCAGTAAGCGCTTCCGTTAAAATATCAAGGCGGTTGCAAATTCCTTCCCTAACCAAAACTCCAGTGTTAGGACTAAAGAAGATACTGGATTTTGCATTACTAACCAGCTGACCTGAGCTTGAACAGTAAGTGTCCAAAATCCTCTTCAAAGTATGAGCGTTTTGATCCGTGGCTTTCATCAGAACTAGGGAGTCGTCAGCAAAAAGAAGGTGTGAAATTGAGGGTGCATTCCTGCAGACCCTTATACCTTCAATTCCACCAATGATTTCTTCATGGGCCAACATACTGGAAAAACCTTCAAAGCATAACAAAAATAGATAAGGGGACAGCGGATACCCCTGCCTAAGCCCCCTCGTAGGTATGAACTCTTCCGTCTCTGTGTCATTGAACCTGATTCTGTAGCTCACCGAAGAAACGCACTCCATAATCAGCTCCACCCAAGATGGGTCAAAGCCTAGTTTCAACATCATTCTTTGTAGGAAGCCCCATTCTACGATCATATGCTTTGAGCATATCGGTTTAACTTGCACAAACACCATTAGGTCCATGGGTCTTCTTTTTATTGCATGAAAGCACTCATAAGCTACTAGAACATTGTGCGTAATTAATCTTCCGGGACAAATGCCGGTGATTTGGTGAGATTACCTCGGGCAAAATCTTTTTGAGTTTGTTTGCTAGCATCTTTGAAATAATTTTGTAGACCACATTGCATAAGCTGATAGGTCTATACTGAGTGACTACCTCCGGGTTGTCCACCTTTGGGATGAGTACAACATTTGTGCAATTCCAACCTTCAGGATTTTTTTTGTTGATTATCGCATCAAGGACTTTTTTTGTCACAGCCCTAGCTTTAGCTTTGCTTGTGGGATAGTCTTGGTTGTTGCATCATGTTTAAATTTTTCTTAAACTTGAAATGGGGATTGACTAAACCCTAGCACCAAATGAATTCAACTAGGTTAGCCTAAAATATTTTCAATGAGTCCAAATGGCTTTCAAAAATGTTCATCATTTCTCGAAAATGCTGGAGACATAACCAGGGGTGTTGCACATTTTTCCGTGACATATTTGGGCTCTGCGCGTGCCAGTGTGCGGTGAACACACGCCTCGCGTCCTTCTGGCGCCAGGTGGGGGGGACGACTGGCAGATGGGCCTGGTGGGCTGCTACAGTGCCAGGCCGGCCAGGTAAGCGCCAGGTATTCTCTCTCTCTCTCTTGTTAATGTTTTCCTATTTTTCTGTAACTTCAGGGCTTTATTAAAAATGTCAGGGCATTACCAAAAATCATGAAACTAATCATGACTACTGTTTGGAATATATCCAACAGTAAACATTTTAGTTTATGATTATTTGAGCATTTAAAATATTTAATAGCATTTAAATGCCCAAATGCAAATACTATAAGATTTAATTCCCGTGCCACCTCCTGCTTCCTGCCGCTTTCCCCTCGTCGTCCTGGGCCTCCCTCGCGATGCCACGTAGCCCCGACCGCTCTCTCACTCTCTCCCGTCCTTCCCCCCTCCTCTGTTTCTCTCGCGCACAGCCACCCGAACGCGCCGTCGCCGCCGTTTGCCATAGCCGTAGCCACCAGCCCTCCTTCACCCAGCCGCCAGGTCCAGAAGCTCCGCCGCTGTCCTCTACACCATCCCCGCCAAGCCACACGAGCGGACACGCCCTGCAGCGGCTTCCCCGACCTCTTCTTCAAGCTTCGGCCGCCGAGATCGCCGACGATCGTGTGCCCTCCCTGACGCCTCCCCGAGTTCATTGTCCGCCTCATTCAAACCTCTGTGAGCTCCTTCCACTAACCCCTCTCTTCCCCGTGTTATTTGCACCATGTAGCCACCGATTCCACCGGAGCCGTGACCTCGTTCCGCCGGCCAAGTCGCCGCCGTGGCCACAGCCACCGCACTTTGTGTCCGAGCACACCACCCTGCTCAGCACGTTCTCATGAGCCCGTAGCCACCCGCAGAGCCTCCTCCCGAGCTCTGTAGCGCCACCCTGAGAATGCCCGAGCTGCTGCCGCCGCTAAACCTCGTCGCCGGCCACTTTTCCGGCCACCCCAGCTCACCCCGTTTGCACCGTTGGATGTGCGGGATGACCAGCAGCTCGTAGATGCTCTCCTTCGTTGATTTGGGCATCGGAGGAGCGAACCCGAGCCCATCCGCCGCACCTGTCGTCGCCGGCGTCAAGCCGCCGGCGCGTTAGCCCAGTTGACCAGAGGTTTGACCTCTCCTGGCTCAATGATAGGTGGGGTCGGCCCGCTAACTAACCGAGATTAGGGTTAACTAAACCTAGTTTAGCTACTGGCACGCGGGACCCACTGGTCAGTTTGACCTGGACCGTCTTAGTTGACCGCTAACGTCACACTGATGCCAGGCTGATGCAGTAAATCCTTTTCTAGATTTATTCTGACATAGGAAATTCCAGAAAATGTTGCAAACTTCAAAAATTCATAGTGATTCAACCGTAACTCCAAATCAAACAAATTATATATGAAAAATTATCAGAAAAATCCAATCTATCAATCTGAACTAGTTTCATGCATGTTTAAACAAGTTAACCTGCTGTTTAGTGCAGAACAAGATAAAGCACTAATAATGACCATGCATGAGCTTGAAACTTGAATCTTTGATTCAAAATGGTTCAAACCCATCTGGTTGTAGTTGCATCAGGCCAACACACTCATATTGCCATGTCGTAGCATGCATCATATTGTGCATTGCATTAATCGTGTTTCTTCTCTGTTTGCCCTCATGTTGTTCCCCCTCGGTAGACGTTGTACCGACGTTGTGATCGTTGACACTGATGAAGACTCAGTGCTATCTTTAGAAGTGCTAGGCAAGCAAAACCCCCTTGTTCATTCCGATACAATCCTACTCTCTCGCTCCTGCTCTATTTTACTGCATTAGGATAACAACGATTCATTTGTTACTTGCTGCGGTAGCTGAACCCCTTTATCCTCTGCATGACCTGTCATTGCCACAGTAAATAGATGAAACCCACTAGCATGAGTAGGAGTTGTTTGAGCCCTGTTGTGCCTACTCATTCATGCTTGCTTGTCATGCTTGCTACTGCTTAGGGTTGAGTCAGGTCTGATTCATCGGGGATGAATTAGAGGTGTGTGAACATGTCCTACTGTGTATGAGCTAAGTGTGTGAACACGATTTGGTAAAGGTAGCGGTGAGAGGCCATGTAGGAGTACATGGTGGGTTGTCTCATTGAAGCCGTCCTCAGGAACTGAGTTCTGTGTTTGTGATCCATGATTCAGCTACTACCATGCATTGGGCCCTAAAATATGACCCCGCTCGACTTCTTAATCACCCTTGTCCTCTGTCCAGGAGTTGCAAGTAGTTTCTGGTGTTTGTAGTATGCTGGAGGCCGTGGGCAGCGCTGACCGGAGGGGTGGGCTGTGATGCACGGGAAACGCGTGGCGGGTATACCGGGCGCCCGTTTGGTGTCACGGAACCCTATACACATCGTTCGGGGCCGTATGTGGAAACCTCGGCCGGACTCCCTACGGATGGAACCTGAATAGGTGATAAACCTGGACTAAAGACTTGAGTGTTTAGGTAGGTCGTGGTCTACACCCACGTCGGTGTTCGCTTGAAGTCTGCCAAGCACATGTCGTGTGCAGACGCTAAGTGGTTGAAACATGTATGAAGAAGTACCCCCTGCAGGGTTATAATCTATTCGAATAGCCGTGTCCGTTGTAAAGGACTTCTAGGTTGCCTATAATAGTTCATAGACAAGTGAAAGTGGATACTCTAAAATGTGCAAGATAAGCGTGAGTGCTATGGATGGCGTTCTCGTAGTGTGACGGAGCGGATCCATAGTGGTGTATTGATAAGGTGAATATGTGGACTCGTGTACGCCACCTCAAAAGAGTTACTTGCAGTCGTAGTTCAGGATAGCCACCGAGTCAAAGCTGGCTTGCTGTAGTTAAACCCCACCATCCCTTTGTTGATAATGATGCATATGTAGATAGTTCTGATGTAAGTCTTGCTGGGTACATTTGTACTCACGTTTGCCTATTTTATGTTTTTGCAGAGAGATTTCAGTCTCACTAGTAGTTCCACGTGGACTTCGACATTTAGCTTGTTACCTCAGCTACGATCTTGTGCACTCGGCAAGATCTGGTAGATAGTCAGCCTTCTCAGCCTTTTTCATTTGTAGATGTCTGTACTCAGACATGTTAAGCTTCCGCTTGTGCTTTGACTTGTATGCTCTGAATGTTGGATCATGAGACCCATGTTTGTAATATCTCGCTCCTCGGAGCCTAATGAATAAATACTTGAGTCGTAGAGTCATGTTGTGATGCCATGTTGTATTTGCACATATCGAGCATATTGTGTGTATGTTATTGAAATGCTTGGTATGTGTGGGATCTGACTATCTAGTTGTTTATCCTTAGTAATCTCTCTTACCGGGAAATGTCTCCTAGTGCTTCCACTGAACCATGGTAGCTTGCTACTACTCCAGAACACTTAGGCTGGCCGGCATGTGTCCTTCTTCGTTCCTATGTCTGTTCCTTCGGGGAAATATCACGCGATGAATACCGAAGTCCTGTTATCCCGCTTCTGCCGGTTCACGAGTCCTGCTAGCCAGTGCTACACACAGATTCACTCGGCGTGATGACCGACACGTTCGATCTTTGGGTCATGGATGCTGTCCACTGTAAGTTCGTGCCACTTTGGGTTTACGACTAGCCATGTCGGCCGGGCTCCTTATCATATGGATGCTAGCGACACTATCATATCGTGTGCCAAAAGGCTAAACGGTCCCGGGCAAAGGTAAGGCGACACCGTGGGAATACCGTGCGTGAGGCCGCAAAGTGATATGAGGTGTTACATGCTAGATCGATGTGGCATTGAGTCGGGTCTGGCGATTGCGATTACGGTGGGAGGTCGGGGCGGCGATGCGTGTTTCTCGTGACGTGCGTGACGCGCATGTGTGCGGCGTTGGCTCTAATCGAACCCGGCGGCGTTGGGCTCTAACTAAACCAGTGGTTGCCTTTGTAGGCTACGCGTTCTGAACCCGGCGATCGATCGATGGCTATGGCGAACCTGATCGGCGATTCCTTCACTCTGCTGCTAAGCGAAGCCGATTGATTGGGTGAGCAGTGAGTGTTCGGGGTGGATGAGCGATTGGCGGTGGCGTTGCTTCTGGATGAACAGGACCCCGTGGTGTGGAGGGCTGGATGAACAGTAGACGGTGAAGGGGTGGCCGTGGAGGGGTGGTTGAACAGGACCCCGTGGTGTGGAGGGCTGGATGAACAGTAGACGATGGAGGGGTGGTGTAACGCCCCGGATTTGTTGCGCTAGGTGTCTGCCAGTTATTCACCGTCGTTGCCATGTCATGTGCTTGCGTGTTGCATTTTGCCATGTCATCATCTGCATTTCATATCATGTCATCATGTGCATTTCATTTTGCATACGTGTTCGTCTCATGCATCCGAGCCTTTTCCCCGTTGTCCGTTTTGCAATCCGGCACTCCTATGTCATCCGGCATCCCCTTCTTGCTTCTCTTCGTGTGCGGGTGTTAAACGTTCTCGGAATGGCCCGAGGTTTGCCAAGCGGCCTTGGTATAGCACCGGTAGACCACCTGTCAAGTTTCGTGCCATTTGGAGGTCGTTTGATACTCCAACGGTTAACCGGGTAACCGTAAAAGCCTCTTTTGTTTGCAGCCCAACACCCCTTCCAAAGTGGCCCAAAACCCAGCAAACTCCCCTCTATGCTCTCGGTCGTTCGATCATGACCGCGTGGCCGAAAACCGCTCCTCATTTGGACACTCCTAGCTCCCTCTACCTATAAATAGGTGTCTCCCCCCGAATTTTCGCAGTCCAAACCCTAGATCATTTCCCCTCCGCGCCGCCGGACGTTTCTTCCTCCGCCGCCGGACATGTCCACCGCCTCCCGCAGCGAATCGGAGCGCGCCACGTGGCCTTCTGCGCATCTCTCTCTCCTCCCTGCCGCCGTGGCCCGCAGAGCGCATCCGGGGCCCTGCAGGCCGCTCGCGCCCGCCGCCGCCCGGCTGCGCCCGCCGCGAATCCCGTCCCTGCCGCTGCGCGCCTCGCCGCCGGCGACCCGCCGCCGAAGTCCGCCACCGTCGCCGCCCGGTGGCGCGGAACCAGCGCCCTCGCCGCCGTAAGCCCAGCGCAGTGCCGCCTGCCGCCCGCCGGCCAGCGCCGCCCTCGCGCCTCCCGCCCGCGCCTCGCCTCCGGTGGAGCTCACCTGAGCTCGCCCGAGCTCCGGCCTCCTCCGCCTCGGCCGTCTTCTTCGCCGGACGGATCCGGGCAAGGGGCGCCGGATCCGTCCGCCCCGGACCTCCCCGGCCTCTTCCCCGTCCAACTCCGGCAACCGTGCCGCCCTGCTCCGGCCACCTCGAAATCCATGCCACTGTTGACTTCTCCCGGAGGTGAAAATTGCCTAAGTCCCGAAGTCATTATTGCATAATCATGCCATGTTCATCATGCTGTATCCCTGCATCCGTAGCTCCGTTTCGTGCGTGTAATATGTCAAATTGTTCTCCTCGACGAGTACTTCATTTCATTCCATTGCATCATTTTCATTTGAGCTCATCTTGATGCCCGAAATGCTGTTGGAAGAGTGCATGTTGATGTTAATCTCTTTGGCTGTTATAACTTGCTCATTTGTCATTTTTGCCATGGTTGATGTGTGCATCCTATGAGGTTGATGTCTACATGTGTTTTGATCTATGCCATGCCATCTTTCCAGTGGTGCCAACCATATATTTTTTTGATTATTGTACTGAGTGCATCGAGCTTGCTAAGTAGGGTACTTGCTGTTGCTGTTTTGCTAGGCTGATTCTGTTATATTTTGTTGCTATGTTAACATGTTGCTACTAATCATTCTATGCATAATCTGGAGATGTTCTATAAATATGTTTTGATCTACGTGTCATGCTATATCCATTCATGCCCTTAGTTTTAATTATAGCCTGCTGGAACATGTTGTAATCTTGCTCTAAAGTTGCTTCATAATGTTGCTGTCAGCCTGTTTATATTAAGTTCAGTTGTTTCCATGTGTTTTCCTAGTGATCCATGCACCCTATGACCATGCTATTGCCATGCTTAGCTTCATAAACATGCCTTCTTACTGTTGGTTGCCTTGCCATGCCATGTATTGCTCTGTGGTGAGTGGTTCAAGCTCACCAACATGCCTACTTACTGTTGTTCCTGCCATGTATGAATCTGTAATATAACTTGCCATGTTTACATGGGTGCCATCATATTTTCCGTGCCCTTTTGGCTCATGGTCAGTAAGGGACTTTTGATCTATGGGATTAGTAGATTCATGCCATGCCTTTGTTTGCCATGCTAGCTTCCTGTAACATGTTGTTTGATAGCTCTAAACATTGCAACCTGATGTTATTTCCTGATAAGTCTGAAACTGTTATAATTTGCAATCTTCCCATGTGTGTTTGATCATGTTCTAGTCTTTTCTGGAGATAGCTCAGTGTTCATGTTTTGTTGTGCTTTACCTGTACTTCATGCCCATGCCTTTTGTTATTATGTTGGGGTGCTGTAGCATATTGTCTTGATGCTTGCAATATGCCTAGTTGCTGTTTTGGACAGATTGTTGTTATGACTTGTATAGTGTGTGTGGGTTGCACCGTTGCTCCGTTTTGAGTGTGCTCTATATGAAACTTGCTTGATTTTGCATGTAGCTTCATATTATCATGCTGCATCCTTGTTTTGGTGTGTTTACTTGATATTTGTATGCATTTTGCATCAATGACATGTTTAACTTGTTTTGCTCATATCTTCTAGGCCGTAGCTCCGAATCTAATGAACTTTATATGTAACTTGACTAGAATCTCGTGTAGATCATGTTGGTGCATCTTAACTTGCTGTTTAACAACTTCAACTTAATGTTTATTCAGTTCTGGACCAATTTCGAAATATGCATATGAGGACTTCCGGAATTGTTATATGTTGTTTCCGGCCTCATTTAAACTTGCCTTGATTTGTTGTTCTTGTTTGCATCATCTCTTGCCATGAGTAGCTTCATGTAGCCTTTGTCATGCATCATGCTTGTTGTGCATCATGTCTTGTCTATGTGTGGTGTGTTTACCATGTTGTGTGCTTCTTCTTGATAGTTCCCGTTTCGTTGCGATCGTGAGGCGTTAAATCACGTGTGGTTAAATCTTCGTGGCTTCATCTTCTTCATGGACTCGTTCTTCTTCCTTGCGGGATTTCAGGCAAGATGACCGCTACCCTGGATCTCACCACTATCATTGCTATGCTAGTTGCTTCGTTCTATCGCTATGCTGCGTTACCTATCATTTGCTCTTCAAGCCTCCCAAATTGCCATGAACCTCTAACCTTTGACACCCTTCCTAGCAAACCATTGATTGGCTATGTTACCGCTTTGCTCAGCCTCTCTTATAGCGTTGCTAGTTGCAGGTGAAGTTGAAGATTTCTCCATGGTGGACAGGATTTTGGTTGGGATATCATAATATCTCTTATATTATTAATGCATCTATATACTTGGTAAAGGGTGGAAGGCTCGGCCTTATGCCTGGTGTTTTGTTCCACTCTTGCCGCCCTAGTTTCCGTTATACCGGTGCTATGTTCCCGGATTTTGCGTTCCTAACGCGGTCGGGTGATTTATGGGACCCCCGACAGTTCGCTTTGAATAAAACTTGTCCAGCAAGGCCCAACCTTGGTTTTACCATTTGCCTCACCACCACCTACCTTTCCTTGGGAGTAATTAACCCAAGGGTCATCTTTATTATAGCCCCGGGCGGTGCTTGTCTAAGTGTTGGTCCGAATCGAGCAACTTCTTGGGGCCACCTCGGGGAAACTCGAAGTCTGGTTTTACTCCTAGCTTGACTTATCCGGTGTTGCCCTGAGAACGAGATATGTGCAGCTCCTATTGGGATTGTCGGCGCATCGGGCGGCTTTGCTGGTCTTGTTTTACCATTGTCGAAATGTCTTGTAAACCGGGATTCGAGACCGATCGGGTCTTCCGGAGAAGGTCTATTCTTCGTTGATCGCGAGAGCTTGTCATGGGCTAAGTTGGGACACCCCTGCAGGGTTTAAACTTTCGAGAGCCATGCCCGCGGTTATGTGGCAGATGGAAATTTGTTAATGTCCGGTTGTAGATAACTTGACAACAGATCCGAATTAAAACGCATCAACAAGGCGTCATGGCCGTGATGGTCTCTTCGGCGGAGTCCGGGAAGTGAACACGGTTTCTGTGTTATGTTTGACGTAAGTAGGTGTTCAGGATCACCTCTTGATCATTACTAGCTTCACGACCATTCCTTTGCTCCTCTTCTCGCTCTCATTTGCGTATGTTAGCCACCATATATGCTTAGTCGCTGCTGCAACCTCACCACTTTACCCCTTCCTTTCCCATTAAGCTTTGCTAGGCTTGATACCCATGGTAATGGGATTGCTGAGTCCTCGTGGCTCACAGATTACTACAACAACAGTTGCAGGTACAGGTTTTGCGATGATCTTGACGCGAGGGCGATGCTTGCTTGCATTGAGTTTTTCTTCTGCTTCTTCGATCAGGGGATAGGTTCTAGGTCGGCAGCCTGGGCTAGCAGGGTGGATGTCGTTTGAGTTTCTATTTGTGATTCATCCGTAGTCGGATGGTGTTCTTATGTAATATGATGTTGTATTCGTATGGCATTGTATTGCCTTTTGTATGTATCCCCACTATTATGTAATGTTGATGTAATGATATCCACCTTGCAAAAGCATCTTCAAGATGCGCTTCTATCCTTGGTACGACCTTCGAGTTCCTTTAGGATAGGGTCGCATCTTGGGCGTGACAGGTGGTTGAACAGTAGCCAGTGGATTAGCGCGCGGTGGAGGCTGGATGAACAGGGGCCCGTGGAGGCTGGAGGAGGTCGACGGTAGCCCGTGGAGGCTGGAGAAGGTCGACGGTGGAGATGAACAGTATCCCGTGGTGTCCCGTTTTGCGGTACACCACACCCCTCCCGATGAACAGGACCCCCGTTTCGATCGTAGGAGGTCCGTTTCGTCCGTTTTGCGGTACGCCACACCCCTCCCGATCAACTGGACCCCCGTTTCGACCGTAGGAGGTCCGTTTTGTCCGTTTTGCGGTACGCCACACCCCGCCCGATCAACATGACCCCCGTTTCGACCGTAGGAGGTCCATTTCCTCCGTTTTGCGGTACGCCACACCCCTCCCGATCAACAGGACCCCCCATTTCGACCGTAGGAGGTTCGTTTTCTCCGTTTTGCGGTACGCCAAACCCTCCTGATCAACAGGACCCCCGTTTTGAACGTAGGAGGTCCATTTCCTCCGTTGCACGGTACACCAAGCCTCATTTCCATCGCCTGTTCCATCCAAGCCGGTTGGCTCCCACGCGTTCTGTTGCCTCCCGATGAACACGACGCATTCCGTTGCCTCCCGATGAACACGACGCATTCTGTTGCCTTGCCATGAACACGACGCATTCCGTTGCCTCCCGATGAACACGACGCATTCCGTTGCCTCCCCGTGAACATGACGATGACGATGTTTCTCCGTTCCGACCCAGCCATGTACACGAGCCCTTTCTCCCTTCCGACCCAGCCATGTACACGAGCCCTGGCCGTACGTATGCGTGAGTAGGCGTTCGAGACCCTGCCCGTATGTACGTACGTGGCCGTATTTTCTTTCTTGCACCCTCGCCGCTGTACGTACGTGTACATGCTATGTGCGCACCTCTACTATGACACGTGCGTGCCTCTACAGCGACTAGTATGTACGTACACGTTCGCGACCAGAATGACAACGCTATGTACGCTTCGACCAGGTGGGTCCCGACTGTCAGCCACTTCCTTGCCTGCGAAGATGTAGCTGGTGGGTCCCAGCAGTCAGGGGGCGAATCATTTTTTTGCCCGGACGCACTTCCTTGCGTGCGAAGATGTAGCTAGTGGGTCCCAGCAATCAGGGGGAAATGTTTTTTTCGCGAAATACGGTGGCCCGTCTGGTGGGTCCCTGCTGTCAGGTGGAGGAATAATTATTTTGCACGTAATAAGGAAGCACTTCCTTGTTGTGGTCGTGGACCCAGCTGAGAGCCTCTCCAATAGTCCATGTCCGATGGAAGCCATTCCTAGACCACGTTGACCACGCCGTGCCGAGAGCACCAGGGTGGTGGACGATGACAAGGCCTAGGAAGGGGACTACACGGAGCCGGGGAAGACGCGGCAGTGGATGCCCACGCGTAGAGGAGTACAAGGGTTCACTGGTTCGCTGTGGTGTGAGGCTGCCGTCGCCGCAGAATAACAGGGGGTGTGGGTGAGTAGAGGGATGGCCTGGCCAGCGGTGGGAGTAGTAGGGGCAGTGAGGCCTCCGACGCATCACAGCCGGCCACGGGAGGCAGGAGCACGAGGCACGACCGGTGCTGGTTTGGGCGGCTCGAGCAAGAAGACCAGAGGTTGAAGAAGCACTACGGCCGTTGGATGGACATCGTACGATCACTGGAGCTAGAATCGTGCATATTGACTAAGTTGACAAAGCCCTCCGTCCCCGTCAACTTAGTAGGCCCACAAGTTAGCCTTCTACTATACTGGGTCCCATCTAACAGGGGGAGTATTCATTTTTTTGTGCGTAATAAGGAGGCACTTCCTTGTGTGCGAAGATATAGCTGGTGGGTTCGAGCTGTCAGCCGCGGTAACATTTTTTTTGTGAAATATAGAGGCCCTTTCGGTGGGTCGTTGATGTCAGGTGGAGGAATCATTATTTTGCGCGTAATAAGGAGGCATTTCCTTGCGTGCGGCCATGGACCCAGCTGTCGGCCGCTCCATGTACAGTCCACTTCAGATGCATGTCGGTCATTGACCACGTTGACCAGGCCACGCCGAGAGCACCAGGGCGATGGACAACAGCGAGGCCTAGGAAGGGAACGACAAGGAGGCAAGGAAGACTCGGCAGTTGTTTCCCACGCGGAGGGGAGTATTACTGTACGAGGGTTTACTGGTTCGTCTGCCGTCGCCAGAGAATAATAGCAGGTGTGGGTGAGTAGAGGGATGGCTAGGCTAGCGATGGGAGTACGGTGGGGCGGTAAGGCTTGCTTGCAAGCAGCACACCGGACACGGGAGGAGGAAGCGAGCAGTCCCTTGGCGCTTGTTTGGCAATTGGAGCGGGAAGAGCAGAGATTGAAGAAGCACGACGGCCGTTGCATGGACATCCAACGATCCTTTGCTTGTCGTCAACCTTTTTAGGAAAGCCTCAAATCTGTGGAAAACAGCATACAACCCATCTGCCATTATTTCTAATAATTTACAGTCCATTTGCTAATTCTTAAGGTTTTTTTGGAGCCCATATTCTTTTCGTTAGCATTATAGCCCATATTGTGGCCACGGTTAAAAAATTATACAAAATTTTGCATATTTCGGTGCGGTCCAAACTGTTTTTAATCCCGAAATTTTGACTCACATTCAAACTGATTTTAGAAATAAATGTATATCAATATAAAATCCAACAAATTCTCCACGCATAAAAATTAATGTAATTTAAAATCTCGAAATGAAAAAAAAGATATTTGAAACTAATTGCCGGTTTGATGTGTTTTAAAAATGTACAACCCATTTCTCATTACTGATAGGCCATTTTCTCGGCCAGCCAAATGAAGCTCTCCTCGTCTTGAAATATTTGCAGCCAATAGGCCTGACAAAGCGACTTACTTGGCAAATCACAAAAAAACTGGGCTATGGCCATGGACCCAGCTGTCAGCCTCTCCACGTACAGTACTCTTCCGATGGAAGTCGGTCGTTGACCACAATGACCACGCCGCGTCGAGAGCACCAAGGCGGTGGACAACGGCGAGGCCTAGGAAGGGGACATCATGGAGCCGGGGAA
This sequence comes from Aegilops speltoides, assembly GCA_021437245.1. NCBI lineage: Eukaryota > Viridiplantae > Streptophyta > Magnoliopsida > Poales > Poaceae > Aegilops > Aegilops speltoides. The sequence continues at coordinate 485,312,140 of CM038142.1, read as the reverse complement.
GACACGACAATGGATGCCCACGCGGAGAGGAGTACGAGGGTTCATTGGTTCGGCTGCGGCGTGAGGCTGCCGTCGCCGCAGAATAACAGGGGGTGTGGGTGAGTAGAGGGATACCCTGGGCCAGCGTGAGAGTAGTAGGGGGCGGTGAGGCCTCCGCGGCATCATAGCCGGCCAGAAGAGGCTGGAGCAAGCGGCACGACCGGCGCTGCTTTGGGCGGCTGGAGCAAGAAGACCAGAGGTTGAAGAAGCACTATGGCCGTTGGATGGACATCGTACGGTCACTGGAGCTAGAATTGTTCATATTTACTAAGTTGACAAAGCCCTCCGTCCTCGTCAACTTAGTAGGCCCACAAGTCAGCCACCCACTATGGTGGGTCCCAGCTAGCAGGGGGTATTCATTTTTTGGTGCGTAATAAGGAGGCACTTCATTGTGTGCGAAGATATAGCTGGTGGGTCCGACTTGTCAGCGGGGGGAACTTTTTTTCGCAAAATACAGAAGCCCTTCCCACGTACAGTGCACGTACAGTGCGTAATAAGGAGGAACTTTCCTTTCGTGCGACCATGGACCTCGTGGGTCCCAGTCATCAGGCTCTCCACGTACAGTCCTCTTCCGATGACTCCCGTATGTTGACCATGCCGCACCGAGCACACCAAGGCGATGGACGACGGTGAGGCCCCAGACTGGAATGAACCGGAGATGGGGAAGACGTGGCAGTGGAGTCGCAGACAGAGAGGAGTGGGAAACTTTACTAGTTCGGGTGCTGGGTGGGCCTACACTCGGCAGAGAATAACAGGAGGTGCGGAGTGGAGGGATGGCCTGGCCGTCGGTGGGGTAGCGTTTCGCTGAGGAGCGCAAAACAACGCCGCTGGACGCCCAAGGCTGGAGCAGGCAGTTCCGGTAGCGCTGGGGGAAGAAGATGAGAGATTGAAGAAGAATGCCGGCCGTTGGATGTAAATCCAACGCCTTCAACCTACTGGCCCACATGTCAGCCAGTCCATTTATTTTTTAGTCCATTTGGTGGGCTGGGTGAAACAATGATGTAGCATCTATGCAGCCCGTTTAAATCCCATTTGCATTTTTCTCGAAATCCGCGGACTTGCTGGGCTGGGTGAAAATATCATGTTGGGCTAGACGGAAAAATGTTATAAAAACATAAACACGTGATTGCACGTCAGTAAAATCTTTGCAAGCTTATGTACGCAATCACTAGGAGTTAACTTGGCAAGTTATATATAAACAATTATTACTATTATTTTGTAATAACTTTCAACTTACGAAATAAGATATCATTTTAAGTTGATGAGTTAATAGTACGTGGGGTATTATTATTTTTTTAGGCTAGACGTGTGACAGTTGAGTTGGTTCTAGGGGAAAGTACTGGGAGTAAACTTAGTTTACATCGAAAAAGAAAGTGGGAGAAAATTCAGAGACCTGCTGGGTCCACCTAAGGAGAGGAATATGTTGGGAGGAAGGAGATTCAAAGCACGGCAGCCGAGTGAACTAGTTTTTTTTACGGACAAGTGAACTAGTTTACATACATAAGCAAATAGCCACTAAAAAAGCAATCAGGTTAATGGGTTCTTAAAAGAAATATTTCGGACAAAACAGATAATTACGACACATAGGCTAATGCATGAAACACTCAGATGATAAAGGTGCTTATAAACAGATAAAGTACAACATCTAGACCTTCCTAGCATGCTTGATCATGACAATGTGGCTGTCTGTGTACTCGTCGGTTACGGGAAGCAGACACGCCCTCATGTCCAAAATCTGCCTGTACATGTCGTAGCATGCGTATGCGTCCTTGGCCGCGTAGGTTATGTAGGCTAGATTCAAAGGTACCTCCCACGTGTTCAGGTCGTCTTCTTTCATGTTGGTGTATCAGGGGTCGATGATGGTCTCAGCACGGTCAACCACGGTGTCCTTCTCCTGCCCGTTGCTGATGATCTTGTATTGCTTCTGGATGTCGACAAGCTTGTTGCACCAGATGGCTGAATCGTCGCGTTCTTCCTTCTCTCCACCGTAGCGAAGGTGCAGTCGGCGCTGCCGATGAAACGGGCGAATGCTCCAGAACCTGGTGCAGCCATAGGACTGAGGTGAGGCAGAGCTTCACTGAGTCCGTATCGTTGGTGTACATCACGTTCAACTTGGTGCAGCCATAGGACTGACTGGCGAACTCAAAGGGGAACTCCTTGCTGGACTCCATATCCAGCAGGCTCACCCCTCGGATCGCCATTGGAGTGTCTTCGAGTGAACGAGTGTGTAGGCGGCGGCAGCAGTTCGTTTTTCAGCTCTTGGGGAACTGGATTCAACAGTAAGCTGAGTGTGTACAAGTGACAACAGTTACTACCCCTCCCTCGTCCGCTGCACGCCCGGCAGAAGATGCACCCTCGGCGCATTCAAACGCCTCCATTAAGAAACCTACTCCGGCCACATGTCGGTTCACGAGCGGGTCTGTATTGGTACTGTAATAACATGATCAACATGCACAACAATTAGAATTATTATTCTCAAGACGCACACGATCAGCACATTTGTCGCACTTTCACAAAGATAATACTACCAAGTTTGAACTGTTTGTTATGGTTGTTGTCCTCTGCATCATCATGCCGTGTTTCCCAGCTTGCAAGATTCAGAACCAACAAATAAGATCCAAATAATAAGTACAACAAGGATGCCTGCACATCTCATTGATTCCCAGCTTGCAAGATTCAGAACCAACAAATAAGATCCAAATAATAAGTACAATAAAGATGCCTACACATCTCATTGATTCCCAGCTTGCAAGATTCAGAACCAACAAATAAGATTCAAATAATAAGTACAACAAAGATGCCTACACATCTCACTGATTCCCAGCTTGCAAGATTCAGAACCAACCCATTAGAGCCTTCTAATAAAGTGAATATCGGGATTAAATCCATCTTGGCTAGCCATGTAATACAATCGAAGAACTTGGCAAATGCTCTTGACCATCACAACATCTGTAGTTGAGTATTCCTGTTTGCACAGCATGTTTCACAGCACAAACAAGGAGACAGGAGAGCATGATTTTGCTTTAATAGCGGCCTCCTAGAACTCAACCTCCAGCTCTACTTGGATGAGGTCTGCCTGGAGTTCCATGATTCAATTCATCCGTCTTTTTCTGCAGTTCTCCTGAAATGAAGCAAAGATTGCATCATTCAGCTAGCATGAAATACTTGCTCTTGTGAGCTGGCAGGTTCTTCTTTAGTAGTTGCACTAAAATTGAGGAACATTAAGGTTGGCTGTCGGCTCATGTAAGCTGCAACTATAATTTTCTTATCATTTTGTGCAGTTCCACTAAAATAAAGTGCCATTGTGGTGCCAGTGACGGCTCCATCTTGCAAAGGCTAAGAAAATGTTGCACGAGATTACCAGCAGAACTTGACGAAGATTTTGGAAACTCCAATCACCATTTTGTGCAGTTCCACCAAAATTGAGAGATGTTGCCCACGTGACATTTTAGTTGAACTGCACAAGACATTCATTCCAAAAAAAAGTGTTTTGTGCAGTTCACCAAAAGGTCACAATAGCAACAAGGTGAAATGGATATCCCTATCTGCACAAAATGATAGAAAGTAAATAGTTGCTGGTCAATAAGAATATACGAAATATATACAAAATGAAAAGAATCACATTAATTATGTTCATGGCAATCACGCAAGTACAGTAGAAATTTCAAAACGTCAGCAATGCTTCATGTTACCAGAAGAATTACGATCAACAATGAGATTCCTCAAATATGGGATTACATTAATGGTGGCATTGCTTGTTTACCAGACACAGTAAATCAACAGCAGCTAAAGAGTGGGTTTAAGGGCATGGGACCGCGGGGACACCAGGACACTCAGAAGCGTAAATGAGCAACTTACTTATCATACTGGGGAAAACAGCAGGAGTGCCATTTGTAACACAGTTTAATTGCATCTTATCACTGGAGGCATTAGATTAACAATAACACTGGTTAGACATGTCCCTAAGGTAACAGTGTGATCGCTTCATTTTACATGCGCCCTTACATTAACAACAGCAAAAGGTTGGTATAAGGACATGCGACAGTGGACGCATCAGCACAATGTACCTACAAGGAGGCATAAAGTGGTGATGCCGAGCTTGTTCACGCTATGTGAGGGCAGCAAACCTAATCCTAGAGACCTTGTACTATGTGAGGGCAGGAAATCTAATCTTGGAGACCTTTTACTATGTGACGGCAGCAAATCTAATCCTGGAGACCTTTTACTATGTGAGGGCGACAAATCTAATCTCGAGACCTTTTACTATGTGAGGCGACAAATCTAATCCACGAGACCTTTTACTATGTGAGGCGGCAAATCTAATCCTCGATGCCTTTTACTATGTGAGGCAGCAAATCTAATCTGGAGACCTTTTACTATGTGATGGCAGCAAATCTAATCCTGGACATACTCTGTTGACTTGTCCACCAGTCGCCACTTTCTATCCTTTTTTCAACCAATAATAGATCTGTTCCTTATCCAGTTTGTACTGCGTTTTCCCATTATTTCCCTTTTCAACCAAGAGACTGGTTGGGTATCCGGTCTCTACTACTTTCACCATATTATTTCCTCTTTGAATCAAGTCCTAGATTCATGCTACAACTTTCCCCCTTTCCTCGTTGTTTGAACAAAGCCCTAGATTTGAATGCATGAAGTAGCTTTACCTCTAATAATACTAAAAATTTAGGTGGCTTTGGAAGAGCTAATGGGAGTAGAAAAAGATGCACATGCAGACACCTGGGGAGCTGGGGAAGTAGAGCAAGGCCGCTTTCGAAGAACTTATACCTGAGGGTCGTCGGGATGTCGGCGGCGGGAGGTCGGATCTGCGGACAATACGGCAGGGAGGAAGAAGGGTCGGAGGACCTCCTGGGCCGGCGCTGTGTCAGAGAGAACGGCACGGGCAGAGGATCGGGCCCCTCCGGCAGCTATGGGTTTCCTCCCTCGATGGCAATGACCGCGTGAACGATGCACCTTTTAGTCCCCTACACACACCGGCCGAAGGGATCCGGCCGGATCAGTGACCAGCGGTGAGCAGAGAGAAAATGTTGCTACCGCTGTCTTGTTTACATCTAGAAAGGATGAGAGAATGAAGAGAGCAACCCTAGTAAAGCAAGCGCTCAGGCCCCTGCGTCCATATATAGTGGAGTGATTATCTTTTTCCTCTCCACAACAAACGTTTCAATTTGTGTACGTGGCATTAAAGAAAAGAAACTCTCTATTTAAGGTGACTGCTCTACAACTCCTACTTAATACTGGTGAATAAACATACAGTAAGTACTGTATTTATATAGAACGAACAAGCTTGAACTATTTTCACGTAGTTAAAAGTTGAGGGCGGGGCTTTTCCAGGCGTTACGTGGCAGTTTTGGGTGGCGGTTTGTGAGAGGCGAGGAGGGTGGCGAGTGGGGTTGTGCCATTTGACTGACACGTTACTGCTGGAAAGACTTGTGATATGACCACTCACTATAGTCATGAATTACTGGCGCTCCGACCGGGGTGGTGCCCCCCTTCCATTCCGCGCTCTAATCTGGTGCATGACACGTCGACCCGGATGCTGGCTCTTCCACATGTCGGAGTAGTAAGAAGGAGCAAAGAATGATGCGGTATATACTAGTAGTATACTACTCCCTCTGTTCCTAAATATAAGTATTTGGAGAGATTTCACTATGGACCACATACGGAGAAAAATGAGTGAATCTACACATAAAATGCATCTATATACATCCGTATGTGGTCCACAGTGAAATATCTACGAAGACTTATATTTAGGTGTTGGGGAACGTAGTATTTCAAAAAATTTCCTACGCACACGCAAGATCATGGTGATGCATAGCAACGAGAGGGGAGAGTGTTGTCCACATACCCTTGTAGACCCGGCGGAAGCGATCTGGCGTAGAGGAAGTAGTCGACGTTCTCCTCGCGATCCGACCGATCCGGCGCCGTTACTCCGGCGCCCCGAGTTCTTGACACACGTACAGCTCGATGGCGTCCCTCGTACTCGATCCAGCCGAGTGTCGAGGGAGAGTTTCGTCGGACGACGGCGTGGCGGCGATCTTGATGTTTCACCGGCGCAGGCTTCGCCTAAGCTTCCGGACGGTATGACCGAGGTGGAATATGGTGGAGGGGCACGCGACACGGCTAAGGCGATCCGTAGATCAATACTTGTGTGTTCTAGGGTGCCCCCTGCCCCGTATATAAAGGAGGAGGGGAGGCGGCCGGCCCCTATAGGCGCGCCAGGAGGAGGAGTCCTCCTCCTGGTTGAGTAGGACTCCCTTTCCTAGTCCAACTAGGAAGGAGAAGGGGAAGGAAGAGAGGAGAGGAGAGGGAAGGGGGCGCGCCCCTCCCTGTCCTATTCGGACTCCCCAGGGGCGCGCCACCTCTGGTGCGGCCCTCTCTCTCCCTCTTGGCCCACTAAGGCCCATATTCCCCGGGGTTCCGGTAACCCCTCCGGCACTCCGGTTTTCTCCGGAAACTTCGGAACCTTTCCGGTGTCGAATATAGCCGTCCAATATATCAATCTTTATGTCTCGACCATTTGAGACTCCTCGTCATGTCCGTGATCACATCGGGACTCGAACTTCTTGGTACATCAAAATACATAAACTCATAATAAGCATCATCGAAACCTTAAGCGTGCGGACCCTACGGTTCGAGAACAATGTAGACATGACCTAGAACTATTCTCGGTCAATAACCAATAGCGGGACCTGGATGCCCATATTGGTTCCTACATATTCTCTGAAGATCTTTGTCGGTCGGACCGCATAACAACATCGTTGTTCCCTTTGTCATCGGTATGTTACTTGCCGAGATTCGATCGTCGGTATCAATACCTAGTTCAATCTCGTTACCAGCAAGTCTCTTTACTCGTTCCGTAATACATCATCTCATAACTAACTCATTAGTTGTAGTGCTTGCAAGGCTTCAGTGATGTGTATTACCGAGAGGGCCAGAGATACCTCTCCGAGCAATCGGAGTGACAAAACCTAATCTCGAAATCGCCAACCCAACATCGCCTTTGGAGACACCTGTAGTACTCCTTTATAATCACCCGATTACGTTGTGACGTTTGGTAGCACCAAAGTGTTCCTCCGTAAGCGGAGTTGCATAATCTCATAGTTACAGGAACATGTATATGTCATGGATAGAAGCAGTAGCAACATACTAAACGATCGTGTGCTAAGCTAAGGGAATGGGTCATGTCAATCAGATCATTCTACTAATGATGTGACCTTGTTAATCAAATAACAACTCCTTGTTCATGGTCAGGAAACATAACCATCTTTGATTTACAAGCTAGTCTAGTAGAGGCATACTAGTGACATATTGTTTTGTCTATGCATTCACAAATGTATCATGTTTCCGGTTAATACAATTCTAGCATGAATGATAAACATTTATCATGAAATAAGGAAATAAATAATAACTTTATTATTGCCTCTAGGGCATATTTCCTTGATCTCCCACTTGCACTAGAGTCAATAATCTAGATTACATAGTAATGATTCTAACACCCATGGAGTCTTGGTGCTGATCATGTTTTGCTCGTGGAAGAGGCTTAGTCAGCGGTGCGCAACATTCAGATCCGTATGTATCTTGCAAATCTCTATGTCTCCCACGGACTAAGTCCGGATGGAATTGAAGCGTCTCTTGATGTGCTTGGTCCTCTTGTGAAATCTGGATTCCTTTGCTAAGGCAATTGCTCGATATTGTCACGAAGATTTTCATTGGACCCGATGCACTAGGTATGACACCTAGATCGGATATGAACTCCTTCATCCAGACTCCTTCATTAGCTGCTTCGAAGCTGCTATGTACTCCGCTTCACATGTAGATCCCTTCTGACGCTTTGTTTGGAACTGCACCAATGACAGCTCCTCCGTTTAGTGTAAATCGTATCCGGTCTGCGATTTAGAATCGTCCGGATCGGTGTCAAAGCTTGCATCAACGTAACCGTTTACGATGAGCTCTTTGTCACCTCCATATCGAGAAACATATCCTTAGTCCTTTTCGGTATTTGGGATGTTCTTGACGCTGTCCGATGATCCACTCTGGATTACTCTGGTACCTCCTGCTGGGCTTATAGCAAGGCACACATCAGGTCGGTACACAGCATTGCATACATGATAGAGCCTATGGCTGAAGCATAGGAACATCTTTCATTTTCTCTCTATCTTCTGCGGTGGTCGGGCATTGAGTCTTACTCAACTTCACACCTTGTAACACAGGCAAGAACCCTTTCTTTGCTTGATCCATTTGAACTTCTTCAAAATTTTGTCAAGGTATGTGCTTTGTGAAAGTCAATTAAGCGTCTTGATCTATCTCTATAGATCTTAATGCCCAATATGTAAGCAGCTTCACGAGGTCTTTCATTGAAAAACTCTTATTCAAGTATCCCTTTATGCTATCCAGAAATTCTATATCATTTCCGATCAGCAATATGTCATCTACATATAATATCGAAATGCTCTGAGCTCCCACTCACTTTCTTGTAAATCTGAGGCTTCTCCAAAAGTCTGTACAAACCCAAATGCTTTGATCACACTATCAAAGCGTTTATTCAACTCGAGATGCTTGCACCAGTCCATAGATGGATCATTGGAGCTTGCACACTTTGTTAGCTCCTTTGGATCGATAAAACCTTCGGTTGCATCATATACAACTCTTCTTCGAAATCCATTCAGAATGCAGTCTTTACATCCATTTGCCAAATTTCATAATCATAAAATCGGCAATTGCTAACATGATTCGGACGGACTTAAGCATCGCTACGGGTGAGAAGGTCTCATCGTAGTCAATCCCTTGAACTTGTCGAAAACCTTTTGCGACAAGTCGAGCTTTATAAACGATAACATTACCGTCGGCGTCGGTCTTCTTCTTGAAGATCCACTTGTTTTCTATTGCTTGCCTACCCTCGGGCAAGTCAACCAAAATCCATACTTTGTTTTCATACATGGATCCCATCTCAGATTTCATGGCGTCAAGCCATTTTTGAATCTGGGCTCACCATCGCTTCTTCATAGTTCGTAGGTTCATCATGATCTAGTAGCATGACTTCGAACAGGATTACCGTACCACTCAGTGCGGATCTTACTCTGGTTGATCTACGAGGTTACGTAGTAACTTGATCTGAAGTTTCATGATCAACATCATCAACTTCCTCACTACTTGGTGTAGGTGTCTCAGAAACCGGTTTCTGCGACGAACTACTTTCAAGTAATGGAGAAGGTACTATTACCTCATCAAGTTCCACTTTCCTCCCACTCACTTCTTTCGAGAGAAACTCCTTCTCTAGAAAGGATCCATTCTTAACAACGAATGTCTTGCCTTGGATCTGTGATAGAAGGTGTACCCAACTGTCTCCTTTGGGTATCCTATGAAGACACATTTCTCGATTTGGGTTCGAGCTTATCGGGTTGAAGTTTTTCACATAAGCATCGCATCCCCAAACTTTTAGAAACGACAACTTTGGTTTCTTGCCAAACCATAGTTCATAAGGTGTCGTCTCAGCGGATTTCGACGGTGTTCTATTCATGTGAATGCGGCCGTCTCTAGAGCATAACCCCAAAATGATAGCGGTAAATCTGTAAGAGACATCATAGATCGCACCATATCTAGTAAAGTGCGATTCTGACGTTCGGACACACCATTACGTTGTGGTGTTCGGGTGGCGTGAGTTTCTTGAAACTATTCGCATTGTTTCAAATGTAGACCAAACTCGTAACTCAAATATTCACCTCCACGATCGGATCGTAGAAATTTAATTTTCTTATTACGATGATTTTCAACTTCACTCTGAAATTCTTTGAACTTTTCAAATGTTTCAGACTTATGTTTCATTAAGTAGATATACCCATATCTGCTTAAGTCATCTGTGAAGGTGAGAAAATAACAATATCCGCCACGAGCCTCAACATTCATCGGACCACATACATACGTATGTATGATTTCCAACAAATCTGTTGCTCTCTCCATAGTACCGAGAAGCGGGGTTACGGTCATCTTGCCCATAAGGCACGGTTCATAAGTGCCAAGTGATTCATAATCAAGTGACTCCAAAAGTCCATCGATATGGAGTTTCTTCATGCGCTTTACACCGATATGACCTAAGCGGCGTGCCACAAATAAGTTGCACTATCATTATCAACTCTGCATCTTTTGGTTTCAACATTATGAATATGTGTATCACTACTATCGAGATTCATCAAAATAGACCACTCCTCAAGGGTGCATGACCATAAAAGATATTACTCATATAAATAGACAAACCATTATTCTCGATTTAAATGAATAACCGTCTCGCATCAAACAAGATCCAGATATAATGTTCATGCTCAACGCAGCACCAAATAACAATTATTTAGGTCTAAAACTAATCCCGAAGGTAGATGTAGAGGTAGCGTGCCGACCGCGATCACATCGACTTTGGAACCATTTCCCACGCGATCGTCACCTCGTCCTTTGCGGTGTTAAGCAATCCGTAGTCCCCTGTTTGAGTTGCAAATATTAGCAAGAACCAGTATCAAATACCAGTGCTCTGCGAGCTCTAGTAAGGTACACATCAATAACATGTGTATCACATATACCTTTGTTCACCTTGCCATCCTTCTTATCCGCCAAATACTTGGGGCAGTTCCGCTTCGATGACGATCGCTTGCGGTAGAAGCACTCGATTTCAGGCTTAGGTCCAGACTTGGGTTTCTTCTCTGAGCGACAACTTGCTTGCTGTTCTTCTTGAAGTTCCTTCTTCTTCCCTTTGCCTTTCTTCTTGAAACTAGTGGTCTTATTGACCATCAACACTTGATGCTCCTTTTTGATTTCTACCTCCGCAGCCTTTAGCATTGCGAAGAGCTCGGTATAGTCTTTACTAACCCTTGCATATTATAGTTCATCACGAAGCCTTTGTAGCTTGGTGGCGGTGATTGAAGAATTACATCAATGACACAATCATCGGAAGATTAACTCCCAATTGTGTCAAGTGATTGTAGTACCCGGACATTACGAGTATGTGCTCACTAATGAACTATTCTCCTCCATCTTGCAGCTATAGAACTTATTGGAGACTTCATATCTCTCAATCCGGGCATTACTGTTGGAATATTAACTTCAACTCTGGAACATCTCATATGCTCCATGGCGTTCAAAACGTCGTTGAAGTCCGGTTCTAAGCCGTAAAGCATGGCACTTGAACTATAGAGTAGTCATCAGCTTTGCTCGCCAGACGTTCTTAACATCGTCGGTTGCATCGCGCAGGCACGGCACCCAGCGGTGCATCGGGGCGTAACTCTTACGTGCAGCAATGAGGATAATCCTCGAGATTACGGACCCGATCCGTGTAATTGCTACCATCATCTTTCAACTTTGCTTTCTCAAGGAGCGCATTAAAATTCAGCGGAACAACAAAGACGAGCCATCTATCTACAATCAAACATAAACAAGCAAGATACTATCGGTACTAAGTTCATGATAAATTTAAGTTCAATTAATCATATTACTTAAGAACTCCCACTTAGCAGATATCTCTCTAGTCATCTAAGTGATCACGTGATCCAAATCAACTAAACCATAACCGATCATCACGTGAAATGGAGTAGTTTTCAATGGTGAACATCTTATGTTGATCATATCTACTATATGATTCACGCTCGACCTTTCGGTCTCCGTGTTCGAGGCCATATCGCATATGCTAGGCTCGTCAAGTATAACCCGAGTATCTGCGTGTGCAAAACTGGCTTGCACCGTTGTAGATGGACGTAGAGCTTATCACACCGATCATCACGTGGTGTGCAGGCACGACGAACTTTGGCAGCGGTGCATACTCGGGAGAACACTTCTTGATAATTTAGTGAGATATCATCTTATAATGCTACCGTCAATCAAAGCAAGATAAGATGCATAAAGGATAAACATCACATGCAAATCAATATAAGTGATATGATATGGCCATCATCATCTTGTGCTTCGTGATCTTCATCTCGCAGCACCACCATGATCACCATCGTCACCGGTAGCGACACCTTGATCTCCATCGTAGCATCGTTGTCGTCTCGCCAAATATTATGCTTCTCGACTATCGCTACCGCTTAGTGATAAAGTAAAGCATTACGAAGCGATTGCATTGCATACAATAAGCGACAACCATATGGCTCCAGCCGATTGCCGATAACCGGTTACAAAACATGATCATCTCATACAATAAAATATAGCATCACGTCTTGACCATATCACATCACAACATGCCTGCAAAAACAAGTTAGGCGTCCTCTACTTTGTTGTTGCAAATTTTACGTGGCTGCTACGGGCTTAAGCAAGAACCAATCTCACCTCGCATCAAAACCACAGCGATACTTCGTCAAATAGACTCCGTTTTAACCTTCTCAAGGACGGGCGTAGCCACACTCAGTTCAACTAAAGTGAGAGAGCAGGCACCCACGGTCACCTTTAAGCAGCGAGTGCTCGTGGCGGTAAAACCAGTCTCGCGTAAGCGTCTGGCGTAATGTCGGTGCCGGGCGCTTCATCTCACAATACCGCTGAACCAAAGTATGACATCTTTGGTAGGTAGTATGACTTGTATCGCCCACAACTCACTTGTGTTCTACTCGTGCAAAACATCAAACCATAAAAACCTAGGCTCGGATGCCCTTTGTTGGGGAGCGTAGTATTTCAAAAATTTTCCTCGCACACGCAAGATCATGGTGATGCATAGCAACGAGAGGAGAGTGTTGTCCACATACCCTTGTAGACCCGGCGGGCGATCTGGCGTAGAGGAAGTAGTCGACGTTCTCCTCGCGATCCGACCGATCCGGCGCCGTTACTCCGGCGCCCCGAGTTCTTGACACACGTACAGCTCGATGGCGTCCCTCGTACTCCGATCCAGCCGAGTGTCGGGGAGAGTTTCGTCGGCCGCGATGGCGTGGCGGCGATCTTGATGTTTCATCGCGCGAGGCTTCGCCTAAGCTTGCGACGGTATGACCGAGGTGGAATATGGTGGAGGGGGCACCGCACACGGCTAAGGAACGATCCGTAGATCAATATTGTGTGTTCTAGGGTGCCCCCTGCCCCGTATATAAAGGAGGGAGGGGGAGGCCGGCCCCTATAGGCGCGCCAGGAGGGGGAGTCCTCCTCCTAGTTGAGTAGGACTCCCTTTCCTAGTCCAACTAGGAAGGAGAAGGGGAGGGAAGAGAGGAGAGGAGAGGGAAGGGGCGCCCCCCTCCTTGTCCTATTCGGACTCCCCTGGGGCACCTCTGGTGCGGCCCCTCTCTCTCCCCTCTTGGCCCACTAAGGCCCATATTCCCCCGGGGGGTTCCGGTAACCCCTCCGGCACTCCGGTTTTCTCCGGAAACTTCCGGAACCTTTCCGGTGTCCGAATATAGCCGTCCAATATATCAATCTTTATGTCTCGACCATTTGAGACTCCTCGTCATGTTCGTGATCACATCGGGACTCGAACTTCTTGGTACATCAAAATACATAAACTCATAATAAGCATCATCGAAACCTTAAGCGTGCGGACCCTACGGTTCGGGAACAATGTAGACATGACCTAGAACTATTCTCGGTCAATAACCAATAGCGGGACCTGGATGCCCATATTGGTTCCTACATATTCTCGAAGATCTTTGTCGGTCGGACCGCATAACAACATCGTTGTTCCTTTGTCATCGGTATGTTACTTGCGAGATTCGATCGTCGGTATCAATACCTAGTTCAATCTCATTACCAGCAAGTCTCTTTACTCGTTCCGTAATACATCATCTCATAACTAACTCATTAGTTGTAGTGCTTGCAAGGCTTGATGATGTGTATTACCGAGAGGGCCAGAGATACCTCTCCAGAGCAATCGGAGTGACAAAACCTAATCTCGAAATCGCCAACCCAACATCGCCTTTGGAGACACCTGTAGTACTCCTTTATAATCACCCGATTACGTTGTGGCGTTTGGTAGCACCAAAGTGTTCCTCCGTAAGCAGGAGTTGCATAATCTCATAGTTACGAGGAACATGTATATGTCATGGATAGAAGCGGTAGCAACATACTAAGCGATCGTGTGCTAAGCTAAGGAATGGGTCATGTCAATCAGATCATTCTACTAATGATGTGACCTTGTTAATCAAATAACAACTCCTTGTTCATGGTCAGGAAACATAACCATCTTTGATTTACAAGCTAGTCTAGTAGAGGCATACTAGTGACATATTGTTTTGTCTATGCATTCACACATGTATCATGTTTCCGGTTAATACAATTCTAGCATGAATGATAAACATTTATCATGAAATAAGGAAATAAATAATAACTTTATTATTGCCTCTAGGGCATATTTCCTTCATTAGGAACGGAGGGAGTACTACTCAGGTCGGAGGAGTGCGAACCACGGCAGCCTAGTGAACCTGCAGTGCGAACCATGGTAGCCCAGTGAACCAGCAGTAGAAAACAATGTGGTGATATGGCCATAAAAAGCAATGTGCTATGGTCCACACTGTAGCATGTACAGCAACACTCCTCTTTGTTTGGATCCCTGAGTTAGAGCTAGTTTGGGTTGAAATAGCCTCAAATTATCGAAACAAGAGGGGTTAGTTTGAGCTAGTTTGCTCTAACCCAGTTAAAAAAAACTAGCCTGGTGGAGAGGTTCTAATTGGGTTAGTTATCCTCGGGCCCACTAAAAGAGAACTAATAAAATCTCACCTGCCCGCACCAGATCGCTCCCCCCCTCTCGCACGACTCCTCTCTGTTCCACATAGGGCCGCCCGCCCAAGCACCGCTTGCCCTCTCTCTCCTCCGGCCGCCCTCTCCTTCCGGCCTCCGCCGCCCTACTCGCCGCCCTCTCCTCCGACCTTGAAGGTCGCCCGCTCCCCTTCACGGTCGTTTTCTCCCTCAAATGCTTGGCGGCGGTGCATCTACTAGGGAGGTCGCGAGAGGGTGAGTTTGTTCGTTCCTTCTACGTCTCATGGCCATATCATTGATCTTGCTTGCTCTAGCGCTAATTCTGATTTGGAAAAGTAGATCTGATCAAACTTGCTATAGATTTGTGGTGCCGCATGGAATTGTTTGATGTTGCTTGAGGAGGTACTAAATCTTTCTAGAGGCCCAAAGATTCAGGTCACCTTTCTAGGTATTTCAATTTCAGGCTTGCATTATTTGTAGAGGCGAAAGATTCAGTTCACCTTTCTAGGTATTTCAATTTCAGGCTTGCATTATTTTCAGAGGCCCAAAGATTGATTCACCTTTCTAGGTATTTCAGTTTAGAGCTTGCATTATTTCTAGAGGCCCAAAGATTGAGTTCACCTTTCTAGGTATTTCAGTTTAGAGCTTGCATTATTTGTAGAGGCCCAAAGATTCAGTTCACCTTTCTAGGTATTTCAGTTTCAGAGCTTGCATTATTTCTAGAGGCCCAAAGATTCAGTTCACCTATCTAGGTATTTTAGTTTGAGGCTTGCATTATTTCTAGAGGCCCAAAGATTGAGTTCACCTTTCTAGGTATTTCAGCTTGAGCTTGCATTATTTCTAGAGGCCCAAAGATTGAGTTCACCTTTCTAGGTATTTTAGTTACAGGATTGCATTATTTCTAGAGGCCCAAAGATTAAGTTCGATCGTGACAAGTGGCCCTGCTACCCATGCTGTGTAGACCTCAACTCGCAAGGGTCGGCGTCGGAGGGGTTCGGGGCTTGGGCTCTCTGAGCCTTCCTCGAGCAGCGATGGCGAGCTCCTCCCTCGGTGCGTGAGGGCTCGGGCTCCCTCCCTATCGTGAATGACTTCTGTGATGAGTTAGCTCATTCTTTGTTTCATGAAGTGTTTTTTTTATTTTGTGAAGCTTGATTGACGACTTGTATGTTTAAGTGGGATATCTCATTTGTATGGACAAAGTAAAAATTATCATGTTTTGCATGCTTGGTTTGTATAGATGGTTCGCTTATGTCAATTGTGAGCGGAGGAGGCCACAGAAGAGCCGACCACACCAAGAGGGTGCTTGGATCCAAGGGACTTATTTTAGTCTGACTAAAAATAGGGTCGAAAGTAGTCAAATGATTGAGATAGATCATTTATTGTCAATCTAACCCTGCCATCCATACACCTCTTTGGTTTAGAGTTAGTTCAGGGTTATAATCTAACTCTAACCTCTAATTGAGTTAGAGTTCTCCTCGTCTCGGTTCATCGCCATCATACTTTCCCCATTCCTGTGTTTTCAGTATCCTGCGAATCAAAGAGTCCCTTTTTTGCGGGAAAAATCAAAGAGGCCCTTAGACTGGTTTAGGTCCGGTCATTTTTTATAAACGTGTTATGTCCAAAATTTAATGAACATGCTCCGGTTTCCATGAAAATAATCCGGTTTCATGTAGTAATTCATTCATTTATTTATTCTTCTGCGGGGGGTTTGCATGTAATTCGTGAGGTCTGAAATGTAAAGTACACCGGCATATGCTCCGATTCGTGCATGCACTACGACCCAGATGCTCTATGTCCCACATGTAGGCGAATGGGAGCACGTGGAAATAGCCTAGGAGTACATATAGGAGGATAAATCGTGAAAAATATGTCTTGTGAAGCGTGGCAGTGCTCGATACTCCTATTCTATAAACACGAGTCCCATCGACAACAGCGTCAGGTGCTACAGCTAGCTCTCCTCCCTCGTTTCTCTCTTCTAATTCTAAACTCAGCCGACGCCCGGTGGGCGTGGTGGGTTTGCTCAACTGCGGCCCCACCTCACAGTGAAAACGCTACTACTGGAATAAAAATGCCATATATTCCCTCCGTTCATAAATATAAGCCTTTTTAGATACTAGTTCAAATGGAATACAACATACAAATGTATGTAGACATAGTTTAGAGTGTAGATTCACTCATTTTGCTATGTATGTAGTAGTCACTTGCTGGAATCTTTAGAAAGACTTATATTTGGGAACGGAGGGAGTACTATACTAATAAAACATTAAGGCCACGAGGCGATGCAGTGCTAGTTACAGGAGGCAAGAAGAAGAGATGCATCCATCGACGACATCCACCTCCTTGACTCAGGGCGCCGGCCCACGAGCAGCGCCTAAGTAGCGGCGGCTTTCGTGGCGGTCGGCGTGCTTGAACAATGGCGTCCAAAGATTCCAGCTTCTTTGGAAGAAGGCCAGCGTCTTTTGTCCTCGCTTGCCTTGTAGTGGCCTATGTAGGCGATTTCCTCGTGAGCGTGGATGTGCGGTCGATGGTTTCTTGCATGGCGGTATTTGCTGGCTGGCAGCAGCCTCGAGTGCACATTCTTTGTCGCGACCTCCGGCACCTGCAGGGCCACCAGGGCTTGAAAGAGTTCGTCACCATGTAGGCCAATGAGGGTGGCAGGCAATGAGGAGCCTAGGCGTGTGGGCTGGAGAAGTACGGCAAGGTCGTCCGCGCGCTTCTTGACGGCGGTGAACTTGCGGAAGGAGTTGACCATCATGTCGTCCATGCAAGAGGTGAAGCCGGCATCGGCGAGGGCTACGATGCATGCGGTTGCTAGCACCGTTTGGAAACGTTGTGCGGTGCGGGGCCGCAGGCCGGCGCCTTGGATGATTTGGCACAGCCGACTGCCGCTCGCGTCCATCGCCTCCATGGGTGCTTGTGGCTTCTGGTCACTTGGTCTTGGATTGGATGAGCAGTGTTGCGTAGAGACTTGGGAGTAGATGGATTGGATTGGTGGGGCGCCTTTATTATATGAGAGTCCAAACTCTGTTGCATTCACATCGTGCTGGCTCTATTCTGCTTCTCCAATTAATTCCCTCTGCATGTAATTGAGGATGCATCATTGACCGTTCAACGTCTCGGGAACCGCTACCCTCGTCCTCCTTGGCATTCAAGCACCTATGGACCCGTCGACGACGAGGTGCCTATGGTGACTTCGTAAATTTGAAGATGATAGTATCGTGCATGTGTGCGTTCATATGGGTGAGTGTATGCGTGTGTATATGAGCGCTTGCGTCTGTACTGTGTCAAAAAAACGTAAATGCGTGTCAAAAAGGGACTAGTCAGTATACTCAATATTGTGCACCTCGGAGAGGAAAATGATAGAACTAGTACGTATTTATTTACGGTGCAGATTCACTCATTTTGCACCATATGTACTCCATCTCGGTGTAGTCTAGTCACTTTTGAAATCTCTAGAAGGGCAAATACTCCTTTACGGTTTCTGAGGCTATACTATCAAGTAGTTATGCGTACTAGTACAATAGTGGGCTCACATAGCAATTTTGTCTCATGCAAGAGCACGGCTATATCGTGCTCAATGTTACATAAGCGCAACATTCGGTTTGCGCTTGGCTCTTCGCCTCTTGAGAAGGCGAACAATGATGTTACTACTATTGCTTCTCTGATGTCGAATCCTTTGTTGCATGTCCGTCCACATGGCCGGACGGATAGCTTATTGTAGAAGTACTACTAAGCAAAAGCCTGTCCTCGTTTGCGAGCATCCGCGCGCACGGGCGAGGGAGAAGGCGTGTAGTAAAATCAAGCTTCTCCTCGTTGTACGAGTTGACGCGACACATCATAGCACTGGCCCCACATGCTTGCCTCTAAACTCTGCTGAAAGACCCGCAGTGTACAATATATTTGCTGCAACCTCTTACATTTACCCACCACAAATTAAAATATATGTGGCCGTATGCATCGTTCTGATGCAGAGGTCGGGGAGTCCCCCCTTTTCGAAAAAAACAAATTAAAATATATATTCCTGTCTTGACCAGATGAGCGTGCAAACTACAATCACCAGGGTGATAGGTAGGGCCAGAAAACTATTCTAATTTTTTTAAAAAAACTTCGAGACGGCCACATAGCATGGAGCCGACCCCAACGATTTTAAGCTTACAGGCACGGTACACTCTATCCTAGACTACTCTACACATGAAACTGCCACATGAGCGTCCGAGCTGCGCTTGGCTCTTCGCCTCTTAGGGAAGTCGAACAATGATGGAGTACTACTGCACTGGAGGAGTACTACAGTATGCTTCTGGCCATCTGACACCGATTGAACTGCTGTCCACCGCGTGCGGGAGGGAGAGCGTGTAGCGAAAGCTTCTCCTAGTCTTGCCGGTCACCATGCTCATGGGCGAGGGAGGGACGCTCCTGCCTTTGCGTGTATGACAGGTGGGCCCGACAGGTGTGTGGCGAACCTATCATACAGCCAAAGGCAGGTGCAGTTAAGTCCACGAGGGAGAGGATAATCAAACTTCTCATTGATGTACGAGTTGACGCGACACATCAAAGCACTGCACTCGATATATTTCAATAATTTGTGTTTACCGATGCATTAATTACAACGCATGCATGCATGTCGTGAATCTTCTTTTGATACTTGCATGTGTTGATTTAATGCACCTTGAAGTAGTACTCCTTTGTTCCTAAATATAAGTCTTTGTAGGGATTCCATTATGAATTACATATGGATGTATATAGATGCATTTTAAGTGTGGATTCATTCATTTTGCTCCGTATGTAGTCCACCTAGAGAAATCTTTATAAAGACTTACATTTAGGAATGGAGGGAGTATAAAATATGTGAGGTAAAGCTTTGTAATACCCGGCCCAAGTCGAGAGATGGTTGTGCACGAGGAGGCGAGATCATGCAGGTGAGCAGAGCAGGACCCGGCGATGTAGCTCTCTAAGGTCTCGATGGACCTCACCGTGCTCCACTTGCCTTGTGCCTCCGCCCTTAGCGCCTCCGGTGTATGAGGTTTGAATACACCTCGTTCGTTCGGCTGATTGAGCAAGGTGCGGGTTTCTTGATTGATGTCTTTGTTCGATTGATTTCTGCGGTGCGAGGAGGGCACGGCTGCGCGGACTGCCGCGTCGGCGCCCGGGAACCAGCGGCAAGTGCGGAAGTCGGCCTTGGCGGTGGCTTCAACGTGTGGAACACGGCGGTGGACCCTGTCCTTTCATCGGTGAGGGTGGAGTGCCCGCACGAAGGCTGTGGGCTCTACGTCACTTACCACAAGCTTGCCGATCACCAGAGCATGTGTCCGCTCGCGCCCTGCAAATGCCCCGTTCCCGTCTGCAGCTACGAAGGCCCGCCACCGGTGCTCTACCACCACATCAACACCGCGCATCCCATGCTCGTGCACAGGATCCAGTACGGCAAGGTGCTCCAGCTGCAAGTGCCACTATCGGAGCCACGGCTCTTGATGCTCGCGGAGGAGGACCGCCACGCGTTTTTCTTGGTCGGCGGTGTGCTCGACATCGGCGCGCCTATCACCGTGTCGGTCGTCCACATCAGAGCGGGGGCGTCCCCACTGCCGCACTACTTGGCCAAGCTGTGGGCGAACGGCCCGCCGGGGGAGCCCAAAGGCACGACCGACGCCGTCAAGGTGGGAATGAAGGTGACAAGCAGCAAGGATCCCGGCGACGTCGACGTGCAGGAGCTGACCTTCTTGACAGTTCCACCCAAGCTGCTGGCTGGGGCTAAGCTTGTGTCCCTCCACATTTAGATTGACAAGCTCACGTCCTAAATGTTTCGACAGTGCATTCTGTTTATCTTAGTAATATGCTAATATAGGGATTACCTTGTTCTACTTTAGCTTAAGAAATGGTGGGTTTTGGTGGCGATGCAGCAATTACTTCGACATCATATTTGTAATTTCCAACAGTCAAACGGATATTTTGTGTCTTTTGGATATAAAGTTCCTTTGGGTAAGAAGTACTACTTGTCATCAAAATGGATAAAAGGAGATGTATATAGATGTATTTTAGTTCTAGATACGTCCCTTTTTATCCATTTTGATGACAAGCACTCCCTCCGTTCCACAATACATGCCTTCCATTTGTCAAAATATAGATGTATCTAGACATGTTTTAGTATATAGGTACATCCATGATAGAGCCAATCGGACGGTTGATAACACTACAATTAAGTAGCTACGAGATCGTGTGTGACTCCCGAGATCGAGAGGCCGGGGGTCATCATCCTCCTTTTCGAGAAAAAACAGACGCGTGTGTGAGAGGACGAGTGCGTGCGTGCACCTCTTATCTTCCTGTATAACATACTACTAAACTCAGAGTACAAGTTTTTGTGGGTGGCACGATGGTGCGTGCGAGAAGTCCCGAGAGATAGGTTTAATGTGTTTAAAAAAAGGACTAGCCTAGAGCTCTCCACGCGGCCATTCCTGTCGAACACCCCATTAACCGTAAGATATGTATACGACGGTGCCAGTTATTGCACGTACACAGCAGTACTCCCTCCTTTCCGGTTTATAGGGCTTAATTCAAAATTCTCACCAACCAAGATGGTGAGTGGTGGAATATTTTTTGTAGTTTGCAAAAGCACCTAATTAATGCTCTTGTTTTTCTCAAAAAATTATGTTTATCAATGCATTAATTGCAACGCATGCATGCATAAAGTACATGCATTGGTCAATTTTCTCTTAATACTTGCATGCAATGATTTAATGCACCTTGGAATCTGAACATGTGTTGGGAAACAACCAAATTGAGCCTTATAAAATGGAAAAACTAAAATTTTGAGATAAGCCCTATAAAACCGGAAAGGAGGGAGTAGAAAAAGAAGTACTCCATCCGGGAATAGTGCCGCACTTCGAAACTAGAACCGTCAATAAATTTTGAGCTTGCGTCTCGTCATATTCCAAATTACTCCACGCTATATTGAATTGCAAACCTGTTCACACCGATCACAACCTAAACGGTTTCTCACTTAGGAGTGTATTAGTACCATGCTATATTGAATTCCAAACCTGTTCACACCGATCACAACCTAAATGGTTTCCCACTTAGGAGCGTATTAGTACTCGGTTATAAATACTAGTATGCCAAGATGACTGCACATTCCTCCTCAAATCCTCATCCACAAAAACAAACAAGTCATTCACATCCTTCCTTGCGTCGCCATGGCTAGCGTGAGTTACGGGTCGAAAAGGTTGCCACCGGGAGAGGCGAGCATGGGCGGAAGCACGAGATGTCCTGCCTCGCTGCGAGAGCAGCCGACATATCCCGCCGCCAGCGAAATGGCAACCTGAAGGTCCCGCCGCACCGCTAAAGTAGCACGGAGGTCCCACCGCGCCGTTGATGCAGCAGACTGGTCCGGCCGCGCCGCAGAAGCAGCAGAGATGTCCCGCCGCGCCACGAATGCAGCAGAGATGTCCCGCCTCGCCGCGGCGGCCTGGGAAAATTTCTCGCAGGCAGGCGACGACTGTTACAGGCGCATGCATGCGATCGTCCATAGCGGATGGATCAGATCTTGGTGGGCAAGGTTGCGGGGACGGCGTGAAAGCCTCGTTTGAATAGGCTACGGCGTCATCCGGCAACTAAGGGAGGGCAATGAGAGGCTCCTAGCCAGCGTGACCTCTTGAGGAGAAGATTGTCGAAGTGCGAGACCAGCGAGGAGGAGACCGATGCCTTGTTGAAGAGGACGGCGTCATCGTCAAGAAACTTATGGGCGAGAATGACATGCTCCATAGCGAGTGCCAAAGGCTAGTGGAGGAATCCGTGGATGTTCTCAAGCAGCGTCTTGAGGACACAAAAAACTCATCGCTGCTCGTCGCGGAGACTAGTTCCATGCCTGCAGACAACGCATCAAGAAAGTAGAGATCAGCAGAGCAGACCCTTGTCTTCCTTCTTCTTTTGCCCTTGTGTATTTGAGGCGTAGCCACATGTAGCTTTTTTAATTATATTTCTAATTATGTAAGACAATTAATCATCCTTATCTTTCTATGGAAGATCAATGTTGTGAGGCTGGAATGAAGAAAACTCTTCTTTGTGGCGACCACAGCGTTCTTTGTTCTTCTAGTTCTGCTAGGCTTCCTTGATTTCCTGGTTTCTTTTGATGTAATAATCGGTTTAGGATGTGGATTGTGTCGTCGGTTGTGAAATGTTGGGT
Organism: Aegilops speltoides; assembly: GCA_021437245.1. NCBI lineage: Eukaryota > Viridiplantae > Streptophyta > Magnoliopsida > Poales > Poaceae > Aegilops > Aegilops speltoides. The sequence goes on along the minus strand of CM038142.1, from coordinate 485,289,264 downwards.
TCTAGCGCGGATGTTTGGCCTTTGTTGGCCTCTTGGGATGTTGCGATTTCAATCTGGTAGCTTTTAGTCCTTCGTGTTAGGCTGGAGTTGTGCTGAACTTCTTGTGAATTGTGGTGGTTTTCAGTAATGAAAATCGGAAGGGGCAAGCCCTTCTTTGATAAAAAAATTAATCGTCCTTATATATTCATCAGTCTTGCTATAAGTTGTAGTAGATGCTATATAGGTTCGTCGGATCTTACATCAAGGTCCGTGCTTTCAGATTTTCTTTTTTCTCTCTTAAATCTCAGTCGAGTGAGACATAGCCACGTCATTAAACAGAGGCTCGGGCGCCATTAATGGAGACCTTGGGAGAGAGGTGGACGGCAGATGGAGGTCAAAGGGCTCTCCTCCCGATAAGCACGTGCAGGGGTCTGATCGCACGCCTCTCATACTCAAATAGCTACCCTGCACGGCGCCTCCTAGCTAATAAAAAATGGGGACGTGTGGCGGCATGTAAATGGTACTAGTAAGTAGAACGCCCACGGTTTTAATAATACTTGTGTTTTCGATTGTAACGTGACAACACTTGTTCCAAAATGACTTTGTTGATTGTTAATGTATGTAGCCATAAATCGGACTGCAAATTTACCATAGCATGTTGGTGCCATGTCATGGCACCAAGCCAAATTCATTATTTTCATCGTGTTTTGGATTTATAGGAATTAAAAACTAAGTTTCTCAATGTTTCCAACCCAGCCACGGCCTTGAATTTTGAATTTCATTCCCATTTCTTGCATGGAACCTAGAAATTTACCGAGGACACACATGTGATTTTTCAACCAACTTTGGTGCACTGGAACATGTGCTTGTATTTCAAATTTGAATTATGCACACAAAGGTGACACGTTCCCTCCCAGAACCACGAGCCTTCTTGAGAGAAGCTCCGATTTGCAAGGAGCTTATACCAAAATTTGTTCCTATTCAGCCAATATTTTTTACCACAGCATGGTACTACCATGACATGACACCATGCCAAGTTTCATGATTTTAAAACCAAGTTTCTCAATGTTCTCGATCGAGCCACGATGCCCAGATGTTTGAATCTTATTCTCATTTTTTGCATGGGACCTACTCCCTCCTTCCATCTATATAGGGCCTAATGTGTTTTTCAAGACATCCTTTGACTAGTGACAAGATTAATAGCACATGAGATGTATACTATGAAAATTATATTATTGGAAGCTCCTTTGACATACAAATTTGAAGGTATGCTTTGTGTAAGTTGCATGCCATATATTATTGCTCTAACGTTTCATCAAAGTTAGCCTCGAAAAACGCATTAGGACCTATATAGATGGAAGGAGGGAGTAGAAACTCACCCGAGGACACAAATGTGATTTTTCAACCAACTTTGGTGCACGGGAGCATGTGCTTGTAGTTCAAATTTGAATTATGCACATTAAATGACCAAAAACACAATTAATGTGTAAATAAGGCCAAACGAAGCCGGAATAATTCCAAAATTTAACAGGGCACTCATGTAGTTCTATGTTTCCTTTGTAAATAAACTCAAGGGGGACAACGTATATCGTTTCGCACTCAAAGGTGGCATGTTCCCTCTCAGAACCACGAGCCTTCTTGAGAGAAGCTTCGGTTTGCAAGAAGCTTATACCAAAATCTATTCCTATTCGGCCATTTTTTTTACCACGACATGGTAGTACCATGACATGACATCCATGCCAAGTTTCATGATTTTTAGACGTGTTTTGGATTTACAAGAATTTTAGAACCAAGTTTCTCAAGGTTCTTGGCCGAGCCACGATGCCCGGATGTTTTAATTTTATTCTCATTTCTTGCATGGGACCTAGAAATTCACCCGAGGACACAAATGTGATTTTTCAACCAACTTTGGTGCACCCTCATAGGATATCACATGACCTGCCCCACCGGTACCACAGCACCCTCACCAATTCCTCCCATGAAGCCGAGGCCAACTCGGCGCCACCAAGAAAGTTCTACACTCACCGCTACATTTTATCTTTTATTCGATCTCACAGGGCTGCCGGTGCTCGATACTGAGCAGACATGGCGTCTCCATCGACGGCACCGTCGTTGGCCACATCATCCACGACATCTCTTCCCCATGTTGTTGCTTCCTCGGTGGCGACTTCCTAGCGGCACTAGCTGCATTTGCCGGCTCTCGCTTCGCGCTTGCTTTCTGTTCTTCTTGTCGGTTGCCTTCTTGCACTCTCTGCTTTCGTTTGTGATGCTGCTCTGCTCTTGCTCTCGCTTGCCCTGCTGCTGCTGCACAACCTCCAGCAGCTACAGGAGTTGCTGCTTTAGCACTCGCTCATGGTGCTACTGCACGACTTGCTCTCTGCTAGTGCGTTCCTTGCTCAAGCGTGTGCTGATTTAGATCACTACTTCTCTGCTACTAGTGCTCGAACTCCCTAAACATCTATTGCAATGCTCTATTACAAGTTCAATCAGTTTCGACAGTAAAATTCAGTTTATTTGTGAATTTCATTTTCTTGATTAAGTTGAGTGAGCAGTACTTTGACATCTGTTGGAGCGGCCGTGGCCTTGCTGATCGTTTACATCTAGCACCTTTTGCTGATATATTTTGCATCATCTATTGCAGATGATATTAGGGTCCCACTTCAGATTAACATTGTCTGTCTTGTCATGCTTCAGCCTCGTCGCCATACACCTTAGCGGAGCTGCTCCAACGACGAAACCGTCCATCACAGCGGAGCAGTACCCTCGGCGCCGTTTCCAGAGGCCTCGGATCTTCTTCCCCGCCTCCGATAGTCACACCAGCATCATCACCATCCTCCACGTCCAACCCAATGATGCTGAGGTCCACAAAGGCTATGCCAAAGAGGTTGTACACTCGTCGCGTCACTTTGTTTCTCCATTCCTCTGTTCTTCCAATTCATGTGAGCCAAACACCCAGGTTGACTGAAATCCTATGTTTCCAAATGCTCTGTTTTGCACATGCATTCCTATCCTATTCCTGTGTTTTCCCTGTCCCTGCGTTTATAGAATCCTCCAATTCTAAGGAGCCCTTACATATTTACTTCATTTATAGATTGGCGTCAAAGAAAACTCTGTTTGTTATGTCCTGCTCCTGCCGTGCCGTCATCCACTCCACCTGAGGTGCACCATCGACAAAAGTGTTCACTGCAGCAGAGATCCCCCCTGCAGACTTTCTTTCGCCGCCTCAGATCATCTTCCCCGTTGCCGGCAGCCACGCCAACTGCATTACCATCATCGACTGGACAGATGAACCTGAGGACTACACAGTTCTGGAAGAGAGGTCGCAGTCTTTCGTGTTTGCACGTTATACATCGGTTATTATTACTTGCTACTTTATCAATCAATCTTGAGGTTTGAATTGCCCATGGGTCTCATATCGAGCCGTCCTTGAATTCCGTAGTCCAGCATCCCTCCTGAGGTTCTAGAGCCAGGAGAAAGCGCGCTCCCGAGGTTGGGCCACAGGTCAGGACTCCTGTGGCAGGTGGTTGAGGGAGCTCTTCCCGAGGTTGCGATGTGCTTGATAGTGACGATGCCGCCGAGGGTTTGAATAGCCGTTCCTCGAAAACGTCATGCTCCTGAGGCAGCCGCCGAGACGTCCTCCTGGTGATGTCATCAGCCTATTGGTTGGTGCCTCGGGGCACATGCTGCAACTTCAGCCCCCAAAACTGCTTTTCCATCTTGCGTACATCTGCAAGATACGCCTCCATGTGCTCGTCCTTTGGCTCATACACTTTGTTGGAGAAGTTGACGAGGAGCTGTGAGTCGCCCTTGATGACGAGGCGCTTCACCCCCAGCGCTGATGCAGCCTTTAAGCCCGCTATGAGGCCTTCGTATTCTGCTATGTTGTTGGAGACCTTCTTGCCATGCTTGAAACAGAGCTGTACAGCGTAATAGAGCTTGTCCTGAGTGGGGGATATAAGCACCACGCTGGCCCCCGCACCATGTCGCGAGAATGCCCCATCGAAGTACATGACCCAGCCATCTGGTGCCTTGCTTCCTGGGGAGAGTGACCGATCTTCACCCGCTTCAAGCCCTGGCGCTTCTGTCCATTCTGCCACAAAATCTGCAAGTGCGACCCCCTTGACGACCCTGGTTGTGCCGAATTCCAACTAAAATGCTTGCAGCTCAATGTTCTATTCGGCGACCCTTCCAGCGGAATTGGGGCTCCGGAGCACCCTTTCCAATGGGTAGGCCAAGACAACCTTGATGGGGTGACCTTGGAAGTAATGCCGCAACTTACGTGAGGCCACCAATAGTGCGAGCAAGAGCTCTTGATGCGCTGATGCATCCCGCAACACCGTGCTGACGAAATACACAGGATGCTCGATGAGGGTGGGTGTGCCGACGGAGCCCGTGCCCTCCGGAGGGTTGAGCACCTCCTGAGACGTTGAATCCCCAGCCCCTGGCTGCTTGGTGAGGACCCTTCAGCCCTGGGGGTGTCTTCCTATTGAGGCGGGTCTCCATCTGTCGAGTCCGTGGCCTTCGCGAGGCTTTCTTGGTCTGGTGCTGCCGTGGTCGGGGCCGCGGACGGTCGCGATGTGGCCTTGGCCTGGCGCTCTTCCCAAACCGCCACCAGAGCTGCGCTGGCAGAGTAGGGCGTGGCGGCGAGGTAGAGCACCAGGTGCTCCTGAGGGCGTGGCGCCACCATCACCGGAGGGCTGGTCAGGTACTTCTTGAGATCTTGAAACGCTTCGTCGGCCTCTTGTGTCCATTTGAACGGGCCCTTCTTCTTCATCATCTTGAAGAATGGCAGGGCACGTTCCCCCAGCTTGGAGATGAAGCACCCTAACGCAGTTACGTGTCCGGCGAGCTTCTAAATTTCCCTGAGGGTTTGCGGTGGACTCATGTCTTCAATTGCCTTGACCTTCTCTGGGTTGACCGCGATCCCCCTGTGGGACACGAGGAAGTCCAGAAGCTTGCCAGAGGGAACACCAAACACGCACTTCTCCGGGTTGAGCCGCAAGTCCACTTCACGAAGGCTCGTGAAGGTTTCTTCCAGGTCCTGTATCAAGGTCTTCACCTCCCGAGACTTTACCACAATGTCGTCGATGTAGGCCTCGTCGTTTCTCCCGAGCTACCGACCCAGGGCGATATGCATTAGTCACTGGAAAGTTGCGCCCGCGTTGCGCAACCCGAACGGCATGCAGGTGTAGCAGTACACCTTGCACAGGGTCAGGAAGGCCGTCTTCTCACGTCTTCTATCTCCATCTTGATTTGATGATAGCCCGATAAGGCATCCAGGAAGCATAGCAGGTCGCACTCAGCGGTGGAGTCGACAATTTGGTCGATGCGAGGGAGTGGGAATGGATCTTGAGGGCAGGCCTTGTTGAGGTTGGTGAAGTCGACGCACATGCGCTCCTTTCCTCCCTTCTTTGGCACAACCACAGGGTCTGCCAGCCATTCGGGGTACCGTAGCTCGCGAATGACACCTGCAGCCTCCAGCTTGCGGGTTTCTTGGACGATGAAGGCCTGCTTCTCGGTGGACTGCCGCCTTGCTTTCTGCTTCACAGGGCGTACATTAGGGCACACATTCAGGTGATGCTCAATCACTTGTCTTGGGACCCCTGCTAGCTATTTGGGTTCCCACGTGAACACCTCCTTGTTCGAGCGCAGGAATTTCACCAGTGCCTCCTCCTGGTCGGGGTCGAGATTGGCACCTATGGTGAAGGTGGCGCAGGAGGACCCATCCTCATCAACTGGTACCTGCTTGGTTTCAACCTTGTCTTGGGTGAAGAGTTGCTTCTTCTTGGTTGGCGCAGCCCCCTTGGCCTTGGAGGTGTCAGTGCTGGCGGGCTGCGCTACTGCAGCCGTCTTGAGAGCGAGCTTGAGCACATGTAGAGCATCTTTGGTATCTCCAGCCACGGTGAGGATGCCGCCGCTCCCGGGCATCTTCTTGAGGTTGTAGGCCGGATGGTCGCTGCCATGAACTGGGCCAAGGCGGGGTAGCCGAGGATGGCGTTGTACGGGAGGCCGATGCAAGTGATGTCGAAGTTGACCAGCTCCGTGCAGAAGTTGTGTGGGTGACGAAGGTCACCGGGAGGCGGATCTTCCCCAGAGAGCTGGAGGAACCGCCTCCGACGCCGGAGAAGGGATTGCTGGGTTGGAGTCGTTCCAGTGGTACATGGAGGAGGCTGAAGGCCTCCACTGAGGGCACGTTGAGGCCGGCTCCACCGTCGATGAGGGTCCTGGTGACGGCCACCTGGAAGATGGTGGGCGTGCAAAGCATTGGGAGCGCACCCGAGCAGGCAGTGTTGACGGGGTGATCGTCGGAGCTGAAGATCAGGTCGGCCTCGGGTGCCACCCAGCCCGGGGGAGCTCCGTGCCACGTGAGGGCGGCGCCAATCTGGAGGACAAACGGCTTGACGTGGCAGCCCGAGGGTGGCGCCTGCGAGCCGCCCAGGAGAGCTGCGACGACCCGGGGCGCCGGCGCAGCTGTCGGATTTCAGGTTCGGTCAGACCCTAGAGGTTCGAACACTGGGGTGCGCACGAAGATCTCTCCCCTACCAGCTCACGTCTCTAAGTCTCGCAAAGATCTAGGCAAGAAAGACGAACACACAAGGGACACGAGATTTATACTGGTTCATGTTGGGGAACATAGTAATTTCAAAAAAATTCCTACGCACACGCAAGATCATGGTGATGCATAGCAACGAGAGGGGAGAGTGTTGTCCACGTACCCTCGTAGACCATAAGCGGAAGCGTTATGACAACGCGGTTGATGTAGTCGTACGTCTTCACGATCCGACCGATCCAAGCACCGAACGTACGGCACCTCCGAGTTCAGCACACGTTCAGCTCGATGACGATCCCCGCACACGGCTAAGGAATGATCATGATGATCAACTTGTGTGTCTTGGGGTGCCCCCTGCCCCCGTATATAAAGGAGGTAGGGGGAGGTGCGGCCGGCCCCCTAGGGGTGCGCCTGGAGGAGTCCTACTCCCACCGGGAGTAGGACTCCCTCCTCTTACCTTGTTGGAGAAAGAAAGGAGGAAGGGGAAAGAGGAAAGGGGGGCGCCCCCCCCCTTCCTTGTCCTATTCGGACTAGGGGGGAGGGGCGCGTGGCCTGCCCTGGCCGGCCCTCCTCTTCTCCCTCATGGCCCATGTAGGCCCATTAACCCCGAAGTTCTAGTAACCCGGTACTCGGTAAAATCCGATTTCACCGGAACGTTTCCGATATCCAAATATAGGCTTCCAATATATCAATCTTTATGTCTCGACCATTTCGAGACTCCTCGTCATGTCCTTGATCATATTCAGGACTCCGAACAACCTTCGGTACATCAAAACTTGTAAACTCATAATAAAACTGTCATCGTAACGTTAAGCGTGCGGACCCTACGGGTTTGAGAACTATGTAGACATGACCTAGAACTGTTTCCGGTCAATAACCAATAGCGGAACCTGGATGCTCATATTGTCTCCTACATATTCTATGAAGATCTTTATCGGTCAAACCGCATAACAACATCGTTGTTCCTTTGTCATCGGTATGTTACTTGCGAGATTCAATCATCGGTATCAATACCTAGTTCAATCTCGTTACCGGCAAGTCTCTTTACTCGTTACGTAATGCATCATTACGTAACTAACTCATTAGCTACATTGCTTGCAAGGCTTATAGTGATGTGCATTACCGAGAGGGCCAGAGATACCTCTCCGACAATCGGAGTGACAAAACCTAATCTCGAAATACGCCAACTCAACATGTCCCTCCGGAGCACCCTGTAGAGCTCCTTTATAATCACCCAGTTACGTTGTGACGTTTGGTAGCACACAAAGTGTTCCTCCGGTAAATGGGAGTTGCATAATCTCATAGTTGTAGGAACTTTGTATAAGTCATGAAGAAAGCAATAGCAACATACTAAACGATCAAGTGCTAGGCTAACGGAATGGGTCATGTCAATCACATCATTCTCCTAATGATGTGATCCCATTAATCAAATGACAACACATGTCTATGGTAAGGAAACATAACCATCTTTGATTAATGAGCTAGTCAAGTAGAGGCATACTAGTGACGTTATGTTTGTCTATGCATTCACACATGTATCATGTTTCCGGGTAATACAATTCTAGCATGAATAATAAACATTTATCATGATATGAGGAAATAAATAATAACTTTATTATTGCCTCTAGGGCATATTTCCTTTAGTCTCCCACTTGCACTAGAGTCAATAATCTAGATTACACAGTAATGATTCTAACACCCATGGAGTCTTGGTGCTGATCATGTTTTGCTCGTGGAAGAGGCTTAGTCAGCGGTGCGCAACATTCAGATCCGTATGTATCTTGCAAATCTCTATGTTTCCCACGGATTGGTCTGGATGGAATTGAGGCGTCTCTTGATGTGCTTGGTCCTCTTGTGAAATTTGGATTCCTTTGCCAAGGCAATTGCACGATATTGTCACGAGAAGATCTTCATTGGTCGATGCACTAGGTATGACACCTAGATCGGAAATGAACTCCTTCATCCAGACTCCTTCATTTGTTGCTTCCGAAGCAGCTATGTACTCCGCTTCGCATGTAGATCCTGCCACAACACTTTGTTTAGAACTCCACCAACTTACAGCTCCACCATTTAATAAAAACACGTATCTGGTTTGCGATTTAGAATCGTCCGGATTAGTGTCAAAGCTGGCATCGACGTAACCATTTACGACTAGCTCTTTGTCACCTCCATAAACGAGAAACATACCCTTAGTCCTCTTCAGGTATTTCAGGATGTTCTTGACCGCTGTCCAATGATCCACTCCTGGATTACTTTGGTACCTTCCTACCAAGCTTATTGCTAAGCATACGTCGGTCTGGTACAGACATTGCATACATGATAGAGCCTATGGCTGAAGCATAGGAACATCTTTCATTTTCTCTCTATCTTCTGCGTGGTGGGGCATTGAGTCGACTCAACTTCATACCTTATGTCTGAGCAAGAACCCTTTCTTTGTGCGATCCATTTGAACTTTTCAAAACTTTACCAAGGTATGTGCTTTGTGAAAGTCAATTAAGCGTCTTGATCTATCTCTATAGATCTTGATGCCCAATATGTAAGCAGCTTCACGAGGTCTTTCATTGAAAAACTTTTATTCAAGTATCCTTTATGCTATCCGAAATTCTATATCATTTCCAATTAATAATATGTCATCTACATATAATATCGAAATGCTCTGAGCTCCCACTCACTTTCTTGTAAATCTGAGGCTTCTCCAAAAGTGCATATAAAACCATATCTTTGATCACACTATCAAAGCGTTTATTCCAACTCCGAGATGCTTGCACCAGTCCATAAATGGATTGCTGGAGCTTGCACACTTTGTTAGCACCTTTTGGATCGACAAAACCTTCCGGTTGCATCATATACAACTCTTCTTCCAGAAATCCATTCAAGAATGCAGTTTTGACATCCATTTGCCAAATTTCATAATCATAAAATGCGGCAATTGCTAACATGATTCGGACAGACTTAAGCATCACTACGGGTGAGAAGGTCTCATCGTAGTCAATCCCTTGAACTTGTCGAAAACCTTTTGCGACAAGTCGAGCTTTATAGACAGTAACATTACCGTCAGCGTCAGTCTTCTTCTTGAAGATCCACTTGTTTTCTATTGCTTGCCTACCCTCGGGCAAGTCAACCAAAGTCCATACTTTGTTTTCATACATGGATCCCATCTCAGATTTCATGGCTTCAAGCCATTTTGCAGAATCTGGGCTCATTATCGCTTCCTCATTGTTCGTAGGTTCGTCATGGTCAAGTAACATGACTTCAAGAATAGGATTACCGTACCACTTTGGTGCGGATCTTACTCTGGTAGACCTACGAGGTTCAGTAGAAACTTGATCTAAAATTTCATGATCAATATCATTAGCTTCCTCACTAATTGGTGTAGTTGTCACAGGAACCAATTCTTGTGATGAACTACTTTCCAATAAGGGAGCAGGTACAGTTACCTCATCAAGTTCTACTTTCCTCCCACTCACTTCTTTCGAGAGAAACTCCTTCTCTAGAAAGGATCCGAATTTAGCAACAAAAATCTTGCCCTCAGATCTGTGATAGAAGGTGTCCTATGAAGACACATTTCTCCATTTTGGGTTCGAGCTTATCTGGTTGAAATTTCTTCACATAAGCATCACAGCCCCAAACTTTAAGAAACGACAACTTTGGTTTCTTGCCAAACCATAGTTCATAAGGTGTCGTCTCAACGGATTTTGATGGTGCCCTATTTAACGTGAATGCAGCCGTCTCTAAAGCATAACCCCAAAACAATAGCAGTAAATCAGTAAGAGACATCATAGATCGTACCATATCTAGTAAAGTACGATTACAACGTTCGGAAACACCATTTCGTTGTGGTGTTCCGGGTGGCGTGAGTTGTGAAACTATTCCGCATTGTTTCAAATGTAAACCAAACTCGTAACTCAAATATTCTCCTCCACGATCTGATCGTAGAAATTTTATTTTCTTGTTACGATGATTTTCCACTTCACTCTGAAATTCTTTGAACTTTTCAAATATTTCAGACTTGTGTTTCGTCAAGTAGATATACCCATATCTGCTCAAATCATCTGTGAAGGTGAGAAAATAACGATACCCGCCGCGAGCCTCAATATTCATTGGACCACATACATCAGTATGTATGATTACCAATAAATCAGTTGCTCGCTCCATAGTTCCGGAGAACAGCATTTTAGTCATCTTGCCCATGAGGCACGGTTCGCAAGTACCAAGTGATTCATAATCAAGTGGTTCCAAAAGTCCATCAGTATGGAGTTTCTTCATGCGCTTTACACCCATATGACCTAAGCAGCGATTGCCACAAATAAGTTGCACTATCATTATCAACTCTGCATCTTTTGGCTTCAACATTATGAATATGTGTATCACTACTATCGAGATTCAATAAAGATAGACCACTCTTCAAGGGTGCATGACCATAAAAGATATTACTCATATAGATAGAACAACCATTATTCTCTGATTTAAATGAATAACCGTCTCGCATCAAACAAGATCCAGATATAATGTTCATGCTCAACGCTGGCACCAAATAACAATTATTTAGGTCTAAAACTAATCCCGATGGTAGATGTAGAGGTAGCGTGCCGGCCGCGATCACATCGACTTTGGAACCATTTCCCACTCGCATGTCACCTCGTCCTTAGCCAATCTTCGCTTAATCCGTAGTCCCTGTTTCGAGTTGCAATTATTAGCAACAGAACCAGTATCAACTACCCATGTACTACGGCGAGCATTAGTAAGGTACACATCAATAACATGTATATGACATATACCTTTGTTCACTTTTCCATCCTTCTTATCCGCCAAATACTTGGGGCAGTTCCGCTTCCGATGTCGATCGCTTGCGGTAGAAGCACTTAGTCTCGGGCTTAGGTCAGACTTGGGCTTCTTTTCTTGAGCAACAACTTGTTTGCTGTTCTTCTTGAAGTTCCTTCTTCTTCCCTTTGCCCTTTTCTTGGCTGGTGGTCTTATTGACCATCAACACTTGATGCTCCTTCTTGATTTCTACCTCCGCAGCCTTTAGCATTGCGAAGAGCTCGGGAATAGTCTTGTCCATCCCTTGCATATTATAGTTCATCACGAAGCTCTTGTAGCTTGGTGGCGATGATTGAAGAATTCATCAATGACACTATCATCGGAAGATTAACTCCCGGTTGAATCAAGTGATTATTATACCCAGACATTTTGAGTATGTGTTCCTTGTGAACTATTCTCCTCCATCTTACAGCTATAGAATTTATTGGAGACTTCATATCTCTCAATCCGGGCATTTGCTTGAAATATTAACTTCAACTCCTGCAACATCTCATATGCTCCATAGCGTTCAAAAGCGTCGTTGAAGACCGGTTCCAAGCCGTAAAGCATGGCACCTTGAACTATCGAGTAGTCATCAGCTTTTCTCGCGGAGCGTTCTTAACGTCGTCGGTTACATCTGCAGCAGGCACTGGCACCCAGCGGTGCTTCGAGGACATAATTCTTACGTGCAGCAATGAGGATAATCCTCGAGTTCTGGACCCGATCCGTGTAATTGCTACCATCATCTTTCAACTTATCTTTCTCAAGGAGCGCATTAAAATTCAATGGAACAACAGCACGAGCCATCTATCTACAACAAACATAGACAAGCAAAATACTATCAGGTACTAAGTTCATGATAAATTTAAGTTCAATTAATCATATTACTTAAGAACTCCCACTTAGACAAACATCTCTCTAGTCATCTAAGTGATCACGTGATCCAAATCAACTAAACCATGTCCGATCATCACGTGAGATGGAGTAGTTTCAATAGTGAACATCTCTATGTTGATCATATCTACTATATGATTCACGTTCGACCTTTCGGTCTCCGTGTTCCGAGGCCATATCTGTATATGCTAGGCTTGTCAAGTTTAACCCGAGTATTCCGTGTGTGCAACTGTTTTGCACCCGTTGTATTTGAACATAGAGCTTATCACACCCGATCATCACGTGGTGTCTCAGCACGAAGAACTTTTGCAACGGTGCATACTCAGGGAGAACACTTCTTGATAATTTAGTGAGAGATCATCTTAAAATGCTACCGTCAATCAAAGCAAGATAAGATGCATAAAGGATAAACATCACATGCAATCAATATAAGTGATATGATATGGCCATCATCATCTTGTGCTTGTGATCTCCATCTCCGAAGCACCGTCGTCATCAGCATCGTCACCGGCGTGACACCTTGAGCTCCATCGTAGCATCATTGTCGTTTACGCCATCTAATGCTTCTACGACTATCTCTACCGCTTAGTGATAAAGTAAAGCAATTACAGGGCGTTTGCATTTCATACAACAAAGCGACAACTATATGGCTCTGGCGATTCTTGATAACCGGTTACAAAACATGATCATCTCATACAATAAAATATAGCATCACGTCTTGACCATATCACATCACAACATGCCTGCAAAAACAAGTTAGGCGTCCTCTACTTTGTTGTTGCAAATTTTACGTGGCTGCTACGGGCTGAGCAAGAACCGTTCTTACCTCGCATCAAAACCACAGCGATAGTTCGTCAAGTTAGTGTTGTTTTAACCCTCGCAAGGACGGGCGTAGCGCACTTTCGGTTCAACTAAAGTTGGAGAAAGCAGACACCCGCTAGTCACTGTGTGCAAAGCAACTGCGGTAAAACCAGTCTCGCGTAAGCGTCTGGCGTAATGTCGGTCGGGCGCTTCATCCAACAATACCGCTGAACCAAAGTATGACATCTTTGGTAAGCGATCGACTTGTATCACCCACAACTCACTTGTGTTCTACTCGTGCATATAACATCAACACCTAAAACCTGGCTCTGATACCACTGTTGGGGAACGTAGTAATTTCAAAAAAAATCCTATGCACACGCAAGATCATGGTGATGCATAGCAACGAGAGGGGAGAGTGTTGTCCATGTACCCTCGTAGATCGTAAGCGGAAGCGTTATGACAACGCGGTTGATGTAGTCGTACGTCTTCACGATCCAACCGATCCAAGCACCGAACTTACGGCACCTCCGAGTTCAGCACACGTTCAGCTTGATGACGATCCCCAGACTCCGATCCAGCAGGGTGTCGGGGATGAGTTCCGTCAGCATGACGGCGTGGTGACAATGATGATGTTCTACCAGCGAGGGCTTCGCCTAAGCACGCAATGATATGACCGAGGTGGAATATGGTGGAGGGGCACGCTGCAGCTAAGAGCGATCACATCGGGGTTGGGTGCGACATATGCCAAAGGATGGCTTATCATGGTGGGGCGAGTAGAGCGTCGCGGTGCACAGAAGCAGGATGAGGCGTGAGGCATGCGCCGGCGAATCTTACCCAACCGGGGCTCTCGGGAGATAACACCCTCTGCTGCTCTGCGGGGTCTCGCATGATCACTAAAGCAAAGTGACTACAATGGTGCTCTGGAGCTGTGTCGGGAGGCGGGGAGAGAGCAAGGCTAGTTCTCTCCTCCTGTGCTATTTGGTCTATCTCTATCAAGGTCGAACCCTTTGCATGGGTGCCCGGGGGTTTATATAGGCCTACCCCGGTACAATGGTAATCCGGCTGGGCGGCCCCTGACCGTCATCTCTCATACCGCCGTCCTTTCCGCGGCACAGGGCCCACCGGCTGGTGGGTCCCATGAACAAACCTGATATTGTGCGGCACTCCTGATGACGCAGGCTTGGTCATTGGGTCGTGGCAACATTGCCACCGTCTATCGGGCGATCACTGTCGCCATTCCCCATCCTATCTGGTTAATGGCTCGTGGGGGCCTAGAGAGGAGGCGGCCGACTCCAGGGAGGCTGACTCCTGAGTCCGTCTTGAGGCGCTCGGGCCGTCTTGGCCCACCCATGACAAGCGGCCCCTGTCTTGAGCCGTCTGGCGGCATCATGGATCTGATCGTCGTGCCTTGTGGTTGGTCGAGGCGCAGGCATAGCAGCGATGCGCGCCTCGCCGAGAGATCTTCGGCGTCTGACTCCTTTGTAGCCATGCGGTCTCGTAAGCGCGAGAGCAGCCACATCGCGACCGTACCCGCGCCGGGCTTCGGGAGGAGTCATGGGCCGACTCCATAGTCGGCTTCTCGGGAGTCGCCGACTTGAGTCGGCTTGTCTTGGAGTCACCGTCTAGAACTCGGCTTGTCTTGGAGTCTTTATGCGGGACTCGGCTTGTCTTAGGTCGCCGTCGGGACTTGGCTTGAGGCGCGGCCTGCCGATGTCTTGAAAGATCACGGGACCGGGTTAGCCTACCCGTGGCCCATTACTCCGACAGTAGTCCCCGAAGCTGGTGAAGCCCCGCGGACACCGCCTCGTGGGGCTTCAGCAGATTTCAACCTTCCCGCGGACTCGGAACTCGGCTGCCGTCTTCTCTTTGGCCGACTTGCCGGCGGATCTTTTCTAGCGAGGGCTGCTGCTTGAAAGTCGTGGCGGAAATCGAGGCAACATGCCGATCGCTTCCTGCTGCCATCGAGGTAGTCCTATCGCGTGGCGCCACGTGGAAGGACGATCGCCCACCAGCAGCGGCAGGATGGGCCGTCGGTGGGGCCCGCCACTACCGTGCCTCGGCATCTGACGGATCCGTTGCGGCCGTGGGCGGTTGGTTTCCCCATGTTATTCTGCGCGCGATAACCCGTGAAAGTAAATCGTGAAGGCGGCGCTTGGGATCGTCTTGTGATTAATCCCGCCCGCCCCTCGGCTTCTCGGCCCATAGGGCTATAAGTAGGCGGGGGGAGCGGGGCGACACCGCACGCGCACCCTTCTCCCCCATTCCCCCGCCTCATCTTGCTTTCTCTTCCTCCTGCCCCCGCCGTCGAGCGAGAACACTCCTCACCGCGGCGATGAGCTCTTCCTCCGCCGCGGCCCCCGCCGTGCGCTCCGGCGTATGGGATGGCTCGGAGGTGGAGGAGGAACACATCGAGTTCCTCGCCAGACCCACCGTCTCCCCAGCGCAGACCTCGTGCGCACCCGCCCCGCGCCGGTGGGAGAGACCCGACCGGTGCCAGAGGAGGGCGAGCGGGTCATCTTCCACTCGCACCTCATGCGCGGCCTGGGGCTGCCGGCGAGCGGTTTCTTCCGCTCATTCTTGGAGTTTCACAGCCTTCAACCACACCACCTTACTCCAAATACAGTGGTGTTGCTCTCCGCCTTCGCCACTCTGTGCGAAGGTTTCCTCGGCGTTCTCCCCACCCTCGAGCTGTGGGGAGAATTCTTCTCTTCGAAGCTCGGCACGCAAGTCGCCGGCATTCCGGCTCAGTGCGGCACCTACGTCGCGGTGCGGCGCTCGACAGCCGACAACCCCTTTCCTCCCATCTCGCTGATAAAGTCGGTGAAGATGTGGCAGCGCTCATACTTCTACGTGAAGAACCTCTCCACCGGCCATGCCGGGTCAACTGCCGCCCTTCAGCGCTGCCCCCCTAGCTGGGAGGCTCCCGGCTGGTCTCACCGAGTCAGGTCGTGACTCCCTCCGGGCTGCCGCCGTGGCGACTCCGAGTCTTCTTTGCGATCGGAGGGCCTCGTCGGATCGACCTTCGGCCGCCGTGGCGCGCCGAGTCCTCCAGCTCTAAGGCCGGCCTCACTGATCTGTCGGATGGCGGCCTCCGAGACAAGTCGGATGAGCACCAAGGAGATGCCCGCAAGAGGTGGCGAACTTGGTGAACCATATCGCGCCTGCGAGTTCACGGAAGGGCGGCAATTCGGCAGGAGCCATATTCGCGCGACAACCCCCACCGGTGGTAAGTCGCATCTCCTGTAGTTTTGTCTTCTTTGCGGCCGACTCGGCTTCTAACTCTTGTTGGTTTCTTGGCTAGAACCCCTCATGGAGCCTGCAGCGGCGCCACGAGACAGCCCAGCAGTATGTCACGATCGCGCGGACAGCGATGTCGGCGACCCGACTTGGGGCGGCGGCGATGAAGCCGACGCTTGAAGGCGGCGAGAGAAGAAGCGGCAGACGGCGGCTTGACCCTCGGCCACCTTCACCGGCGGCTCGATAGCGGCGCCGACGGGAAGTCGCCCGCCCACTAGCCAAAGCCGGCTGGCCAGCAAAGCGGCGTGAAGAAGCGTCACGCCGGGCGAAAGTGCGCCCCGGCAAATTGAAAAAGCTCAAAGGCGCCGCGCGAAAAGCAGGAGGCGGCCGCGAAGGCCAACCGCTTCCAAAGGGAAGTGAGAAGGTCGCCGCAAGTCTCAGTGTAAGTCTTTATGCCTTTCATTTTCCTTCGTTGAGTCTTGTCCGAGTTTTCCTTTATTCTCCCCCATTCTTCTTCAGGGCCCCCCTCTCCCTTGAGAGAGTCACCGTCCCCTCTGTCATGGGGTCGGCAGAGACGTCTGCCAACACTCGGCGGGCCGATCCCGCTGCCGACCTCTAGGAGGCGACAGGCGAAGCAGCAGGAGAAGCTTGACGAGGAGGAGGCCGACCGCTGGAGAAAGGCGCAGGCCAGAAAGCGCCGCCAAGCGCCTAGAAAAGCCTGGAGGCGCGCGAAGCCGCCCTTGCGGCGAAATGGCATGCTGAGGAGGCCGCGCGTCACCGATCGGCGATGCTCGTCCCCCCATTGTCGTCGGTGCCGCCGCCTCCGGAGTTCACGGGGCAGACCGGAGAGGTCGGCACCGAGAACCCCCTTGTGGAGGAGGGCGGCGAGGCTTCTAGCTCGGACACCCTCGTGCCGCCACCGCCGCCTCCGCCACCATCTGGGAGACCGCACGGCAAACAGCCGGTGGGCCAGTCGGAGCCGCCGACTGCGGAAGAGGCTGGGGCGCGGCTGCTTCTTCAAGTCGTCACGCTGGTGCGCCGCCGTCTTGAGAGGTCGACCTCGGCGCCGCGACCTCGGGAAACCGGCACCGCCAGCTCGGCGACCCTGGACGTCGAGGCCTCCAGTGCCGCGCCCACCGGGTGGTTGCGCGGAGGTGGCACCGGACCGCTGAACCAAGCGCTCCTGGACATCCAGGTGAAGCTGCGCGCTGAAAGCGACGCCCTTCAAGTCTGCACCAGGCGCATCGCGCCACGGACATCTGTAAGTATGTTTTCTTCTTCTTCGATTCTTGTTTTTCTCTGTGAGAAGTGCGCCCAGCTCCTGCTGAGTGTAATCCCGAGTTCGGGCGGCTCTTTGGCGGCGGTTGAACTCCTAGCAGTTCGAATCTGACTTTGTCTTTATTGGCTTCTTGTAGGAGTATCATAACCTCCGCGCCACTGCCTTCAACCGCAATGTTGAGGAGTTGAACAAGCGGACAGCCGACTTGGCTGAAAGCCGGGGTAAGCTCTTTTCTTTCTTCTTCGTGGGGGCGCGCTGGCGCTTCCATGGCTGTAATCCCAAGATTGGGGCGATCATTGGCGATCGGGCGGATCTTCCGACGATCTACCTTCTTGACGACTTACTTGTCTCTTCTTTTCGTTCTTGAGCGCCAGCGCGCTCTTGAGAACATCTGGGCGAGGCCAATACCGCTCGGCGTGCCAAGGAGGAGGAGTCGGCAAGCTCGCCAAAAGCGTGACTTCTTGGCAGCCTTGTTGGCAGCGAAGAGCTGCTCTAGAAGGCCTGAGGGCGAGGCCAAGGCAGGAGGCGCTCTCATGGCCAAGTTCGAGAGCGGCGCTCGCTGGACCGATAGGGAGGCGATCCTGACTTCCGGCTACCACGAGATTGAGGACATCGTTGATGGTAAGTTTCTTTCGTTTCTTCGGGCTTCCGACTATGCGTCAGGCCAACTTCTGATTTTTTTGACTTTCTTCTTTTTTATCTTGGCGGACTTCTTTCCTGGTCATTCACAGGCAGTCCCTCTGGCCATCGAGGCTGCTCGAGAGACGCGAAGGGCGAAGGGTGAGGAGGTCGCCGCTAATGCCCCGAACCATCGACGAGCAGCTCCACGAGCATTGAAGCCCATCTTCGTCGGCTCACGGCTGCTGCGCCCGCTTCAGCGTCTGCGCCCAGTGATTACACCATGGCGGTTATCTGCGGCTCTGCGCGCGCCCGGTCGGACCGCCGATTGGCTGGAAGTCGCCGCCGGCCGTCTTGAGGCTTGGAAGGGCTCCTCGGCCCGGGCCGGAGCATGCCGGGCCTTGGAGTTCATCAAGGCGTGGTATCCAGGGCTGGACCTAGACTGCCTGGCCGCGTTCCGGTCAGAGGCCCAGGCCGAGCTGGAGTCCGTGGAGGGCGCCCTTGTCGAGCGCGCATCGGCCATCGCCGAGTACATGGATACCAGTGTCTTCGTGCCCGAGCGAGCTGAAGGCGGTGAGGAAGTGCCGCCAAACTGGTTTGGGATGAACCCGGAGTATGGCGAAGACTCGGCGGAGGTGATCGACTCCAGCACCGACGGAGCAGGCGGCCAACCTCAGCTCGATCGCGCCTCCAGCAACGAGCCGCGTGGAGACAAGGCGACTGCCGCCGGAGGCGACCAAACCGAGACCGCCTAGCTGACTGCCCCGGCGCCTGACACCGCCGTCTCCTCCGATCCTCCGGCCCCGGAGGCCGCCTCCTAGGCTGCTTTTTCCGCCTCTGTTTATCTGTCTTTAGTAATCTTTTGAAAACTTGTTAGGTTCGAACAGTTCCACCCGCGGGGTGTATCCTGAACTTCTATTCAAAAATTCGGCCAAGGGCCTATGTAAATATTTATCCGATTTCCACCTTTCCTTGCTTATTGCTCTTTAGGCTTTTTCCTTTGCCGCCTTCCTTTAGTTGCTGCCTTGCCAGCTGGACAGCCGCTCTATGGACTGTCGCTGGGTCAAGTGCTTGGCTACCTCGGGAAGGCAAGTACTTGGCCGTTTAGAGTTTCTTTAGCAAGTCGGCTAGAAAGCGACAGGTCAACTATCCAAGAGTCGGCCGTCTTTGATAGAAGCTAAGATGGCAAGCCGACTACTCATGAGTCGGCTCTGCAGAGAGAGGCTGGGAGCCGGCTTGAGCTATGCATACGCTTTAGGTCCTTAGCCATTTTTTCGTGTGTGCGCTCGTTCTTGCTTGTTCTCCGCCTACCAACAGTCACTCTGCAAGCTGCAGCTTTCGACAGGAGATGGCTTGAGCGCAACACACTACTTGTCCGACTGCAGGAAGCATTTCATAGCGCAAGACGGCAAGTCCTCGGGCCGACTAGTTGGACCCGGTGCCAAACGGTATGATAAAAAGAGTAGCATATTCGGAAGCGTGATTCTTATAGGTAGATGCGGAGAAGTAAACGCCACTGGGTCTGGCCTAAGCAGCCTGGGGATAATGCAGCCCAAGGGGCGCTCCCAACAAAGCAGATGAAAAACATAAGCAAAACGGATACATGCCGCAAGGACGGACCCACGCGGCCTGGGAATGATGCGGCCCTACGGGCACTCCCAGCTGAAGTGAAAACTTGAAAAGATGTCACCTGATACCATTGCAGAGCGAGTGTCGGAGTAGCTGTCGATGCACAGTGAAGCAGCCAACCCTCACGAGCCCTCGGAGCCCTGAGCCTCGGGAGGTTCTGAGGGTCCGGGCGGCTCCTCGAGGTCCATCTCCATCACCTCCAGGAACGCGTGGTGCCTGGCCACCTGAGCTTCCAGGATGCTTCTCATCGAGCGCTGGTGGGCAGCAGCCGCGTTCGGCAGGCTGAAGGGCATGCGAACGTAGTTGTGAGGCGGACCCTCTCAGTGCCCCACACGTGAAGGCCAGAGGCGCTCCTGAGATGCGGCTCGATTGAGCCCCGGTATGTCGATGCAGACACGCAGCACACCATCCTTGCCGGGATGTGGGGCTACAGCGGGTAGGCGGCGACTGCCACGCATGACTCTTGACTCCTGTAGCTCCTGAATGTTCCTCGCGATGAACTCCTGGGGGTTTTGCCTTCCTTGCCTTATACCTTCCTGAGGGAAACATGCCTTGAAGCACGCCTCCAAGTGGTGCCCGAGCGCCTCCCTCGTGACCTTGGCGAGGTCGGTGGCCCTTCAGGAGAGAGCCCCGAGCCTGCCGAGGAGGCGCCGAGGCGCCTTCCTATCTGACAGAGGTGGCGCCCCTTGAATGGGCGCGGATCTGACCATAGCGCCTCCGGAGGGGCCTTCCTCGTGAGTTTCTGGGCCAGGTGAAGCCTTCTTCTTCTTAGGAACTGCCTCGGGGAGCCTCCCGCTCCTATGATCTGGGTCTTCGATTGCCGCGCCCTGGAAGGCATGCTCAAGGGAACACACTGCATCCCTTTCCTCGCAAGGCACTGTGATGATTCCACCGCTTCCTGGCATCTTGAGGACATTGTAGCCATGGTGAGTCACTGCCATGAACTTGGCCAGAGCTGGGTACCCGAGGATGGCATTGTATGGCAGGCGGATGTGAGCGACGTCGAAGTCAATGAGCTCGGTGCGGTAATTGTTGTGCTGCCGAAAGGTGACGGGAAGATGAACTTGCCCTATTGGAACAGTGGAACCATCAATGACTCCTGAGAAAGGCTTGGTCGGCTGAAGCTGATCGTATGGCACTTGGAGATTGTTGAACGTCTCGACGGACAGGACGTTGAGCCCAGCCCCGCCGTCTATGAGGGTCCTGGTGACTTGCACATTGCTGATGACTGGGGAACAAAGCATCGGGAGGACTCTGGCTGTTGCTGCACACTTGAGCTGATCCGCTGAGCTGAACGTGATAGCGCACGTGGACCACCTGAGTGGGCGCATGGCCTCAAGCTTGGGGAGGACTGCATTCACCTCGCGAGCGAACTGCTTGAAGATGCGCTGAGAGGTTGGGGCCTGGGCGCCGCCCAGGATGCAGGCGATTGCGTGCGGCTCCCGGAAGCCCCTAGCCCCCTCGTCCTGGTGATGGTCTTCATTCCTCCTTGGCGGTGGTGGCAGAGGAGGGAGGCCTGCGTTGCCTTGAGGGCGGTCCTCACAAGCTGATCCCTCCAACCCCCTCGCGAGGCTGGTCCTGCCAGCGGTCCTCGCGAGGCCGGTCACTCCACCCTTGGCGAGGGCCACGGTCTTCCCATCATCCTCCACCTCTTCCTCCTCCTCGGCCATAGCCCCGGTCGTTGCGGTCGGGGCGTCGGCCGATACGTCCATCTCGCACGACCCTGAGCTCCTGACATTAGTTGGTGTTGTGTGTGTGGAGGTCGTGGTACACGCAGTACCGGCTGCCCTTAGATGACTCAGGTTGATCTCTGCCTTGCTTGGTGTCTGGCTCTGCTGCGAGCACAGCAGCCCCCTTGCGCTTCACGTCCTTGACCTTGGGCTTCTTCTCTTCTAGGTCGGCAGCCGGGAGCTCGAGAAGGGAGAGGCGCCCTTCCTCAGCCCTAGCGCACTTGGTAGCCAGGTTGAACAGCTCCAGCGATGTGCACAGGTCTTCATGGATTGCTAGCTCCTCTTTCATCTTGATGTCACGCACGCCGTCGGAGAAGGCTGAAATGATGGCCTCCTCAGTCACCTTGGGAATCTTGAGGCGGGCGTCGTTGAGGCGCTGGATGTACTTCTGCAGGGTCTCTCCCGGCTGTTGCTTGATGCGGCGCAGGTCGCTCATAGCCGGGGGCCGGTCGCGAGTACCTTGGAAGTTGGCGATGAAGCGGGTGCGCATTTCGTCCCAGGAGGAGATCGTGCCTGGGGCCAGGTTCAGGAGCCAGGTGCGGGCGCCGTCCTTGAGTGACATGGAAAACCAATTCTCCATGACCTTCTCGTCTCCGTTGGCGGCCTCGATGCCCAACTCGTAGAGCTGGAGGAACTCCACGGGGTCCGCAGTGCCGTCGTAGCGCGGAGGCAGGTCTGGCTTGAACTTGCCAGGTCACGCGATGCTACGCAGCTCGAAGGTGAAAGTGCGGCAGCCTGCAGTGGCCACCAGAGCTCTCCGCTGAGGTGGGGCTTGCTCCTGGGGATTCCCACGCGCCGCTGCCTAGAGCAGCGCTGGGTCTTGGCGTGGCGGTGCAGGGATGCGGTCATGGCGCACCGGTGCTGGGAGCACGCGAGCACCTTCTTGGGAGCGAGGGATCTCTTGGCAGCTCCTTTCTTGTTGCGCAGGCGCCGGACGCGGCGGGTCTCAACCCGGGGCCGCGCGCCTTGGAGCCAAGGCGCCTTCTTGGGGAGGAGGTGGTGGAGGCACCTCTTGCTCCTCGCCTCCTGCGTAGGATGGAGGGCGAGGCAGCGAGAGGGACGGCATGGGAGAGCCCCTTGCGGCGCTGACGAGCTTGGTGATGCGGCCGAGCCAGTCCTCGTAGAGGTCGTCGACTGGGCAGTAGTGCAGGAGCTCACGCGCCAGGAGCAGCATGGCGTGCGCGTCCGTGGGGGCGCGACGGGCATGGGACGATGAACCAGTTGGAGTCAGCGATGGGGTGGCGGTGCGGCCATCACGTCACACCGAAGGATGCAGGGACGAGGCCTGCTGCTCGTTCCCCGCCGGACCGGTGGCGGCGTTGGCGGCAGGCAACAGAGAACGACAGGGGCGTCCGCCAACACGCGCCGTCTGGGCGACGTGGGTGGCGAGAGCAGCCCGACGCTCGGCGCGGGCTCGGCGAGCGTCAGCCATGGTCACGGCGGAAGATCAGACATGACTAGCGGGAGAAAGATTCCGGCGCACCCCTACCTAGCGTGCGAAATGTCGGATTTCAGGTTCTGGCAGACCCTTGAGGTTCGAACACTGGGGTGCGCACGAAGATCTCTCCTCTACCATCTCACGTCTCTAAGTCTCGCAAAGATCTAGGCAAGAAAGATGAACACACAAGGAACACGAAATTTATACTGGTTCAGGCCACCATTGTGGTGTAATACCCTACTCCAATGTGTGGTGTGGTGGATTGCCTCTGGGGCTGATGATGAACAGTACAAAGGGAGAACAGCCTCGCGAGGGGCTGTTCTTGAGCTGGTGCGGTGAATTGCTTGGGCGAGTTCAGTCGCTTCTCTCTCTCTCTCTGGTCGATCTCTAGATGATCTAGATCTCTCCCGACCTTGTGGTGGCTAGTCCTATTTATAGGCGGAGGCCCCTGGGCCTCTCCCAAAATAATGAGCGGGAAGGGCGCCAACAATTGGCCATTTTGAAGGGGAACATCTGGTACACTTATCCTGACTAAAGTTGGTCTTCGGCTGCCAAAGGCTCTGACGGTGACGCCCCCTGGGCTCCACGATGACCTCCATCCTGTCGTTCTACTGGTCTTGGTCTTGTTGCACCGAAACGGTAAACTTTGCCTAATGCCTTGGCATGTGCTTGCCCCTTTGCACCGAAAGGGAAACAAGGACACTGCGAAGGCCGGCGCCCACCTGGCGCCCGCTTGGTCCTCGATCTTCATGGATTGCGTCACGTGCCCCTCGGGAGGTGCCCTGCCTTGATCTCTCTGCCTCCTCGCGAGCCTGCCTGAGGAGGCAGCTCCTGAGGAAGCTCCCTGTCATCCGCCCCGCGAGGCTTGGCCCCTCGCAAGGGTCTTGAGCTTGAGTTGATGGAGCTAGGCTGCATTGGGCCCCCACTTGAGCCATGCCGCAGGACGCAGGCAGGCAAATCTGGGGACCCCCGTTCCCAGAACGCCGACAGCAGCGTAGTGGGCGAGGATGAGGTCACGCAGCTCCTCCCAGGAGGCCACAAGCCGTTGGCAGGTGGAGCAGCCACATGCGCGGAACGCCGGTGAGGGCCATGGGAAGCCAGTTGGCCATAACCTTGTCGTCGCCCCCGACTTTGAGGACGGTCTCCTCATACGCCAGCAGGAAAACCACCGGATCCTTCACGCCGTTGTAGAGTGGCGGCATCTCTGGCTTGAACTTGCGCTACCACTACACCTGTCGCAAGGCGGGGGCCAAGGCTTGGTGCCCCCTAGCCCCAGCGCTGGCATCGGCCGGTGGAGCGGGCCACGCGTTGCCCGCCATGAGGGCAAAGCGCGGTGTTGATGGAGAGCAGGTCGACAGAAGGAGAGCTCCGGCGCACCCCTACCTGGCATGCCAAATGTCGGATATCGGGTTTCGGCAAAACCCTTAAGGTTCAAACTCTGGGGTGCGCACGAAGATCTTCTCCCTACCGATCTATGCCCAAAGCGTCGCCACGAGTCTAAGCTACACGATGAACAACACAATGGACACAAGGTTTATACTAGTTCGGGCCACCGTTGTGGTGTAATACCCTAATCCAGTGTGTGGTGTGGTGGATTGTCTCTGGGGCTGATGATGAACAATACAGAGGAAGAACTGCCTCGCGAGGGGTGTTCTTGAGCTGGTGTGGTGTTCTACTTGGAAAGGATTCGATCCAGCTCTCGGTCCGATCTCTCCCTCTCTATGGTGGTGGCTATCTCTATTTATAGGGGCCCTGGTCCTCTTCCCAAATATTGAGCGGGAAGGGAGCCAACAACGGCCATTTTGAATGGGGACAGCTAGTACAAGTTATCCTGACTAAAGTTGGTCTTCGACTGCCAAAGGCACTGGCGATGACGCCGTCTTGGGCTCCACGATGATCTCCATCCTGCCGTCCTGCTGGTCTTAGTCTCGTTGCACCAATAGGGAAACCTTTGCTTGATGCCTCGGTACTCCGCGCCTGCGCTTGCCCCCTTTGCACCAAAGAGGAAACAAGGACACTGCGCTAGCTGGCGCCCGCCTGGTCTCGATCGTCATGGCTTGCGTAATGAGCACCTCGCAAGGTACTCCTTGCCTTGATCTCTCCGCCTCCTTGCGAACCTGCCTGGTGAGACCGCCCCTGAGGAAGCCTTGGGTCGTCCGCCCCGCGAGGCTTGGCCCCTCGTGAGGGTGTTGAGCTTGGGTTGATGTAGACGGGCCGTACTGGGTCACTGCTTGAGCCACGCCGCAGGCCGCAGGCAGGCAAGGCTGGGGACCCCCGTTCCCAGAACGCCAACAATCATCTCCACATTTGTAATCATAAGCTGCATTTTTCATTTGTGCGCATAAGTTTTATATCATCTTGGAGTACACTTTGGGTACTAATATTATGTTATATGCTCAATGAAGAGTTCGTCCATTGATAGCCTATCAATGCTGCTGGATTCTGTCAAGATCTTATATATCGGAATGTTTAGTTTGATCTAAACATAATTATTGGCTTACTGCGATGCTTTCGATCTCTGGAGAATTTATATATAGAGGTGATGATTTCATGCACATTGATAGCCCGCATATATTGTACTAGAATTACCCGTTCAGCTGTCATTCTTTCTACATACTCTTTTTTCAGACCTTAACTGTTTTCAATCTTCATGTCTACTTAGGCACAACCACATGGAGCAAAACATATAACCAATCGGTGGCGTAATAAGCACCAGGATTTTCTCAGATCTCATGACATTCGTTTGAGGACAATAACTATGGAAGGGTATGCATCCAACCAGGCAAACAAAAGCTTTGTCACATTCTTCCTGTTGAATGCGAGGTTACTATTGTCCATGAGGCTCAAGTTTTACCGCACGAGATTTCTCACGGACGGACACGTTGAAGAGGAAAAAAAGAAGTTTCAGGTGGACAAATGGGCTTCTAAACGTGCCCGGCTTCTATTTACAACAAGTTGTAGTCATCCCGAAATAATTTTATTTTGCACAGGATGTTGATTTTAAGGATCAGACCGATCCATTTGTTTCTGACTGCGAAAACGAGTGGTTGGGTTAGATGTTACTGCCATGTTCAATCTGGGTTTTGTCTAAAAATTTGATGAACAATTAATCCTTGGGCTTTTTGTACCATTTGTAAGCTTGAGTTGCATGTTGTTGCCCTCGTATTCCCCTCCACCTGCCACTACACTGTCGCATCTTCCACAGCTGTTGTTCGTTCCCATCCTAGGCCTTGCCGTCGTTCTCCACCTTGGTTTGCTCGCTGTGCCCGCTGCCGTCTGGCGTTGTCAACATGGTCAGCAACCAAGAGGAATCAGGAGATGACTGTACGTGGAGAGGCTGACAGTAGGGACCCACCAGGGTCATTCATTTCGCAAGCAGGTGCCTTGTTATTACTAGCCAAAAAAACACTTCCTCCTAATTTTTTTGACAACTAGGTCCCACGCTGTTGTCAATGTAGTCAATAAATGAGAAAATTACACAACGAGCGGATAACACTAGGGACCCAGTAGCTCGCCTAGTTGTTTTTTAGTTTCAGAGAGGAAGTTCAACTGCGCGCTGTGTGGGGGCTGTGGCTTGTCTAGCCCACGCTTACGCTTTTATTTAAGCACATGACAAGCCCAGTTGATATATTTTTTCTTTCTGATAGCCTAGTTCTTTTTCTGCAAATCCTTCAAGACGAGGAGGGATGTAAGTAGTAAGAAATGGGATTCCCCAGAAAATGACTGAAATTTCGTGATTAAAAGAGTTCGGACCCCACCAAAATATGCAAAATTTCGTTGAATTTTTTAGCAGTGCCCGGAATATATGGTTTGTAATGCTAATAAAAAGAATATGGGCTTCAAATATGCTTAAGAATTAGCAAATGGGTTGTAAATTATTGGAAATATTGGTTAATGGGTTGTATGTTGTTTTCCACAGATTCAGAGGCTGACTTCTGGGCCTACTAGGTTGACGATGATGCTGTCCTCAAAAATATTTTGACGCGTACGCAAGGCTTTGTCAACTTAGTCAACACAGAGCAGTGATTGTTGGATGTCCATCCAACAGCTGCCGTGCTTCTTCAATCTCTGATCTTCCTGCTCCAGCCGCCCAAACCAACGCCGGCGGGACTGCCTGCTCCCTCCTCCCATGGCTGGCTGTGTTGCCACTAGGACATCCCTCTACCCACCCACACATCCTGTTATTTTCTAGCGATGTCAGCCTCACCCCGCAGATGACCAGTCAGCGCTCGTACTCCCCTCGGCGTGGGCATCTGCTCCAGTGGCTTCACTGGCTCCAGTTCGTTCCCTTCCTGGGCCTCGCCCTCGTCCACCGCGTTTGTGCTCTCGGTGTGGCGAGGTCAACATGGTCAACAAACAACAGCCATCGAAAGAGGCTGACAGTAGGGGCCCACACAAGGAAATGCCTCCTTATTACACACAAAATAATGATTCCTCCACCTGACAGCTGGGACCTATCAGAGGGTCCTCTGTATTTTGTGAAAAAACGTTCCCCCCCACTGTCAGCTGGACCCACTAGCTATATCTTTGCACTCAAGGAAGTGCCTCCTTATTACGCACAAAAAAATGAGTACTCCCCCTGCTAGCTGGGACCCACCTTGGTGGGAGGCTGACTTGTGGGCCTACTAAGTTGACGAGGACGGAGGGCGTTGTCAACTTAGTCAATATGAACGATTCTAGCTCCAGTGACCGTACGATGTCCATCCAATGACCGTAGTGCTTCTTCAACCTCTGGTCTTCTTACTCCAGCCGCCCAAAGCAGCACTGGTCGTGCCGCATGCTCCTGACTCCCGTGGCCGGTTGTGCTGCCGTGGAGGCCTCACCGCCCCCTACTATTCCCACCGCTGGCCAGGCCCTTCGGTAACGACAGCCTCACACCACGGCCGAACCAGTGAACCCTCGTACTCCTCTCGCATGGGCTTCCACTGTCACGTCTTCCCTGGCTCCGCGTCATCCCCTTCATAGGCCTCACTGTCCTCCACCGCCCTGGTGCTCTAGGCGCGGCGTGGTCAACTTGGTCAAGGAACAACTTCCATCGGAAGAGTACTATATGTGGAGAGGCTGACAGCTGGGTCCACGGCGGCCGCAAGGAAGTGCCTCCTTATTACGCGCAAAATAATTATTCCTCCACCTGACAGCAGGGACCCACCAGACGGGCCACCATATTTCGTGAAAAAAACATTTCCCCCCTGACTGCTGGGACCCACCAGCAACATCTTCACATGCAAGGAGTGCGTCCATACTATGGGCAAAAAAATGATTCGCCCCCCTGACTGCTGGGACCCACCAGCTACATCTTCGCACGCAAGGAAGTGCGTGACAGTCAGGACCCACCTAGTTGAAGTGTACATAGAGTTGTCATTCTGGTCGCGAACGTGTACGTAGTCGATGTAGAGGCGCGCATGTGTCGTAGTAGAGGCACACACGTGTCGTAGTAGAGGCGCGCACATAGCATGTACACGTACGTACAGCGGCCAGGGTGCAAGATAGAAAACACAGCCACGTACATACATGCGGGCAGGGTCTCGAACGCCTACTAGCGCATACGTACGGCCAGGGCTCATGTACATGGCTGGGTTGGAACGGAGAAACTGTGTCTTCGTCGTGTTCATGGGGAGGCAACAGAATACGCCGTGTTCATCGGGAGGCAACGGAACGCGTGGGAGCCAACCGGCTTGGACGGAATAGCCGATGAAAACTAGCCCTGGCATACCACAGAACGGACGAAACGGCCTTGTGTTCGACCGGCCACGTTCGAAACAGGATCCTGTTCATCGGGAGGGGTCTGGCGTACCGCAAAACAAAGGAAACAGACTTCTGTTGGACCTCCTACGGTCGAAACGGTGTCCTGTTGATAGGGAGGGGTGTGGCGTACCGCAAAACAGAGGAAACAGACTTGTGTTGGAGCGCTACGGTCAAAACAGGGGTCCTGTCCATCGGGACGGGTATGGCGTACCGCAAAATGGGACTCCACGGGATATTGTTCATCTCCACCGTCGACCTCCTCCAGCCTCCATGGGCTACTATTCATCCACCATCGACCTCCTCCAGCCTCCACCCGCGACTGTTCATCCACGGGCTCCTGTTCATCCAGCCTCCACCACGCGCTACTCCACCGGCTACTGTTCAACCAGCCCTCTCCATGGGCTACTGTTCAACCACCCCTCCATGGGCTACTGTTCATCCAGCCCTCCACCGGCTACTGTTCAACCAGCCCTCCATGTGGTCGTCCTGTTCATCCAGCCCTCCACGGGGTCCTGTTCATCCAGCCCCAACCGGCTCGATCAGGGTCCTGTACATCCAGAGGCAACACCTGAAGGAAATATGCCCTAGAGGCAATAATAAAGTTATTATTTATTTCCTCATATCATGATAAATGTTTATTATTCATGCTAGAATTGTATTAACCGGAAACATAATACATGTGTGAATACATAGACAAACATAGTGTCACTAGTATGCCTCTACTTGACTAGCTCGTGAATCAAAGATGGTTAAGTTTCCTAGCCATGGACAAAAGAGTTGTCATTTGATTAACGGGATCACATCATTAGAAGAATGATGTGATTGACTTGACCCATTCCATTAGCATAGCACTTGATCGTTTAGTATGTTGCTATTGCTTTCTTCGTGACTTATACATGTTCCTGTAACTATGAGAATTATGCAACTCCCGTTTACCGGAGGAACACTTTGTGTGCTACCAAATGTCACAACGTAACTGGGTGATTATAAAGGTGCTCTACAGGTGTCTCCGAAGGTACATGTTGGGTTGGCGTATTTCGAGATTAGGTTTTGTCACTCCGATTGCGAAGAGGTATCTCGGGCCCTCTCGGTAATACTCATCACCTAAGCCTTGCAAGCATGTAAATAATGAGTTAGTTATGAGATGGCGTATTACGGAGCGAGTAAAGAGACTTGCGATGCGAGATTGAACTAGGTATTGGATACCGACGATCAAATCTCGGGCAAGTAACTATACCAATGACAAAAGGAACAAAGTATGTTGTTATGCGGTTTGACCGATAAAGATCTTCGTAGAATATGTAGGAACCAATATGGGCATCCAGGTCCCACTATTGGTTATTGACCGAGAATGGTTTTAGGTCATGTCTACATAGTTCTCGAACCCGTAGGGTCCCTGACGCTTAACGTTTCGATGACAATTTTATTATGAGTTTATAAGTTTTGATGTACGAAGTTTGTTGAGTCCGGATGTGATCACGGACATAACGAGGAGTCTCGGAATGGTCGAGACATAAAGATTGATATATTGGAAGCCTATATTTGGACATCGGAATGGTTAGGGTGAAATCGGCATTTCTAGAGAGTCAGGGAGGTTACGGAACCCCGGGAGGTTAATGGGCCTACATGGGCCAAGAGGGAGAAGAGGAAGGAGCAAGGAGGGCGCGCTCCCCCTCTAGTCCGAATAGGACAAGGGAAGGGGCGGGCCCCCTTTCCTTCTCCTCCTCCCTCTTTCCTCCTTCTCTCCTACTCCAACTTGGAAAGGGGAGTCCTACTCCGGTGGGAGTAGGACTCCCCCCTGGCGCGCCCCTTAGGCGGCCTCCTCCCCTTGGCTCCTTTATATCACGGGGCGGGGGCACCCCATCACACACAAGTTGATCTACGGATCGTTCCTTAGCCGTGTGCGGTGCCCCTTCCACCATATTCCACCTCGGTCATATCGTCGAAGCTTAGGCTAAGCCTGCGCCGGTAGAACATCAAGATCGTCACCACGCCGTCGTGCTGACGGAACTCTCCCTCGACACTCAGCTGGATCGGAGTTTGAGGGACGTCATCGAGCTCAACGTGTGCTGAACTCGGAGGCTCCGTACGTTCGGTGCTTGGATCGGTCGGATCGTGAAGACGTACGACTACATCAACCGCGTTGTGATAACGCTTCCGCTTACGGTCTATGAGGGTACGTGGACGAACACTCTCCCCTCTCGTTGCTATATCATCACCATGATCTTGCGGGTGCATAGGAATTTTTTGAAATTACTACGTTCCCCAATGATGGCATCGAGCCTAGGTTTTATCGTTGATGTTATATGCACGAGTAGAACACAAGTGAGTTGTGGGCGATATAAGTCATCTGCCTACCAGCATGTCATACTTTGGTTCGATGGTATTGTGAGATGAAGCGGCCGGACCGACATTACGCGTGACGCTTACGCGAGACTGGTTTCAGCGCGTTACGAGCACTCGTGCTTAAAGGTGGCTGGCGGGTGTCTGTCTCTCTCACTTTAGTTGAACCGAGTG
The DNA here is from genome assembly GCA_021437245.1 of Aegilops speltoides. Taxonomy (NCBI): domain Eukaryota; kingdom Viridiplantae; phylum Streptophyta; class Magnoliopsida; order Poales; family Poaceae; genus Aegilops; species Aegilops speltoides. Next base: position 485,258,044 of record CM038142.1, on the reverse strand, counting down.
TGACTCGCCCGGTCCTTGTGAAGGTTAAAGCGAGTCTATTTGACAAACTATCGTTGTGGTTTTGATGCATAGGTAAGAACGGTTCTTGCTAAGCCCGTAGCAGCCACGTAAAACTTGCAACAACAAAGTAGACGACGTCTAACTTGTTTTTGCAGGGCATGTTGTGATGTGATATGGTCAAGACGTGATGAGATATAAGTTTTTGTATGAGATGATCATGTTTTGTTGAAGTTATCGGCAACTGGCAGAAGCCCTATGGTTGTCTCTTTGTTGCATAAGATGCAAGTGCCAAATAATTGCTTTACTTTATCGCTATGCGATAGCAATAGTTGCAAGAGCAATAGTTGGCGAGACGACCATGTGACGACACATTGATATAGATCAAGATGATGAAGATCATGGTGTCGTGCCGGTAACGATAAAGATCATGGCAATGCTTCGGAGATGGAGATCACAAGCACAAGATGATGATGGCCATATCATATCACTTATATTGATTGCTTGTGATGTTTATCCTTTATGCATCTTACCTTGCTTTGATTGACGGTAGCATTTTAAGATGACATCTCACTAAAATTATCAAGAAGTGTTCTCCCTGAGTATGCACCGTTGCCAAAGTTCGTCGTGCCCAGACACCACGTGATGATCGGGTGTGATAAGCTCTACGTCCATCTACAACGGGTGCAAGCCAGTTTTGCACACGCGAATACTCGAGTTAAACTTGACGAGCCTAGCATATGCAGATATGGCCTCGAACACGGAGACCGAAAGGTCGGCGTGAATCATATAGTAGATATGATCAACATAGTGATGTTCACCATTGAAAACTACTCCATCTCACGTGATGATCGGTTATGGTTTAGTTGATTTGGATCACGTGATCACTTAGATGACTAGAGAGATGTCTGTCTAAGTGGGAGTTCTTAAGTAATAATATTAATTGAACTTAAATTTATCATGAACTTAGTCCTGGTAGTATGTTGCAAATTATGTTGTAAGATCAATAGCTTGCGTTGTTGTTTTCATATGTTTATTTTGATATGTTCCTAGAGAAAATTGTGTTGAAAAATGTTAGTAGCAATGATGCAGATTAGATCCGCGGTCTGATGTTTATCCTCGATCTCGCATGGAAGAATTATGTCCTTAATGCACCGCTAGGTGCAGACCTATTGCAGGGAAGCGGATCTGAGGCGTTATGAGCGTTTGGCTAGCTCAATATGATGACTACTTGATAGTTTTGTGCACCATGCTTTATGGCTTAGAATCGGGACTTCAAAGATGTTTTGAACATCATGGACCATATGAGATGTTCCAGGAATTGAAGTTAATATTTCAAGCAAATACCCGAGTTGAGAGATATGAAGTCTCCAACAAGTTCTATAGCTAAAAGATTGAGGAGAATCGCTCAACTTGTGAGCATGTGCTCAGATTGTCTGGATACTTCAATCACTTGAATCAAGTGGGAGTTAATCTTCCAGATAAGATAGTGATTGACAAAATTCTCTAGTCACCATCACTAAGTTACTAGAACTTCGAGATGAACTATAGTATGCAAGGGATGACGAAAATGATTCCCGAGCTCTTCGTGATGTTGAAATCAACGAAGGTAGAAATCAAGAAAGAGCATCAAGTGTTGATGATTGACAAGACCACTAGTTTCAAGAAAAAGGTCAAAGGGAAAGAAAGGGAACTTCATGTAGAATGGCAAACAAGTTGTCACTCCACGAAGAAGCCCAAAGCTGGACCAAAGCCTGAAGGCGAGTGTTTCTCTTGCAAAGGAAATGGTCCTTTGGAAGTGGAAATGCCCTGAATATTTGGTGGATAAGAAGGATGGCAAAGTGAACTAGGGTATATTTGATATACAGGTTATTGATGTGTGCCTTACTAGTGTTTATAGTAGCCCCTGAGTATTTGATACTTGTTCGGTTGCTAAGATTAGTAACTCGAAACAGGAGTTATAGAATAAACAGAGACTAGTTGAAGGGGAAGTAACGATGAATGTTGGAAGTAGTTCCAAGATTGATATGATCATCATCACACACTCCCTAAACTTTCGGGATAAGTGTTAAACCTAAATAAATGTTATTTAGCGTTTGCATTGAGCATGAATATGATTTGATCATGTTTATTGCGACACGGTTATTCATTTGAAGTTAAAGAATAATTGTTATTCTATTTATATGAATAAGACCTTCGATGGTTATACACCCAATGAAAATAGTTTGTTGGATCTCGATCATAGTGATACACATATTCATAATATTGATGCCAAAAGATGCAAAGTTAATAATGATAGTGCAACTTATTTGTGGCACTGCCATTTGGGTCATATCGGTGTGAAGCGCATGAAGAAACTCCATAAAGATGGATTTTCGGAATCACTTGGTTATGAATCATTTGATGCTTGCGAACCGTGCCTACGGGCAAGATGACTAAAACTCCGTTCTCGGAACAATGGAACAAGCTCTGACTTTTTGGAAATAATACATACCGATGTATGCGATCCAATGAGTGTTGGTGCTCGTGGCAAGTATCGTTATTTTCGACCTTCACAAGATGATTTGAGCAGATATGGGTATATCTACTTGATGAAACATAAGTGCGAAATAGTTGAAAGGTTCAAAGAATTTTAGAGTGAAGTGGAAAAATCATTGTAACAAGAAAATAAAGTTTCTGCGATCGATCATGAGCGAATATTAGAGTTATGAGTTTGGTCTTCAATTAAAACAATGTGGAATAGTTTCACAGCTCATGCCACCTGGAACTCCACAACGTTAAGGTGTGTCTGAATGTCGTAACCGCACTTTATTTGATATGGTGCGATCTATGATGTCTCTTATCAGTTTACCACTATCGTTTTGGGGTTATGCATTAGAGACAGCTGCATTCACATTTAAAATAGAGCACCATCTAAATCCGTTGAGACAACACCGTATGAACTATGGTTTAGCAGTAAACCTAAGCTGTTGTTTCTTAAAGTTTGGGGCTGCGATGCTTATGTAAAAAGTTTCATCCTGATAAGCTCGAACCCAAATCTGAGAAGTGCGTCTTCATAGAATACCCAAAGGAAATTGTTGGGTACACCTTCTATCACAAATCCGAAGGCAAGATATTCGTTGCTAAAATGGATCCTTTCCAGAGAAGGAGTTTCTCTCGAAAGAAGTGAGTGGGAGGAAAGTAGAACTTGATGAGGTAATCGTACTGCTCCCTTATTGGAAAGTAGTTCATCACGAAATCAGTTCTGTGACAAATACACCAATTAGTGAGGAAGCTAATGATATTGATCATGAAACTTCATATCAAGTTACTACAGAACCTCGTAGGTCTTCGAGTAAGATCCGCACAGTGGTGTAGTAATCATGTTCGGAAGTCATCTTACTAGACCATGATGAACCTACGAACTATGAGGAAGCGATGATGAGCCCAGATTCAGCGAAATGGCTCGAGGCCATAAAATCTGAGATATGATCCATGTATGAGAACAAAGTATGGACTTTGATTGACTTGCTCGATGATCGACAAGCCATGTTAAATGAATGGATCTTCAAGAGGAAGGCGGACAGCGATAGTAGTGTTACTATCTACCAAGCTCGACTTGTTGCGAAAGGTTTTCAACAAGTTCAAGGTGTTGAATACGATGAGATTTTCTCACTCGTATCGATGCTTAAGTCTGTCTCGAATCATGTTAGCAATTGCCACATTTTATGAAATCGGCAAATGGATGTCAAAACTGCATTCCTTAATGGATTTATTAAAGAAGAGTTGTATATGATGCAACCGAAGGTTTTGTCAATCCTAAAGGTGCTAACAAAATGTGCAAGCTCCAGCGATCCATCTATGGACTGGTGCAAGCATCTCGGAGTTGGAATATACGCTTTGATAAGTTGATCAAAGCATATAGTTTTATATGGACTTACGATGAAGCTGTATTTACAATAAAGTGAGTGGAACCTTTGCAGCCTTTCGATTAGTATATGTGAGTGACATATTGTTGATCGAAATGATGTAGAATTTTTACGCAAAGCATAAAGGAGTGTTTTAAAGGAGTTCTTTAAAAGGAAAAGACCTCAGTAAAAGCTACTTACATATTGAGCATCAAGATCTATTGAGATAGATCAAGACGCTTGATAAGATTTTCAATGAGTACATACCTTGGCAAGATTTTGAAATAGTTCAAAATAGAACAGTCAAAGAAAGAGTTCTTGCATGTGTTGTAAAGGTATGAAATTGAGTAAGACTCAAATCCTGACCACAGCAAAAAATAGAAAAAGAATGAAAAGTCATTCCCTATGCCTCAGTCATAGGTTCTATAAAGTATGCTATGCTATGTACCAGACCTATTGTATACCTTGCTCTGAATTGGGCAAGGGAGTACAATAGTGATCTAGGAGTAGATCACTGGACATTGGTCAAAAGTTATCCTTAGTAGAATAAGGATATGTTTCTCAATTATGGAGGTGATAAAAGGTTAAATGCGTAAAAGGTTACGCCGATACAAGTTTTGGCACTGATCCAGATGACTCTAAGTCTTAATCTGGATACATATTGAAAGTGGGAGCAATTAGCTAGAGTAGCTCCGTGCAGAGCATTGTTGACATAGATATTTGCAAAATACATACGGCTCTGAATATGACAGACCCGTTGACTAAACTTCTCGCACAAGCAAAACATGATCATACCTTAGTACTCTTTGGGTGTTAATCACATAGTGATGTGAACAAACCCTTTGGGTGTTGATCACATGATGATGTGAACTATGGGTATTAATCATATACAGATATGAATATTGGTGTTAAATCACATGGCGATGTGAACTAGATTATTGACTCTAGTGCAAGTGGGAGACTGAAGGAAATATGTCGTAGAGGCAATAATAAAGTTATTATTTATTTCCTCATATCATGATAAATGTTTATTATTCATGCTAGAATTGTATTAACCGGAAACATAATACATGTGTGAATACATAGACAAACAAAGTGTCACTAGTATGCCTCTACTTGACTAGCTCGTGAATCAAAGATGGTTAAGTTTCCTAGCCATGGACAAAAGAGTTGTCATTTGATTAACGGGATCACATCATTAGAAGAATGATGTGATTGACTTGACCCATTCCGTTAGCCTAGCACTTGACCGTTTAGTATGTTGCTATTGCTTTCTTCATGACTTATACATGTTCCTGTAACTATGAGAATTATGCAACTCCCGCTTACCAGAGGAACACTTTGTGTGCTACCAAAGCGTCTAGCGTAATCGGGTGATTATAAAGGTGCTCTCTGGTGTCTCGAAGGTACATGTTGGGTTGGCGTATTTGAGATTAGGTTTTGTCACTCCGATTGTTGGAGAGGTATCTCTGGGCCCTCTCGGTAATACTCATCACCTAGGCCTTGCAAGCATGTAACTAATGAGTTAGTTATGAGATGGCGTATTTTAACGAGTAAAGAGACTTGCGTAGCGAGATTGAACTAGGTATTGGATACCGACGATCAAATCTCGGGCAAGTAACATACCAATGACAAAAGGAACAAAGTATGTTGTTATGCGGTTTGACCGATAAAGATCTTCGTAGAATATGTAGGAACCAATATGGGCATCCAGGTCCCGCTATTGGTTATTGACCGAGAATGGTTTTAGGTCATGTCTACATAGTTCTCGAACCCGTAGGGTCCGCACGCTTAACGTTTCGATGACAGTTTTATTATGAGTTTATAAGTTTTGATGTACCGAAGTTTGTTCGGAGTCCCGGATGTGATCACGGACATAACGAGGAGTCTCGGAATGGTCGAGACATAAATATTGATATATTGGAAGCCTATATTTGGACATCGGAATGGTTCGGGTGAAATCGGCATTTCTCGAGTATGCAAGGAGGTTACGGAACCCCGGGAGGTTAATGGGCCTACATGGGCCAAGAGGGAGAAGAGGAAGGAGCAAGGAGGGGGCGCACCCTCCCCCTCCTAGTCCGAATAGGACAAGGGAAGGCGGCGCCCCCTTTCCTTCTCCTCCTCCCCTCTTTCCTCCTTCTCTCCTACTCCAACTTGGAAAAGGGGAGTCCTACTCCCGGTGGGAGTAGGACTCCCCCCCTTGGCACGCCCCCTTAGGCCGGCGGCCTCCTCCCCCTTGGCTCCTTTATATACGGGGGCGGGGGGCACCCCATACACACACAAGTTGATCTATGGATCGTTCCTTAGCCGTGTGCGGTGCCCCTTCCACCATATTCCACCTCGGTCATATCGTCATGAAGCTTAGGCGAAGCCTCGCGCCGTAGAACATCAAGATCGTCACCTGCCGTCGTCTTGTGGAACTCTCCCTCGACACTCGGCTGGATCGGAGTTCGAGGGACGTCATTGAGCTGAGCGTGTCTGAACTCGGAGGCTCCGTGACGTTCGGTGCTTGGATCGGTCGGATCATGAAGACGTACGACTACATCAACCGCGTTGTGATAACGCTTCCGCTTACGGTCTACGAGGGTACGTGGACGAACACTCTCCCCTCTCGTTGCTATATCATCACCATGATCTTGCGGGTGCATAGGAAATTTTTTGAAATTACTACGTTCCCCAACAACACCATGGGGTCCTGTTCATCCACCCCCACCGGGATCTGTTCATCCAACCCCCCCCCCCAACAACTCTCACTATTCATCAAGGGAAGGAGGCAGTAGGGTTTGATCGGCTTCAGTTAGCAGCAGTAGCGAAGGAATCACTCGGGTTCAGTAACGTAGCTAGTGCAATTGCTCGGGTTTAGTTAGAGCCCAACCCCTTGCTCGGGTTCAGTTAGAGCCCAATGCCTCGCACACACGCGCGTACGTGTACGAGAGAAACGCGCATCGCTCCGCCCCCGACCACCCACCGTAACCGGGAACTCCCCGAAATTTTCCTCGCCCTCGCTTCTACCACGATTTTTTTTTCGTCATGGACGGCACAAAGAATGTCATGCAGTTGCTCTCCGGCCCGCCCAGGACAAAAAGCCCATTTTCTGTCATGATTTTTTCATAGAAGTAGGAGCCCACCACATCTCTGATGATACTGGTTTTTATCACAATTATCGTCATAGAAGTGTCATAAGTATGACAGAAAAAAAATTGTTCGGCCCAAAATGTCACGGATGTGTCTTTTTTTAGTAGTGTCCACCGACAGGCATGCAACTAGTTTTGCATAAAGATGGCTGGCAGGTGTCTGTTTCTCCAACTTTATTTGAATCAAATTTGACTGCGGCCAGTCCTTGTTGAAGGTTAAAACAGCAAACCTGATAAATCACCGTTGTGTTTTTGTGCCGTAGGTAAGAACGGTTCTGGCTAGAAGCCCGTAGCAGCCACCTAAAACTTGCAACAATAAAGTAGAGGACGTCCAACTAGTTTTGAAGGGCATGTTGTGATGTGATATGGTCAAGACATGATGTGATATATGTTGTTGTATGAGATGATCATGTTTTGTAGAAGTTATCGGCAACTGGTAGGAGCCTTATGGTTGTCGCTTTATTGTATGAAATGCAAACGCCATGTAATTGCTTTACTTTATCACTAAGCGGTAGTGATAGTTGTAGAGGCAATAGTTGGCGAGACGACAACGACACTATGATGGAGATCAAGGTGTCGAGCCGGTGACGATGGAGATCATGACGTTGCTTTGGAGATGGAGATCAAAAGGACAAGATGATGATGGCCATATCATGTCACATTTTTTGATTGCATGTGATGTTTATCTTTATGCATCTTATTTTGCTTAGTACGGCGGTAGCATTATAAGATGACCCATTAACTAAATTTCAAGGTATAAGTGTTCTCCCTGAGTATTCACTGTTGCGAAAGTTCTTCGTGCTGAGACACCATGTAATGATCGGGTGTGATAGGCTCTATGTTCACATACGATGGGTGTAAGGCAGTTTTGCACATGCGTAATACTCGGGTTAAACTTGACGAGCCTAGCATGTACAGACATGGCCTCGGAACACTGGAGACTGAAAGGTCGAACGTGAATCATATAGTAGATATGATCAACATAGAGATGTTCACCATTGATGACTACTCCATTTCACGTGATGATCGGACATGGTTTAGTTGATTTGGATCACGTATCATTTAGATGACTTGACGGATGTCTATCTAAGTGGGAGTTCTTAAGTAATTTTATTAATTGAACTTTTATTTATCATGAACTTAGTCCTGATACTATTTGCAAATTATGTTGTAGATCAATAGCTTGTGTTGTAGCTCCCCTATGTTTTTTGATATGTTCCTAGAGAAAACTAAGTTGAAAGTAGCAATGATGCGGATTGGGTCCGTGATCTGAGGATTATCCTCATTGCTGCACAGAAGAATTATGTCCTTGATGCACCGTTAGGTGACAAACCTATTGCAGGAGCAAATGCAGACGTTATGAATGTTTGGCAAAGCTCAATATGATGACTACTTGATAGTTTAGTGCACCATGCTTTACGGCTTAGAACCGGGACTTCAAAAACATTTTGAACGCCGTGAAGCATATGAGATGTTCCAAGAGCTGAAATTGGTATTTCAGGCTCATGCCCGTGTCGAGAGGTATGAGACCTCTGACAAGTACTTCGCCTACAAGATGGAGGAGAATAGCTCAACCAGTGAGCATGTGCTCAAAATGTCTGAGTAATACAATCGCTTGAATCAAGTGGGAGTTAATCTTCCAAATAAGATAGTGATTGACAGAGTTCTCTAGTCACTATCACCAAGTTACTAGAACTTCGTGATGAACTATAATATGCAAGGGATGACGAAAATGATTCCCGAGCTCTTCGTGATGCTGAAATCGACGAAGGTCGAAATCAAGAAAGAGCATCAAGTGTTGATGATTGGCAAGACCACTAGTTTGAAGAAAAGGGCAAAGGGAAAGAAAGGGAGCTTCAAGAAGAATGGCAAGCAAGTTGTCACTCCCGTAAAGAAGCCCAAAGCTGGACCTAAGCCTGAAACTGAGTGCTTCTATTGCAAAGGAAATGGTCACTGAAAGCGGAACTACCCCAAATATTTGGCGGATAAGAAGAATGGCAAAGTGAACAAAAGTATATTTGATATACATGTTACTGATGTGTACCTTACTAGTGCTCGTAGTTGACCCTGGGTATTTGATACATGTTCGGTTGTGATACGTCTCCAACGTATCTATAATTTTTTATTGTTCCATGCTATTATATTACCCATTTTGGATGTTTATGGGCTTTAATTTACACTTTTATATAATTTTTGGGACTAACCTACTAACCGGAGGCCCACCCAGAATTGTTGTTTTTTTTGCCTATTTCAGTGTTTCGAAGAAAAGGAATATCAAACAGAGTCCAAACGGGATGAAACCTTCGGGAGCAATCTTTTTGGAACAAATGCAAACCAGGAGACTTGGATTGGACGTGAAGCAACAAACGAGGCGGCCACTAGGGTGCCCGGCGCGCCCCCCACCCTCGTGGGCCCCTCTTGGCTCAACCAACCTACCTCCTTTGCCTATATATACTCCTGTATACTGAAAACATCCAAGAGCACCACGAAAAACTATTTCCACCGCCGCAACCTTCTGTATCCGCGAGATCACATCTTGGAGCCTTCGCCGGTACTCCACCGGAGGGGGAATCGACCATGGAGGGCCTCCACATCATCTCCAAGGCCTCTCTGATGAGTTGTGAGTAGTTTACCACAGACCTTCGGGTCCATAGTTATTAGCTAGATGGCTTCTTCTCTCTCTTTGAATCTCAATACCAAGTTCTCCTCGATCTTCTTGGAGATCTATTTGATGTAACTCTTTTTGCGGTGTGTTTGTCGAGATCCGATGAATTGTGGGTTTATGATCAAGTTTATCTGAGAAATAATTGAATCTTCTCTGAATTCTTTTATGTGTGATTGGTTATCTTTGCGAGTCTCTTTGAATTATCAGTTTGGTTTGGCCTACTATATTGATCTTTCTTGCAATAGGAGAAGTGCTTAGCTTTGGGTTCAATCTTGCGGTGTCCTTTCCCAGTGACAGCAGGGGCAGCAAGGCACGTATTGTATTGTTGCCATCGAGGATAAAAAGATGGGGTTTATATCATATCGCATGAGTTTATCCCTCTACATCATGTCATCTTTCTTAATGTGTTACTCTGTTCTTATGAACTTAATACTCTAGATGCAGGCAGGAGTCGGTTGATGTGTGGAGTAATAGTAGTAGATGTAGAATCGTTTCGATCTACTTGTTGCGGACGTGATGCCTATATACATGATCATGCCTAGATAATCTCATAACTATGCACTTTTCTATCAATTCCTCGACAGTAATTTGTTTACCCACCATAATACTTATGCTACCTTGAGAGAAGCCACTAGTGAAACCTATGGCCCCTGGGTCTATCTTTTATCATACAAGTTTCATCTATCTATTATTTGCATCTTTACTTTCCAATCTATATCATAAAAATACCAAAAATATTTATCTTATCATATTATCTCTATCAGATCTCACTTTTGCAAGTTTCCGTGAAGGGATTGACAACCCCTTTATAGCGTTGGTTGCGAGGTTCTTGTTTGTTTGTGTAGGTGCGTGGGACTTTTGAGGAGCCTCCTACTGGATTTATACCTTGGTTCTCAACAACTGAGGGAAATACTTACGCTACTTTGCTGCATAACCCTTTCCTCTTCAAGGGAAAACCAAACAGTTCTCAAGAGGTAGCAACAAGGATTTCTGGCGCCGTTGCCGGGGAGGCCTTCGCTCAAGTCAAGACATAACAAGTACCCATCACAAACTCATCTCCCTCGCATTACATTATTTGCCATTTTATTCGCCCTCCTTCCATTCGATCTTGTGTTACCATGTACCTTATTTTTGCTTGCATCTTCGCTTGCTAAAAGTTTATGTATCGTCATCCACTTGCTAATCTCTTTAAGAGATCCCATTATTATGAACCAAATCCTAGTGATTTGAGTGCACTAGATTATCTTTATGAGGTTTTGCTTGAAATTCGTGAATCTGGAAATTATGGTGAAGAGATTCACGATAGCTCCTTGAATAAAAAGCATGATTGCAATGATTTTATTTTAAATTCTCTTGATGTCAATTGTACTAATAATATCCAAAACCCTAAGCTTGGGGATGCTAGTTTTGCTATGTCTACTACTTTTTGCAATGATCATGATTGGAGTGACTCTTCTTATGATCTTGAAAATTTATTTAAGCCCCATGATGAATATGAGATTGATAATAGTGTTTGCAATAATATTGAAAGTGGGTTTGTAAGAGTGTCAACTTTAGATCCCACATATTTGGAGAATGTTCAATCTTATGGTATTTTTGATAAAAGTGGGTTTGGAGAGGTCATGACTTTAGTTAATGATAATCCCACTATTTTGGAAGAGTGTCGACTTCACATGCATGTGGATTGTGTTGAGAATATGTTATGTGATAGCTGTTTTCTTGAATTTGCCTATGATCCTACATGTAATTATTATGAGAGAGGAAAATATGGTTGTAGAAATTTTTATCTTACTAAATTACCTCTCGTCATGTTGAGATTGCTATCATCTCTTTCTTCTTCCTTGCATATGCTAGTTTTTGCTTTCCTTGCGAATTTGTTTGCTTATAATATGACTATGCATAGGAAGTATGTTAGACTTAGATGTGTTTGTCACGTGTTTCTTGATGCTCTCTTTGCGCTTCAATTCTTGTCTTTCATGTGAGCATCATTAAAAATCAATAGCTAAAAGGCTTTAAAGAAAAGCGCTTGTTAGGAGACAACCCAATATTTTTCCTTGCTGTTATTCAATAAATAATTCATCTAGCTTCTGTTTAGATGTGGTTTTATGTTTTAATTAGTGTTTGTGCCAAGTAGAACCTATAGGATAACCTACGGTGATAGTTAATTTGATTCTGCTGGAAAACAGAAACTTTTGCATGCACGAGAATAATTTTAATAAATCACAGAAACGTGATTTTGCATTGATTCTTTTTGAAGTAGATCAACAGAAAAATTACCCAGGACTTCCTATTTTGGTAGGATTTTAAGAGTTCCAGAAGAATTCGAAAGTTACAGATTGCTACGGACTGTTCTGTTTTTGACAGATTCTGTCTTTCATATGTTGTTTGCTTATTTTGATGCATCTATGGCTAGTATCAGGGGGTATGAACCATAGATAAGTTGTAATACAGTAGGTTTAACACCAATATAAATAAATAATGAGTTCATTACAGTACCTTATATGGTGGTTTTTCTTTCTTGCACTAACGGAGCTTATGAGATTTCCTGTTGAGTTTTGTGTTGTGAAGTTTTCAAGTTTTGGGTAAAGATTTGATGGACTATGGAATAAGGAGTGGCAAGAGCCTAATCTTGGGGGTGTCCATGGCACCCCAAGATATTCAAGGACAATCAAAAGCCTCATCTTGGGGATGCCCCGGAAGGCATCCCCTCTTTCGTCTTCGTCTATCGGTAACTTTACTTGGAGCTATATTTTTGTTCGCCACATGATATGTGTTTTGCTTGGAGCGTCTTGTGTGATATGAGTCTTTGCCTTTTAGTTTACCACAATCATCCTTGCTGTACACACCTTTTGGGAGTGAGACACTTGATTTTTAATTTATTAGAATACTCTATGTGTCGTGGAATTGTCACGGCAGATGCCCTAGTGTGAGGACTTAGTCGTGAGGCCAATCGCATCTATGTAGTAGCTTGATAGGGGTTGAGCTGAATCGAGAGATGCACACAAGACAAGGATTTAGACAGCTTCGGGCCCCGGGAAACATCATCCGGTAATAACCCTACATGCTGTTTGACGCTAGGTCCCATTATGATCATGAGGGAGTCGCCGTAAACCGGCTCTTTGTATCTAGCCCTAGAGATTACTTCTTCTTCTTGCTTGTCTCTCTTTGGGGAGCCCTGCCCCTCCTTATATAAGTTGAAGGGGCGGGTTACATGTCGAGTCCTATTAGGATTAGGACTAGCCTATCTTCTAATACAAACCGGATACAAGTCCGGGCCTTAACTCCTTATAAGGTAAATATTCCTTATACCTTTCCTGGTAAACCGGCCCACCATAGTATGAACCGGCCTTCATGAATCGCCCGTTGGGCCACCGGGTCTTGTCTCTCCTCTGACCCGCCTACCGGATTACCAATGAATCGTAAACCGCCAGGTCCAAACGGGTCGCCAGTGAATCGTCAAGTCTTAGTCGGGTCTCAAGTAAACCGCCAAGTGCGGCCGGGTTATATCTTCGGCCGGTTTACGCCGCAGGGTATATCCCCGACATTAGCCCCCGGTTTAATTTGGATTTATCCATGTTAAACTGATCCTGCAACATAAACACAAGAACGAATTTGACAGGTTGCACTCCGGGTTAAATATTCTTGTAAACCGGCATCTGATTATCCTTAAGTCCTTTTTATTTCCTTCTTCTAGATAATCCGGGTCATTAGATCAGCTTCATAATCAATTTTCTTGTAGAAAAAATATTTTGCTTCTGCATTCAATGTGCTGACTTGACAAAAATATTGGTCTTCAAATATTCAACTGATATCCGCTGGTTTGAAAATGTAAGACTTGCCGGTTTATCATTGTCAAAATTGTCGGGTTATAAAAACTGATAATTCCAGGTCATGATTGTTTCCAACGCCGGTTCATGATTGTTGCTAACGCCGGTTCATGATTGTTGCTAACGCCGGTTCATAATTATTGATGACACCGGGTTATGATTGTTGTAGACACCAGGTCATAATGATTGGTGATGCCGGGTCAATCTGGTTTGCTCAAAACTGAAAATTGGAAGATATTTCTCCCTTATATCCATATTACCTGTTGATTGTCGCTAACGCCGGTTCAAAATTATTGATGACGCCGGGTTATGATTGTTGTAGACACCGGGTCATAATGATTGGTGATGTCGGGTCAATCTGGTTTGCTCAAAACTCAAAATTGGAAGATATTTCTCCCTTATATCAATATTACCTGTAGCCCCAAGTCTTGAATAGAACAAAGTGATGATTTGAGACTTGTTTCCATATAATTACTGCCACTTTGAATAAATCCATGTTCATCTCAGTCACTAGTAAAAACTGAATACTCCATATATGTAGCCCCCAAGTGCCGGGTTGTCTTGCTTGCAGCAACCTGGGACTTGAAATTGCCTTATGCTCATAAAAACTTCAACCAGTGTAGCCCCCAAGGGCCGAGTCATTATGCAATAATGAGCAGGGACTTTGTAAATATAATCATGTAAACTTTGAACAGCAACGTGTAGCCCCCAAGGGCCGGCTCAGTAAGATAATATTGAGTTGGGACTTGATATATACTTCAATGAAAATAACATCATATGATGTAACCTCCATCATGGGGCTTGAATCCACGTCCACAAGGTTAAGAGCCTTGTGCTTTACCAACTGAGCAGTGGGCCCTTCAATATAATGGATAAAAAAACTTTGTACCTTGAATTGTTGACAGGAGCAATTGGTAGCCCCCAAGGGCCGACTCATTATAATGTGATGAGTCGGGTCTTCAATAAGATGAGCAAAAAATGACTTTGCATTAGCCCCCAAGTGTCATGGTGCATGCTTGCAGCGACATGAGACTTGCATATTTGATGTAATCTCAATTTCAATAATGTAGCCCCCAAGTGCCGGGTCGTAAGCCTGCAGCGACTCGGGACTATTCCTTTGTAGAATAAATCATACCCATTGATAAGATAATATCCATTGCGCTTGAAGCGACTTTGAAAACCTCAATCATAATATTGGTTATTGATAACCATAATAAAAATCCAGCCATGTTGGCTATTAAAATTTTGAATAATATACCCAATGAATTATAAGCGCATGATCCCAATGGCGCGATCCAAATACATACTAGCGACTCATAGTCCAAAGCCAGGCCGGGTTAATAAACGCCGGTAATTTATAATTATGCTTTATTCAACCTGTTTCTGCATACAACAAGTTTAAAGTGTCCTGGCGGTTTACCGCCGGACGGGCCATAATGCCCAACATATAACCCGGGTTTATAACCAAGGCTGCACTTAAGAATAATCAAATATGAAATATATCATACCTGTGACATTGAATCACATCGTTGGTTTGCCAATTTTTTGTAATAAGGGTGATAACCCAAATCTTGAGTATGATAACTCCCCTCATATTTTGCCGGTTTGTAATAAAACCATGTCGGGTTGTAATAAACACTGGTTTATCCATATATAATACCGGCAACTTGTAGTCGAAACCAGACCAGGCCAATAAACGCCGGATTATAACTGATCATGTACTGACACTTATAATTGAAAACCAAGCCGGGTCAATAAATGTCGGTCTATCCATGCACATATGATACATGCTATGATGATGTAATGATAATGCAACATATGATGATGTATATGTATGATTAAGAGGGTTTAGGCTATGGTTCATATATGACCAGAGCCCTCAAGTAGTCATAACTATGGCATTGTACCGATCAAGAGGTGTAGCTATGGTTCAGATATGACCGGAGCCCCCAAGTGATTTCCGTGTTAGCCTTATGCCTATCAAGAGGTGTAGCTATGGTTCGGATACGACCAAGCCCCCAAGTGATTTCTCTGGTGCCCTTATGCCTATCAAGAGGTGTAACTATGGTTCGAACCCATAGCCCCCAAGTGATTTCCCTGTTGGCCTTATGCCTATCAAGAGGTGTAGCTACGGTTCGGATACGACCAAGCCCCCAAATGATTTCCCTGGTGGCCCTTATGCCTATCAAGAGGTGTGACTATGGTTCGAACATAGCCCCCAAGTGATACTGTGAGCTGTGCTCAAGGGATACCCATGTTTGAGCTGTGTTATGCAGCAGACTCTCTTTGGCCCCTTATGATAATATTGGCCTGATAGCCAGATTACCGAAGTAACCAGAGCTATGCTCTTATAATAATATTGGCTTGATAGCCGTATTAATAGGGTAGTCACAGCTGTGATCAACCATATGATAAGCCAATAAGGCATGATACCCATGTTTGAAACGATCATCATGGCAGCAAGTTCTCTTTGGCAACCTTTAATTTTTCTGAGAACTTGAACTTGCGAGAGATGAATTCTTCTTGAACAGGATGTTAAACCGGATATTGAGACCTTCAAAGCTTTATGGGAGACATCCTTCCCTTGAACCAGATCTTAAACCCGAATCTTCATTTTCAGCCGGAAATTTTCTAGCGACCTTTAAACTCGGACTTGTGAGAGATTTGAACCAAAAATTCTTAAACCAGATTTGAGAGCTTCAGAGCCTTGTGGGAGACAGATTTCCCTTGAACCGGATCTTAAACCGGAATCCTTTCTAATGATCCGGAACTTCTTCATTGAACCGGGATTTTGTAACTGTCATATACTTTCTAAGCCGGAACTTTCTGACGCCTTTAAATTGTCATCAATGTAACAGTCGCCTCCGGGACCGGGTTATCTTTCCCTCCATCGTCCTGGGGTTCTTAAATTTGCTGAAACTGGTAAGATTCACTAGTCATGTCATCGTAGCCCCTGAGTCTCAAGGTGACTCGAGGAGTTGGCTTGAGATTCTCCATATTTAACTGTGATATAAACCAGCATATAGCTGAACAACGGACCGTTGTCATATGTTGAAGCTGGAAGCAAGGTGGCAAGTTAATGATCTTTGCAACACTCATTGTATATCCTTGTCGTTGATAACACAATGCAAATCCACGGAAGCTTGGGTCATAAATGACTCCGTATAATTTGTGTCAATAATCCGGCCAACGGTTCATCCAGCTGGTTGCTTGAAGTCTAACCAAACTGTAATGGCAGCGACTTGCGTGCCTGCCCATTGATCCATCCAGTGCAGACGGCGGTTGATGATAATTTGCCTCCAATTTGAAAGAAAATCGGACTACCCAAGCTGTGACTTGCTTTATACTCAATAAACACCTCATGCAGACAGGTGCGGCCCGGTGTGTTGATGTAGACCAGGCCACGAGAGGCAGACGGAAAAGATGACCTCAGCATTAGAGGTGGCTCAAACAGATGAACCGGCCGCGGTGTTGTAAACCGGCGCGAACGGGCAAGTTAACCACATCGTTTTGATGTAGTGAACAATTGTCCTGCATCAACAGTATTGCAGACCAAGACAAAGATAAACTGCTCTTTGACAAAAATAATATGTACCAATAAAATGTATTTTAGATGGATATCACCTGATGTGCCAGGCCGGAAATAATCCGCCTTGAAATTGATGATCGCTAGGTGAGGTTGAAGTCGCTCACGGGTGAACCGGCCGCGGCGTGGTAAACCGGTGCGGACGGGTGAGTCGGCCGCGACGTTTGTAAGCTGGCACGGACAGGCGAGTTCTCTGTGGCATTGTAAGGCAGTGCGGACGGGCGAGTCGGCCGGCGCATTGATGTAAACCGGACCGCGATACGCGTGTCCGTGAAGCTGCGCGGCACAGCCGCCTCCGCAGTATAATACCACCCCTTTTTCTTTTAATAGCCGTCCTGCATAAAAATATTACAGGCCAAAATAACTGTTGTCGGATGAATTAACATGTACTGATAAAAATACATTGGAAAAATAACACGTGATATTTTTTGCCAGATGAACACGGACGCTGGCGTTGGATAACGCATAGTGTAGCGTTGTTTTGGTAGATGCCCACTAAGCTTGCCTCGAGGCTTTAGGGGGAGATACTACGTAGTATTTTTCCTTTGGTTTCCCCGCCATGAAGTAGTAGCAGCCACGTATGCCGGGACGCCTCAGGACTTGATGGTGCAGGAAAATTGCCTTTACACGGTTCAGATGTGGCTGCAACAGCAGCGACAAAGGTATCCGCTCGGCGGCCGCGACGGCAGGTCGGAGTTTGAGCAAGGCCGAGGCAGAGGCGGGTTGGAGACATGCCAGTAAGCGGGCGGCTCAGGACACTCGCCGGTCCTCCAACCTCAGAATTCACTGCAAGCGGATTTCCAGGTCAACGTACATGGCCGAGAATAATTCGGTCTTGATCTCGTTGAAGAAACAACTGTCGCATGGTTTTAATGATCCATCAGAATTGTGTAGTCGAAGTTTGTACTGCTAGGCTTTTTGATTGCCTTTGTTGTTTTCTGTGCGGCGCTGCTGACCAAACCTTGTGGCTCGTGCCTTCCTGTACCACTTGTTCCCCCGTGTGCAGATAGCAAACCGAGATAAAAAATCAGAAAAGGTTGATGGATGCTGTACAGCTTGGAAGTAGCACTAAAAACAACTCGAGATTTGACGCGCTGGCGAAATAGGTTACCGAAAAAACGATGGTCTCAGCCGTAGGAGACATCGATTCGTTTTTGGATGGATCGCCACAGACGTGTGTGGCGGCGCTTACGACGAAACCCTAGCTTCTGACGTAGATCCTTTCAATCTAGCTCCTCTTCATCGGAAAAAATTACGAACTTTTCGATCCCTGAGAAAATTCCCTCCAAGAACTCAACACCACTGTGCGCAGCCCCACGGTGGGCGCCAACTATCGTGGAATTGTCACGGCAGATGTCCTAGTGTGAGGACTTAGTCGTGAGGCCAATCGCATCTATGTAGTAGCTTGATAGGGGTTGAGCGGAATCGAGAGATACACACAAGACAAGGATTTAGACAGCTTCGAGCCCCGGAAAACACCATGCGGTAACAACCCTACATGTTGTTTGAGGCTAGGTCTCATTATGATCACGAGGGAGTTGCCGTAAACCGGCTCTTTGTGTCTGAGATTACTTCTTCTTCTTGCTTGTCCCTCTTTGGGGAGCCCTGCCCCTCCTTATATAAGTTGAAGGGGCGGGTTACATGTGCAGTCCTATTAGGATTAGGACTAGTCTATCTTCTAATACAAACCGGATACAAGTCCGGGTCTTAACTCCTTATAAGGTAAATATTCCTTATACCTTTCCTTGTAAACCGGCCCACCATAGTATGAACCGGCCTTCATGAACCGCCCGTTGGGCCACCGGGTCTTGTCGCTCCTCTAACCCGCCTGCCGAATTACCAATGAATCGTAAACCGCCAGGTCCAAACGGGTCGCCAGTGAATCGTCGAGTCTTATCCGGGTCTCAAGTAAACCGCCAAGTCCGGCCGGGTTATATCTCCGGTCGGTTTACGCCGCAGGGTATATCCCCGACACTATGTGCTTCACTTATATCTTTTGAGCTAGATGATTTTGCTCTAGTGCTTCAGTTATATCTTTTAGAGCACGGCGGTGGCTTTATTTTGTAGAAATTGTTGTTCTCTCATGCTTCACTTATATCATTTTGAGAGTCCTTTAGAACAGCATGGTATTTGCTATGGTTATAAAATTGGCCTAGAATGATGGGCATCCAAGTTGGGTATAATAAAAACTATCATAGAAAGTGAATTAGATGCTGTGATCAATTTGATGCTTGATAATGGTTTTGAGATATGAGGATGGTGATATTAGAGTCATGCTAGTGGAGTAATTATGAATTTGAGGAATACTTGTGTTGAAGTTTGTGATTCCCGTAGCATGCACGTATGGTGAACCGCTTTGTGATGAAGTTGGAGCATAACTTATTTATTGATTGTCTTCCTTATGAGTGGCGGTCGGGGATGAGCGATAGTATTTTCCTACCAATCTACCCCCCTAGGAGCATGCACGTAGTACTTTGTTTTCAATGGCTTGTAGATTTTTGCAATAATTATATGAGTTCTTTATGACTAATGCTGAGTCCATGGATTATACGCACTCTCACCCTTCCACCATTGCTAGCCTCTCTTGTGTCGCGCAATTTTCGCCGGTACCGTACACCCACCATATACCTTCCTCAAAACAGCCACCAAACCTACCTATTATGGCATTTCCATAGCCATTCCGAGATATATTGCCATGCAACTTTCCACTGTTCCGGTTATTATGACACGCATCATCATTTTCATATTGCTCTTTGCATGATCATGTAGTTGACATCGTATTTGTGGCAAAGCCACCTTCATAATTCTTTCATACATGACACTCTTGATTCATTGCATATCCCGGTACACCGCCAGAGGCATTCACATAGAGTCATATTTTTTCTAAGTATCGAGTTGTAATCTTGAGGTGTAAGTAAATAAAAGTGTGATGATCTTCATTATTAGAGCATTGTCAAAAGTGAGGAAAGGATGATGGAGACTATGATTCCCCCACAAGTCGGGATGATACTTCAGACTTAATAAAAAAAGGGAAAGGCCAAATAAAAAAAGAGAAAGGCCAAAGAAAAAAGAAAAAAAAAGAGAAAGAAAAAAGAAAAAAATGAGAGAAAAAGAGAGAAGGGACAATGTTACTATCCTTTTACCACACTTGTGCTTCGATCTTCATGATATAGAGTCTCCTATGTTGTCACTTTCATATACTAGTGGGAATTTTTCATTATAGAACTTGGCTTGTATATTCCAATGATGGGCTTCCTCAAAACGCCCTAGGTCTTCGTGAGCAAGCAAGTTGGATGCACACCCACTTAGTTTCTTTTGTTGAGCTTTCATACATATATAGCTCTAGTGCATCCATTGCAAGGCAATCCCTACTCACTCACATTGATATCTATTAATGGGCATCTCCATAGCCCGTTGATACGCCTAGTTGATGTGAGACTATCTTCTCCTTTTTTGTATTCTCCACAACCACTATTCTATTCCACATATAGCGCTATGTCCATGGCTCACGCTCATGCATTGCGTGAAAGTTGAAATTTTTTGAGAATACTAAAGTATGAAACAATTGCTTGGCTTGTCATCGGGGTTGTGCATGATTAAATACTTTGTGTGATGAAGATAGAGCATAGCCAGACTATATGATTTTATAGGGATAGCTTTCTTTAGCCATGTTATTTTGAGAAGACATGATTGCTTTGTTAGTATGCTTGAAGCATTATTGTTTTTATGTCAATATGAACTTTTATTTTGAATCATTTGGATATGAACATTCATGCCACAATAAAGAAAATTACATTGAGAATTAAGCTAGGTAGCATTCCACATCAAAAAATCTGTTTTTATCATTTACCTACTCAAGGACGAGCATGAATTAAGCTTGGGGATGCTTGATACGTCTCCAACGTATCTATAATTTTTGATTGTTCCATGCTATTATATTACCCGTTTTTTATGTTTATGGGCTTTACTTTACACTTTTATATCATTTTTTGGGACTAACCTACTAACCGGAGGCCCAGCCCGAATTGCTGTTTTTTTTGCCTATTTCAGTGTTTCGAAGAAAAGGAATATCAAATGGAGTCCAAACGGATGAAACCTTTGGGAGCGATCTTTTTGGAACAAATGCAAACCAGGAGACTAGGAGTGGACATCAAGCAACAAACGAGGCGGCCACGAGGGTGCCCGGCACGCCCCCCATCCTCGTGGGCCCCTCGTGGCTCAATCGCTTATATATACTGCTGTACCCTGAAAACATCCAAGAGCACCACAAAAAACTATTTCCAGCGCCGCAACCTTCTGTATCCATGAGATCCCATCTTGGAGCCTTCATCGGCGCTCCGCCAGAGGCGGAATCGACCATGGCGGGCCGCTACATCATCTCCAAGGCCTCTCCGATGAGTTGTGAGTAGTTTACCACAGACCTTCGGGTCCATAGTTATTAGCTAGATGGCTTCTTCTCTCTCTTCGAATCTCAATACCAAGTTCTCCTCGATCTTCTTGGAGATCTATTCGATGTAACTCTTTTTGCGGTGTGTTTGTCGAGATCCGATGAATTGTGGGTTTATGATCAAGTTTATCTATGAGAAACAATTGAATCTCCTCTGAATTCTTTTATGTGTGATTGGTAACTTTGCAAGTCTCTTCGAATTACCATTTTGGTTTGGCCTACTAGATTGATCTTTCTTGCAATAGGAGAAGTGCTTAGCTTTGGGTTCAATCTTGCGGTGTCCTTTCCCAGTGACAGCAGGGGCAGCAAGGCACGTATTGTATTGTTGCCATCAAGGATAAAAAGATGGGGTTTATATCATATTGCATGAGTTTATCCCTCTACATCATGTCATCTTTCTTAATGTGTTACTCTGTTCTTATGAACTTAATACTCTAGATGCAGGCATGAGTCGATTGATGTGTGGAGTAATAGTAGTAGATGCAGAATCGTTTTGATCTACTTGTTGCGGACGTGATGCCTATATACATGATCATGCCTAGATAATCTCATAACTATGCACTTTTCTATCAATTGCTCGACAGTAATTTGTTTACCCACCGTAATACTTATGCTATCTTGAGAGAAGCCACTAGTGAAACCTATGGCCCCCGGGTCTATCTTTTATCATACAAGTTTTCATCTATCTTCTATTTGCATCTTTACTTTCCAATCTATATCATAAAAATACCAAAAAAAATTATCTTATCATATTATCTCTATCAGATCTCACTTTCGCAAGTTTCCATGAAGGGACTGACAACCCCTTTATCGCATTGGTTGCGAGGTTCTTGTTTGTTTGTATAGGTGCGTGGGACTTTTAAGGAGCCTCCTACTGGATTGATACCTTGGTTCTCAACAACTGAGGGAAATACTTACGCTACTTTGCTGCATCACCCTTTCCTCTTCAAGGGAAAACCAACGCAGTGCTCAAGAGGTAGCAGGTTGCTAAGATTAGTAACTCGAAACAGGAGTTACCGGATAAATGGAGACTAGTTGAGGGTGTAGTGACGATGTGTGTTGGAAGTGGTTCCAAGATTGATATGATCATCATCGCACACTCCCTATACTTTCAGGATTAGTGTTGAACCTAAATAAATGTTATTTGGTGTTTGCATTGAGCATGAACAAGATAGGATCGTGTTTATTGCAATACGATTATTCATTTAAGACGGAGAATAATTGTTATTCTGTTTACATGAATAAAACCTTCTATGGTCATACACCCAATGTTAATGGTATATTCAATCTCGATCGTAGTGACACACATATGCATAATATTGATGTCAAAAGATGCAAAATTTTATAATGATAGTGCAACATATTTGTGGCACTGCCATTTAGGTCATATTGGTGTAAAGCACATGAAGGAACTCCATGCTGATGGGATTTTGGAATCACTTGATTATGAATCATTTGATACTTGCGAACTATGCCTCATGAGAAGATGACTAAAACTCCGTTCTCCAGAACAATAGAGCGAGCCAATGACTTATTGGAAATAATACATACCGATGTATGCGGTCCAATGAGTGCTGAGGCACGTGGCGGGTATCATTATTTTCTGACCTTCACCGATGATTTAAGCAGATATGGGTATATCTACTTAATGAAACACAAGTTTGAAACATTTGAAAAGTTCAAAGAATTTCAGAGTGAAGTGGAGAATCATCGTAACAAGAAAATAAACTTTCTACGATCTGATCGTGGAGGCGAATATTGGAGTTACGAGTTTGACCTTCATTTAAAACAATGTGGAATAGTTTCACAACTCACGCCACCAAGAACACAACAACATAATGGTGTGTCCGAACATCATAACCGTACTTTATTAGATATGGTTCGATCTATGATGTCTCTTACCGATTTACCACTATCATTTTGGGGTTATGCATTAGAGACAACTGCATTCACGTTAAATAGGGCACCGTCAAAATCCATTGAGATGACACCGTATGAACTGTGGTTTGGCAATAAACCT
This sequence comes from Aegilops speltoides, assembly GCA_021437245.1. Taxonomy (NCBI): domain Eukaryota; kingdom Viridiplantae; phylum Streptophyta; class Magnoliopsida; order Poales; family Poaceae; genus Aegilops; species Aegilops speltoides. Next base: position 485,234,481 of record CM038142.1, on the reverse strand, counting down.
AAGCTGTCGTTTCTTAAAGTTTGGGGTAGCGATGCTTATGTCAAAAGGCTTCAGCCTTATAAGCTCGAACCCAAATCGGAGAAGTGCGTCTTCATAGGATACCCTAAGGAAACAATTGGGTACACCTTCTACCATAGATCTGAAGGCAAGATCTTTGTTGCCAAGAATGGAACCTTTCTAGAGAAGGAGTTTCTCTCGAAAGAAGTGAGTGGGAGGAAAGTAGAACTTAATGAGGTAACTGTACCTTCTCTTGAATTGGAAAGTATGTCATCACAGAAAACTGTTCCTGTGATGCCTACACCAACTAGAGAGGAAGCTAATGATAATGATCATGAAACTTCAAATCAAGTTACTACTAAACCTCGTAGATCAACCAGAGCACGTTCCGCACCAGAGTGGTGCGGTAATCCTGTTCTAGAACTCATGTCACTAGACCATGATGAGCCCAGATTCCGATAAATGGCTTGAGGCCATGAAATCTGAGATAGGATCCATGTATGAGAACAAAGTGTGGACTTTGGTTGACTTGCTCGATGATCGGCGAGCCATAGAAAATAAACGGATCTTCAAGAGGAAGACGGACGGTGATGGTAGTGTTACTATATATAAAGCTCGAATTGTTGCAAAAGGTTTTCGACAAGTTCAAGGAGTTGACTACGACCAGACTTTCTCACCCGTAGCGATGCTTAAGTCTGTCCGAATCATGTTAGCAATTGCCGCATTTTATAATTATGAAATCTGGCAAATGGACGTCAAAACTGCATTCCTTAATGGATTTCTTAAAGAAGAGTTGTATATGATACAACCAGAAGGTTTTGTCGATCCTAAAGGTTCTAACAAAGTGCGCAAGCTCCAGGATCCATTTATGGACTGGTGCAAGCATCTCAGAGTTGGAATATATGCTTTGATGAGTTGATCAAAGCATATAGTTTTATACAGACTTGTGGTGAAGTCTGTATTTACAAGAAAGTGAGTGGGAGCACTACATCCTTTCTGATAAGTACATGTGAATGACATATTGTTAATCAGAGATGATGTAGAATTTTCTGGAAAGTATAAAGGAGAGTTTGAAAGGAGTTTTCAAAGAAAGACCTCGGTGAAGCTGCTTACATATTGGGCATCAAGATCTATAGAGATAGATCAATACGCTTGATAAGATTTTTCAATGAGTACATACCTTGACAAGATTTTAAAGTAGTTCAAAATGGAAAAGTCAAAGAAAGAGTTCTTGCCTGTGTTGCAAGGTGTGAGTAAGAATCAAAACCCAACCATATAAGAAAATAGAAAGAGAATGAAAGTCATTCCCTAAGCCTCACCATAGGTTCTATAAAGTATGTTATGTTGTGTACCAGACCTATTATGTACCTTATCATGAGTTTGGCAAGGGGGTACGATAGTGATACAGGAGTGGATTACTGGACAGCGGTCAAAGTTATCCTTAGTTACCTAAGAGGATTAAGGAAATATTTCTCGGTTATGGAGGTGATAAAGAGTTCGTCGTAAAGAGTTACGTCGATGCAAGCTTTTACACCGATCTGGATGACTCTGAGTCTCAATCTGGATACATATTGAAAGTGGGAGCAATTAGCTAGAGTATCTCCATATAGAGCATTGTAGACATAGAAAATTTGCAAAATACATACGGCTCTGAATGTGGCAGACCCGTTGACTAAACTTCTCTCACAAGCAAACATGATCACACCTTAGTACTCTTTGGGTGTTAATCACATAGCGATGTAAACTAGATTATTGACTCTAGTAAACCCTTTGGGTGTTGGTCACATGGCGATGTGAACTATGGGTGTTTAATCACATATAGATGTGAACTATTTGTGTTAAATCACATGGCGATGTGAACTAGATTATTGGCTCTAGTGCAAGTGGGAGACTGAAGGAAATATGCTCTAGAGGCAATAATAAAGTTGTTATTTTATATTTCCTTATATCATGATAAATGTCTATTATTCAGGCTAGAATTGTATTAACCGGAAACTTGATACATGTGTGGATACATAGACAAAACACCGTGTCCCTAGTATGCCTCTACTTGACTAGCTCATTAAACAAAGATGGTTAAGTTTCCTAACCATAGACATGCATTGTCATTTGATGAACGGGATCACATCATTAGAGGAATGATGTGATGGAAAAGACCCATCCGTTATCTTAGAATAATGATCGTTCAGTTTTATAGCTATTGCTTTCTTTATGTCAAATACATGTTCCTTCGACTATGAGATTATACAACTCCCGGATACTAGAGGAATACCTTGTGTGCTATTAAACGTCACAACGTAACTGGGTGATTATAAAGATGCTCTACAGGTATCTCCGAAGGTGTTTGTTGGGTTGGCATAGATCGAGATTAGGATTTTTCACTCGGAGTATCAGAGAGGTATCTCTGGGCCCTCTCGGTAATGCACATCATAAGAAGCCTTGCAAGCAATGTGACTAATGAGTTAGTTGCGGGATTATGCATTACGGAACGACTAAAGAGACTTGCCGGTAACGAGATTGAACTAGGTATGAAGATACCGATGACCGAATCCCGGGCAAGTAACATATCGATGACAAAGGGAATAACATATGTTGTCATAACGGTTCGACCGATAAAGATCTTCGTAGAATATGTAGGAACCAATATGAGCATCCAGGTTCCGCTATTGGTTGTTGACCAGAGAGGTGTCTTGGTCATGTCTACATAGTGCTCGAACCTGTAGATTCCACATGCTTAACGTGATGACGATTTTGTATTATGTGAGTTATGTGATTTGGTGACCGAATTTTGTTCGGAGTCCCAGATGAGATCACGGACATGACGAGGAGTCTCGAAATAGTCGAGAGGTAAAGATTGATATATTGGATAATAGTATTCGGACACCGGAAGTGTTCCGGAATGTATCGGGTACATATTGGAGTACCGGGGGGTGGGGGTTACCGGAACCCCCCGGGGGAAGATATGAGCTATATGGGCCATAGGAGGGGAGCACACCAGCCCACAAAGAGGTGGCGCCCCTCCCACCCCCCCACTCCCCACCCCAAGGGAGGAGGCCGAATTGGAGTAGGAGGAGGGGGCGGCGCCCCCTCTTTCCTTCCTCCCCCCTCTCTTCCCTTCTCCCACTTCCGGTAAAAGGAAAGGGGGGAGGCCGACTTGGACTAGGAGCCCAAGTAGGATTCCTCCTACTTGAGTGCGCCTAGGGCTGCCTCCTCCCCCTCCCTCCTTTATATACGTGGGAAGGGGGCGCCTAGAACACACATCAACTTTTCCTAGCCATGTGCGGCGCCCCCTTCCACAGTTTACGCCTCCGATCATATTCACGTAGTGCTTAGGCGAAGCCTTGCGCAGATCACTTCAACGTCACCATCACCACGCCATCGTGCTGACGTAACTCTCCCTCGACACTTTGCTAGATCCAGAGTTCGAGGGAAGTCATCGAGCTGAACGTGTGTAGAACTCGGAGGTGCCGTACGTTTGATGCTTGATCGGCGGAATGAGAAGAAGTTCGACTACATCAACTGTGTTAACAAACGCTTCCGCTTTCGGTCTACGAGGGTACGTGGACACACTCTCCCCCTCTCGTTGCTATGCATCTCCTAGATAGATCTTGCATGATTGTAGGAATTTTTTTGAAATTGCATGCTACGTTTTCCAACAGATGGACATAGCGTATCGAGCTCGCCCATGGAGGACTCCTCACCCATGGCATTTGAGCAATTGGACAGAAAATAGAGGGCCATGATGAGGCTAGAGTATTAGCAGCGCACATTTTCAAAATAGACCTTCTATTTCATCAGAAGCAACCCGTGCAATGCATCTCACTATCCCATCAATAAATGTACTATTTTGTATTGGCCAAACAAAAGTCATAAAATTTGAACCGAATGTCCAATTTCAAACCCATTTTGACCATCATCTTCGAAACAACACCAATGCCGCATATGTTTTCAAAGTTTGAAATATTCACTTTTTTGCAACTTGATTGACAACTATGAAATGTTCGAACCACACATTTCTTTATGGAGTTTCAAATTGTGTTTCACTAGGTTTCAGGATTGCTTGATGATTTCTCGGCTTCATATGGGTTTCACTATGGTAAAATTGTGGTTTGAGTTTTACCGAGTTCCTGTCAAACTTCGTCTTAGACTTTGAAACTTATTTGAAATCTCACTAGTTGTGGGAAACATCATTGAAATGACGACGACAACGAGGAGAAAGCACAATGAATAGTTGAACCCTCACTTCATCCGTTTTTTTGAAACCTCAGCTACATTCCAGTTAAGCATCAATAAGAGGGGACATACAATGAATAACTGAATCCTACATTAAGACTCAACTAATCTTTGTGAACCTTATAAAAAATATTATTTTTTTGAAAGCCACAGTTAAATTGAAATGTTGTGCATGAGCTACTTGAAACACAGAAACAGCAATGAAACTGTAGCGGAAATCGGAGCACAGATTGGCTTTGATGAATACATACTCCTAGTTACTTCTACAAAGTGTGCGTCTTGTGCATCATTTTCCGATCCAACGGCCCAAAAACCACAGATGGAGCAGGAGTTAACCATAGATGGATTTAATGGCAGCTACCCACGCAATAAAGCTTTATTGATGCAATAAACAAAACGAATTTGGCGACTGAGCAGGTTCGACAGTCTGCTGTACATGTATGCTTCGGCGCCGTTGTATTGCACCTGAACCTGACGCACCAGGCTACAACTCATTTCAACCATGTTAATCTCTGCTGCCCGGCAGGCACACAAACGACCAACCTTATAAAAAAATAAAAAGAATACAAAAACGCTGAGCCCCACAACAGAAAGAACCTGCCTGAGCTCTGGTTCAGTAGAGAAGAACACCCCTCAAAGACCTATATTTACTGGAAGAAGAAGAAGCAGAGCCTAGGAAAACAATTGACTCGAGCTAGGTGAAGAGAAGAAGAACCCCGCAAAATTGGTCGGCATTCGACGGGGCTAAAAGAGCTGCACTCCAGATTTCAGCTTGTTCTGCTTCCACTTGGGGAGCTTGTAGAACGCTGTCCTTCTCATGCCGAACTTCTCGCGGAACTCGGCCGCCGATAAGTAGATCTGTATTCGGTTTACAGAAGCAGCAGCGCATGTCAGGTAGCAGTACACGAAGGGGTGGGGAGTGGAAGAGGAACAGTTCATCAATTACCTCTCGCTGGGTGATGTCGATGTCGGGCGCAGGATCCTCGGATGTGGTTACCAGGCGTTCGTACGGGAAGACTGTACGCCCCTCGTCATCCTCTGGCTCATCGTCTGCGCCATCTTCCTCCTGTATTGCCTTCCCTGCCTCTTGGCCCGCTTAATTTTGCAAAGATCCAGAAAGGAGATATGTAAGGCAAAAGAAGTCCTATCACAATTGGCATCACAAAGTCTAAGCAGTTGTATTGCACAATACCTTTTACTGACTTCGGTATTGTTCTTTTCAAGGGACCCTGCAAAGAACTGGTGAGCTCACTGATAGCTGCCTCTTTCGACGTATCAGGTCCGGTTGATTTAGGGAAAAGCTTTTTAACGGCAGGTGGAGGGGTGGAAAGATTCCTGGTACTAGGTTTCTCAAAGGCAGAAGTTAATGCTGCAAAGGCCGGAGATCTGCCTCGAACACGGTGGCACTCCGGGCTGGTGGACATGCTTCTTGAGCGCTGAGCTTTATCTTGTGCTGCACTTCTTCCTGAAACTGCTGGTGTTCGGCGTTTTGGTTTCTGACGACAGAGTAGAGATGTTTTTCAGAGGGTCGTTAAAGCAATTTATCAGTAAAACAAAATAATACCAAGTCGCATGCTACTTAGAATGTAATTGAAAGATACTAGTGCCACCATACATGACCAAAAGTTAAACTGTAATGATCAGTTCCAATGTAATTGAACAAGACAAAAAAACAGTTATTCCACTGAAGGGCTATTGTTACCCAGTTCGTACTCCTTGTTTCAAAGTAAAATAATAAACTCGTCACCAGGCACTACCCACCTGTGGCATTTTTATTTAGAATAAACAACCAAGAACACAGGGAGGCCAGGCATCGACCCTGGGTGGGCTGAGCGAGGACAGGCATCCAACTAAGCGATGCTCATTTCTCTTTCAAACTATAATGCGCAGTATTGTGTTTAGGCTCATTCATGTAGATGACAAAGTGGCTCTACAAATGCTGAACAATGGGCTCATTCATACGACTTGATCGTTGATCATTAGTCAGTGGTCACATGCATATATGCAAACTTCAGCACCAGTAACCGCAAATACTCCCCCTAAAGAAATAAACGCTCTTATATTTCTTTACGGAGGGAGTACATCATAAAACATGAAGAGACTCAACCAGCCACTAAGAAAGCAAAGAAAGGACAGACTATAAGTATCGTTTACAAGCAATGGAACCTAAGATTTCCACCGAGAACTGGAAGATGACTAGATTAAGACTTACATCAAGCAATTTAGCTGCTCCACCCTTCAAAATGGCAAGCCTCCTTTGGTATGAACTGCCATGCATCTGTAACAAAAACAAGAGTTAGTGTGATGCACTTTATTCTATAACTAAATAAGGATTAAGTGATGATTAGGTGACCGTGCAATCATATAAAACAGAAAATGCTGTTAATTTCACAGCAAGCGCATACAATTTATATACCAACTAACAACCAATCCCTCACCAAAAAAGAAAAACATACCAAAGATTTTGCAGAGTCCCAGGTGAAGAACCTCGTAAAAATTTGGGGCTCACTTCCTTCCGAAACAGTGAAAATCGTTGTTTCTCGTGAGAGATTTTCCATCAGGAAATCACGCACAAGAAATTTCTGGCACAGTTGCAGTGAGAAAAGGAAAGTAAGAGAGCAAATAGGAAATGTAATTTCTAATTATAGTACGCAGGATTTTGTTATTACCTCTCCAATATCCATGGCTTGTGTTTTCACTTTAGCATCAACCTCCTGCCCGACCCAAACAAATATGTATGAGTGACAATCTAGAACAAAAACATCCTCTGCCATCAGATCATCCTGAGTAAAGTGATGTATTTCTTTGACCTGTTCAAGTAGAATTGGCGTTAGACATGCAAATGGATAGCATTCTCAGGTATAAAACCTTCACATTGCTATTATTCTTACCTTCAAGTTCCCATCTTGAACCCCCAATAGCAATATTGTTGGCACGGCAAAAACAGAAGTGTCAGTACATGATGGAATGTAAACTCCACTGAGCAAGACATCATAGAGTGACTTGTTTGTGACTACCTTTGGATAAGATACATGAGAAAAGATGAGGGTCACTTTCTTGCTCTCTTTCTATTTTTTTGTTCGAATACTTCACTTTATCACCCAGTAATTCCCAGAATTTATCAGTTTCTCTGCCCTCCTTTAGTGACCTGGATGGCAGATCTGACTGTATAACCAAAAAGGGAAGCACAAATTAAAAGGTAAGCCAATGGATAGCCAAACCAAAGTCAAAGCTATTTCAGAGCATAATCGAACAATACGATTCAAAATTTTAATAAATCAACCAAGATAGCAAGGATGGTGATGACAATGGTGATAACCAAACAGCATGACTAAAAATATCAGATAACCACAGATGGTTATTAGAATTAAATAGATCATGATAATAAACATTATTAATAGGAGCCAATTACTCTCATGGGCACTTCTGTTTTCCTTTTCCATGGCAATTAGAGAATATATACTATATAATGTGAAATTGTGAATGAGAGCTCATCTTATGCCTCTATTGTTTCTTCAAGGCTAATGAGCTCAAATACTAAAACTACAACTACGCAGACATAAACCAATGTACCAAGCATGAGGAAAGTTAGATAAATACCAAAAAAAATCGCCTAGGGCATACCTTAATTGCATCTAGCTGCCTCTCAACCAACTCGTGATCCAGCGAGGTCGTAAGGTTCCCAATCCATGTGAACACACTGTTTCCATCATGTAGAATGTAACAATATGACGAATTTAATGATGAAGCCACCTAGTGAAAAGATGGTAGACATGAAGCAGATGATATGAAGATACAATCTTAATTACAAACAAATTTATGATTATGAACTTACTGCATCAACTTGAATTGCTTGCATGTTTTCTGATCCCGAGCCTTGAATCCGGAATAGCGCGAGCCCAGCTTCAGAGTAACTATCATCATCCAGACCACTTTCAGCAATGAAGTTCTTGTATCCAGAGCTAAGACCACCCTACATTCAAAATTCAGCGAGAAAACAGATGTTATGTTCAACTCGAATTATCTATCTAACAATGTCAGTCTGTCAGAAGCAAACCTTAAACACTTGGAGACTCTGAAATATGACAAAGAACTGAATTGGTTCCTTCCCTTCATAAAGACGAGCCTGCACACAAATAAGAACAAATTAGAGAGTGGAAACTAGATTCACATATGAAAAAAATAATGGGTTACCATGGTAGCCTGGAATTTTGCAGCCTGAACCATCTTGCTAGCCAGTTGAATTGCTGACGCCCTCTCCTCCTGAAAGCAATTAAGATCATTCGAATGCACAAACTCGCATTTAACATAGGCAGATACACAAGTATTTGTCCAGAAATCTGTTCTTGTCAATGGAAAATAGGAAACGACTAGCATCTTATGATTGCTAATCTTCAGTTACTTTAAGCTAACAAATTCAGAACAGATATAAATATGCATATTAATTCCAAACTCGTATCTGGATTTGGTTTTGCGAATAGATAGTACCTCAACACTCTTATTCCCAAACCATGTTCCAATAAGACATTCCTCTTTGTCCTCTCCAGTATATGTGTATTGAAAAATGTAGCAATCTCCGGTGTAAAATTTTGATTGTTCAGCTGATGCCAGAACAGTCTTGGCATTTCCATTTACACGCCAGACCTGATGTCAAGATGTAGAATACAAAACCACCATCAAACATGGACCAAGATAAAATGGACGGATGCTGTTATGCAAAGAATTTTTTGTTGGATGGGAGCACAAAAGATAAATGAGTGCATACCGATGGCATGGCTGAGTTTAGGGAGTTACAAGATGACTAATTTGTATGTGTACTATTCAAAGATACCTATCAGACTAGCACCTTAAAATGGGTATGCACAAGACAGATTATCAGTGACCATTACTCATACAATACAAATCCACAAGAAGTCATCGAAAAGAATACCTGTAAATTACCAGTGCAGTCAATGTAAGGCTCGGGTTCTTCTGTTTCAGGTGCACTTTTCATCAAGCCCTTGACATCTAATCCTTGATTTTTTAGGAGAGCTGTACGAAGAAAATAATAGATAAATATGAGCGGTTTAGAGAACCTTTCAGCAATCCACTGTACCGAAACTGATAATTTGTAGAGAATAACCTGCAACTTTGCCTCTTCCATCCTCAGATGACAATTTCAAATCAGGAGTTGGTGGCCACTCATTAAATTTTGACTTGAACGCTACTGTTTCGTATCCCTCTATCATTTTCATAACATGTGATTTTGTTCGGCTATCATCAGTGAGCAATTTCTGTACAAAAGTAAAGCATACTGAGCACGCAGCAACACAAAATATAAAACATGAGCATGCTCTGATTTAGGATTACAAAAATATTTCCAGCGAATGCTATATAATATTTCACCAAAGTGGTACCTTTTCTAAAATCAGTTGAGTATAAAATGTATTTTTTTCATTCTGAGACGGAAATAAGTAAACATTCAGAAAGAGCATGTATTAATGCATCCAAGTATCTCCAGAATATGATCATACTTCTCTGAAAAACTATATTTGACTGATGGGAATCAACTCGATGTATTACAGTATCAGCTAGCAAGTGAGAGTATTAATATTCAAAGAATGTCAAGACTCAAGAGCTCTCAAGGAGACATGCACTCAAAAGTTCCTAGAACTCAACCCAGGTGGGTGAGGAGGTTAAGCAGCCTCCCCCGACCAACAGGTCACTGTCATGTTCCCAGTTAGTGAAAAAAATCACATTCTAATCATCAGAGCCTTCAGGCTTGTATAATATTTTTGCATAGATGTATTTAATAAGTAGAATCAATCTAGGCATACAAATTACCTCAGCAGCTTCACTTGCACCTTTCCTCTGTTGCAAAGAAGTACTTCTGCCCATCCAAACATACATTTCACCACCACAATCTAACAAGTAGCATTTGTTTGTCTCAAGCAAATCGTGCGTCAAGGATTCAAAACTAATAGGCTCCAGCTGTCCTTGATTAAAACTGAGAAGTCACAAAAATCGGATATTCAGTTCGACATTTTCAAGAGTTAATATATCTATACTCATGGATGAGATGTCGATAGCAAATTACTCTTATTGACTACTGATGCTCATGTGCTATGGGTATTTAATGGTAATTAATTACCATAGCAATTTCGCCGCAGCTTCCATGTCTTCCCCAGTCTCCTCTGAACGTATCTTCCTCGGAAGAGGAGCAAAGCCACCAAACAGAGCCCAAAATTCACCAGCTTCCGCATCAGCCATCAACTTTCCATCCTCTACAGAGGATTCCCATTTGTCAGATCTTGTAACCATGATTTGAAATAGTCAAGGCATATTATCAGGGTTACTTACCAACAGCTGCGACTTCACACTTCCCCTCATGGAAAGTATCTTTGATATACTGCACAACTTCAAGAGCTTTTGCTCTCTCTTGAATACATGAGTTGGAGCCATTGAATTGGAAAATTTTGGACTTGGTATCCAAAATAAATATGTCATCGTGGTTGAGGGAAGGACGAGCAAAAGGAACCTGGTTCATGAAGTAGCCAGCACAATCAAGAAATGAACTAACCATAAACAGAAAAGGACAGTGATTTAGATAGCTTACCTCCTTAACATGAACAACATGCTTTCCTCTGCACACATATAACCGAGTAACGTGCTCCTGCTCATTGACTTCTACGTGATTGAACCCAGAAGCTATCCCTCCTGGCTGTGGCATGATGCATGGTCTAAAATATGAGAGTAGCTTTTCAGTTTCATTGCCTTGCAATTCCCGGTACTGGACAGCACGCCCTCCAAGGGCAGCATCAAGCTCCACAGTTAAAATCGCAGCAGTTCCAGCTTCATCCTTCGTGGAGAAATATTAAGCAAGTTGGTGAATTATTAGTTGACACAAAGCCTGGGTAGCAGCAGCTCAGAATAGCTAAATCAAGTGTGCATTGCCAAATAATTTGAGAATATACCTGACTAGTATCTTTACCAAGCCAATAATGGATGTCATGGCGGAAGGAACCCTTTTTCAAGGCTGATGTCTGTAGGGAGAGAAAAGAACATGAGAGCTGAGTTCGAGGCATATACAAACTGAACATTCCGATGAAATAAGTGTATTGTGAACTTTTGCAATTATATAGCGACAATGTTCCAAATGAAAAATGCATGCATAACCAGGCATAAATACGTCCGTACCTTTAGTATGATATATGAATCACCCATGTAAAATTTACCATATGAAGATGAAGGTACAGGAATTGGCTTGAAATTTTCAATACGCCATATTTCCAAACCGCTGAATCGTGATTAAGGAGTACTATGATAGATAAAACAAAGGAAAAATCTGCATTCTTTATCACATTTATTCACTACAGTTTGCTTGATCTTTGCAAGATTCATCATCCATAATGTTTTGTTTACTCAACGTCCAATACAGTGTACCACCATTTTTTACTTCTTCCCTGTAATACAGAAAAGCTTGTGCATCTTCGTATTCAGAAAACTTATTCAAAATGCCTTTTTCCTACTAAACAATGAGCACTGGTACATGATAGGTCAAATCATTCATGTTGCTAGATGGTAGTAACTGAATTATCTGTTAGCGTTATGTAGGCTTGTAACATTTTAACAATAGAAGAACTATGGCTTATGGCAAACCCTGAAGATATTCAAATAAGCATTGTGTACATATTCCATATTCGAAATATAAATGCCTAAGCGACCCCCTATAATTTTAATCCAGCACTTAAAGCAGGTTACTGAAGAATCATCAGAAATGCCTAGGAGGTGCTCAACAACTTTACTGTAACCAACAGTTCTATCCCATGATAGAAGGCCTAAACCATTTTTTCTTTTTCCCGTCAGTGTAATCCTTGTCTACAACATTAAAAATCCAAGCCACGAAAATTCGCAGAAATAGTGATGATTCCATGAAAAAGGATACTCCTTCTGTCCAGCCCCACGGAAAGCCGGATCCAAATTCTTCATAGAAATAGACATGATGGATGTCGCAGAAGAACCCTCGAATCAAAGGGGCGCTGGCGTTACTCTGCAACAAAAAAACGATCACCCATTATATATCATTAACAAAACCAATCATTCGCCGCCAAAATCCGCGACGCTGCAAGCGCCCCCGAATTCAGCAATCCACCCGATCCCAGCAGCCCGATATAAAGAGGTGGGCACAATTTCGTGCCCATAACACCCCAAATCGCCACGACGATCGGCGAAAAGAAACCATGCGTGCAATCGGGCCATGTTAATCCGCAGAGAGGTCGCATTGATTCGGTGAGGAGGGAAGAAACGGAGAATACGGATGGATTCAGAGAGTCGCTCACCTGAAGCCGCCCGTGCTGGCCTTGTCGACGGGATTGGGGAATTTTTGGGGGTGGAGAGAGAGGGAAGCAGCATCCGTGGGGAGAAGGAGAGGAGCCGAAGTAAATGGCCATCCGCCGAGATCGGGTCCGGAGGGGGAAGAGGTAAACTGTGGAAGCTCAGCTTTTTTTCCAGTCCGTTCGTTCGTTGGCTTGGCCTGGCCTCCAGCGGAACACCTTTTGCTCGTCTCGTCCTCATCTCGGCGATTTGCGGTCCACGACCATCAGATTTGAGCTGGCGGCTATATGTGTCACTCCAGTTGTCCTTTTTAAAAAAAAACTCCCTCCTTTTAAAAATATTTCATTTTTGTGAATACGCAAAGTTTGTGTATCTTTTCATTGATAGAAAACAAAACAGCGAGTACAGATTTAGGTTACATCACACGACACGCAGAGACACGAGGGTAATGCCCCTGAGCCCTGAGGAGACAGAAGAGTGTTGCTCAGCTCTAGTACCAAGAGTGTTGCTCAGCTCTCTTCTAACAATTTTTAATACCTTAACCTAGTATCGATGAAAAGCGAGAACACAGCCGCCGCCTCCCAACACTAGGTGTCGGCATAGCTTCCGCCGCCGCCTCGGTCCCCCTCCTCTTTCCCGTCCGGCAACCGGGATCCGTCCATCTCTTTTTCCATAGGTTTTGCTTCTTCGGCGACATCGACGAGGTGGTGGCCACAATGGCGTATTGGAATAAGGTCTCTTCGGTCTCTCCCTACTTCGATGACATCCGATCCGGCGCCGACGAAGGGCCTGTGAGAGTTTGTGTCCCTAGATCTGTTGGTTCACTTCAGATCTTAGCAGTTTGTGTGTCTTTCTCGAAGAGCTTTTGGTTGTCTATTGGTGTGGCGACTTTGATATCTTCTTCGATTTTGTTCTATGACTTGGTCTGGTTTCTCCATCCCTCTGAATTGGTGGTGATGGATTGCAAGCCTGTTTCTACGTGGCGTGATGCGCCAACCGATGTTGCTTCATCGATTTTTATATCTCATCTCAAGGGGCGAGTGGCTATTGTGGTCTTCAAAGCCTGGTATGGCGAGGGCGTTTGCAAGTGTCACTCTTCTTTACTGTTGGTTCAGTGCAATTTTCAATCTCTGACGGACAAGGTAAAATCAAATGAAGAAAAAGACTAGCATGCTTTTTAATGTAATTTTGTTATTTGCTAGTTGTTATTCGTCTAGTTATCTGTCCATTGTGTTGGTCTTTGTTTTCCTTGATATTAATCAAATCTACGATGCCCTTCGGGTATCTTTATTAAAAAATATCTCTCGGGGATGATGTGGCCTAGCCCAATAGCGCGCATCTTCCTAGATAGCCTGCACCAGACGCGTAATAGAGGAGCGAGCGGTGTCGAAAATATAGTTGTTGCGGTGTTTCCAGATCTGCCATGCCATGAGAATGATAGTATAGAGGGGAGGCTGGGACATAGTGGTTTTGGGGTGTTGAAATAGGAGGATGCCCGTCAGGAAACAAAAGGAGTCGTCCGACAAGGTAGGGTGATCGTGGAGCGGCACTAGGCCAGCACCTCATGTCAAACCTGCCATGAGAAGGGGCACCCGACCGGGAGGTGATACATGCCCTCCATCATCTGGTCACAAAAGCATCAATACTCATCATGAGGGAGGCCACGCCTAGCTAGATGCTCCACCTTCCAGCAACGATAGAGCACCGCTAGTCAGAAGAACACCTTAACTACGAGGGGGGCTAGGTCTTCTAGTAAAGACGCCAATTGGGTTTTGGGGTCGAGCCGTGACAGAGAGTGAGGTAGCACGACTTGGCGGAGTAGAGGCCGGAGTCGGTTCGACACAAACGCATCTCGTTAGGATAGTCAGGGAGCTGTAAAATTACGAAGTTGTCGCCAAAGCTCGATGTATTGTATGAGGGCAATCGGGCCGAGGGCACCATGCATGTCCTAAACCCAAGCACGATTGATGATAACTTGGCACACCATGCGAAGGCAATGACGTCGCCTGGAGACCCAGACAAAGAGGACCGGGGTGTGCTCCGTGATGGACTTGCCATCAAGCGAAGGATTCGTTCAGAAACAGAAGCGGACAAGAGTTGTCGTCCCCTAGCGTCAAGGGGGTAGAAGCATGGAATATCTGAACAGCCTCGGAGACCGAGGGGAGATGAAGGTGGCACCATTGGCGGGAAGGGTCGGTGCGCTGCAACCAAAGCTAGCGCGTCCACAATGCGCTGCATGTCCATGATGCCAAGGCCACCAAGGTAGGTTGGGCAGCAAACGCATGCCCAAATTACATGGCATTGCCCTTCCCTCGCATCCTTGTGCTCGATCTAGAGGAACCCATGGATAATCCAGCTGACCCCGACGAGGATCACCTTGTTGAGGACCATGGTGATGAGTAGGTGAGTCGGCATGGCGCATAGGACATGGCGCGTGAGAGCCAATCGATCGCCAAGGGAGAGCAAGGATGCCCTCCATGTGCGCAATTTTTTCTCGAGCTTGTCAACGATAGGAAGAAGGTCCCTAGTTGACCCCTTTCAAATAGAGAGTGGCAAGCCCAAATACCGGATGGGAAAGGGGGTAAGGGGCGCTTACTCCAATGAAGAGGAGATGGTAGTGTTGGGGAACGTAGCAGAAATTCAAAATTTTCTACGCATCACCAAGATCAATCTATGGAGAGACTAGCAACGAGAGAGAGGGGGGTGCATCTTCATACCCTTGAAGATCGCGATGCGGAAGCGTTGCAAAAACGCGGTCGATGGAGTCTTCACTAAGCGATTCAGATCACGGCCGAATCCGATCTAAGCACCGAACAACGGTGCCTCCGCGTTCAACACACGTACAGCCCGGGGACGTCTCCTCCTTCTTGATCCAGCAAGGGGAGAGGAGAAGTTGAGGGAGAGATCTGGCAGCACGGCGGCGTGGTGGTGGAGCTTGCAGTTCTCCGGCAGAGCTTCGCTAAGCACTACTACGAAGGAGGAGGTGTTGGGGAGGGAGAGGGCTGCGCCAGGGGAAGTGTGAAGCTCCCATGCGCCTCCCCACTATATATAGGGGTGGAGGGGGCTGGTTTCTTGCCCTCCAAGTCCATTGGGGCGTTGGCAAAGGTGGGAGGAAAGAAATCCCATCATTTCCTTCCCCATCGATTGTTATCCCTCTTTTTTAGGGATCTTGATCTTATCCCTTCAGGATATGATCTTATTCCTTCTAAGGGGGGGATCTTGGTGCGCCTTGACCAGGGGTGTGGGGCCTTGCCCCCACTACACACGTTCATGTGGGTCCCCATGCAGGTGGGCCCCACTCCGGAACCTTCTAGAACCTTCTCGGTACAATACCGAAAAACCCCGAACATTTTCCGGTGGCCAACATAGGACTTTCCATATATAAATATTTATCTCCGGACCATTCCGAAACTCCTCGTGATGTCCGGAATCTCATCCGAGACTTCGAACAACATTCTGTAGCTGCACACTAATTCCCATAACAACTCTAGTGTCACCAAACCTTAAGTGTGTAGACCCTACGGGTTCGGGAATCATGCAGACATGACCGAGACAGCTCTCTGGCCAATAACCAACAGCGGGATCTAGATACCCATGTTGGCTCCCACATGTTCCACGATGATCTCATCAGATGAACCACGATGTCAAGGATTCAAGAAATCCCGTATACAATTCCCTTTGTCAATCGGTACGTTACTTGCCCGAGATTGGATCGTCGGTATCCCAATACCTCGTTCAATCTCGTTACCGGCAAGTCACTTTACTCGTTCCGTAATGCATGATCCCGTGACTAACTACTTAGTCATATTGAGCTCATTATGATGATGCATTACCGAGTGGGCCCAGAGATACCTCTCCGTCACACGGAGTGACAAATTCCTGTCTCGATTCGTGCCAACCCAACAGACACTTTCGGAGATACCCATAGTGCACCTTTATAGCCACCCAGTTATGTTGTGACGTTTGGCACACCCAAAGCATTCCTTCGGTATCCGGGAGTTGCACAATCTCATGGTCTAAGGAAATGATACTTGACATTAGAAAAGCTTTTAGCAAACGAACTACACGATCTTGTGCTATGCTTAGGATTGGGTCTTGTCCATCACATCATTCTCCTAATGATGTGATCCCATTATCAATGACATCCAATGTCCATGGTCAGGAAACCATAACCATCTATTGATCAACGAGCTAGTCAACTAGAGGCTCACTAGGGACATGTTGTGGCCTATGTATTCACACATGTATTACGGTTTCCAGTTAATACAATTATAGCATGAACAATAGACAATTATCATGAACAAGGAAATATAATAATAACCATTTTATTATTGCCTCTAGGGCATATTTCCAACAATCTCCCACTTGCACTAGAGTCAATGATCTAGTTTACATCACTATGTGATCGTAATGAATCCAACACCCATGGGGTTTGATCATATCTCGCTTGTGAGAGAGGTTATTAGTCAATGGGTCTGAACCTTTCAGATCCATGTGTGCTTTACAAATCTCTACGTCATCTTGTAGATGCAGCTACCACGCACTATTTGGAACTATTCCAAATAACTGTTCTACTATATGAATCTGGTGTACTATTCAGAGTCATCCAGATTAGTGTCAAAGTTCGCATCGACGTAACCCTTTACGACGAACTATTTTACCACCTCCATAATCAAGAAAAATTCCTTAGTCCACTAGTCACTAAGGATAACTTTGACCGCTGTCCTATGATCCATTTCTGGATCACTCTTGTACCCCTTGACTGACTCATGGCAAGGCACACTTTAGGTGCAGTACACAACATAGCATATTGTAGAGCCTACGTCTAAAGCATAGGGGACGACCTTCGTCCTTTCTCTCTCTTCAGCCATGGTCAGGTCTTGAGTCTTACTCAATACTCACACCTTATAACACAGCCAAGAACTCCTTTGCCGATCTATTTTGAACTCCTTCAAAATCTTGTCACGGTGCACATTCATTTGAAAGTACTATCAAGCGATTTTTGATCTATCCTTATAGATCTTGATGCTCAATGTTCAAGTATCTTAATCCAGGTTTTCCATCAAAAAACACTTTTCAAATAACCCTATATGCTTTCCAGAAATTCTACATCATTTCTGATCAACAATATGTCAACAACATATACTCATCAGAAATGCTATAGTGCTCCCACTCACTTCTTTGGAAATACAAGTTTCCAATAAACTTCGTATAAACCAAAAATCTTTGATCATCTCATCAAAGCATATATTCCAACTCCGAGATGCTTACTCCAGTCCTTAGAAGGATTGTTGGAGCTTTGCATACTTGTTAGCATCTTTTAGGATTGCAAAACCTTCTGGTTGTATCACATACAACCTTTCCTCAAGAATATCGTTGAGGAAACAATGTTTTGACATCCTATCTGCAAGATTTCATAAATAATGCAGGAACTGCTAATATAATTTCAACAGACTCTTAGCATCACTACGAGTGAGAAAGTCTCATCATAGTCAACTCCTTGAACTTGTCGAAAAACATCTTAATAACAAGTCGAGCTTTCTTAATGGTGATACTTACCATCATTGTCTGTCTTCCTTTTTATATCCATCTGTACCCAACAGCCTTACGACCATCAAGTAGTTCTTCCAAAGTCTATCTTTGGTTTCATACATGGATCCTCTCTCGGATTTTATGGCCTCGAGCCATTCGTCGGAATCCGGGCCCACCATCGCTTCTCCATAGCTCATAGGTTCATTGTTGTCTAGCAACATGACCTTCAAGACAGGATTACCGCACCACTCTGAAGCAGTACGTGTCCTTGTCGACCTACGAGGTTTGGTAGTGACTTGATCCGAAGTTTCATGATCACTATCATCAGCTTCCACTTCAACTGGTGTGGGCACCACAAGAACAACTTCCTGTGCCCTGCTACACACTAGTTGAAGTGACGATTCAATAACCTCATCAAGTCTTCACCATCCTCCCACTCAATTCTTTCGAGAGAAACTTTCCCTCGAGAAAGGACCCGATTCTAGAAACAATCCCTTTTGCTTCCGGATCTGAGACAGGAGGTATACCCAACTATTTTTGGGTGTCCTATGAAGATGCATTTATCCGCTTTGGGTTCGAGCTTATCAGCCAGAAACTTTTTCACATAAGCGTCGCAGCCCCAAACTTTATAAGAAATGACAGCTTAGGTTTCTCTAAACCATAGTTCATACGGTGTCATCTTAATGGAATTGTGTGGTGCCCTATTAAAGTGAATGCGGTTGTGTCTAATGCCTAACCCATAAACGATAGTGTTAATTCGATAAGAGACATCAAGGTATGCACCATATCCAATAGGGTGCAGTTACGATGTTTGGACACACCATCACACTATGGTGTTCCAGGCGGTATTAGTTGTGAAACAATTTCCACAATGTCTTAATTGTGTGCCAAACTCGTAACTCAGATATTTATCTCTATGATCATATCATAGACATTTTATCCTCTTGTCACGACGATCTTCAACTTCACTCTGAAATTACTTGAACCTTTCAATAATTCAGATTTGTGTTTCATCAAGTAAATATACTAAGAATCCACTCAAATCATCTGTGAAGTAAGAGCATAATGTCGGTGTACTAAGGTAGGGGGTACCTCAGTACCCCAACTTGTGCACGGGCAGCCGCAGCTCCCCGCAGCTGGATCCACCATATGCTTGCCGGAGACCATTCCCACTCCATACCAAGCCATTCAAGAACAAAGTGTACAAGACAGAAGCTCAAGACCCCGGCAAGAGGAGCTTGCCGGGAGGGCCGTTCCAGGCTCAAGATTGTATCACCCATGCAAGGTCCCGGCGAGAGGAGCTCGCCGGGGAGACTAGAAGGCTATATCACAGAGGACGCGCCTTGACGCTGTACGCGTCCCGGCGAGGGCTCGGGGAGCGACAAGACTACAAGCCCGACAAGCTCCCGGGCCCGGCAAGATCAAGACCCCGGCAAGGTACTTGCCGGGGAGGGCTGTGCCGCGTGCCCTCATTCCAGACCATCTGCCCACGCGTCGCCCTCGGCTTTCCCCGAGGCGCGTGGCGGGTGGCTGGGCTGCATGGAGGTGCGGTGGCACTCCACGGTGGTGGCTTCATCGCCGTGGCAAACGGAAACGCAAGGCGGGAGCTTTTGGGGTGACGGCGACGGCATTTAATGCTCTTGTCCCCTCTGTCACAAGTAGGTAGAATCCATTGTTCAAGCTAATTTGAGCTGCACTTGTTCCCGACTGCTCCAACTACCACCTCTTTTACGTTTTACCCCTCTACCTTACGCTGACACTGTCGGTGACCCTTGCCCTATAAAAGGAGGCCCATGCACAACGTGGGGGTTCCACGATTCGCTACTCTCGCGAGGGATCATTCACGACTCGCGTGGAGGTTCCGATCATTCGCCACTCTCGCGAGGTTCAACCCTTGGCAACTCTAGCGCTGGGATTCGGCGGTTTCATACACCACACCACCATTTGCTCGCGTTCTTGAGCAAGATCAAATACAACACAATGCAGCAAGAGGGTTTACGCGACCATCGCGCCCGGCCGGGTAAAATCCCGCGTGCCGCCTCGATCGCTCTCCGCGCATCCTCCGCCCGCATCAACACACGAAGGGGCCCCGGCCCCATAGGTGCCGCGCCGCCCATCGGCCGCGACATCTCTGGCGCGCCAGGTAGGGGGCGTCGAGGTTGTGCGGACCTGATCTGGCGTTCGCGCGCCAGCGCTCTTCATCAACCTCTCCAGTTTCATCGACAGCTTCATCGACAACTGCGTCACGGCCCCGAAGACGAGGGCCTCGAAGGTTGCGGGCCCGTCCGCGTCTCAACCGCCACCGCCGGAACCAACGGCGGGCGGGGGAGACGCCGGCGGAAGGGTGGACACCGATGAGGGCGCTCGCGGTGCCACCAGATCCAGGGACGGGACGGAGGACCGCGCCTCGGCCTCCGTAGATCCACGTCCATCCCAGCACATAGCGGCCCAGCGGCGCCATACCACGAGAGGTGGTATCCGCCAGCTGGAGCAAGAGCAAGCGGGAAGCTCGCGGGATGCTCCGGACTGCTGTCCATGCATGAGTAAAGCGAAAGAGGTCGAGGCAGGATTCTGCTCCCCCTAACGTTGATAGGGACCCGAGTATATCCAGCTCCTCGCACCGCTCGCTCCCGCTCCCCTCGGCCCCGGCAAGCGCCTATCCCTGGAGTGCTACGATGTCGTCGAAGGACGCGCCATCGAGCTCTAAGTCCGGCAAGGACGGCTCTGGTGCTCCATCCGACAAGCGTACCTCCTCGGGGCGCAGTAAGCCCGGTGAGGACAGCTTTGGTGTTCGTCTCGGCAAACGCACCTCCCCGGAGTGCTGCGCTGCCGCCAAAGACACACCATTGGGCTCCACCAGCGAGCGCAAGGAAAAAGAAAAGCTAAGTCGCTCAAGCCTTCGTGCAGAGCACTCTTTAATTTCATGCTTTTATATGTTATATCCCTCGCGCATTCGTCCTTTGTACGCGAAACCTGTGCGCGGAGGAGCCTGCCTGTGGATGGTCGCACCCTTACTTCGCTTCGAACACGCTCAACGAGTTAAGAGTGAGCCGCGACCAGCTTCGTGCCCTCGTTTCGTTTCGGGCCTGCTCAGCAAGTTAAGTGCGTCGCGGCTAAACACGGCAAGGTTGCTTGCCGGAGGCGACACCAGCCAAGCGGGCTGCTGATGTTCCGCACTCAGCAAGCGTGTTGAGCACCGGCAAGTTACCTAGAAGCGTAGGGTGGAAGCACACAAAGGATGTAGGGCAGAGGGTATAATGTGGCGAGCCATGCCGTGAAACGTCATCCGTATGGGAGACTTGGACGCCAGAGGAACCAAGTCGTGGTCCAGTTGCGTACTTGTTTTGTTTCCGAGTCCGCTCAACAAACACAAGTGTGCCGCTGCACCCTTATCTTGCTTTCGAGCCTGCTCAGCAAGTTAAGCGTCGCAACTGGCCCGGCAAGGTGGCTTGCCGGAAGCGACACCGCCAGCGGGCTGTCCCGTGGCAAGCGTGTTCGCCCGGCGAGCTCCCGAGGCGAGCGAGAGTTCAAACATACGAAGGGCGGGACATGGCGTCGCATTGCACAACTAAAATTTATGCGCATATGCATATACATGAAGCAGTTGCATGTCTACCTCAGCTGTTTTCATGACCGAAATTGCAGCAATAAAGAGGGACCGAAGATCGCACCAAGACTGGAGCCCGCAAGCTGTGGTCGCCGGGCTGCGTGTGCCGTGGTTCTTCCTCGGCGGGCCAGCCTCATTTGGGGCTGCGGCGCTAAGATTCGCCAAAGAAGCAAGCGAGTTGCCGGGGCTGCAATGCCGATGAGTTTTTCATCCTCGTCATGCATCCTTCTATGGACCGGAAATGCGGGGCTGTGTCTTTGAACGATCGTGTCTTGTAAAACCCGACGTGGAGGAACCGAGCCGTGGTCGATTATGCATTTGGTTTGTTTCGAGTCCGCTCAACAAACACAAGTGTGCCGCTGCACCCTATCTTGCTTTCGAGCCTGCCAAAGCAAGGTAGGCGTCATGAATCGCCCGGCGAGGTTGCTTGCCGAAGCGACACCACCAGCGGGCTGTCCATGATCGATAAGCGTGTTAAGCCCGGCAAGCTCCCGATAGCGTAAGAACACACAAGGCACGCAGATCAAGTAGAAGACTCGGTCCGCAAGCTTTCCCTCTTTTCATTAAAAACATCCAATTTAGTACAAGTCCATAGAGGATGAAAACATGATAGAGAGGATTACAAGTTCTTAAATGCAGCTAATGCCCGAGGGCTTACAATTTAAAAAGATAAGGTGCCCGTGATCCTCTCTGTTTCTCTGCTCAGAGTTCAGGAGGTAGGTCAGGAGCCCCGGCAAGATAAGCTTGCGGGAAGGAGACCCCGCAAGAAGAGCTTGTCGGGAAGGGCGAAGGCGCCTAGGAGAGCGTGGCGGTGGCGCCGCCGTGTTCCCCAGGAGCTGCGCAAGGTGACGGGCATGGGAAGCGTCGACGAGCCAGCGACAAGTCCCCGGCCCACGGAGAGCCACGGCGCCAGAAGACCCCAAGAGAACACCCGGGGCCGCCAGAGCTCGGCGGAGACAGGCGTCGGAGGCGAGCTTGAAGACGGGTAGTGGGACGTCAAGACGCGCTCGAGGGCTACTCGCCCTCGTCTTTGCGACGTGAACGGCCTTGCCGCCCTCCCCTCTTCCTCTTCTGCTGCCTCACGCCACCGCCCAAGGAGACGGCCCGGGGAGTTGAAGGCCGGCAACCCGGAAGATGGGGTTGCGGTGGCGCCATGAGGCAGCGGTGTCCGACGCCTAGTCGGGCCCGCCATCCCCTCGCCGCCGCTGCCGCTCTCCTCCTCGTCACTTTCGCCGAGGAGGAGCTTCGCTATCCGAGGAGCTGTCCACACAGCAGCGCACCGGGTTCCATAGTCCTCAAGACCTTGACGGCGAGGAGGTCACCATCCAAGAACTTGAAATGGAGGGTGAACCCCGCCGTCAAGCTATGGATCCGGCGAACGTCTTCCACCCTCGGTCGAAGAACATCACGCCGGGCTGGGGACACGACACTCACCCGAAAGTGCCGCCGATCCCACACCCCTCGCGCGTAGCTCCATCACGTCGGGTGGATCCGCCCCATTGCGTCCATGAACGGGCGGCAACCGGAGGCGACGACGAGGCGCCCGCGAAGCTTGATGAAGAACTCGGGGTCATCTCGGTGTGGACCGCGCCGTGGTCGAGACGCCGGGAGACGGGAGGCTCCTCACCGCGACCGCCTCTCCCTCGACCGCCTCGGCCACGCCCTCGGCCTCGACCGCGGCCACGCCCCCTTCCTCTCCCTCTCGCGGCCGGCTCCATCACCACGGGAGCGAGATGGGGAGCGGTGCGCTGCCTAGAAGCGACCCTCGCCGCCACCGTCGAAGAGCCGGGATTCCCTCCTTCCATGACGGTGAGAAGAACAGAAGATGAAGACGAAGGGAGAAGAGGATGAGTGCGGCCATAGTGCTCCCCTTCGCCTTTTTAAAGGGGCGGCGGGGCTCAACCGCCCCGCTCGACCAATCAGGAAGCGAGAAGGCCAGAGGAGCGGGGCCGACTCGCCTCCTCCGCCCGTGACGGCTCGGTCTCCCACCTTCGCCGCCCACGACCCCCGTGCATGAGGGCCGCGTGGCGAAAAAGTGGAGCCGGAGCGACGGGTGAAGCGACCCCGCTCTGCGCCACGATCACGGGGTGGACGCCTTAAAGACTGCATGCGCCGCCCACCTGTCCCACGACGCCGCAATCGACGCGTGCCGTTGCGGGAGGGGAGGCGACAGATGCAGGAGCAGATTCGACGCGCCATGGGCTTCGCATGCCCGTGCACTGTCTTGGGCCTGGCCCAACAACGTTCGGCACCGTGTATGGCCCAGGCCCGGGGGCTCCTGTCGGTGTACTAAGGTAGGGGGTACCTCAAGACTTCAACTTGTGCATCGGCACCGCAGCTCCCAGCACTGGATCCACCATATGCTTGCCGGAGACCATTCCCACTCCATACCAAGCCATTCAAGAACAAAGTGTACAAGACAGAAGCTCAAGACCCGGCAAGAGGAGCTTGCCGGAGGGCTGTCTGTGCTCAAGATTGTATCACCCATGAAGGTCCGGCGAGAGGAGCTCGCCGGGAGACTAGAAGGCTATATCACAGAGACGCGCTGACGCTTGACGCTGTCTGGCGTCGGCGAGGGCTCGGGAGCGACAAGACTACAAGCCCGACAAGCTCCGGGCCCCAAGATCAAGACCCCGCAAGGTACTTGCCGGGAGGGCTGTGCTGCGTGCCCTCATTCCAGACCATCTCGCCCACGCCGCCCTCGGCTTTCCCGAGACGCGTGGCGGGTGGTGGGCTGCATGGAGGGTGCGGTGGCACTCACGGTGGTGGCTTCATCGCCGTGGCAAACGGAGACGCAAGGGCGGAGCTTTTGGGGTGACGGCGACGGCATTTAATGCTCTTGTCCCCTCTGTCACAAGTAGGTAGAATCCTTTGTTCAAGCCTTAGCTGCACTTTGTTCCCCCGACTGCTCCAACTACCACCTCTTTTACGTTTTTACCCCTCTACCTTACGTTGACACCTGTCGGTGACCCCTTGCCCTATAAAAGGAGGCCCATGCACAACGTAGAGGGGGTTCCACGATTCGCTACTCTCGCGAGGGATCATTCACGACTCTCGCGTGGAGGTTCCGATCATTCGCCACTCTCGCGTAGGTTCGAACCCTTGGCAACTCTAGCGCCTGGGATTCGGCCGGTTTCATACACCACACCACCATTTGCTCGCGTTCTTGAGCAAGATCAAATACAACACAATGCAGCAGTAGGGTTTTACGCGACCATCGCGTCCGGCTGGGTAAAATCCGCGTGCTTCGCCCGACCGCTCTCCGCGATCCTCCGCCTCGCATCAACACACGAAGGGGCCCTGCCCTATAGGTGCGCGCTACCATCGGCCGCGACACATAACGATATTCAGTGCGTGCATCAGCACTCATTGGATTGCACACATCAAATGGATTACTTCCAACAAGTTGCTCCCTTGTTCCATCTCACTGAAAATGAGGCCTTTCAGTCATCTTGGCCATGTGGTATGATTTGCATGTCTCAAGTGATTCAAAAACAAGTGAGTCCAAACGATCCATCTGCATGGAGTTTCTTCATGCGTATATACCAATAGACATGGTTCGTGCATGTCTCAATCTTTTCAAAACGAGTGAGTCCAAAGATCCATCAATATGGAGCTTCTTCATGCTTTTATACCAATATGACTTAGTGGCGAGTGCCACAAGTATGTGGTACTATCATTACTATCTTATATCTTTTGGCACGAACATGTGTATCACTACGATCGAGATTCAATAAACCATTCATTTTAGGTGCAAGACCGTTGAAGGTATTATTCAAATAAACAGAGTAACCATTATTCTCCTTAAATGAATAACTGTATTGCGATAAACATAATCCAATCATGTTTATGCTCAACGCAAACACCAAATAACAATTATTTAGGTTTAACACCAATCTCGATGGTAGAGGGAGCAGGCGATGCTAGATTACATCAACCTTGGAAACACTTCCAACACACATCATCATCTCACCTTTAGCTAGTCTCTGTTTATTCCGTAGCTCTTTTATTTCGAGTTACTAACACTTAGCAACCGAACCGGTATCTTAATACCCTGGTGCTACTAGGAGTACTAGTAAAGTACACATTTAATACAATGTATATCCAATATATCATCAACCTTGCCAGCCTTCTCATCTACCAAGTATCTAGGGTAGTTTCGCTTCGATGACTGTTCCTCATTACTGAAGCACTTAGTCTCGGTTTGGGTTCAACCTCGGTTTCTTCACTAGAGCAAGAATCGATTTGTCATCTCATGAAGTATCCTTCTTGCCCTTGCCCTTCTTGAAACTAGTGGTTTTACTAACCATCAACAATTGATGCTCCTACTCGATTTCTACTTTCATGTGTCAAACATCGCGAATTTCTCAAGGATCATCATGTCTATCCTCGATATGTTATAGTTCATCACGAAGCTCTAATAGCTTGGTGGCAGTGACTATGGAGAACCATCACTATCTCATCTGGAAGATTAACTCCCACTCGATTCAAGTGATTGTAGTACTCAGACAACCTGAGCACATGCTCAATGATTGAGCTTTTCTCCCTTAGTTTGCAGGTTAAGAAACTTGTCGGAGGTCTCATACCTCTTGACGTGGGCACGAGCCTGAAATCCTAATTCCAGCTCTTGGAACATCTCATATGTTCTGCGACGTTTCAAAAAATGTCTTCGCTGCCTCAATTCTAAACTGTTTAACATTACGCACTGAACTATCATGTAGTCATCAAAAGCGTGTATGTCGATGTTCGCAACATCCACAAACGACGCCGAGGTTCAGCACACCGAGCGGTGCATTAGGACATAAGCCTTACGCAAAGAACGAGGACAATCCTCAAGATACGGACCCAATCCGCATAATTGCTACTATCAACTTTCAACTAAAATTTTCTCTAGGAACATATCTTAAACAAGAGAACTAAAGCGCAAGCTACGACAGAATTTGCAAAGTCCTTTTGACTATGTTCATGATAATTAAGTTCATCTAATGAACTCCCACTCGATAGACATCCCTCTAGTCATCTAAGTGATACATGATCCGAAGTCAACTAGGCCGTGTCCGATCATCACGCGGAGACGGACTAGTCATCATCGGTGAACATCTCCATGTTGATCGTATCTACTATACGACTCATGTTCGACCTTTCGGTCTCTTGTGGTCCGAGGCCATGTCTATACATGCTAGGCTCGTCAAGTCAACCTAAGTGTTTTGCGTGTGTAAATCTGGCTTACACCCGTTGTATGTGAACGTTAGAATCTATCACACCCGATCATCACATGGTGCTTCAAAACAACGAACTTTCGCAACGGTGCATAGTTAGGG
This sequence comes from Aegilops speltoides, assembly GCA_021437245.1. NCBI lineage: Eukaryota > Viridiplantae > Streptophyta > Magnoliopsida > Poales > Poaceae > Aegilops > Aegilops speltoides. Next base: position 485,207,478 of record CM038142.1, on the reverse strand, counting down.
GGAACAATTTCTTGAAATTTTAATGAGGGATCATCTTATTTATGCTACCGTCGTTCTAAGCAAATAAGATGTAAACATGACAAACATCACATGCAAATCATAAAGTGACATGATATGGCCAATATTATCTTGTGCCTTTGATCTCCATCTTGAGGCACGACATGACCACCTTCGTCACCGGCATGACACCATGATCTCCATCATCATGATCTCCATCATCGTGTCTTCATGAAGTTGTCTCGCCAACTATTACTTCTACTACTATGGCTAACGGTTTAGCAATAAAGTAAAGTAATTACATGGCGTTTTCAATGACACTCAGGTCATACAATAAATTAAGACAACTCCTATGGCTCCTACCGGTTGTCATACTCATCGACATGCAAGTCGTGATTCCTATTACAAGAACATGATCAATCTCATACATCACATATATCATTCATCACATTCTTTTGGCCATATCACATCACATAGCATACCCTGCAAAAACAAGTTAGATGTCCTCTAATTGTTGTTGCATGTTTTACGTGGCTGCTATGGGTTTCTAGCAAGAACGTTTACTTACCGCAAAAGCCACAACGGTGATATGCCAATTGCTATTTACCCTTCATAAGGACCCTTTTCATCGAATCTGATCCGACTAAAGTGGGAGGCGGCACCGCTAGCCACCTTATGCAACAAGTGCATGTCATCGGTGGAACCTGTCTCACGTAAGCATACGTGTAAGGTCGGTCTGGGCCGCTTCATCCCATGATGCCGCCAAATCAAGATAATACTACTAACGGTAAGCATATTGAACAAACCAATGCCCACAACTACTTGTGTTCTACTCGTGCATAGAATCTATGCATAGACCTAGCTCATGATGCCACTGTTGGGGAACGTAGCAGAAATTCAAAATTTTCTACGCATCACCAAGATCAATCTACGGAGAGACTAGCAACGAGAGAGAGGGGAGTGCATCTTCATACCCTTGAAGATCCTAAACCCAAGCACGATCGATGATAACTTGGCACACCATGCGAAGGCAATGACGTCACCTGGAGACCCGGACAAAGAGGACCGGGGTGTGCTCCGTGATGGACTTGCCATCAAGCGAAGGATTCGTCCAGAAACAGAAGCGGACAAGAGTTGCCGTCCCCTAGCGTCAAGGGGGTAGAAGCACGGAATATCTGAATAGCCTCGGAGACCGAGGGGAGATGAAGGTGGCGCCATTGGCGGGAAGGGTCGGAGCGCTACAACCAAAGCTAGCGCGTCCATAGTGCGCTGCATGTCCATGATGCCAAGGCCACCAAGGTAGGTTGGGCAGCAAACACATGCCCAAATTACATGGCATTGCCCTTCCCTCGCATCCTTGTGCTCAATCTAGAGGAATCCATGGATAATCCAGCTGACCCCGACGAGGATCACCTTGTTGAGGACTGAGGGAGTCCTGGACTAGGGGGTGTGCGGACAGCCAGACTATCATCGTCCGCCGGACTCCAAGACTATGAAGATACAAGATTGAAGACTCCGTCCCGTGTCCGGATGGGAATTTCCTTGGCGTGGAAGGCAAGCTTGACGATACGGATATGTAGATCTCCTACCATTGTAACCCGACTGTAACCCTAGCCCTCTCCGGTGTCTATATAAACCAGAGGGCTTTAGTCCGAGGACACAACAACCATTACAACAATCATACCATAGGCTAGCTTCTAGGTTTAGCCTCCTTGATCTCGTGGTAGATCCACTCTTGTAATACACATCATCAATATTAATCAAGCGGGACGAGGGTTTTACCTCCATCAAGAGGGCCCGAACCTGGGTAAAACATCGTGTCCTCGTCTCCTGTTACCATCCGCCTAGACGCACAGATTCGGGACCCCTACCCGAGATCCGCCGTTTTGACACCGACATTGGTGCTTTCGTTGAGAGTTCCTCTCGTGCCGTCGCTGATAGGAAGGATGCCTCCACCCGCCTTCAAGGACGGTATTTTCGCAAAGGGCCTTGGCCGCCGCCAAACTATCCGCTAGGTGGTTTTCTTATGACCGCCGTCTGCCACCGCTTCGACAATGACTTCTCAAGTCATCGAAAGCAATCTTCACGTCAGCTCGGAATTTGCTTAGCGGTTGGATCCAATAGAGCTCTCGTCTGTCAACGAGCTCTTGGATCGCATCGCCGCCCTGGGAGTCGCTACGGACTACAATCAGATTGGGCTTAAAACCGATCTGGGAGAGATTAACTCTCCCCAGGTCACCCACCACGTCGCAGTGGTAGAGGAACAATGCGGCGACTCTTCTCTCAGATTGAAAACTAGTCATGTCCGGCCCGAACCCTCCATGCCGGATTCCCGCGGAGGGACGGACTTCGTCAAGCATCGAACTTAAAGTCGCATCGGATCGACTCGTTGGACAACGCCCAACAATCTAAGCTTCCAAATTTGGAAACTTCCCGGCCTTCAAGCCTTGAGATGGGTAGGGTTCCGGACTTTATTCCACCCACCCGCCAAGACATATGCGATCTATCTCTAATCCGGCAAGAGCCCGCTGAAACAAGACATCACTATTGGGCGATTCCTCCCGGTTATGGACAGGATAAAGGACTGCCGAGAGGAAAACATAATCTCAATTTTTGCAATAATTGCACGGACAAGGGAATCTCGAACGCCATCAGCCGTCGTGAAATTACACGCTTCGCCGACCTGGTGTCCATAGTACGAAAGTACTGTGCGATGGAGAGTATCGGGCGATCTCTCTGTGGCCTCGAGCACCTATGGGGCAGGGGGCCCTTCTAGTCCGGCAAGGGAGCGGAGGGCATGCGCAGAGCAGATCGAGGTCGGGCGCGCGGGGGAGACGGGCGATTTTACCAGCTTCGAGCTCTCCTGAGAGATAAAACTCCTCTCGCTGCTTTGTGTTTGTATTTGATCTTGCTCGAGAGTGCGAAAGCGTATGGCGGTGTTGGATGTGTCGAATGGATCAACCCTTCTACGTGCGCATGGGCCTCCCTTTATAGTCTCAAGGGGCACCCACAGGTGGCAGCGAGGGAAGAGGGGTAAGAAGGTAAAACGCAGGTTGGTACAACAAGGACCAACAGTGTCCCCTACCTAACTCGACGGCAGGGACAAGGGCATTTAATGCCCGTCCGGCCGCCCTAACAAAGGCAAAGAAACGACCGTTAGGTGAGCCACGGTTGCCACGATGGCGTCTCTGTCGGCTCCGCTGCCACCCGCTCCGCATGGCTGCAAGAAGCGCCGCCACGCGCCCCGGATGGCCCCTGGGTGACACGTCGCTGAATGCGCTGGAGTTTGAGCGTAGGGTGGCAGCCTGCCCGCTGCAAGCGCCTTGCCGCATGTCCTTCTCTTGCCGCGCCGCAAGCTTGTTACCGCCGGGCCTCCACGGACGCTGGGCGTCGCGGCAAGTCTTCAAAACGCTTTGTTGGCCTTCCGCAAGCTCCTCTTGCCGGGTTTTGTCCTCCCCGCGAGCTTTCTTGCCGGATCTGTGTCTTCTCGCCAATACTTTGTTCTTGAATGGCGGTAATAGGTAATGATGGAGGGTCTTGGCGGGCGCCCGCAAGCCTTGCCGCTGGCGCCGCGATCGCCTGCAGACGAAGTTCGGGTACTAAGGTACCCCTACTTTAGTACACCGACAGATCCCGGCCTGGGCCATACACGGTGCCGGCGTTGTTGGGCCAGCCCTGCAGCAGGCACGGCTCGGCGGTTCGGGTCCACACAAAATCGGACTCCGTGTCCACCGCGTCCTCCCGTAACGGCACGCGTCGATTGCGGCGTCGTGGGAGGCGTGGGTGGTGTGTGCGATTTTCAGGGCGTCCACTCCCGTGATCACGGGGCAGGGCAAGGTCACTTCATCCGTCGCCTCGATTTCGCCTCCCCGCCACGCGGCTCCCATGCGCGTGGTGTCGTGGGCGGCGAAGGTGAGAAACCGAGCCGTCATTGGCGGAGATGGTGGGTCGGCCCGTGCCTCCGCCTCCCGTGTTCGATTGGCTGGCGGGCGGCCGAGCCCCCACCTCGCCTCCTTAAAAGGGCGAAGGGGCGCAAAACCCCGCACTTCCTCCTCTTCCTCTTTCTTCAACTCGCTACTCTTCCCCATCTCGCCATGGAGGGAGGGAACCTGGTCCTTCATCGGTGGCGGCGAGGGTCGCCACCAGCAGCGCGCCTCTCCTATCCTGCGCTGTGGTGGCGGAGCCGCCACGAGGGAAGAGGGAGGGGCGAGGCGTGGACGAGGTCGAGGACGTGGTCGGAGCGCTGGGAAGAGGCGGCCGGGCGGTGCGCCACCCCGCTTCCGCCAGCAGCTCCTCTCGAGGCGGTCCACACCGGGACGACCTCGGGAGTTCTTCGCTGTTGCGCGGGCACCTCGTCGCCGCCTCCGCCTCCGCCCCTTTTATGAAGCGCGATGGAACCGGACCCGCCCGAGATGTTGGAGTTGCGCATGAGGGGCTGCGGATCAGCGGCACTCGAGTTAGTGTCGATCCCCAGCCCCGGCGTGATGTACTTCGATCGAGGGTGGAAGACGTTCATCCGCATCCACAGCTTGACGGCGGGGTTTACCCTCCATTTCAAGTTAATGGAGGGCGACCTTCTCGCCGTCAAGGTCTTCGGGGACTCCGGCACCCGGGCGAGATGCTGCATGGACAGCTCCTCTGATGGCGAAGACTCCCCCTCGAGCGAGAGTGACGAGGAGGAGAGCGACAGCGACGACGACGACGGCGGTGAGTCCGACTAGGCGCCGGCCGTCGCCTCGCGTGCCACCGGCGACCCCATCATCCGGGTCGCCGGCCTTCTGAACTCCCCGGGACCGTCTCCTTGGGCGGCTGGCGTAGGGAGGCTGCGGAAGAGGAAGAGGGGTGGCGGCAAGGCCGTCAAGTCGGAGTACGAGGGCGAGGTGCCCTCGACAGCGTGCTGACGTCCTGCCGCCTCGTCTTCGAGCTCTGCTTCCGGCGCCTCTATCTCCGCCAAGCTCCTGGCCGGCTCCCGGGGTGTTCTCTTGGTGTCTTCTGGCACCCGTAGCTCACCTAGGCGCCCCTTTTGCCCTTCCCGGCAAACTTCTCTTGCCGGGGCCTCCTTGACCTACCTCCTGAAGAGAGAAACAGGAGAGGGATTACGGGCATCTTATCTCTTTTTTCATTTGTAAGCCTTCGGGCCTTAGCTGCATTTAAAACTTGTAATCCTCTCTTTCATGTTTTTCATCCTCTATGGACTTGTACTGAATTGGGATGTTTTTTAATGAAAAGAGGGGAATGCTTGCCGGGTTATATCCTTTACTTGATTCTGTGCCTTGTATGTTTCCACCCTACGCTTTGAGGGAACTTGCCGGCGCAAGCACACTTGCTGAGTGCGGAACGCCAAAGTTCACTGGCGGTGCCGCTTCCGCAAGAAACCTTGTCGGGCCAGTTGCAGCACACTTGTATTGTTGAGCGGACTCGAAAACAAATCAAGGGCGCAACTTGGCCGCGATTCGGCTCCTCCGCGCACAGGTTTTTCCATACAAGGCACACTCGTTCAAGGACGCGGCCTCGCATTCCTAGGTCCATAAGAGGATGCATGATGAGGGATGAAAAACTTATCTGATATCGCAGCCCCCGGCGACTCTGGCTCCGTCGAGACCCAGGTGTCGATGCGCCTTTCCTTGCCCTTGTCGCTGACGCCGCGGCCCCCGGGGATCCTGGCTTGCCGCGAAGGAATTTTGGTACTCGCAGCCCCTAGCAAAACCGGTTTGCCGGGGCCCAGGTGCCGGCGCGCCCTTCTATTTTTTTTTGCTTGTTGCTGTTATTTCAGTCATGAAAACAACTTAGACAACGATGCGATAAGTTACTTTTTGTGGCGTAATTTTCACGTTGGGCAACGCAATGCCATGCTTCGCCCTTTGTATGTTTATACTCTACGCTTTTTAGGGGACTTGTCGGTGCATACACGCTTGTCGAAAGCGGAACATCAGCAGCCGCTGGCGGTGTTGCCACCGCAAGAAGCCTCGTCGCCGGCTAGTTGCAACGCGCTTTCATTGTTGAGCGGACTCGAAACAAACCAAGGGTGCAACTCAGCCACGAGTCGGCTCCTCTCACAAGACAAGTTTCTCATACAAAGGACGCCCCACGGTAAGGCTTGCACGTTATTTCCTCTACTCCATTACATCCCTTGTGCGTTTTTACCCCACGCTTTTAGGAACTTGCGGGCGCTTAACACACTTGCTGAGTGCGGAACATCAGCAACCACCTGGCGGTGTTGTTTCCGCAAGAAACCTTCTCGGCCGATTTGCAGCAAGACTTGTATTGTTGAGCGGACTCGAAAACAAAGCAAGGGCGCAACTTAACCACGAGTTGGTTCCTCCGCGCACATGTGCTTTCCATACAAGGCACGAACGCTCAAGGAATATAACATAAAAACTTAAACCGGAAGTGTTTCAGACTCAAACTTGGGCAACTTAGCTTTTCCGTCTTCTCGCGCTCCGGCAAGGCCGCACTTCTCCCTTGATTTCCTCCCTTGTACGCCGCCTTACGCCAGTGGAACCCATGCCAAGAAACACACTTGCTGAGTGCGGAACATCAGCAACCATTGGCGGTGTTGCCTCGGCAGAAGAACTCTTGGGCTAGTTGCAACAAGACTTTCATCGTTGAGCGGACTCGAAACAGATCAAGGGCGCAACTTAGCCACGATTCGTCCCCTTTGCGCACAGGTTTTCCATACAAGGTACGGACTTTCAAGGAATACGACTCAAAAGTTTGAAACTGACTGCTTTCTTTGCCCTACTGGCCGGTGGAGCTCGATGGCACGTCCTCGACGGCAGCGCAGCACTCCGGAGAGGTGCGCTTGCCGGAGCAGGCACCAGAGCTGTTCTTGCCGGACTTGGCTTTCTTCTTCCCCCGGGGAGCTTCAGCGGCAAGTGGCTTGCGCTCCGCCGCGGCTGCTGCTTCCCGGTAGATCTTGTCGGTGCAGATAAGTGCATCCTTCTTGTCACCTTGGACAGAAATGACACTTATCGGACCAGGCATCTTGAGCACATTGTATGCGTAGTGAGAGGCTGCCATGAACTTGGCAAGTGCTGGTCGGCCGAGTATCACATTGCAGGGTAATGGGATATCAGCAACATCAAGTTCAGCTCGCTGCCGAACGTCACTGGCAGTGTGATCTTCCCCTTTGGCTTGCTCCTTCCCGGATTTATCCCTTGAAAGGTACCAGTCTCTTCGAGCTCACTATCGGGGATCTGGAGTTTCTTGAGCACTGCTGAAGAGATCAGATTCAGGCCGGCCCCGCCGTCAACCAACATCTTCGTGACCTTGAGGTTGCGGATCGTTGGTGAGACCAACATCGGCAAGCACCCGACCGCAGTGATGCGATCAGGGTGGTCCTCAACATCGAAGATGATGGGCGTGCTGGACCACTTCAGAGGCTTGCGCGACTCGACGGACGGCTCCGCTGCGTTCACCTCTCGCACCCACTGCTTGAGTTGGCGGTGCGAGGTGTGCAGAGAGGCGCCACCGTCGATGCACAACACCTCTGTTGCCTTCTGAAACTCTTGGTCATCAGTCTCATCTTCCTCCATCTCATCATCCTCATCTTCATCTTCGTCCTTGTCGCGTACACAAGGAGGCCTGTCTCCTTGCCGCGGCTTGGCCTTGCTGCAGTGATTCTCCCAAGGGAAGCTTCTTGCCGGATCCTCCGCCACCTCCCTAGGCTCTCTCCTTATCGCGGCGCTCGTACTCGGTTTTCTGTAGCTCCGCCATCTGCTCCACTTTCTTGCAGGTTTGGAGGTCATGGTGTAGGATCGAAAGTATGTCTAGAGGGGGGGGGGTGATTAGACTACTTATCAATATAAAAATTCTGCCTTTTGACAAAGAACAGTTTTTGGCAGATTCACAATTATGATCAAGTCAAGCATCACCCTACACATGCAATTCTAGAGTATAGGCAGCGGAAAGTAAATTGCACATGTAGTAAAGAGAGGTGGAGAAGAGCAAACGCAATTTTGGAGACGCGGTGATTTTTCTCGTGGTTCCGATAGGTGATGCTATCGTACTTCCACGTTGATGGAGACTTCAACCCACGGAGGGTAACGGCTGCGAGAGTCCATGGAGGGCTCCACCCACGAAGGGTCCACGAAGAAGCAACCTTGTCTATTCCATCATGGCCTACGCCCACGGAGGGCTAGCCTTACTCGGGGTAGATCTTCACGAAGTAGGCAATCTCCTTGCCCTTACAAACTTCTTGGTTCAACTCCACATCTCGATGACGGAGGCTCCCAAGCGACACCTAACCAATCTAGGAGGCACCACCCTCCAAAAGGTAATAGATGTTGTAGATGATGATGAACTCCTTGCTCTTGTGCTTCAAATGATAATCTCCCCAACACTCAACTCTCCTCACTGATTTGGCTGTGGTGGAAGAAAGGATTGAGTGGAAAGCAACTTGGGAAGGCTAGAGATCAAGCTTCATATGGTGGGAGTGGAGCAACTTGATCTCAACACAAGGGTAGGTAGTTCTCTTCTCGTAAATGTAAGGTAGGAGTGGTAGTTCTTTCTGATGGCTCTCTCCACGAATGAAGAGGGGGTGGAGGGGTATAAATAGCCTCCACACAAAATCCAACCGTTACACACATTTGAGCAATCTCGGTGAGACCGAAGTGGACAACTCGGTGAGACCGATAGTTCAAATAATGTGAACGTTGGGATTTTCGGTGGGACCGAATATACAATCTCGGTTAGTCCGATTCGTGCAATGACAAGAGCATGCCAGTTTTGGTGGGACCGACTTCATCATCTCGGTGACACCGATTTGATGATGAAGGTTCTGAAGCTTGGCAACTCAAGTTTCGGTGAGACCGAGTTCAGAATCGGAAAATCCGAGTTTACTAGGGTTTGGCTTATGGCTGAGGTGGTTCATCTTGGTGTGACTGAGTTTGGAATATCGGTGGGACCGAGACTACTTATGAGTGTATATGGCGGTGAAAGTTGCCGATAGTTTAGGAGATGTATCACTAAGCACTTGAGCAACCAGATCATCATCATAACCTCATCCCTTTTAATAGTATTGGCTTTTCCTATGGACTCAATGTGATCTTGGATCACTAAACCAAAAATGGAGTCTTGAGCTTTTGCCAATGCTTGCCTTAGCATTTTGGGGGTCCACTTCTTGATCCTTGCCATACCCATATCATGAACTCTCTGAAATGATTCTCAAGTAACTATTAGTTCAATGATATATATGTTGTTATTAATTACCAAAACCACCCGGGATTAGTTGCACTTTCAATCTCCCCTTTTGGTAATTGATGACAACATATAGATCAAAGCTTCGACCAAGGATATAATCAATGAATAATATCGTCGCTTTGAGAAGTATGTGATAAGCAAGAGCTCCCCCTAAATTTGTGCATTATTTAAGATTTGCGTTTGAATGCAAATGCACAATCGATGAGGATCATGGGTCACTCTTCCATGTCACATACATCTTGGTGGAGCCCACAAAATGATAAGAATGAACAGCATGCACCCAATCACCGAGACATGAGTAAATGGTCATACGAGATAGGAATGGCATATGATAAGCATTCATCACACATTAAAGCATAGTACGACCAAGCACTCATTAAGGTAGAATCAAACGGAGTATCAAACACACTGAATGTCTCGAAAACCAAAAGTATCTCAAAGAAACCGCAAAAGAACGAAAGAGCAAAAGCGCAAAGACAACAACACTCTCTCTCTCGAAGTCCTATGATCTATACAATTTCTCCCCTTTGGCAACAAGTTACCAAAAGTTCGAAAATGCATAGAGCTAAGCGTCCTTTGTGGACTCTGTGGCGGCTCCCGTGCTGGGTTGATGTCGGAGTGGATATGACAGATCGGCGAAGACTTGGTGATGTCTGGCTTTGGAGGAGTGGTCACCGAGCTGGAGTTGGAGTAGCTCGCTGAACTGTGGGAGGTTTCAAGCTGTAGTCCCGTGTCGATCCATCGAATAGCGGTGATCGGGATCCTTTGGGAACCGGAGCGATCTGTCATGAGAATCTGGACTAAGTCATCCCGCAACTCACGCATAAGCTCTTCTTCTCTGCTTTGCTTCCTCAATGTCCGCCTCGAGCTTGTTGACGGTCACTTGTACTTGATCCACTTCACGCCCGAGCGTGGATCTTGTCTTCAACAATCCTCTCTAAGCTCTCCGAGACTGTTCAATGCTGGCCAGCGTTGTTCAATCCTTTGAGTAGCTTCAAGAATTTGCTCTCCAAACTCTTTAGTTTAGCTGCTCTCTTCTTTGCTTCCTTGTCGACTTTGGCTTTCTTAGCAGCTTCGATCTTGGCTTGACCTTCAACAGATGTCGGGTCCTCCTCATACATCACAACAACATTGTCTTCATGCTCGCTGCAACGGTAAATGTTCTCTATCCAACAAGAATGTGCCCGTGCCAAACTTGGCATTGATAAGCATCTGAATTTCATGGGCAAATCCACATGACCTTTTCTCGTCATTGCAGTCCTCTTAATGGTCTCTACCATCAAGTCCATCACCTTGAAAGGTGCTCTCTCATCAAGTATGTGCAGCATGTTGATAGAGTATCCTCGATCATGCGATCATCTCAGATTTGGGCATCAAGGTATGCCTCAAAATGGTATTAGTGGTAGGTAAGCCTGCTCGAGATGGTAGATCGAGCCGAGCTTCCAGATTCCCAAATCCTCTGCTGGAATCTCTTTGTACATGTTTTCATGGATTCATGATTCTTCTTTGGAATCCCATATACATCAATATCATCTTCTCGTTGCACTGGAGCATTCAGAATTTCTGCCCATTCTTCAACAGATGAAGAAAATCTTTGACCTTCAGTCATCCATATAATCTTTCCATCAGGGTAGAAGTGAGCTGTGGCATAGAATTGCATTATCATCTCATCGTTCCAACTGGTCAATTTCTGACCTACAAAGTCTGCAACTCCACATGTAGTGAAACTTTCATGCACATGTGGAAAGAATCTCTGTGCTCTTATTTGTCAATGTACTTCCAAATAACATATCGGTGTCTGCGACTATGGGCTTCTTGTCCATCAAGACGGTCTCATAGAAGTCCTGCTGCTCTCTAGTGTGAAATCTGGGATCTCAGCAGTTCTTCTCCTCACGGCATATGGGTCAGTTTGTCTCCATAGCCCGAGACCTTTATCTTTCCTTGCCTTCATATCCTCGGCTTGAGGATGAGCATCATTATGTAGTGGCAGTTTTGGACGAAGTTTGATAAAACTGGTCCTTCATCGTCGACTCGGTGGTGGCACATCATCCTTGTTCTTTTGAGACGCTGGAATGTTTCGACGGTCTTCTTGGGCTTGGCGGCGAGGCTTTTTTGGAGCTGCCTTAGCTGGAGCAGATTTCTTGGGCTTTGATGTGGCTCCGGACTTAATGGCATCACCCATGAGCTTGGCTTTTGAGGAGTAGGCTGGGGTGCTTCCTCATCCTCATCCTCTCTTCGCTGCATCATGCACTATCCTCTTTCTCTTGGAGGTTTTCTTCACTTTGCTTGCAGCTGCCTTTCCCAAATTCAGCTTCTTAGCAACAGTTGACTGCTTGACTTTTTTGGTGCCCTTCTTAGATTGTTGACCTTGTTGCTCTTTGGCAACAACCTTCCTTTAGGCTTTGAGGTCACCTCTTCCTCAACAACAAAATCTGAATCCTCATCATCTGAATTCCTCTTCTTTCTAGCTCTGGTGGCTGCAGGAGGCATGCCACTTGGTGTACTCCTCTCACCATCATCGGATGAGCTACTAGGATCGGGACTAGTGCACGCCTCTGGAATGTCGCAATGGGTGTCTCGACCTGTTCTCACTGCATCAGCGACATCGACATAGCCGACAACTTTGTGAATAGATAAGGTGTAGGCGAGAAGAAGAGTCATCACAAACTGCAGAAGTTTTGCAAAAAAATGAGTTCAAATTCTAGTATTAAGTTTTCACAGAAGACATTTCGTCGGACCGAGTTTAAGATTCGGTGAATCCAAGTGTTAAACAGAGCTTGGCACACCACTTTCGGTTTGACGAAGTGGGTTTGATCTGCCGAAAACACTAGGGTTTCACAGAATCTTCATTTCGTCACACCGATTTTGCACAACTCGGTTGGACCGAAGGGTGCGAGGTAATGGCCATAGGCCAAATCGGTCATACCGAAAATATAAAATCGGTCTCACCGAGATGTGTTCCATGAAACCTAACCCTAAAACTTTTACTCGAATCTAGTTCAAACGAACTAATCGGTGTACAGGAGGATTTCAATCGTGGCAAGATACTAGGCAATCCAAGCGTGCATTGAATCGGAGATGGGAGCACGAGTGGGATCAAAACTCACCCTAACTTGGTGGAGTTTTTCTCGGCGGCAACGGCGCGGAGGAGATGTCCGCTGACGGCGACGGAGACTCTGCGGCGAGGCGCCTGGCGGCATTTACGGCGACGATCCGGAGACCAAGGCGGCGGCAAGCAAAGGGTGTGGGGCGAAACGTTTGAAGGAGGAATCAGCGCGCCTTGGAATATATACCCCTTCATTGTCGGTGGGACCGAGTTGTAAAACTTCGGTGGCACTGAGATGGATAACTGCTAGGCGTTATGCACTTGATCACGCCGAAATCACAACTCGGTTTCACCGAGATGAAAACCTAGATCGTCTAAATGCTTTCGGTTCGACCGAGTTTGAGTGAGTTGGTCGACCGAAATCAATTAGAAGGTTTTGGAAATTAGCCCTTGACGGATCGGTGGCTCGAGTGCTCCTCACCGGAGGGTCCGAAAATGACTTGTTCAAAATTTGTGATGTAAGCATGAATAGAATTTGAGACAAGAAAGCATAGATAGCTATGGGAGGTACTTAGGCATTCTTGTCCATCCATTTGGTCAGAAAAATCAAAACGACCAAAACAACAAATGGATGTCCTTGAATGGATAAAATCATGCATCCAACATGCTCACACAATAAGATAGCAAATGAAATATGTGTCAAACATGCACAACCAAAACTCTAGCAACTAACACACAATTTGTCGATGACTAGGTCATCTTTATATGAGTATATTGACTTAGGAGCCAAATGAGAACATTTGATCATAGGTCATACTCATCGCTTAAGCTCAAGTGGGGTTACCACTTTTACATAAAGCATTGATGTGTTCACATCATTTGAAGATGCTTTAGCTCAATTTTTAGAGCAAAGCTCCCCTAGATGTGAGAACCCCTTTAAAGGGTCAAACTAACCTTGGGTTGTCGTAGAAGACTTCATGTAGATGTTGAAGATGTGGATGCTCAATGTTGATGGAGATCATCAAGAGTTGGGAGCTATCCTTTGGATTCGGGCACTTTCAATACCTACATGGGTTAGTCCCACAAGGAACAAACAAGGATATCCATGGACATAGATTGAAGTTCACAATAGATGATGTCCATGAAAGCAATGATTACCTTGTCCCTTGACTTACCAACAAGAGGGTTTGTGACTCCATGAACTAGTGCACGATGTGGAAGTTGATTGCACAAGTTTTTGCCAAAATGAATGTGAGTGAAGTATGTTGGCGGAGTCACCCTCAAGAACTTTCTAGTTCTTCTTCTTCGGGATCCACATCATCTTGATGGGAATCCTTGGGGTTGTAGTTGAGCTTGACGAAGTAGAACTTGACGTTTCCTTGGAAATCCACTTGACCATGGCTTGAGGTGCTTCAACAAATGCATCAATCTCCTCTTGAAGCTTGTCCTTGCCTTTTAGCTTGTGGTCTTGTGGTGGAAGATCATCTTGAGCTTGTTCCACATTGGAAGAAGTAGGATCATACTTCTCCTTTTGAGGAACAAACTGTGGAGTAGGATATTGACCTTCTTCCCACTCAACACCTTCGGCGTTGAACTTTCGCTCAAAACCAATTCCTTGATTCTTCCGGTGCCTTCCTTGCTTGCGAACAATTTCCTCAAAGTTCTTGCTTCCGGCAAGGCTCTTGTAGACACCTTTCTCTATGATCCCTTTCAATAAACTATTTTCTTGCTCAAGTGTAACTTGGCTTGAAACATTGTTAGTGGAATCAAGAGAACTACTAGAAGCAACAACATTGGATTTAGCATGGTTATTGTTACTACTAGAGGAAGAATTTTTCTTATGCTTGTCATGCTTAGTCCTAATGGGTGGCAAGAAATTAGACAAGAGAAGTCGTTTGGCAAGATATGAAGAACTCTTCTTTCGAAGATCGTCATTGATTGCTTTTAGAAACTCATGTTCTTGCTCTAGAGTGAGCTTCTCGAAGCGTAGCTTCTCATGAGATCTTAGGAGCTCTCTATGATCTTCTTGAGTTGTTTCATGAGCTAACTTAAGAGTGTTTAGTTCTTTAGTTAGACGCTCAATCTCCTTCATAGCATTGTCATTCGACTCTTCTCGACTATAAAGACTACTAGCATGTTCATCGTTACTAGGCTCACTGGATTTATCATGCAAGAGTTCATCTTCACCAAGCAAGTCATCCTCATCACTATTGAAGTCAATGAATTCAGGGTGTGATACCTTGGGGCCTTTAGCCATGAAGCATCTTCCAATTCCCTCATTTGGTGAATCAAATAAGTCATAGGAGTTGGAGTTGGAGGATACGAGAGCAAGACCGGCAACACCTTCATCTTGACTGTAGTCGGAGTTGGAGTGATAGCTTCCTTCGGATTGATTGTCGAGTCGGGAGCGGAGACCCATTCACCTACATGAGCTTGATGTTTTCTTCTTGTGTAGCTCCTTGATGACTTGTCTTTCCTCTCGAATCCTTGCTTCTCCGAGAGGGTCTTCGTTCATAACGATCATCTCTGCTCCTTCTCTCTTCCGAGGTGACTCATCTCTTGAGCTTCTTCTTCTTGGAGATTCTTCTCTTCTCTTGTGGGGAGCCGTACACTCATTTGAGTAGTGTCGGGTCTTCCACAATTGTAGCAGTTTCGATCACGACTAGAAGATCTCTTTTCATCATATGATCTAGACTTTGAGCTTCTCTCTTTGCCTCTATTCTTGTAGAATTTGTTGAAGTTCTTGACCATTAGGCTTATCTCTTCATTGGAAACTAACTTGTCACTTGAGGTTGTGGGAGCATCACTTGTAGCTTTGTAAGCACCACTTGACTTGTTGTGAAGCTCTTCCTTATCCTTAAGTGTCATCTCATGAGCAACAATTCTTCCAATGACTTGGTTGGCTTGAGATTCTTGTAGTTTGGCATCATTTGGATCAAAGTGCACACGGTGTCATACTTTCCATCCAAAGCTCGAGAATCTTCTTGATGATGAATCGGTCGGTCATTTCTTCGCTTCCTAAGCGGCAATCTCATTTGTGATGAGAGCAAGCCTAGAGTACATTTCAGCGACTCCTTCACCATCCTTCATCTTGAACTTGTCAAGTTGACCTTGAAGAATATCTAGCTTTGATTCCTTCACGGACTCGGTACCTTCGTGCATTTCAACCAAAGTATCCCAAATCTCTTTTGCATTCTCAAGGCGGCTGATTTTGTTGAACTCCTCGGGACACAAGGCATTGAAGAGAATGTCACAAGCTTGAGCATTGTTTTGCAACATCCGCAATTCTTCCGTTGTAAGCCGCGATCCGAACTTTTCCTTCCTCGAAGAATTCACCTTGCATACCAACACAAATAATGCCCCATGCGGCTGGGTTATGACCAAGAATATGCATTTTCATTTTATGCTTCCAACTAGCAAAATTTGTACCATAAAAGTAAGGACCTCTCGAAAATTACCCTCACTAGGCGCCATACTCTCCTAGGTTGTGAAACCAAGCTTATGGAGTCCAATGCAATGGAAACCAATACAATGGAGACCAAAGCTCTGATACCACTTGTAGGATCGAAAGTATGTCTAGAGGGGGGGGGGGTGATTAGACTACTTATCAATATAAAAATTCTGCCTTTTGACAAAGAACAGTTTTTGGCAGATTCACAATTATGATCAAGTCAAGCATCACCCTACACATGCAATTCTAGAGTATAGGCAGCGGAAAGTAAATTGCACATGTAGTAAAGAGAGGTGGAGAAGAGCAAACGCAATTTTGGAGACGTGGTGATTTTTCTCATGGTTCCGATAGGTGGTGCTATCGTACTTCCACGTTGATGGAGACTTCAACCCACGGAGGGTAACGGCTGCGAGAGTCCACGGAGGGCTCCACCTACGAAGGGTCCACGAAGAAGTAACCTTGTCTATTCCATCATGGCCTACGCCCACGGAGGGCTAGCCTTACTCGGGGTAGATCTTCACGAAGTAGGCGATCTCCTTGCCCTTACAAACTTCTTGGTTCAACTCCACATCTCGATGACGGAGGCTCCCAAGCGACACCTCACCAATCTAGGAGGCACCACCCTCCAAAAGGTAATAGATGTTGTAGATGATGATGAACTCCTTGCTCTTGTGCTTCAAATGATAATCTCCCCAACACTCAACTCTCCTCACTGATTTGGCTATGGTGGAAGAAGGGATTGAGTGGAAAGCAACTTGGGAAGGCTAGAGATCAAGCTTCATATGGTGGGAGTGGAGCAACTTGATCTCAACACAAGGGTAGGTAGTTCTCTTCTCGTAAATGTAAGGTAGGAGTGGTAGTTCTTTTCGATGGCTCTCTCCACGAATGAAGAGGGGTGGAGGGGTATAAATAGCCTCCACACAAAATCCAACCGTTACACACATTTGAGCAATCTCGGTGAGACGAAGTGGACAACTCGGTGAGACCGATAGTTCAAATAATGTGAATGTTGGGATTTTGGTGGGACCGAATATACAATCTCGGTTAGTCCGATTAGTGTAATGACAAGAGCATGCCAGTTTGGTGGGACCGACTTCATCATCTCGGTGACACCGATTTGATGATGAAGATTCTGAAGCTTGGCAACTCAAGTTTCGGTGAGACCGAGTTGAGAATCGGAAAATCCGAGTTTACTAGGGTTTGGCTTATGGCTGAGGTGGTTCATCTCGGTGTGGTGAGTTTGGAATATCGGTGGGACCGAGACTACTTATGAGTGTATATGGCGGTGAAAGTTCTTGATAGTTTAGGAGATGTATCACTAAGCACTTGAACAACGGATCATCATCATAACCTCATCCCTTTTAATAGTATTGGCTTTTCCTATGGACTCAATGTGATCTTGGATCACTAAACCAAAAATGGAGTCTTGAGCTTTTGCCAATGCTTGCCTTAGCATTTTGGGGGTCCACTTCTTGATCCTTGCCATACCCATATCCTTGAACTCTCTGAAATGATTCTCAAGTAACTATTAGTTCAATGATATATATGTTGTTATTAATTACCAAAACCACCCGGGGATTAGTTGCACTTTCACATGGCCCTTGGTGCGGTGAATCTTGCAATACCGCTTGCCGGAGCCATCCTGCTTGTCGGCGGCTACCACAACCTCGCCGGAGTCATCAGCTTTCGCCTTGTCGGAGCCGCCTCCGTTGCCGGAATGCTCGACAGCTAGCACATCCTTAGCCTTTCTTTTCCTGTTGTTCCGCCTCCGGTTCTTCCTTGCGGGGGCGGCATCCTCACTGTCAGATCCTTCTGCTCCTGCAATCTCTCCGGGGATTTTCCTCCCCTCCTCAGCTCGTGCACACTTGTCGGCCAGGGCATAAAGCTCGCTGACATCTCTGATCTTGCACATCGCCATCTCCTCCCTCATCCTGCGGTTACGCGACGTTCACAGTGGAACGCGCGATAATCGCGGCGGGTGGACGTCTCGGGATGTTGCGCCGCACTGGCTGAATCTCTGTATGTACTTGCGCAGGGGCTCTCCTCCTTCGGACGAGCGATCTGATCGCTCTCCTAGCCATGGGGTTTGTGGCACTTTGTGAAGGCGCCGACAAACCGATGACTGAGTCCGCCCATGAAGAGATGGAGCCGTCCGGCAAGTGCATGAGCCAAGATCGGCGTTGGGTTTGAGCACCACCGGAAGTAGTTGGCGAGGATCTTCTTGTCGCGCCCTCCGGCGCTGCACCGCGATGGTGTAGATCTTTGAGGAACTCCGACGGATGTATCCTGCCATCGTACTTCTCGGGCACGTCTGGCTTGAAGTTCTTGGTTTTGGGCCACTGGACTTGCCGCAGCTCGCGGGTGAATGCAGGGCAACCTGCCGCGTACGGCAAGTCGCCTGGTTCCCCTGGTGCATGCATATCGACAGTGGGTCCAGCACGCTGGTCGGATTGACGTCGCGCTTCTCTCCAGCGCTCGATGCGAGTGCGAGCGTCTTCATGTTGTCGTTCTTGGAGAACGTGGCGTTGATCACGGCGAGTTCGCGGGTCCGACGACGCGGTGGAGTCGGCGTCGGGGTTGGTCCGTGAGCCGGGCGATCTTAACCCGGGCTGGGAGTGCACGGAGGTGGCTTTTGATGGTCTTGTCGGCGTCGGCTTGCGCTGGGCGCCTGCCGAGCTTCGATGCGCTTCGGTTGCGGGCTTATCGCCGTTAAGCGGCCGATGAGGCTGTAAATGGTCATCCTCGATCGTCAATCTTGTGTGGCGCGGAGGGTAATCTAAGCAGCTGGGCTCGGGCGGCGCTTCCTCTGCTATCTTAGGTGGCGGTGGCGGCGCGGCGCGAGGAGCGAGATGTGCTCAGACTCCCAAGCTGGATTGGGAGGTGCAACACCCGTCCCGGCGGCCGTCGTCACTCGCGCCAAACATCTTTGGCGTGCATCTTGACCTCGAGCGCCCCGCGACCCACCAGCTTGGCCTTGCTCCAATGCGAGCACGGTGCTAGGAGCACCGGGGCATTGTCGACCTTGCACCTCCTGGGAAGGGTGTGGTGTCTGCGCGGTCGCCGACGCTTGCGGGGCCTTGTTTTTGGACTGGTGACGATGTGAGTCCCACCGTCGGCGCCCGCTCCTTCGCCGGCGTCCACTCCACCGCCCGCTTGCTCCGGCGGTGGTGGTAGAATCGATGTAGACGGAGCGGCCACCTCCGAAGGCTTCTTCTTCTTCGGTGGCATGTTGATGAAGGCATTGATGTAGCGCGCGCGGAGACCGGATCAGATGCTCACAACCTCGACGCGACCCCTACCTGGCGCGCCAAAGATGTCGGGGCGATCTCTCTGTGGCCTCGAGCACCTATGGGGCAGGGGGCCCCTTCTAGTCCGGCAAGGGAGCGGAGGGCATGCACAGAGCAGATCGAGGTCGGGCGCACGGGGGAGACGGGCAATTTTTACCCAGCTTCGGAGCTCTCCGGAGAGATAAAACTCCTACTGCTGCTTTGTGTTTGTATTTGATCTTGCTCGAGAGTGCGAGCGTATGGCGGTGTTGGATGTGTCGAATGGACCGAACCCCTTCTCGCAAGCGCATGGGCCTCCTTTTATAGTCTGAAGGGGCACCCACAGTGGTGGCGTGGGAAGAGGGGTAAGAAGGTAAAACGCAGGTTGGTACTTGATGACCAGCAAAGTGTCCCCTACCTAACTCGGCGGGGGACAAGGGCATTTAATGCCGTCCGGTCGCTAACAGTGCAAAGAAACGACCGTTAGGGAGCCACCGGTTGCCACGATGGCGTCTCTGTCAGCTCCGCTTGCCACCTCGCTCCGCATGGCTGCGCAGCGCCTCGCCACGTGCCCCTGGGATGGCCCTGGGGTGACACGTCGCTGGATGCGCTGGAGTTTGAGCGTATGGTGGCAGCCCTGCCGCGGCAAACGCCTTGCCGCGGTCCTTATCTTGCCGCGCCGGCAAGCTTGCCGGCCGTCGGGCCTTACTGGGACGCGCGGGGCGTCGCGGCAAGTCTTCTGAAAACGCCTTGGTTGGCCTTCCCGGCAAGCTCCTCTTGCCGGGGCCTTTATCCTCCCCGGCGAGCTTCTCTTGCCGGGATCTGTGTCTTCTCAGTTGATACTTTGTTCTTGAATGGCGGTAATAGGTAATGATGGAGGGTCTTGGCGGGCGCTCGGCAAGCCTTGCCGCGGGGCGCTGCGACTGCCCGTGCACGAGTTCGGGGTACTAAGGTACCCCCTACTTTAGTACACCGACAGAGAGTTTCCAGAAACCGAAAATCAGTTTTGGGACAATCCGGCCCCGAATACAACCCTAGTCCGCAACAAAAGGGTGCATTACACTCAGGCACCAGATACGAAAACCAAAAAGAAAAAACCCCATAGAGGGCACGGAACCGTACTGGAGGGATGGCTTAGCAGACCCTGTAAAATTCATAGTACAGAGGCGTCGTCCCAACACATAGCCTTCGAGCATGTTGGATATTACGGCAGGTGGCCAAAAGTGGCGAGGAGCTTCTAGCCCCGGAAAACCACTCCAACAATACCGGTACGGTATCAACAGTCTTCGAGACTTTCGCATCAAATAATATGTGGAAACGAACAATCCGTAGCCTCGCCGAAGTCTACCAAGTAGCAACAACAAATCCATGGAGCGACACAGCCATCACCTTCAACGCCAGCGACGAACCTAAATTCCGAACAGCCCGAGCACCAGCCGCACTGGTACTTAGTCCAATAGTGGACGGCTTTCGACTTACAAAGTTCCTCATGGATGGTGGCAGCAGACTAAACCTCATCTACGAGGAAACTCTTCAAAAAATGGAAATAGACTGGAGCCGCATTGAGCGCAGCAACACAACCTTCAGAGGAATAATCCCTAGCCGGGAAGCGCGCTGCACCGGAAAAATCACACTCGATGTGGTGTTCGGCTCGCCGGACAATTACAGATCCAAAGAAGTCACAATTCATTGTGCTTCCTTGACGCATACTCCGGCTACCATAAAATCAAGATGGCGGAAGCGGACCAAGCCGCAACGGCATTCATCACTCCATATGGACCATTCTGCTTCAACACGATGCCCTTCGGACTTAAAAACGCCGGCGCAACATATCAGCGCATGATTCAAACATGTCTGGCAACCCAGATCGGGAAAACATTAGAGGCATACGTAGACGACGTAGTCGTCAAAACCAAACACGTCGAAACTCTAGTAGACGATTTGAGGCTCACATTCGACAATCTCAGAGCGTATGACATCAAGCTGAATCCGGAAAAATGTGTTTTCGGCGTCCCAGCCGGAAAGCTACTGGGCTTCATTGTATCTGGTAGAGGAATTGAAGCAAACCCAGCCAAGATCCGAGCTCTGTCACAGCTAGATATACCAAAAGACCTCAAACAAATACAAAAATTGACTGGATGCGTGGCAGCTCTAAGCCGCTTTATCTCCTGTCTAGGAGAAAAAGCATTGCCCCTCTATCGCCTCCTTATGCGCATGAACACTTGAGTGGGCGGATCTTTGCCTTCGCCGGACTAGAAGAAATAAAAGCCATATTGGCAACAAATCCGGTCTGGCTGCGCCCAAAACTGGACGAACCAATGTTGTTATACATCGCGCAACACATCAAGTCGTAAGTCGCGGTACTAAATCGTCGAGCGAGAGGCGAAGGGCATAAATTCCCTCTTCAAAAACCGAGTGTACTACGTATCCTTTGTGTTAACCCCTGCAAGTCCGTTACCGCACTATCAAAAGATAGCGTATCACGGTGTTCATAGCATCCGGAAGCACCGACACTACTTTCAAGAGTGTTCGATAACGATGGCCTCGAGGTACCACTCAGCGACATTATAAATAACATGACGCGACAGGCAGGATTGCAAAATGGGCCATTGAGCTCTTACCATTCGATATAACTTACAAACCTCGGCGAGCTATAAAATCACAAGTTTTGGCTGACTTTGTTGCTGAATGGACCAAAGCCGAACTCCCTAAAGAGTCCGGCGCATACTCCAATTGGATTATGCACTTCGACGGCTCTAAAATGTTGGCCGGATTGGGGGTTGGCGTCGTATTGACGTCCCCAACCGGGACACTGATCAATCGTGCTTGAGATAATGTACACGGACTCCAACAACGCAGCGAATCGAGGCCCTTTTACATGGCCTCCGGATGGCAATCTCCATGGGCATTCAACGCCTAGAGGTGCGAGGATTCAAACCTTGCAATATCCCAAATAAATGGAGACTTTGACGCCAAGGATCCGAAAATGGCAGCATATCATAGCGTTGTCCTAAAATGTCAGCTCGGTTTGAAGGACTTGAATTCCATCACGTGGCAGGATAATAACCAAGCAGCCAATGTCTTGGCATGCATCGGCAAAACGTGACGCTGTCCTCAAACATCTTCACGAGCGGCTCTTCAAGCCATCCGTACTATGGGAAGAGGAGTCCGGAAATAACAAACCGGAAAAAGACGCACCAACCGGCGATTCAGCCGATGACATAACACCTTCAGCCCACGACATAATGGTAGTAATCGCCCCGTGGATAGAACCATTCCTAGCCTACTTGCTTAGGCAGGAACTTCCTGAAGACCAAAATGAGGCCCGCTGTATTGTCCGGCGATCTAAAGCCCACAAGGTCCATGAGGGAGAACTTTATAAGAAAAGCACAACCGGAGTCCTTCGAAGGTGTCTCTCCGAAGAGGAAGGGCAAAACCTTCTGGCTGAAATTCATGCCGGACTAGGCGGACACCACGCCGCAGCTCGGTCCCTTGTAGGAAAGGCATTCGTCAGATTTTATTGGCCGACGGCCGGGCGGATCTCGGGACTTAGTCCAAAGATCGTCGGTTGTCGACTCTTTGCTAATCGAGCCATATGCCACCCACCGCCCTAAAAACTATACCCATTACAGTGGTTCGTGATGTCCGGGGCTTGACATGGTTGGACCCCTTAAAGGAGGAACCCACAAGCAAAGGTACCTATTGGTCATGGTGGATAAATTCACCAAATGGATAGAGGCCAAGCTAGTCAAAACGGCAGAGTCCGGACCAGTGATAGACTTTATCTCCGGGGTAGTACACCATTGCGGTGTCCCCACAACATCATCATCGATAACGGCACGAACTTCACGGCCGACAAGGTTAAATCCTGGTGCAAAAATATGGGCATTAAGCTCGATTACGCTTCAGTCTATCATCCTCAAACCAACGGTCAAGTGGAACGAGCAAATGGTCTAATAATGAGCGGCATTAAACCCAGACTAGTGTGGTCACTTACAAAATCTGACACGCACTGGTTAGAGGAGCTCGACTCTGTACTCTGGGGGCTGCGGACAACGCCCAACCGTACTACCGGATTCACACCATTTTTTATGGTATACGGCGCAGAGGCAGTTCTGCCCTGCGACATCATTCATGACTCACCTCGAGTGCGCATGTACGAAGAAAGAGAAGCCGAGATGGATCAGCAGGACAGCTTGGATGCATTGGAGGAAGAACGCGACGTCGCCAAGGCTCGTTCCGCATTCTATCAGCAGCAGGCTCGAAGATATCAAAGCAGAGAAGTACGGGCCAAGACTTACAACGTTGGCGAACTAGTTCTCGCTTGCGGACAAGAAAAAGACAAGCTCAAGCCCAAATGGGAGGGGCCTTCATCATCGATCAAGTCGACCGGCGGAGCGCACCGCCTCTAAATCGTCGGAAAACCGACTCGAGCGAACCCATGGAACGCAGCCCGCCTCCAGAAGATTCTATGCCTATATTTGGACTAAGAGTTCGCCCCTTCCCCATCCAAATTTTTACACTTCAGCTGTCTTTTGTTTCTCTTTCTTCTCTTAACCCTTTTCCTAAAAAGCCCTTAAGGTCCTACTTGCGCATTGGTCGCACATACTTGATGTGCCATCCGCACTCATTATACCTGGGGGCTTCTTTACCGTAAGCTCAATTATAAGGGCTTCATGCCCGACACATGTGTCAAGCTTCCACATGTACCTTTTATTCACCATTATATGCATCGATATGACTTAAGTTTTGGCCAAGCTGGGTTGCTCGGCTCTGTGCTTACCCCTCGTTCCCGATTGTTGGCTAGGAGGTAAAGGAGCACCTCTGCGATTATTCTTGCCGGGTCATTTGGATGTGTACCTCGGTGGGTGAAGCCAAAAGCTAGCGTTCTTAAGGGAATATTGATCGGTGACTTGAAAGATGATTCTTTACCTACTTATTTATCCGCCCCAGATGTTTTTCTGCTCTTTTCGCAGACAGGACATGCACTTTAGGGCATGCCTCCCGAGAAAGGAACCCTTAACGGAACTATTCTCCTGGAAGATGTTTCTTACTAACCATGTAATATAACATAACTAGTTGGGCACTTGTGCGATAAAGCACTAATGACCCCTACGCCTTTGGTCTCCATGCATGCCCGGTTGTTTTTAACCGAGAAGGTATTCGGACACACTCTGGACTCTAGGGTCCCGAGGTTGAAGCGAAGAGGTCGGCAAAGACAAACGATCTACAGTCCGGCTAGAAGGCATTTTACATGTCATTTTAAAATACATTATCACATTGACTGACTGTATTCCTCCTCAATCCCGTATAATAGGCTATCCAATTTACAGTCCCGTTGGGAAAATTTAGCGGCCAACTCTACTTGGCCGTATACTAAACTCACAGGGATCTCCTTCCCGTCGGGCCCCATAGGTCCGACCTCGGCCATATGGTTGGGATCCGCCTTCTTGTACCGCGTCTTCACCATGGCCCAGGCCTCCCTGGCACCTTGGCGGCAGGCCGAAATCTTCCATAAACGGAAGCGCTGCTGCACTCCCTGAAGCTTCTCCACAAGCTCCCCAAGGCCTTCGGGTAGGGAGAGGGCTGGTGTCGGTGTCAAAACCGGCGGATCTCGGGTAGGGGGTCCCGAACTGTGCGTCTAAGCGGATGGTAACATGAGTGTAGGATCGGAAGTATGTCTAGAGGGGGGGTGATTAGACTACTTGACAACTTAAAAGTTTTGCCTTTTGATTGGAGTAGTTTCTTAGCAAGTTCACAATGATAACCAAGTCAAGTATCACCCTACACATGCAATTCTAGAGTTATGGCAGCGGAAAGTAAATTGCACGTATAGTAAATGAGAGGTGGAGAAGAGCAAACGCAATGGAGACACGGAGATTTTTTCACGTGGTTCCGATAGGTGGTGCTATCGTCAATCCACGTTGATGGAGACTTCAACCCACGGAGGGTAGCGGCTGCTTGAGTCCACGGAGGCTCCACCCACGAAGGGTCCACGAAGAAGCAACCTTGTCTATTCCATCATGGCTTACGCCCACGGAGGACTAGCCTTACTCGGGGTAGATCTTCACGAAGTAGGCGATCTCCTTGCCCTTACAAACTCCTTGGTTCAACTCCACATCATGACGGAGGCTCCCAAGTGACACCTAACCAATCTAGGAGGCACCACCCTCCAAAAGGTAATAGATGGGGTTGGTGATGATGAACTCCTTGCTCTTGTGCTTCAAATGATAATCTCCCCAACACTCAACTCTCCTCACTGATTTGGCTGTGGTGGAAGAAGGGATTGAGTGGAAAGCAACTTGGGAAGACTAGAAATCAAGTTTCATATGGTGGGAGTGGAGCAACTTGATCTCAACACAAGGGTAGGTAGTTTTCTTCTCGAAATGTAAGGTAGGAGTGGTAGTTCTTTCGATGGCTCTCTCCACGAATGAAGAGGAGGTGGAGGGTATTTATAGCCTCCACACAAAATCCAACCGTTACACACATTTGACCAATCTCGGTCGGACCGAAGTTGACAACTCGGTCGGACCGAAAGTTCAAATCTTGTGAGCGTTGGGATTTTCAGTGGGACCGAAAATACAATCTCGGTGAGTCCGATTCTTCCAAAGTCTAGGGTTTGCCAATCTCGGTGGGACCGACTTTCTCATCTCGGTGACACCGATTTGAGTCTGAAGGTTCTGAAGGTTAGCAACACCAATTTCGAATGACCGAGTTTGGAATCGGAAAATCCGAGATTCTTAGGGTTTGGCTATATGGTGAGGTGGTTCATCTCGGTGTGGTGAGTTTGGAATCGGTGGGACCGAGATTACTTATGAGCTTATGTTGGAATGAAAGATTGCTGATTGTTTGAGAGATAAATCACTAAGCACTTTAGAGCAACCAGATCATCATCATAACCTCACCCCTTTTAATAGTATTGGCTTTCCTATGGACTCAATGTGATCTTGGATCACTAAACCAAAAATGGAGTCTTGAGCTTTTGCCAATGTTTTCCTTAGCATTTTGAGGGGTCCACATCATCGGTCATTGCCATACCCATATCCTTGAACTTTACGAAATATTCTCAAGAAATGATTAGTTCAATGATATATATGTTGTTATTAATTACCAAAACCACCGGGATTAGTTGCACGTTCAATCTCCCCTTTTGGTAATTGATGACAACATATAGATCAAACTCGACAAATGATATAATCAATGAATAACATCGTCGCTTTGAGAAGTATGTGATAAGCAAGAGCACCCCCTAAATTTGTGCATTATTTAAGATTTGCGTTTGAATGCAAATGCACAATCGATTAGGATCATGGGTTACTCTTCCATGTCACATACATCTTGGTGGAGCGCACAAAATGATAAGAATGAATAACATGCACCCAAACACCAAGACATGAGTAAATGATCATACAAGATATGAATGGAATATGATAGACATCAAGCACACATTAAGCACAGTATGATCAAGCACTCATCAAGATAGAACAAGCGAGCAAGCGTAGTATCAAACACACGGAGTATCTCAAAAGAACTCAAAAGTATCTCAAGGAAAACCGCAAAGCGAAAGAGCAAAAACGAGCACTCTCTCTCTCGAAGCCCTATGATCTATACAATTTCTCCCCTTTGGCAACAAGTTACCAAAAGTTCGAAGGTATAGAGCTAATCGTCACTCGGGACTCTGCTGGCGGCTCTGTCTGCGTCGATGGAGTGGAGATAGCTGCATCTGCAAAAGCTGCTGAAGTCTGTGGAGCTGGAGGAGTGAAATCTGAAGTGGTCTTTGGAACCGACGGAGCTGTAGGAGGTCTTGATGTAGTAGCCACAGGATCGACCTTTGGAATAGCGGTGATCTGGGCTTAGTGGGCCTTGGAGCAGGCTGCTCATAGTCATCTGGACCATGTCACCTTCCATCTCCTTCATGAGTTCGCCTTTTCCTCTTAGCTTCCTCGATGTACGCATCAAGCTTGTTGACGGTGACTGCACTTGATCGACTTGCGTCGAGCATGGAACTTATCCTCAACTATCCTCTCAAGGCTCTCCGAGATCGCACTATCTTTGGCAGCGTAGCTCAATTCTCTGAGTGGCTTCAAGAAGTTGTTCTGCAACGCTCTTGGGCTTAGCTGCTGCTTCCTTCTCGGCTTTAGCTTGTTTGGCAGCTTCAGACTTAGCATGTCCTTCTACAGATGTGGGAGCATCCTCAGTCATCACAACCTCGTTGTCCTCATGTTCGAGCTGCGGTGGCAAGTGGGGTCTATCCAACGGTAGATGTCCGTGCCAAACTTGGCATTAATGAGCATCTGAATATGCGGAGCAAACCCACACGACCTCTTCTGGTCTGCTGCTGTCCTCTTGATAGTCTCAACTATCAGGTCCATCACCTTAAAAGGTGTCTTCTGATCTAGAATGTGCAGCATGTTGATAGAGTACCCTCTTATCATGCGGTGGTCTCCTGACTTAGGCATCAAAGTATGCCTCAGAATGGTGTTGGTGGTTGGGAGACCTGCCTGAAGGTAGTAGACTGAACCAAGCTTCCATATCTCTACATCCTTGTCCTTGACTTCATTGTACATGTTCTTCATTGACTCGTGATTTTTCTTCGGAATGCCATACACATCAATATCATCTTCCTTGGCTGGTGCATTCACAACGCTCTCCATTCTTCAACGGTAGAATGGAATCTACTTCTTCATCATCCAAACAATCACGCCATCTGGATAGAAGTGTGCGGTGGCATAGAATTGCATGATCATCTCATCGTTCCAGGCAGTCAATTTCTGACCAACGAACTCTGCAATCCCACAAGCAGTGAAGCTTTCATGCACATGTGGGAAAAAGTCTCGGTGCTCTTCACTGTCGATGTATTTCCAGTCAACGTATCTTGTGTCAGCAACAATTGGCTTCTTGTCCATGAGTACTGTCTCATAAAAGTCTTGTTGCTCTCTTGTGTGGAATCTTGGGTCAACTGCAGTTCTTCTCCTGCTGGCATATGGATCAATTTGCCTCCATTGCCTGAGACCTTTATCCTTTCTCTCCTTCATATTTTCAGCTCGAGGATGAGCTTCATTATGAACTGGCAGTTTCTGTCGGAGCTTGAGCAAAACATGAGCCTCATCATCGATTCTGCGGTGGCACATTATCCTTCTTCTTCTCTGAAGCGGTATGTTCCTCACAGTCTTCTTGGCTTGGCGGCTGGTTTGGCTTGGGCTGCCTTTCTTTGGAGCTGATTGCTTAACCTTTGTGGGTGCTCCCTTACGATGGCATCACCCATCAACTTCGCTTCGAGGAGGCTGAGGTGCTTCCTCATCGTAATCATCATCATCATCATTTGTTTCTTCATGAACTTTCCTCTTCCTCTTGGAAGTCTTCTTGATCTTCTTTGGAGGTCTCTTCCATCTTGAGCTTCGAGCAGCAGAGGATTTTGCCACTTTGCTTGTGCCTTTCTTTGTTGTTTCCCTTGATAACTCTTGGCAACAACTTGCCTTTTAGGCTTAGAAGTTATCTCCTCATCTCGCAACAAAATCTGAATCTTCCTCATCTGAATTTCTCTTCCTCCTGCCCACAGTAGCACTGCAGGCAGACCACTTGGAGTGCTTCTCTCTCCATCATCTGAAAACTGCTTATACGGACTTGTAGCTGCCTCTGGAATCTCAAGCGGCATTTCGGACCTGTTACATTGTCACCCTTCCTTATGACATGACTGACAACCTGTGAAAAGAATAGATATAGGCAGAATAGAAGAGTTATCACAAACTGCAGAGGTTTTTGCAAAAGAATGAGTTCAAACTTTAGTTTTAGGTTTTCACAGAATACATGTCGGTCGACCGAAGTCTACCAATTCGTGAAACCGAAAAGTCTAAACAGACCACATACACCACTTTCGGTTGGACGAAATGGGTTTCGATCTAGCCGAGACTACTAGGGTTTCACTTGAATCTTCACTTGGTCTTACCGATTTGCACAACTTCGGTTTCACGAAAAGTGCGGTCTGCAATGGCCAGAGGCCAAATCGGTCTGTCGAAAATGTTAAATCGGTCACACCGAGATGTGTTCGCGGAAACCTAACCTAAATTTTTACTCGAAATTTGTTCTATGACCTAAGCGGCTGGATAGGAGATCTCAATCTTGGCAAGAAACATGGCAGCGCCTATCGTGCATTGAATCAGCGATTGGAACACGAGAGGATGAAACTCACCCAATGCGGTGGAGCTTCACACGGCGGCAACGGCGATGATGAGAAAGTCCGCTGACGGCGATGGAAACCAGCGAGGGCGCCTGAGCGACAGCGGAGACGATCCGGAGACCAAGGCGGCGGCAGCTAAGGGTTTGAGGCTAAGCGTTTGAAGAAGTAATCAACGCGCTCGTCCTCGGTATATATACCCTTCGGTTGTCGGTGGGACCGAGTTTGAAAACTTCGGTGGGACCGAGATGGTTAGCTGCGTGCGATTACACACTTGTCACGCGAAATTTGAAACTTCGGTTTCACCGAGGTGAAAACCTAGATCAATCCAAGTGATTTGATGCGTCGATTTGAGTATATCGGTTTGGTGAAAGTACTTAGAAGGTTTTGGAAGTTAGGCTTTTGACGGATCGGTGGCTCGAGTGCTCCTCACTCGGTCTGTCAGAAAAAGTCTTGTTCAAAGTTTGTGATATAAGCATGAATAGAGTTTGAGACAAGAAAGCATAGATAGCTAGGGGAAGAACTTAGGCATTCTTGTCCATCCATTTGGTCAAAAAGAAAAAAACCAAAAGACCAAAGCAACAAATGGATGTCCTCGAATGGATAAAATCATGCATCCAACATGCTCACACAATAAGATAGCAAATGAAATATGTGTCAAACATGCACAAACAAAACACTAACAGCTAGCACACATTTTGGCGATGACTAGGTCATCTATATATGAGTATATTGACTTAGGAGTCAAATGAGAACATTTGATCATAGGTCATACTCATCGTTTAAGCACAAGTGGGGTTACCACTTTTCCATAAAGCATTGATGTGTTCACATCATTAGAAGATGCTTTAGCTCATTTCTTTAGAGCAAAGCTCCCCCTTGATGTGAGAACCCCTTTTAAAGGGTCAAACTAACCTTGGGTTGTCGTTGAAGACTTCATGTAGATGTTGAAGATGTGGATGCTCAATGTTGATGAAGATCATCAAGAGTTGGGAGCAATCCTTTGGATTGGGCACTTTCAATACCTACATGGGTTAGTCCCACAAGGAACAAACAAGAATATCCATGGACATAGATTGAAGGTCACAATAGATGATGTCCATGAAAGCAATGATTACCTTGTCCCTTGACTTACCATCATGAGGGTTTGTGACTCCATGAACTAGTGCAAGATGTGGAAGTTGATTGCACAAGTCCTTGCCAAAATGAATGTGAGTGAAGTATATTGGCGGAGTCACCCTCAAGAACTCTCTAGTTCTTCTTCTTGGGATCCACATCATCTTGATGGGAATCCTTGGGGTAGTAGTTGAGCTTGTTGAAGTAGAACTTGAAGTTGCCTTGGGAACCCACTTGACCATGGCCTTGGGTGCTTCAATGAATGCATCAATCTCCTCTTGAAGCTTGTCCTTGCCTTTTAGCTTGTGGTCTTGTGGTGGAAGGTCATCTTGAGCTTGTTCCTCGTTTGAAGAAGTAGGATCACACTTCTTCTCTTGAGAGACAAACTTTGGAGTGGGATATTGACCTTCTTCCCATTCAACACCCTCGGCGTTGAACTTTCGCTCAAAACCAATTCCTTGATTCTTCGGTGTCTTCCTTGTTTGCGAACAATTTCCTCAAAGCTCTTGCTTCGGCAAGACTCTTGTAGACACCTTTCTCTATAATCCCTTTCAATAGACTATTTTCTTGCTCAAGTGAAACTTGGCTTGAAACATTGTTAGTGGAATCAAGAGAATTACTAGAAGTAACAACATTTGATTTGGCATGATTATTGTTACTACTAGATGAAGAATTTTCTTATGCTTGTCATGCTTAGTTTTGATAGGTGGCAAGAAATTAGACAAGAGAAGTCGTTTGGCAAGATATGAAGAACTCTTCTTTGAAGATCGTCATTGATAGCTTTTAGAAACTCATGTTCTTGCTCTAGATTGAGCTTCTCGAGCGTAGCTTCTCATGAGATCTTAGGAGCTCTCTATGATCTTCTTGAGTTGTTTCATGAGCTAACTTAAGAGTGTTTAGTTCTTTAGTTAGGCGCTCAATCTCCTTCATAGCATTGTCATTCGACTCATCTCGACTATAAAGACTACTAGCATGTTCATCATTACTAAGCTCACTAGATTTATCATGTAAGAGCTCATCTTCACCAAGCAAGTCATCCTCATCACTATCAAAGTCAATAAACTCAGGATGTGATACCTTGGGGCCTTTTGCCATGAAGCATCTTCCAATTCCCTCATTTGGTGAATCAAATATGTCATAGGAGTTGAAGTTGGAGGACACGAGAGCAAGACCGCAACACCTTCATCTTGGTCAGATTCGGAGTTGGAGTGATAGCTTCTTTGGAGTGATTGTCGAGTCGGGCGGAAACCCATTCACCAACATGAGCTTGATGTTTTCTTCTTGTGTAGCTCCTTGATGACTTGTCTTTCCTTTCCGAATCCTTGCTTCTCCGA
This sequence comes from Aegilops speltoides, assembly GCA_021437245.1. Taxonomy (NCBI): domain Eukaryota; kingdom Viridiplantae; phylum Streptophyta; class Magnoliopsida; order Poales; family Poaceae; genus Aegilops; species Aegilops speltoides. The sequence goes on along the minus strand of CM038142.1, from coordinate 485,175,893 downwards.
GAGGATCTTCGTTCATAACGATCATCTCTACTCCTTCTCTCTTTCGAGGCGACTCTTCTCTTGAGCTTCTTCTTCTTGGAGATTCTTCTCTTCTCTTGTGAGAGTCGAACACTCATTTGAGTAGTGTCCGGGTCTTCCACAATTGTAGCAGATTTCGATCACGACTAGAAGATCTCTTTTCATCATATGATCTAGACTTTGAGCTTCTTTCCTTGCTTCTACTCTTGTAGAATTTGTTGAAATTCTTCACCATTAGGCTTATCTCTTCATTGGAAGCTAGCTTGTCACTTGAGGATGTGGGAGCTTCAACTGTAGCTTTGTAAGCACCACTTGACTTGTTGTGAAGCTCTTCCTTATCTTTAAGTGTCATCTCATGAGCAACAATTCTTCCAATGACTTCGGTAGGCTTGAGATCCTTGTAGTTTGGCATCATTTGGATCAAAGTGCACACGGTGTCATACTTTCCATCCAAAGCTCTGAGAATCTTCTTGATGATGAATCGGTCGGTCATTTCTTCGCTTCCTAAACCTGCCATCTCATTGGTGATGAGAGCAAGCCTAGAGTACATTTCAGCGACCCTTCACCTTCCTTCATCTTGAACTTGTCAAGTGACCTTGAAGAACATCTAGCTTTGATTCCTTCACGGACTCGGTACCTTCGTGCATTTCGACCAAAGTATCCCAAATCTCTTTTGCATTCTCAAGGCGGCTGATCTTGTTGAACTCCTCGGGACACAAAGCATTGAAGAGAATGTCACAAGCTTGAGCATTGTTACGTAACATCCGCAACTCATCCATGTAGCTTCGCGATCCGAACTTTTCCTTCCTCGAAGAACTCACCTTGCAAGCCAACACAAATAATGCCCCATGCGGCGGGGTTATGTCCAAGAATATGCATTTTCATTTTATGCTTCCAACTAGCAAAGTTTGAACCATCAAAGTAAGGACCTCTCTGAAATTACCCTCACTAGACGCCATACTCTCCTAGGTTGTGAAACCAAGCTTATGGAGTCAATGCAATGGAAACCAATCCAATGGAGACCAAAGCTCGATACCACTTGTAGGATCGGAAGTATGTCTAGAGGGGGTGATTAGACTACTTGACAACTTAAAAGTTTTGCCTTTTGATTGGAGTAGTTTCTTAGCAAGTTCACAATGATAACCAAGTCAAGTATCACCCTACACATGCAATTCTAGAGTTATGGCAGCGGAAAGTAAATTGCGTATAGTAAATGAGAGGTGGAGAAGAGCAAACGCAATGGAGACACGGAGATTTTTTCACGTGGTTCCGATAGGTGGTGCTATCGTCAATCCACGTTGATGGAGACTTCAACCCACGGAGGGTAAATTGCCTTGAGTCCACGGAGGGCTCCACCCACGAAGGGTCCACGAAGAAGCAACCTTGTCTATTCCATCATGGCTTACGCCCACGGAGGACTAGCCTTACTGGGGTAGATCTTCACGAAGTAGGCGATCTCCTTGCCCTTACAAACTCCTTGGTTCAACTCCACATCATGACGGAGGCTCCCAAGTGACACCTAACCAATCTAGGAGGCACCACCCTCCAAAAGGTAATAGATGGGGTTGGTGATGATGAACTCCTTGCTCTTGTGCTTCAAATGATAATCTCCCCAACACTCAACTCTCCTCACTGATTTGGCTGTGGTGGAAGAAGGATTGAGTGGAAAGCAACTTGGGAAGACTAGAAATCAAGTTTCATATGGTGGGAGTGGAGCAACTTGATCTCAACACAAGGGTAGGTAGTTTTCTTCTCGAGAAATGTAAGGTAGGAGTGGTAGTTCTTTCGATGGCTCTCTCCACGAATGAAGAGGAGGTGGAGGGTATTTATAGCCTCCACACAAAATCCAACCGTTACACACATTTGACCAATCTCGGTCGGACCGAAGTTGACAACTCGGTCGGACCGAAAGTTCAAATCTTGTGAGCGTTGGGATTTTCGTGGGACCGAAAATACAATCTCGGTGAGTCCGATTCTTCCAAAGTCTAGGGTTTGCCAATCTCGGTGGGACCGACTTTCTCATCTCGGTGACACCGATTTGAGTCTGAAGGTTCTGAAGGTTGGCAACACCAATTTCGAATGACCGAGTTTGGAATCGGAAAATCCGAGATTCTTAGGGTTTGGCTATATGGCTGAGGTGGTTCATCTCGGTGTGGTGAGTTTGGAATCGGTGGGACCGAGATTACTTATGAGCTTATGTTGGAATGAAAGATTGCTGATTGTTTGAGAGATAAATCACTAAGCACTTTAGAGCAACCAGATCATTATCATAACCTCACCCCTTTTAATAGTATTGGCTTTCCTATGGACTCAATGTGATCTTGGATCACTAAACCAAAAATGGAGTCTTGAGCTTTTGCCAATGTTTTCCTTAGCATTTTGAGGGGTCCACATCATCAGTCATTGCCATACCCATATCACTGAACTTTCTGAAATATTCTCAAGAAATGATTAGTTCAATGATATATATGTTGTTATTAATTACCAAAACCACCTGGGGATTAGTTGCACTTTCAATGAGACAAGAGACACGATGTTTTACCCAGGTTCGGGCCCTCTTGATGGAGGTAAAACCCTACGTCCTGCTTGATTAATATTGATGATATGGGTAGTACAAGAGTGGATCTACCACGAGATCAAGGAGGCTAAACCCTAAAGCTAGCCTATGGTATGATTGTTGTAATGTATGTTGTGTCCTACGGACTAAAGCCCTCCGGTTTATATAGACACCGGAGAAGGCTAGGGTTACACAGAGTCGGTTACAATGGTAGGAGATCTACATATCCGTATCGCCAAGCTTGCCTTCCATGCCAAGGAAAGTCCCATCTGGACACGGGACAGAGTCTTCAATCTTGCATCTTCGTAGTCTTGGAGTCTGGCGGACGATGATAGTCCGGCTGTCCGGACACCCCCTAGTCCAGGACTCCCTTAGTAGCCCCTGAACCAGGCTTCAATGACGATAAGTCCGGCGCGCATAATGTTCGGCATTGCAAGGTGGGTTCCTCCTTTGAATAATCCAGAGAAGATCATGAACACCAGGATAGTGTCCGACTCTGTAAAATAAATTCCACATTACACCGTAGAGAGAATAAAATGTAGACAAGTCCAATCTACTGACGTATTTTGCGGCATGTCGTCACGCCACTACCAAGCCTTTACTTGACTCATTTTTTATTATACCACCTCAGCACGTTTAGCGAAGCGGTTTCCTTGGCACGTCTTGTCGAAGCAGAGATCATGTTCCCCTTATTCCGGGATTCTCATCAATACGGACGTGGGTAACCCAACCGCGCCATTGATGGTGGTGCTTGGGAGATAAGCGAGTTTTACCAGGCTGGTGGGGGACGCATAGTCTTCGCCCGCCTATATATCAAGGATAAGGATTCACCTTTTCACCCACGCCTTCTTCCTCCTTTGCTTATCCACCTCCGCGCACTTGAGCTCCAACGCCCAAGCTTGCGCATCTCGTCTTAACCTTCCCCGACCATGTCCGGAGGGGGAGGCAAATGGTTGGCTTCCACCGTTAAGGAGGAGCATATCACCAAGCTGCACAGCGCCGGATACCTTTCTGGTGATATCGCGCACCGGCTGCCCGACGAGGGGCAGCTCATCCCTACCCCCGGGCCCCATGAGAGGGTCATTTTCCTTCCCCACTTCCTCCGCGGACTGGGTTTTCCACTTCACCCCTTTGTCCGGGGGCTCATGTTCTACTACGGCTTGGATTTCCATGATCTAGCGCCGAACTTCATCCTCAACATCTCGGCGTTTATCGTCGTGTGTGAGGCCCTCCTCTGCATCCGGTCACACTTCGGCTTGTGGCTCAAGACCTTCAACGTCAAGCCGAAGGTGGTGAAGGGCACGCAGGCGGAGTGCGGAGGCACCATGTTGGGCAAGATGCCCAACGTCCTCTGGTTCGAAGGGGCCTTCGTGGACTCCGTCAAGGGGTGGCAATTGGGGTGGTTCTATATCACCAAGCCGCGCGACCCTACGTGGGCGGCGGCCCCCGAGTTTAGATCTGGTATCCCTACGCAGCTCACCTCCTGGAAAGAGAAGGGCTTGTTGTGGGGTAATCCGAAGGAGCTGACGGGACTCGAGCACTGTATCCGTAAGTGGTGAACAAGAAGCTCGGGCTCGTCGACATGGTCCAAGTCATGCTCGTCGTCACGGATCCTCCCATGCCAAACGGGCATTCAATCTGTGGGAGTTCTATCCGGAACAGCACCAGCGCTGAGCGGGCTCTTGACCTGACGTCTGAAGGCGCTGGAGGGTGCTATTTAAGGGCGCCGAAGCCCCCGCATCCGTGACAGAAGATCGCGGATTTCACTCGCAGCATCCGGCTGACGAGGTAAGTGATTCTACCCCTTTACGGGAGACTTGTGGTAAATAGATTGATACTAAGAGGGTTTCAATCTCCCTTTTCCTTTGACAGGAATGGATGAAGAAGGCCGAGCAGCTCATCTGCCCGGCTCCCATGCCAAAAGACCCAGTGGATGCCCGTCTAGCGGGGCTGCTGGTTCTGGCACCGCACGTGGTGCCGGAGAAGAAGGCCAAGAAGGTGGCCACGGGCACTCGGAAGAGTTCCCGTAATCAGGCGTCCGACGACGAGGCGGACTCCTCACTCGAAGACGAGGAGGAGGAAGAAGACTCTCTCCCGGAGGGGGGAGAGAGGAAGAGGAAGGCTTCCCCAACAGGGGAGGCCGAAGCGTCCAAGAGGGGGAGAACCATTCCCCCGGACAGCTCCGCCAACACCGATGTTGGCGACGAGGAGTGGCCTTCAAGGGCGAGCCTCGGCGAGATCGTAAGTATCCGGATCCACGATATGCAATTTCTTTCGTGTCACATAGTGTCCTACTAATGCCGCGATACCGCCGCATGATCCGCCGATGATGATTTCCGCTTCATCGAAGCGGGTCGTTGGCCCCGTCGGATGTGGATTCACTTCCGACTGCCTCTACCCCGCGCCGATGAGGGGCCGAGGTGGGATCCTAGAAAGGACCCATCAGAGGAGGCTCGAAGCGCCGCAAGGCAACCTCTGGACTTTGCGCCGGACTCTCGTCGGAACCTCTGAGTGGTTCGAGTCCAGAAAGTGCCCCTTGAAAGAAGGGCAAGACCGTGACACCGGCGGCCTCCGTCCAACCAGAGGCGCCGGACAACTTGCTGGAGGCGCTCAAAGGCGCTTCCATCGAGGAAGAACATCACACTGTTATGAGTGCGGTGATTCAGAAGGTTCAGCTCGCCAAGAGCGGGCTGACCGAAGCCTGCAGTAGCCTTCTAACAGGCTTTGAGGTAAGAAGTTAAAATTATGTAATGTAATACCTCATAGACAGTAGCCCCTGAGCCTCAGTTCGGTGTTCGGAAAGAAAAGCCGGACTAAGGATCTAAAAAGATATTCGCAGGTTGCTAATAAATTATGTCAATATGGGTTTGCAGGCTGTCTTCTTGACCTCTGCCCGACTTGGCTGCGGAGGTTGGTACATTAAAGCAAGATCTCGGCGGTCCGGCGAGAGCACGACCATGCCAAGAGGCAGCTCGAGGACAAAGAAGGTGAGTAGCACCACTTTGAATTTTACCTTCTGAGAAAAGGATTTTGGTGCAATAACATTAACAAGGATAATATGGGAATTGCAGGGGCCACAAGCGAGGTGGCAGCCACGAAGGAGGCTGTGTCATGGCCGAACAAAGTCTTGCCACGAGGCAGAGCGAGAAAAGCGGGGAGGCACGGTGGCGGCGGTCTGGCAAGAGCTCCGGGCTCTCATGGAGAAGCATGAGAGCTTGGGCGCGACTCAAGATTCAGGAGTCCGAGCTCGCCTCATCTCGAAAGTGCCAAGTCTGCCAAGGCCGAGGCCCGTAAGGCCCTTCAGGAGGTTGAAGATGTGAAGAAGATAGCGGCGGGTAAGGCATTTTTCATGCAAAGCAAGCATGTTAACGTAAACTACCTGACACTTACCCGCATTCGGAGCTCTCGAGGCGTTTGCGGATCTGCCGCATAGTGTGTCCGATGCGCCGCATTCTACCGTGGCAAGGAGGGAGCTCAGCGGAGAAGGTCTTACGGTCTCGATCTGCCGAGGCCGGCCATCCAGTGCCCCCAAGTGACCGGTGAAGCAGCTGGTCGAACTCCTAAGGTAGGTGAGGAGGCCATGAAGGGTCTTATAGTCCGTTTGTGGCTGGACAGGCCATGCCCAGGAGCTACTTGCCTCGTCTGGCGGCTGGTGGATCGTGCCCCAGGTGGAGGTCATCAAGCGCTCCGCTTTGTATTGAAGGTGCTCGTCGGGCCCTTGCCCGCACAAAGGTGCACTGGGCAGGCTGGATCGGAGAAGCTTCTCACCGACCCATTGTCCACCGGGCAAGGAGTATCGACGCTGAAATGTATTATAAAACTGTCTGAAGGAGCCCGCGATATTGCGGATGAATGCCCTAGAGATGTAATTTTGAGTAAACTCGCTATGTATTATCCTGTGCGCTGAAAACTTTGTTCATGTGCGCTTTAAGCAACGCTTGTTTAATTTAAAATATTACCTTCTGTGCGGCCGTTTGTAAAATATGAGAGATGGCAAGTCGTTGGCTTCAGCTCCCAAGCCGCAAGTGCTGGGGTGTTCGGGATAACTTGAGCACTCTTGTTCCCATTTTTGGGTCCATCTAGGGAGGCGCTCAACACAACGAACAAGGCAACCAGACTTATAATGCTTGAACACTCTCACTTAGCCATAGAATTCTATAATTTTACATTTCGGCGAAGCCCCTGGTATTCGGAAGACCGAATTCGGGGCGCTATCCACGCCTGTCGGTGTCAAAACCGGCGGATCTCGGGTAGGGGGTCCCGAACTGTGCGTCTAGGCGGATGGTAACAGGAGACGAGGGACACGATGTTTTTACCAGGTTGGGCCCTCTCGATGGAGGTAAAACCCTACGTCCTGCTTGATTAATATTGATGATATGGGTAGTACAAGAGTAGATCTACCACGAGATCAAGGAGGCTAAACCCTAGAAGCTAGCCTATGGTATGATTGTTGTAATGTATGTTGTCCTACGGACTAAAGCCCTCCGGTTTATATAGACACCGGAGGAGGCTAGGTTTACAGAGTCGGTTACAATGGTAGGAGATCTACATATCCGTATTGCCAAGCTTGCCTTCCACGCCAAGGAAAGTACCTTGGGACATGAGTCGAGTCTTCAATCTTGTATCTTCGTAGTCTTGGAGTCCGCGGATATTGATAGTCGGCTGTCCGGACAACCCCTAGTCGAGACTCCTCAACGCCTTCGTCGGACATTATCCGAACTTCGCTCAAGCGGCATGAGTCTTTAGGACCGAAAAGACCTCTCGAACATCGACCAGTCTCGCCTTATCGTGCGGTCAGTTTTAGCTTTCTCGAGGCGCCGCCCGGCTCAACCGGGCGCAATCGCGATAGTTCTCCCGGTGCCACCTTAGCCGACGGAGCGGGCGTAAGGCACCAAAAGCGTGGGAGCCGGAAAACCCAACTATTGACCCAAGACATGATTGGAGCCGATTCATATAATGCTATAAGTTCGGGGTGCCGCACTTGTGAAAGTGTTCGGACTTATCACACCATAACGTGGGGAACATAAGCCCCTGGTGTATTAGGCCGTACCAAAATATACGGGTGCAAGATGTCATGTAATGAACATATATATGTAATAACCGGCAAAAAAGGTGTTGCATCATTTATTAAAGGAAGTCTGCTATGAGTGCGGATTGATACAAATAGTGCGGTAAGCAAGGGTTTTGAACTAGTTAAACATGTCCCCCTCCAGGGATGGGCTGCGGACTTGGTGTATATAATCAAATTTAATGCTCGTAACTGAGACCACCTGAGTGTTAGTCGCCGCATTCTTTCTTCCCCGGCTGTTGCATCATGAGTTCGGCAGGTTCACCGCTGGACAGGGCCTCTGGCTAACGGAGTCCTGTGTATACAAAGAAAGAAAATAATAATAAGAAAGAGTGGCACACTTGCGAGCCCCTGGTGTGGTCGAGCCGCACTCTGGGTCTATTGTGGTCGTGCCCCTTCCCCTACTCCCATGGTATCTCCAAAGCATAATGATGTACGCGGAGGGTTGCTCTTGCGATCATGCGAGGGCGGGGGTTAGGGCCACATTGCTACGCGTGCTCGGATCGTGCCAGGTGGTCTTGGTTGGTGTTGCTTCGGGCGCGTTTGGCTGTATCCGGTCGTTTAACGGCCGGACTCGAAAATTGCCTTAAAAGGCTACTCTGTACTTCTGCCGTGAGAGCCGCTGTATGTTCCTCCGTTCGGAGGGAGCGTTCCATATTTCCGTTGACCGTGATGACTCCACGAGGGCCTGGCATCTTGAGTTTGAGGTATGCATAATGCGGCACCGTTTTGAACTTTGCAAACGCGGTTCGTCCGAGCAGAGCGTGATAGCCGCTGCGAAATGGACTATGTCAAAGATTAACTCCTCGCTCCGGAAATTATCCGGGGATCCGAAGACCACTTCCAGTATGACTGAGCCTGTACAATTGGCTTCCACACCTAGTATGACGCCTTTAAAGGTTGTCTTTGTAGGTTTAATCCTTGAGGGTCTATGCCCATCTTGCGCCCGTATCCCGATAAAGCAGGTTAGAACTCTGCCGCCGTCCATCGGGACTCTCGTGAGGTGAAATCCATCGGCGATTGGGTCTAAAACCAATGCGGCGAATCCGCCATGGCGTATGCTGGTCGGATGGTCTCTTCGATCGAAAGTGATCGGACAAGAGGACCATGGATTGAACTTTGGGGCGGCAGCTCCATCGCGTATCGCCCCTTAGTGCACTTCCGCTCCCTCTTGGGTATATGGGTTGCGTAAATCATGTTCACCGTCCGCACTTGTGGGGGGAACCCTTCTGTCCTCTATTGTTCGGCGGTCGGGTCTCTTCCTCGTCGTCGCTGTTTAGTCCCTTGTCATTGTTTTCGGCAATTAACTTGCCTGCCTACTTGAACACCCAGCAATCTCTGTTGGTGTGATTAGCTGGCTTTTCAGGGGTGCCATGTATCTGGCATAAGCGGCCGAGTATTCGGTCCAAATTGGACGGACCCGGAGTGGTTCTTTTGAGTGGCTTCTTCCGCTAACCGGGTTTAGAGCCTCGGAATCCGGCATTGACAGCCGTATCCTCCTTGTCGTCACCGTTAATGCGGCGTTTATTTTTGCTTCGACGCGACCTGCCATTGTGGTCCTTAGTATCCGGACTGCCAGAATTTTTACTGAGGTTGTTGCTGTGAGCTAGCCAGCTATCCTCTCCTGCGCAAAAGCGGGTCATTAATGATGTGAGGGCTGCCATGGATATCGGCTTTTCCTGTCCCAGGTGCCGGGCTAGCCACTCGTCGCGGATGTTATGTTTGAAGGCTGCGAGGGCCTCTGCATCCGGACAGTCGATGATTTGGTTTTTCTTTGTCAAGAACCGTGTCTAGAATTGTCTGGCCGATTCGTCTGGCTGTTGGATTATGTGGCTTAGGTCATCGGCGTCTGGTGGCCGCACATACATGCCCTGGAAGTTGTCGAGGAATGCGGCTTCCAGGTCTTCCCAACACCCAATTGACTCTGCGGGCAAGCTGTTAAGCCAATGCCGAGCTGGTCCTTTAAGCTTGAGTGGGAGATACTTGATGGCATGGAGATGCCGCGCGGGCCATATGGATGTGAAGGAGATAATCTTCGATCCAAACCGCGGGGTCTGTTGTGCCATCGTAGGATTCGATGTTTACGGGTTTAAACCCTTCAGGGATTTGATGATCCATTACTTCGTCAGTGAAGCTTAGCGAGTGTGCGGCGCCTCTATATTGAGCAATATCATGACGTAGCTCGAGAGAGCGTTGTCTGCTGTGTTCGGCCCGACCGGAGTGATTGTATCTGGCGCGACGGTATTCGTCGTGGGTCATGGGGCGCCCTCGTGATCCGTAGATGGATCTGGATTGCCTTGCTTTGTCCTCCAATATATCTCGCAAGTCCGGCACGTTCCCTCTTGGCTTCGTACTTTTGGAGCGATGCCGGGGTACGGTCTTGGTGGAGGGCCTGGATACCTCTCTGTCGCGACCATGGGGTGGTCGGTCTGCCGTATCGTGCGTTGGTGATGAAGGTATGTATGCTTCCTCCTCTAATCGGGGGAGCAACTTGCGTCTTGGGTAGCTTTTGGAGGGGCGTTCGAGTTTATACTCTTCAGCCGCGAGGACCTCGGTCCATCGATCGGCAGCAGGTCCTTATCGCTTGAAGCTGCTTACGCTTTTCTTTAGGCTATTTTCCGTGGCAATAAGCTGCGTTTGAAGCGCTCTTGTTCGACGGGATCCTCGGGCACAGCGAATTAAATGCGTCGTTGAGGCTTGCCTCGTCTTGGAGGAGGTATATAATTATAGTCCTCGACCTCTTAAATCGCCACCCTCTCGTGAGGGCTTGCTTCTCGCATCCTCTGCTGCTGAGTCTTCTTTGGAGGGATTATCTTCGGCACTTTACGGGTATTATTATCTCTGTGCGGAATCTCCATTCTTGCTATGGCGGGATTCTGTTGGCCCGTGGCTGGCGCTTGGGCTGTTTCTTTAAGGAATCTGCCTCCACCGCTTCTTCGCCGTCCCCATCTTTTGGGGTGTCCACCATGTATATGTCCTATGACGAGGTGGTCTTCCAGTGCCCTGTAGGCGCTGGTTCTGTTAAATCTCCGGCATCGTCGTCCATAGCGTCGATGTCTTCGGAGTCGTAGTCTAGCATGTCGGTTAGATTGTCGACAGTGGCTACAAAGTGGGTGGTGGGTGGGCTCTGAATTTCTTCGTCGTCCGTATCCCAACCATCCTGGCCATAATCCGGCCAGGACTCTCCGGATAGCGAGAGATGCTTTAGCGAATTTAGGATGTCGCCAAAGGGCGAGTGTTGGAAGATGTCCGCGGTGGTGAATTCCATAACCGGCACCCAATCAGATTCGATTCGCAGGGGCGTGGGAGGTCCAGAGTCCGGCAAGGAGTCCGGCACCTCGGAGTCACGAGCTTCGCGAGGGACAAGGTTAGTGTTCGGCTCCATCGCTGCAGAAGTTGCAGCCCCCGAGGCGGTGTGCAACTACCGGTCCTCGATCTGGGCGATCGGCTCCGGACTAAGGGCTGGAGCGGATTCTTGTGGGGCCACCAGGGTACTGCTCGGCGGCAGAGCTAGATCATGCCCATCGTAATAGTGCGGCACGCCTGGCTGTGGCTCTAGCCCGTCGAAGATCGAGTCCCCGCGGATGTCGGCCGTGAAGTTTAGGCTTCCGAATCTGACCTGACAGCCAAGGGCTTAGCTTTTGATCTGCTCCAGATGGCCAAGTGAATTAGCCCGCAGTGCGAAGCCGCCGAATATGAAGATCTGTCCGGGGAGAAAAGTCTCACCCTGGACAGTGTTTTTGATTGAAGAAGCCATCGAGCCTATCAGTGACGACACAGAGGAACTCTCAATGAAAGCACCAATGTCGGTGTCAAAACCGGCGGATCTCGGGTAGGGGGTCCCGAACTGTGCGTCTAGGCGGATGGTAACAGGAGACAAGGGACACGATGTTTTACCCGAGTTGGGCCCTCTTGATGGAGGTAAAACCCTCGCCCTGCTTGATTAATATTGATGATATGGGTAGTACAAGAGTGGATCTACCACGAGATCAAGGAGGCTAAACCCTAAAGCTAGCCTATGGTATGATTGTTGTAATGTATGTTGTGTCCTACGGACTAAAGCCCTCCGGTTTATATAGACACCGGAGAAGGCTAGGGTTACACCGAGTCGGTTACAATGGTAGGAGATCTACATATCCATATCGTCAAGCATGCCTTCCACGCCAAGGAAAGTCCCATCCGGACACGGGACGGAGTCTTCAATCTTGCATCTTCGTAGTCTTGGAGTCCGGCGGACAATGATAGTCCGGCTGTCCGGACACCCCCTAGTCCAGGACTCCCTCAGCTGGCCATAAGGCCTGGACGCCGCCGCTCATTGCCTGCCAAACTCGTTTGAGCAGCTGCAACAGCTCGGGAAGTTGATCACCCGTTGATACGGGCATCTCCTCCGCAGGACGACCTGTGAGTATACCTACAGACATATCTTGTCAATTGACTTCCTCGCCGAACTCTTCTTTTCAAAGGAGTTCGCTCAAGCACTTACTATAAATGCCGCGATGAAGCCGCTGATTCTCCTTAACAGAGCCGGACAGCTCGGCTCAAACGCCTTTCAGCTCTTCTCCAAGCTGGGCGTGGGCATCTTGGAGCTTGTTCCTTTCTTGCTGCACTCTATTCAGCACCCTCTCGCTGGCCTTCAGCTGGTGCAGTTGTTCTTGCCTGTCCGGATCTTGTCCGGCAGCACCTGCAATGTCATTATTAGACTTGCGCGCACGCCGCATAGCGCTTATATTATTAAAATAATGTGTTACCAGGGGGGTCTCTGTGTTTCCTCCCGTGGCAGCAAGTGCGGCCTCAAGTTGGGCCTTGCACTCTTGCAGCCCCTAAGACAGTTGGGTATTCTTCTCGGTAAGATCCTGTGTTTCAAATGATCCTTAAATCAGTTAATATAACTAATTTAAGTCTCGGGGGCTACTAGCATATATAACTATTAAATTCTCTTACCCGTATGTCTTTTACATACTGCTCCGTGGCTCTAGTATAACCATCTTGAGCAGCACGGAGGTGCACGTCCCCCACGTTAAAGGCATTCAATGCCTCAGGGGAGAAGCACGCGTCACGAAATACTGTCCGGCGGCGCCTATGGTTCATGGCACTCTCCACCTCAGACTTGGTGGCGGACAGTCTGTCGGCATCCTCCGTTGGAGGAGTTCCGGCTCGTGCCTTGCGCTCGCCTCCCCGTCCAGACCAGGTGCTGGAGCCTGGCTGATAGAGGTTGGATTGGCAACCTCCACGCCTGCAGTCCGGCGGGCGCTTTTTCTCCTACAAAAGTCATGGGCACTCAAACGCTTCCTAGGAATGTTGCTCCAAATAATGAACTGTGAGCTATACCTTTGCGGCGGCGTTTCAATCCGCGTCGTGCTCCTCTTCCGCCTACTGGGCCGAACTGACCCCTGTTGGTCAGCCGCCGCGGGCTTGGCTTCCTGCCCTGAAAGCGCTTCCTGCAAAACACCATTGTATGCGAAGGTCAGAAATGAGCAAGGAAGAAATAATGGTATTGGGACTTCGGTCACAATCACAGGAAGCGGATATAGTCCGGGTAGTCGGCCGTAATGGCGACTAAAGCATTATCCATGCTGAGCTGGTGGAACACCCCGTCGATTAGCTCCACCTTTATGTCCGGATCCTCTTCGGAGGCCGGATCCTGGGATCTCTCTGGATCCTCGGGTTGCGGAGCTGGACTTAGCATGTCCTCCACAACCCGACGCAGCTCCTGCGTCGAAAACACGATATAAGAAACTTAAACTTCGAAAGCACGGGTCGGACGCGCAGAGTGTTCGTTAACCCAAGGCCGGGGATTATTCATGGAAAACCCATTCAACTGGTTCGTCCGGAGGAAATCCTCCTTCTCCCCTTATGCAGGCGGACGGGATCTTCACGAGTCTTGGCCGAACACGGCCCTTTGCGGCCGTGACGGGTGGCATCGTCCTCCCCGTTGAAATCCCACATAGGGTGGCCCCTGTATTGTAGTGGCTGCACCCCCCGCATAATGCATGTTGCCATGACTATCATGGTCAACCCGGAATGGGCCAGTAACCTTATCCGGCCCATCAAATATGGACGCTCTTGTCTTCCTCCAGTTGGGGGCTCTGCGGACGCCAACTAAGGTGTTTCTTCAGAGGAGCATTGCTGAACTCTGGGAGGCCAATCCGAACAGGGTCCGGTAGTGGAGCGTCTTCTATGTAAAACCATTCCGAAGGACAGTCTTCGGACGCCTTCTTAGGGGTTCCGGATGGATATCCGGTCCCGGCAATACGCCATATTTCGGCACCGCCCACTTGATATATGGACCCCTCATGAGAGCGGGGTACAAGGCAGAACAATCTCTACCATAGCGCGAAATGGGGCTTGACGCCCAGAAATAGCTCGCAAAGAGCTACGTAGCCCGCAATATGCAGGATAGAGGCGGGCGTGAGGTGATGGAGCTGGAGTCCGTAGAACTCCAGGAGCCCGGGGAGGAACGGATGTACAGGAAATCCGAGCCCCCTTATCAGATAGGGGATGAAGCATACCCGCTCCCCTTTGTTGGGACTTAGGGTAGCCTCCGCTTGCTTCCCACCTTTGTAGGTGGCCAGCCCGGCTCGAACCGGAACCATGAAGGCCGGAGGGAGATATCCCTCCGCTTGGAGCTTCACCAGCTCGTTGTGCGGAACAGAGCATCTCCTCCAATCTCCTGGCGGAGGGCTGGGAGCACGAGAAGAGGAGCCGCGTCGACGGTCCATGATGGAATGGATTTTTTGGTCGGAAGCGCTCCGATGAGTATTCGCGGAAGGAAGATGGTGTGATTTGGATCTGGATTCTTGCCTCTCTTATAGGCAGATTATTTGCACAGCTAGGGGGTAAAACATAAAAGATACCCTGGATTTTCGCATTCGTGCGACGCGTGGAAGAAGGCCATTATTGGGCGTGGGAGCCAAGAAGCACAACATTAATGAGGAAGCCGGGCACTGTTCGGCAGGTACATGGAACTTGAAGGAGAACCCGCCTTGCAACGCCGAAGACTACATACGCGCCGGACTTATCGTCATTGAAGCCAGGTTCGGGGCTCTTGAGGAGTCTGGACTAGGGGGTGTCCGGACAGCCGGACTATCATCGTCCGCCGGACTCCAAGACTACGAAGATACAAGATTGAAGACTCCGTCCCGTGTCCGGATGGGACTTTCCTTGGCGTGGAAGGCAAGTTTGGCGATACGGATATGTAGATCTCCTACCATTGTAACCGACTCTGTGTAACCCTAGCCCTCTCCGGTGTCTATATAAACCGGAGGGCTTTAGTCCGTAGGACACAACAACCATTACAGCAATCATACCATAGGCTAGCTTCTAGGGTTTAGCCTCCTTGATCTCGTGGTAGATCCACTCTTGTAATACACATCATCAATATTAATCAAGCAGGACGTAGGGTTTTACCTCCATCAAGAGGGCCCGAACCTGGGTAAAACATCGTGTCCCTCGTCTCCTGTCACCATCCTCCTAGACGCACAGTTCGGGACCCCCTACCCGAGATCCGCCGGTTTTGACACCGACAAGGACCATGGTGATGAGTAGGTGAGTCGGCATGGCGCATAGGACATGGCGTGCGAGAGCCAATCGATCACCAAGGGAGACCAAGGATGCCCTCCATGTGCGCAATTTTTTCTCGAGCTTGTCAACAAGCGGAAGAAGGTCCCTAGTTGACTCCTTTCAAATAGAGAGTGGCAAGCGCAAATACCGGATGGGAAAGGGGGTAAGGGGTGCTTACTCCATTGAAGAGGAGATGGTAGTGTTGGGGAACGTAACAGAAATTCAAAATTTTCTACGCATCACCAAGATCAAGCTATGGAGAGACTAGCAACGAGAGAGAGGGGAGTGCATCTTCATACCCTTGAAGATCGCAATGCGGAACCATTGCAAGAACGCGGTCGGTGGAGTCATTCACTAAGCGATTCAGATCGCGGCCGAATCCGATCTAAGCACCAAACAACGGTGCCTCCACGTTCAACACACATACAGCCCGGGGACGTCTCCTCCTTCTTGATCCAGCAAGGGGAGAGGAGAAGTTGAGGGAGAGCTCTGGCAGCACGGCGGCGTGGTGGTGGAGCTTGCAGTTCTCCGGCAGAGCTTCGCCAAGCACTACGGAGGAGGAGGAGGTGTTGGGGAGGGAGAGGGCTGCGCCAGGGGAAGGGTGAAACTCCCATGCGCCTCCCCACTATATATAGGGGTGGAGGGGGCTGGTTTCTTGCCCTCCAAGTCCATTGGGGCGTTGGCAAAGGTGGGAGGAAAGAAATCCCATCATTTCCTTCCCCACCGATTGTTATCCCCCTTTTTTAGGGATCTTGATCTTATCCCTTCGGGATATGATCTTATTCCTTCTAAGGGGGGAACTTGGTGCGCCTTGACCAGGGGTGTGGGGCCTTGCCCCCACTACACACGTTCATGTGGGTCCCCCATGCAGTTGGGCCCACTCCGGAACCTTCTAGAACCTTCCCGGTACAATACCGAAAAATCCCAACATTCTCTGGTAGCCAAAATAGGACTTCCCATATATAAATCTTTACCTCCGGACCATTCCAGAACTCCTCGTGACGTCCGGGATCTCATCCGGGACTCCGAACAACATTCGGTAACTGCACACTAATTCCCATAACAACTCTAGCGTCACCGAACTTTAAGTGTGTAGACCCTACGGGTTCGGGAATCATGCAGACATGACCGAGACAGCTCTCTGGCCCATAACCAACAACGGGATCTGGATACCCATGTTGGCTCTTGATGTCTACTACACAACCTTCTTCTTGTAGACATTGTTGGGCCTGCAAGTGCACATGTTTGTAGGACAGTAGCAAATTTCCCTCAAGTGGATGACCTAAGGTTTATCGATCCATAGGAGGCGTAGGATGAAGATGGTCTCTCTCTAACAACCCTGCAACCAAATAAAAAAAAGTCTCTTGTGTCCCCAACACACCCAATACAATGGAAAATTGTATAGGTGCACTAGTTCGGCGAAGAGATGGTGATACAAGTGCAAAATAGATATAGGTTTTTGTAATCTGAAAATATAAAGACAGCAAGGTAGCAAGCGGTAAAAGTGAGCGTAAACGGTATTGCAATGGTAGGAAACAAGGCCTAGGGTTCATACTTTCACTAGTGTAAGTTCTCTCAACAATAATAACATAGATAGAACATATGACAATCCCTCAACATGCAACAAAGAGTCACTCCAAAGACACTAATAGCGGAGAACAAGCGTAGAGATTATGGTGAGGGCACTGAAACCACCACAAAGCTATTCTTTCGGATCGATCTATAAAAGAGTTCGTACTAGAATAACACCTTAACATACAAATCAACCAAAACCCTAATGTCACCTAGATACTCCATTGTCACCTCAAGTATCCGTGGGCATGATTATACGATATGCATCACACAATCTCAGATTCATCCAACCAACATAAAAGTACTTCAAAGAGTGCCCCAAAGCTACTACCGGAGAGTCAAGAACGTGTGCCAACCCCTATGCATAGGTTCCCAAGTGTCACGAAACCCGCAAGTTGATCACCAAAACATACATCAAGTGGCACATGATATCCCATTGTCACCACAGATAATCACGGCAAGACATACATCAAGTGTTCTCATAAAGACTCAATCCGATAAGAAAACTTCAAAGGGGAAACTCAATTCATCACAAGAGAGTAGAGGGGGAAAAACATCATAAGATCCAACTACAATAGCAAAGCTCGGGATACATCAAGATTGTGCCATAGATGAAACACGAGAGAGAACACGAGAGAGAGAGAGAGAGAGATCAAACACATAGCTCTTGGTACATACCCTCAGCCCGAGGGTGAACTACTCCTCCTCGTCATGGATAGTGCCGGGATGATGAAGATGGCCTCGGTGATGGGATCCCCCTCCCCAGGTGCGGAACAGGTCCCGATTGGTTTTGGTGGCTCTGAGGCTTGCGGCGGAACTCCCAATCTATCTTACATTCGGAAGTTTTAGGTGCGAGGTATATATGGGTGCAGGGAGAATGTCGGTGGAGCTACGGGGTCCCACGAGGCAGGGGCACGCCTGGGGGGGCGCGCCCCACCCTCGTGAGCACCTCCGTATCTTCGACGTGGGGTCCAAGTCCATCGGTGGGTTTCCTTCCAAAAATAACTTCTCCATTGATTTTGTTCCGTTTGACTCCGTCGATATTTCTTTTCCTTGAAACACCTGAAATAGGCATAAAACAGCAAATCTGGGCTGGGCCTCCGGTTAATAGGTTAGTCCCAAAATAATATAAAAGTGGATAATAAAGCCCAATATTCCTAAAACAGTAGATAAAGTAGCATGGAGCAATCAAAAATTATAGATACGTTGGAGACATATCAAGCATCCCCAAGCTTAATTCCTGCTCGTCCTCGAGTAGGTAAATGATAAAAAAGAATTTTTGATGCGGAGTGATACTTTGGCATAATTTCAATGTAAATCTTCTTAATTGTGATATGAATATTCAGATCCGAAAGATTCAAGACAAAAGTTCATATTGACACAAAAATAATAATACTTCAAGCATACTAATCAAAGCAATCATGTCTTCTCAAAATAACATGGCAAAAGAAAGTTCATCCCTACAAAATCTAGGCTATGCTTCATTTTCATCACACAAAGATGTTCCCAACTTCTATACCCCCGATGACAAGCCAAGCAATTGTTTCATACTTAAATAATCTCAAACTTTTTCAACCTTCACGCAATACGTGAGCGTGAGCCATGGATATAGCACTATGGGTGGAATAGAATATGATGATGAAGATTGTGTGGAGAAGACAAAAAAGGAGAAAGTCTCACGTTGACGAGGCTAATCAACGGGCTATGGAGATGCCCATCAATTGATGTCAACATGAGGAGTAGGGATTGCCATGCAACTGATGCACGAGAGCTATGCATGCTCAACAAAAGAAAACTAGTGGGTGTGCATCCAACTTGCTTGCTCATGAAGACCTAGGGCATTTGAGGAAGCCCATCGTAGGAATATACAAGCCAAGTTCTATAATGAAAAATTCCCACTAGTATGAACAAGACAACTTAAGAGACTCACTATATGAAAAACATGGTGCTACTTTGAAGCACAATATATGAGACTCACTACATGAAGAACAAGGTGCTACTTTGAAGCACAAGTGTGGAAAAAGAGATAGTAGCATTGCCCTTTTTATTTTTTTTATTTTTTTTGGGCCCCTTTTTTCGGCCTTTCTCTTTTTTTTGGGCCTTTCCTTTATTTTGGCCTTTCTTTTTTTGGGCAATGCTCTAACAATGATGATCATCACACTTCTATTGATTACAACACAAGGATTACAACTCGAAACTTAGAACAAGATATGACTCTATATGAATGCCTCCGGCGGTGTACCGGGATGGTGCAATGAATCAAGAGTGACATGTATGAAAAATAATGCATGGTGGCTTTGCCACAAATACGATGTCAACTACAAGATCATGCAATGGCAATATGACAAAAGTAATGCATGTGACGATGATGATGGTGGAAGTTGCATGGCAATATATCTCGGAATGGCTATGGAAATGAAATGATAGGTAGGTATGGTGGCTGTTTTGAGGAAGATAATAGGAGGTTTATGTGTGATAGAGTGTATCGTATCACGGGGTTTGGATGCACCGGCGAAGTTTGCACCAACTCTCAAGGTGAGAAAGGACAATGCACGGTACCGAAGAGGCTAGCAAAGGCGGAAAGGTGAGAGTGCGTATAATCCATGGACTCAACATTAGTCAAAAGAACTCATATACTTATTGCAAAAATTTAGAAGTCATCAAAAACCAAGTACTACGCGCATGCTCCTAGGGGGATAGATTGGTAGGAAAAGACCATCGCTCGTCCTCGACCGCCACTCATAAGGATGCACAAGCCAGGTACACTTCATGTTTCAAATTTGTTACACAACTTTAACCATACGTGCATGCTACGGGACTTGCAAACTTCAACACAAGCATTTCTCAAATTCACAATTACTCAACTAGCACGACTTTGATATTATCACCTCCATATCTCAAAACAATTATCAAGCATCAAACTTATCTTAGTATTCAATTCACTCAAAAGAAAGTTTCACATATCTTGAACACTAAGAATATTAACATTAAGAAAATTACCATGCTACTAATGAATCTCAAAATAATCTAAGTGAAGCATGGGAGATCAAGTTTCTTTAAAACAAATCCACCACCGTGCTCTAAAAGATCTAAGTGAAGTACTAGAGCAAAAATTATCACGCTCAAAAGATATAAGTGAAGCACATAGAGTATTCTAACAAATTCCAAATCATGTATGGCTCTCTCTGAATAAAGAATTTCAGATCTTGATACTCTATTCAAACAGCAAGCAAAGTTAAAGAAAACTACAATGCAAGGATAGCATAACTCATGTGAAGAAGCAAAAACTTAGGCTCAACCGATACTAACCGATAGTTGTTGAAGAAGAAAGGTGGGATGCCTACCGGGGCATCCGCAAGCTTAGATGCTTGAGACTTCTTGAAATATTATCTTGGGGTGCCTTGGGCATCCCCAAGCTTGAGCTTTTGTGTCTCCTCAATTCCTCTCATATCATGGTTTCTCTTTTTATCAAACGCTTCATTCACAACAAACTCAACAAGAACTCGTGAGATAGGTTAGTATAAACCAATGCAAAACCTTATCATTTTCTACTGTAACAAATCACTAAAATTATTATTCAACATTGCATACTAAATTCCTGTGCATATTTAATACTCCTATCTTCAAATAGAATCATTAAACAAGTAAACATATGCAAACAATGCAAACATAACAGCAATCTGCCAAAACAGTACAGTCTGTAAAGAATGCAAGAGTATCAATACTTCCCTGACTCCAAAAATTATGAACTAAAATTCCCACTGTAATAAATTTATCAGAGCTCAATATGCAAAAATATTCAACGTTAGACCATGCTCTGCCTTTTCTAGGGAATTTTTGCAACAGCGGTAAACTTTCTGTTTTCAAACAGCAACATGCAAACTAGCAAAATAAGCATGACAAAGGCTATCCTTGACTTTTTTATTGAAACTAAAGAGGCGAAACATTATTCTAACTAACAGAAAGCAAAAACTAACAAAATAAATTGACGCTCCAAGCAAAACACATATCATGTGGCGAATAAAAATATAGCTCCAAGTAAAGTTACCGATGAACGAAGACGGAAGAGGGGATGCCTTCCCGGGCATCCCCAAGCTTAGTTGCTTGGTTGTCCTTGAATATTACCTTGGGGTGCCTTGGGCATCCCCAAGCTTAGGCTCTTGCCACTCCTTATTCCATAGTCCATCGAATCTTTACCCAAAACTTGAAAACTTCAACCACACAAAACTCAAAACAAAACTCGTAAGCTCCGTTAGTATAAGAAAATAAAACCACCACTTAGGTACTGTAATGAACTCATTCTAAATTCATATTGGTGTAATATCTACTGTACTCCAACTTACCTATGGCTCATACCCTCCGATACTACTCATAGATTCATCAAAATAAGCAAACAACACATAGAAAACAGAATCTGTCAAAAACAGAACAGTCTGTAGTAATCTGTATAAAACGTATACTTCTGGAACCCCAAAAATTATGAAATAAATTTCTGGACCTGAGAAATTTGTCTATTAATCATCTGAAAAAAGAATCAACCTAAAATCACTCTCCATTACAAAATGGCAGCTAAACTCGTGAGCGCTCAAGTTTCTGTTTTTCACAGCAAGATCACGTAAACTTCACCCAAGTCTTCCCAAAGGTTCTACTTGGCACTGTATTGAAACAAAAGCTATAAAATTTGATTACTACAGTAGCATAATCATGTAGACACATAAAAACAGTAAGGATAAATAATGGGTTGTCTCCCAACAAGCGCTTTTCTTTAATGCCTTTTAGCTAGGCATGATGATGGCAATGATGCTCACATAAAAGATAAGAATTGAAACATAACGGGAGCATCATGAAGCATATGACTACCACATTTAAGTCTAACCCACTTCCTATGCATAGGGATTTTGTGAGCAAACAACTTATGGGAACAATAATCAACTAGCATAGGATGGCACAACAAGCATAGCTTCAAGAATTTAAGCACATAGAGAGGAAACTTGATATTATTGCAATTCCTACAAGCATATATTCCTCCCTCATAATAATTTTCAGTAGCATCATGAATAAATTCAACAATATAACCAGAACCTAAAGCATTCTTTTCATGATCTACTTGCATAGAAAATTCACTACTCTCCACATAAGCAAAATTCTTCTCATGAATAATAGTGGGAGTATCATAAGAGACTTGAGCACCAAGAATTGTTTCCACATTAAAAGAGTAATGTTCAGGAAAAGGGTAATCATAATCATGACAAGATTTGTAAATATAATCATCACTACTTTTTATAGCATAAGTTTCATCACAATAATCATCAAAAGTAGCAACTTCATTCTTATCATAATCGATTGAAACCTCTTCCAAGATAGTGGAATCACTAAATAAAGTTGACACTCTTCCAAATCCACTTTCGTATTCATCACAATAAAATTCAACATCCTCCAAAATAGTGGGATTACTACTTCCTAAAGTTGACACTCTTCCGAACCCACTTTCATCAATATAATTATCATAGGTAGGAGGCATGCTATTATCATAACAACTTTGCATATCACAACTTGGAATGCTAAAAATATCATCTTCATTAAACATAGCATCCCCAAGCTTGGGACAAACATTAATTCAGCAAATATATTCTCAAATATTTCATCCTCATCAAACATAGCTTCCCCAAGCTTGGGCCCTTTCATATCATAAGCATAATCACTCTCATCATTAAAAATACGGATAGCACCAATAGTATAGCAATTATCATCATCACAATGAGTAATAGGAGAAACATCATTTGGGAGGGATACCTTTCTACCTTTGTTGCTCATTCTTTTCTTTTTCTTCTTCACATTATGTGTGGGTTCAACCTTCCTCTTTGAGCTCCTTATTGATGAGATTGGTTGAATAGAAGGCTCATCCTCGTTACCTGATTCATCATAAGAAATAATAGGAGGAGATTGGGAAGCCTCTTCCCTTTCATTAGTATTCTCATCATCTTCCATTTGCTTTCTTTTCTTTATGTAATTGGCAATATAAGGATTTTCAATGCAATTCACCGCGCAATACATATAAATCTTCTCTAGATCAAAATCAAGAAATCTATCAAGATTAAATTTTGAAATACCCTCAGTTATGCATTTCATTTCTTCATAACCCAAAAGGAGGCTAAGCTCTTTACGATGCTCAAGGGTAATCAAATTATCACGATATTTGGAGATGACTTGATCATGAAACAAATAGCATTGGAGCTTTAACTGACCATGTTCATTGCAAAGTTCACAAGGGGCGCGAAAAATATTGAATCTTTCAGCACATTCATCTAGCTCTTCTTGCAACAATTTGGTTTCTAAGTACTTATGCCTCTTGCAATAAATATCTTCTCTATTTGGTGTGTTCATGCAAACATGCACTCCACAAAAGTTGACATGCTCATAAGAGATATTCTCATCATAACTAGTGCAATCATCATTAGCATCATGGATATTCAAAGAATTCGTACTAACAACATTGCAATCATGCTCATCATTCAAACATTTAGTGCCAAACAATTTAGAGATTTCTTCTTCTAGCACTTGAGCACAATTATCCTTTCCATCATACTCATGAAACATATTAAAAAGGTGAAGCGTATGAGAAAAACTCAACTCCAATTTTTTTGTAATTTTCTTTTATAAACTAGACTAGTGCTAAAACAAGAAACAAAAAGATTCAATTGCAAGATCTAAAGATATACCTTCACTTACCTAGCCTCCCCGGCAATGGCGCTAGAAAAGAGCTTGATGTCTACTACACAACCTTCTTCTTGTAGACGTTGTTGGGCCTGCAAGTGCATAGGTTTGTAGGACTGTAGCAAATTTCCCTCAAGTGGATGACCTAAGGTTTATCAATCCGTAGGAGGCGTAGGATGAAGATGGTCTCTCTCTAACAACCCTGCAACCAAATAACAAAAAGTCTCTTGTGTCCCCAACACACCCAATACAATGGAAAATTGTATAGGTGCACTAGTTCGGCGAAGAGATGGTGATACAAGTGCAAAATAGATAGTAGATATAGGTTTTTGTAATCTGAAAATATAAAGACAGCAAGGTAGCAAGCGGTAAAAGTGAGCGTAAACGGTATTGCAATGATAGGAAACAAGGCCTAGGGTTCATACTTTCACTAGTGTAAGTTCTCTCAACAATAATAACATAGATAGAACATATGACAATCCCTCAACATGCAACAAAGAGTCACTCCAAAGACACTAATAGCGGAGAACAAACGTAGAGATTATGGTCGGGTACAAAACCACCACAAAGCTATTTGAGGGAGTCCTGGACTAGGGGGTGTCCGGACAGCCGGACTATCAATATCCGCCGGACTCCAAGACTACGAAGATACAAGATTGAAGACTCCGGCTCGTGTCCGGAAGGTACTTTCCTTGGCGTGGAAGGCAAGCTTGGCAATACGGATATGTAGATCTCCTACCATTGTAACCGACTCTGTGTAACCCTAGCCTCCTCCGTGTCTATATAAACGGAGGGCTTTAGTCCATAGGACAACATACATTACAACAATCATACCATAGGCTAGCTTCTAGGGTTTAGCCTCCTTGATCTCGTTGTAGATCTACTCTTGTACTACCCATATCATCAATATTAATCAAGCGGGACGAGGGTTTTACCTCCATCGAGAGGGCCCGAACACAGGTAAAAACATCGTGCCCTCGTCTCCTGTTACCATCCGCCTAGACGCATGATTCGGGACCCCCTACCGAGATCCGCCGGTTTTGACACCGACATTGGTGCTTTCATTGAGAGTTCCTCGTGTCGTCACCGATAGGCTTGATGGCATCTTCAACCAACAACGCTGTCGTGGTGAGACTTTTCTCCCCGGACAGATCTTTGTATTCGGCGGCTTCGCCCTGCGGGCCAATTCACTTGGCCATCTGGAGCAGATCGAAAGCTACGCCCCTGGCCGTCAGGTCAGATTTGGAAGCTTAAACTTCACGGCTGATGTCGATCTTCGACGGACTCGAGCCACGGTACCGAAGTGTGCAGCGGCTATAACGATGGGCATGATCTAGCTCGCCGCCCGAAAGTGCCTTGGTGGCGACACGGATCCGCTTCGCCTTTAGCCCGGAGCCGATCGCGCCGGATCGAGGGCGGTGGATAGCGCGCCATACAGGGGCTTCAACATCCCCGGCGATGGAGCCGAGCACCAATCTTGTCCCTCGCGAAACACGTGATTCCGAGGTGCCGGACTCCTTGCTGGAATCCGAACCTCCCACGCCCCTACCAATCGATCCGGATTGGGCGCCGGTTATGGAATTCACCGCGCGGACATCTTCAATGCTTCGCCTTTCGGCGATATCTTGAATTCACTAAAGCATCTCTCGTTATCGGAGAGTCTGGCGGATTATGGCGGGATGGTTGAGATCTGGACGACGAAGAAATTGAGCCCACCCACCACCCACTTTGTAGCCACTGTCGACGATCTAAGCGACATGCTAGACTTTGACTCAAGACATTGACGGAATAGACGACAATCTTTGAGCGAACAAGAAAGCAGAGCCTATAAGGCACGGGAGGGCTACCTCGTCACATGACATATATATGGTAGACACCCCAAAGGAGAGCGATAACGAGGACCAACGGGCCGCGGCAGAAGATGACCCCGCCGATAAACGACCAAAACGGCGGCGCAGGCGCCGTCCTAAGTCCCGCCTTGACAACAACGCTCCCAAAGAGCCCGCAATACGGCAGGGCTCACAAACGGACGACGAACACGCAGATAAGTAACCGTCCGACCATGACGAGTCAGATAATCAGTCCAGGCCAGGCGAAAACAACAGTCCGGAATACCTCACGCCGGACACACCGCCGGAGAGCAAGAACCTTCGGAAAAGACTAGTCAGTACTGCAAAAAGCCTGAAGAAGGAAAAACGGAGGCTCAAAACGGCGGAAAACACACTCAGAATGAGATGGAGCAAAGTGCTCAAAACCGCAGATAAGTACGGCAATGGCCACCAATCAAAGAGCTACCCGAAGCGCAAGCTGCTACCAGAATTCGACGAGGAGGCCATAGAACCCCCACCGTCCAAAAATAAAGGGGCTGCCTGGTTGGATAGACGGCCAGATGATAGGCCAAATTCTGACAGCGGCGCCACACATAAACCAGCCAACAGACTTGGAAGGGTAGATGGCCTAGCCAGGTCCATTTACGGGCCAAAGGAGAAGGCCCCAGGAAGCAAGACAACATGTCAAGTGTCCGATGATAGCGGCACGCACAAATATAGGGGCGCCGCACACCCACTATGTTTCACCGATGAGGTGCTGGACCATGAATTCCCAGCAGGATTTAAACCCATCAACATAGAGGCCTCACGATGGAACAACAGACCACGAGTCTAGATAGAAGATTATATACTACATATACATATGGCGGAGGAGACGATCTCCACGCCATAAAATACCTACCCTCAAGCTCAAAGGGCCAGCCCGTCATTGGCTTAAAAGCCTCCCGAAAAAACTTGTTGGAAGTTGGGAAGAGCTCGAGGACGCGTTTAGAGCGAATTTTCAAGGGACTTATGTCCGTCCTCCGGATCGAGATGATCTAAGTCATATAACTCAACAGCCCGGAGAGTCAGCATGAAGTTCTGGAACAGGTTCCTTACGAAAAAGAACCAAATAGTCGATCGTCCGGACGCGAAGCCTTAGCAGCTTTCAAGCACAATGTCTGAGACGAATGGCTCGCCAGGCACCTCGGTCAAGAGAAACCGAGGACAATGTCCGCACTAACAAGCCTCATGACCCGCTTCTGTGCGGGCGAGGATAGCTGGTTAGCAAGATGCAGCACCAGCAACCCAAGTACATCCGAGATAAGAGATGGAAACGGAAAATCACGGCACAGAAAAGAGCAGCGCCGGAATAAAGAGAAAGGCCCAAAGAGCGCGGCAGTCAACGCTAGATTCAAAAGCTCGTGGCTCAATAATAAAACACAGCCTCTTAAGGATGACAGCGACGAATTGTCCAGCTTAAACAAGATTTTGGGTCGGATATGTCAAATCCACAGTACCCCCGGAAGGCCTGCAAATCACACCCACAGGGATTGTTGGGTTTTTAAACAGTCTGGCCGACTAAATGCCGAACACAAGGGGCTCAACGCGTCAAGCAAAGAAGACCAACCCCACCAGCAGAGCACCGGAAAACAAAAGACTTTCCCACAAGGGGTCAAAGCAGTAAACTCACTTTATGTGATCATACGGAAAAACAGTGCGGCACTTTCTAAAAAGAGCTTTGCACGGTCCAACCCAGCAGACCGTAGAGATTGGATTTCAAAACCAATCACTTTCGACCACCTGGACTACTCCAAAAGCGTTCGAAATGCAGGACGGACTCCCCTGATATTGAATCCCATAATAGACGGATTACAATTTACTAAATGGACGGAGGCAGTGACTTAAACCTGCTATATTCAAACACAATCCGTAGGATGGGGATAGACCCTACCAAAATTCGGCACAGCCGCACTTCCTTCAAAGGAGTGACGCCAGGCCCTTACCCCAAGTGCACAGGCTCTATATTACTAGAAGTCGTGTTCGGATCGTCGAACAATTTTCGACGCGAAAAATTAATTTTCCATATCGTCCCATTTGAAAGTGAATATCAAGCACTCTTGGGACGAAAGGCTTTTGTCCGCTTCAACGCCATACCGCATTACGCGTCTCTTACACTCAAGATGCCCGGTCCGCGTGGCGTCATTTTAGTGCGAGGGTCACTTAAAGACCCCGGACTCGGATAGACGAATCCGGCTTCAGCAGGCTAGGGGCTCCCTAGCCGCATACCCCTTCAAGGGGGCTGCGCGCACAAACAACCACGGGTTCATACAAACCTGCCTTAATTATTTATATTTCTTATTTTACACATATTTTTTGCACAAATTGTCTCGGCAACTAAATGTTCCTCTCTTTCTACAGATGAACAACGTGCATACCCGCCCGTGATAACGGTATAACGGAGACACTGGTAGCAGGCGTGCGCAGAGGGACCCGTCGTCGAGATTCTTTTCAGATTAAGACCTGCGTAAACCTTTTTTTCTTGTCTCTTGTTGTTATCCTCCTTGGCTTCCTCCTATAGCCAACGCGAGCTCGACGTTTTGGCATCGGCCACGTCGAGAAGACCATGCCCGCACGGACACTAGGGGCTTAGGGCATCTCGCCCATTATTATAAAGACCAAACACCTTAGGGAGTGTTGGCGTCTCGAGTTAGGCATTATATGCATCAGCTCGAATCATGTCTTTGGTCAAATGTTGGGTTTGCCGGCTCCGTGTTTTGCTGCCTTCGTTCCATATCACCGCTAACGCGGCACCGGAGAACTACTACGATTGTGCCCGGTTAATTTGGCGAGCACCTCGATGAAAGCGAAAACCGGTGTCATGATACAAATGAGAGACTGGTCAACCACTCGATCGACTATCGGAATGTTTAGAATTCTCCGCTTTGACGAAGGACCGTTTCCCGGTCGGGCACATACACACCCCGAATATGGAGATGTGCGGTGCCACCAGGGGCTATATCGTAGCCCCACCCTCGAGCTCCACTGGCTAAGTGAAAGTGATAAAGCATTATAGTCCGGATTGCCTAGTTCGCTACGCTACCACCTCCTTAAACAGGACCGAGACGTCGGATTAAATGTGAAAATGCGCTATTTTTGCGAACACCCCTGCACCCTGTGCGTGGGGGCTGAAGCCGAAGACTGCAATCTTTCAAGTTATACAAATGTATACGTAAACGGCCGCACAAGAAAGTTTTACTACTTGGACGCACAAGTATAAAAAGCAGTTATAACAGAATCATCGTTTTACAAGCTAATACGTTCATTTTAACGTGATATTTTTGAAATCGTGACTCTATTACACGAGCGCCACGCATAACTTCCCAGTAGTGCTCGGCGAGGAGCGGCTTTCATCCGAACCACGGGAGGCAACAGCGGTGGCATCCATCTCCGGACAATGCGCCTTCACGGGCAAGAGCCATCCGCGCCCTCGATGCGAGCCGACCGCTTCATGTCCTTTATATGCGGCACCGCCCAAGGAATTGCTGCGAAGGCAAGTAGCTCGTCGCCTTGGACCTCTCGGCGGACATGGGCCACGATGTCGATCATGGCAAGTCCGGACAATCTATTTAGTTCGCCCATTCGCCAACCGGTCTGTCAGCGGAAGTGAGCGATCCGGACTGTGGAATTGAGACCAATATAGCTCTTACGTCTCGTGATCCTCCGGCGGAAGTGCTTGCGGCATCGGCCGCACTTGCAGCTAAGTCCATATACGGATCCTCCGGACTCCACAACCGCTCAAATTGAGCATACTTTCCATCCATAAACCGCGACGCAGAGAAAAAGCTTGCCAGCCACGATCTCTCGGCTGGCGCAGTTCCTCCTTCATAGCCCGCATTGCAGAGCGGGCATCCTTGGCTTCGGCGGTGGCCTTCTTCAGGTCTTCCCGCTCCGATAAGCGCTCCTTTTCAAGAGCCTCATTGCGGTCGGTAGCATCCTTTACTTTCATGGCCAATTCGGCCACCTCCGCCCTGCTTAGGCAGTGTGCAGCCATTTCGGCTTGCAACTCTTCGGCTGCCCTCGAGGCAGCCGCGTCACTCCTTCGGGCTTGCTCCTTAGCTCGAGCAAGTTCGGCCCGAAGGCTCTCCACAGCAGCAGCACCGTCTGTACAACAGCATACAATTTATCAGAGGAGGGCTTTGACCCCCTTAAATAAAGCGACTGCGGAGAATTTATTTACCTTGCGACTCGTCAAGTCGCTGGTTGACAAGTGCGATATCAGCATCCGCCTTGTCAAGTTGCCGACTTAATTCGGCAAACTCATTAGTCGGCTGGCCCTCGGACTATCCGCCACCTGCATAGGGACGGCGGTATTTATTACTTGAGATTTCGATCCTCGGCACGCTGTCGTTTCCGAAAACCTACCGAGTCCCAGGGGCTACTATCTATACAGGGCGCACTTTTTATATGCAAAACTGTTAAAAGACAAAGGGGTGCGTCATTCTCGCATACCTCAAATCCCGCCAGCAAACTCATGGCAGCATTACGCAATTCGCTCTCGGCGGACGAAATCCTTCCAATCACCATACGCATTAACGCACGGTGATCTTCTGAAATGGGCGCCCTCTCAAGCGATTCTTGATTCTCGGCCGAGACACTTGTAGGTGTCGAACTCTCTGGCCCCTCCAGACTCGGGGATGCCCTCCGTGATGACACTTCGGGTTCACCTGCCTCATCTGGCGGCGCTGCGGACGGAGGCGACGCTCTCCATCATCTCGGAAGAAGGTCCCCAAGATGAACTCATCTCGAGAAGGATGCGATCCGAACTGCAATATAAATATTTCGTTACCCTTGAAGCATAAATGAAGGTATTTCCCTACTAATCAATTCCCTCTTTT
The DNA here is from genome assembly GCA_021437245.1 of Aegilops speltoides. Classification (NCBI taxonomy): domain Eukaryota; kingdom Viridiplantae; phylum Streptophyta; class Magnoliopsida; order Poales; family Poaceae; genus Aegilops; species Aegilops speltoides. The sequence goes on along the minus strand of CM038142.1, from coordinate 485,145,698 downwards.
CATACTCACGGCTCGTTGGAGGGCTGATCTTTTGGCGATGATTGTGCGTCCGGATTCTTTCCGGACGCCGGACCCCCCCGGGGAAGATCTCTTCCCACGTTTAGGGGCTTTGGCCTCCGGGTCTTCGGAGGCGGTCCTCTTCTCCCCCTGAAGGGAGGGGTTCCTGGTTCCCCCCTCTTCAGTCGCCCCTTTGGGAGAAATATTAGCTCCTTTATTTTCCCCTTCGCCCCCTTCTGTGGGCGCGACCTCCAACATTCTGACCAGCACGGGCTCCAGTGCGGTCTCTGGGAGGGGGGCCGGAAACCTTATCAGCCTTGATCGCGCCACCCATTCTTGTAAAGAATAAGGGGTTAGGAGGTGAACTCTAGAAAGGCATATAAACAGAATGTCCGGACTCTGAGCTATTTACCTGAGTATCCGGGCGATCGCGGCTTAGGCCTGCATCCTCGGCTGAATCCGGACACGCCACCTGCGGTCCGAAGAATAGCTTGTACATCTCCACGGGTGTCGCACCCATAAAGTGTTGGAGAATACGAGGTCCCTCCGGATTGAACTCCCATAGACGGAGAGGACGGCGTTTGCAGGGCAGAAGATGCCTGATTAGCATAACCTGCATCACCTTGATCAGGTCGATCTCCCTCGCTTGGAGGTCTCGAATCCGGCCCTGCAGTGAGGGCACGTCCTCGGACGGCCCCCAGTTGAGCCCTTGGTTGACCCACGACATCAGTTGGTGTGGAGGTCTCGGGCGGAATAAGGGCGGCGACTATTGCCTGCTGCCCCTTGGAGCGGTGATATAGAACCACTCCTGCTGCCACAGTCCAAGTTCCTCTTGGAAGGAACCCTCGGGCCACGGGGCATCGACCTTTTTGCTTATGGTCGCCCCGCCGCACTCCGCTTGACGCCCCCCGATCATCTTCGGCTCAACCTTGAAGGTCTTCAGCCATAGGCCGAAGTGGGGAATGACGCGGAGGAAGGCTTCGCAGATGATAATGATGCGGAGATATGGAGGATGGACTCCGGAGCCAAGTCATGAAGGTCCAGCCCATAGTAGAACAGGAGCCCCCTCATGAAGGGATCCGTCGGGAAGCCTAAACCCCGACGGAGGTGGGATCTGGCAGACGTATTCACCGGGCTCGGGGGCACAGCCTGCCCTTGGGCAGGCAACCAGCGAAACCTCGTGGGCAGTGCACTTGGCCTCGCGCAACTTCAATATGTCCTCCTCCGTGACGGAGGAGGGCATCCACCGGCCCTGGAGGTCGGAGCCGGACATGATTGAGGATCCGAAGCGCTCGAATCTGAGGCTCTGGGTGTTGGAACTGGGAGCGGGGAAGAGATTCGATGCGAGATTGAAGAACAATGGCGAGCCTTGGTCCTCTTATAAAGGGGAAGAAATAGCAAGGGCCGTCTCCGTGACCGTTTGGGATTCCCCTTCGATAGAGGAGGTGTGGCGACGGGAACGGTTGGGTTACCCACGCACGTATTGATGAGAATCCCGGAATAAGGGGAACACGATCTCTGCTTCGACAAGACGTGCCAAGTAAACCGCTTCGCTAAACGTGCTGAGGTGGTATAGTAAAAGACGATTCAAACAAAGGCATGGTAGCGGTGTGATGTCACGCCGCGTAATACGTCAACAGATTGAACTAAGTGTACATTTTATTCTCTCTACGGTGGAATGTGGAATTTACTTTGCAGAGCCGGACACTATCCTGGTGTTCATGATCTTCTCTGGATTATTCAAGGGAGGAACCCGCCTTGCAATGCCGAACATTATGCACGCCGGACTTATCGTCATTGAAGCCTGGTTCAGGGGCTACTAAGGGAGTCCTGGACTAGGGGGTGTCCGGACAGCCGGACTATCAATATCCGCCGGACTCCAAGACTACGAAGATACAAGATTGAAGACTCCGGCTCGTGTCTGGAAGGTACTTTCCTTGGCGTGGAAGGCAAGCTTGGCAATACGGATATGTAGATCTCCTACCATTGTAACCGACTCTGTGTAACCCTAGCCTCCTCCGGTGTCTATATAAACCGGAGGGCTTTAGTCCGTAGGACAACATACATTACAACAATCATACCATAGGCTAGCTTCTAGGGTTTAGCCTCCTTGATCTCGTGGTAGATCTACTCTTGTACTACCCATATCATCAATATTAATCAAGCAGGACGTAGGGTTTTACCTCCATCGAGAGGGCCCGAACCTGGGTAAAAACATCGTGCCCCTCGTCTCCTATTACCATCCGCCTAGACGCACAGTTCGGGACCCCCTACCCAAGATCCGCCGGTTTTGACACCGACACTATTCTTTTGGATCGATCTATAAAAGAGTTCGTACTAGAATAACATCTTAAGATACAAATCAACCAAAACCCTAATGTCACCCAGATACTCCACTGTCACCTCAAGTATCCGTGGGCATGATTATACGATATGCATCACACAATCTTAGATTCATCCAACCAACATAAAAGTACTTCAAAGAGTGCCCCAAAGCTACTACCGGAGAGTCAAGAACGTGTGCCAACCCCTATGCATAGGTTCCCAAGTGTCACGAAACCCGCAAGTTGATCACCAAAACATACATCAAGTGGCACATGATATCCCATTGTCACCACAGATAATCACGGCAAGACATACATCAAGTGTTCTCATAAAGACTCAATCCAATAAGAAAACTTCAATGGGGAAACTCAATTCATCACAAGAGAGTAGAGGGGGAGAAAGATCATAAGATCCAACTACAATAGCAAAGCTCGGGATACATCAAGATTGTGCCATAGATGAAACACGAGAGAGAACACGAGAGAGAGAGAGAGATCAAACACATAGCTACTGGTACATACCCTCAGCCCCGAGGGTGAACTACTCCCTCCTCGTCATGGATAGCGCCGGGATGATGAAGATGGCCTCCGGTGATGGGATCCCCCTCGGTGGTGCGGAACAGGTCCCGATTGGTTTTGGTGGCTACAGAGGCTTGCGGCGGAACTCCCAATCTATCTTCATTACGGAAGTTTTAGGGTACGTAGGTATATATGGGTGCATGGAGAACGTCGGTGGAGCTACGGGGGTCCCACGAGGCAGGGGGCGCGCCCAGGGGGGAGGGCGCGCCCCCCACCCTCGTGAGCACCTCCCGTATCTTCTGACGTGGGGTCCAAGTCCATCAGGTGGGTTTCCTTCCAAAAATAACTTCTCCAGTTGATTTCATTCCGTTTTGACTCCGTCTGATATTTCTTTTCCTCGAAACACTGAAATAGGAATAAAACAGCAAATCTGGGCTGGGCCTCCGGTTAATATGTTAGTCCCAAAAATAATATAAAAGTGGATAATAAAGCCCAATATTGCCTAAAACAGTAGATAAAGTAGCATGGAGCAATCAAAAATTATAGATACGTTGGAGACGTATCAGCTCCCACATGTTCCACAATGATCTCATCGGATGAACCACGATGTCAAGGATTCAAGCAATCCCGTATACACTTCCCTTTGTCAATCGCTACGTTACTTGCCCGAGATTCGATCGTTGGTATCCCAATACCTCGTTCAATCTATTTACCGGCAAGTCACTTTACTCGTTCTGTAATACATGATCCCGTGACTAACTACTTAGTCATATTGAGCTCATTATGATGATGCATTACCAAGTGGGCCCAGAGATACCTCTCCGTCACACGGAGTGACAAATCCTAGTCTCGATTCATGCCAACCCAACAGACATTTTCGGAGATACCCGTAGTGCACCTTTATAGCCACCCAGTTACGTTGTGACGTTTGGCACACCCAAAGCATTCCTATGGTATCCAGGAGTTGCACAATCTCATGGTCTAAGGAAATGATACTTGACATTAGAAAAGCTTTTAGCAAACGAACTACACGATCTTGTGCTATGCTTAGGATTGGGTCTTGTCCATCACATCATTCTCCTAATGATGTGATCCCATTATCAATGACATCCAATGTCCATGGTCAGGAAACCATAACCATCTATTGATCAACGAGCTAGTCAACTAGAGGCTCACTAGGGACATGTTGTGGTCTATGTATTCACACATGTATTACGGTTTCTAGTTAATACAATTATAGCATGAACAATAGACAATTATCATGAACAAGGAAATATAATAATAACCATTTTATTATTGCCTCTAGGGCATATTTCCAACAGGTAGTGACCTGGGTCTTTGAGCACCATATAGGGGTGGCCGGACATTTCAAGAAGTTGGTGCGCAACCGGGTCGCGACCCCAAAAACACGAAGTAGCTCTGTTTTTAAAATAGTGTGATGTGTTGTTATTATTTTCAAAACTCAAGTATTTTTATGTTTGACTGGGTTCATAGAAAAAATATCAACATCTACAATACAAATTAATAAAATATAAAAATACATTTCATGATGAAGCTAAAAAAACCGATATGATATTGTAGATGTCGATTTATTTTCTCTATAAATATGATCACACCTAGAGAAGTTGGACTTTTCAAGGAAAAAACATCTTATATTTCATAACAAAGTAAAAGGCTGAGTTATGTGCGTACTTGTCGTGAAGTTCTTGCACCCGAGCTCAAATGAGCTTGGGTGAACAGTAATTTTTTAACTGTTAAAGAAAATCTAAATTATTTTCATGGCAAACTTTGACGAGCATTTTCAGAGAATCGATTTTGTTTTTTTTTGCCATGACTTCCACAAATGTTATTTTTTGATGAAACTTTGCAATCTCTTAGAATATTTGTCAAAGTTTTCCATAAAAATCAGATTTTTAAAACATTTTTAAAATGTTTTCCGAGTTACTGTTCACATGAGCTCGGGTGTAGAAAGGGACTTTCGGTACTTGTATGTTGTGTCTAAATCAGATACTTTGAAACTTACGTGTACACTTCACCAAGGTATAATTCAAAATCCTTGTGTCATGTGTGAATCTGTCCATCCGATAACAATGAGAGTAAACCTCATATCAAAGTTCATACATAAAAATATAAATAATTCCAAAATGACAACAATAATTAATGTGAAGATTAATTACAATAATGCTTGCTCATTGCTTCATGGTCTTTCGCTACCCAATGAAGCATGCTCTCCTTGTCTCTGATCAACATGAACAACTCACCATACCCCGGCTTCATCACGATCTTGGTGGCGGTGTGGAATGACAAAGTCATTTCCGTAGTTCCACACTCCACCAACAAATTAAATACTTTGGCCATGGCAGGAGCAATCATCTTGGGGACATGGTTGGTTGATGCTTCACCACCACTCTTTAGTTTATGTTACCCAAGCTTTGCTGGTACGTACATAGAAATTGGTGCTTGTCCTCTTCAACTTTTATGTTGGATTTAGCCTTGTATTTACCCAATGTTTTCCCTTTGTGCCTTCAATGATTTTACATGAGCTTCCAAATCATCATTTTCTTATACCTCACTGGTACATAAATGGAGGTTGCTTCCCCACCGACATGGGTATTTTCAAATATGACATCTAGCTCCTTCAAGCTAGATACTCAAATTCTGCCAATATGTCACATTAAGAACTTTTAAAATACCTGACTTTGAATATTTTTTAAAACACCATCATCGTAAGATGGTCTTCCATCAAATACACTCACCTCCATTGTTTCCAATTGATCATTCCAACCAAGTCCATTTGCAACATTTCAACATCATAATCATGGGCTAATCCCAGTTGCAACATTTCAACATCATTGTTAGGGGTTGGTTAGGGATTATTGACCTCCACATAAATCAATGGAAAATGAGAACTCAATGTGAAGTTGATGGGTTGGCATGGCTAGCAACACTAATCACCAAATGAAAGTGATGATGTTGCTCAACATGCATGCATATAGGGAAATATAGAACAAAAGGAGCGCTTAACTTTTTCATGGAACCTCGATCATGCCGCCAATCATCTAGCAAAGATGAGAATGTGAGGCAACCAACTGTGACATGGGTTCCCAACCATCTCGGTCACTTAATACATAGAGATTAATCTATACTCCTTCGTTTCTCCTAGTTTTGAAATGCAATTAAACTCATTAATTTATTCTTAGTAATTAATAAATGGAGTAAAAAATCCAAAAAAAATAATGGGGTCATTTCTACCATTTTGGCAACAAGAGCATCATTTATACGCCTTGATGGTAGTCTCACCTTAGATTTTAACCATGTTTTATGTTTTATTTGAACATACTAGCATGGTTCTACGTCTTTTTTGGCTCTTCTCGGTGTGTACATGCATGTTCTAAGGATGTCACACAGGCAAAAAAATCGGTGTGGCAAAGTAGAGAGCACTTTGGTGATTCGGAGAAGAAACCATGCTAAACATGTGGACCTATGCAGAACAACTATGGATGAAAGACTTTAGTTGTTAAACAGTTAAATAGAAAGATTAGCAATAAGAAGCTAAGCACTTATGCAATTTAAAGTTGAGTTGATAAATATTTTCATGCACTTAGCATCTCCTCTAACCAGTACATTAGCAGAGGCCTTGTGATTTATAACAGACAACCTGGTCTTTGTATCTGTACGCGAGTATGGCCTGCCCTCAGAGGAACGGGGAGTGGACCACAAGTCAATCTGGCCCATGCTCAGAGGAATGGGGAGATGTAAAGTTGTGAAGGATAGCACATAGGTGAAAAATTGATGTGATAAAGTAACTAAGAAGAGAGAGCACTTTAATGACTCAAAGAAGAAACAATGCTACCTACACAAGGACATGAAGTTTCTTAGCTCAAGATCATATGAGGCTAGGTGAACAGTAAAAATGAAAAAAAAATCATACAATTCTAAAAAAAATTGTGACAAATATTGACAAAAGTTTTTTACGCTTGCAAGTTTCATTGTGTTGCCATGAACTCTATAAATGTCCCAAGCTCAAAGAATTTTATGATTTTTTTATATTTTACTGTTCACCCCGAGCTCATTCAAGGTTGGTACTAGAAGAGTACTTTCGCCTACACAAACACTTATGCATGAAATAGTTTAGTTGCTAAACAAGTTAAATGAAGAAAGCTTAGTTACAAAAGGCTAAGCACGTATATACATTAAAAGATTATCAGTTGGTACTAAGCCCTTTCGTGTATTTAGCATTTAACATCTCATCTAAGCATGTACCGTGTATAAGAATGTCAGGACGGCCACACGTGTGGCACTTATCATTTGGCAAAAAAAGTGCCCTCGTGATTTATACAGACAGCCTGGTCTTTGGACCCGTGCGGCATCCTGGCCCACGCTCAGAGGAACGCGTGAGTGGACCGTATGCTAGTCTGGCCCACTCGCAGATGAACCGATCTGAGCACTAGCTACAGCCGAAACCAATTCGAGCAAGCTTTTAAACTCGAGGCCAGCACAGAGCCGCGGCCTTGCTATCCACGCGACATCACCCCTAGAAATTCTCATGAGTGGCCTTCGCCGTCTCGGATTCTTGACCGCCACGCTCACATGAAACCCTCTCTGGATCCGGTGCCCACCGGCGACTTATGCGGCGTATCTCCCTAGACCACCCACCCCTTCCCCGATGGATCCATTCCCCGTCTTCGGCCGCGGGAGATCCCCGTCGTCGCCTGACTACCCGCCTACTGGGTCGCCGAGTACGTGCCATCGTGCCATCGGTGGTGGCGGGTCGCTTGACCTCGCGCCGTTGACCTCCCGTGGCCCTGGAGTCCACGAGTACGCGTCCGTCGACTCCACAGTGGTGGCGGGGCGCGTGACGGTCACGGGCAGCCACCACACCCGGTCGTCGGCAGGTGGGCGGCAGAGCTCGTCCTCGTCGGATTACTTCTCGTCCACCTCGCCGTGCCGCATGGCGTCTCCGGAGTATATGCCAAATTAGGAAGTCCTAAGCAATTTGTGTACCAATCCATAGCAAAAAGAATCAGATCAGAAGCACGTTTCTGTGAATTAACAAAACTAATTTACTGGGTGCAAAAGTTTCTGATTTTCAGCAGGATCAACACAACTATCACCAAAAGCCATCCTGAAGGTCTTACCAGGCACTTTATTGAAACAAAAGATATAAAACATGATTACTACAGTAGAATAATCATGTGGACACACAGAAACAGTAAGGATAAATATTGGGTTGTCTCCCAACAAGCGCTTTTCTTTAATGCCTTTCGAGCTAGGCATGATGATGGCAATGATGCTCACATAAAAGATAAGAATTGAAACATAACAGGAGCATCATGAAGCATATGACTAGCACAATTAAGTCTAACCCACTTCCTATGCATAGGGATTTTTTGAGCAAACAACTTATGGGAACAATAATCAACTAGCATAGGAAAGTAAAACAAGCATAGCTTCAAAATTTTAAGCACATAGAGAGGAAACTTGACATTATTGCAATTCCTATAAGCATATGTTCCTCCCTCATAATAATTTTCAGTAGCATCATGAATGAATTCAACAATATAACCAGCAACTAAAGCATTCTTTTCATGATCTACAAACATATAAAATTAACTACTCTCCACATAAGCAAAATTCTTCTCATGAATAATAGTGGGAGCAAATTCAACAAAATAATTATCATGTGAGGCATAATCCAATTAAAAACTAAAATCACGATGACAAGTTTCATGGTTATCATTATTCCTAATAGCATACAAGTCATCACAATAATCATCATAGATAGCAACTTTATTCTCATAATCAATTGGAACCTCTTCCAAAATAGTGGATTCATCACTAAATAAAGTTGACACTCTTCCAAATCCACTTTCATATTCATCACAATAAGATTCAACATCCTCCAAAATAGTGGGATCACTACTTCCTAAAGTTGACACTCTTCCAAACCCACTTTCATCAATATAGTCATCATAGGTAGGAGGCATGCTATCATCATAACAACTTTGGATATCAAAACTTGGGATGCTAAAAATATCATCTTCACTAAACGTAGCATCCCCAAGCTTGGGACAAACATTAATTTCAGCAAATATATTCTCAAATATGTCATTCTCATCAAACATAGCTTCCCCAAGCTTGGGCCTTTTCATACCATAAGCATAATCACTCTCATCATTAATAGTATGGATAGCACCAATAGTATAGCAATTATCATCATCACAAGTAGTAGGAGCAACATAATTTGGAAGGGATACCTTTTTACCTTTGTTGCCCCTTATTTTCCTTTTCTTCTTCACATTATGTGTGGGTTCAACCTTCCTCTTTGATCTCCTTATTGATGAGATTGGTTGAATAGAAAGCTCCTCCTCGTTACCTGATTCATCATAAGAAATAATAGGAGGATATTGGGAAGTCTCTTCCCTTTCATTAGTATTCTCTTCATCTCCCATTTGCTTCCTTTTCTTTAGGTAATTGGCAATATAAGGATTTTCAATGCAATTCACTGCACAAAACATATAAATCTTCTCTAGATCAAAATCAAGAAATCTATCAAGATTAAATTTTGGAATACCTTCTGTTATACGTTTCATTTCTTCATACCCCAAAAGCAAACTAAGTTCATTATGATGCGCAAGGGAAATCAATTCATCACAATTTTTGGACATGGTTCGATCATCAAACAATTTGCATTGGAGATTTGAATGACCATGTTCATTGCAAAGTTCACAAGGGGCATGAAAAATATTGAATCTTTCAGCACAATCATCAAGACTTTCTTGCAAACCTTTAGTTTCTAAATACTTATGCCTCTTGCAATATCTATTTTCTCTATTTGGTGTGTCCAAGCAAACCCATTCTACTCGACAAAAATCAACATGCTTATAAGAGACATTTTCATCATAACTAGTGCAATCATCATTAGTACTATGGATATTCAAAGAGTTTATACTAACAACATTGCAATCATGCTCATCATCCAAAGATTCAGTACCAAGCATTTTAATGCATTCTTCTTCTAGCACTTGAGCACAATTTTCCTTTCCATCATTCTCACGAAAGATATTAAAAAGACAAAGCGTATGAGACAAGCTTAACTCCATTTTTTTGTAGTTTTCTTTTATAAACTAAACTAGTGATAAAACAAGAAACAAAAAGATTCGATTGCAAGATCTAAAGATATACCTTCAAGCACTCACCTCCCCGATGACGGCGCCAAAAAAGAGCTTGATGTCTACTACACAACCTTCTTCTTGTAGACGTTGTTGGGCCTGCAAGTGCACAGGTTTGTAGGACAGTAGCAAATTTCCCTCAAGTGGATGACCTAAGGTTTATCAATCCGTGGGAGGCGTAAGATGAAGATGGTCTCTCTCAAACAACCCTGCAACCAAATAACAAAGAGTCTCTTGTGTCCCCAACACATCCAATACAATGGTAAATTGTATAGGTGCACTAGTTCGGCGAAGAGATGGTGATACAAGTGCAATATGGATGGTAGATATAGGTTTTTGTAATCTGAAAATATAAAAACAGCAAGGTAACTAATGATAAAAGTGAGCGTAAACGGTATTGCAATGATAGGAAACAAGGCCTAGGGTTCATACTTTCAGTAGTGCAAGTTCTCTCAACAATAATAACATAGATAGATCATATAACAATCCCTCAACATGCAACAAAGAGTCACTCCAAAGCCACTAATAGCGGAGAACAAACGAAGAGATTATGGTAGGGTATGAAACCACCTCAAAGTTATTCTTTCGGATCGATCTATTCAAGAGTTTGTACTAGAATAACACCTTAAGACACAAATCAACCAAAACCCTAATGCCACCTAGATACTCCATTATCACCTCGAGTATCCATGGGAATGATTATACGATATGCATCACACAATCTCAAATTCATCCAACCAACACAAAGTACTTCAAAGAGTGCCCCAAAGTTTCTACCGGAGAGTCAAGAAAACGTGTGCCAACCCCTATGCATAGGTTCATGGGTGGTAAGTTGGTCACCAAAACATACATCAAGTGGCACGTGATATCCCATTGTCACTAAACACGGCAAGACATACATCAAGTGTTCTCAAATCAAAGACTCAATCCGATAATATAACTTCAAGAGGGAAACTCAATTCATCACAAGAGAGTAGAGGGGGAGAAACATCATAAGATCCAACTATAATAGCAAAGCTCGCGATACATCAAGATCGTGCCATAGAGAGAACACGAGAGAGAGAGAGAGATCAAACACATAGCTACTGGTACATACCCTCAGCCCCGAGGGTGAACTACTCCCTCCTCATCATGGATAGCGCCGGGATGATGAAGATGGCCACTAGTGATGGGTTCCCCCTCCGGCAGGGTGCCGGAACGGGCTCCCGAGAGGTTTTTGGTGGCTACAGAGGCTTGCGGTGGCGGAACTCTCGATCTATCTTGATATTTGATGTTTTAGGGTACGTAGACTTATATAGGCGAAAGAAGTCGGTCGTGGGGTGCTCGAGGGGCCCACGAGACAGGGGGGCGCGTCCTATAGGGGGGGTGTCCTCCTATCTCGTGGCTGCCTCAAGGATCTTCTGACGTGAACTCCAAGTCTCCAGGATCATATTCTTCCAAAAAATCACGCTACCAAAGGTTTCATTCCGTTTGGACTCCGTTTGATATTCCTTTTCTTCGAAATACTAAAACAGGCACTAAAACAACAGTATGGGCTGGGCCTCCGGTTAATAGGTTAGTCCCAAAAATGATATAAATGTGTAAAATAAAGCCCATAAACATCCAAAAGGGGTAATATAATAGCATGGAACAATGAAAAATTATAGATACGTTGGAGACGTATCAAAGATCGAGGAGAACATGGTATTGAGATCCAAAAAAGAGAGAAGAAGCCATCTAGCTAATAACTATGGACCCGAAGGTCTGTGGTAAACTACTCACAACTCATCGGAGGGGCTATGGTGTTGATTTAGAAGCCCTCCATGGTCGAATTCCCCCTCCGGCGGAGCACCGACGAAGGCTTCAAGATGGGATCTCACGGATACAGAAGGTTATGGCGGTGGAAGTAGTTTTTCGTTGGCTCCCTAGATGTTCTCGGGGTACGTGGGTATATATAGGAGGAAGAAGTAGGTCGGTGGCTGCCCGAGGGGCCCACGAGATAGGGGGTACACCCTGTAGGGGTGGGCGCGCCCTCCACCCTCGTGGCCGCCTCGGCTCCTTCTTGACTTGCACTTCAAGTCCTCTGGATCACGTTCATTCCAAAAATCACGCTCCCGAAGGTTTCATTCCGTTTGGACTCTGTTTGATATTCCTTTTCTTCGAAATACTGAAATAGGCAAAAAAACAACAATACGGGTTGGGCCTCCGGTTAGTAGGTTAGTCTAAAAAATGATATAAATGTGTAAAATAAAGCCCATAAACATCCAAAACAGGTAATATAATAGCATGGAACAATCAAAAATTATAGATACGTTGGAGACGTATCACACATCACAAACCGTTCTTACCTACGCATCAAAACCACAACGATAGTTCGTCAAGTTAGTGTTGTTTTAACCTTCACAAGGACCGGGCGTAGCCACACTCGGTTCAACTAAAGTTGGAGAAACTGAAAACCGCCAGCCACCTGTGTGCAACGCACGTCGGTAGAACCAGTCTCGCGTAAGCGTACGCGCCAACAATACCGCCGAACCAAAGTATGACATGCTGGTAAGCAGTATGACTTGTATCGCCCACGACTCACTTGTGTTCTACTCGTGCATATAACATCTATGCATAAACCTGGCTTGGATGCCACTGTTGGGGAACATAGTAATTTCAAAAAAAATTCCTACGCACACGCAAGATCATGGTGATGCATAGCAACAAGAGGGGAGAGTGTAGTCCATGTACCCTCGTAGACCGAAAGCGGAAGCGTTAGCACAACACGGTTGATGTAGTCGTACGTCTTCACGATCCGACCGATCCAAGTACCGAACGCACGACACCTCCGAGTTCAGCACATGTTCAGCTCGATGACATCCCGCGAGCTTTGATCCAGCAAAGCTTCGCTGGAGAGTTTCATCAGCATGAGGCGTGATGACGGTGATGATGATGCTACCGACGCTGGGCTTCGCCTAAGCATCGCTACGATATGATCGAGGTGGATTATGGTGGAGGGGGGCACCGCACATGGCTGGGAGAGATCAACATATCAACTTGTGTGTCTAGAGGTGACCCCGTGTCCCCGTATATAAACGAGTAAGGGGAAGGCCAGCCGGCCCCTTGGGGGCGCGCCAGGAGGAGGAGTCCTCCTCCTAGTAGGAGTAGGACTCCCCTCTTTCCCACTCCTACTAGGAGGGGGAAAGGAAGGGGGAGAGGGAGAAGGAAAGGGGGGCGCCGCCCCCCTCTCCTAGTCCATTTCGGACCAGAGGTGGAGGGGCGCTTGGCCTGCCCTAGGCCAGCCCTCTCTCTCCACTAAGGCCCATAAGGCCCACTATTTCTCCCGGGGGGTTCCGGTAACCCTCCGGCACTCCGGTTTTTTCCGAAACCACCCGGAACACTTCCGGTGTCCGAATATAGTCGTCCAATATATCGATCTTTATGTCTCGACCATTTTGAGACTCCTCATTATGTCTGTGATCATATCCGGGACTCCGAACTACCTTCGGTACATCAAAAACACAAAAACTCATAATACCGATCATCACCGAACTTTAAGCGTGCGGACCCTACGGGTTCGAGAACTATGTAGACATGACCGAGACACGTCTCCGGTCAATAACCAATAGCGGAACCTAGATGCTCATATTGGCTCCTACATATTCTATGAAGATCTATATCGGTCAAACCGCATAACAACATACGTTGTTCCCTTTGTCATCGGTATGTTACTTGCCCGAGATTCGATCGTCGGTATCTCAATACCTAGCTCAATCTCATTACCGGCAAGTCTCTTTACTCGTTACGTAATGCATCATCCCGTAACTAACTCATTAGTCACATTTCTTGCAAGGCTTATTGTGATGTGCATTACCGAGAGGGCCCAGAGATACCTCTCCGATAATCGGAGTGACAAATCCTAGTCTCGATCTATGCCAACTCAATAAGTACCATCAGGGACACATGTAGAGCACCTATATAATCACCCAGTTACATTGTGACATTTGGTAGCACACAAAGTGTTCCTCCGGTAATCGGGAGTTGCATAATCTCATAGTCATAGGAACATGTATAAGTCATGAAGAAAGCAATAGCAGTAAACTAAACGATCAAGTGCTAAGCTAACGGAATGGCTCAAGTCAATCACATCATTCTCCTAATGATGTGATCCCATTAATCAAATGACAACTCATGTCTATGGCTAGGAAACTTAACCATCTTTGATTCAACGGGCTAGTCAAGTAGAGGCATACTAGTGACACTCTATTTGTTTATGTATTCAGACATGTATCAAGTTTCTGGTTAATACAATTATAACATGAATAATAAACATTTATCATGAAATAAGGAAATAAATAATAACTTTATTATTGCCTCTAGGGCATACTTCCTTCAAGAAGAATGAGAAGCAGTTCACAGCAAGCGACCTGCCGAAGCTACCCCCGAAGCTACCCTGCCATCTCAGCGGAGAAGCAGCGTGGCTTCCACCGAGCTGCTTCAGCTTGAGCCTGTCTTCACGGCTCCTGCTAGCTACCCCGTGGATGCTATCACGGAGTCTCAACATTGCCACCTTATGGCGCAATGGCAGAACTTCAAAGTCAAGGCGTATTCGACCTCCTGAACCCGGTGCAACTTTTCACTATCGTCCACTTCCAGAAGGATATGCTAGGGTGGGGTGGACGAAATAACATAGGGATTTGAGGAGCTCGAGCTTGACCACCCTACCGGTGAAGGGGAGACTCGGCTGGGTTCTGCTCTGAAGACTCCATGCCTATGGCGGAAGGAGCTCATCAACCTTCCGAACTGGACGCCTCCGCCTCCTCCTCCTCCGGCGAGTCAGGGCACTCCGCCTCCTCCTCCGACTCCTCCTCCGACGAGTGATCAGGGCACTCCGCCTCCTTCTCAGGCGTGTGGCGGCACTCCGCCTCCTTCTCCGCCTGCGCCGGCACGCACGAGCAACCAGCCTCCTCCTTCTCCGCCTCGTCAGCAAGGGCAGAAGAGACCCGCCGCCGCTCCGGCTGCTCTGGCGCATCATAGTCCTTCTCCTTCGCCTCGTAAGTAAGGAAAGAAGACACAGCCGCAGCCGCTCCGTCTGCTCAGGCGTCTAGCAGTACAACCAGAGGCGGGAGGCAATACAGATTCGGTCCATCTCTCAAGCCTCTAGAGAAGTTACCATACGAGAGGACCGTGGAGGAAAACAAGAAGATCGTGGAAGACAAAGTCAGGGACTTATTTGAAGCGGTGAAAGCAAACAAACATCCACCTCCGGAGGAGAATATAGATCCGGTGAAAGCAAAGCACACTATCGATGCCCTGAAGAAACCACCACCATCTCTACCAAAAAACAACTATGACCGCATTATTGAAAGGTCATATATCGAAGCGTAGCGGTCGGGAAGTACTATCAGTGATCGAAGGTTAGCAGAACGACGAGCTGGGAAAAAATTGCCCAGCTTGGCGAACAAGCGAACCAATCATGCCCCCTGCTCAAGGTGTCTAGCGATATCATCGCTAATCATCCGGAGATTTTGCCCAATACCAATCTTGGAGATTACCTGCCCGACGATGTACATTATGATACAATGGAGGTGGACGAACACAAATACCATTACAGGAAGCCTCTCATCAAAGATGAAAGATCTCTTTTTTTGCGGGGAAAAGATGAAAGATCTCTAACAACGATGATGCGAAGATTCCATGATTGGTACATGAAAACCTGCAGAGAGTCTGGGGGGAAGGATACTTTGAGGCTGAGAGTTAAAGAGGAGCACGACCTCGTTGGAATTGAACTGTTGACTCTTCCATTTGAGGAGTTCTTCCAGATTTCAATCAAAAGGCCCTCGATAAATTAACGGCCACTTGCTACTATCTGTAAGTACTACTTCTATCATTAAGTCTATATATAGCTCAGCTCTTTCATTGCATGTATATATGATTATCCTCACTATATTATGCAGGTTGAAGATCGTCGAATGTAGAAAAGCAGAAATCTATGATATTGGGTTCATTAACACAAATCTCATAGATGAATTTACGGTTAAATTTCATGCCAAAGACATAAGGACAACTTGCTCAAATCGTTGCTAATAAATAAAAACAAAGATACAATACTCTTTCCTTACAACTTCAAGTGAGTGCTACTGTCTTGTGCATATTCGGTTTCCCTTATTACTCGAGGTTATAGTAATGTAATTGATGAGTTATGCATGCGTGCGCAGGTTCCACTATATTCTCCTAGAGATTAAGCTTGAGCAGGGACTTGTAACTATCTTAGACTCGAGACGAAAAGATCCCGAGGAATATGCGGACATGACTAAAATGCTCAAGAAATAAGCTCAATCGATCATTATCGCACCATATCAGAAACTTTGTTCATTTTCTGATATCAAGTAATTGTTTTCTTTGTCTCGCAGGGTTTGGAAAGTATTCACTGCACAAGCTCCGGGACTGCCGGGGGAGCTGTGATTTAAATACCCGAAAGTAAGTACTACTAGCTAGCTAGTTCCGCGCATCTCCCGTTGATTCTAGCTACTTTCATCAATGCCATTTATAATGCTCCATTATCAGTTTGATTGAACTCTATTTCTCGTAAAGTGCTTGTGGCAGGAACCCAGGAATGATTACTGTGGATACTACGTGTGCGAGTTCATCTACAACGCGACTTGCAAAAATAAGCGGGGCTACTCTAAAAGACAATATGAAGTGCGTAAGCAATAATATTCACAATTTCATTTTATTGCACCATCATTTCTGTTGAGTTTCATTCATATATATGTATTAACCCCCTTCTTCAAATTAGACGTGGCAGATGCGGGATGATCTCCTACCACAAGATCGCATGAAAGCAATTCAAGAGGAATTGGCGGGATTCTTTCTTGATCAGGTCAACAATAAAGCCGGAGAATACCATGTGGAAAAGTTGTCGTGGATTTGTCACGGCAGATGTCCTAGCGAAAGGACTTAGTCGTGGAGCCATCGCCACGGGTTTACTTGAAGGGGTTAAAGCGGACACAAAGACACGAGGGTTTTATACTAGTTCGGCCCCTTCGATGAAGGTAAAGCCTACGTCTAGTTGTGATGGAATTGATGTGGTCTCGATGGCTAGGGAGCAAACAAGCTTCGCCTAGGCTCGAGTTGTGGTTGTCTGTCCTTGAACCGTCGCCGGGTCGCCCCCTTATATACACGGGTGACACCCGTCGGTTCATAGAGTCCCAACCGGTTCATACTCGTATCCCGGTTGGTATCTCTCTATTCCTAACTTACAATACAAGTTATACATCAGGCCGGTTTACGGCCATGTGTTCTAAACCGACTACGTGCCTTGGGCCTTTCTCGCTTATACCACTAACGGAGTTAACCGGCCCAGCTGGCGGTTTACACCTAGTGGTAATATCCAACATTAGGCCCCGATTGATTTGGCTGGTTCATGTCAATCCTTCACAAAGCTTGTATCTTGGACGTCTTCTAGTAATTGGTAAACCGCCGTGTCGTCTCCACTTCTGGTTACTGTAAACTGGCATGACGTCATCTTATCATTTATAACGCCTTCTTTAAACGGCAGTTCCTGGATCCGCGCGCTTGACCTAGCCCTGTCGCTGTATAAATAGGACCGAAGGGTCATTTCTTTCTTTTCCCTTCGTCCTCTCTCCTTCGTCTTCCTCGCGCCGCTGGTCTTGGAGCTCCACCACCGTCGTCGACTTCCGCCTCGTCCTAGGCCGCTGCATCAACCTGATCATACCAGAGCATTGCGGCCTCTTTCCGCGTCTTCTCCGTTCCCGGTAAGCTTCCTCCCTTTCTTGACCTAGATCTGTTCCTTAGGGTTCCAATTCCGTGCTGCGTTCTTCGCATGTTCATATCTGTTATTTTGATTTTGAATGAATCTGTGAACCTGTGCTGCTTTTAATAGTGATCCTTGCACGTCCGCTGTAGTCTTCTCATCTAAGCCCACAGATCTTCCGCATATACCTGCTCCATAGCTCACTTCTGTTTTTGCCTTACTCCTCGAAATATTTTCTGTTTTCTGTAAGCTCACGTTTGATCCGCAGCCATAATAGGATGTTGTGAAACTTGTTTCTGCATACTAATTATCCATAGTTTCAATCGCTTCCAAAGCCTAGATTAGGCGGTTTAACTTACCACAGGAAAAGACTGCTAAACCGGCATATATATATCATTAGTCCCCTTGTTGAACCGCCAGAATCCACCTGATATCATATCACCAGAAACCGGTTTATAGACACTGCCTCTGGTTTATCATAACTTAGATCAACACCTTGTATCAAGCATGCTCTTGAACCGGATCAATTATTTCTTATAGATCTTATCATGGCCAAACAAGTGTATGAATGCAATCGGGGTTCTTCAAGGCGTCACCGAATCACAATTTGGATGATCTAGTTTCGATTGGCGCTTTAGATGATAAAGATACAATCCACTGGAGGGTCCCTGGAGATGAATGCCCTCCTACACCTCAGGAAGGAGAAGTTGTGGTCTTCGCAGATCACCTGGCCCGGGGCTTCAAACCGCCCGGTTCTAAATTTTACCGGACGTGTTAGCCAATTTTCAGCTCCGTCCCGTGACATTGGCCCCAACTCCGTCACCAATTTATGCCACTTTCAAGTACTATCTCAAGTATATCTTCAAGAGGAACCTTCATTGAACTGTTTAGAGACCTCTTCCATCTAAACCGTCATGCTTGAATTCACCGATGGCCCCAATCTGAATTGGGTGGCATGGCTATTCAAAAGAGGAAGGAGATCACCTATCCCCACGTCAAACTCCATACTCACCCCAAGGAGTGGAATGCGACTTGGTTTTATTGCAAAGATACTTCTCCTGAGGATGAAAATCCCTTACCTGGCTTTCGTCCAGAGCGGCTGAGCAACACCCATCCGTTTCCACAAAGATTGAGCGCCAAAGATAGAAGCAAATATGCCCGCGAATCGCCCAAGCTCCGAGCTTTTATGGCTAACGGTTTGACGGGAATAGACCTTGCACGCTGCTGGTTATCATGGGGCATACTGCCTCTGAGCCGGCGCTCCGGTTTGATGTGCCTATACTCGATAGTGTCGACGACCCACTCCGACACACCAAACTCCAACTCTCGATGATGAAGTTCTGAGACTTCGGTAAAGAAGATTTGAATGAACCGGAGCATCTCGTGCTCAAACCGGTCCGCCCCTCATCGCACCACCAACAAACCGCTGCGGTAAGTATTTAGTTGCTCCATCATTAAACCTGTTATCGCTTCATATGTCTAACAATTAACTATTTCGATCCGTAGGCGATAATCCGCTTTGGAGCAAGAAACTTTCACAAGATAAAGCGGAGAAAGCAGGGCGGCCAACCCGGCCCAAGACCAAAGTTGTCAAGAAACCAGCTCATAAGAGAAAGACCACTGCTTCATCTGACCCAGCCATTGACGATGATGTGGGTAATCCGGATCTTGAGGTAGAACTTGATTCTCTTGCTTTTTACACGCCTTATTGATGATGATGCTTGTCAGGACGACGCTGAGGCCAGCAATGCAGGATTCGCTGAGGTAACTATTCTCTCTTCCGATTTGGCAAATTTGCCTTTGCCAAAATTTCACCAGGCAAACCGGAAAGTTAATTTTTCTCACCCTCTTGCTTATTTGGATCCCAAATTTCTTATGAAGACGCAGCAACATGAAGCTCGCCGCGACAACCCCACGATGGTGGTCGTAGTTACCTCTGCGGTTTACCAAACAGCCCGGTTCGAAGCGCGCGCTCGAGGTCTCGACCTTTTATTGCTTTAAATTCTAAAGCGGGTTTCTTCCACAACCTCTTAATCCATCCGACTCCGATTATCGAGGTTACTTCCCATTCATCCTCTGGTGAATCATCGCCACTCGATTACCACCATTGAAGATAGCATGGGTAAGCCAAACCGACCATATGCTTCTAATATATTGTGTAATGGTTTATGCTTTTCCCTGACTCTTTGTCTCTTAGAACCAAACCGAAACCCAGCAAGAAGGCCCGTTTGGATAAAACGGCTGAAGAAGACGCCGCCTCAGATCATGAGAGAGCTCCAGATCTTGAAAATTTTGCCTCTAAAGACATTCCCAATGATCCTCCACTACAAGATGCTGTTATTCCCGAAGAGAGGCCTGTTAACACTTCAATCTCTGCCGATCCACCTGCCAGCACCGTCCGGTTTGACAAATCGCACAGTCCTGCTGACAAAACGGCCGTGCCCACACAATCCATTGAGTCCAAAGATGATGACGTTGTGATTACTGGTATGGGCCGTTACAACCGGGAATCTGCAACTTTAACCGAGCACATCTTGTAAAGAAGATATTTCCGCTTTGAATAAAGGAAAATGGGATGTTGAACTGGAGACATATGTTGCTCTGAGCACCCAAGACCTTTATTTTGGCTATTTAAACCGGCTTTATACTAGCCGTGATTATGAAGCTGGCCTGGTCAAGTTAATGAGGGACAAGTTTGAGGTAACCCACTCCTTTACTTGCTGCCACTATATCAGCCCTTCTAGCCCCCAAGGGCCGGTTTGCAATCTTGATCAAACCGGGACTTGAATATATTCTTTAACAATTTTGAAATCCACCTGCGTAGCCCCCAAGGGCCGGTTTATCTTTGACATGTTTAAAACGGGGCTTCAACAAAACCTGTCTTTGGAAACATACGTAGAGCAAATAGCCATTAGCCCCCAAGTGCCAAGTTGAATATTTGTATTGAGCTTGGGACTTTGCCATCTAGTAATATAAAAATCGAAGGTGCATTAGCCCCCAAGTGTCAAGCATATAACTTTGTTGTGTGGTTGAGACTTTGACTTTCTTGAACTGCTTGCTGAAAATACTATCTATATGCAGGCTGAGGTGAAAATCAAGGAGGACCGGATTGCCGATTTACAAGAGGAGTTGAAAACCCAGCAGGCCGAAACAGAGAAGGCCAAGAAAGAATTAACCAGTGCCTTGAACGCCACTGAACAACTGAAAGAAGGCTTCAAGAAAGAACAGGCTGACTGGGTCACTGAGAAGGCCAATTTAATCAAACGAGCAGAAAATGCTGAAGCTGCTCTTAAACCGGTGGTAGATGATCTGACAGCCGTAAAGCGGCAAGTACACTCCATGACTGCGGCAATCTTTGGTAAGCTCCTTTGAACAGTTGTGATGTTTTGAACCTGCTGTAGTATAGATCCGGTTTGAGACTAACTCTTTATTGTTGTAGGCACACGCATTGGGCATTTAGGAAACAATGTGCGGAAGAAACTGAAGGCTGTCTACACCTTAGTAGAACAGCTATATACCGGAGCCCAGCGTATCATCACCACAGCTTCGCATAATAACCCGGCACCTTCCTTAATTCAAGATACTCTGAACAGGTTGTCCATGCTTCCTGCCCGGATTGAGGAGGTGAAAAAATCTGCTGCCCGAACCGAAGCTATTAATGCTTTGATCCGAGCCAAGGCATGGGTACCAGATTTTGACCTGTGGAAGCAGCAAGGCTACCCGGTGTGAAGGAAGATGGTTCTGATTTTAATGAAGAGGATTTACGGGCAATAAACCGTGCGGTCGCCTCCGGCTTGTCGGTGGCCGAAGAAGCAGATTTGGAGCATTATCAAGCACAATATAATGACCAGAACAAGCGAGTGCCTGCCCCAACTTTTGAAGTGGAATATCTGATCCCTCCAATCCGTAAGCATACTT
Organism: Aegilops speltoides; assembly: GCA_021437245.1. NCBI lineage: Eukaryota > Viridiplantae > Streptophyta > Magnoliopsida > Poales > Poaceae > Aegilops > Aegilops speltoides. The sequence continues at coordinate 485,124,030 of CM038142.1, read as the reverse complement.
ACGCTCCTGATATTGAACCGTCTTCCTTGATCCATGAAGAGGCTGTTTTCCAAGCGTTAATGGGAATCGACTGGACCACTGTTGATTTCCAGCCAATGGGTAGAGACGAGGAGGCTGAAGCGGCGCAGGATGAAGAGCAGGCTTGAACCGGAGGCCGGTTTAAATATCTGTCGTGGGCGTTTGCCCAAAGAACAATGATCTTACTTGGGCACCGTGTTGCCTTGTAATAACTTTAGTTAATACTTCCGTTTTGAATATGCCTTCGTGCATAAATGGTGAAACTTTTGCTTGATTCGTACTTCCTGCAATCAGAAAAATTTGAACCTCGGTGGCGGTGATACCGCCAGCCGGTTTATGATATTGAATATATGTATCAGAAATCCAACAAATATGTGATACAAATACCTGCCATGTCTGGGCATGAAGCTGGCGTAGCCAAACTTAAAGCGGAGGCCTTAGAAACCATGACCGTCGATAAAGCGGGGAGAGAACAACTCCCATATAAACCGTGCTGAATGATCACAAGCCCCCTTGTTATTCAATGATGATAACAAGAAAAAGGTAAACCGGGCAGATAAACTCCGGAGTAAGATTTAACCGTGTTCTGTCAATTTGTAATGGACAGTTGAACCGGATGAAAGCGTTGTCGGTTTAAAAAAACGCAACAAAAAATCGAATACCAATTATGAAAAAATATGGAAACAGAGGCAACAACTTTTTGCAAAAGAAAAGCTTTACTGAGCTGGTCAGATGGCATTACCATGGTCGACGCAACCAAGCTCCCCGAAGGCGTAGCGATGGTGCCAGTCGGCCAGGTCCCCAAAAGACTCGTGGCATTACGCCGGCCAAGTGGCATGACATTGGTTCGGGTTCGACCAAGCCCCCAAATGACTCTAAGGCCTATAGGCCGACCAAGAGGCGTGACCGGTTCAGACTTGACCGTGTCCCCAAATGATCTGGTGGCTTTCGCCTATCAAGAGGTGTTGCATTGGTTCGGACACGACCAAGCCCCCAAGTGATAAAAAACAAATGTCAAGGGGTAAACCGGAGGCCGCTTTAAAAAACAGAATCACTCCATGTAACCACGCATGATGAGAAAGACAGAGACCCCGCTTTAGCTAAGGCTCCGGTTTTATTATACCGAAGATAATATATACATTGTCATGATATGTACATAAATAGAGCCGATGGCTCAAGTGTAGTAAGGCCGAAGATGAGCTATGTTCCATGGCCTGTTGGTCTCCTCCTCGGCGTGCACGAGTCTTGATGCTCTCGAATATCAATCGATAGTATGACCCGTTGTGCAGATTCTTGCGACCACAAAGGTCCTTCCCAAGGTGGGGATAACTTGTGCATATCTGTGCGGTCTTGGATGAGCCAAGCACCAAATCTCCTTCTTGAAAGGTTTGGTTTTAACCCGCGATCGTGATAACGACAAAGATCTTCGGTAAATCGCCGAACGAGCAGCTGCCACATCACGCTCCTCATCCAATAGGTCCAAAGCGTCTTGCCGTGTCGTCTCGTTGTCCGCTTCAACATAAGCCGCCACACGAGGCGAATCGTGCGGATATCGCCGGGAGAAGCGCCTCTGCTCCATAGACCATGAAGAGCGGTGTATATCCGATTGGACCGGTTTGGCGTAGTATTGATACTCCATACACCGATGGTAGCTCTTCAACCCAGCACCACGGTGTTCTCAGAACGGGACCATAAGCGGGGTTTGATGCCTCGTAAGATCTCTTGATTAGCTCGTTACGCTGTCCGTTGACTGGGGTGAGCCATCGACGACACGTCAAGCGGATGTGCTCACGTTCACGTAACTCTTTCATAGCACCCTTGGATAAATTAGTACCATTGTCGAATGATATCGTGTGGAAAGCCAAACCGAAGATCACCTTTTGATGAAGCGCACCGCCGTTGCTGCATCACACTTGCCGACGGGCTCGCTTCAACCCACTTGGTAAATTTGTCTCGCCACCAAAAGGTGGGTCTTCTTATCCTTGGATCGTTTAAAGGGTCCAACCATATCCAGCCCCAAGTTGCAAATGGCCACGTTATTGGGATCATCCTCAACTCTTGTGCGGTACATGAGCACGCTGGAAAATTTCGACATCCATCACACCGTTTAACCAAGTCCTCCGCATCAGCGTGTCTTTGTCAACCATAAAATCCATGACGAAACGCCTTTGCCACCAGAGACTTTGAACCGGCGTGATGTCCACAATCCCGTTCATGGATTTCCCTTAAGATTTCACAGCCTTCCTCGGGAGAAACACAACGTTGAAATGCCCTCGATACATCGCAATGATGCAACTCACCATTAAGAATCGTCATAGACTTGGGCGCGGATTATCATGTTCGGCGAATCTCATCTTCCGCAATTCCTCGAGTCATATCACGCAAGAAAAGGAACCGTCAATCCGGAATAATATGTAGTGCCGCCACCAATTGGGCCTCCGGATCAGGAATAGCCAAATCCGCTTCACCGGGAGCTGGGTGACGGGTTGTGCAATCGTCCCAAAAGACATTAGGCGGGACGGTTTACGCCGAGAACCCAACGGCTTAAAGCGTCCGCCGCTTCATTCTTCCGGCGATCCACATGATCCACTTGATAACCCTTGAAGCAACCCGCAATATTATCCACTTCCGACGATATGCAGCCATAAGCGGGTCCTTAGAATCCCAAGTGCGGATACTTGCTGAGCCACCAGGTCCGAGTCACCAAAGCACTTAATCCGGCTTAAGTTCATCTCTTTAGCCATCCGGAGACCATGGAGCAAGGCTTCATACTCAGCTGCATTATTAGTACAAGGGAACATTAAGCGGAGAACATAACAAAACTTATCACCTCGCGGGGAAGTTAAAACGACTCCAGCCCCCGAGCCTTCCAATTGCCTGGACCCATCGAAATGAATAGTCCAATACGTGTGATCCGGCTTCTCCTCTGGTGCTTGTAACTCCGTCCAATCATTAATGAAATCAACAAGTGCTTGAGACTTCACCGCTGTCTGTGGTATATACTTTAGTCCATGCGCCCAAGCTCTATGGCCCATTTGGCAATCCGTCGATCGCCTCCGGTTCAGATGATATCACCCAAAGGAGCTGAATCGACCATCGTGATAGGGTGCCCTTGGAAATCTCGCTTCAATTTCCGATCGCCATGAAAACACCATAGACTAGCTTCGCCAATGCGGATACCTTTGCTTGGACTCAATAAGCACCTCATCGATATAATAAACCGCCGCTGAACCGGATATTCCTTACCGCCTCTTGCGTTCCACCACAATAGCCACGCTTAATCGCCGAGCATTAGGCGCAACATATAACAACAATGGCTCCTTATCAACCGGAGCCGCAAGAAACAGCGGATTGGCCAATTGCGCTTTAAGTCCTCAAATGCTTCATCGGCAGGCGGACTCGCATTTAAATTATCTGTCTTCCTCAAAGATCGGTACAAAGGATGGCCTTTTCTCCGAGGCGGCCGATAAACCGCTCAACATAGCGATCTCGCCCGCCAAACGCCGAACATCATTGATACACTTCGGTTTAGCCAAGGAAGTAATAGCTTTAATTTTCTCCGGATTAGCCTCAATTCCTCGGTTAGATACCAGAACCCCAATAACTTGCTGCGGAACACCAAAGACGACTTGGCGGATTAAGCATCATCTTGTAAATGCGCAAGTTGTCAAAGGTTTCCTTCAAATCATCCACCAGTGTCTCCTTTTGTCTTGATTTCACTACAATATTATCCACATAAGCATGCACATTGCGGCCGATCTGTGTATGCAGGCAATTCTGTACACACCGCTGATAAGTAGCCTGGGCACTCTTGAGCCCGAAGGGCATAGATACATAGCAGAAGGCTCCAAAGGGAGTTATAAACGCTGTTTTCTCCTGGTCCTTAACCGCCATTTTGATCTGATGATATCCAGAGTACGCATCCAAAAAACTTAAACGCTCACAGCCTGCTGTGGCATCAATAATCTGATCAATGTGGGGGAGGGCAAAAGGATCTGCTGGACAAGCCTTGTTAAGATCTGTGTAATCCACACACATACGCCAAGTGCCGTTTTTCTTAAGGACCAGCACCGGATTAGCAAGCCACTCCGCATGAAATACCTCAATGATAAAGCCACCGCCAAAAGCCCGCCACTTCCTCTCAATGGCTTTGCGTCTTTCTTCATTAAACCAGCGGAGGAACTGTTTCACGGTTTATACTTAGGATCCACATTAAGTGTGTGCTCACGAGTTCCTCGGTACACCGGCATGTCGATGGCTTCCATGCAAAGATATCCCGATTCTCACGGATGAACTCGATGAGCGCTTTCCTATTTAGGATCCAGTTAGCACCGACGGTGAAGCGCTTGGACGAATCGCTTGGCACGAAGTCAACAAGTTTGGTCTCAGCTGCCGATTTAAACTTCAGATCCGATTCATGCTCTGTAGTTGGTTTCTTTAAAGGGGTCATATCTGCCGGATCAACATTGTCCTTATAGAACTTCAACTCCTCCGTGGCACAGACCGCCTCTGCATAAGCTGCATCACCTTCCTCACATTCCAAAGCGACCCGGCGGCTTCCATGCACCGTTATCGTTCCCTTGTAACCCGGCATTTTGAGCTGCAAGTAGATATAACAAGGTCGTGCCATGAACTTCGCATAAGCCGGCCGCCCAAACAAGGCGTGATATGGACTCCGGATCTTCACTACCTCAAAGGTTAGTTTTTCAGATCGGGAATCATGCTCGTCTCCAAAAGCCACATCCAGGGCTATCTTACCAACAGGATATGCAGATTTGCACGGTACTACACCGTGGAACCTTTGTATTGACGATCTCGAGATCCTTGTGCGTTAGACCCATGCGACGGAAAGTTTCATAGTATAGTATATTAATACTACTTCCTCCATCCATAAGCACCTTAGTGAACTTATAACCCCCACCGAGGGTCTACCACTAATGCCGGTGGCCGGATTATCAACCCGCGGGGATGGTCCTCTCTCGCCCACACGATAGGCTGCTCCGACCAGCGTAAATAACGTGGCAAGGCGGTTCAACGAGTTCTTTGCTTTCGTTTGTGAAGCTTTCGGTCACGCTTATCCAAGCTAGTTGTGAAAACATGATATCGCCCACTATTCAACTGCTTTGGTTGGCTCTAATAACCCGATCTGTTGTTCTTTGCTGCTGGCCGTTCGATTATTACGATTATTGTGACCTCCCGATTAAGACACGAACAGGAAGCTCCGTCGTGACCCGCCCGTGGAAACCGGGTCTGAATCGCCACCGACCCTGGTCATACCGGAAAGCATTAGAGTTTTGAACTCCTGCATAATATAACAATCTTTCCAGAGATGGTTATTGGGGACTCTTCGTCCGTGCTTGGGGCAAGGTTGATTCAACAAGTAATTCAAACGGCTCGCATTAGGATTTGGACCCGATTCGCTTTGCCTCTGCGCCGCGCCTCATCTGTGCATTAGCATTGGCCACGAAATCCATGTTGCCATCCGCTTGGCGCTTGCCTCCGTTCCATGACCCGCCGGTTTGTACTGTTGCCCTTTGAGTTGCCATTCTTCTTTCCTTCCCGCTTCATCATCATCAGCCTCGGGATCCTTGGTACCGTCGAATCAGCATACTTCACCAAAGCGCCATGAGGGTTCCCATGTCATTCTGTAACCGCTTCATGCGCCCCAATTTCAATTTTAAAGGCTCAAACCGCGTTGCCTTCTAAGGTTAAGATTGCAGAGTCAGCGTTGATCCTGTCAGAGGAGTGCAAAATCTCCGAAACACGGCGTACCCAACGGGTCGTTGACTCCCCTTCCTCCTGGACACAAGCCGCTAGGTCTACTATGGACTTGGGCTGCTTACATGTATCCTTGAAATTCTGGATAAACCGGGCCCGTAACTGGGCCCATGAGCTGATAGAGTTGGGCGGTAAGCTCTTCAACCAAGTACGAGCCGTGCCTTCAAGCATCATGGTGAAGTATTTTGCACACGCGGTCTCATCGACATCTAGCATCTCCATGGCCATCTCATAACTTTCAACCCACGCTTCAGGGGACAAATCGGCGGTGTAATTCGGCACCTTGCGCGGACCCTTAAAGTCTTTGGGCAGGCGTACATTGCGTAAAGCGGGGATCAAACAGGCACCCTAAAGCGGATCGACTCTGGTCGGCGAAGGTGGTAGGGCGAACCGGTGTATGTTGACCCGCGTCATCCTGCGCTGCTAATTCGGCCTCCCTTCGTGCCCTGGCCCGATCCACCACCTCCTGAGCATCACGAATACCACCCGTCAGGTTATTGCCACGGGCCGCTTCACGGTCCCGCGCGTTGCTTGATATGGCCGGTTCATCCACGCGCCTGCTATAGCTCCGGCTTGGACGGGGCATAGAGTGAATCCGATCACGGCTATATGAATATGCTTCCTGTTGAATCAGTGCAGTCCGGAGAAGCTCCTTAACCCGCGCGTCTCATCGCTATGGGAATCCCTTCGATCGGGATAGCCTCCAATCGTGCGGCGGCTGCAATAAGGTTGTCCATAGGATTAGAATAATGACCTGGGAGTGTCTGAACCGGTGGGGGAACCACCATGTTCTGCCGAGGAGGCTCCATCTGGCGCGATTGGACCGTCCGCCCGGTCCCGTGCCTCAATCCGGTTTGCCTCCAAAGTCCGAGGCGGATTCTCGGGTCCAGCTCACGGGTCTGCGAAGAGATTTGGATCAAACCCTAATGGTAGGCGTGATCTATACTTCCTCTTCAACACCTCCTGCGACGCACTTTGGTCAAGCATGAGTTTGTAAGCCTGGGCGTCCAGAGCGGCCCGCTCTGCAGCCATCCGCTCCTTTTCTGCCGCTAGATCCGCTTTGGCTTGTGTGATCTGCTCTTTCACTTTCGCAATTTCTGCATTATGAGCCTCCTGATCCGCCGGGTTGTCCTCTGCCATAAGCGCAGCTAGTGCATCAAACAGATCTGATAGAACTTGAACCGGCGGGCGCACCGGGCCTCCTGCCCCTGCCGCCACTGTCGATGCTGATCTGGAAAGTATCGCTGCAGCGGTTGAAGAGTGGTTTGCTGCCTGCGTATCGGCCATGAATATTCCAACCCGGTTGATCTGGCTTGGGGGGTCCGGAATACTGTCGCCATCGGAACAGCCCCGATCATATCGTCCCCGTGGTACAATGACTCGGTCTCTCCTGTTGAAGATTCGTCGCCGGAATAAACGACGGTCTCACTACCGTGTTCTGAACCGGCGTCGTGTTCTCCTCTGTGGATGACCCCAACGAAGACACGCTTCATGGCCGGTTTAACCTGGGTAGGTCGCGCACGTTGAGCCGTCTCGACGAGGTCGGTGCAGATGTCCGGCTCAGGCCCAGGCTCCCCGATCTTGCCGATGAAAACGTGTATGCCACCAAAGGGGACCCGGTACCCGTACTCAATTGAATCGGCCTCGGGACCCCATCCGGCGTCGTCGATGTAGATCCGGCCGCGACGACTCTTGGTCATCCGGCCCACGATGTAGCCTTCGAGTCCTTTGAACTTGCCCTCCAAGATCATCAAACCATCGTGCGATGGCCCCACGGTGGGCGCCAACTGTCGTGGATTTGTCACGGCAGATGTCCTAGCGAAAGGACTTAGTCGTGGAGCCATCGCCACGGGTTTACTTGAAGGGGTTAAAGCGGACACAAAGACACAAGGGTATTATACTAGTTCGGCCCCTTCGATGAAGGTAAAGCCTACGTCTAGTTGTGATGGAATTGATGTGGTCTCGATGGCTAGGGAGCAAACAAGCTTCGCCTAGGCTCGAGTTGTGGTTGTCTGTCCTTGAACCGTCGTCGAGTCGCCCCTTATATACACGGGTGACACCCGTCGGTTCATAGAGTCCCAACGGTTCATACTGTATCCGGTTGGTATCTCTCTATCCTAACTTACAATACAAGTTATACATCGGTCGGTTTACGGCTACAAGTTCTAAACCGACTACAGGCCTTGGGCCTTTCTCTGCTTATACCACTAACGGAGTTAACCCGGCCCAGGCTGGCCGGTTTACACCTAGTGGTAATATCCCCAACAGAAGTTGAGTTCAGGTTTTAGGGGATTGTATATATTGTATATATGTAGCCAGTAACTTCGGATAGATATACGAAAACTTGTTGTTCGCCCAATCTCTCGGAGAAGGAGAGGTCGATATCACTTCTCTCTGTATGTATATGTTCATGACGAACTTCTGTACTTAATGGTTTCCTTCATTTGCTTACTAGCTAGCGTGTCGAGGGCCTCTCTATACGTATAGTACGTAGCGTCGACCAAGCACGGAGATAAGAGAGGACACTTCTCTCTATTAATTAATTAGCTACCTAACACAATATATGAAACACCTAAATTAACCCTACAAAACCCCACCCCACCCCCTCTTTAGAAAAAAACCCTAGCCATCGAACTGCTGACCCGTGGTAGCATATTGGTCCCGGTTAGTGCTACCAACCGGGACAAAAGGCCCCCCTGCCAGGGCAAGCCACAACGGCCACGTGGAGCCCCGTCTGTCCCGGTTGTTGTAAGAACCAGGACTAAATGTATAGGGCTTTAGTACCGACCCTTTAGTTCCGGTTCCCCAACGGGACAAATGGGCCTTACGAACCGGGACAAATGGCCCTTTTTCTACTAGTGATTTGCAACATTTCAACATCATAATCATGGGCTAACTCCAGTTGCAACATTTCAACATCATTGTTAGGGGCTGGTTAGGGATTATTAACCTCCACATAGATCAATGGAAAATGAGAACTCAATGTGAAGTTGATGGGTTGGCATGGCTATCACCAAATGAAAGCGATGATGTTGCTCAACATGCATGCATATAGGGAAATATAGAACAAAAGGAGCGCTTGGCTTTTTCATGGAACCTCCATTGTGCCGCCAATCATCTAGCGAAGATGAGAATGTGAGGCAACCAACTGTGTCATGGGTTCTCAACCATCTGGGTCACTTAATACATAGAGATTAAACTATACTCCTCCGTTTCTCCTAGTTTTGAAATGCAATTAAACTCATTAATTTCTTCTTAGTAATTAATAAATGGATAAAAAATTCCAAAAAAATCATGGGGTCATTTCTACCATTTTGGCAACAAGAGCATCATTTATACGCCTTGATGGCAGTCTGACCTTAGATTTTAACCACGTTTTCTGTTTTATTTGAAATTACTAGCATGGTTCTACGCCTTTTTTGGCTCTTCTTGCTGTGTACATGTTCTAAGGATGTCACACAGGCAAAAAAATCGATGTGGCAAAGTAGAGAGCACTTTGGTGATTCGGAGAAGAAACCATGCTAAACACGTGTACCTATGCAGAACAATTGGATGAAAGACTTTAATTGTTAAACAATTAAATAGAAAGCTTAGCAATAAGAAGCTAAGCACTTATGCAATTTAAAGTTGAGTTGATAAGTCTTTTCATGCACTTAGCATCTCCTCTAACCAGTACACTAGCATAGGCCCTGTGATTTATAACGGACAACCTGGTCTTTGTATCAGTACGCCAGTATGGCCTACGCTCAGAGGAATGGGGAGTGGACCGTAAGTCAATCTGGCCCACGCTCAGAGGAATGGGGAGATATAAAGTTGTGAAGGATAGCACATAGGTGAAAACTGATGTGATAAAGTAATTAAGAAGAGAGAGCACTTTAATGACTCAAAGAAGAAACAATGCTACCTACACAAGGACATGAAGTTTCTTAGCTCGAGCTCATATGAGGTCGGGTGAACAGTAAAAATGAAAAAAAAAATCAAACAATTATGAAAAAAATTGTGACAAACATTGACAAAAGTTTTTTACGCTTGCAAGTTTCATTGTGTTGCCATGAATTCTAGAAATGTCCCAAGCTCTAAGAATTTTATGATTTTTATTATTTTACTGTTCACCCGAGCTCATTCAAACTTGGGACTAGAAGAGTATTTTCGCCTACGCAAACACTTATGCATGAAATAGTTTAGTTGGTAAACAATTTAGATGAAGAAAGCTTAGTTACAAAAGGCTAAGCACATATGTACATTAAAAGGTTATAAGTTAGTACTAAGCTTTTTCGTGTACTCCCTCCATTCCCTTATACAAGGCCACAAACTCAAATTACAGGTACCTAGGTAAAATTTAATGACTATTTTACAAGTCAACTTTTTTCTTGTTATCTGGGATCATTAATACGCCCGCATGCATGCAAGGAAGGAATGAGAAGGAAGTAGCACAGTGTCATTATGACTACATGCATGCAAGTACTAAACAAGTTACTAGTACGAGAAAACATCATTAAATTTTGTCTCGGTTACTGTTAGTGGCCTTATATAGATGCAAAATGTATTTTTTATAGTGGCCTTGTATAAGGGAATGGAAGGAGTATTTAGCATATCTCATCTAAGCATGTACCGCGTACAAAAATGTTAGGACGGCTACATATGTGGCACTTATCATTGGGAAAAAAAATGCCATGATTTATCCAGGCAGCCTGGTCTTTGGACCCGTACGGCATCCTGGCCCACGCTCAGAGGAACGCGTGAGTGGACCGTGCCAGTCTGGCCCACTCGCAGATGAACCGATCTGAGCACTAGCCACAGCCGAAGCCAATTCAAGCAAGCTTTTAAACTCGAGGCCAGCGCAGAGCCGCGGACTTGCTATCCACGCGACATCGCCCCTAGAAATTCTCGCGAGTGGCCTCCGCCGTCTCGGATTCTTGACCACCACGCTCACACGGAACCCTCTCTGGATCCGGTGCCCGCCGGCGACTTCTGCGGCGTCTCTCCCTAGACCACCCACCCCTTCCCCGATGGATCCATTCCCCGTCTTCGGCCGCGAGAGATCCCCGTCGTCGCCGGACTACCCGCCCCGCCCGGGGTCGCCGGAGTACGTGCCGTCATGCCATCAGTGGCGAGCGGGGTCGCTTGACCTCGCGCCGTTGACCTCCCCGTGGCCCGCGGAGTCCCCGGAGTACGTCCCGTCGACTCCCTGGTGGCGCGGGCGCGTGACGGTCACGGGCAACGACCACACCCGGTCGTCGGCAGGTGGGCGGCAGAGCTCGTCCTCGTCGTCGCCGGATTACTTCCCGTCCACCTTGCCGTGCCGCGTGGCGTCTCCGGAGTATATGCCGTCGGCTGACCACTGGAGGCGTGCGGCGTCACCAGATTACGCGCCGTCGACCTCCCCGTGGAGCGCGGAGTCCCCGGAGTACGTCCCGTCGACTCCCTGGTGGCGCCGGCGCGCGGCGGCCAGCCACCACACCCGGTTGTCGGCGCCTGGGCGGCAGAGCTCGTCGTCGCCGGATTACTCCCCTTCTACCTCGCCGTGCCGCGTGGCGTCGCCGGAGTTTATGCCGTTGGCTGACCACTGGAGGCGCGCGCTGGCGGTGTTCCCCGCCGACGACGCCCCGTCGACACCTCTGGAGCAGCGACCTTCGTCGTCGGACCACGCCACATCGACACCTCTGCGGCGCTCGCCGTCACCGGATTACTCCCCCTCGGCCTCCTCGTGTCGCGCGGCCTCGCCGGAGTACGTGCCGACTGCTCCGTGGAGGCGCGCGGCGTCCCCGCAGCACACGCCCCCGACGCGTCCCCAGCGCGCGGCGACATATCCTGACCGCGTCCCCCGCCCGTCTCCTCCGTCGCCGCCGGTGCCAGCTGACGCTGGGTCGCGCACGTCGTCGCGGTCCCGCTGCTATCATCCGTACCAGAGGGGCGGCGTCGAGCCGTGCACGTGCTCCGCGCGCCGGAGCTGAACATCCCGTGGCGGCATGGGCGCCTGATTTTGCACGGATGTTAGTCGGATTCATAGGTACCTTGCAGATTGTAACAGGAGATATTGGATTCCTCATGCAAACTTTGCTGTTAGTAGTTGCCTAACTTGCAATACTACTCACTTCTTTCCTGTTTGCCGTGCTTCACATCAATAACGAGCATATCAATGCCACATGCATGACCCTTGCTCTTTCATGCATTGGTAAGATCAAATTTTTGACAGAATTTAATGTGGACACAAGCTATATTTATCTGTTTCTAAAATAATAAGGTTTGCAAATGGCAAATTTCTGTTTTTTAAGATGGACCTAACAAACTGAAAGGAGGGAGGGTCCAATTTGGATGCGATATTTGATGGCGTTCTTTGCCTGCTTATCGGTTATTGATCTTAGCAAAATGTCGCCCATGAATGAGGGTGGTTAGTGGGGGAGCCAGAAAAATTGTACCCCTCCATTTCACAATGTAGTGCGTCAGCGCTTTCTGAGATCTAAATTTGACCATACATTCAACCAACGAGACCGATTGCGGCGGGGGCAAAAATTATACCACTAAATTTATATCGAAAATATGAAATCAATGCTATAATTTCTGTTGCCGTTGCAGTCGGTCTCGTTGTTTAAATTTAGATCTCGAAAAGTATGGACGCACTACATTGTGGAATGAAGGGAGGGAGGGCTAAGTCATTAAATACACTTTTAGCAGGTAATAATCGTCAATCTAACGAGTGAAACTGAATGTTGGCCCGGGCCCCTGCAGGCTACCCCTGCCTCTGCCAATGCGGGTGGGTAGGTTATATGTAGGAATCTTATCAAAATTCAAACTACTACAAGTTCAAAGTACTTACCGAATAGAAAGCTTAGTTTTGAGTTGTTTGGCTAGCTTTGGTATGCATGTTGATGTCGGTCAACCTAACTAGAGATTCATATGTATTCCGTTGGCAGAATACTTGTAGTTTATTTCTTGGTTAAATTCATCTATGCGGATCTCATGAACACCTCAAAAACACCGATAAACCCAACAACCGTTGTAATCTATCAGATATCATATCCAATATCAATATTATTGGTTCAATATGTCCTCGATACGTAGCAATGAATTAGCGGTGAATACATGCAATAAAATTAATGCGGATACGTTTTCAATACTCCCTTGATCCTTCCTTAATATGACCTAGCTTAGTCAAATTCGATGTTGCGGTTTGGCTGTTAGTTATTGGCTATTGTTGAAATCGCAAGTATGATGATATAAGAGAATGGACCACACAAACTATATACATGTCAAAAAAACGTCTTACATTATAGGACGAAGAGAGTACTAAATAGCTGGATGCTTACCTTTTTTTTTTGCGAAATAGCTGGATGCTTAACTGATAATATATTCTCAAAATAGTCAAATGTATCCTTATTTTAATGCTTTAAAATGCATTTATATCTTTATCTTCTCGATACTAACACGTATTTGTGTCGGTGCAATTTACATGAACGTTGGACCAGCCTTCCCCGCATTTGGAAGACAAAACTCCCACATAAGATAAAAATAATCATACGGATTCCAGATCATGGTGTTGTACTCATGAATGCTGACTTGCAAAGCACGAGAAGTAAGAAGTGGTGTTTGTGTGACTAGGAGGAAACACATCAATATTCTTTTATCTTCTCCCATGCCAATCACTAAACTCATTTGCCGGTTGTTTATGTAGCTTTTAATCTATGACCAGCAACTAGTACACCAAATATGTCTGGAATTGGTTGGCGGAAGTTCGTCCAAGTTTGGAATTAACGTATAGGTTACATTTTATTACAGACAACAATTCTAATTCTTTTGGAGATTATCTTCTGCAGACTACAGGTAACATCCATACGTGGTGCTACCTATTGCTACTCGATGTTGGGAGACGATAACACGTGATATATCAATCGGTTTGGTTGACGAGCGAGTGATTCTATTTTAGGGCGGTTGTGATTGGGCCTTTGACATTTACCATTTTAATATGAATGACGGTGTGCATCACAATGATGCAGGGGATGAGGATCATCCAGATTCAAAAGAAAATGATGTTTCCCATTTTCTTGGAAAAGGGGCACACCGAAAAGGCAATATATATAAGTTGTGAAACGTCATTTTCTTTTCATGAATGGAAGCTTTTGTTGCCACGTCTCCACATGGGAGATGCATACAACCAACTCACCCGTACAAAATAACCGAACACGTCCAAATCATAAAAGCTGTGACAGGAGCGCAATGCAAATGAATCATCTGTGACAGGAGTAGTTCTTTATATTTGCAATTTCCCAAATTGGGATGCTGATGCTAATAGACAGAACAGGCAGGAGTGCAGAGCATCTAAAAATGAATTGAATTTGCCGACGTCGTAACCAGGGAGTATTTACACTTCAATAGAGGAAATCACTGTAACCGCCGCCATGGCGCTGTTCGCCCGCGCAGAACAGCTCCGAGTAATCGCAGAGCCCGTACAGCTCATCCGGACACGGCTGCGCGGCGCCGGCGTTGGCGTTGGCAGCCCGCGCGTCGTTCCCGGCTGTACCGACCGCGCCCGCTGTGGTGGGCATGAAATGGCTTCGTGCTCCGGCGACGGTGTTCCTCGTCTCGGCGGCTGGGCGGCTGGGGCGCGGCCGGTGGAGCGGACGCGCCGCGGCTTCGGCTCCGGTTTCGGCGGACTTGCCGGTGAGGCGCTGCACGAGGGACTTGAAGCCCGCGGCGTCGGAGGTGACGAACTGCGTCTCGATGTAGGTGACCTTGACGCCATTGTTGGCCATGGATCTTGCTTGACGGAGCACGTACTACGTGCGGGTGGCTCTGTTCTTGATTTGCTGACGACTTGTCCTCGCCGAAAAGGAGTATGCTCTAGTCACAGGTTGTATCTGTCTTTTCTATCCTTGCTTTTGGGGACGTTTATATAGGAGTAGAAAACAAAGACCCGGACTGAGATCTTGGAGGGGAGAACTATTCTCAGGTTGGTGGTAGCGGCTGAACGTAGAGAGGCAGGAACAAGTTGCGGTGTTTGACTGGTCCGCCAGAGTCACTGCGAGTGGGACAGCGGTCAAATAATTTAGAACGGGAGTGGGTCAAGCGCTCGTGCGCGGGAGGTTTCGACGGCTATCTTCTTCGCCGTTGTTTCTCTCTGTCGCTCGTGCTGATGCCGATGGATCTCAAATAACAGGCGAGAACAAGAAGGTCACACCGGACATTTCTTTCTCCTTGCCAATGGCGTACCTTTGGTTTTGGCTCAGGGCGGTCCAATTCTGCTTCCGTACGCCCCTAAACACAAGAACGGATCAGATTAGTTCATACCCCTTCATAAAAAGAAACCAAATTCAGCATGGTGTGCGACCGAGAGCTCTCCCCCTCCTCTAGCTCCCCCGCGCCGCTGGCCATTCCGGCGGCGGCGGCCACCAGCCACTCAATGGTTTGCTGCTGGTAAGCTGCGCCAGCCCGCCACCTATGGCCCTCCCTCGGTAGTCAATCCTATCGCCCGCCATCAGACCGCTCGGCATGGACATCACCTGGATCTGGGGAGATCTGCCTGCGTCCTCCGGTCCTTCCTAGGTACTGGAGTCTCAGCTGTCACCTCGCGTCCCATCCCCGGAACAGTCTCGCCTCCTTCTCCGAGGTGGCTGCTCGAATGCTGTGCCTCCCCTCCCCCCGGCGGATTGAGCAGCCCCCCCCCCTTCTGGGCGGCCTCTGCTTAAATCCATCATAGTCATCCCTTCCCCGGCTGCCGACCATTCCTCTTCAGGCGAGGAGCATGGCTGGTCCATTTACTACTCGCGGAAAAACCAGCGTGCCCGCTCCGATCCGCCGGCTCCTCCAGCTCAACGGCGTGCTCCCCCGGTGCCTGGACTTCAAGGCGAGTGCAGGCAGAGAGGTCTTCTTAAGGCGCTTCAAAGGACTCTGTTTTCATTGCCTCAGCTCAGAGCACCGCCGCATCGACTGTAGAGATCCGCTCTGTTGCATCCTGTGCAAAGCAGCCTGGTCATTTTGGTAGAGAGTGCCACCTTAATCCTCGCAACCGCCCCTCTGGCGGCCCAGTGCAGCCTAGAGTGCCGGTGTGCAACCGCCTTCGCTTTCCTCCTTCACCTCTTGCTCCGGTCCACGCTGCTGCCATGGAGACGGCCCGCCACTTCCACACCGACCCTTCGTGCCGCCCTCGGGAGAGCCACAAGGTCATCATCTCCTCTCCGACCTTGGAGCAGCTGGAATCCAGCCTCTGTCACCACGCGGCGCTCCTCTCCGTCGTCGACAAGTCGCACCCCATCAATCCCATGACCGTCGGCAAAGATCTCAAAGCGCAGCTGCGCATCCCACCTCATCTGCTGCGTGTCACCTACCACCACCCGGAAGACTTCTTCGTCCGCTTCAACCTCCCCGCGCACCACGACCTGGCAGTTCGCCAGGGCGCGGTCATCGTCGATGACGGCGTGCTCCGGATCAAGCCATGGCATGATGATGATCACATGACCCACGGCGACTTCAAGCTCCATGTGCGTGTCGTCATCGAGGACCTGCCGATGCAGCTATGGTCACTCGAGGGCACGGAGGAGGCCCTCGGTGACCGGTGCAGGGTGGAACGCCTCGACAATGTCACCTTCGAGCAAGGCCACACGAAGCATTTCGGGGTGTGGGTCTGGGTGTGGGACGTCTCCCACATCCCAACCAAGCGCACGCTCTGGATCGTCAAGCGAGGGGCTAGAAGAATTGAGGATATGTACGGCTTTCCCCCACCCCCAGCCACGACGTGGCGCCACCGTCGTGGGTACGGCGCCATGACCTGTTCCTCCACATCGACGGAATTGAAGATTGGACACCGTTGTCCCCGCGCTCATCCTCTTCACCACAGAGCGACATCCCCTCCTCCGAGTCAGAAGGCGACAACAGACCGTTCCCTGCGATCTACCCCGGCACCTGGATGATGACGGTTGAAGATGGCCAAGCTCCACCAGACCAGGGCCTTGACAGACGCCCTAGGCATGTGGTGGTTTCTGTCGGCTACCACGGCCTGTCTTTTGGCGGCCATAGGTGGAGCCCTGACGACGACGATGAAGGCGGCTGGCGATCATGAAAAGACACCCTGTTGGGCCGGGGGTGCACATCCCACGACAAAGGACAGACTACGCAACCCCAACAACGTTATCGCAGCCGCACGCCGACAAGCTGCCACGGGCGTCACCACCGCCAGCACACTTCCAGGGGCAAGCAGGCCCAAGGTGGGCGCACCCCCCGCCGTGCAGTCCGCTGCTGAGGTGGCCCCAAGGCTCTCATCTCCAGACCTGGTGGCGGCGTTTTTTGAAGACCAAGCCGCGCTTCCCCCTCCGGCAGCCGTCCCCGACGCCTCAGAAGACATCGACAAGGACGTTGCGGCAGTGGTGGCGGAGCCGCTGTGCTTCACCAACATCCCAGGTGGCAGCAAGGCTCCACACGAGGCTGCGGTCTCCACTCAGGCGTACCGTGCCCCCGCTCCAGCCTCCTCTGTAGGCCTGCAGCTGGGCGCGGTCACTCAGAGGGTGCAACACATGGACATACAAGACCAGGATGCTGCGACTCCATGCCGCCTCTTCGCCGACATTCCCGCCCCCTGCTCGCCCCGCCACGCCCATCCGCCCCCATGAAGACAAGGACCGCTTCAGCTCCCACACGCCAGAGTGCTTGGCTGGCGAGAAACCACACTGAGGTGCCGGTGGCGCACCGTGTGATGCTGCGACTTGTGCGTAACCTCGGCCTGCTGGGCCCCAAGGACAAGATGACCCAGAAAGCTGCATAGGCGCTGATCAAGAAGTTTGACGAGCCACTCATCGAGGACGACATCGTTTCCCTTGCAAAGCTTACCCACCAAGACCCTGCCGCTCTTCGCATTGCTGCAGGCCTCGCCGGCCCAGATGGAGCTCCCCGCGAGGACATTGTTTAGATCATGTATCTTAGCTATAGTCTTTAGAGGCAGTCGGCTTTCGGTTGGCTAGAGTTAGGTTTCATGTTTAGTGTCAGGTTAGCTAGAAAGTCTTCATGCTAGTGGAATTTGGGGCCTACTGGTGGCCATCAGCATGCCCTAGATTATGTTCTGGCTGTGTACTTCTCCTTCGTTAGTAATGATAGTCTTTGGAGCATCTCCTGGTGTCCACATGAATAACAACAATTGTCCGATCATGTCCTGGAACGTTCGGGGACTGAACTCGGCGGCGAAGAGAAAAGCAGTTAGAGAGGTAGGAGTTGCACACAAATTAGCCATCCTATGTGTACATGAAACAAAAATTGAGACGTGGACACAAGCCATGGTGAACGACATTGGAGGTAGTGGTTAAAATATTGTGTAGTTCTTCCAGTAGTTGCAACTAGAGGAGGAGCCGCAATCTTCTAGAACATAGAGCTTGTCTCTGTCAGTTTCCAAGCGATCGGCCTATTCTCGATCACCGCCACCATCACAGTAGTTAGCTCCTCCACTAGTTTTGTCCTTACAATGGTCTACGACCCCTCAGATGACACGAACAAGGAGGCTTTCTTCAACGAACTAGCTAGGGTTGCACCACCCCTAGGCACTCCATGGCTTCTTAACGGAGACTTTTACGTTATCTACGAGGCTAGGGATAAAAACAATCTTAACCTCAATAGAAGGTTGATGAGTAGATTTAGGGCGGCGATCGACATGGCAGCTTCAAAAGAAAAGTGTAAAAACAGGAGATTCACGTGGAGCAACGAGAGCGAATCACCTACTTTAGTCAGCGTCGACAAATTCTTCGCGAACTTAGAATGGGGGCATTTTTTCCTTCCTATATGCTCATGGCCGCATCGACGACATGCTCAGACCACTGCCCCCTGGTGCTTGCTAGTGCCACTGCTCCTCCAAGGCAGGCTAGGTTTCGTTTCAAGAGCTTCTGGTCAAATTTCCACACTTCCATGAAACTGTCCAGCGAGCTTGGCAGCGCCCTGCTACCCAGTCTTGCACGTTCCACAGAATCAAGATGAGGCTCGAGCGGATGGCCAAGGACCTCAAGATTTGGAGCAACAGTCTATTCAGCGATGCAAAGATTCAATTCCACCTTGCAACTGAGATAACCCTAAGACTGAATGTCGCAATGGAAAAGCGACAGTTAACACGGGCAGAGTTCAGTTTCAGAAAACTTCTGAATCAGAGAGTGGTTGGCCTAGAAGCTATAGAAGGAGCTAGGCGATGCCAAGCTTCTCAGATAACTTGGCTAAAGGCAGTAGATGCAGACACTGCATTCTTCAACGCCAAAATCAATTCAAGGAAGAGGAAATTTTTCATTCAATCTCTAAAGACAAACAGCATGGTTGCAACAGAGCATGAAGAGAAGGCCAACATTATCTATGAACATTTCAATAAGATCACAGGAAGTTCTGAACCTCGAGGATGTACCATCAACTGGACTGAACTGCAGCTGCCCACGATACTGACGGAGGGGCTCGACGCCCCTTTTACTGAAGCTGAAGTTTGGGCGGCAGTTCTGCCATCGCCGACAGAGAAGGCATCGGGGCCTGACGGATTCAATGGATAGTTGTTTCGCTCATGCTGGGATATAATTAAGGGATGATGTGATGGTTGTGTTCCACCAATTCCACAGCCTGTCCGGTGCAAATTTTGCAGCGATCAAATCAGCCTTCGTCACTCTGCTACCAAAAAAATTGTTGGGGAACGTAGTAATTTCAAAAAATTTCCTACGCACACGCAAGATCATGGTGATGTATAGCAACGAGAGGGGAGAGTGTTGTCCACGTACCCTCGTGAGACCCAAGCGAAGCGATCTGGCGTGGAGGAAGTAGTCGACGTTCTCCTCGCGATCCGACCGATCCCGCGCCGTTACTCGGCGCCCGAGTTCTTGACACACGACAGCTCGATGGCGTCCCTCGTACTCCGATCCA
Source organism: Aegilops speltoides (assembly GCA_021437245.1). NCBI lineage: Eukaryota > Viridiplantae > Streptophyta > Magnoliopsida > Poales > Poaceae > Aegilops > Aegilops speltoides. The sequence goes on along the minus strand of CM038142.1, from coordinate 485,104,371 downwards.
GCCGAGTGTCGAGGAGAGTTTCGTCGGACGACGGCGTGGTGACGATCTTGATGTTTCACGGCGAGGCTTCGCCTAAGCTTCATGACAGTATAACCGAGGTGGAATATGGTGGAGGGGGCACGCGACACGGCTAAGGAGCGATCTAAAGATCAAACTTGTGTGTTCCAAGGTGCCCCCTGCCCGTATATAAGGAGGGAGGGGGGGAGGCCGGCCGGCCTAGCTAGGGGCGGGAGGAGTCCTACTCCTACGGAGTAGGACTCCCCCTCTTCCTAGTTGGAATAGGATTGGGGGAGGGAAGAGGAAGGGGCGCCCCCCCCCTCCTTGTCCTATTCGGACTGGGGGGAGGCTGCCACCACCTGGCCGCCCTTCCTCTTCTCCTCGAGGCCCACCGAGGCCCATTTACCCCGGGGTTCCAGTAACCTCCGGTACTCGGTAAATTCTGTTTCGCCGGAACCATTCGAACTCCAAACATAGGCTTCCAATATATCAATCTTTATGTCTCGACCATTTCGAGACTCCTCGTCATGTCCGTGATCACATCCGGGACTCGAACTTCTTGGTACATCAAAATACATAAACTCATAATAAGCATCATCGAAACCTTAAGCGTGCGGACCCTACGGTTCGAGAACAATGTAGACATGACCTAGAACTATTCACGGTCAATAACCAACAGCGGGACCTGGATGCCCATATTGGTTCCTACATATTCTCTGAAGATCTTTATCGGTCGGACCGCATAACAACATCGTTGTTCCCTTTGTCATCGGTATGTTACTTGCCCGAGATTCGATCGTCGGTATCCAATACCTAGTTCAATCTCGTTACCGCAAGTCTCTTTACTCGTTCCGTAATACATCATCTCACAACTAGCTCATTAGTTGTAGTGCTTGCAAGGCTTCAAGTGATGTGCATTACCGAGAGGGCCAGAGATACCTCTCCGACAATCGGAGTGACAAAACCTAATCTCAAATCGCCAACCCAACATCGCCTTTGGAGACACTGTAGTACTCCTTTATAATCACCCGATTACGTTGTGACGTTTGGTAGCACCAAAGTGTTCCTCCGTAAGCGGAGTTGCATAATCTCATAGTTACGGGAACATGTATAAGTCATGGATAAGAGCGGTAGCAACATACTAAGCGATCGTGTGCTAAGCTAAGGGAATGGGTCATGTCAATCAGATCATTCTACTAATGATGTGACCTTGTTAATCAAATAACAACTCCTTGTTCATGGTCGGAAACATAACCATCTTTGATTAACAAGCTAGTCTAGTAGAGGCATACTAGTGACATGTTGTTTTGTCTATGCATTCACACATGTATCATGTTTCCGGTTAATACAATTCTAGCATGAATGATAAACATTTATCATGAAATAAGGAAATAAATAATAACTTTATTATTGCCTCTAGGGCATATTTCCTTGATCTCCCACTTGCACTAGAGTCAATAATCTAGATTACATAGTAATGATTCTAACACCCATGGAGTCTTGGTGCTGATCATGTTTTGCTCGTGGAAGAGGCTTAGTCAACAGTCGCAACATTCAGATCCGTGTGTATCTTGCAAATTTCTATGTCTCCCACCGACTAAGTCCCGGATGGAATTGAAGCGTCTCTTGATGTGCTTGGTCCTTTTGTGAAATCTGGATTCCTTCGCTAAGGCAATTGCTCGATATTGTCACAGAAGATTTTCATTGGACCCGATGCACTAGGTATGACACCTAGATCGGATATGAACTCCTTCATCCAGACTCCTTCATTAGCTGCTTCGAAGCTGCTATGTACTCCGCTTCACATGTAGATCCCGCTTCACGACGCTTTGTTTAGAACTCGCACCAACCGACAGCTCCTCCGTTTAGTGTAAATACGTTATCCGGTCTGCGATTTAGAATCGTCGGATCGGTGTCAAAGCTTGCATCAACGTAACCATTTACGATGAGCTCTTTGTCACCTCCATATCTGAGAAACATATCCTTAGTCCTTTTCGGTATTTCGGGATGTTCTTGACCGCTGTCGATGATCCACTCTGGATTACTTTGGTACCTCCTGCTAGGCTTATAGCAAGGCACACATCGGTGCGGTACACAAGATTGCATACATGATAGAGCCTATGGCTGAAGCATAGGAACATTTTTCATTTCTCTCTATCTTCTGCAGTGGTCGGGCATTGAGTCTTACTCAACTTCACACCTTGTAACACAGGCAAGAACCCTTTCTTTGCTTGATCCATTTTGAACTTCTTCAAAATTTTGTCAAGGTATGTGCTTTGTGAAAGTCCAATTAGGCGTCTTGATCTATCTCTATAGATCTTAATGCCCAATATGTAAGCAGCTTCACCGAGGTCTTTCATTGAAAAACTCTTATTCAAGTATCCCTTTATGCTATCCAGAATTCTATATCATTTCCGATCAGCAATATGTCATCTACATATAATATCGAAATGCTCTGAGCTCCCACTCACTTTCTTGTAAATCTGAGCTTCTCCAAAAGTCAGTACAAACCCAAATGCTTTGATCACACTATCAAAGCGTTTATTCCAACTCGAGATGCTTGCACCAGTCCATAGATGGATCATTTGGAGCTTGCACACTTTGTTAGCTCCTTTGGATCGATAAAACCTTCGGTTGCATCATATACAACTCTTCTTCCGTAAATCCATTCAGAATGCGTCTTTACATCCATTTGCCAAATTTCATAATCATAAAATGCGCAATTGCTAACATGATTCGGACGGACTTAAGCATCGCCACGGGTGAGAAGGTCTCATCGTAGTCAATCCCTTGAACTTGTCGAAAACCCTTTGCGACAAGTCGAGCTTTGTAGACGATAACATTACCGTCGGCGTCGGTCTTCTTCTTGAAGATCCACTTGTTTTCTATTGCTTGCCGACCCTCGGGCAAGTCAACCAAAGTCCATACTTTGTTTTCATACATGGATCCCATCTCGATTTCATGGCCTCGAGCCATTTTGCGGAATCTGGGCTCACCATCGCTTCTTCATAGTTCGTAGGTTCATCATGATCTAGTAGCATGATTTCCGAACAGGATTGCCGTACCACTCAGTGCGGATCTTACTCTGGTTGATCTACGAGGTTCTGCAGTAACTTGATCTCAAGTTTCATGATCAACATCATCAACTTCCTCACTACTTGGTGTAGGTGTCTCGTAAACTGGTTTCGCGATTTAACTACTTTCAAGTAAGGGAGAAGGTACTATTACCTCATCAAGTTCCACTTTCCTCCCACTCACTTCTTTCGAGAGAAACTCCTTCTCTAGAAAGGATCCATTCTTAACAACGAATGTCTTGCCTTCGGATCTGTGATAGAAGGTGTACCCAACTGTCTCCTTTGGGTATCCTATGAAGACACATTTCTCCGATTTGGGTTCGAGCTTATCGGGTTGAAGCTTTTTCACATAAGCATCGCATCCCCAAACTTTAAGAAAGCGACAACTTTGGTTTCTTGCCAAACCATAGTTCATAAGGTGTCGTCTCAACGGATTTCGACGGTGTTCTATTCGGTGTGAATGCGGCCGTCTCTAGAGCATAACCCCAAAAGCGATAGCGGTAAATCTGAAGAGACATCATAGATCGCACCATATCTAGTAAAGTGCGACACGACGTTCGGACACACCATTACGTTGTGGTGTTCCGGTGGCGTGAGTTGCGAAACTATTCCGCATTGTTTCAAATGTAGACCAAACTCAGTAACTCAAATATTCACCTCCACGATCGATCGTAGAAACTTAATTTTCTTGTTACGATGATTTTCAACTTCACTCTGAAATTCTTTGAACTTTTCAAACGTTTCAGACTTATGTTTCATTAAGTAGATATACCCATATCTGCTTAAGTCATCTATGAAGGTGAGAAAATAACGATATCCGCCACGAGCCTCAACATTCATCGGACCACATACATCTGTATGTATGATTTCCAACAAATCTGTTGCTCTCTCCATAGTACCGGAGAACGGTGTTCTAGTCATCTTGCCCATGAGGCACGGTTCACAAGTGCCAAGTGATTCATAATCAAGTGACTCCAAAAGTCCATCAGTATGGAGTTTCTTCATGCGCTTTACACCGATATGACCTAAACGGCAGTGCCACAAATAAGTTGCACTATCATTATTAACTTTGCATCTTTTGGTTTCAATATTATGAATATGTGTATCACTACGATCGAGATCCAATGAAAAATAGACCATTCCTCAAGGGTGCATGACCATAAAAGATATTACTCATATAAATAGAACAACCATTATTCTCTGATTTAAATGAATAACCGTCTCGCATCAAACAAGATCCAGATATAATGTTCATGCTCAACGCGGGCACCAAATAACAATTATTTAGGTCTAAAACTAATCCCGAAGGTAGATGTAGAGGTAGCGTGCCGACCGCGATCACATCGACTTTGGAACCATTTCCACGCGCATCGTCACCTCGTCCTTTGCGAGTTAAGCAATCAGTAGTCCTGTTTGAGTTGCAAATATTAGCAATGAACCAGTATCAAATACCAGTGCTACTACGAGCTCTAGTAAGGTACACATCAATAACATGTATATCACATATACCTTTGTTCACCTTGCCATCCTTCTTATCCGCCAAATACTTGGGGCAGTTCCGCTTCAAATGACCGACCGCTTGCGGAGAAGCACTCGTTTCAGGTTTAGGGCCAGACTTGGGTTTCTTCTCTGAGCGACAACTTGCTTGCTGTTCTTCTTGAAGTTCCCTTCTTCTTCCCTTTGCCTTTCTTCTTGAAACTAGTGGTCTTGTTGACCATCAACACTTGATGCTCCTTCTTGATTTCTACCTCCGCAGCTTTTAGCATTGCGAAGAGCTCGGTATAGTCTTTACTAACCCTTGCATATTATAGTTCATCACGAAGCCTTTGTAGCTTGGTGGCGGTGATTGAAGAATTCATCAATGACACAATCATCCGGAAGATTAACTCCCAATTGTGTCAAGTGATTGTAGTACCCTGACATTACGAGTATATGCTCACTAATGTAACTATTCTCCTCCATCTTGCAGCTATAGAACTTATTGGAGACTTCATATCTCTCAATCCGGGCATTGGTTGGAATATCAACTTCAACTCTGGAACATCTCATATGCTCCATGACGTTCAAAACGTCGTTGAAGTCCCGGTTCTAAGCCGTAAAGCATGGCACACTTGAACTATAGAGTAGTCATCAGCTTTGCTCGCCAGACGTTCATAACATCTGCAGTTGCATTAGCAAAGAGTTCTGCACCTAGCGGTGCATCCGGGGCGTAACTCTTACATGCAGCAATGAGGATAATCCTCAAGTTACGGACCCAGTCCGTGTAATTGCTACCATCATCTTTCAACTTTGCTTTCTCAAGGAACGCATTAAAATTCAACGAAACAACAGCACGAGCCATCTATCCACAATCAAACATAAACAAGCAAGATACTATCAGGTACTAAGTTCATGATAAATTTAAGTTCAATTAATCATATTACTTAAGAACTCCCACTTAGAAAAACATCTCTCTAGTCATCTAAGTGATCACGTGATCCAAATCAACTAAACCATAACCGATCATCACGTGAAATGGAGTAGTTTTCAATGGTGAACATCTTATGTTGATCATATCTACTATATGATTCACGCTCGACCTTTCGGTCTCGTGTTCGAGGCCATATCTCGCATATGCTAGGCTCGTCAAGTATAACCCGAGTATTCGCATGTGCAAAACTGGCTTGCACCCGTTGTAGATGAACGAGAGCTTATCACACCCGATCATCACGTGGTGTGCGGGCACGACGAACTTTGGCAACGGTGCATACTCGGGAGAACACTTCTTGATAATTTAGTGAGAGATCATCTTATAATGCTACCGTCAATCAAAGCAAGATAAGATGCATAAAAGATAAACATCACATGCAAATCAATATAAGTGATATGATATGGTCATCATTATCTTGTGCTTCATGATCTCCATCTTGCGGCACCACCATGATCACCATCGTCACCGCGCGACACCTTGATCTTCATCGTAGCATCGTTGTCGTCTCGCCAAACTTATGCTTCTCGACTATCGCTACCGCTTAGTGATAAAGTAAAGCATTACGTAGCGATTGCATTGCATACAATAAAGCGACAACCATATGGCTCCAGCCGATTGCGATAACCGGTTACAAAACATGATCATCTCATACAATAAAATATAGCATCACGTCTTGACCATATCACATCACAACATGCCTGCAAAAACAAGTTAGACGTCCTCTACTTTGTTGTTGCAAATTTTACGTGGCTGCTACGGGCTTAAGCAAGAACCAGTCTCACCTACGCATCAAAACCACAACGATACTTCGTCAAATAGACTTCGTTTTAACCTTCTCAAGGACGGGCGTAGCCACACTCGGTTCAACTAAAGTGAGAGAGACAGCACCCACCGGTCACCTTTAAGCAACGAGTGCTCGTGGCGGTGAAACCAGTCTCGCGTAAGCGCACGCATAATGTCGGTGCGGGCCGCTTCATCTCACAATACCGCTGAACCAAAGTATGACATGCTGGTAGGTAGTATGACTTGTATCGCCCACAACTTACTTGTGTTCTACTCGTGCAAAACATCAAACCATAGAAAAACCTAGGCTCGGATGCCATTGTTGGGGAACGTAGTAATTTCAAAAATTTCCTACGCACACGCAAGATCATGGTGATGTATAGCAACGAGGGGAGTGTTGTCCACGCCCTCGTAGACCCGGCGGAAGCGATCACAACGTAGAGGAAGTAGTCGACGTTCTCCTCGCGATCCGACCGATCCGGCGCCGTTACTCGGCGCCCGAGTTCTTGACACACGACAGCTCGATGGCGTCCCTCGTACTCGATCCAGCCGAGTGTCGAGGAGAGTTTCGTCAAGACGACGGCGTGGGACGATCTTGATGTTTCACCGGCGCAGGCTTCGCCTAAGCTTCATGACAGTATAACCGAGGTGGAATATGGTGGAGGGGGCACCGACACGGCTAAGGAACGATCTAAAGATCAAACTTGTGTGTTCAAGGTGCCCCCTGCCCCGTATATAAAGGAGGGAGGGGGAGGCGGACGGCCTAGCTAGGCTGGCGGGAGGAGTCCTACTCCTCACTGGGAGTAGGACTCCCCTCTTCCTAGTTGGAATAGGATTGGGGAGGGAAGAGGAAAGAGGCGCCCCCTCCTGTCCTATTCGGACTGGGGGGGGGGGCGCGCCACCCCCTGGCCGGCCCTTCCTCTTCTCCTCGAGGCCCACCGAGGCCCATTTACCCCGGGGTTCCGTAACCTCCGGTACTCAGTAGAATTCTGTTTTCGCCGGAACCATTCCGAACTCCAAACATAGGCTTCCAATATATCAATCTTTATGTCTCGACCATTTCGAGACTCCTCGTCATGTCCATGATCACATCCGGACTCGAACTTCTTGGTACATCAAAATACATAAACTCATAATAAGCATCATCGAAACCTTAAGCGTGCGGACCCTACGGTTCGAGAACAATGTAGACATGACCTAGAACTATTCACGGTCAATAACCAACAGCGGACCTGGATGCCCATATTGGTTCCTACATATTCTACGAAGATCTTTATCGGTCGGACCGCATAACAACATCGTTGTTCCCTTTGTCATCGGTATGTTACTTGCCCGAGATTCGATCGTCGGTATCCAATACCTAGTTCAATCTCGTTTACGCAAGTCTCTTTACTCGTTCCGTAATACATCATCTCACAACTAGCTCATTAGTTGTAGTGCTTGCAAGGCTTGATGATGTGCATTACCGAGAGGGCCCAGAGATACCTCTCCGACAATCGGAGTGACAAAACCTAATCTCAAATACGCCAACCCAACATACGCCTTTGGAGACACCTGTAGTACTCCTTTATAATCACCCGATTACGTTGTGACGTTTGGTAGCACCAAAGTGTTCCTCCGTAAACGGAGTTGCATAATCTCATAGTTACAGGAACATGTATAAGTCATGGATAAGAGCAGTAGCAACATACTAAACGATCGTGTGCTAAGCTAAGGGAATGGGTCATGTCAATCGATCATTCTACTAATGATGTGACCTTGTTAATCAAATAACAACTCCTTGTTCATGGTCAGGAAACATAACCATCTTTGATTAACAAGCTAGTCTAGTAGAGGCATACTAGTGACATGTTGTTTTGTCTATGCATTCACACATGTATCATGTTTCCGGTTAATACAATTCTAGCATGAATGATAAACATTTATCATGAAATAAGGAAATAAATAATAACTTTATTATTGCCTCTAGGGCATATTTCCTTCAAAAATATGGCACTGAATCAATTGGGGACTTTAGGCCTATCAGCCTTATCAGCTCTATTGCTAAGCTGATCACTAAGGTTCTTTCCTCACGGCTGGCTGACATGATTGGTTTGATCATCTCGTCGGCACAAAGTGCATTCCTCAAGTCCAGATATTTGCAAGACAACTTCTTATATGTCAGAAACTCGGTCCGCTCGCTCCATCGAAGGAACAAACCAACATTATTGATCAAGCTAGATATCGCTCGAGCTTTTGACTCGGTCTCATGGGAATTCATGCTGTAGCTCGTGCAAAACTTGGGCTTTAGCAGTCATTGGAGAGATTAGATCACGATGCCGCTAGTCTCGACCTCCTCTTCTTTCCTGCTAAACACTGACCCGAGAAGGCCACTACAACACCGAAGAGGTCTCTGACAGGGAGACCCCCTGTCCCCCTTACTCTTCATCCTGGCGATTGATGTGCTCCACCGCCTCATTGCAAAAGCTGTTGAACAGGACATTCTCGCACCTCTATCAGACCGAGAGCTCAAGTTACGCATCAACCTTTATGCGGATGACATCGTGATCTTTGCAAACCCTGTCAGACAAGAGGTGCACAAGCTGCTGCAAATCATTTCCCTCTTTGGAGATGATGAACATCAGCAAGTGCACTGTCACGCCTATCAGATGTGAAGACATAAACATTCATGAGATACTGCAAAACTTACGAGGGTAGGTAACGGAATTCCCTATCAAATACCTGGGGTTGCCGATCACCCTTGGGAGAGCTAGACTAGTACACTTTCAGTTCATCCTAGATCGAATCAGAGCCTGCCTGGCTGGTTGGAAAGGTCGACTGATGTCTTTCGCCGGAAGAAGAGTGTTGATCCGGTGCGTACTCTCTGCAATTCCAACCTTCGCTCGGTCAGTGCCGCGACCGCCCAAGAAATTGCTCAAAGGAATTGACAAAGTATGCAGATGTTTCCTCTGGGCGCAAGAAAAAGACCCCACTTTCGGCCACTTCAAGGTCGCATGGAAGAAAATTTGTACGTCAACAAACATGGCGGCCTGGGGATACATGATCTTTAGAACTTCTCCAGGGCCCTGCGTCAGAGATGGCTGTGGCTCGCCTGGCAGAATGAAGAAAGGCCATGGAAGGGGTCCGAGCTGCTGTGCGACAACACAGACAAAGCCTTCTTCTACAGTGCAACCATATCCTGGGAAACGACAAACTTGCCTCCTTCTGGCAATCACCCTGGTTCACCTCGCCAAACCTTGCAACGTTGTTCCTAGACTTGTTTAAGTGATCGAGAGGAAAGAAGAGATGTGTGGCAGACGCGCTCACAAATGACACATGGATTAAAGACCTAAGGCAACCCACAAACATTGATCTGGTACAGAATTTCCTTATTCTGCGAAGAGCAATACGGGCAGCGAATGTAACACTTCAGCCTCAGATCGAAGACAAATTAATCTGGCGCCTGCATAGCTCAGGGGCCTACAATGCCAAATCTGCATACACAGCACAATTTGATTCTCTGCCAAAGACTAATTGCGAGGAATTGATCTAGAAGACATGGGCACCTGGAAAGATCAAAGCTTTCTTATAGTTACTGATACAAAACCGCCTCTGGTGCAATGACAGATTGCAGCGCATAGGTTGGGAAAACGGATATTTCTGCCCCTTATGCATGAGGAACTTGGAGACATCCATTCACCTATTATGGGAATGCCCTGTTTCAAAAGAGATACGGCGACGAGTTTCAGCCTGGCCGGCCTGCGGACAACTTGCTCTCCTCACACAAGCTACTGCTACCCTTTCTGATCAACGAGTGAGAAATCTTCTGCAATAGACAATACCAAACCTCAAGGCAAAGCTCAAAACGATGATCTTCCTGGTAACATGACACATCTGGACGGAGCGAAACAACCGCATTTTCAGGCATACCTCAAGCCAAATCAATGCCTTGACGGCTGCTATTAGAAGCGATATGGACTGCTGGAAACTTGCTGGGGCGAAGTGCGTAGAAACGCCACTAGGCGACCCAGGCTAAGGAGAGAAGCGTTTTTGTTCTGTTTCGGGGTAATCTTCACATCCAAATCTTGTAAACCTCTTCTTCCTGCTTAATATATGAATGCCGGCGATACGCTGGTTCTTTCAAAAAAAACTCTTCATAAAAAGGGCATGATGGTCAAATTACTCTTCGCCCACCGCATACGTATAAGTTGTACATTTTTTTAGGGGGACGTAAACAACTCACTTGCTATGCCTAATTCCTTCTTTTATTCTTCTTGTCGTACATCTTCTCAGTTTGGCATTTTTTGTTGTTTGGCCTTTTTTTCTTCAGTTTTATTCATTTTTTATTTTTCTTTATTTCCTCTTATTTTTATATTTTTTTCATTTGCTAAAATTTGTGAACATTTTCTTAAATTCATGATTTATTTTTCAAATCTGTGAACTTACCTTTTAAATCCATGATTTTTTTGAAATGAATGGATGCTTTTTAATTTTGCAAAAAAAAGTAATGATCTTCTTTGTCACAATCATAAAAAAAATTACAAGTCGATGAACTTTTTTCAATTTCACAGACTCTTTCCAAATTCGTGATTTTTTTTCAAAATCGTTAACTTCTTTCTCAAATTTGTGATTTTTTTCCGACTCAATGAACTCTTTCAATTTCATGAATTTTTTGTCGTTCTTTTTTCAAACCGATGTACTTTTTCTAAACTCATGAAGTTTTCTTTAATCGTAGGGTGGGCGGTTGAAACCGAAAAACTCGCGTTTTACCATTCAGTTTACTTTAAATTTGGGTCATTAAAACTATAAAACCGAAATGAACAAGCAAAAGCAGCTAACCGATAATTTGGTTAAGCGGTTTACTTGGTTCGGTGTTCAGTTTACACTGGGCAAACTCGTCAAATGTAATGCTTTATATTATGATACTCGCACATTACATAGCAGATCTCTGTACCTCCATATTCGTTGCTCAGTGGGTTGGGAGTTGGGACTAAACTGAGCGCTATGGGCGGCAGGGGCGTACTCGCGATTGAAAGGCTCGCGCAGGTTTCGGCCTTCGTGGCTGGGTCAGCCCATGTGGCATGCACTGACCGAGCTCCCTATTGGACGCTCCTTGCGTCTAATGTCGAGCAAACGCACACAGGGATCGCTGCACTGGGCCGGCCCAATTATACATGATTTGGTTTTAGGAACCTTCTAGCAGTTCTGTCTGGTTTTATGCGTTTTGGGAACCTTCCAGAAGGTTCTCTGAACCGGTTTCTGTCTGTTTTTTTTCCTTTTTCCACTTGTGTTTTCTTTTTCGTTTTCCCTTTTATGTTTCTCTTTTTATTTTCTTTTTCAACAAATGTTCAGAAATTTGAAAAATATTCACATTTTAAGTTTTTGTTCACAAATTTCGGAAATTTCAAAAAAAATTCGAGTTTAGAATTTTTTCTTGCAAATTTTGAAAATTTTCATGTTTTTAAAATTTGTTCGCAATTTCGAAAAATGTTCGGGAACTTGAGAAAATGTTCTGGGTTTCTAATTTCGTTCTAGAATTTTTAAATTTCTCACGTTTTGAAAATTCATTCTGACACTCAAAATAATATGAGAATTTAAAAAATGTTTGCATTTTTTCATAAATCTAAAAAATGGTTGGGAATTTCAATTAATGCTTCAGGCTTCCAAATTTTTTCACAAATTAAAAATATCATGTTTTCATAAAAAATTCGCAAACACAAAAAATGTGCATGATTTGGAGAAAATGTTTGTTGTTCGGAAAAATGTCCATGATTTGGAAAAAAATGTTCTTTATTCTCAAAAAGTGTTCAACTTTTCAAGTCTTTTCCTGTTGTCCAAAGAATGTTCACGTTTCTAAAAAAATGTTCATAAATTCAGAAAATGTTAATTTATTAAATTTTGTTTCTCTTTCTTCAAAAAATGTTGGTGTTGCTGGAGAAATTTATTTTTTCAAAGAAATCACGTCCGAAATTTGCAAATAAGTTGAAATCTATCGCGGCTCATTGTTCACATCAACTCGGATGCTATCTTGGACACGAAGTCGAATGTATTACAGTGGCTAGGGACATAGTAAGTTGTTGGAAGGTCCTAGCTTCGATCCCTTGCGTGTGCTTATTACGTTTTTTGGAATTGTCACATGTGTTCCCTCGTACTTGCTCTAAGCTGTGCCGGACCAGTAGGGCGACCCCCTTGTGCGGCGCGCTTCTGTTGGGCGCAACGAGCGTCACGTAGGAGGTCCCACTTAGCGTGGGCTTGTCTGCTTGGGTCCTTAGGACTACTCCTTACAGCGACAATTGCTCTTTTTTTGTTCATTAATTTGTCTCAGAACTTTACTATTCTTTTTCAAACCTTTTAAAATTTTTTAAATATTGTTTGGAATACCAAATGATGTTTTTGTGTTCAAATATTGTTCACAATTTATAGAATATTCTGGAATTTAAGAATATTCCAGTTTTTGAACTTTTGTGTTCACAAAGTGAAGAAATCTTTGTGTTTAAAAAAGTTGATAAATTTTGAAAAAGGTACATGTTTCAATTTGTGTTCGTCATTAATTATTGGGAATTGTGAACAATTTTTTAAGAAAAGTGTTCAAATCTATAAAAATTTCATACATAATTGAAATTTTCAAAATTATTAACAAATTTCTAGAAATGGTTAGGATATAAGAATATTTTTATGTTGATTGAACGACAGAAAATGTAAATAAATGAAGCATTTCAAGTACAAAAAATTACATGCTTACGGATGCACCCGTTTAGCACACTCTTCTCAGCTGGTGGTTTTTTGGACTATGGATCTTGTAGCAACTTGGCTCGGTCATATTAGGCATCCATGCCAGGTTTGAATGTGTTTGGACCCCATTCGCATACTGCGACACATTCGACCATTTATCGGTCCTTTTCATCGGGAAAACTTCAGAAAATACAAAACTTTGGTCATAGAAGATGTTGGGGATAATTTGGTGCCATTTGACGCATGACAAAAAACAACGTGCTTTCAAACGGGCCTTCTCGCCTACCTAAACACCATCCGTTGCACATGATATATTTTTGGACATCCTTAACTTGACCTCAACTTTTGCAAGCAGGTGGGCATGCAATGGTAGGCATCCACGCCTGGTTTGAACGACCTTCAACATCATATGCAAGTTGCAACATGTCCAGCCATTTATCAGCATTTTTTACAAAGAAAACTCCTGAAAATGCAAAACTTGTCGAAAACTCAAACAACTTGGTATGGTGCCTTGAATCGGTCATACAAGTCTATGAAAATAATTGAGGCCATTTAAGGGATGTCAAGAAATGAGGTGCTACCAAACGGACCCATCTTGCCTACATAAGCACCCTCTGTTGAACATGGTCTAGTTTTGCACATCGATGAAATGAAACCAACTTCTGCAGGAAGGTGGGCATGCCCATGGTAGGAATCCATGACAGGTATGAACGATTGCCGACATCCTATGCAAGTTGTGGCACGTCCGACCATTTATCTGTCTTTTTTCATCAGGAAAAATCCAAAAAATCAAAACTTATTTAAAAACCCAAACAACTTGGCATGGTGCCTTCAATTCATCGTACAAGGAAATGGAATTTTTTGGGCCATTTGAAGGATGTCGAGAAACAACGTGCTCTCAGACGGAGACTTCTCGCTTACCCAAACACCCTCCGTTCAACATGGCCTATTTTTGGACAACCTTGAAATGGCTCCAAATTTTTCGAGCAAGTGGGCATGCCAATTGTAGGCATTCTTGTCAGGTATGAATGATTTGTGACACCATATGCAAGTTGTGACACGTCCGGCCATTTATTGGTCTTTTACACTGAGAAAACTCCAGAAAATGCAAAATTTATCGAAAACCCAAACAACTTGGCATGATGCCGTTAATTTGTTACACAAGGCCATGAAAAAAAAATTGGAGCCATTTCAAGGATGTTGAGAAACAACACGTTCTCAGACGGAACCTTCTAGCCAACCTGAACACCCTCCGTTCAACATATGGTCTATTTTTGGACATACTTGAATTGACTTCAACTTTTGGAAGCAAATGGACATGCCCATTGTAGGCATCCATGTCAGGTTTGAACGATTTCTGAGACTGTATGTAAGTTACGACACGTCCGGCCATTTATCTACCTTTTATCACCAGGAAAACTCTAGAAAATGCAAAATTTTCCGAAACCAAAACAACTTGGCATGGTACCTTCAATTGGTCAACAAGGCCATGGAATTTATTTTGGAGCCATTTGACGGATGTCAAAAAATAATGTGCTCTCAAATTGAACCTTTTGGCCTATCCACACACCCTACATTGAACATGGTGTTTTTTGAACATTCTTGAAATTACCCCAAGTTTTGTAAGCAGGTGGTCGTGCCAACTGTAAATATCAATGTCAGGTTTTAAGGAGCAAATTATTTAAAATCATAATTTAAACAGTAAACCTTTTTTAAAAGCATTTAATAAATATTTGAAGGAAAAAAGAATTTAAAACACGTACTTAAAATTATTATTTTAGTATTCCAAATTATATTTCGAAATTTAGGATAGGTTTCAAAAAGAATAATAAAGTTCAAAAGGTAGAAACATGAATCAATGGCAAAAAGAGTAGGCAAAACTAAAAATAGACAAAACGCTTAGGCCTCGGCCCAACTAGGCGAAAGCATCGCTCCCGTCGGGCACATTTTGGGCCGGCCTAGCGCTCACGGATTTGAAAAAG
This sequence comes from Aegilops speltoides, assembly GCA_021437245.1. Lineage (NCBI taxonomy): Eukaryota > Viridiplantae > Streptophyta > Magnoliopsida > Poales > Poaceae > Aegilops > Aegilops speltoides. The sequence continues at coordinate 485,089,354 of CM038142.1, read as the reverse complement.
TTCACCGATTCAAAAAATGTCCATGTTTTCAAAATGTGTTCACAAATTCATGAAATGTTCCTTTTTCCAATACTAGTTCACAAATACAAAAAAAGGTTTGGGGACTTTCAAATAATGTTCATGCTTTCAAAACTTGTTTTGAATTTAAAAAATGTTCCTGTTTTGAACTCTATGTGATAAAAATACATAAAATGTTTGGAGAAATTCAAAAACTTATTGGTTTCATTTTTTCTTCGTATTTTTTCAAAAAAATTCACAAAATGTTCGTGATTAAATTATGTTTTCTTTTTATAAACAAATATTCATGTTTTCTCATTCTTAGCAAATTTGGAAGACACATACATTTTCTTATGTAATTATGTACAATTTGTTAAAATATGAATATTTGCTATTTTGAACAAAATTGGAAAGAACAAAAATTTATTGAACTTTTGAAAAGAATTTCAAAGGCGCGAGGAGTTTTGGAAAAATAAAGAAACATGAAAAAAATTAAAATAAATAACCAACAAAAAAGAAAAAGATGCAGGTTTTCTGTTAAAAAAACTATAATCTGAAAAAAATATTCGGTAATTTGAAAAATAGTTTCTAGATTCCAAAAAGTTCATGAATTTTGCAAAGAAAGTTGCAAATATATTAAAAAAATTCATGGATTTGGAAAACAACGTCACTAGAGTGTTAACAAAAAACTGAAAAAAAAGTTTGCTAAGTTGAAAAAGATTCCCAATTTGGAAAAAGTGTCAAACTATGGAAAAAATTATGCATTTGAAAGAAGGAAAAAAGAAAAAAGGAAAAAGAAACAGGAAAATGGAAAAAAGAAAAGAAAAAAAAAGAAAAATATAAGAATATAAAACCCGAGTGAAAACAGAAGAATAAACCGGCCAAAACAACCAAGTACAAAAGGAAAACCAAATCCTCAAAAAGAAAGGAAAACCAGAGTCTTTCTTTTTGGCATTATATTTGACGCCCTATAAAAGATGGATAAAGAAGAACTTACACATAGGAGGTAAGGTATCCTGTGTGGTTAACGCGTCTGGTTATGAACAGTGAAGTTTTGAGTTCGAGTTTGACATAACTTTCTTATTTTTTGAAGGTTATAAAATAGAAAAAGAAAGGAAATTGGGTCGAACCCAGGTCAGAGGGGGTGTGTACTGCAAGGGAAAAAATAAAAATAAAAATAAAAAAACAAAAGAAAAAAAAGGCCAAATAAAACATAAAAAGAGATGAAAGTCTAAGAAGGTGCACCATAAGAAGAATAAAATAAGTATCTAGGCACAACAAGTCAACTATCCTAGTTGGTTATAACGGGTGGAAGTAAACGGCGGGTGGATCGGCTGTGTATGTTTACGTACAGCTTAAGCTGTACGTTCCACATACAAAGGTGGGTAAATCACCATACTGCCCTCATATTGTTTGTGATGGGGGTGTACCGAAGCAAGCACTTTTTGATCACGGATACTACACGCCAACATGTCAGCATATAGTACATGGATGAATATGGTTCCACACACATCCACGTGAATGGTAAATTTTTAAAAATACTATAGGTTTTTTTAATTCCAAGGTATTAAATTTGAACGATCATTCTGTCCATGTGTGAAGTATCGTGCATGAATGACACCCATGGTATTTGTTAGTGAAGAAAATACAACTTGATCTTATTATTATTAAATAGTGTTTATGGATATAACTTTGATTTTGTATTTTTTGTTCAAAATACCACAAATGTCATTTTTTCGTGTAACTTCACACTAGAATATACCAGTCGATGTCAAAAAATGTTTCAGTATTTTTTTAATATTTTCTTTCCAAATTTATTATTTCTAAGGGGTGCGCGTGGAACCATGTTCTACAAACGTCCATAATATAAACATTAATCGATTAAGTCTTGCAAGAATATTAAAATTTAGAGTTAAGTTCAATTGTAGTTTGTACTTGCATGTCCGTAGTGGATGCACTTGCACTTGAACTCTCAGTTGGATGTCGATGCCCCTGCCTTCGTGATCCCGAACACCCTTGGGTGGAGCTGCCGCAGACTGGTACAGAGGGGCATAAACAGTGTAGGCGTTCGAAGGAGGGTGTGAACCGAGGATGCTGGAAGCACCAACGGAGGGACGCATGCCAGGCGCCCAGGCACGATTGTATGTTGGTGGATCGTCATAGGGGACAGTGCGAACCACGACATAGGCCAAGCCTGCACACACGTGAGCGAGGGATCATACGAAGGACAGTAGATGCAATAGATGAAGCCATAGATACCCCTTGAGGCATTGGTGCTGGAACAGAGGTCGACGAGGAGGCCAACGGTTGTTGTGGAGGCTGTTGTCGTGGTGTGAATTCCAACAATAAAGGAGGTGGAGGAACTTGATTTAATCACGTGAGCCGCAGGAGGGTGATACAAGAAAATATGCAAGTTCACACCCCTCAAGTGGAGGTAACATCCCTACGTCCTGTTCTCCGGTGAGATTGTTTCTCTTGTCTGGTATCTGATTATAGATGTTGCAAACACATATCCTAGTATCGAGGGGTGACTTATATAGAGTTCGCTTAACCCCTTGCATCCTTATGTTACAGGTGAAGTTATGATTACTATTACACATGTCCACTACGGATTGTAACGGACATACTAAAGTGTAGGCCGACTCCATCCAATTAATGTGTTGGGTAACGTTGCATGAAAAACAAATAAAATTCTACGCGCACGCAAGATCTATCCATGAAGATGCATAGCTACGAGAGGGGGAGAGCATCTTCATACCCTTGAAGATCGCTAAGCGTAAGCGTTTATCAACGCGGCTGATGTAGTCGTACACCTTCACGATCCATCCCGATCAAGTACCGAACGTACGGCACCTCCGCGTTCAGCACATGTTCACCTCGATGATGTACTCTCCTTCTCGATCCAGCAGGAGAGGCGAAGTAGTAGATGAGTTCCGACAGCATGGCGATGTGGTGACGGTGGTGGTGAAGAACAATCTCCGCAGGGCTTCACCTAAGCACAACAGAAACTATGACGGAGGATAAACTAGAGGGGACAGGGTAACCGACCCACGACTTGGTGAATCTCGATGTGTCTTGGGTGCTAGCCCTGCCCCTCTATTTATATGTTGAGCCTTGGGGTCGAAATTTGGAGTAAAAGCCTCCTCAAAGTCGGTTTTGCTCGAAAGGCAAGAGTCCTTCTCGGACTCTGTGTCTAGAAGCCGTGGTTCCTCGTTTAGCCCCTGCACGCCTTGAGGTTCTGGCGTCGGCCCTGGCCTCATAAAACTTCCTTTTGCACTTTCCAAAACCCTCATGGGCTTTAACCCTTGGCCCAAATAAAGTGTTCTCGTGCCCAAAAATTTTGGGAAACATCCGAAACCCCTTCTGGTGAATTCTGGAACCCTTCCGGAGACCAAACACTATTATCCCATATATTAATCTGTACCTCCGGACCATTCCGGAACTCCTCGTCATGTCCGTGAACTCATCCAGGACTCCGAACAACATTCGGTCACCAACATACATAACTCATATAATACTATTGTCAACAAACTTTAAGCGTGCGGACCCTACGGGTTCGAGAACTATGCAGACATGACCGAGATGCTTCTTGGGTAAATAACCAATAGCGGGACCTGGATTCCCATATTGATTCCTACATATTCTACGAAGATTTTTATCAGTCGAACCTTATGACAACATATGTAATTCCCTTTGTCCATCGGTATGTTACTTGCCCGAGATTCGATCGTCGATATCATTATACCTACTTCAATATCATTACCGGCAAGTCTCTTTACTCGTTCCGTAATACATCATCTTGCAACTAACTCATTAGTCACTTTGCTTGCAAGGCTTCTTATGATGTGTATTACCGAGAGGGCCCAGAGATACCTCTCCGATACACGGAGTGACAAATCCCAATCTCGATTCACGCCAACTCAATAGACACCTTTGGAGATACCTGTCGAGCAACTTTATGATCACCCAGTTACGTTGTGACGTTTGATAGCACACGAAGTATTCCTCCGGTATCCGTGAGTTTCATGATCTCATGGTCGAAGGAACATGTATTTGACATTAAGAAAGCAATAGCAATAAACTGAACGATCATATGCTAAGCTAACGGATGGGTCTTGTCCATCACATCATTCTCCTAATGATGTGATCCCGTTATCAAATGACAACTCATGTCTATGGTTAGGAAACCTTAACCATCTTTTGATCAACGAGCTAGTCTAGTAGAGGCTCACTAGGGACACGGTATTTGTTTATGTATCCACACATGTATTTAAGTTTCCGGTCAATACAATTCTAGCATGAATAATAAACCTTTATCATGATTAAGGAAATATAATAATAACCATTTTATTATTGCCTCTAGGGCATATTTCCATCATAATGATATGGTAATGTTCCAATCAATGTTCCTCTAACATCATGTCCTCAAAGTTACCGACATCATCTTTACACTTAACATCATGTCCTCAAAGTTACCGACGGTGGGGACTTCCATGGGCGCGGCTGCTCTCCCTCCCTGGCGGTAGCGCAGCACCGATCTAGCGGCGGCTTGCTGCGAGGCTCTGGCAATGACGCTACTCGGTGACAGGCGTAGTGGGTTGCTCAACCCGGTGGTGTGCCCTGGCTTGCAGCGATGGCTTGGGCTGCCGATACCTCCGATATGATCTGGGTGGGTTGGTGGAGCTCGGCCAAAGCCACGGCCGGTGATGACCCACAAGTGTAGGGGATCTATCGTAGTCCTTTCGATAAGTAAGAGTGTTGAACCCAACGAGGAGCAGAAGGAAATGATAAGCGGTTTTTAGTAAGGTTTTCTCTGCAAGCACTGAAATTGTAGGTGATAGATAGTTTTCTGATAAGATAAATAGTAACGAGCAATAAGTAAATAAAGTAAATAAAGTGCAGCTAGGTGGCCCAATCCTTTATGTAGCAAAGGATAAGCCTGGACAATTTCTAATAATGGTAAAGGAGCTCCCGAGGACACATTGGGAATTATCGTCAAGCTAGTTTTCATCACGTTCATGTGATTCGCGTTCGGTACTTTGATAATTTGATATGTGGGTGGACTGGTACTTGGGTACTGCCCTAACTTGGACAAGCATCCCACTTATGATTAACCCCTATTGCAAGCATCCACAACTACAAAAGAAGTATTAAGATAAACGTAACCACAACATTAAACATATGGATCCATATCAGCCCCTAACGAAGCAACGCATAAACTAGGGTTTAAGCTTCTGTCACTCTAGCAACCCATCATCTACTTATTACTTCCCGATGCCTTCCTCTAGGCCCAAATAATGGTGAAGTGTCATGTAGTCGATGTTCACATAACACCACTAGAGGAAAAGACAACATACATCTCATCAAAATATCGAACGAATACCAAATTCACATGACTACTAATAGCAAGACTTCACCCATGTCCTAAGGAACAAACGTAACTACTCACAAAGCATATTCATGTTCATAATCAGAGGAGTAATAATATGCATAAAGTATCTGAACATATGATCTTCCACCAAGTAAACCAATTAGCATCAACTACAAGGAGTAATCAACACTACTAGCAACCCACAGGTACCAATTTATGGTTTTGATACAAGATTGGATACAAGAGATGAACTAGGGTTTTGAGAGGAGATGGTCCTGGTGAAGATGTTGATGGAGATTGACCCCCTCCCGATGAGAGGATCATTGGTGATGACGTTGGTGATGATTTCCCCCTCCCGGAGGGAAGTGTCCCCGGCAGAACAGCTCTGCTAGAGCCCTAGATTGATTCCGCCAAGGTTCCGCCTCGTGGCGGCGGAGTTTCGTCCCGTAAGCTTGGCCACAATTTTTTCCAGGGTAAAAGTGATGATATAGCAGAAGATGGACGCCGGAGGCCCACCAGGGGGCCCAGGAGATAGGGGGCGCGCCCTATAGGGGGGGCCTGTCTCCTGGATAGGGTGTTGGCCCCCTGGCCTATTTCTTTCGCTCGTAAATTCTTATTAAATCCAAAAAGTTGTTTCATGGAGTTTCAGGACTTTTGGAGCTGCGCAGAATAGGTTTCCAACGTTTGCTCCTTTTCCAGCCAAAATTCCAGGTGCCGGCATTCCCCCTCTTCATAGTAAACCTTGTAAAATAAGAGAGAATAGCCATAAGTATTGAGATATAATGTGTAATAACAGCCCATAATGCAAAAAATATTGATATAAAAGCATGATGCAAAATGGACGTATCAACTCCCCCAAGCTTAGACCTCGCTTGTCCTCAAGCGGAAGCCGAAATCGAAAAATATGTCCCCATGTTTAGAGATAGAGGTGTCGATAAAAATAAAATACGGACATGAGGGCATCATGATCATTCTAATAACAACAACATATATAGATTTTGTCGTATGATTTCCTATGCTCAAGTAATAAGAAATTCACAATGTCAAGTATGGTTCAAAAACTTCATTGGGAACTAACAAACTATAATATCAGTCATTGAAGCAATTGCAATTTATCGTAACATCAGAAAGAGTCAATAGTAGAGCTTTTCAGCAAGCTCACATACTCAACTATCTCGTAGTCTCCTATAATTGCTAACACTCACGCAATACTTGTGGTTATAGAGTCTTAGCCGGACACTGAGAAAGATAGGGGCTTATTGTGTTGCCTCCCAACGTATTCACCTTTAGGTGATGTCAATAATAATGGCCCATGCTAACTTACATCCAATTGGATATATGCATCATGATCTTTCAAACACGAGGAGCTTGCCAAAGGATAAAATGAAAAAGGGAAAGGTGAGGATCACCTTGACTCAAGCATAAAGTAAAAACATAAAGTAAAAGATAGGCCCTTCGTAGAGGGAAGCAGACGTTGTCATGCGCATTTAGGGTTGATGCACGAAATCTTAATGCAAAAGAACGTCACTTTATATTGCCCCTTGTATGTGGACCTTTATTATACAGTCCGTCGCTTTTATTACTTCCACAACAAGTTCGTACAAAGCTTATTTTCTCCGCACTAATAAGTCATACATAATTAAAGAGCAATTTTTATTGCTTGCATCGACGACAACTTATTTGAAGGATCTTACTCAATCCATAGGTAGGTATGGTGGACTATCATGGCAAAACTAGGTTTAAGGATATTTGGAAGCACAAGTAGTATCTCTACGTGGTGCAAGGAATTTGGCTAGCATGAGGGGAAAAGGCAAGCTCAACATGTTCGGAAGGTCAATGACAATATACTTTAACTGAGATGTCGGAAAAACATAAACCATTACGTTGTCTTCCTTGTCCAACATCAACTCTTTTAGCATGTCATACTTAATGAGTGCTTCACAATCATAAAAGATGTCCAAGATAATATATTTATATGTGAACCCCTCTTTCCTTATCACTTCTTATTAATTGCAACGATGACCAAGGCTACGCTCATCAACTCTCAACAATTTTTTATGCCTCATACTTTCTATGTGTGAAGTTATCACTATCCATAAGATCAATATGAACTCTTTTATTCTTTCTACTTTCTCAAGATCATAGCAACATAGCAAAGCCCTTGACTCAACACTAATCTTTATTATAGATAGAACACGGACTCGATTACATAAAGAGATCACAAAGCAAAACTGAAAACTACTTGATATCAAAACTTCAAACTACTAGATCAAGATACTACTAAAAGCATCGAACTAAATAAAGCGGTAAAGATAGGAGTGTGATGGTGATACGATACCGGGGCACCTCCCCCAAGCTTGGCAGTTGCCAAGGGGAGTGCCCATACCCATGTGATTATTTCCTCGGAGGTGGTGAAGTAGGAGTTGTTGATGATGTAGGCTTGTCGTCCGTCTTCCAAGGCATAGGCTCTCCATCATAAAAGGATGATCGAGTCTCCGGGATCCTTAAATCTTTAGCCAAACTCATTCGCTTGAATCTATAATCATACTCACAGTTCTGGTTTTGCAGGTCATAGATCTGGGCTTGGAGGTGCTCGATTTTCTCTTGAAGCTTGAAGATGGTCTCCCCAATGACTTTAGCATCTAGCTTGTGGTTGTTGGTGAACTCTGTGATCATCATCTGGTTGGCGTTGAGTCCAAGCTCCACCATCCCTTGACACTTGAAAACTTCCCGCTCCACGGCTTCGAGCTTTGTCTCCACGCTCCCGGTACGCCTTGGTCCCTCCACATCGCGGATGTGCAACACCCCGTCACGCATCTCAATGGTTTGAGGGTGTTGCAGCACCTCCGCGAGATAGGGGTTGATAACCCTCTTGAAAAACTTGTCCTTGGGAGCGCTTGGAGACGCCATGATGCTCTAGATCTGAAACAGAAACAGCTCGAAACGAAAACAGAGGATATTTGCGTGATACGGTGGTCAAAACCTTCGGGAGTATATATAATGAATTTTTACCGACCAAAATACGTAACATGCAAGAAAACAGAGTCCGGGAGGCACACGAGGTGCCCACGAGACAGGGGGGCGCGCCCTACAGGGGGGGTGCCCTCCACTCTCGTGGGGGCCTCGTGTCCCTTTCGGACTACTTCTTTCTTCCTAAAATTCTTAAATAATCCAAAACTGATAAAAATTGCCATTCGAGTTGTTTTGGAGTCGGTTTACTTACCGTATCACATACCTATACCTTTTCGGAGTCTGGAACGTTCTAGAAAGTGTCCCTTATGTATTCCTTAGGGGTTACAGTTTCAATAATATTAGTTTCAACATTGATAGGATTACCTGAAATATAATGTTTAATTCTTTGACCATTTACCACCCTCGGATTTGTGCCTTCGAAGTTGTTGATTTTTATAGCACCAAAACAATAGACCTCCTCGATAACGTAGGGACCTTCCCATTTTGAGAGAAGTTTTCCTGCAAAATTTTTTAAACAAGAGTTGAATAATAACACATAATCTCCTACGTTAAACTCACGCTTTTGTATCCTCTTATCATGCTAGTGTTTGAATTTTTCTTTGAAAAGCTTGGCATTCTCATAGGCTTGGGTTCTCCATTCATCAAGAGAGCTAATACCAAACAACCTCTTCTCACCGGCAAGTTTGAAGTCATAATTGAGCTCTTTAATAGCCCAATATGCCATATGTTCAAGTTCAAGAGGTAAATGACATGCTTTTCCATAAACCATCTTATAAGGAGACATACCCATAGGATTTTTGTATGCAGTTCTATAGGCCCATAATGCATCATCAAGTTTTTTGGACCAATTCTTTCTAGATCTATTCACAGTCTTTTGCAAAATTAATTTGAGTTCTCTATTGCTCAACTCTACTTGACCACTAGAATGAGGATGATAAGGAGATGCTATTCTATGAATGACATCATACTTAGCAAGCATCCTACGGAAAGCACCATGAATAAAATGTGAACCACCATCAGTCATAAGATATCTAGGGACTCCAAACCTCGGAAAAATAACTTCTTTAAGCATTTTAATAGAAGTGTTATGATCAGCACTACTAGTTGGAATGGCTTCTACCCACTTAGTAACGTAATCAACAACAACTAAAATATGTGTATAACCATTGGAGGCAGGAAAAGGTCCCATATAATCAAAGCCCCAAACATCAAACGGTTCAATAACAAGAGAATAATTCATAGGCATTTCTTGACGTCTACTAATCTTACCTGTTCTTTGACATTCATCACAAGATAAGACAAACTTACGAGCATCTTTGAAGAGAGTAGGCCAATAAAAACCAGATTGTAGTACCTTGTGTGCAGTTCTATCTCCAGCGTGGTGTCCTCCATAAGATTCAGCGTGAAACTTACATTCCTGTTCATGCTTAGGCACACAATGTCTAATAACACCATCTACTCCTTCTTTATAAAGGTGTGGATCATCCCGGAAGTAATGTCTTAAATCATAAAAGAACTTTTTCTTTTGCTGGTATGTGAAACTAGGCGGTATATATTTAGCAACAATGTAATTAGCATAATCAGCATACCAAGGAGCAGTACGAGAAGCATTGAGGACCACTAATTGTTCATCAGGAAAGCTATCATTAATAGGCAGTGGGTCATCAAGAACATTCTCTAACCTAGACAAGTTATCTGCAACGGGGTTCTCAGCTCCCTTTCTATCAATAATATGCAAGTCAAATTCTTGGAGCAAGAGAACCCATCTAATGAGTCTAGGCTTAGCATATTTCCGTTCCATAAGATATTTAATAGCATCATGATCAGTGTGAATAGTAACTTTGGAATCGACAATATAAGGTCTAAACTTATCACATGCAAACACAACTGCTAAGAACTCTTTTTCAGTAGTAGCATAATTTCTCTGGGCAGTATCAAGAGTCTTACTAGCATACTGGATAACATTCAATTTCTTATCAACTCTTTGCCCTAAAACAACACCTACAGCATAATCACTAGCATCGCACATAATTTCAAAAGGTAAATTCCAATCAGACGGCTGAACAATAGGTGCAGTGATCAAAGCTTTCTTAAGTACTTCAAATGCTTCTACACAATCATCACCAAAGACAAAAGGAATATCTTTTTGCAATAAATTAGTCAGAGGCCTAGAGATTTTAGAAAAGTCCTTAATGAACCTCCTATAAAAACCGGCATGACCAAGGAAACTTCTTATACCTTTTATGTCCTTGGGACATGGCATATTTTCAATAGCATCAACTTTGGCTTTATCAACTTCAATACCTCTCCCGGAGATGACAATGCCTTCATTAACCATAAAGTGACACTTTTCCCAATTCAGGACGAGACTAGTGTCTTCGCATCTATGCAAAACTTGATCAAGGTTGCTCAAACAATCATCAAAAGAGGATCCGTAGACGGAGAAGTCATCCATGAGTACCTCACAAATCTTTCCACAAAAATCAGAGAATATAGCCATCATGCATCTTTGAAAGGTAGCAGGTGCATTACATAAACCAAAAGGCATACGTCTATAAGCAAAAGTAGCAAAAGGGCAAGTAAAAGTAGTTTTAGATTGATCCTTTGCTGATACAGGTATCTGAGAGAAACCAGAATAACCATCTAGAAAGCAAAAATGTGTGTGGTTGGATAGCCTTTCTAGCATTTGATCAATAAAAGGTAAAGGGTAATGATCTTTCTTAGTAGCTTTATTTAACTTACGGAAATTAGTTACCATCCTATAACCTATAATAATTCTTTGCGGGATCAATTCATCTTTATCATTAGGAACAACGGTAATACCTCCCTTTTTAGGGACACAATGGACAGGGCTTACCCATTCAGTATCAGCAACGGGATAAATAATACCCGCCTCAAGGAGCTTCAGTATCTCCTTTCTTACCACTTCCTTCATCTTGGGTTTTAATCGTCTTTGAGGATCTCTAACTGGTTTGGCATCTTTCTCCACTGAAATTTTGTGTTGACATAATGTGGGACTAATGCCCTTAAGATCATCTAGAGTATATCCAATAGCAGCTCAGTGCTTCTTCAGAGTTTTCAATAATCTTTCTTCTTCTTTCTCTGAAAGGTTAGCACTAATAATAACAAGATATATTTCTTTTTCATCAAGATAAGCATACTTAAGATTATCAGGTAATGGTTTGAGTTCAAACACGGATCACCCTTGGGTGGAGGGGATCCCAAGAATTTCAACGGAAGGTTATGTTTTAGTATAGGTTCCTGTTTAAGGAACACTTCATCTATTTCTTCCCTTTCCTTCATAAACATATCGTTTTCATGGTATAACAAATATTGTTCTAACGGATCAGTTGGAGGAACAACAATGGAAGCAAGACCAATAATTTCATCCTTACTAGGTGGTTCCCTTTCACGAGGTTGTCTACTAAATTAGCAAAATTAAACTCATGAGACATACCATCTATGCCAACAGTAACAATATTCTTTTCACAATTAATCTTAGCACTAGCAGTATTCAAGAAGGGTCTACCACAAATAATGGGACAAAAATCATCTTGTGGGGAACCAAGAACAAGAAAATCAGCAGGGTATTTAACCTTCCCACACAAAACTTCAACATCTCTAACAATCCCAATAGGTTTAATGGTATCCCTATTAGCAAGCTTAATAGTAACATCAATGTCTTCTAATTCAACGAGTGCAATGTCGTGCATAATTTTTTTTATAAAGATCATAAGGTATTGCACTAGCACTAGCACCCATATCACATAAGCCATGATAACAATGATCTCCTATTTTAACAGAAATAACAGCATGCCTCTGACAGTCTACGTGTCTTAGTATCGTGTCTAGCAATATTAGCGTCTCACCCAAGAAAGAAATAACGTGCCCATCTAAGTCCTCATCCAAGAGATCTTTAACCATAGCAATACTAGGTTCAACATTAATTTTCTCAGGAGGTGTATAAGTCCTAGTATTACTCTTACGAACAACAGTCGAAGCTTTAGCATGATCTTTTATCCTAACAGGAAAAGGAGGTTTTTCAACATAAGCAGTAGGAACAATAGGATAACTATATGTAATAATATTTTCTTTGACTGTAATAGGTGCAACTACTTTTACTTCAACAGGAGGATTATATTTAAACCACTTCTCTTTAGGGAGATCAACGTGAGTAGCAAAAGATTCACAGAAAGTAGCTACTATCTCAGAGTCAAGTCCATACTTAGAGCTAAATCCATGGAAAGCATCAGTATCCATGAAAGGTTTAACACAATCGAACTTAGGTGTCATACCTGACTCCTTACCATCGTCGAAACCCCAATCTTCAGAGTTGCGTTTAATTCTTTCCAATAAGTCCCATTTGAAATCAATAGTCTTCAGCATATAAGAACCAACACAGGAAGTATCGAGCAGGTTGCGATTATCAAGAGAAAGCCGAGCATATAAATTCTGAATAATCATTTCCCGAGAGAGCTCATGATTGGGGCATGAATATAACATTGACTTAAGCCTCCCCCAAGCTTGAGCGATGCTTACTCCTTCGCGAGGAATGTCCTATGTAATTGCGATTACTTCTTCTCACGTCATGGGAATGTCCTACATGATCAGTCCTCCTCAATCTGGTCATCGACATGTTCCAGAGCTGCTGCTCGAGATCCTGCCCAAGATATTTGCCACATCATATCAGCCTACAAAGTTCCATGACGGCTTGGCGCGAAGTTGTATTGTTTGTTGACACCATGGGACATCTCGGCTTAGACATTTGTAAAGAAGGTCATGGTGTCTGAGATCGGAGGATCAGTTAGACGGACGGAGTCTTCAAGGCAATGGAGTCAGCCAGGTGTTTAGTAACTCTCAGGAGCAGCAGTGTCAAGTGGGGGCGACATCACAAGAGGAATTCATATTTTTTGGTGCTCCTTGGGTGCCGAGATGTGACTGTCGGGGTGAAAACCTAATATGAGCTTCATTGGTTGTTCATGGCAATTGCCTTGCTGAAGGAGTTGTTTTGATAGCTCGGACTTCTCTAGGGTGAAAACTTAAGATCTTGGATCGGGCAACGATGGTACTTGTGCACTGTTTCCTTCTTGGAGGCGTTGCTTTTGGAGATTTTTTGGGTGTTGTATTTGGTGCTGGTTTGTGTGCGGTTGCTAAGAAGTCAATCGTTGTGGCGGGACCGCGGGACCTTTGTTTTTCCTTTCTTTTCTAGTTTTTCTTTGGGTGTGTGCATCTTGGATGTCTTTGCGACATCTTATAGATGTAGAGTCTAGGTGTAATTGGTATCTGCGTGATATTAATATGTTCCTTGTTTCAAATGTTTTTTATCCATCGGTCACGGCATAACAACACCTTTTTGCCATCTCCTAACTTAATATTCACCAAGTTGTCAAAGATCTCTGTTTTTTAACAAGGAAAGGCACCAACTGGTGCCAATTTCAACCGGTCAAATGTAAATTACAGTAGGTATTACAATGGCCTGAAGAAGCAAGTAAGAAGAGAAGAGCACAACCTATGCCTATGAGCTGACGAAAGAGTAGTAGAGACAGGTTATGTAGAGAAACAACCTGATGAGCTACAAGACCTTAAAGAACTTTGAAACTAATATATGAACAACAGACAACAAGCTGTAAATGCAAAGAGATGGAGAAGAAGCTTGCAAATTTGAAGTTGCTACAACCCAAACTGAAGATGTTGTCGTTGCCATTGGAAGCAACAACTGGCTCTTTCATGCTCCTCCCTAAGAAAACAAATCAGCCAAGACTTGGCAGACTAAATAGCAAGAACAATAAGAAGCATTAAGTTGAGGCCCATCATAGAAATCAAGAATGTATAGAACAAAGTTCTGCTTAGCTATGGAAAAATCAACAGCCTGCTGATTCACAAGAGCTTGGAAAGCAACCCTGCATTCCTCCAAACATGCTCAGTAGCAATGTACAACATGAATCCTAAATCCCCGCAGCTGAAAGTTAGAAAGAAGAGACACCACATGACAAGAGGTATGCCTATGAGCAGAAGCAAAACAACAGATTTGAGATTCATCATTCGAGCGAAAGACCTGTTGCGCAAGATTAAGAGCTATTCCATTAACTTCCCTAGAGATATACACATGTGGATGCAAATTAGTAGTACACTTGAAGAAATTAGCCAAAGACTTCCTAATGCTCCAAGGGGTGGTAGATTCTCGTATCTTACCAGAAGCAGCGACCAACGCTAAAGAGAGACATTCCACAAGAAAGGTTGGCTGAAAAATATTGAGCTTTTGAGCGACTTGAGCAGCAAAAGAAAGAGCTAATACTTCTGCATGCAGAGGAGTAGAAGTAGGAGGAGCTAAAGCTTGATTTTGCACATTGATTTCTACCTGATTAAGAGGCAAAGAAATATAGATGCCCAACCTTGTAGCAATTGCTCCTTGCAATAAACTTAGAATTTTCCTAGTTCTGAAAGTTGCGTCAGAATATATTTTTGGACCTGAAATAAGCAAATCCGACTTAAGCGTTTGCCCCTGCATAGGAAGTTTATTATGAGAAACTTGCACCTGTGGATCTCCCCGCTTCTTAGATAAATGGGGAAAATCATCATATGAATCCGATGACAAGGCGAAGGAAACAATATGCACATGATGAGGGAGAGCCCTTCGCTGTCAAAGAAGAAATCATTTCTAGCCTTCCAGAGACACCACAGAAAATTGAGAATGTTAGAGATAGAACCATAAGGATGCCCCATACAAGGTAAGGCAATGAGAATAGAATGCATGGTGGAATGGCCTTGATTTAAAACATCCGATCTAATAAACCAAGGAGAAGAAAACCAAGCCACTCGAGCAAAATGATAGAGGAAAAATAAATGGAGCTCATTCTCCTGCTAGCCATACCTACAACAATTTTGAGAGATATGGATGTAAAATCGACTAGCTCGCAAACCTGTAGGTAAATCCCTCCTAACAAATCTCCAGGAAAAGGCTTGCACCCTAGGAAGCATGTTCTTTTGTAGTTATGTCATCTGAGAGGAATATCAATCCTCGCCAAGGCCTGTCCGGCACCGTTCTTCTTAGCCATTGCTGAGGTACTCAAATCACCCTTTAAGCTTTCACTTGGATTTTGCTCTAATAATTTTACGCTCTTCAATAGTGGGTTGTGATAGTACCCCTTCCCCATCCCCCGCGTCGCCTCTCTGGCGGCTCGGGTGGAATCCCCAATCCAACGCCGCCGGCCCCCACCCCACCTCCTTCCCTCACCTCGCCGTTGCCGGAGGATGCCACTGGTGTTGGAAATATGCCCTAGAGGCAACAATAAAGTGGTTATTATTATATTTACTTGTTTATGATAATCATTTATTATCCATGCTATAATTGTATTGACTGGCAACTCAAATACATGTGTGGTTACATAGACAACAGCATGTCCCTAGTGAGCCTCTACCGGACTAGCTCATTGATCAAAGATGGCTATGGTTTCCTGGCCATAGACATGAGTTGTCATTTGATAACGGGATCATACCATTAGAAGAATGATGTGATGGACAAGACCCAAACTATGAACGTAGCATATGATTGTATCAAGTTTGTTGCTATCGTTTTCTGTATGTCAAGTATCTGTTCCTATGACCATGATATCATGCAACTCACTGATACCGGAGGAGTACCTTGTGTGTATCAAACGCCACAACGTAACTATGTGACTATAAAGATGCTCCACAGGTATCTCCGAGGGTGTCTGTTGAGTTGGCATGGATCAAGACTGGGATTTGTCACTTCGTATGATGGAGAGGTATCTCTGGGCCCACTCGGTAATACAACATCACAATGAGCTTGCAAGCAATGTGAGAGTTAGCCACGGGATCTCGTATTACGAAACGAGTAAAGAGACTTGCCGGTAACGAGATTGAACTAGGTATGGAGATACTGATGATTGAATCTTGAGCAAGTAACATACCGATACGTCTCCAATGTATCTATAATTTTTGATTGTTCCATGCTATTATATTACACGTTTTGGATGTTTATGGGCTTTACTTTACACTTTTATATCATTTTTGCGACTAACCTACTAACAGGAGGCCCAGCCTGAATTGTTGTTTTTTTGCCTATTTCAGTGTTTCGAAGAAAAGGAATATCAAACGGAGTCCAAACGGGATGAAACCTTCGGGAGCGATCTTTTCAGAACAAATGCAAACCATGAGACTTGTATTGGACGTCAAGCAACAAACGAGGCGGCCACTAGGGTGCCTGGCGCCCCCCTGGGGGTGGGCACGCCCCAACCCTCATGGCCCCCTCGTTGCTCCACCGACGTACTTCCTTCGCCTATATATACTCCCGTACCCTGAAAACATCCAGGAGCACCATGAAAACCTAATTCCACCGCCGCAACCTTCTGTATCCGTGAAATCCCGTCTTGGAGCCTTCGCCGGCGCTCCGTTGGAGGGGGAATCGACCATGGAGGGCCTCTACATCATCTCCAAGGCCTCTTCGATGAGTTGTGAGTAGTTTACCACAGACCTTTGGGTCCATAGTTATTAGCTAGATGGCTTCTTATCTCTCTTTGAATCTCAATACAAAGTTCTCCTCGATCTTCTTGGAGATCTATTCGATGTAACTCTTTTTGCGGTGTGTTTGTCGAGATCCGATGAATTGTGGGTTTATGATCAAGTTTACCTATGAGAAGTATTTGAATCTCCTCTGAATTCTTTTATGCGTGATTGGTTATCTTTGTAAGTCTCTTCAAATTATCAGTTTGGTTTGGCCTACTAGATTGATCTTTCTTGCAATGGAAGAAGTGCTTAGCTTTGGGTTAATCTTGCGGTGTCCTTTCCCAGTGACAGCAGGGGCAGCAAGGCATGAATTGTATTGTTTCCATTGAGGATAAAAAGATGGGGTTTATATCATATTGCATGAGTTTATCCCTCTACACCATGTCATCTTTCTTAATGCGTTACTCTGTTCTTCATGAACTTAATACTCTAGATGTTGGCAGGAGTCGGTCGATGTGTGGAGTAATAGTAGTAGATGCAGAATCGTTTCGATCTACTTGTTGCGGACGTGATGCCTATATACATGATCATGCCTAGATAATCTCATAAAAATGCACTTTTCTATCAATTGCTCGATAGTAATTTGTTCACCCATCGTAATACTTATGCTATCTTGAGAGAAGCCACTAGTGAAACCTATGGCCCCCGGGTCTATCTTTTATCATATAAGTTTTCCATCTACTTTTATTTGCATCTTTTACTTTCCAATCTATATCATAAAAATACCAAAAATATTTATCTTATCTCATTATCTCTATCAGATCTCACTTTCGCAAGTTACCGTGAAGGGATTGACAACCCCTTTATTGCATTGGTTGCGAGGTTCTTGTTTGTTTGTGTAGGTGCGTGGGACTTTTGAGGAGCCTCCTACTGGATTGATACCTTGGTTCTCAAAAACCGAGGGAAATACTTATGCTACTTTGCGGCATCACCCTTTCCTCTTCAAGGGAAAAACCAACGCATGCTCAAGAGGTAGCAAGAAGGATTTCTGGCACCGTTGCCGGGGAGGTCTTCGCTCAAGTCAAGACATACCAAGTACCCATCACAAACTCATCTCCCTCGCATTACATTATTTGCCATTTGCCTCTCGTTTTCCTCTCCCCCACTTCACCCTTGCCGTTTTATTCGCCCTTCTTCTATTCGTCTTTTCGTTTGCTTTGATGTCTTACTTGGCTCGCTTGCTCGTTTGGTTGGAATAGTTGTTTATTTATTACAACAGAGAAACTAAGATCTATGGATCCTCATCCACTTGCCAATCTTTTTAAGAGATCCAATTATGATGAACCAAATCCTAGTGATTTGAATGCACTAGATTATCTTTATGAGGTTTTGCTTGAAATTCGTGAATCTAAAAATTGTGATGAAGAAATTTATGAAGAGATTCACGATAGCTCCTTGAATAAAAAGCATGATTGCAATGATTTTATTATAAATTCTATTAATGTCAATTGTGTTAATGATATGCAAAACCCTAAGCTTGGGAATGCTAGTTTTGCTATGTCCACTCCTTGTTGCAATGATCATGATCGCGATGATTCTTCTTATAATCTTGAAAATTTGTTTATGCCCCATGATGAATATGAGATTGATAATAGTGTGTGCAATAATATTTAAAGTGGGTTTGGAAGAGTGTCAACTTTAGATCCCACTATTTGGAGTATGTTCAATCTTATGATATTTTTGATAAAAGTGGGTTTGGAGAGGTCATGACTTTAGTTAATGTTAATCCCACTGTCTTGGAAGAGTGTCAACTTTGCATGCATATGGATCGTGTTGAGAATATGTTATGTGATAGCTATTTTGTTGAATTTGCTTATGATCCTACATGTAATTATTATGAGAGAGGAAAATATGGTTGTAGAAATTTTCATGTTAATAAATTACCTCTCTTCATGTTGAGATTGCTATCGTCTTCTTCCTTGCATATGCTAGTTTTTGCTTGCCTTGATAATTTGTTTGCTTATACAAAACCTATGCATAGTAAGTATGTTAGACTTAAGTGTGTTTGTCACATGTTTTATGATGCTATCTTTATGCTTCAATTCTTGTCTTTCATGTGAGCATCATTGAAATCTCAATGCCTAGCTAAAAAGGCCTTAAAAAAGCGCTTGTTGGGAGACAACCCAATATTTTTCCTTGCTGTTATTCAATAAATAATTCATCTAGCTTCTGTTTAGATGTGTTTTCATGTTTTAATTAGTGTTTGTGCCAAGTAGAACCTATAGGATAACCTAGAGTGATAGTTAATTTGATTCTGCTGAAAAACAGAAACTTTTGCACACACGGAAATAATTTTAGTAAATCACATAAATGCGATTTTGCATTAATTCTTTTTGATGTAGATCAATGAAAAATTTCCCAGGACTTCATATTTTTGTAGGATTTTTAGAGTTCCATAAGTATTCGAAAGTTACAGATTTCGACAGACTATTCTGTTTTTGACAGATTCTGTTTTTTGTGTGTTGTTTGCTTATTTTGATGCATCTATGGCTAGTATCGGGGAGTATGAACCATAGAGAAGTTGGAATAAAGTAGGTTTAAAACCAATATAAATAAAGAATGAGTTCATTACAGTACCTTATGTGGTGGTTTTTCTTTCTTGCACTAACGGAGCTTATGAGATTTCCTGTTGAGTTTTGTGTTGTGAAGTTTTCAAGTTTTGGGTAAAGATTTGATGGACTATGGAATAAGGAGTGGCAAGAGCCTAAGCTTGGGGATGCCCATGGCACCCCAGGATATTCAAGGATAACCAAAAGTTTAAGCTTGGGGATGCCCGGAAGGCATCCCTCTTTAAATCTTCGCTCACCGGTAACTTTACTTGGAGCTATATTTTTATTCGCCACATGATATGTGTTTTGCTTGGAGCGTCTTGTATGATATGAGTCTTTGCCTTTTAGATTACCACAATCATCCTTTCTGTAAACACCTTTTGGGAGAAATCCACATGATTTGGAATTTATTAGAATACCCTGTGTCCTTCACTTATATCTTTTGAGCTAGATAATTTTTTCTCTAGTGCTTCACTTATATCTTTTAGAGCACGGCTGTGGTTTGATTTTGTAGAAAATTGTTGATCTATCATGCTTCACTTATATTATTTTTAGAGTCTTTTAGAACATCATGGTATTTGCTATGGTTATAAAATTGGTCCTAGAATGATGGGCATCCAAGTTGGGTATAATAAAAACTATCATAGAAAGTGAATTGGATGCTATGATCAATTTGATGCTTGATAATTGTTTTGAGATATGAGGATGGTGATATTAGAGTCATGCTAGTGGGGTAATTATGAATTTGAGGAATACTTGTGTTGAAGTTTGTGATTCCCGTAGCATGCACGTATGGTGAACCGCTTTGTGATGAAGTTGGAGCATAATTTATTTATTGATTGTCTTCCTTATGAGTGGCGGTCGGGGACGAGCGATGGTCTTTTCCTACCAATCTATCCCCCTAGGAGCATGCGCGTAATAATTTGTTTTCAATGGCTTGTAGATTTTTGCAATAAGTATATGAGTTCTTTATGACTAATGTTGAGTCCATGGATTATACGCACTCTCATCCTTCCACCATTGCTAGCCTCTCTTGTGCCGCGCAACTTTCGCCGGTACCATACACCCACCATATACCTTCCTCAAAACAGCCACCATACCTACCTATTATGGCATTTCCATAGCCATTTTGAGATATATTGCCATGCATATTTCCACCGTTCCATTTATTATGACACGCATCATCATTGTCATATTGCTCTTTGCATGATCATGTAGTTGACATCGTATTTGTGGCAAAGCCACCTTCATAATTCTTCCATACATGTCACTCTTGATTCATTGCATATCTCGGTACACCGCCGGAGGCATTCATATAGAGTCATACTTTGTTCTAAGTATCGAGTTGTAATCTTGAGTTGTAAGTAAATAAAAGTGTGATGATCTTCATTATTAGAGCATTGTCCCAAGTGAGGAAAGGATGATGGAGACTATGATTCCCCCACAAGTCGGGATGAGACTTCGGACTTTACCAAAAAAAAGAGAAAGGCCAAAAGAAAGAGAAAGGCCAAATAAAAAAAATGAGAGAAAAAGAGAGAAGGGACAATGCTACTATCCTTTTACCACACTTGTGCTTCAAAGTAGCACCATGATCTTCATGATAGAGAGTCTCCTATGTTGTCACTTTCATATACTAGTGGGAATTTTTCATTATAGAACTTGACTTGTATATTCCAATGATGGGCTTCCTCAAAACGCCCTAGGTCTTCGTGAGCAAGCAAGTTGGATGCACACCCAGTTAGTTTCTTTTATTGAGCTTTCATACATTTATAGCTCTAGTGCATCCGTTGCATGGCAATCCCTACTCACTCACATTGATATCTATTAATGGGCACCTCCATAGCCCGTTGATACGCCTAGTTGATGTGAGACTATCTTCTCCTTTTTTGTCTTCTCCATAACCACCATTCTATTCCACATATAGTGCTATGTCCATGGATCAGGCTCATGTATTGCGTCTAAGTTGAAAAAGTTTGAGAATACTAAAGTATGAAACAATTGCTTGGCTTGTCATCGGGGTTGTGCATGATTAAATACTTTGTGTGATGAAGATAGAGCATAGCCAGACTATATGATTTTGTACTTTCTTTAGCCATGTTATTTTGAGAAGACATGATTTCTTTGTTAGTATGCTTGAAGTATTACTATTTCTTATGTCAATATGAACTTTTATTTTGAATCATTTGGATCTGAACATTCATGCCACAACAAAGAAAATTACATTGAGAATTATGCTAGGTAGCATTCCACATATTTTTTTGTTTTTATCATTTACATACTCGAAGACGAGCAGGAATTAAGCTTGGGGATGCTTGATACGTCTCCAACGTATCTATAGTTTTTATTGTACCATGCTATTATATTATCCGTTTAGGATGTTTATGGGCTTTACTTTACACTTTTATATCATTTTTGGGACTAACCTACTAACCGGAGGCCCAACCCGAATTGCTGTTTTTTTGCCTATTTCAGTGTTTTGAAGAAAAGGAATATCAAACAGAGTCCAAACGGGATGAAACCTTCGGGAGCGATATTTTTGGAACAAATGCAAACTAGGAGACATGGAGTGGACGTCAAGCGACAAACGAGGCGGCCATGAGGGTGCCCGGGACACCCCCTGGGGGGGGCGCCCCCTACCCTTGTAGGCCCCTCGTTGCTCCACTGACGTACTTCCTTCACCTATATATACTCCCATACCCTGAAAACATCCAGGAGCACCATGAAAACCTAATTCCACCACGGCAACGTTCTGTATCCGCGAGATCCCATCTTGGAGCCTTCACCGGCGCTCCGCTGGAGGGGGAATCGACCATGGAGGGCCTCTACATCATATCCAAGGCCTCTCTGATGAGTTGTGAGTAGTTTACCATAGACCTTCGGGGCCATAGTTATTAGCTAGATGGCTTCTTCTCTCTCTTTGAATCTCAATACAAAGTTCTCCTCGATCTTCTTGGAGATCTATTCGACGTAACTCTTTTTGCGGTGTGTTTGTCGAGATCCAATGAATTGTGGGTTTATGATCAAGTTTATATATGAGAAGTATTTGAATCTCCTCTGAATTCTTTTATGTGTGATTGGTTATCTTTGCAAGTCTCTTCAAATTATCAGTTTGGTTTGGCCTACTAGATTGATCTTTCTTGTAATGGGAGAAGTGCTTAGCTTTGGGTTCAATCTTGCGGTGTCCTTTCCCAGTGACAGCAGGGGCAGCAAGGCACGAATTGTATTGTTGCCATCGAGGATAAAAAGATGGGGTTTATACCATATTGCATGAGTTTATCCCTCTACATCATGTCATCTTTCTTAATGTGTTACTCTGTTCTTCATGAACTTAATACTCTAGATGCAGGCAGGAGTCGGTCGATGTGTGGAGTAATAGTAGTAGATGCAGAATCGTTTCGATCTACTTGTTGCAGACATGATGCCTATATACATGATCATGCCTAGATAATCTCATAACTATGCACTTTTCTATCAATTGCTCGATAGTAATTTGTTCACCCACCGTAATACTTATGCTATCTTGAGAGAAGCCACTAGTGAAACCTATGGCGCCCGGGTCTATCTTTTATCATATAAGTTTTCCATCTACTTTTATTTGCATCTTTTACTTTCCAATCTATATCATAAAAATACCAAAAATATTTATCTTATCTCATTATCTCTATCAGATCTCACTTTCGCAAGTTACCGTGAAGGGATTGACAACCCCTTTATCGCGTTGGTTGCGAGGTTGTTGTTTGTTTGTGTAGGTGCGTGGGACTTTGGAGGAGCCTCCTACTGGATTGATACCTTGGTTCTCAAAAACTGAGGGAAATACTTACGCTACTTTTGCTGCATCACCCTTTCCTCTTCAAGGGAAAAACCAACGCATGCTCAAGAGGTAGCACATACCTGTAGACAAAGGGAACTGCATACAGGATTAGCTGAATCATTGACATCGAGGTTCGACTGATGAAGATCTTCATAGAATATGTAGGAACCAATATGGACATCCAGGTCCCGCTATTGGTTATTGACCGTAGAGGTGTCTCGGTCATGTCTGCATAGTTATCGAACCCGCATGCTCTAGACACTTAACGTTTGGTGACGATATAAGTATAGTTGAGTTATTTGTGTTGGTGACTGAAGGTTGCTCAGAGTCCCGGATGAGATCCCGAACATGACGAGGGACTCCGGAATGGTCTGGAGGTGAAGATTGATATATAAGACGGATGGTATCGGAGTCCGGAAGTGTTCCGGGGGGTACCGGGTTATCGCCGGAAGACCGAAAGGGGTCTCGGGGGGGGGGGGGCGACAATGTTGGGGGGACCTCATGGGCCAAGGGAAGGGGCACACCAGCCCATAAGGGGCTGGGCTCCCCCCTCACCCCATCCCACACCACCCGGAAGGGTGGTGTTCCCCCCTAGGGCAGTCCCCCTGCTTGGGGGGCAAGGCACCTAGGGGGGCACCCAAACCCCGGGGCACCCCATCTGTGGCCACCGCCCCCCTGGGGGAAACGCTAAGGGCGCCCCTCCTCCCTTCACCATTTATATAGAGGTGGAGAGGGCAGGCAGCTGCACCCTTCATTACCACGGCACTGCCCTTCCTATCCCTCGTAGTTCCTCTCTCTCAGATTGCTTGGCGAAGCCCTGCTGAGATTGCTCCACCACCACCGCCACCACGCCGTCGTGCTGCCGAGAACTCAAGCTACTACTTGACCATCGCTCGCTGGATCGAGGAGGTGAAGGCGTCATCAAGCCGTACGTGTGTTGAACATGGAGGTGTCGTCCGTTCGGCACTTGATTGGGAGTTCGTGGACGATCGTGATTGGATCACAAAGATGTTCGACTACATCAACTGCATTTCTTAACGCTTCCGCTTAGTGATCTACAAAGGTATGTAGATGCAATATGTCCTCTCATATATGTTGATCTCCTAGATCGATCTTGGTAAGTGTAGGAATTTTTTTTGTTTCCCATACAACGCTCCCCAAAAAGTGGCATCATGAGCTAGGCCTTTGCGTAGATGACATCACGTGCAGAACACAAAGGAGTTTGTGGGCGTTGATGTTCAGATTGCTTCCTTCCTTAGTATTATTTTGATTCAGCGGTATTGTGGGATGAAGCGGCCGGACCAACTTTACATGTCCACGTACATGAGAACGGTTCCATCGACTGACATGCAACTTGTTGCATAAAGATGGTTGGCTGGTGTCTGTCTCTCCCACCTTAGTTGAATCAGATTCGACAAAGGCGGTACTTGTAGAAGGTTAAATAGCAACTTGAATATCACAGTTGTGGCTTTGCATAGGTAAGAACGGTTCTTACTAGTCACCCATAGAGCCCACATAAAACATGCAACAACAAAGTAGAGGATGTTTAACTTGTTTTTGCAGGGTATGTTGTGATATGATATGGCCAAAGACATGACGAGATACATTTAATGTATGAGATGGTCGTGTTTTGTATAGATTATCATGACTTGCATGTCGATGAATATGGCAACCGACAGGAGCCATAGGGTTGTCTTTAATTATTGTATGACCTGCGTGTCAATCATTAAGCGCTATGTAATGCTTTACTTTATCGCTAAGCGGTAGCAATAGTTGTAGAAGCATGATTTGCGTGACAATCCCGGTGGTGACTGATATGTCTCCAACGTATCTATAATTTTTGATTGTTCCATGCTATTATATTATCTGTTATGGATGTTTAATGGGCTTTAATATGCTCTTTTATATTATTTTTGGGACTAACCTATTAACCGGAGGCCCAGTGCCAGTTTCTGTTTTTTTTGCCTATTTCAGTGTTTTACGGAAAAGGAATATCAAACGGAGTCCAAATGGAATGAAACCTTCGCGAGGATCTTTCTTGGACCAAAAGCAATCCAGAAGACTTGGAGTTGAAGTCTGGGACTCTACGAGGAGGCCACGAGGCAGGAGGGCACACCCAGGGGGGTAGGCACGCCCCCACCCTCATGGGCCCCTAGTAGCTCCACCGACATACTTCTTTTTCCTATATATACTCTTATACCCTAGAAACATCAGGGGGAGCCATGAAACCACATTTCCACCGCCGCAACCTTCTGTACCCGTGAGATCCCATCTTGGGGCCTTTTTCGGTGATCTGTTGGAGGGGGAATCGATCACGGAGGGCTTCTACATCAACACCATTGCTTCTCCATGAAGCGTGAGTAGTTTACCACAAACCTTCGGGTCCATAGTTATTAGCTAGATGGCTTATTCTCTCTCTTTGATTCTCAATACAAAGTTCTCCTCGATGTTCTTGGAGATCTATTCGATGTAATACTCTTTTGCGGTGTGTTTGCCGAGATCCGATGAATTGTGGATTTATGAACTTGATCATCTATGAATATTATTTGGTTCTTCTCTGAATTCTTATATGCATGATTTGATATCTTTGCAAGTCTCTTCAAATTATGGGTTTAGTTTGGCCTACTAGATTGATCTTTCTTGCAATGGGAGAAGTGCTTAGCTTTGGGTTCAATCTTGCGGTGTCCTTTCCTAGTGACAGTAGGGGCAGCAAGGCACGTATTGTATTGTTGCCATCGAGGATAAAAAGATGGGGATTATATCATATTGTTTGAGTTTATCCCTCTACATCATGTCATCTTGCTTAATGCGTTACTCCATTCTTATGAACTTAATTCTCTAGATGCATGCTGGATAGCGGTCGATGTGTGGAGTAGTAGTAGTAGATGCAGAATCGTTTCGATCTACTTGACACATACGTGATGCCTATGTTCATGATCATTGCGTTAGATGTCTTCATAATTATGTGCTCTTCTATCAAGTGCTCGGCAATAATTTGTTGACCCACCGTAATATATGCTATCTTGAGAGAAGCCACTAGTGAAACCTATGGCCTCCGGTTCTCTTTTCCATTATATTGAATCTATTAGTTTTCCGTTAACTTGCCAATTTCTGTCGCCGTTCCTTTTTATTGCAATCTTTAATTTCCAATCTATACAACAAAAATACCAAAAATATTTACTTTATTATCTCTATCAGATCTCATTTTTGTGATTGGCCGTGAAGGGATTGACAACCCCTTTATCGCGTTGGTTGCAAGGTTCTTGATTGTTTGTGCATGTACTAGGTGACTTGTGTGTCGTCTCCTACTGGATTGATACCTTGGTTCTCAAAACTGAGTGAAATACTTACGCTACTTTGCTGCATCCCCGTTTCCTCTTCAAGGGAAAACCAACGCATGCTCAAGAGGTAGCAGTGACACGATGATGGAGATCATGGTGTCATGCCAGTGACAATGGAGATCATGCCAGTGCTTTGGAGATGGAGATCAAAAGCCAGTTTTGCACATGCGAAACACTTGGGTTAAACTTGACGAGCCTAGCATGTACAGACATTGCCTCGGAACACAAGATACCGAAAGGTCGAACATGAGTCATATAGTAGATATGATCAACATGGAGATGTTCACCATTGAAACCAGCTCATCTCACGTGATGATCGGACTTGGCTAGGTGAATTTGGATCATGTCACCCTCGGACAACCGGATGGATGTTAATGTGAGTGGGAGTTCTTAAGTAATATGATTAGTTGAACTCATTATCTTGAACAAAAGTCTAGGCTGTCTTTGCAAAATTATGTTGTAGATCAATGACTCGTGTATTATCTCCCCTGAATTTCAATGTGTTCCTAGAGAAAGCTAAGCTGAAAGATGATGGAAGTAACTTTGTGGACTGGGCTCGCTGAGGATTATCCTCACGGCTGCCCAAAGTCTTATGTCCTTGATGCACCGCTTGGTGCGCCACCCCCTCCAGCGATTGCGGATGCTGTGAACGCCCGGCAGTCGCGTGTTGACGACTACTCAATAGTTCAATGTGCCATGTTATATGGCTTAGAACCAGGACTTCAAAGGCGTTTTGAACGTCATGGAGCATATGAGATGTTCCAGGAGTTGAAGTTTATTTTTGAGAAAAATGCCTAGATCGAGAGGTATGAGACCTCCGATAAGTTCTATGCTTGCAAGATGGAGGAGAACAATTCTGTCAGTGAGCACATACTCAGAATGTCTGGTTATTACAACCGTCTGGCTGAGTTGGGAGTTGAGCTCTCGCCTGAGGCGATCACTGACAGAGTTCTTCAATCGCTACCACCCAGCTAAAAGAGTTTTGTGTTGAACTATAACATGCAAGGGATGAACAAGTCAGCCTCTGAGATATTCGTGATGCTGGAAGTCCCTGAGTCAGACATCCAGAAGGAGCATCAAGTGTTGATGGTCAATAAAATCACTAGTTTCAAGAATAGCAAGGGAAATAAGGGAACCTTCAAGAAGGGTGGCAAAGAAGTTGCTCCTCCTGTGAAGAAACCCAAGGTTGGACCCAAGCAGGAAACTGAGTGATTCTATTGCAAGAGAACGGGCCACTAGAAGCAGAATTGCCCAAGTCTAGCCGACAAGAAGGGGGCCAACGGTAACAAAGGTATATATGATATACATGTTATTGATGTGTACCTTACCAGCTCTCGTTCTAGTGCCTGGGTATTTTATACCTGTGTAGTTGCTCACATTTGCAACTCTAAACAGGAACTACGAGATAGACGAAGGCTGGCGAAGGATGAAGTGACTTTGTGCGTGGGAAATGGTTCCAAGGTTGATGTGATCGCCGTCGGCACGCTCGCTCTTCGATTACCATAAGGGTTAGTGATAAACCTAAATAATTGTTATTTGGTGCCTGCGTTGAGCATGAACATTATATCTGGATCTTATTTAATGTGAGACGGCTACTCATTTAAATCAGAGAATAATGGTTGTTCTATTTATGTTGGTAATATCTTTTATGGTCGTGCACCCATCGTGAGGGGTTTATTCTTATTGAATCTTGATACATCTCCAACGTATCTATAATTTTTTATTGTTCCATGCTGTTATATTATAATTCTTGGATGTTTTACAATCATTTTATATCATTTTTTGGTACTAACCTATTGATATAGTGCCCAGTGCCAGTTGTTGTTTTCTGCGTGTTTTTTACATCGCAGGAAATCAATACCAAACAGAGTCCAAATGCAGCGAAACTTTTTGTGGATTTTTTTGGGCCAGAAGACATCCAGTGGGCCAAGAAAGCACCTGGGGGGTGCTCCGAGGGGAGCACAACCCACTAGGGCACGCCTGGAGGCCCAGGTGCGCCACGGTGGGTTGTGCCCACCTCGGGTGCCCCCTGAACTGCCTCTTTGCTCTATAAATACCCAATATTCCAGAAACCCTAGGGGAGTCGACGAAAATCAATTCCAGCCGCCGCGGAGTCCAGAAACACCAGATCCAATCTAGACACCATCTCGGAGGGGTGCATCATGTCCATTGGTGCCTCTCCGATGATGCGTGAGTAGTTCTTTGTAGACCTACTGGTCCGTAGTTAGTAGCTAGATGGCTTCCTCTCTCTCTTGATTATCAATACAATGGTCTCTTGGAGATCCATATGATGTAAGTCTTTTTGCGATGTGTTTGCTGGGGTCCGATGAACTTTGATTTTATGATCAGATCTATGTTTTTATCGATGAAAGTTATTTGAGTATTCTTTGATCTCTTATATGCACAATTGATTATAGCCTCGTATTTCTTCTTCGATATTTGGGTTTTGTTTGGCCAACTTGATCTATTTATCTTGAAATGGGAAGAGGTGCTTTGTGATGGGTTCGATCTTACGGTGCTTGATCCCAGTGACAGAAAGGGAAACGACACGTATGTATCGTTGCTATTAAGGATAACAAGATGGGGTCTATTTCTACATAAATAGATCTTGTCTACATCATGTCATCGTTCTTATTGCATTACTCCGTTTCTCCATGAACTTAATACACTAGATGCATGCTGGATAGCGGACGATGTGTGGAGTAATAGTAGTAGATGCAGGCAGGAGTCAGTCTACTAATCTTGGACATGATGCCTATGTAATGATCATTGCCTGGATATCGTCATGATTATTTGAAGTTCTAAAATTGCCCAACAGTAATTTATTTCCCACCATTTGCTATTTTTCTTGAGAGAAGCCACTAGTGAAACCTACAGCCCCCGGGTCTCTTTTCATCATATTTGCCTTTGCGATCTATTTTCCGTTGCATTTATTTTCAGATCTATTAAACCAAAAATACAAAAATACCTTGCTGCAATTTATTTGTTCCGCGATCTATTTATCCTATCTACCACTTTTACCTCACGTTATTTTCCTATCTTGAGGCGCCATACCCGAAAGGGATTGACAACTCCTTTAACACGTCGGGTTGCGAGTATTTGTTATTTGTGTGTAGGGGCTATTTATGTGATGTGAGGAGGTTCTCCTACTGGTTCGATAACCTTGGTCTCATCACTGAGGGAAATACCTACCATCGCTATACTGCATCATCCACTACTAGGGAAAACCTTATACACAGAACCTTAGCAGTAGCGGCGGTTAAAAGGAAGCGTTGTTGGTACTTAGCAGCAACGCGTATCCACATAAGGTGCTGCTGCTACAGATATAGCTGTAGCGCGGCAAGGACGAAGGGCGCTACTACTAAAATTGCCAAACCGTTTTCGCCAGGCAAAGTGTAGTAGTAGCGCGTAGCCCTGAAACGCGCTACTGCTAAACCCATCCTATCTTCTTCCCCCAACCACCCCTCACTCTCCCCCTCTCCACTCCCACTCTCACTCTCCCACGCACGTCGTCCGCCGCCGCCGATGTACGGCCCTCCCCCACCATCGCCCTTGCTTCTTCTTCCTCGGTATGCGGCGCCCCTCCTCCTCCTCCCTCCTCCTGTCGCACCCTCCTCCCTCCTCCGGCCACGTGCTCCTTCTTCCTCCGGTCGCGTCCTCCTCCCTCCTCCATCTGTGACCCTCCTTCCTCCTCATCCTCCACCGCCCTCCTCCCCTCCTCCCTCCTCCTCTCTCCTCCCTCCTCCTCCTCCTTCCTCCCTCGGCCTCCCACCCTCTCCTCCTCTCTCCTCCTCCTCCCTCCTCCCTCCATTTCTCCTCACTGATAATGTAGTTTATTTACTATTTTTAGTAAGTGCTTAATTTAGTTTATTTAGTAAGTGATATTTAGTAAGTACTTAATAGAAGTAGTTTATTTAGTAAGTGCTTAATTTAGTTATGTTAGTTTTATATATAAGATAATTTAGGGTTTCACTAAGGTATTTTTAGTAAATTTTAGGGCTAGAACTAGGATGTTTTAGACATAGTTTGTTAGGGCTAGAACTAGAAAATTTTAGTAATAGAAAACTAGGGAATAGTTTTTTGAATAGGATAGAAAACTAGTGAATAGGTATAGAATTTTTTGTAATTTTGTTTTTCCATATAGTAATGTATTGAAAATTTTAATTATTTTTATGTCATTATCACTTTGTCATCAAATAATGCTATATGAGATTTGATGATCTAAATTTTTCACTCGGTGGAATATGCAGGCTTTGTTGAGTCATGTCTCCTTGGAGTGATTGTCATCGGGGCTACCTCTAGCTACTTCCTCTACACCCGAGTCGGTGTGCTAAAAGTCCATCTCCTCCTTCTCTACTCGTCGGTGTGTTGAATAGAGTAGAACTATGGTATTGAGTCGGTGAGCTCATGTGCGAATGCTTATGATAATTGATTCGGATGGAATTGCAAGTTAAGCATCGTTTTATGTATATGGACATCTTTGTATCGTAGGGTAAATCCGAGTGACCTATGTTTTGCCAGAGTGTTGATTCATTTCTGTTCCGGCAAATTTCAGGCTCTCGATATGTCCTATTTTAGCAAAGGACATGCCGAATTTTTCCGTTAATTTAAGCATGACTTGTGCTAGAATATGTAGGAAATGTCGAGTGCCACGAATTTGCTAGAAAGAGAATTAAACGACATTTCGAGTTGACTCTAAGTCTGTCAGGGCTCTATTCTTGTGCTAGAAGAAGGATGCCGACTGTTGTTGTGGGGGTCGCTTCTCTTTCTTCTCTTTGTGCTAGACCTTTGTTATGCACTAGGGGAAGGAGTAGCGACCATCATCGACGGTCGAAAAATCGGTGAGGGAGTGTCCACCATATATGAGAGAAGAAGAATGCCGACTGTTTTCGTGGGGGTTGCTTCTCCTTCTTTTCGTTGTGCTAGATATTTTTAATGCACTAGGGAAAGGAGGAGTAGCGACCATCACCGACGGTCGCAATATCAGAGAGGGAGTGCCCACCATACACGTGAGATGAGAGTTTAGGAAGGAAGACTTGACAGACCTAAAGTCCACCCGCTGCATATTGAGTAATAGTGATCTGTGTGTTGAGTTTCCTGGTAGTTGCCTTCGGTCGATTTTAATTAATGTTTCAACTATGAACGCAGGAAATGTCCGACGACAAAATGGAATTTGGTATGTGCGAATACTGTGAAGACGAGTGCGGGCTGTGCGACAGGCCTCACCTAGTTGGTGGTAGGCGCTTCAGCATCAAGCTGGATGACGCCTTCGAAGTGGATTCAATAAGTCACAATGACAAGTCTTTTTTCGTAATTAAGCATGACTTCTGCTTCTTTTGCTTCAACTTATAATTTTAATTTTTTACTATTCTACTAGCGTATCCCCTGCCATGCAAGAATGTATGTCTTGGATAAGGTTGGTTTCAGTACTATGGAAACTATGGAGGTAAAAAGAGTTAACTTGAGGACCGAGCATGGTTATACTTTTGCCACAAAATTATACAATTCAGACACCTACACCCATTTTGAATGCAAAAAATGGAGAGCACTATGTAAGGCTTATGCATTTGAGCCTGATATGCTTATCACCTTTGATATTCGTCCGGAAGATGATATTGAAGGTAATATCAACATCTGGGTCGATGTGCAGATGCCTCCAGTTCTACCATTATGTGAGTTTCTCAACCATATTTATGTCTTGGATATTGTTTATTCAAAAATAATTGACAACTAAATTCTATTGATAGTTTACTTCCATTCAAGCAAACATGTCTGCCGCTTGGTAGACATGACCTACTACTGTCCCGGGGCTGAACTAAACTGGGAGGAGATAAGTCATTATGTTTCATGTCTTGAGGATCTTCATACTGTCAAGACAAATTATTTTCCTGAACTTGAAAATCTTAGTACTCAAAACGTGCGACCAATAGTGTTCGTACTGAACTATAGTTACATCTATTTAGGAAAGATGGTAAGATTTTTACTATTTGTCCTCAGTGCATCTTTTGCATACATTAATTTTAAGCTAAACTTCATTACTAAGTATGTTACTATGATGTTCTTCAATAGGGACTCCCGATGATAGTTGTGCCTCAGTGGATCAAGGCTAAAGGTCGCATGTCCATGGTTAGCTTACGACCAAGACATCCTACATTGCACATGAGTGCATTCAGGATTTCTAAAAGCGAGCAAGTCTTAATAGTCAAAGACTAGAGCAAAATTGTGATGGATCCTAGGGGGCAACAATCATAAGCGCAACCCACAATTAGGAGACAGGTTCATCTGCATGCTCCAATATGGTGAATCAGGAGTGCTACACATGTTGCATGCTATTTTACCTGAGAGAGAGCAGCAGGAGTGATTAGCTAGCTAGAATGAGTGTTGGTGGTGATGACTATGATGATTATTATTAGCTAGTGTTGGTGGTGTTTAGGTAGTTACACTATGACTATGATGATTAAATAGTGTGGGTGGTAATAACTAAGATGATTATTAGCTAGTGTTGTTGGTGATGATATGATGCAAGAGTTTTTATATTAATATGATGATGATTATGATGACGACTTATTATATCACTGGGTGAAAGAACCGCAGATTAGTTTCAAACGGATGGATCCTAAGTGATCAGGTCATGGATTATCGTGATAATCTATGACTTGGTCACTTAGGATCCATCCATTTGAAATTAATCCGCGGTTCTTTCACCTAGTGATTCAATAACTCGTTATAATGTAAAAAAAATCTCTAAATTGCTACTGTATGAAAACTTGTATAAAGGTGTATGAATACGACCCTAAAATTAAAAAGAAATAGAATATAGAATAATAGTAGTAGCACGGGCAGTGAGAAGCGCTACTAGTAATTACATGTAGCGGCTGTTGCAGCATGATGTCTACTACACAACCTTATTCTTGTAGATGTTGTTGGGCCTGCAAGTGCACAGGTTTGTAGGACAGTAGCAAATTTTCCTCAAGTGGATGACCTAAGGTTTATCAATCCGTAGGAGGCGTAGGATGAAGATGGTCTCTCTCAAGCAACCCTGCAACCAAATAACAAAGAGTCTCTTGTGTCTCCAACACACCCAATACAATGGCAAATTGTATAGGTGCACTAGTTCGGCGAAGAGATGGTGATACAAGTGCAATATGGATGGTAGATATAGGTTTTTGTAATCTGAAAATATAAAAACAGCAAGGTAACAAGCGGTAAAAGTGAGCGTAAACGGTACTGCAATGATAGGAAACAAGGCCTAGGGTTCATACTTTCACTAGTGCAAGTTCTCTCAACAATAATAACATAGATAGATCATATAAAAAGCCCTCAACATGCAACAAAGAGTCACTCCAAAGCCACTAATAGCGGAGAACAAACATAGAGATTATGGTAGGGTACGAAACCACCTCAAAGTTATTCTTTCGGATCGATCTATAAAAGAGTTCGTACTAGAATAACACCTTAAGACACAAATCAACCAAAACCCTAATGTCACCTAGATACTCCATTGTCACCTCAAGTATCCGTGGGCATGATTATACGATATGCATCACACAATCTCAGATTCATCCAACCAACATAAAAGTACTTCAAAGAGTGCCCCAAAGTTTCTACCGGAGAGTCAAGAACGTGTGCCAACCCCTATGCATAGGTTCCCAATGTCACGAAACCCACAAGTTGATCACCAAAACATACATCAAGTGGCACATGATATCCCATTGTCACCACAGATAATCACGACAAGACATACATCAAGTGTTCTCATAAAGACTCAATCCGATAAGATAACTTCAAAGGGGAAACTCAATTCATCACAAGAGAGTAGAGGGGGAGAAACATCATAAGATCCAACTACAATAGAAAAGCTCGGGATACATCAAGATCGTGCCATAGAGGAACACGGGAGAGAACATGAGAGAGAGAGAGAGATCAAACACATAGCTACTAGTACATACCCTTAGCCCCGAGGGTGAACTACTCCCTCCTTGTCATGGATAGCACCGGGATGATGAAGATGGCCACCGATGATGGGATCCCCCTCTGTCGGGGTAGGGAACGGGCTCCCGAGAGGTTTTTGGTGGCTACAGAGGCTTGCGGCGGTGGAACTCCCGATCTAACTTCTGTTTTGGAAGTTTTAGGGTACAAGAGTATATATGGGTGCAGGGGGTACGTCGGAGGAGCTACAGGGGCCCCACGAGGCAGGGGGGGAGCCGGGGGCGCCCCACCCTCGTGGGCAGCCCGTATCTCCCCTGACATGCACTCCAAGTTCCCTGGGTTGCTTTCCTTCCAAAAATAACTTCTCCAGTTGACTTCGTTCCGTTTTGACTCCGTCTGATATCCCTTTTCTTCGAAACACTGAAATAGGCATAAAACGATAAATTTGGGCTGGGCCTCCGGTTAATAGGTTAGTCCCAAAAATAATATAAAAGTGGATAATAAAGCCCAATATTGCCTAAAACAGTAGATAAAGTAGCATGGAGCAATCAAAAATTATAGATACGTTGGAGACGTATCAAGCATCCCCAAGCTTAATTCTTGCTCGTCCTCGAGTAGGTAAATGATAAAAAAGAATTTTTGATGCAGAGTGATACTTTGGCATAATTTCAATGTAAATCTTCTTAATTGTGATATGAATATTCAGATCCGAAAGGTTCAAGACAAAAGCTCGTATTGACATAAAAAATAATAATACTTCAAGCATACTAATCAAAGCAATCATGTCTTCTCAAAATAACATGGCCAAAGAAAGTTATCCCTACAAAATCATATAGTCTGGCTATGCTCCATCTTCCCCACACAAAATATTTAAATCATGCACAACCCCGATGACAAGCCAAGCAATTGTTTCATACTTATGACATTCTCAAAAAATTTTCAATCTTCACGCAATACATGAGTGTGAGCCATGGATATAGCACTTATAGGTGGAATAGAAGGGTGGTTGCGGAGAAGACAAAATGAGGAAAGATAGTCTCACATCAACTAGGTGTATCAACGGGCTATGGAGATGCCCATCAATAGATATCAATGTGAGTGAGTAGGGATTGCCATGCAACGGATGCACTAGAGCTATAAGTATATGAAATCTCTACAAAAGAAACTAAGTGGGTGTGCATCCAACTTGCTTGCTCACGAAGACCTAGGGCATTTTGAGGAAGCCCATCATTGGAATATACAAGCCAAGTTCTATAATGAAAAATTCCCACTAGTATATGAAAGTGACAAAATGAGAGACTCTCTATCATGAAGATCTTGGTGCTACTTTGAAGCACAAGTGTGGCAAAAGGATAGTAGCATTGTCCCTTCTCTCTTTTTCTCTCATTTTTTTATTTGGGCCTTTCTCTTTTTTTATGGACTCTTTTTTTTGTTCGGAGTCTCATCCCGACTTATGGGGGAATCATAGTCTCCATCATCCTTTCCTCACTTGGGACAATGCTCTAATAATGATGATCATCACACTTTTATTTTTCTTACAACTCAACAATTACAACTCGATACTTAGAACAAAGTATGACTCTATATGAATGCCTCCGGCGTATAACGGGATATGCAATGAATCATGAGTGACATGTATGAAAGAATTATGAACGGTGGCTTTGCCACAAATACGATGTCAACTACATGATCATGCTAGCAATATGACAATGATGGAGCGTGTCATAATAAACGGAACGGTGGAAAGTTGCATGGAAATATATCTCGGAATGGCTATGGAAATGCCATAATAGGTAGGTATGGTGGCTGTTTTGAGGAAGGTATATGGTGGGTGTATGATACCGGCGAAAAGTGCGTGGTATTAGAGAGGCTAGCAAAGGTGGAAGGATGGGAAAAAGTGCGTATAATCCATGGACTCAACATTAGTCATAAAGAACTCATATACTTCTTGCAAAAAGCTAGAAGTTATCAAAGCAAAGTATTACGCGCATGCTCCTAGGGGGGTAGATTGGTAGGAAAAGACCATCGCTCGTACCCAACCGCCACTCATAAGGAAGACAATCAATAAATAAATCATGCTCCGAGTTCATCACATAACGGTTCACCATACGTGCATGCTACGGGAATCACAAACTTCAACACAAGTATTCTTTGAATTCACATCTACTTAACTAGCATGACTCTAATATCACCATCTTCATATCTCAAAACAATTATCAAGCATCAAACTTATCTTAGTATTCAACGCACTCAAAAGAAAGTTTCGCATATCTTGAACACCAAGTATATTAACATTAAGCGAATTACCATGCTATTAACGACTCTCAAAATAATCTAAGTGAAGCATGAGAGATCAATAGTTTCTTTAAAAAAAATCCACCACCGTGCTCTAAAAGATATAAGTGAAGTACTAGAGCAAAAATTATCACGCTCAAAAGATATGAAGCACTATGAGCAAAACTATCAAGCTCAAAAGATATAAGTGAAGCACATAGAGTATTCTAACAAATTCCAATTCATATATGGCTCTCTCAAAAGGTGTGTACAGCAAGGATGATTTTGGTAAACTAACAAGCAAAGATGCAAATAATACAAGACGCTCCAAGTAAAACACATATCATGTGGTGAATAAAAATATAGCTCCAAGTAAATTACCGATGGAAGTGGACGAAAGAGGGGATGCCTTCCGGGGCATCCCCAAGCTTTGACTTTTTGGTGTCCTTGGATTATCTTGGGGGTGCCATGTGCATCCCCAAGCTTAGGCTCTTGCCACTCCTTGTTCCATAACCCATCAAAAGAATTCACCCAAAACTTGAAAACTTCACAACAAAAAACTCAACAGAAATCTCGTGAGCTCCGTTAGAGAAAGAAAACAAAAGACTACTTCAAGGTACTGTAATGAACTCATTCTTTATTTATATTGGTGTTAAACCTACTGTATTCGAACTTCTCTATGGATTATAAACTATTTTACTAGCCATAGATTCATCAAAATAAGCAAACAACACCCGTAAAACAGAATCTGTCAAAAACAGAACAGTCTTTAGTAATCTGTATCAAACGTATACTTATGGAACTCCAAAAATCCTACCAAATTAGGAAGTCCTAAGAAATTCGTGTATAAACCCAGAACAAAAAGAATCAGATCAGAAGCATGTTCCTGTGAATTAAAAAAACTAATTTACTGGGTGCAAAAGTTTCTGATTTTCAGCAGGATCAACACAACTATCACCGTAAGCCATCCTAAAGGTCTTACTTGGCACTTTATTGAAACAAAAGCTATAAAACATGATTACTACAGTAGCATAATCATGTGGACACACAAAAACAGTAAGGATAAATATTGGGTTGTCTCCCAACAAGCCCTTTTCTTTAATGCCTTTTAGCTAGGCATGATGATGACAATGATGCTCACATAAGAGATAAGAATTGAAACATAACGGGGGCATCATGAAGCATATGACTATCACATTTAATACTAACCCACTTTCTATGCATAGGGATTTTGTGAGCAAACAACTTATGGGAACAATAATCAACAAGCATAGGAAGGTAAAACAAGCATAGCTTCAAGATTTTCAACACATAGAGAGGAAACTTGACATTATTGCAATTCCTACAAGCATATATTCCTCCCTCATAATAATGTTCAGTAGCATCATGAATGAATTCAACAATATAACCAGCACCTAAAGCATTCTTTTCATGATCTACAAGCATAGAAAATTTACTACTCTCCACATAAGCAAAATTCTTCTCATGAATAGTAGTGGGAGCAAACTCAACAAAATAACTATCATGTGATTGAAAATTAAGATCAAGATGACAAGTTTCATGGTTATCATTATTCTTTAAAGCATACGTGTCATCACAATAATCATCATAGATAGGAGGCATGCTTTCATCATAGTAAATTTGCTCATCAAAGCTTGGGGGACAAAAAATATCATCTTCATCAAACATAGCTTCCCCAAGCTTGTGGCTTTGCATATCATTAGCATCATGGATATTAAAGGAATTCATACTAACAACATTGCAATCATGCTCATCATTCACATATTTTATGCCAAGCATTCTATGTAATTCTTCTTCTAGTACTTGAGCACAATTTTCCTTCCCATCATTTTCACGAAAGACATTAAAAAGATGAAGCATATGAGGCATCCTTAATTCCATTTTTTGTAGTTTTCTTTTATAAACTAAACTAGTGCTAAAACAAGAAACAAAAAGATTCGATTGCAAGATCTAAAGATATACCTTCAATTACCTAGCCTCCCCGGCAACGACGCCAGAAAAGAGCTTGATGTCTACTACACAACCTTCTTCTTGTAGACGTTGTTGGGCCTGCAAGTGCACATGTTTGTAGGACAGTAGCAAATTTCCCTCAAGTGGATGACCTAAGGTTTATCAATCCGTAGGAGGCGTAGGATGAAGATGGTCTCTCTCAAGCAACCCTGCAACCAAATAACAAAGAGTCTCTTGTGTCTCCAACACGGCCAATACAATGGCAAATTGTATAGGTGCACTAGTTCGGCGAAGAGATGGTGATACAAGTGCAATATAGATGGTAGATATAGGTTTTTGTAATCTGAAAATATAAAAACAGCAAGGTAACAAGCGGTAAAAGTGAGCGTAAACGATACTGCAATGATAGGAAACAAGGCCTAGGGTTCATACTTTCACTAGTGCAAGTTCTC
Source organism: Aegilops speltoides (assembly GCA_021437245.1). Lineage (NCBI taxonomy): Eukaryota > Viridiplantae > Streptophyta > Magnoliopsida > Poales > Poaceae > Aegilops > Aegilops speltoides. The sequence goes on along the minus strand of CM038142.1, from coordinate 485,050,160 downwards.
TCAAGAATGATAACATAGATAGATCATATAACAAGCCCTCAACATGCAACAAAGAGTCACTCCAAAGCCACTAATAGCGGAGAACAAACGTAGAGATTATGGTAGGGTACGAAACCACCTCAAAGTTATTCTTTCGGATCGATCTATAAAAGAGTTCATACTAGAATAACACCTTAAGATACAAATCAACCAAAACCCTGATGTCACCTAGATACTCCATTGTCACCTCAAGTATCCGTGGGCATGATTATACGATATGCATCACACAATCTCAGATTTATCCAACCAACATAAAAGTACTTCAAAGAATGCCCCAAAGTTTCTACCAAAGAGTCAAGAACGTGTGCCAACCCCTATGCATAGGTTCCCAATGTCACGAAACCCGCAAGTTGATCACCAAAACATACATCAAGTGGCACATGATATCCCATTGTCACCACAGATAATCATGGCAAGACATACATCAAGTGTTCTCATAAAGACTCAATCCGATAAGATAACTTCAAAGGGGAAACTCAATTCATCACAAGAGAGTAGAGGGGGAGAAACATCATAAGATCCAACTACAATAGCAAAGCTCGGGATACATCAAGATCGTGCCATAAAGGAACACGACAGAGAACACGAGAGAGAGAGAGAGATCAAACACATAGCTACTGGTACATACCCTCAGCCCCGAGGGTGAACTACTCCCTCCTCATCATGGATAGCGCCGGGATGATGAAGATGGCCACCGGTGATGGGATCCCCCTCCGGCAGGGCGCCAGAACGGGCTCCCGAGAGGTTTTTGGTGGCTACAAAGGCTTGCGGTGGTGGAACTCCCGATCTATCTTCTGTTCTGGAAGTTTTAGGGTACAAGAGCATATATGGGTGCAGGGGGTACGTCGGAGGAGCTACGGGGGCCCCACGAGGTAGGGTGCGCGCCCGGGGGGGCACCCTCGTGGGCAGCCCGTATCTCCCCTGACATGCACTCCAAGTTCCCTGGGTTGCTTCCTTCCAAAAATAACTTCTCCAGTTGATTTCGTTCCATTTTGACTCCGTCCGATATCCCTTTTCTTCGAAACACTGAAATAGGCATAAAGCAGCAAATTTGGGCTGGGCCTCCGGTTAATAGGTTAGTCCCAAAAATAATATAAAAGTGGATAATAGAGCCCAATATTGCCTAAAACAGTAGATAAAGTAGCATGGAGCAATCAAAAATTATAGATACGTTGGAGACGTATCACAGCACACGCTACTACTAAGTAGAGATAGCAGTAGCGCGTGTCAACAAACGCTACTGTAACCTTTAGCTGTTGCACTGTATCAGTAGAACGGTTACCCGCGCTATTGATAGGCCAATAACCCGCGCTACTGCTAGTCCTTTCCCTAGTAGCGATCCCTTCCAATTTGGGGAAATACCGACGTAGTTCTAGCAGACAACAAAAGGAATTTTTGGCGCCGTTGCCATGGAGGATCTTCAACATCAACCAGGTTCTTAATCAGAAATATCATCTCCTCGCAATTTCATTATTTGCCATTTGCCTCTCGTTTTCCTCTCCCTCACTTCACAAAAATTTGCCATTTTATTCGCCCTCTTTTTCGTTCGCCGTTTTCTCGTCAGATCTGTTTTTGAGTGCAATCTTATTACATAGTCATCATGACTCAAGAGAACACCAAGTTGTCTGATTTCTCAAATACCAACAACAATGATTTTATTAGCACTCCGATTGCTCCTCCCGCCACTAGTGCGAAGTCTTGTGATATTAATACTGCTTTGCTAAATCTTGTCATGAAAGACCAATTTGCCGGTAGTCCTAATGAGGATGTCGCATCCCATCTTAACACATTCGTGGAATTATGCGATATGCAAAAGAAAATAGATGTGGACAATGATGTTGTGAAGTTGAAATTATTTCCGTTTTCTTTGCGAGATCATGCAAAAATTTGGTTTTCTTCTTTGCCTCACAATAGTATCGATTCTTGGAACAAGTGCAAGGATGCTTTTATCACTAAGTATTTTCCGCCCACAAAAACTATTTCCCTTAGAACCCAGATCATGAATTTTAAGCAACTTGAACATGAGCATGTTGCACAATCTTGGGAAGGATGAAATTGATGCTAAGGAATTGCCCAACTCATGGGTTAAATCTTTCGATGATCATACAATTTTTTTATGCGGGATTGAATTTTGTTTCTAGTAATCTTTTAGATTCCGCCGCGGGGGGTAATTTTATGGAAATTTATTTGGGAGAAGCTACTGAATTGCTAGACAATATTATGGCAAATTATTCGCAATCACATACCGAAAGAGCTCCTACTAGTAAAAAAGTCAATTCGGTAGAAGAAATAAATCCTTTGAGTGAAAAAGTTGATGCTCTTGTGAAGTTGGTTGCTAATAAAAGTGCTCCTATTGATTTTAATGACGTCCTTTGTCTACTTTGATTGAGCAAAATAGTGATGCCATAGATGTGAATTTTGTCTCACGAAACAGTTTCAATAACAATGCTTATAGAGGTAATTTCAATCCTAGGCCTTTTCCTAGTAATTCCTCTAATAATTATTGTAATTCCTATGGTAATCCTACTTATAATAATAATAGAAACACCTCTGATCTTTAGAACAATATTAAAGAATTTATCAATACTCAAAAAGCTTTCGATGCTTCGATAGAAGAAAAGTTGAATAAAGTTGATGATTTGTCTAGAAGTATTGATAGAATTTCTCATGATGTAGAAACTCTCAAGATGAAATTTTTTGTTCCTAAAGTTGAAGAATCAATTAAAGCTCTTTATGTTTCTGTGAATGAAAGTAAGAAAAGAACCGCTATGCTTAGAGCTAAAAGGGAATTTTTAGAAAGAGCGTTTTCTAGTGATTACTTTTTATAAAAGTGATGATGATATTAAAATGATTGGTGTTTCTTCTATGTTGCTTTGTTTAGTAAAATTAAGATTGATGAAAAAGGGACTGGAGAAGAGTCAACTTTAGTTAGAAGGCATCCCTATATTTCGGAGGGTGAAAATCTTGTTGAGAAAATTGATAAAAGTGGGTTGGAAGAGGTCAAGACTTTAACTAGTGATGTGCCCACTATTTTGGATTACAAAGACTTTAATTATGATAGTTTCTCTTTGGTTGATTGTATTTCGTTGTTGCAATCCATGATAAATTCACCCCATGCTTATGAACAAAATAAAGCTTTTACTAAACATATCATTGATGCTATGATGAAAGCTTTTGAAGAAAAAATGGAATTAGAAGTTTCAATTACTAGAAAATTGCATGATGAGTGGGAACCTACTATCAAAGTCAAGATTAAAATTATGAGTGTTTTGCTTTATGTAACTTGGGTGCTAGTGTTTGTACAATTCTGAAATCTTTATGTGATGTGCTTGGTCTTACCAATATTGAAGAATGCTCTTTAAATTCGCACTTGGCGGATTCTACTATTAAAAAGCCTATGGGGAGAATTAATGATGTTCTTATTCTTGAAAATAGGAATTATGTGCCCATAGATTTTATTGTTCTTGATATTGATTGCAATCCGTCTTGTCCAATTATTCTGGGTAGACCGTTTTTACGCACTATTGGTGCCGCGATTGATATGAAAGAAGGCAATATTAAATTTCAGTTTCCACTAAGAAAGGAATGGAACACTTCCCTAGAACAAGAATTAGGCCACCATATGAATCAATCATGAGGGCATCCTATGGATCTAGAACCAAAGATGACAAAGCTTTGATCCTACATGTTGTGCCTAGCTAGGGGCGTAAAACGATAGCGCTTGTTGGGAGGCAACCCAACTTGTATATTTTTCATTTTTGGTTTTCTTGATGTTTTTAATAAAATACCCAATTATACCTCTGGTTAGATGTGTTTTTGTGGTTTAATTTAGTGTTTGTGCCAAGCAAGGCCTTTGGGTTGATTTGGGTGAAAGTTGATTTGATCTTGCTGAAAAACAGAAACTTATGCACTCACGAAAATAATTTTCATAAATGACAGAAACGTGCTTTTGAGTTGATTATTTTTGCAAAAGGTTAATATACAAATTGCTCAGGTTAGTATTTGAAATATCTAGATTGCTACAAATTGTTTTGTTTTTGACAGATTCTATTTTCTTTGCGTTGTGTGCTTGTTTTGATGATTCTATGGTTTCCTTTGATGAGTTTTTTCCATAGAAAAGTTGGAATACAGTACATATAATGCAAAAATAAAATATGAATAGGTTTGCAACAATACTTATAGCAGTGGTTTGCTTTCTTATACTAATGTATCTCACGAAGGTTTTGTTGAGTTTTGTATGATTGAAGTTTTCAAGTTTTGGGTGATCTTGATGAAGGAATAAGGATTAGCAAAAGGCTAAGCTTGGGGATGCCCGAGGCACCCCAAGATAATATTCAAGATGTAGCAAGCAACTAAGCTTGGGGATGCCCCCGAGTGGCATCCCCGCTTTCTTCTAACAACCATCGGTATTTTACTTGAAGCTATATTTTTATTTGTCACATATTATGAGTTTTGCTTGGAGAGTCTTGTATGATATGAGTCTTTGCTTGTCTTGCTTTGTGTTTTAAGTGTTGAATCCTTGTTGAACACACCTTTTTGAGAGAGCCAAAAATTATGCTATGCTTGCTCCTATGCTTCACTTAAATTTTTAGAGCCATGGATTTTCTCTAGTGCTTCACTTATATCTTTTTTTGAGCACGGTGTGCTTTGTTATTTTTGAAGAAATGCTCTCATGATTCACCTAGATTTATTTGGGAGTTAGTAAATTTTTTCATAAATTCTCTCTTGCTTGACTTAGATTATATTGAGAGAAAGAAAAATTATGCTCATGTTCTTCACTTATATTTGTTTGAGCTTATCAAAAGCAACATATGAAAATAGTCCCAAAGTGATAGATATCCAAGGAGGATATAATTAAAACTTTCATGAAGATCATTGGACAAAATAAACTTGATTTTTAGTAATGGTTTTGAGATATGACGATATGATATGTGAGTCATGTTGATGGGTAATTGTGCTTTAGTAAGAATATTGATGTTAAGGTTTGTGATTCCCTATGCAAGCACGAAAGTTAATAGTTATGCAATGAAATTTATATCCTACTTGTGATGCATTATTCGGTGTTACTTATGCTTAATGCTTGGGTAGAAGATTTTTTGCTTTTTGGTTGGTCGCTTCTCAATCTTTTTGCTAGCCTTCATTTTGCACTAAGTATGATCACTACTTGTGCATCCAAAACCCTTTAAACTAGTTTTGACATATGAGTCCACTATACCTACCTACATGAGGTATTTCCATGTCGTTCTAAGAAAATTTGCATGTGCCATCTCTAATTTTCAAAATAAATTTCTCTTTTGTGTGCTCTACCGCTCACGAGGCGGTGAGGGGTGGCCAATATTTTCCATGCTAGATGTGTTATTCTCAGAATGAGTGTTTGTTCACTTGTCATTGCACGAGAGTAAGGCAAAGGTATTAGGGATGCCTAGTCCTGAAATGAAAAATGAATTTACTTTATGTTGTCAAATAATAAATTGCTTGGAAAGTGTTGGTATGGAGGGCGCCCATGGATACAGTTAGCCATGGAAAGTGAAAGTAATGGTGGAAATAGGAATAAACTTTATTTTCTGTTTGGAAACCGCCTAGATGTATCTAGCATGGAAAGTGTTGGGAGATCTAAGTCGTTTTTGTTGGTAGGAAAGTATGCCTATCAAAAGTGTTTTTATCTCTCAATTTAAGCTTTGAGCTCTGGCACCTCTACAAATCACTACTTCCCTCCGCGAAGGGACTTTCTTTTACTTATGCAGTTTTTATATTGAATTTGAGTCTCCATATTCTCTTATGAAGCACTAACTAAGGGGCACCATGATCGTATTTGAGAATTGGTTGTAGCTAATATTCGAGTGTGTTTCATGAATGGATCAATGATTGAGTATAATGGGATAGGGAGTAACCTGCTTTAGTGTTGATATTTTGAAAGAAATGGTTGCTTATTGGTATGCTTGAGTATTAAAGCCTTCATGTCAAAACAAGACTATTGCTTTGAATCATATAAAAGTCCAAATTTCCATGCTATAAAGAAAAGAAATGTGATGAACATGTTAGGCAGCATTCCACATCAAAAATTTCTGTTTTTATCATTTACCTACTCGAGGACGAGCAAGAATTAAGCTTGGGGATGTTGATACGTCTCCAACATATCTATAATTTTTTATTGTTCCATGCTCTAATATTATCATTCTTGGACGTTTTACAATAATTTTATAGTCATTTTATATCATTTTTCCGTACTAACCTATTGAGATAGTGCCGAGTGCCAGTTGCTATTTTCTGCATGTTTTTTACATCGCAGGAAATCAATACCAAACGGAGTCCAAACGCAGCGAAACTTTTTGTGCATTTTTTTGGGCCAAAAGACATCTAGTGGGCCAGGAAAGCACTTGGGGGGGGGGGTGCTCCGAGGAGAGCACAACCCACGAGGGCGCGCCTGGAGGCCCAGCCGCTTCCCGGTTGGTTGTGCCCACCTCGGGTGCCCCTTGAACCGCCTCTTTGCTCTATAAATACCCCAATATTCTAGAAACCCTAGGGGAGTCGACGAAAATCATTTCTAGCCGCCATAGAGTCCAGAAACACCAGATCCAATCTAGACACCATCTCGGAGGGGTGCATCATGTCCATTGGTGCCTCTCCGATGATGCGTGAGTAGTTCTTTATGGACCTACGGGTCCATAGTTAGTAGCTAGGGCCTCCTCTCTTAATTATCAATACAATGGTCTCTTGGAGATCCATATGATGTAAGTATTTTTGCGGTGTGTTTGTTGGGATCCGATGAACTTTGAGTTTATGATTAGATCTATGTTTTTAGCCATGAAAGTTATTTGAGTCTTCTTTGATCTCTTATCTGCATGCTTGATTATAGCCTCGTATTTCTTCTTCGGTATTTGGGTTTGTTTGGCCAACTTGATCTATTTATCTTGCAATGGGAAGAGGTGCTTTGTGATGGGTTCGATCTTACGGTGCTTGATCCCAGTGAAAAAAAGGGAAACAACACGTATGTATCGTTGCTATTAAGGATAACAAGATGGGGTCTATTTCTACATAAATAGATCTTGTCTACATCATGTCATCGTTCTTATTGCATTACTCCATTTCTCCATGAACTTAATGCACTAGATGCATGCTGGATAGTGGTTGATGTCTGGAGTAATAGTAGTAGATGCAGGCAGGAGTTGGTCTACTAATCTTGGATGTGATTCCTATGTAATGATCATTGCCTGGATATCGTCATGATTATTTGAAGTTATTTCAATTGCCCAACAGTAACTGTTTTCCCACCGTTTACTATTTTTGTCGAGAGAAGCCACTAGTGAAACCTACGGCCCCTGGGTCTTTTTCACCATATTTGCCTTTGCGATCCATTTTCCTTTGCATTTATTTTCAGATCTATTAAACCAAAAATACAAAAATACCTTGTTGCAATTTATTTGTTTCACGATCTACTTATCCTATCTACCACTTCTACCTCACCTTATTTTCCTATCTTGATGCGTCGTGCCTGAAAGGGATTGACAACCCCTTTAACACGTGAGGTTGCGAGTATTTGTTATTTGTGTGCAAGGGGTGTTTACGTGGTGTGAGGAGGTTCTCCTACTGGTTCAATAACCTTGGTTTCATCACTGAGGGAAATACCCACCGTCGCTATACTGCATCATCCCTTCCTCTTTGGGGAAATACCAACGTAGTTCTAGCAGACATCAAAATCTCGATAGTGATGATAGACATGTTCATAACATTGATGCCAAAAGATGTAGAGTTGTTAATGGTAGTACCACTTTCTTGTGGTACTGTCGCTTAGGTCATATTGGTGTAAAGCGCATGAAGAAACCCCATGTTGATGGAATTTTGGAGTCATTGATTTTGAATCACTTGACACATGTGAACCATGCCTCATGGGCAAGATGACCAAAACCCCATTTTCTGGTACAATGGAGCAGGCAGTGACTTGTTGGAAATCATACATACTGATGTGTGCGGTCCAATGAGTGTTGACACGCACGGTGGATATCGTTACTTTCTCACCTTCACGGATGATTTGAGTAGATATGGGTATATTTACTTAATAAAGCATAAGTGTGAAACATTTGAAAAGTTCAAGCAATTTCAGAGTGAAGATGAGAACCATTGTAACAAGAAGATTAAATTCCTACAATCTGATCGAGGGGAGAGTATCTAAGTTATGAGTTTGGCAATCACTTAAGACAATGTGGAATTGTTTCACAACTGACACCATTTTGAACACAACAGCGTAATGGTGTGCCCAAATGTCGTAATCGTACCTTCTTGGACATGGTGCGTTCTGCTACGTCTTGAGCTTGCGTTGGTTTTCCTTGAAAAGGAAAGGTGATGCAACAATAGTAGTGTAAGTATTTCCCTCAGTTTTGAGAACCAAGGTATCCATCCAGTAGGAGGCTCCTCAAAAGTCCCACGCACCTACACAAACAAACAAAGAACTCGCAACCAACGCAATAAAGGGGTTGTCAATCCTTTCATGGCCACTTGCGAAAGTGAGATCTGATAGAGATAGTATGATAAGATAAATATATTTTTGGTATTTTATAATATAGATGCAAAAAGTAAAGATGCAAATAAAAGTAGATTGGAAGCAAATATGATAAGAGATAGACCACGGGGCCATAGGTTTCACTAGTGGCTTCTCTCAAGATAGCATAAGTATTACGGTGGGTGAACAAATTACTGTCGAGCAATTGATAGAAAAGCAAATAATTATGAGATTATATAGGCATGATCATGTATATAGGCATCACGTCCGTGACAAGTAGACCGACTCCCGCCTGCATCTACTACTATTACTCCACACATTGACCGACTCGTGCCTGCATCTAGAGTATTAAGTTCATAAAGAACAGAGTAATGCATTAAGCAAGATGACATGATGTAGAGGGATAAACTCAAGCAATATGATATAAACCCCATCTTTTTATCCTCGATGGCAACAATACAACACGTGTTTTGCTGCCTCCTCATCACATCGGAAAGGACATCGCAAGATTGAACCAAAGCTAAGCACTTCTCCCATGGCAAGAAAGATCAATCTAGTAGGCCAAACCAAACTGATAATTCGAAGAGACTTGCAAAGATAACTCAATCATACATAAAATAATTCAGAGAAGATTCAAATATTATTCATAGATAAACTTGATCATAAACCCACAATTCATCGGATCTCGACAAACACACCGCAAAAAGAGTTTACATCGAATAGATCTCCACAAGAGAGGGGGAGAACATTGTATTGAGATCCAAAAAGAGAGAAGAAGCCATCTAGCTAATAACTATGGCTAATAACTATGGATCCGTAGGTGTGTGGTAAACTACTCACAACTCATCGGAGGGGCAAGGATGTTGATGTAGAGGCCCTCCGTGGTCGATTCCCCCTCCGGCAGAGTGCCGGCGAAGGCTCCAAGATGAGATCTCGCGGATACAAAAGGTTACAATGGTGGAAATTGTGTTTCATTGGCTCCCTGGATGTTTTTGGGGTACGTAGGCTTATATAGGAGGAAGAAGTACGTTAGTGGACGCCCGAGGGGCCCACGAGACAGGGGCGCGCCCTATAGGGGGGAGCACCCTGCTATCTCGTGGAGGCCTCGGCTGCTTCTTGACTTGCACTCCAAGTCCTCTGGATCACGTTCGTTCCAAAAATCACGCTCCCGAAGGTTTCATTCCGTTTGGACTCCGTTTGATATTCCTTTTCTTCGAAATACTGAAATAGGCAAAAAAACAGCAATACGGGCTGGGCCTCCGGTTAGTAGGTTAGTCCCAAAAATGATATAAATGTGTAAAATAAATCCCATAAACATCCAAAAGGGGTAATATAATAGGATGGAACAATCAAAAATTATAGATACGTTGGAGACGTATCAAGCATCCCCAAGCTTAATTCCTGCTCGTCCTCGAGAAGGTAAATGATAAAAAGAGAATTTTTGATGTGGAATGTTACCTAGCATAATTCTTAATGTAATTTTCTTTATTGTGGCATGAATGTTCAGATCCAAATGATTCAAAATAAAAGTTCATATTGATAAAAGAAATAGTAACACTTCAAGCATACTAATCAAAGTAATCATGTCTTCTCAAAATAACATGGCAAAAGAAAGTTCATCCCTACAAAATCATATAGTTAGGCTATGCTTCATTTTAGTCACACAAAGATGTTCCCAACTTCTACACCCCAGATGACAAGCCAAGCAATTGTTTCATACTTAAATAAGCTCAAACTTTTTCAACCTTCACGCAATACATGAGCGTGAGCCATGGATATAGAACTATGGGTGGAATAGAATATGATGATGGGGATTGTGTGGAGAAGACAAAAAAGGAGAAAGTCTCACATTGACGAGGATAATCAACGGGCTATGGAGATGCCCATCAATTGATGTCAACATGAGGAGTAGGGATTGCCATGCAACGGATGCACTAGAGCTATAAATGAATGCTCAACAAAAGAAAACTAGTGGGTGTGCATCCAACTTGCTTGCTGACGAAGACCTAGGGCATTTGAGGAAGCCCATCGTAGGAATATACAAGCCAAGTTCTATAATGAAAAATTCCCACTAGTATGAAAAAGACAACTGATGAGACTCACTATATGAAAAACATGGTGCTACTTTGAAGCACAATATATGAGACTCACTACATGAAGAACAAAGTGCTACTTTGAAGCACAAGTGTGGAAAAAGAGATAGTAACATTGCCCTTTTTATTTATTTTCCTTTTTTTCTCCTTTTTTTTCTTTTTTTTTTCTTTTGTTTCTTTTGGCCTTTCTTCCTTTTTTCCTTTTTTTCTTTGGGCAATGCTCTAATAATGATGATCATCACACTTTCATTGATTACAACATATGAATTACAACTCGAAACTAGAACAAGATATGACTCTATAATGCCTCCGACGGTGTACCGGGATGGTGCAATGAATCAAGAGTGACATGTATGAAAAATAATGCATGGTGGCTTTGCCACAAATACGATGTCAACTACATGATCATGCAATGGCAATATGACAAAAGTAAAGTATGTCATGATGATAAATGGAATGGTGGAAAGTTGCATGGCAATATATCTTGGAATGTCTATGGAAATGCCATAATAGGTAGGTATGGTGACTGTTTTGAGGAAGATATAAGGAGGTTTATGTGTGATAGAGCGTATCGTATCACGGGGTTTGGATGCACCGGCGAAGTTTGCACCAACTCTCGAGGTGAGAAAGGGCAATGCATGGTACCTAAGAGGCTAGCAATGGCGGAAAGGTAGAAGTGCGTATAATCCATGGACTCAACATTAGTCAAAAGAACTCATATACTTATTGCAAAAATTTAGAAGTCATCAAAAATCAAGTACTACGTGCATGCTCCTAGGGGGATAGATTGGTAGGAAAAGACCATCGCTCGTCCCCGACCGCCACTCATAAGGATGCATAAGTGTACACTTCATGTTTCAAATTTGTTACACAACTTTAACCATACGTGCATGCTATGGGACTTGCTAACTTCAACACAAGCATTCTTTAAATTCATAATCACCCAACTAGCATGACTTTAATATCACTACCTCCATATCTCAAAACAATTATCAAGTATCAAATTGATCATAGCATCCAATTCACTTCCTATGATAGTTTTTATTATACCCAACTTGGATGCCTACCATTCTAGGACCAATTTTATAACCATAGCAAATACCATGCTGTTCTAAAATACTCTCAAAATAATATAAGTGAAGCATGAGAGACAAGCAATTTCTACAAAAATAAGTCACCACCGTGCTCTAAAAGGTATAAGTGAAGCACTAGAGCAAAACCTATCAAGCTCAAAAGATATAAGTGAAGCACATAGCATATTCTAACAAATTCTAAACAAATGGGCTTCTCCCAAAAGGTGTGTACAGCAAGGATGACTGTGATAAACTAAAAAGTAAAGACTAATATAATACACGACGCTCCAAGCAAAACACATATCATGTGGCGAATAAAAATATAGCTCCAAGTAAAGTTACCAATGAACGAAGACGAAAGAGGGGATGCCTTCCCGGGGCATCCCCAAGCTTAGGCTTTTGGCTATCCTTGAATATCTTGAGGTTCCTTGGGCATCCCCAAGCTTAGGCTCTTGCCACTCCTTATTCCATAGTCCATAAAAGCTTTACCCAAAACTTGAAAACTTCACAACACAAAACTCAATAGGAAATCTTATAAGCTTCGTTAGTGAAAGAAAACAAAACCACCACATAAGGTACTGCAATGAACTCATTATTTATTTATTTTGGTGTTAAATCTACTGTATTCCAACTTCTCTATGGTTTATAAACTAATTTACTAACCATAGATGCATCAAAATAAGCAAACAACACACGAAAAACAGAATCTGTCAAAAACAGAATAGTCTGTAGAAATCTGTAACTATCGCAAACTTATGGAACTCTAAAAATCCTACCCAAATAGGAAGTCCTGTAAAATTTGTCAATTGATCATCAGCAAAAATAATCAACGCAAAATCACATTTCTGTGATTTAACAAAACTAAATTCGTGCGCGCGAAGTTTCTGTTTTTCAGCAGAATCAAATCAACTATCATCATAGGTTATCCTATAGGTTCTACTTGGCACAAACACTAATTGCTAAACAGTAAAACTGAGCTAGCTATGACCTCCCACAGCAATTTCACACCCTAAACCGTTGGATCTGTTGTCTCAACGCTCCGGATCACACTGATCGCCTCACGGCACGTCGCTCAGCCCGTTTTACCGCGCTAGCCCGCTTGCTCTCGTGGGCCCAACGTCTTCGGGCTGCTGCTCTGGAGACCGACCTGTGCTTCTTCTACTTAATCGGGTCGACGTGTTGTGAAATGCGCAGCCCAGACCTTTCATTAACTTGGGCCTCATTTTAGCTCTGCCCAATGAACAGAAGGACCGGCAACGACGAGGGTGCCCATGCGGGAGAATTGGTTTGTTCGCCTGCCAGCGGCCGATCAGGGAAAGAGTGATTCGAAGGGTTGTGGGTGATTGGGGTTCATCCACCGCCATTAATGTTAGGAGTAGATCTGCCGTTCCCACAGGCCATTTAGTAGGAGTGCTCTGTCGAGCCCAATCTCCTCGTTCTCTTTCCCGTCCCGGCGGCACGGACGCAGGTAGATGTCACCATGGATCCTTGGGACGAAGCAGACGACAGGGACGGCGGCAAAACAGTGAGCAGCCTCAATCTGCATCCATCATGGAGTGAATCCAAAGCACCTGTGCTACTCGCCGATGTAGGAGCGCAACTCCAGTTATGATCTGGCTTGCTTTGACACACCAAACCAGGATCTAAAAGAGGTCAAGTTTCTCTTGCACTCATCGGATGCAAAATATATATTTTGCTGATTACTATATGCTATGCAGAAACTTCGCAAAGTAACGGTAAAGAGAGGTCAAGTTATTGTTTTGGTGACTATGCAATGCACAAAAAATTAAGTCATACTAATATCCAGATTAGAATCGTACTTTTCACATTGCTCTACATGTATTTCTCCATCTATTTTTTGCCTGTGATTTTTTTTGTTATGGTGTGATATATATAATATAACACTTTTGTAAATAAACATGCAGGATATTTTGTTTACTCGGATTCTCAGAGTCAAAATCTTGGCGTGGATCTTCTTTTCGCTTTTCTTCATGAAACCTGCAGGTTTGACCTCGACCTTACTAATTTCTTCTCATTTATTCAGTAGGGTCATCACATGAAATTTCTTTCTGAAGAAATTGCTCCTGACAGCTTTTAACGAAGCAAGTTAGATGACAAAGATCTTGAAGTGCAACCTGAAATCTTTCCTTGCATAACTCTAAATAAAATCATGCAAAGCAGATGGAGGGTCAGGGTTAGCCACCAAACCAAATGCATGCGGTGACACTATGGTACAGAGCCCCTGAAATTCTTCTGGGTGTAAGGCAATTTTTTTGCCATGTAGATGTGTGGTCAATTGGTTAAATCTTTGGCTAAAATAGTGAATAAGAAACACGTGTTCGCTCTTCCACAGATCTAGAAAATGGACAGGCGCGGTAACGTGCGCCAACATGGTCTAGTTAAAAGATAAAAACACATCTAAACAGAAGGTAGATGCAAGATTTATTACTAAACAGGAACAAAAACAAAAAACACAAAGAAAATTGGGTTGCCTCCCAACTAGCGCTATCGTTTAACGCCCCTAGCTAGGCATAAAAGCGAAGATAGATCTAAGTAGTGCCATCTTTGGCACTAAATTCATAAGTAGCCCGCATGATAGATTCATAAGGTAATTTGACTTTCTTTCTTGGAAAGTGCTCCATGCCTTTATTTAATGGAAATTGGTATCTAATATTCCCTTCCTTCATATCAATAATCGTGCCAATCATTCTAAGGAAAGGTCTACCAAGAATAATAGGGCAAGAAAGATTGCAATCTATACCAAGAACGATAAAATCTACGGGCACCAAATTTCTATTTGCAACAATGAGAACATCATTGATCCTTCCCATTAGCTTTTTAATGGTGGAATCCGCAAGGTGCAAATTTAAAGAGCAATCATCAAGATCATGGAAACCTAGAATATCACATAAAGTTTTCGGAACCGTGGAAACACTAGCACCCAAATCACACAAAGGAAAACACTCATGATCTTTAATTCTAATCTTTATAGTAGGTTCCCACTCATCATTAAGTTTTCTAGGTGTAGAAACTTCCAAATTAAGTTTTTCATCATAAGATTGCATCAAGGCATCAATAATATGTTTGGTAAAAGCTTTATGTTGACTATAAGCATGAGGAGAATTAACAACGGATTGCAACAAGGAAATACAACCTTCTAAAGAACAATTATCATAACCAAATTCCATGAAATCCGAGATAGTGGGTTCAATGCTATTTAAAGTTGTGACCTCTCCAATCCCACTTTTACCAAATTTAGCATCAAGATCTAAAAACTCCAAATTCTTGGGACGCCTTCAAGGTAAAGTTGACTCATCATCAGTCCCATAATTATAAAGATTCATATTGCAAAACATATATCTAATAGGAGACGCATCAATAACTATAAGATCCTCATCAATATTTTCATGGAAACTAGAAGAACACGCCTTTACAAAGCAATCTTTCTTAGCACGCAATCTAGCGGTTCTTTCCTTGCACTCATCAATGGAAATTCTCATGGCTTTGAGAGACTCACTGATATCATGCTTAGGAGGAGAAGATCTAAGTTTAAGAGAATCAACATCAAGCGAAAGTCTATCAACGTTCCTAGCCAAATCATCAACTTTAAGCAATTTTTCTTCAAGCAAAGCATTAAAATTCTTTTGAGAAATCATAAATTCTTTCACACTATTCTCAAAATCAGAGGGCATCTTATTAAAATTACCATAAGAGTTATTGTAGAAATTTCCATAATTATTAGAGGAATTATTAGGGAACGGTCTAGCATTAAAGTTTCCTCTATAAGCATTGTTTCCAAAACTATTCCTACCAACAAAATTCACATCCATAGATTCATTATTATTCTCAATCAAAGTAGACAAAGGCATATCATTGGGATCAAAAGGAGTATTTTTAGTAGCAAATAATTTCATAAGTTCATCCATCTTTCCACTCAAAACATTGATTTCTTCTATAGCATGCACTTTTTTACTAGAAGATCTTTCGGTGTGCCATTGAGAATAATTAGCCATAATATTGTCAAGAAGTTTTGTAGCATCTCCTAACGTGATTTCCATAAACGTGCCTCCCACTGCCGAATCTAAGAGATTTCTAGAAGCAAAGTTCAAACCGGCATAAAATTTTTGTATGATCATCCATAAATTCAAACCATGAGTAGGGCAATTGCGAAGCATCAATTTCATTCTTTCCCAAGATTGGGCAACATGCTCATGATCAAGTTGTTTGAAATTCATAATATCGTTCCTAAGAGTGATAATCTTAGTAGGAGGAAAATACTTAGAGATCAAAGCATCTTTGCACTTGTTCCAAGAATCAATACTATTTTTAGGCAAAGATGAAAACCAAACTTTAGCACGATCTCTAAGTGAAAACGGAAATAACTTCAATTTGACAATATTGTTATCCGTATCTTTCTTATTTTGCATATCACACAAATCAACAAAGTTGTTTAGATGAGTAGCGGCATCTTCACTAGGAAGGCCGGCGAATTGATTTTTCATAACAAGATTCAGCAAAGTAGTATTGATTTCACAAGACTCAACATCATTAAGAGGAGCAATCGGAGTACTAAGGAAATCATTATTATTGGTATTCGAGAAATCACAAAATTTGGTATTATCTTGCGCCATGTCAACAAGTAATCTAACACACAAGCTAACAGAAAAAAGGCAAGCGAAAAAGAGAGAGAGAAGATTGGGAAAGAGAGGGTGAATAAAACGGCAAGGGTGAAGTGGGGGAGAGGAAAACGAGAGGCAAATGGCAAATAATGTAAATGCGAGGGAGATGGGTTTGTGATGGGTACTTGGTATGTCTCGACTTGAGCGAAGACCTCCCCGGCAATGGCGACAGAAATCCTTCTTGCTACGTCTTGAGCTTGCGTTAGTTTTCCTTGAAGAGGAAAGGTGATGCAGCAATAGTAGTGTAAGTATTTCCCTCGGTTTTGAGAACCAAGGTATCAATCCAGTAGGAGGCCTCAAAAGTCCCACGCACCTACACAAACAAACAAAGAACTCGCAACCAATGCAATAAAGGGTTATCAATCCCTTCATGGCCACTTGCGAAAGTGAGATCTGATAGAGATAGTATGATAAGATAAATATATTTTTGGTATTTTATAATATAGATGCAAAAAGTAAAGATGCAAATAAAAGTAGATTGGAAGCAAATATGATAAGAGATAGACCCGGGGGCCATAGGTTTCACTAGTGGCTTCTCTCAAGATAGCATAAGTATTACGGTAGGTGAACAAATTATTGTCGAGCAATTGATAGAAAAGCTTAATAATTATGAGATTATCTAGGCATGATCATGTATATAGGCATCACGTCCGTGTGATGTAGACCGACTCGCCTACATCTACTACTATTACTCCACACATCGATCGACTCCCTCGCATCTAGAGTATTAAGTTCATAAAGAACAGAGTAACGCATTAAGCAAGATGACATGATGTAGAGGGATAAACTCAAGCAATATGATATAAACCCCATCTTTTATCCTCGATGGCAACAATACAATACGTGCCTTGCTGCCCCTGCTTTCACTGGGAAAAGACACCGCAAGATTGAACCCAAAGCTAAGCACTTCTCCCATGGCAAGAAAGATCAATCTAGTAGGCCAAACCAAACTGATAATTCGAAGAGACTTGCAAAGATAACTCAACCATACATAAAAGAATTCAGAGAAGATTCAAATATTATTCATAGATAAACTTGATCATAAACCCACAATTCATCGGATCTCGACAAACACACCGCAAAAAGAGTTTACATCGAATAGATCTCCACAAGAGAGGGGGAGAACATTGTATTGAGATCCAAAAAGAGAGAAGAAGTCATCGAGCTAACAACTATGGACCCGTAGGTCTGTGGTAAAATACTCACAACTCATCGGAGGGGCAAGGATGTTGATGTAGAAGCCCTCGGTGGTCGATTCCCCCTTCGGCAGAGTGCCGGCGAAGGCTCCAAGTTGAGATCTCGTGGATACAGAAGGTTACAGTGGTGGAAATTGTGTTTCATTGGCTCCCTGGATGTTTTCGGGGTACGTAGGCTTATATAGGAGGAAGAAGTACGTCGGTGGACGCCCGAGGGGCCCACAAGACACGAGGGTGCGCCCTATAGGGGGGGACCTCCTATCTCGTGGAGGCCTCAGCTGCTTCTTCACTTGAACTCCAAGTCCTCTGGATCACGTTCGTTGCAAAAATCACACTTCCGAAGGTTTCATTCTGTTTGGACTCCGTTCGATATTCCTTTTCTTCGAAATACTGAAATAGGCAGAAAAACAGCAATACGGGCTGGGCCTCCGGTTAGTAGGTTAGTCCCAAAAATGATATAAATGTGTAAAATAAAGCCCATAAACATCCAAAAGGGGTAATATAATAGCATGGAACAAACAAAAATTATAGATACGTTGGAGATGTATCACATTCTATGCTGTCCCTTTACCGATCTGCCGCTCTCATTCTGGGGTTATGCATTAGAGACAGCTGCATTCACTTTAAATAGAGCACCATCTAAGTACGTGGAGACGAAATCGTATGAACTGCGGTTTGGCAAGAAACCTAAGCTGTCGTTTCTTAAGGTTTGTGGCTGCGATGCTTATGTCAAAAGGCTTCAGTCAGAAAAGCTCGAACCGACAGAGGACAAATGCGTCTTCATAGGATACCCAAAGGAGAAGATTGGGTATACCTTCTATCTCAGATCCGAGGGAAAAGTGTTTGTCGCTAAGAACGGGTCCTTTCTCGCGAAAGAGTTTCTCTCGAATGAATTGAGTGGGAGGAAGATAGAACTTGATGAGGTTGTTGAACCTCTACTTCAACCAGAGAATAGCACAACACAGAAAGATGTTTCTATGGCCCCTACGTCAGTTGAAGAAGTAGCTAATGATAGTTATCATGAAGTTTCAAATCAAGTTACTATCGAACCTCATAGGTCGACTAGGGTGCGTAGTACTCCTGAGTGGTACGGTAACCCTTTCTTTGAGGTCATGTTGTTGGACAATGATGAACCTACGAGCTATAGAGAAGCGATGGTGGGACCGGATTCCGAGAAATGGTTAAGAGGCCATGAAATTCGAGATGGGATCCATGTATGAAAACAAAGTATGGACTTTGGAATTATTACCTGAAGTGCAAAAGGCCATTCAGAATAAATGGATCTTCAAGAAGAAAACGGACGCGGATGATAATCTCACTGTCGATAGAGAACGACTTGGGGCAAAGGGGTTTTCACAAGTTCAAGGGGTTGACTACGATGATACTTTCTCACCCATAGCGATGCTTAAGTCCGTCAGAATCATGTCGGCAATTGCTGCATTTTTCGATTATGAAATCTGGCAGATGGATGTCAAAACAATGTTCCTTAACGGTTTCCTTAAGGAAGAGTTGTATATGATGCAACCAGAAGGTTTTGTCGATCTAGAGAATGCTGACAAAGTGTGCAAGCTCCAGCGATCCATTTATGGACTGACGCAAGCATCTCGGAGTTGGAATCTTTGCTTTGATGAGGTGATCAAAGCGTTTGGGTTTATACAAGTTTATGGAGAAGCTTGTATTTACAAGAAAGTGAGTGGGATCTCTATAGCATTTCTAATATTATATGTGGATTGCTGATTGGAAACAATATAGAACTTTTGGAAAGCATGAGGAATATTTGAACAAGAGCTTTTCAATGAAGGACCTAGGAGAAGCTGCTTTCATATTAGGCATCAAGATCTATAGAGAGAGATCGAGACGCTTAATAGGACTTTCACAAAGCACATATATACCTTGATAAGTTTTTGAAGAAGTTCAAAATGGATTAGTCAAAGAAGGGGTTCTTGCATGTTTTGCAAGGTGTGAAGTTGAGTAAGACTCAATGCCCAGCGAATACAGAGGATAGAGAAAAGATGAGTGTTAACCCCTATGCTTCTGCCATAGGCTCTATCATGTATGCGATGATGTGCATGAGACCAGATGTCAGCCTTGCCATAAGTATGGCCGAAAGGTTTCAAAGTGATCCAGGAGTGGAACACTGGACAACGGCCAAGAATATCCTTAAGTACCTGAAAGGACTAAGGAAACGTTTCTCATTTATCGAGGTGATCAAGAGCTCGTCGTAAAGGGTTATGTCGATGCAAGCTTTGACACTGATCCAGAAGACTCTAAGTCTAAAACCGGATAGGTATATATTCTAAATGGGGGCGCGGTAGGCTACAGTTCCAAGCGAAGCATGGTAGTTGATTCTACATGTGAAGCGGAGTACATAGCTGCCTCGGAGGCAGCGAAGGAAGGTGTCTGGATGAAGGAGTTCATGCCAGATCTTGGAGTTGTGCCCAGTGCACTGGACAAAATGACTCTATTCTGTGACAACAATAGTGCCATTGCTCTAGCCAAGGAACCAAGATTTCATAAGAGGACCAGACACATAAAGTGACACTTCAATTCCATCCGCGATGCGATCAAGGAGGAGGACATACACATTTGCAAAGTACATATGGATCTGAATGTTGTAGATCCATTGACTAAACCTCTTCCACGAGAAAAACATGATCAACACCAGAACTCTATGGGTGTTAGATTCATTACCATGTAATACTAGATTATGAACTCTAGTGCAAGTGGGAGACTGATGCAAAATGCCCTAGAGTCAATAATAAAGTGGTTATTATTATATTTCCTTGTTCATGATAATCGTTTATTACCCATGCTATAATTTTATTGACTGACAACTCAAATACATGTGTGGAGACATAGACAAGAACATGTCCCTAGTGAGCCTCTACCAGACTATCTCGTTGATCAAAGATGGCTATGGTTTCCTAGCCATAGACATGAGCTGTCATTTGATAACGGGATCACATCATTAGGAGAATGATGTGATGAACAAGACCCAAACTATGAATGTAGCATATGATCGTATCAAGTTTATTGCTATCGTTTTCTATATGTCAAGTATCTATTCCTATGACCATGAGATCATGCAACTCACTGACACCGAAGGAGTACCTTGTGTGTATCAAACATCACAGCGTAACTGGGTGACTATAATGATGCTCTACAGGTATCTCCGAGGGTGTCTATTGAGTTGGCATGGATCAAGAGTGGGATTTGTCACTCCGTATAACGGAGAGGTATCTCTGGGCCCACTCGGTAATAGAACATCACAATGAGCTTGCGAGCAATGTGAGATTTAGACACGGGATCTTGTATTACGGAATGATTAATGAGACTTGCCGGCAATGAGATTGAACTAGGCATGGAGATACCAACAATCGAATCTAGACCAAGTAACATACTGATGGACAAAGGGAACTGCATACAGGATTAGCTGAATCCTTGACATCAAGGTTCGACCGATGAATATCTTTGTAGAATATGTAGGAACCAATATGGACATCCAGGTCCCGCTATTGGTTATTGACCGTAGAGGTGTCTCGGTCATGTCTGCATAGTTGTCGAACCTGCAAGGTCAACACACTTAATGTTTGGTGACGATATAAGTATAGTTGAGTTATTGTGTTGGTGACCGAAGGTTGTTCGGAGTCCCGGATGAGATTCCGGACATGACGAGGAACTCTGGAATGGTCTGGAGGTGAAGATTGATATATAGGATGAAGGGTATCAGAATCCAGAAGTGTTTCGGGGGTACCGGGTTATCGCCGGAAGACCAAAAGGGGTTTCGGGAGGGAGGGGCAAGTGTTGGGGGGCCTCATGGGCCAAGGGAAGGGAGCACACCATCACACAAGGTGTTGGGCGCCCCCCCTCACCCCATCCCACGCCACCAGGAAGGGTGGTGCGCCCCCCTAGGGCAGCCCCCCCTGCTTGGGGGGGCACCCAAACCCTGGGGTGCCCCATCTATGGCCGCCACCCCTCGGGGAAACTCTAGCCCCCTCCTCCCTTCTCCCTATATATAGAGGTGGAGAGGGAGGGCAGCCGCACCCTTCATTGCCACGACGCTGCCCTTCCTCTCCCTCGTAGTCTCTCTCTCTCTCCCTCTCTCTCTCAGATTGCTTGGCGAAGCCCGGCTGAGATTGCTCCACCACCACCGCCACCACACCGTCGTGCTGCTGGGAACTCGAGCTACTACTTCACCAACGCTCGCTGGATCGAGGAGGTGAAGGCGTCATCAAGTCGTACGTGTGTTGAATGCGGAGGTGTCGTCCGTTCGGCAGTTGATCGGGAGTTCGTGGACGGATCTTGATTGGATCACAAAGACATTTGACTGCATCAACCATGTTTCTTAATGCTTCCGCTTAGCGATCTACAAGGGTATGTAGATGCACTCTCTCCTCTCGTAGATTTTCATCTCCTAGATCGATCTTGGTGAGCTCAGGAAATTTTTTGTTTCCCATGCAACGTTCCCCAACAGCCGGGCTAGGCCCGCGCGGCGGATAGCGGCAACAGGGCCTCCTCTTTGCCTGGCGTTGGGTCTCGCGGTGGGTGTCGGTGTCAAAACTGGCGGATCTCGGGTAGGGGGTCCTGAACTGTGCGTCTAAGGATAATGGTAACAGGAGGCGGGGGACACAATGTTTATCCAGGTTCGGGGCCTCTCTATGGAGGTAATACCCTACTTCCTGCTTGATTGATCTTGATGATATGAGTATTACAAGAGTTGATCTACCACGAGATCATAGAGGCTAAACCCTAGAAGCTAGCCTATGATTATGATTGTTGTTGTCCTACGGACTAAACCCTCCAGTTTACATAGACACCGGAGGGGGCTAGGCTTACACATAGTCGGTTACAGAGAAGGAAATCTACATATCCGAACTACCAAGCTTGCCTTCCACGCAAAGGAGAGTCCCACCCGGACACGGGACGAAGTCTTCAATCTTGTATCTTTATAGTCTAACTGTCCGGCACAAGTACATAGTCCGGCTGTCCGAGGACCCACTAATCCAAGACTCCCTCAGTAGCCCCTGAACCAGGCTTCAATGACGATGAGTCCAGCGCGCAAATTTTCTTTGGCATTGCAAGGCGGGTTCCTTCTCTGAATACTCCAAGGTAGATTTTGAACACATGAATCGTGTCCGGCTCTGCAAAACAAATTCCACGTACCATCGTAGAGAGCAATGTTGGGGAACGTAGTAATTTCAAAAAATTTCCTACGCACACGCAAGATAATGGTGATGTATAGCAACGAGAGGGGAGAGTGTTGTCCACGTACCCTCGTAGACCGAAAGCGGAAGCGTTAGCACAACGCAGTTGATGTAGTCGTACGTCTTCACGATCTGACCGATCAAGTACCGAATGTACGGCACCTCCGAGTTCAGCACACGTTCAGCTCGATGACGTCCCACGAACTCCGATCCAGCAGAGCTTTGCGTGTGAGTTCACAAGACGACAAAGATGATGACGGTGTTGATGATGCTACCGACGCAGGGCTTCGCCTAAGCACCGCTACGATATTACTGAGGTGGAATATGGTGGAGGGGGCATCACACACGGCTAAGAGATCAAGAGATCAATTGTTGTGTCTAGAGGTGCCCCCCTGCCCTGGTATATAAAGGAGCAAGGGGGAGGTGGCCGGCCTAGGAGGAGGGCGCGCCAAGGGGGGAGTCCTACTCCCACCGGGAGTAGGACTCCTCCTTTCCTTGTAGGAGTAGGAGAAGGGAAGGAAAAAGGAGAAGAATGGAAGGGGGCGCCCCCTCCCTAGTCCAATTCGGACCAGTCCATGGGGAGGGGTGCGGCCACCCTTTGAGGCCTTTCTCTCCTTTCCCGTATGGCCCATTAAGGCCCAATACAAATTCTCAGAACTCTTCTAGATTCAAAAATACCCGAATCACTCGGAACCTTTCCGATGTCTGAATATAGTCGTCCAATATATCGATCTTTACATCTCAACCATTTCGAGACTCCTCGTCATATCCCCGACCTGATCCGGGACTCCGAACTACCTTCGGTACATCAAAACACATAACTCATAATATAAATCGTCACCGAATGTCGGGGGTTGGATGCGACATATGCCAACGGGTGGCTTATCATGGTGGGGGCGAGTAGAACGTCGCCGGTGCCTGGAAACGGGATGAGGCGCAGACATGCACGCTGGGAATCTTACCCAGCTTCGGGCTCTCCGAGGAGATAACACCCTCATCGTTGCTCAAGGGGGTCTCCGTGATGATCACTATGGTATGATAGTACAAAGGTGCTCCTCGAGTTGTTTGAGAGGCAGGAGGAGCAAGGCTAGCTCTTTCCCTCTTGCTATGTGTCTAAAACCTATCTAGGGCCGAACCTTTGCATGGGTGCCTGGGGGGTTTATAGGCCTACCCCGGGGTACAACGGTAATCTGATCGGGCGTGGCCCCCACCGCCGGTCTCTCTCTTGCAGTTGTCCTCCTCGCTGCCTTCCGGGGCCCACCGATCGGCGGGCCTCATGGACAGCAGTAACACTATGCAGCGCTCTCAATGACGCTGGCTTGGTCATGGGGTCGTGGGAACAAAGTGCCGCCCATCAAGCGGTCACCGCCGCCACTCCCCGTCCAATCTGGTTTATGGCTCGTGGGGCCTCGGCCGGAGGCGGCCGACTGGGAGGCCGGCTCGCAGGCCGCTCTTCGAGCTCTCCGCCATCTTCTTCTCTCATCGACAGGGGCCCGCGATCTTTTTGGCCAGACGCCGCCGCCAGGCACAAAGGTTTTGCGACTGTGGGTCGAGGTCGGGAGGCATGGCAATAGTGTCGCGCCACCGAGATCTCCGGCGACGCAGCTCATCAGAGCCATGCCTTCCTCCCGTGGGTCAAGAGGGGACGGCCACGCCGGGCAAGACTCGCATCGGTCTTCGTGAGGTCGCAGGCCGACTCTCGAGTCGGCCTTTAAAGGTCGCGAGCCCGGAGTTGGCATGTTTCGAGTTGCCATCTATGACTCGCTTCAAGGTCGCCACCGACTCGCCTTTCAAGGTCGCTCGCGACTCGCCTTCAAGATCGCCACCGACTCACCGAGGGCGCGGCCTGCCCGATGTCTTGAAGATCTTGGGTCCCGGTCAACCTACCTGCGGCCCATTACTCCGACAAGAGTCCCGGCGGGCGGCGCAGGGCGCCGCCTTTGTGGGCTTCGCAGTTTAATCCTACGGTGCCGACCGAGACCCGCCGTCGTGTTTTGGGCCGCCCCACCAGAGTCGGCCCGGCTCGCGAGGGCCGCCGCCGAAGTCGGGCGGGAAGCGGGCGGCGACGTTACGCCTCGCCATTTATGAGACGGTCCTGCGCGCGTGGCGCCACGCGGAGGCGATGGTCTGCTCGCCCACGCTGCGGACGGACGGGCCGCCAGTGGGCTCGCCATTACCGCGCCTCGGCTCGAGCGATCCGCCGCGCCGAGGGCGGTTATATCTCACGCCGTTATCGCGCGCAGAATTTCGTGTAAATTAATCGTGAGGCGCCGGGCCGCTGGCGCAGATTAATCCCCACGCCGCCTCGCTTTAGCCCGCTGGGCTATAATAGGCAGAGGGGAGCGGCGCACAGCCGCACACTTCTCC
Source organism: Aegilops speltoides (assembly GCA_021437245.1). Lineage (NCBI taxonomy): Eukaryota > Viridiplantae > Streptophyta > Magnoliopsida > Poales > Poaceae > Aegilops > Aegilops speltoides. The sequence goes on along the minus strand of CM038142.1, from coordinate 485,025,012 downwards.
CGCCCTCTTGCCCTCTTCTTCCTTCGCCCCGCCTGCTTTTTCCTCGCGGCGAGCATAGGTGCTCCTCTCGCCGGGCGATGAGCTCTTCCGTCGTGTTTCCCCGCCGCCCGGCGGCAGGGACGGTTTCGGACGTGGGGCGGAGGACATCGAGTTCCTCCACCACACCCGCCGCCTCCCGAAAAGCGGACTTAGTGCAGGCCCGCCCGCCAGGGCGGAGAGATCCGCCAAGGCCGCGCGGAGGGCGAAGCGGGTCATCTTCCGCCGCACCTCATGCGCTGGTTGGGGCCTCGCGAGCGGTTCTTCCGCCTTCCTCGAAGTTTCATAGCCTGCAGCCGCACCATCTCACCCCCAACGCGGTGGTGCTTTCTCCGCCGCCACCTTGTGCAAAGGCTATATCGGTGTTCTCCCACCCCGAGCTATGGGGAGTTCTTCCTCGGCTCGCACCCAAGCCGCCGCACGCCGCAGCAGCGGCACCTACATCGCGGCGGGCGACGACGGCCGACAACCCTTTTCCGCCCATCCCGCCGGTGAAATCGGTGAAGATGTGGCGAAGACGATTTCTACGTGAAGAATGTCTCCACCGACGGCGATCGGGTCAATCTGCCGCCTTCGACCGAGCCGCCGACAGCGGGCCGCCAGCTTGGTCCCATCGGTCAAGTCGCTTTGGACCTTCGAGTCAGCGCTGGCGCGCCCGAGTCATGACGCAGCCGGAGGGGCTCGCCGCCCGCTCTCCGCCGCCTTCGGGCACGCCGGGTTCTTCCGCTCAAGGCCGCCTCACCTCATCTGCCGATGAGCGGCCGCACGATCCAAGCCGGTTGCCAGCACCAAGGACATGCTGCGGAGAAGTGGCGAACTTGGTGAACCACATCGCCCATCGCGGGTTCACGGAGGAGTGGCGCTCGGCAAGGAGCCGATTGCGCGACAACCCTCCAAAGGGTAAGTTGCTTCCGTCAGATTTCGATCTCGCTGGGCCCCGACTTCAAGCTCTGATCTTTGTTGGAATTTTTGAGCAGAACCCTCTCACGGCGCCCGCTGCCGGCGCCACGAGAGAGCCGCGTGACTACGTCCCCGACCGTGAGGTCAGCGACATCGACGACCCCGACTTGGGGGCCGCGGCGCTGGAAGCCGACGCCGAAGGCGGCGGAGAGGAGGAAGACGGCGGCCTCAGACCGTCGGCGACCTTCGCCGACTGTCCCGAGGGCGACATCGACGCGGAAGTCGCCCCGCGCCGCCAGCCGAGAGCCGGCTCCTCCAGCCAAACCGGCTCGAAGAGGCGTCACGCCGGGCCGAGTGTGCCCGGCGGCAAGTCGAAGAAGTTCAAGGGAGCCGCCGCCACGACCAAACGGGAGGAGGCGGCCGCGAAGGCCAACCGCTTCCGAAGGGAAGTGAGATGGCCGCCGCTAGTTTCTTCGTGAGTCTCTTACTCCTTCGTTTCTTTTCTGGATCTCGCTTGAGTCTTTCTGACCTCCCTCCGATCTTTCCCCAGCGCTCCCCTCTCCCTTGAGAGAGCCGCCGCCCCTCCATCATGGGGTCGGTGGAGACGCCCGCCAACACACGGCGGATTGACCCGCCGCCGACCGGAGGCGACAGACGGAACGCGCGAGAGAAACGCGGAGGAAGAGGCCGCCGCCCGAGAAGGATGAGGCCGAGAAGGCGCCGCCAACGCCCAGCCGCACTGGAGGAGGCCGTGGCGCGCCGCGCGAAGCGAGATGTCGAGGAGGGCGTTGTCGCCGAGCGGGCGATGCTCGCCCCCCGCTGTCGCCAAGACCGCCGCCCGAAGTTCACGGGCAGACCGGGAGGTCGGCACCGCAAACCCTCTCGCAGAGGAGGGCGGCGACGCCTCGGCTCGAGATATTAAGCGCCGCCCGCCACCTCCGCCGCCAAGGCTTCGAGGCCGCATGGCAAGCAGCCGGTGGACTCGCAGTTCCGCCGATCGCAGACGATGCCGACAAGCAGCTGCTTTCCCAGTCGCCGTGCCAACACGCCGCCGGATCGAGAGGACGAGCTCAGCGCCGCGAGCTCGGGAGACTGACTCCGCCAGCATGGCGAACCTGGACGCTGAGGCCTCAAGTGCCGCGCCCACCGGCTGGCTGCGCGAAGGCGGCACCGCCCGCTGAACCAGCCCTTCGACGCTCACCAAGTTGCGCAAAGAGGGTGACGCCCAACTTTACACCAAGGCGATTCGCCCGCGACCTCCGTCCGGTATGTTTCTGCTTTCCTTTTTAGTTTCTTGTCTTTTTCGGGGCGCCAGCGCACTCCATCGGGTGTAGTCCCCGAAGTTCGAGTCGGCTGCTGAGCAGCGGCTCGAACTCCTTCTAGCGAGCTCAAGACCGACTTTACTTTGCCGGCCTTGCAGGAGTACCACAACCTCCGCCATCGCCTTCAACCGCAATGTTGAGGAGCCGAGGAAGCGATCACGATCCGGCGGAAAGTCGAGGTGAGCCAATTCTTCCTTCTTCGGGGCGCGCTGGCGCACCGCTGGTTGTAGTCCTCGAGATTCGGCCGATCGCCGAGCAGTCGGGCCGGATCTCCCCGGCGACCTTCCTTCTTTCTTCTCCGCGGGGCGCGCTGGCGCGCCCGCGGGCTGTAGTCCCCGAGATTCGGGCCGACTGCTGAGCAGTCGGGCCGGATCTCCCCGGCGACCTTCCTTGTTGACGATGCTTTGTCTTTCTTCGAAGCCAGCGCCAATGCCGCCTCTTCAGAGCAGCCGGGCGAGGCCGATACCGCCTGGCCGTGACTAAGGAGGAGGAGGCGCGATAAGCTCGTCCGAGAGCGCGACCGGCCGGGCGATGCAGCTGGCCGAGCGTATGAGCTGCTTCGAAGGCGCAGGAGGACGCCAAGTCGCGGAGGATGCCTCCTAGCTGAATTCGAGATGGAGCGGTCCGCCTGGACCGACCGGGAGGCGATGCTGACCTCCGGCTATCACGAGCTCGAGGACATCGTCGACGGTAACTCTTGGTTTCTCTTCTTTGGTCCTCCGACTCTGTGTCGAACTGTTTTCTGGTTTTTCTGACTGTCTCCTTTTCTTGTCTTTGGCAGACTTCTTTCCCGGTCACTCGCAGGTCGTCCCTCTAGCCATCGAGGTGGCTCGGGAGGAGCGGAGAGCAAAAGGCGAAGTGATTGCCGCCAACGCCTCAACCATCGGCGAGCAGCTCTTGAGCGCCGGGCTCGCTTCGCCCCGCTTCATCGTCTCGCTGCACCGCTTTCAACGCGCCGGCGCCTAAGTCGCTGCCGCTACCAGGCCGGAGGTGCCGCCTCTTCGCACCGCCACGGACGGCCGATCGGGCCGGAGGTCGCCATCGGTCGCCGAGGCTTGAGGGCTCGGCCCGCGGCCGAGCACGCCGGCCTTGGAGTTCGCTCAAGGGGTGGTACTGGCTGGACTCGACCGCCAGCCGCTGCTCCGGCCGAGGCCCAGCCGAGCCGAGGCATGAAGGCTCCTTTGTCGAGCCAAGGCGGCTATCGCCGAGTACACGGACACCAGTGTCTTTGTGCTCGAGCGGACCGACGGAGGCGAGGAGGTTCCGCCGGAGTGGTTCGATGCACCCGAGTACGAGGAGGACTCATGGAGGTGATCGGCTCCAAAGACGAAGAGGAGGGCGAGTCAAGGACTAAGGCGAGGAGGAGGCACCTGAAAACGGCAGCGGCGGCTCAGCACTGATCGTGCCTCCAAGAACGAGCCTCGAAGGACAAGGCGATCACACCGAGGCGCACTGCCGAGACCGCCCAGCCGACCGCCCTGACGTCCGACACGCCACCTCCGCCCTCCGGCCCGAGGCCGCCCCTAGAGTGCTTCTTGGCTCTACTGTCTCTGCTTGTTCCTTGAAAAACTTGTCGGCCAACAATTCCACCTGGGGTGTATTCGCCAAGGGCCTTATGTAAATATTTATCAAATTTCCGCCTTCCTTGCTTCGTTCTTAGACTTTTTTTCCTTTGCCGCCTTCCTTCGGTTGCCGCTTTGCCGATCGGGCAGCCGCTCATGGATCGCCACGGGTCAAGTGCTCACCTACTTTAGGGAGGCAAGTACTTAGGCGCTTAGAATATCCTAGCAAGTTTGGCTGAGATCGACAGCCGACTCTCGAGAGTCGGCCGCCCTGATAAAGTTGAGACTATGAGCCGATCGTCATGAAGTCGGCTCAAGAGGGGAAGCTGGGAGCCAGCTTGGGCTATGCGTAGCTCTTAAGTCCTTAGCCGTTTTTCATGTGTGCGCCGCTTTTCCGCCCCGCCACCGATAGTCGCTCATGAAGCTGCGGCTTTTAGCAGAGACGGCTTTGAGCGCAAAGACATTACTTGTCCGACCTCGTGGAGCATTTCATAGCACAACATGGTGAAGTCCCCGGCCGACTAGTCGGTCCCGTGTGCATAAAGATGATGAAAAGGAGAAAGCATTTTGAAGCGTGATCCATATCATACAGATAATCAAAAGGCAGTCCCTCGAGCTCGTTCCGGGGCCTAAGGTCTTTAGTACTTAATACAAAAAAGGGTAGCGTATACATATCAAGATCACCTGTAAAATCTTCAAGAAGATTTATGCCCACGGCGCCTGCTTTTGCCGGAGTCGCCCTCTTGCGTGCTCGAGGCTTCGAAGGCCGATCAAATAGTAGGCGCTGCCCTAGCACCTTGTCGATGATGAAGGGAACTTCCTAAGGCGCCGACAACTTAGGCTGGCCGGCTGTTTCTCGAATCAGCCGAGCACAAGGTCGCCTCTTGAATGATCTTGGCTTGACCTTGCGGTTGTAGTATCGGCGCAGACTCGCTGGTAGATGCCGACCGATCGAGTGCCAACAATGGCCCTCTTCCAGCAGACGACACCATCTTGGCGGCTTCTTCAGCCTCCTCTTCGGTGTACATGGAGACTCGCGAGAGTCGAATTGTATATCCGCTGGGATGACGGCTTCGCACCAGAGACGAGGAAGAACGGCGTGAAGCGGTTGACCTGTTCGGGTTGTGCGCAGACTCAGAGGACGGCAGCAGCTCTTCCACCCAACAGCCGCCGAAAGCGCCGAGTGGTTCGACCAATCAAGGCTTGATGTCGACAGATGAGGCCGCTGGCTCATTCCACGGCCGCTTGATGCGGATGGGCAACGGACGCTAGGTCCAGCCGGATGCCTCGCGTCGCGTAAACGAGCCAAGGCGCCTTTGGCGGTTGGTGCCGTTATCCGTGATGATGTTGTGCAAGATGCCGCATCAAGACCGTGATGTCGGCAATGAAGGTCACCGCGTGGGCCCGCTTAATTTCTTGATGGGCTTTGCTTCTACCCACTTGGTGAACTTGTCCATCGCGACAAGCAAATGAGTTAGGCCGCCGGGCCATCTTGAAAGGTCCCACCATGTCCAGCCCCAAACCGCGAAGGGCCAGCGATGGGGATTGTCTTCGCCACAGAAGTCGGTCAAGGGGCTTGGAGCGAACACCGCACCCTTGCACTTCTTGACTAGTTCTTTAGCTTCTTCCAGGCAGTCGGCCAAAAGAAACCGTGCCGAAGGTTTTGGCCACGAGCGCCTTGAAGCCGCATGGTGGCCGTGACTCGCCTCGATGGATGTCTCGAGGATCGCTGGCCTTGTTTCGATTCTACGCAGCCGGTGGACACCAAAGAACGCCGCTACCGACTAACTCTCTCGCTGACTATGGTGTAGGCTGCCGCCGGCGTTGTACTTGCCGAGCCGTAGTCTCGCCCGTGGTAACTCCTTGTTTACTAGGAACTTGAGGATGGGCTGCGCCCATGACGGTGCCGCTATCTTCAATCGCCACCACAGCCGATTTCTGGACAAGGGCGGCTGGGCTGGGAGGCGGCGGTTGGATTCGCCGCCACGTGCCGGATCGAGGGAATCTGGGCCGACGGGCAGCTCCCGCCGACCGACGAGTCCCCGGCCGAGCTCAAGTCCCCGGCCGATCGGGCGCAGCTTCGGCCGACCGGCGCAGCCCCTCGCCGATCGGCGCAGCCCCGGCCGACCGGGCGCAGTCCCCGCCGATCGTGGCTTTTGAGGTCGCTTGTCGGGTCTTGGAGTCGGATCCGATTATTTCGCGGAGCCGCACGAAGATGGAGTCGGATTCTCGTGAAGGCTTGATAGACGGCTCGAGGAGGCAATCAAGGGCTTACACCGTAAGGTATCGTCTGGCGAGTGGAGCCGACTCGCGCCAAGGCGCTCGCTGATCGTTGTCGTTTCTTGGTACATGGAGGAATTCGATCCTTCAAAATATCCGCTGAGTTGCTGCACCAAGAAGCGGTAGCTCGCCATGTTTGCGCTTTTGGCATCCCGCGCGGATGATTGCCGAACCACCAAGTCGGAGTCGCCATAGCACAGATCCGCGAATGCCGAGCTTTTGGCAAGCCGAGCCCGTGGATGAGCGCTTCATATTCGGGCGACGTTGTTGGAGGCGGCGAAGTGGATTTGCAGCACGATTTGAGCTTGTCGCCTTTGGGGAGGTGAGGACGACGCCGCTCCAAGGCCGAGCGCATCTTGGAGCCGCCGAAATGCAATCGCCAATGAGTAGAGTCGGGCGCAATGGCAAGCATCGAGTCTCGCCCACGACGAGGAAGTCGGCTAGCGCCATGATTTGATGGCGTAAAAGCGAGGTTGGTAGTAGATGGTGTAAGGGGCTAGATCGATAGCCCACTTGGCCACTCGGCCGGAGGCATCTCGACTTCGATGATCTCGGCGAGCGGAGCGGTGTGCACTACAAGTGATTGGATGCTCTTGAAAGTAGGGCTTCAGCTTTTTGGCGGCAAAATGCACGCCAGAAAGCACATCTTCCGTAGTGAGGGTAGTTCTCGCTTGGAGGTCGACAGACTCGCCTGTAATACATCTGGTCTTCGACCGAAGCGCCTTTGCCTTCCTCCTTGCGCCAACTACAATAATCGGTTGACTACCCTACCGGTAGCGGCGACGCACAAGAGCATGGGCTCTTTGGGAGTCGGAACCGCCAACACAGGGGAGTCGCCAAGATCTTCTTCGCTTGGAGAAATGCCTCATCCGCCTTTGTGGTTCCACTCAAAAAGGTGGTCTTCTTCATCAATTGATACAATGGCGTAGCTTTCGCCCACCGATCGATGAATCGGCTGATTGAAGCCAAGCACCGGTGAACTTCGCGACATCCAACAATCGGCTGGGTACCTCCATTCTCTCGATGGCCTTGATCTTCACAGGTTGCACTCTATGCCGCGCTCGAGACCGAGAAAACCGAGGAGCTGGCCGGCTGGGACTCCGAACACGCACTTCTCGGGATTGAGCTTGATCTAGAATCGGCGCAGATTCTCAAAGGTCTCCTTGAGGTCTTCTAGCAATGTCCCACGCTTCTCCATCTTTACCACCACATCATCTACATAAACGTGGGTGTTTCTGCCGAGCTGCTTGAGGAGGCACTTCTGCATGCAACGCTGAAAGGTGGCGCCGGCATTCCTCAAGCCGAACGTCATTGTCGCAGCGTATATTCCAAATGGCGTGATGAACGCGGTCTTCACCGTTCGCTGGATTCAGCTTGATCCGATGATATCCCGAGTATGCGCTCTAGGAAACTCAACAGCGTCGATCCGCTGTGGAGTCTATCACTTGATCGATCCTGGCGAGCAAACGGGTCCTTCGGCAGGCTTTGTTGAGGCTGGTGTAGTCGATGCACATTCGCCATCGCTATTCTTTTTCAATACTAGTACCGGTTTGCTAACCACTCCGGAAAAATACTTCCATGATGAATCCGCTGCCGTGAGCCGGCTATCTCTTCTCCGACGACTCTTCTCTTCTCTTCCGACAGCGGCGCAAGGGCTGCCTCGACGGGCTTCACATCCGCCCGACGTAGCTTGTGCTCGGCGAATTCTGTCGGCACACCCGCATGTCCTTAGGGGACCATGCAAAGATGTCCCGATTCTCACGGAGGAAATCGACGAGCTCGCTTTTCCTATTTGCCGTCAAGGCCAGAGCCTATGACAGCGCTTCTCGGTGCTCCGGTCCAAGGGTATCTTCTTGGTTTCTTTAGCCGGCTTGAATGATCCTTCGCCTCCGACTCCTTGGGGTCAGCGACATCTCCGCTGCTTCCCAGCCATCGCCACGACACGATCAAGGAGCCGCCGCCGCGATCACCAAAGACTCGCCAGCCGATCGCTTCGTCAAGACAAAGTGACGACTTCTTGTAGTCGCCGCAATGGTCGATCCCTTTGAACTTGGCATCATCATTTTGAGGTAGGCGAGGGGAACCGCCATGAATTTGGCCAAAGCCGCCGACCTAGCAAAGGCGTGGTACGGCTCTTCAAGTCCACCACTCGAACCAGATCGCTCTCGCAGAAGTGATCTTTGTCTCCGAAGAGGACGCCTATCGAATCTTGCCGATTGGTGAGCAGGAGAGGCCGGGTACAATTCCATGGAATACCGCGGCGGCTGCTCGAGCTGCCTTGGCCCGATTCCAAGCTTCTCCATGGTGTCCTTGTACAGATGTTTATGCTGCCGCCTCCGCCTATCGTGACCGCGAGAAACGGGCGGCCCGCCTATCAAGGGCTGTGGTCGCCCGAGAACCAAGGCGAAGAGCCCAACTCGCATCACCTCGGTGATCTCGCCCGACCCGGTGATAGGCTTCTGACCAATGCATGAACTCGAGCTTCGCCGCCATCGCTGACTTTTGTGCTGTTGGCGCCGCTGCGCCGATCATCACCAGACCGGTGAACACTACGATGCTCCGTGCTCTTCCGAACTCGTTTGATCGCGCCGACCGGCCGAGCCGCCGCGGAGGGCGGCGGCGCGCAGCAGCGGCGGAGGGGCGAGGCCGCCCCTTGGCGATCCCCGACGAGCCGCTGGCACTTTCGGTGGTGTGATTCGACGGTTTCGCACCGCTGTGGAACTTGCAAGGACCATCCAGAGTTCGCCATAGGAGAAAGCCGCAACAGCTTGACTTGCCGCTTTTCGCCGCTTGGTCGAGGCTGCCCTCCGTTGCTGATCTTCTATCGCGCGACCGCCGATCGTTGGAAGTCGGCCGGGGGCCTTGTGCTTGTTGTCGCTCTCTGCTGCCGCCGGTGGCGCCTCCGGCCGGAGTTCCGGGAGCCCGGGAGTCACCTTGCCACCGCTACCGACTTGCATCTCTGTCTTCATGGAAGAGTCGGCCGTGGCATACTTGTTCCGCTATGTCTAGCAGTTCGTCGAGGGTTTCGTGCTCGCCGCAAAGGAGCTTGTGCTTGAGGAGGGTGCCCTCTCGCATCCGGCCGTGAAGTACTGATGGCTCGCACTCGCACGCCTCACAAGAGTTTCAAGTTCGCCCGGTAGCGTGAGGTAGTCGCGTCGATTCTTCGTGGCCTTGCACGCACAAGGAGAGCTGGCGCGCTTGGGAGGTCGCTTGTACGCGGCCGGTGAAGGCGGATGAAGGCTTCGTGAAGTCGACCTAGCTGTTGATGCTGCGGGGCTTCAGTTGTTCAGCCACGCCCGGTCGTGCCTCGGAGCATGAGAGGAACATACTTACGGCGACTCGCTTGTTGCCGTTAGCGATGTTGACGGCCGTGGAGTAGTCTATCAGCCAATCCTCCGGCTTCACGGAGCCAAGATATTTGGGCGATCTCGGGAGCGTGAACCCTTTGGGGAAGGGCTCGCTCTCGGCGCGGGCCCAAGCAAGGCGGACCCAACTCATCTTCTTCTTCTAACGCCAGGGATATATGGAGTCGGTCGATCCGGTGGTGGGCATCATTCTCTCCGACTCCCTCTCGGCGGCCAAGGCGACCTCCGAGAGTCGGATGTTCAACAGGCGGTGGAGAAACTCGCCGCTCCCTCCGGGGTGGAGGAGGCAGATAATCATCTCGTAGCTCCACAGCTCTGGGGCGGCCGTCTTGATCGCGCTCGATGGTGATGTGCGTCCGGCTATGACTGACAGCCGGCTCCTTCTCTTTCCTCCCACGGACTACGCCGGTCGGCGTCCGGGAGGTCGCGCCTTGATCTCGGTGAGGGGGTAAGTCGTCATTCTGCTGCTGCTGCTGCTGCGGCGCGCTGCCGCCGCTTCTTCGCAAAGCAACCGATCGAGGAGCTGCTGAACTCGCCCGTTATTACACGGCGCTTCGCCGAGGTTTCTCAGCTTTCGTCGCCGCTAGGCGGCACGGATGTTCTCCGCAGGGTGGCGACACGGGCGCCGCCTCAACAGATCGGGCGATGGCTGCGCGCGCCTCGACCGCACCTAGACGGCTCGCCGGCCGGAGCCGGCGAGCCGCTTACAAGACGGTCCATCTCGCTGGTATGCTTCGGACAAGCGCCTCATGCTTGCTAATCTTCTTGGCGCCTTCAATGATCTGAAGGCGGTGTTCTTCCAAAGATCTCGCGTCCGCGCCCTTCAGGATGGGTGCGACAGGTCTCGCAGGACGCAGCAGCGGGTCTGGCATTTTCGCCGGAGTGCTCGCCGTGGCCGATGACGAGCACCTCCGTGACGGGCGCTTCCGCCGCTCTCCTCGCACGGAAGCGCTCGTCAGAGACCACCACGCTGGTGGGGAAGATATCGCGATACGGCGCCGAGTCGACCAGCATCGGGTCGGAGGAGCCTACTGACTCCAAGTCTACAGCGGGCTCGCTGGCGACTTGAAGTTGGTCAAGGAGGCCCGTGAGAAGGTTCTCGGGGCCACCCGTGCCTGCGCTCGGCGCAGGTTCGTCGGAGAGGCGCACCTCACCGATGAGTTCGGCGAGGCCACTCGCGGCGCAGGCGGCTTCGGCACCACGCAGCGTGTCGATGCAGACTCCATCTGGCGAGCCGGGCTGGCTGCGCTCGCCAGGAGGAAGAGGGTTCCCGCCCGCAGCAGATCTCCGGACGACGGTGCACCTCGCCTGCGGTGGGCGCCAAATGTCGGGGTTGATGCTACATATGCCAACGGGTGGCTTATCATGGTGGGGGCGTAGAACGCCGCCGGTGCTCGAAACGGATGAGGCGCAGACATGCACGCCGGGCGATCTTACCCAGCTTGGGCTCTCCGAGGAGATAACACCCCTCATCGCTGCTCATGGGTCTCCCTGATGATCACTATGGTATGATAGTACAAAGGTGCTCCTCGAGTTGTTTGAGAGGCAGGGAGGAGCAAGGCTAGCTCTTTCCCCTCTTGCTATGTGTCTAAAACCTATCTAGGGCCGAACCCTTTGCATGGGTGCCCCGGGGGGTTTATATAGGCCTACCCCCCGGGGGTACAACGGTAATCTGACTGGGCGTGGCCCCCAGCCGTCGGTCTCTCTTGCAGCTGTCCTCCCTGCCGTCTTCTGGGGCCCACCGACTGGCGGGCCTCAAGGATGCGTAACACCGTGCAGCGCTCGATGACGTGGGCTTGGTCATGGGGTCGGGAACAAAGGCCGCCCGTCTGTCAGCGGTTATCGCCGCCACTCCCGCCCAATCTGCTTATGGCTCGTGGATTTCGGCCGGAGGCGGCCGACTTGGGGAGGCCGGCTCCGTAGGGCCGCCTTCGAGCTCTCCGCCATCTTCTTCTCTCTCACCGACAGGGGCCCGCGATCTTTTGGGCCAGACGCGCCGCTGTCAGGCACAAAGGCTCATGACTGTGGTCGAGGTCGGGGAGGCATGGCAACAAAGCTGCCGCCTCACCGGAGATCTCTGGCGACGCAGCTCATCAGAGCTATGCCTTCCTCCCGTGGGTCAAGAGGGACAGCCACGCCGGGCAAGATTCGTGATCGGTTCGTGAGGTCGCGGGCCGACTCTCGAGTCGGCCCTTTAAAGGTCGCGAGCCCGGAGTTGGCATGTTTCAGAGTTGCCATCTAAGGACTCGCCAAGGTCGCCGGTGGGACTCGCCTTCTCAAGGTCGCTCATGGGACTCGCCTTCAAGGTCGCCACCGACTCACCGAGGGCGCTGCATGCCCCGATGTCTTGAAGATCTTGGGTCCCGGTCTACCTACCCGCGGCCCCTTTCTCCGAGTCACCGAACGTTAAGCGGCGGACCCTCTACGGGTTCGAGAACTATGTAGACATGACCGAGACACGCCTCCGTCAATAACCAATAGCGAACCTGGATGCTCATATCGCTCCCACATATTCTACGAAGATCTTTATCGGTCAAACCGCATAACAACATACGTTGTTCCTTTTGTCATCGGTATGTTACTTGCCCGAGATTCGATCATCGGTATCTCAATACCTAGTTCAATCTTGTTACCGGGAAGTCTCTTTACTCGTTATGTAATGCATCATCCCGCAACTAACTCATTATTCAAATTGCTTCCAAGGCTTATAGTGATGTGCATTACCGAGAGGGCCCAGAGATACCTCTCCGACAATCGAAGTGACAAATCTAACCTCGAAATACGCCAACTCAACAAGTACCTTCGAGACACCCAGAGCACCTTTATAATCACCCGATTCATGCTAGACGTTTGGTAGCACACAAAGTGTTCCTCCGTAAACGGGAGTTGCATAATCTCATAGTCATAGGAACATGCATAAGTCATGAAGAAAGCAATAGCAACATACTAAACGATCAAGTGCTAAGCTAACGGAATGGGTCAAGTCAATCACATCATTCTCCTAATGATGTGATCCCATTAATCAAATGAAAACCCATGTCTATGGTTAGGAAACTTAACCATCTTTGATTAATGAGCTAGTCAAGTAGAGGCATACCAGTGACACTATGTTTGTCTATGTATTCACACATGTATTATGTTTCCGATTAATACAATTCTAGCATGAATAATAAACATTTATTATGAAATAAGGAAAGAAATAATAACTTTATTATTACCTCTAGGGCATATTTCCTTCAAGCATAATATTCCACAAATCTAATCTGCTGACAACTTTCGTAGCGTGACATCACGCTGCAGCCCGGTCATTATACGAACCGTTTTTCTCAACCTGATACTGCACGTCTTGCGAGGCAGTTTTATTGGCAAGTCTTGTCAAAGTAGAGATCGTGTTACCCTTATCACGGGATTCTCATCAATACGGGCGTGGGTAACCCAGCCCTGCCGTTAGTATGACTCCTCGGTTTTAGGCAAGTTCCAAACGGCCACATGGAGGACGCTTGATATTCGCCCTCTTTATAAAGAGGTCAAGACCTGTCCTTTACTTTCCACGCCCGATCCTTCCCTTCCCCTACCTCGAGTTCCAACACCCAAGGTTCAGTCGAAGCACTCCGGACCTTCAACCATGTCCGGATCCAACCTTCAAGGCCGGTGGATGGCCTCTTCCGTCACAGAGGAGGACATCAAGAAGCTTAGGGAGGCTAGGTATATGACCGCCAAAATCCTTCATAGGCTACCTACTCAAGGGCAGGTTATCCCCACTCCCGAACCCAACGAGAGTGTCGTATTCATCTCCCACTTCCTCCGAGGGCTAGGCTTTAGTCTTGATCCCTTCGTTAGAGGGCTCGTGTTCTACTATGGGCTAGATTTTCATGATCTAGCTCTAGATTCCTTCCTTCACATCTCATCGTCTATCATTGTGTGTGAGGCCTTCCTCCGCATTACCCCACACTTCGGCTTATGGATCAAGACCTTCAATGTGAAGCCGAAGATGATCGACGGGCGACACGCAGAGTGCGGAGGCGCTATAATAAGAAAAGGTGCCGACGCCTTATGGCCAAAGGGTTCCTTCCCGAAGGTGTCCGACCTATGGCAACTGGAGTAGTTTTACATCACAGCACCCCGAGGTACAAAGTGGGCAGCCGCCCCGGCCTTCCGCTCTTCCCCTCCGCCACAACTGGCATCATGGATCAACAAGGGGCTGGACTGGGGACTAGTTAACACTACTAGGGAAAAGCCTAGCAGCAGCGCGGGTTTTAGGCCTATCAGCAGCGCGGGTACCCGCGCTACTAATAAGGCGCCATAGCTAATCTTATAGCAAGAGGCTGGTGCCACCCGCCACAGCTTAACGATAGCAGTAGCGCTGGGTTTAAAACCCGCTACTACTAATCTGTAATCTCGAATTTTTTTTTGAATTTTTTTGAAATTTTTTTGATTTTTTTCAAATTTTCAAATTTCTCAATTATTTTAACTCAAATCTCTAATCACCCCTAATCGCTGCTCAATTTAATCTCTAATCACCCCTCATCATTCCAAATCATCTAACTTCCTGACGGTCACCCATCCTCTCACTACTCCAAACCTGAGCACGCTTAACTTCCGGTTCTATTTTCCTCGCTTCCAAGTCGCACTTGTTGTTTTCCGACAATAGTGAGATGTCAATCCTATTAACCTCGTGAATTTAGCTTGAGCATGAAGTCACACATTTCACTGTTTGAGTTTGAAACTATTGTTCTAAAAAATTAGTAACACTAATATTTCTTGAATAATTAGTTTGACCACAGTTTGACCAGATTTGACCAGATTTGACCATAGTTTGACCATAGTTTGACCAGATTTGACCAAAATTCAAAAAACTAAAATAATTATTTATTAACACTAATATTCTTGAACAATTAGTTTGACCATAGTTTGACCAGATTTAACAAAAATTAAAAAATAATAATTTTTTTTTGAATTTTTTTGCCTCTAGATCTTGGAAGCCCCGTAACTTTTTTCTGTTAGGCTTTTGAGGATTTTGAAAACGTTTAACGGGGTTCCCCCGGTTAAATTCAGATGTAACTTTTCGAGTAGATGCTTTTTCATATAAAAAACTTTTTCATCCGAGTTCGTATGCAAAAGTTATGGCCATTTTACAAATTTCCAGAGAGATTTTGCAAATAAAGTCGAAATTCATATTTGTAAATTTTCCCAACAACTAGACCACATATCACATGGGAAACTTATTTTCTTTTATTTTTTGACATTTTATCATTTTCTTTTATTTTTTTAAACTGAAAAGGCGGTCCACGGGGGGGGTAGACTTTGCCAATAGGCGTAACCCGCGCTACTACTATGACAGATTTATTAGCAAGAGGTTGGTTTTAACCTCGCTACTACTAAGTTGATAGCAGTAGCGCGGGTTAGTAGTAGCGAGGGTTAAAAACCCGCGCTACTGCTATGAACTTAGCAGCAGCGAGGGTTAAAAACCCTCGCTACTACTATGGCATATCCCGGGGGGCACCAGCATGCATCGCTTAGTAGTAGCGAGGGTTACAAACCCGCGCTGCTGCTATCAACTTAGTAGTAGCGAGGTTTAAAAACCTGCGCTGCTAGTAAGTAGCAGTAGCGAGGGTTTTTAGCCCTCGCTGCTGCTAAGATTCTGTGTATAGCCTTTTCCCTAGTAGTGTAATGACGTGCTGTCATTGCAAAGCCGCATCCGAGATCTCCTCAAGAGGGATATCAGTCTTCGTCGGGTCCTCTCGGTAATGCACATCACTATAAGCCTTGCAAGCAATGTAGCTAATGAGTTAGTTATGGAATGATGCACTACGTAACAAGTAAAGAGACTTGCCGATAATGAGATTGAACTAGGTATTGAGATACCAACGATCGAATCTCGGGCAACTAACATACCGATGACAAAGGGAACAATGTATGTTGTTATGCGATTTGACCGATAAAGATCTTCGTAGAATATGTAGGAGCCAATATGAGCATCCCGGTTCCGCTATTGGTTATTCACCGGAAACGTGTCTCGGTCATGTCTACATAGTTCTCGAACCCGTAGGGTCCGCACACCTAAGGTTTCGATGACAGTTATATTATGAGTTTATGAGTTTTGATGTACCGAAGGAGTTCAGAGTCCCGGATGAGATCGGGGACATGATGAGGAATCTCGAAATGGTCGAGACGTAATGATCAATATATTGGACAACTAAATTCAGACTTCGGAAAGGGTCCGAGTGATTCGGGTATTTTTCGGAGTACCGGAGAGTTACTGGAATTCGCCGGGGAGTATATGGGCCTTATTGGGCCATACGGGAATAGAGGAGAGAGGCCAAAAGGAAGGAGGCTCGCCCTCCCTCCGTCGAATTGGACAAGGGGTGCAACCCCTTTTCCTTCTCCTCCCCTCTTTCCTTCTCTCCTACTCCAACAAGGAAAGGAGGAGTCCTACTCCCGGTGGGAGTAGGACTCCCCCCTTGGCGCGCCCTCCTCCTTGGCCGACCGCCTCCCCCCTTGCTCCTTTATATACGGGGGCAGTGGGGCACCCCATAGACAACAACAATTGATCTCTTGATCTCTTAGCCGTGTGCGGTGCCCCCTCCACCATAGTCCTTGATAATATTGTAGCGGTGCTTAGGCGAAGCCCTGCGACGGTAGAACATCAAGATCGCCACCACGCCGCCGTCGGCTTGATGGAACTCTTCCCGACACTCGCTGGATCGAGTCCGGGATTGTCATCGAGCTGAACGTGTGCTAGAACTCGGAGGTGCTGTAGTTTCGGTGCTTGATCGGTCGGGCCGTGAAGACGTACGACTACATCAACCGCGTTGTTCTAACACTTCCGCTTTCGGTCTACGAGGGTACGTGGACAACACTCTCTCCTCTCGTTGCTATGCATCACCATGATCTTGCGTGTGCGTAGGATTTTTTTTGAAATTACTACGTTCCCCAACAGTGGCATCCGAGCCTGGTTTTATGCGCGATTCGTTATATGCGCGAGTAGAACACAAGTGAGTTGTGGGCGATATAAGTCATACCGCTTACCAAAGATGTCATACTTTGGTTCAGCGGTATTGTTGGATGAAGCGGCCCGGACCGACATTACGCCAGACGCTTACGCCGAGACTGGTTCTACCGACGTGTTTTGCACACGTGTGGCTGGCGGTGTCGGTTTCTCCAACTTTAGTTGAATCGAGTGTGGCTACGCCCGGTCCTTGCGAAGGTTAAAACAACACTAACTTGACGAACTATCGTTGTGGTTTTGATGCATAGGTAAGAACGGCTCTTGCTCGGCCCGTAGCAGCCACGTAAAATTTGCAACAACAAAGTAGAAGGCGTCCAACTTGTTTTTGTAGGGCATGTTGTGATGTGATATTGTCAAGACGTGATGCTATTTTTATTGTATGAGATGATCATGTTTTGTAACCGAGTTATCGACAACTGGCAGGAGCCATATGGTTGTCACTTTATTGTATACAATGCAATCGCCCTGTAATTGCTTTACTTTATCACTAAGCGGTAGCGATAGTCGTAGAAGCAATAGTTGGCGAAGACGACAATGATGCTACGATGGAGATCAAGGTGTCGCGCCGGTGATGATGGTGATCACGACGGTGCTTCAGAGATGGAGATCACAAGCACAAGATGATGATGGCCATATCATATCACTTATATTGATTGCATGTGATGTTTATCGTTTATGCATCTTATCTTGCTTTGATTGACGGTAGCATTTTAAGATGATCTCTCACTAATTATCAAGAAGTGTTCTCCTTGAGTATGCACCGTTGCGAAAGTTCTTCGTGCTGACACCACGTGATGATCGGGTGTGATAGGCTCTACGTTCAAATACAACGGGTGCAAAACAGTTGCACACACGGAATACTCAGGTTAAACTTGACGAGCCTAGCATATACAGATATGGCCTCGGAACACTCGAGACCGAAAGGTCGAGCGTGAATCATATAGTAGATATGATCAACATAATGATGTTCACCATTGAAAACTACTCCATCTCACGTGATGATCGGACATGGTTTAGTTGATTTGGATCACGTGATCGCTCAGGTGATAAGAGAGATGTCTATCTAAGTGAGAGTTCTTAAGTAATATGATTAATTGAACTTTAATTTATCATGAACTTAGTCCTGATAGTATTTTGCAAATAATGTTGTAGATCAATAGCTCGCGTTATTTCTTCCCTATGTTTATTTTGATATGTTCCTAGAGAAAAATATGTTGAAAGATGTTAGTAGCAATGATGCGGATTGGATCCGTGATCTGAGGTTTATCCTCATTGCTGCACGGAAAAATTATGTCATTGATGCACCGCTAGGTGACAGACCTATTGCAAGAGCAGATGCAGACGTTATGAACGTTTGGTTAGCTCAATATGATGACTACTTGATAGTTTAGTGCACCATGCTTAACGGCGAATCAGGACTTCAAAGATGTTTTGAACGTCATGGACCATATGAGATGTTCCAGAAGTTGAAGTTAATATTTCAAGCAAATACCCGAGTTGAGAGATAGGAAGTCTCCAACAAGTTCTATAGCTAAAAGATGGAGGAGAATCGCTCAACTAGTGAGCATGTGCTCAGATTGTCTGGGTACTACAATCGCTTGAATCAAGTGGGAGTTAATCTTCCGGATAAGATAGTGATTGATGAGTTCTTCTAGTCACCATCACCAAGTTACTAGAACTTCGTGATGAACTATAGTATGCAAGGGATGACGAAAATGATTCCCGAGCTCTTCGTGATGCTGAAATCAACGAAGGTAGAAATCAAGAAAGAGCATCAAGTGTTGGTGATTGACAAGACCACTTGTTTCAAGAATAGGGAAAAGGGAAAGAAAGGAAACTTCATGTATAATGGCAAGCAAGTTGTCACTCCCACGAAGAAGCCCAAAGCTTGACCAAAGCCTGAAACTGAGTGCTTCTACTGCAAAGGAAATGGTCACTGGAAGCGGAAATGCCCTGAATATTTGGTAGATAAGAAGGATGGCAAAGTGAACAAGGGTATATTTGATATATAGGTTATTGATGTGTACCTTACTAGTGTTTATAGTAGCCCCTGGGTATTTGATACTTGTTTGGTTGCTAAAAATTAGTAACTCGAAACAGGAGTTACAGAATAAACAAACTAGTTGAGGGTGAAGTGACGATGTGTGTTGGAAGTGGTTCCAAGATTGATATGATCATCATTGCACACTCCCTAAACTTTCGGGATTAGTGTTGAACCTAAATAAATGTTATTTGGCATTTGCGTTGAGCATGTATATGATTTGATCATGTTTATTGCAATACGGTTATTCATTTAAAGTCAGAGAATAATTGTTGTTCTGTTTACATGAATAAAACCTTCAATGGTCATACACCCAATGAAAATAGTTTGTTGGATCTCGATCGTAGTGATACACATATTCATATATTGATACCAAAAGATGCAAAGTTAATAATGATAGTGCAACTTATTTGTGGCACTGCTGTTTCGGTCATATCGGTGTAAAGCGCATGAAGAAACTCCATAAAGATGGATTTTAGAAATCACTTGGTTATGAATCATTTGATGCTTGCGAACCGTGCCTTATGGGCAAGATGACTAAAACTCCGTTCCCCGGAACAATGGAACGAGCTACTGACTTATTGGAAATAATACATACCGATGTATGCGATCCGATGAGTGTTAAGGCTCGTGGCGTATATCGTTATTTTCTGACCTTCATAGATGATTTGAGCAGATATGGGTATATCAACTTGATGAAACATAAGTCTGAAACATTTGAAAAGTTCAAAGAATTTCAGAGTGAAGTGGAAAATCATCGTAACAAGAAAAATAAAGTTTCTACGATATGATCGTGGAGACGAATATTTGAGTTACGAGTTTGGTCTTCATTTGAAACAATGTGAAATAGTTTCGCAACTCACGCCACCTGGAACACCACAATGTAATGGTGTGTCCGAACGTCGAAATCGTACTTTACTAGATATGGTGCGATCTATCATGTCTCTTATCGGTTTACCACTATCGTTTTGGGGTTATGCATTAGAGACAGCTGCATTCACGTTTAATAGGGCACCATCTAAATCCGTTGAGACGACACCGTATGAACTATGGTTTAGCAATAAACCTAAGCTGTCGTTTCTTAAAGTTTGGAGTTGCGATGCTTATGTGAAAAAGGTTTTCACCTGATAAGCTCAAACCAAAATCGGAGAAGTGCATCTTCATAGAATACCCAAAGGAAACTACTGGGTACACCTTCTACCACAGATCCGAAGGCAAAACATTTGTTGCTAAGAATGGATCCTTTATAGAGAAGGAGTTTCTCTCGAAAGAAGTGAGTAGGAGGAAAGTAGAGCTTGATAAGGTAATTTGTACCTTCTCCCGAATTGGAAAGTAGTTCATCACAGAAATCAGTTCCAGTGATTCCTACACCAATTAGTGAGGAAGCTAATGATGATGATCATGAAACTTCAGATTAAGTTAGTACAAAACCTCGTAGGTCTTCCAAAGTATAGTCCGCACCAGAGTGGTACGGTAATCCTGTTCTAGAAGTCATGTTACTAGACCATGATGAACCTACGAACTATGAGGAAGCGATGATGAGCCTAGATTCCGCGAAATGGTTTGAGGCCATGAAATCTGAGATGGGATCCATGCATGAGAACAAGCTGTGGACATTGGTGGACTTGCCTGATGATCGGCAAGCCATAGAAAATAAATGGATCTCCAAGAGGAAGACAGATGCTCATAGTAGTGTTACTATCTACAAAGCTCGACTTGTCGCAAAAGGTTTTCGACAAGTTCAAGGTGTTGACTACAATGAGATTTTCTCAACTGTAGTGATGCTTAAGTCTGTCCGAATCATGTTAGCAATTGCCACATTTTATGAAATCTGGCAAATGGATTTCAAAACTGCATTCCTTAATGGTTTTCT
Source organism: Aegilops speltoides (assembly GCA_021437245.1). Taxonomy (NCBI): domain Eukaryota; kingdom Viridiplantae; phylum Streptophyta; class Magnoliopsida; order Poales; family Poaceae; genus Aegilops; species Aegilops speltoides. Next base: position 485,004,624 of record CM038142.1, on the reverse strand, counting down.
TAAAGAAGAGTTGTATATGATGCAACTAGAAGGTTTTGTCAATCCTAATGGTGCTAACAAAATGTGCAAGCTCCAGTTATCCATCTATGGACTGGTGCAAGCATCTCAGAGTTGGAATATACGCTTTGATAAGTTGATCAAAGCATATAGTTTTTTACAGACTTGCGGTGAAGCCTGTATTTACAATAAAGTGAGTGGGAGCACTACCGCCTTTCTGATAAATATATGTGGGTAACATATTGTTGATCAGAAATAATGTAGAATTTTTCTGGAAAGCATAAAGGAGTATTTGAAAGGAGTTCTTTAAAAGAAAGAGCTTAGTAAAGCTACTTACATATTGAGCATCAAAATCTATTGAGATAGATCAAGACGCTTGATAAGTTTTTCAATAAGTACATACCTTGTCAAGATTTTGAAGTGGTCCAAAATAGAACAGTCAAAGAAAGAGTTCTTGCCTGTGTTGCAAAGGTGTGAAATTGAGTAAGACTCAAATCCCGACCACGGCAGAAAATAGAAAAGAGAATGAAAGTCATTCCCTATGCCTCAGTCATAGGTTCTATAAAGTATGCTATGCTATGTACCAGACCTATAGTATACCTTGTTCTGAATTTGGTAAGGGAATACAATTGTGATCTAGGAGTAGATCACTGGACATTGGTCAAGAATATCCTTAGTGAGGACTAAGGAAATATTTCTCGATTATGGAGGTGAAAAAAGAGCCCATCGTAAAGAGTTACATCGGTGCAAGCTTTTACACCGATCCAGATGACTCTAAGTCTTAATCTGGATACATATTGAAAGTGGGAGCAATTAGCTAGAGTAGCTCCGTGCAGAGCATTGTAGACATAGAATATTTGCAAAATACACACAGCTCTGAATATGACAGACCCGTTGACTAAACTTCTCTCACAAGCAAAACACGATCATACCTTAGTACTCTTTGGGTGTTAATCACATAGCGTTGTGAACTAGATTATTGACTCTAGTAAACCCTTTCGGTGTTGATCACATGACGATGTGAACTATGGGTATTAATCACATACAGATGTGAATATTGGTGTTAAATCACATGGCGATGTGAACTAGATTATTGACTCTAGTGCAAGTGGGAGACTGAAGGAAATATGCCCTAGAGGCAATAATAAAGTTATTATTTATTTCCTTATATCATGATAAATGTTTATTATTCATGCTAGAATTGTATTAACCGGAAACATAATACATGTGTGAATACATAGACAAACAGAGTGTCACTAGTATGCCTCTACTTGACTAGCTCGTTAATCAAAGATGGTTAAGTTTCCTAACCATAGAAATGAGTTGTCATTTGATTAACGGGGTCACATCATTAGGAGAATGATGTGATTGACTTGACCCATTCCGTTAGCTTAGCATTTGATCATTTAGTATGTTGCTATTGCTTTCTTCATGACTTATACATGTTCCTATGACTATGAGATTATGCAACTCCCGTTTACCGGAGGAACACTTTGTGTGCTACCAAACATCACAACGTAACTGGGTTATTATAAAGGAGCTCTACAGGTGTCTCCAAAGGTACATGTTGAGTTGGCGTATTTTGAGATTATGTTTTGTCACTCCGATTGTCGGAGAGGTATCTCTGGGCCCTCTCGGTATTGCACATAACTATAAGCCTTGCAAGCAATGTAGCTAATGAGTTAGTTACGGAATGATGCATTACGTAACGAGTAAAGAGACTTACCGGTAACGAGATTGAACTAGGTATTGAGATACCGACGATCGAATCTCGGGCAAGTAACATACCAATGACAAAGGGAACAATGTATTTTGTTATGCGGTTTGACCGATAAAGATCTTCGTAGAATATGTAGGAGCCAATATTAGCATCCAGGTTCCGCTATTGGTTATTGACCAGAAACGTGTCTCGGTCATGTCTACATAGTTCTCGAACCTGTAGGGTCCGCACGGTTAAGGTTTCGATGACAGTTATATTATGAGTTTATGAGTTTTGATGTACCGAAGGAGTTCGGAGTCCCGGATCAGATCGGGGACATGACGAGGAGTCTCGAAATGGTCGGGACGTAAAGATCGATATATTGGACGACTATATTCGGACTTCGGAAAGGGTCCGAGTGATTCGGGTATTTCTCAAGCATGTGAGAGTTACGGGAATTCGCCGGGGAGTATATGGGCCTTATTGGGCCATACGGGAATAGAGGAGAGAGGCCAAAAGGAAAGAGGCCTGCGCCCCCCCTCTGGTCCGAATTGGACAAGGGTGGAGCCCCCTTTTCCTTCTTCCTCTCCCCCTCTTTCCTTCTCTCCTACTCTAACAAGGAAAGGAGGAGTCCTACTCCCGCCGGGAGTAGGACTCCCCCCTTGGCGCGCCCTCCTCCTTGGCTGGCCGCCTCCCCCTTGCTCCTTTATATACGGGGGCAGGAGGCACCCCATAGACAACAACAATTGATCTCTTGATCTCTTAGCCGTGTGCGGTTCCCCCCACCACCATAGTCCTCAATAATATTGTAGCGGTACTTAGGCGAAGCCCTACGATGGTAGAACATCAAGATCGTCACCACGCCGTCGTGATGACGGAACTCTTCCCCGACACTCTGCTGGATCGGAGTCCGGGGATCGTCATCGAGCTGAACGTGTGCTAGAACTCGGAGGTGCCGTAGTTTCGGTGCTTGATCGGTCGGGCCGTGAAGACGACTACATCAACCGCGTTGTAATAACACTTCCGCTTTCGGTCTACGAGGGTACGTGGACAACACTCTCTCCTCTCGTTGCTATGCATCACCATGATCTTGCATGTGCGTAGGATTTTTTTTGAAATTACTACGTTCCCCAACAAGGGGGCCCTACCCTGGAGGGCATCCTTACCGCACAACGCACACAAGGGGGCCAGCCATCAACCGAGCCGTAAGTGAACAAAGGCACTTTAGTACGCATGCCCTGCTCTTTTCCTGAGAATAACAACCAAGATGTATGTTTTGTAGTCCGGCTCATAGCCCTTCTCAACAATGTTCGTCCTCGGGGGATCTGCTTCCAAAGATGATGGAGAGTGAAACGCCTCCTCCTGCTTCCCCGCCTCATGAGGCGGACGACCCTGAGGTGTCACCCCAGAGGATCTCTCCTGATCCACAAAGGCCAGAAGGTAACTCTTCGGCCGCCCAAAGTCCGGAGTTCTCGGCTCCTAAGGAGACCAGCAGAAAAAGCCCAGGATTGTCCGGTGTACAACCGGACACATTAATGGGTCTTCTGGAGCAAGCGGCTATCTCAGAGGCACATCGTACCTTAATGGGTACGGTGGTTGAGAGGATTTCATCCGCAAAAAGCGGGTTGAATGAAGCTTTCACGAGCCTGCTAAGAGGCTTTGAGGTATGCAAAGTGATGATATTTTGACTGTACCGCACACGCAAGGTGTACTTTGTATAGATAGTAGCCCCTGAGACTCTGGTTGCCGTCCAGACGAGGCGAGCAGAGGATCATAGTTCAGGTAATGATAGCACTGCTTTTGTGCGCAGACGGCTACAGATCCGGTGGCTGACCGGACTGCTGAATTTGCCGAATTGAGGCGGCAACTTGACCTGGCGGATGCGGACATCACGCTTGTGAACAAGCGTCTTGAGAGGCACATGGTATGTATATTCGGGTGGTCAGCAAATATTAATAAGAGTAGGATGCTAGTATTTATAGTATGCTTTGACTGCAGATGGAGCTGCCGCCGTGGAGACCCTTCGGGAAGAACTTGCCCGAGCCAAGGAGCAAGCCAGGAGAAGTGATGTGGCTGCCCTAAAGGCATTCAAAGAATTAAAAGCCGAACAGGCTACTCATCGCCAAAGTAAGGATAAAATAGCCAACATGGCTATTGAGCTACAAAATGCCGCCAGCCAATATGAGCTTCTCGAAAGGGAAAACCAAACGAAAACGGCTGACCTAGAGAAGGCCTTGCAAGCAGCAAAGGAAACTCGCCCTGAAATCAGAGCGGCGCGGGAGGAGCTTCGGCAAGCCGGTGATATCGCGGCTGGGAAGCCCTTTTTATTGCGAACGAAGTTCGACGATCCGAAATATGCCCTTCTTGATCAATTGTGGACTTCTGCAGACGCATACTTGGATTTAGCAAAGAGTGTTGCTGATGCGACGGAGTATTTCAAATATTGGAAAGATCATGAGGTGAAAAGATTGTTCTGGTCGCAGTTCAGTGCTCCAAAGCGTCCGCTGCTATTGAATGAGCAAATGGCCGAGTGGGTCGAGCTCCATAGGTTGTCCGGGCTTGCCATGAAGGCTGTCATGGATCATCTGTGGCCGAAGGAACCGGGCCCGGGTAGTTATTTTGGTTTGGTGCAATGATTTCTTCGTGTTGTGCCGCATATCGATGTTGTCAAGAGGTCGGCGTGCATAGAGGGTGTGCGGATGGCTCTTGCCCGTGTTAAGACATATTGGGCGAAGATGGAAGCCACCGATATTGCAACCAGGGGTCCGCCCGGGGGTCAGGACTCGCCCGAGCACAATTTTGAAGAAGTCCTAGAAGGTGACCGTTTAATAGAGGCTCAGTGCTCAAAGAATACCATGTTCTAGTGACATGTATCTTGATTGTAAAAACAATGCTTTTGATAATACAGGTTATATTTATACTTTTGCCCGTAAAGTATTGTAGTGCCTCCTGTGCGGCCGTTTATGTATGTATGTATATAACCTGAAAGTTTGTAGTCGTCGGCTTCAGCCCCCACGCATATAATGCGGGGGTGTTCGGCAAAGCGCGTGATCACACTTCATCCAATCTCTTGGTCCGTTAAGGAGGTGATAGCGCGACGAACAAGGCAATCGGACTATATAGCTTTAACACTTTCACTTAGCCATAGGAGTTTGATGGTGAGGCTACTATATTGTCCCTGGTATGTCCGCGCTCATCCGAATACGGTGCATGTACATACATGACTGGGAGACCGGTCCTTTGTTAATGCGGAGGAATCGCGAAGATTCCGCTGGGTTATCGAGTGGTTGACCAATCTCTCGCTTTATTATGACAGTCAGTTTTCGGCTTTCTCTACTAAGGTGCTCATTCAGATGAACCAGGGCACAATCGCAGTAGTTCTCCCGGTGCCACCTTAGCCGATAGAGCGGAACGTAAGATAGCAAAACACGGGAGCCGGGCAAACCCAACTATTGACCAAAGACATGATTCAGAGTTGATGCATATAAGGCCAAACTCGCGATGCCGAACACTCCCGAAGGTATTCGGACTTTACAACATATACTGGCTGAGTACCGCCCTCGATAATGATCCCTGAATTTCCAGGTACATGCATAAATTCGGCGTGACGAAAGAGCAGCTGTGGTAAGGGCATAAATCCCAAAAACACATTGGATGTTGCCCTTGTGACGTCCATTTTAGATCGGCGAATAATAAGTTTGCCAATAACGCCGGTATCCCTCTTGGTCGTTTTAAGTACCAAGAGGGTGTGAGCCAACAAGAGACAATAAAAAAGGTTTACACAAAGTCTAAATCTAAAAAGAAACCTTGGAACGGGTCCTTGCTGCACGTCTGCGCCTTTGTCTCCGTTGTGCCGTATCCTGGAAGGGTATAGCACGATAGTCATCTGTAAAAAAGAAAGAAACACTCAGGTGAAATAATCTTTTGTGACCGTGCGTAATGTTGGTTAAACTTAATTAACCGTGAAAATTCAATTTCTTTGAGTGTAAATAGGATCCAGCTGAACTATGGATTCTTTTCGTGCGGGCAACCCCTAGCATCACATGTGGGGGCATAGCCTTTAGTCAAGCTCAGGTTTATCTGAGCTGCTTCAAATAGTGGTGCGCCGAACATGTCTAGCCGTGTCCGTGGTCTCGACGACCGATTAGTTACTTGGGTTGGAGAGGACGGTAAGTGGTTCGGCTGCTAGAGCCGCCACATATTCTTCCGCACGTAGCGTGCTCTGTATTTCTGCTAATGGTGATGACGCCACGTGTACCGGGCATCATAAGTTTAAGATAAGCATAATGCGGGACTGCATTGAAATGAGCGAAGGCCGTTCTTCTGAGTAGTGCATGGTAGCCGCTTCGGAATGGAGCAATGTCGAAGATTAGTTCTTTGCTTCGGAAGTTGTCGGGAGAACCGAATACAACCTCTAGTGTTAGAGAGCCCGTGCAGCGGGCCTCTACGTCTGGTATTACTCCTTTAAAGGTAGTATTTCTTTGGCTAATTCTTGACGGGTCTATCCTCATCTTGCGGACAGTGTCCTGATATATCAGATTAAGACTACTGCCGCCGTCCATGAGGACTCGGGTGAGATGGTATCCGTCAATTATTGGGTCGAGCACCAAGGCAGCCGAACCTCCATGCCGGATACTAGTCGGATGATCCCTGCGATTGAAAGTGATCGGGCCGGCCGACCATGGGTTGAATTTGGGGGCGACGGGTTTTACAGCGTATATGTCTCGGAGTGCGCGTTTGCGCTTCCTCTTTGGTATGTGGGTTGCGTAAATCATGTTCACTGTTTTGACCTCTGGTGGAAATTTTTTCTGTCCCCCAGTGTTCGGCTGGCGAGGTTCGTCCTCGTCTTCACTTGGCAGCTCCTTCCCCTTGTGTTCGGCAATTAGCTTGCCGGCCTTCTTGAAGACCCAACATTCTCTGTTGGTGTGATTCGCAGGTTTCTCGGGGGTGCCATAAATCTGACATGATCTGTCTAGAATTTTGTTTAGGTTGGACGGTCCATCTCTGCTGCCTTTAAATGGCTTTTTCCGTTGACTGGGTCGAGAGCCCCTGAATCCGGCATTTACCGTCGTGTTGTCTGGGTTGTCTTCATTATTTCGACGCTTGTTTTTATTGCATCGCGGCTTCCCATTGTCGTCCCTGATTTCGGATGTGCCTGGGTCGCTGGTGCCGCTGCGGGCCAACCAACTGTCCTCTCCCGCGCAAAAGCGGGTCATAAGGCTTGTTAGGGCTACCATTGTCCTCGGCTTTTCCTGGCCGAGGTGTCTGGCGAGCCATTCATCCCGGACACTGTGTTTGAAAGCCGCTAAGGCTTCGGTATCTGGGGAGTCGACGATTTGGTTCTTCTTGGTGAGAATTTTGTTCCAAAGCTTACAAGCTGACTCTCCGGGTTGTTGGATTATGTGACTTAAATCCTCTGCATCCGAAGGTCGGACATATGTCCCTTGAAAATTAGCCCTGAAAGTGTCCTCGAGTTCCTCCCAACTTCCAATGGAATTTTTGGGGAGGCTTTTCAACCAGTGTCGAGCTGGTCCTTTCACCTTGAGAGGTAGGTATTTGATGGCGTGGAGATCGTCTCCGCGAGCCATGTGGATGTGAAGAATAAAGTCTTCAATCCAGAATGCAGGGTCTGTCGTTCTGTCATATGCCTCGATGTTCATGGGTTTGAACCCCTCTGGAAATTCATGATCCAGCACCTCGTCGGTGAAGCACAGGGGGTGTGCGCCCCTGTATTTGGATGTGTTGTGGCGTGGGTCCGACGGCTGTAGTGTTCGGTGCTGATTCTGAGCTGGTAGTTGATCAGTATAGTCATGATCCTGCGTAGGGACGCGTTTTCTAGATCCATATATGGACCTAACCGTACCAGCTCTTTTGTCTAGGTGCCCACGTAGATCGTGTGCTGACTTATGTGCGGCATCATTAGCCGCTCTGTCTCGGCCACAAGGTGGTCGGTCCGGCAGATCGGCCGTATTGTTTTTTGGCGGGATGGGCTCTATAGCCTCGTCATCGAATTCGGGCAGCAGCTTGCGCTTTGGGTAGCTCTTTGTCTGGCGATCGCCACCGTATTTTTCGTCAGTGTCAAGCACTTTGTTCCATCTGTGGTTGAGCGTATCCTGCGCGGCCTTAAGCCTTTGCTTCTGCTTCTTCAAGCTCCTCGTGGTGGCGATAAGCCTTTTGTGGAGGTTCTCTTGTTCCAAGTGCTTTTCCGGGATGATGAGTGCATCGTCGTCCGGACTGTTCTCCTCTCCAGAGACAGGTTTATAGGTTTTGTCTTTGGCATCGCTGTGACCGGACAGCGGCCCCGGACTGTGTTCGCCGTCCCCTGGCTCATCCTGCTCCATCGCTGGGTCTACGGGGTCGTCGTTATCTTTAGCGTCTTCCAGGGTATCATTCTTTCTTGTGTCGGTATCGCTGTTTTTGCTATGGCGGGCTTTAGAGCGGCGCCGCTGACGTCGACGCTTTGTTTGCTTCTCAAGGGGATTATCCTCCGTTGCATCATCGCCATTGCTTTCTTTGGGTGTGCCCACCATATATATATCATATGATGAGGCGGCTGTCCAGTGCCCGGGGGTGGTGGTTCCCGTTTTTCTTCGGAATCATCGTCGTCCATACCGTTGATGTCTTCGGAGTCGAAATCAAGCATGTCGATTAAGTCGTCGACAGTGGCTATTAGGTGAGTGGTGGGTGGGTAACGAATTTCTTCGTCGTCCACTTCCCACTCAAGCTGGACATAGTTCGGCCGAGAGTCTCCTGACAGGGAGAGAGATTTTAACGAGTTTAGCATGTCACCCAAGGGCGAGTGCTGAAAGATATCCGCGGAGCTAAACTCCATGATCGGTGCCCAGTCAGATCCGACGGGCACGGATGCTCGTGGTACGGAGCCCCTGGTCGGAGATGAGTCCGGGGTCCGAAGACACAGACCTCATTGGAGGCGAAGTCTGTGTTCGGCTCTATCGCCGCTGAGTGTGCGGCCTCCGTGGCGGGGTCCATCCGCCCGTCCTCGGACGGCACGATCTGCTCCGGGTTTAGAGCCGGGGCAGCTGTAGGTGTGATCTCCTGAACACCGTCCGATGGCAGATCTAAGTCATGTTCATCGTGACTGTACGGCGCACCTGTCATGGGCTTGAATCCGTCGAAGATCAAGTCTCCGCGGATGTCGGCAGTGTAATTCAGGCTTCCGAACCTGAACTGATGGCCGGTGCATAGCTATCGGTCTGCTCCAGGTGGCCAAGCGAGTTGGCCCACAGTGCAAAGCCGCTGAATACGAAGATCTGTCCGGGGAGGAAAACCTCACCCTGGATTGCATCGTTGTGGATGATTGAAGGAACCATCAAGCCTTGCCGTGATGACACAGTGGAACTCTCAATGAAAGCACCAATGTCGGTGACAAAACCGGTGGATCTCGGGTAGGGGGTCTCGAACTGTGCGTCTAAGGCTAATCTGAATAGGAGGCGGGGACACAATGTTTACCCAGGTTCGAGCCCTCTCTATGGAGGTAATACCCTACTTCCCTGCTTGATTGATCTTGATGATATGAGTATTACTAGAGTTGATCTACCACGAGATTGTAGAGGCTAAACCCTAGAAGCTAGCCTATGATTATGATTGTTGTTGCCCTACGGACTAAACCTTCCAATTTATATAGACACCGGAGGGGGCTAGGGTTACACAGAGTCGGTTATAGAGAAGGAAATCTACATATCTGAACTGCCAAGCTTGCCTTCCATCTTGCAAAGGAGAGTCCCACCCGGACACGGGACGAAGTCTTCAATCTTGTATCTTCATAGTCCAACTGTCCGGCACAAGTACATAGTCCGGTTGTCCGAGGACCCCCTAATCCAGGACTCCCTCAGTGGGGGAGGCTCGACTCCTCTCTGTTGTGCCGCGTAGCTGCTCTAGCGCTGTTGTGGTCTGCATGGGCCTCGAGTCGCATCGGCTTCACACGCTCCTTGGTGCTGCATGACTCATGCCGTCTCACCGCGTCCCGTGCGTGGAAGGTGGCGGCCTGTGGTTCTGGCTGGCTGCGGCTGGATGTCCGCGTCAGTGGCTCGATGTGGCGGGCTTCGAGGGACCGTCCGGCAGTTCATCCTAGCGGACCAGGGGCGGGGTGGCAGCCCTCCCCTCCGTCTCAGGTGTTTTCTGGTGGCTATGGGAGGCTCACGGTGATGCAGTGGGTGCGGCTACTAGATCTGGCTGGTTTTGGTCTGTTCTGGCTGGCCTGCGTTTGCCGGCGACAATGAAGGAGGTTGCCCTGCGCAGCATTGGCGTGCTTGCTGTGTTGGGGGTGCGTGGACCAATGGAGGTACTCCCTTGGAGTTGTGGTTGTGCTACTGAAAGCCTAGCCGGTGCTTGCCGGCCAGCGGCAACGACGTCCGTGGGCGTCGTTATCCTCCTTGGAGGCGTTGTCGTGGAGATCTGTGCATCATCAACCCCCGGATCAAGATCTTCGGGCGAAAGTCAAGGTCCCGCTTCAGGGTCGGGCGGCGGCGCCGTCTTTAGCGTCGTTTTCCCTCTTTAGGGCGCCGTCTTGACAATCTTGATTCCATTGGTGCTTTCGGCGGTCTGAACTTGCACAACATTGCGGCCGGCTGGTGTCTGTCCGGCGATGTGGGTAGTTTGGCGTTGCAACCCGTGTGGCAACGACTATGGTGGCGAGCGGAGCTGGGTCGGGGCTTGTCCTTCTAATGTCGACGGTCCGGTGCGCCAATGGGTACGCCTATGCTGGTTTCGTGCTGTGACAGAGAAGTCGGAGCTGCGGTCGGCGGTGCCACTGCGGCAACGATGACTCCATGAGGGTGGTTTTCTGCGGGCGGTGCTCTCCGGATGTTGCGTTAGACTAAGTCGGTGCAAGGCGTGCAACTTTCTCATGTGAAGCTCTTCAGCAAAAAATCGAAGCTGCCATGGCCTCGACGTTTCGGTCGATTGTTTGGCGTTTGTGGCCAGGTCGTCCTTTTGTGTCCCGTGGGGTGTTGTAATCTAGGTTTTTACCCGATTTTCATTTAATTAACCGGGCAACTCTCTTCTGCTTAATAAAAAGAAATACCGTTTGAGGTACAGTTAATACAGTATGATCGGAGGGTACCACGTTCAGCTTGGAAGATCGCGGCATCTTTAGAGCCTTCCCTTGGATAAATTATCAGTATCACACTGGCCTCGGAACTCGAAAGCATCGTGCTGGCTAGCTAGGTAGCGGCGTCTTTACTCCCATGGATGCAAATCCCGATCAGTGCTGAATTTTGTTTACTGGTTTCTATGCAACAGCTTGCTCTATGTTAGTACGATGCTTACACTTCCTTAATCTTCACGCAATCAGTATATATATTATTAATCTCTGCATCGTACGCATGACCAGAAATGGTTGCTATATTTCTCTTGCTTTTGTTTTTCTTTCTCCAGAAATCAAACTCTGAATTGCCCGTTCATAAATAGCGAAAAGAAGAATGAAATAATGTTCTTGCCATGTCACACATCTCCCACCCAGCTCCATCATCAGAATCACTTCTATCGATCCTAGTAGTAACAATAATTTCTATGCCAGCCCACACTCCTTCGGGAAGCCATTGGGGAACCTCTTGTTGTCGGTGCAGTAGTTGTAGATCATGTACTTGCCCTGCACCTCCCTCAGCTGCTGCTGCTGCTTCACGTCGTGGTCCAGCCGCCCTCCTCGTGCCCGGTCCATCCAGCCGGAGCTGGAGCCGGAACCGGAGGGGTTCTGGTCGCACGCCCACGAGCCGCCGGCGCTGGGCGCGCACCCGGAGGCGGTGTAGTTCCGGAAGTAGGCGACGAACGGCGCTTGCGACCAGTCGGTCTTGACGCGCCCGCCCTGCGTCGCCCAGTCGTCGGCGTCCCACAGACACCCGAACAGACGCATCGGCTGGTACACCGGGAACGGCACGCCGGCGTCCCAGTGGTTCTTGAACTGCCGGATCGGCACGCCGTCCACCAGGATCCTGCAGAAAACAGACAATAATGCCTTCAGCAACATAAATGCCATGGAACTGGAAAGCATTCAGAGCTTCAGACATGTCGAGCAGAATGCTGCTGTGTACACTAAGGTGAGGCTTACAGGATCTCGTCTGTGTTCCAGACGATGGAGTAGGTGTGGAAGTCCTGGGTGGGATCGAACCAGAGACGGTACTGCACCTCCCTGCCTCCCTCGCCGTTGGCGAAGATGTTGGTGTGCAGGGTGTAGGGCTGGCCGGTGGCGTTGCCTAGGAACTCCAGGTCGATCTCGTCGTGGGTCTTCCAGTCCTTCTCCGAGATCATCTGCACCACAGCACACAACATATATACCATCAGTTTGGCAGGAAGTCGTGCTTGCCGTGCATGGATGACGAGGCGATGGACATGGCATGGTCACTTACATATATGGTGGTGACGGTGCCGGCGGAGTTCCTGGGGATGAGCTTGATGTCCACGTCGATCCGGGCAAAGAGGTAGGAGGTCTTGGACTTGAAGGCCGACCCCATAGCGTGGTCCAGTATCAGCGCGATGGTCTGGTCGCCGTTGCCGTCGTTGAGCACTTGCGTCTGCCCCCACAGTATCTGCAGCTGGTCCGCCGGGCGACCACCGGCAACCGGAGAGGCCCAGGCGGCGACCATCAGCGCAAGAGCCGACAGACTGGCTAGGAGGCGCTCCCTAGCCAAGGCCATAGCTCCTGGCGAGTGAAGTGAGTGACTGTAGTGTGCGGGGGCAGCCACGGTCAAGTGAAGGATATATGCAGACTCGACTGAGAAGGTGCAGCAGGATTACCGGGGTCAATCACATAAGGATCGATGCCGCCGGATCGATCGCATCGAGCTCGGCGGCGCCTTTAAAATCTTGGAGGATGTAAACAAGTTCGGTCATGGGCTGGCTGCTCGTTCAGTGAAGACCTAGGCATTGAAAATGTTGGAGGGTTCACAGTCAGTCACAGCTAATGGCGACGCAAGATGGGCAAAGATGCGAGAAGTTGACAACCTGGTTTAAGTGTTGGTTACGTGTCCGGCGACGAGTGAACTGCGGCACACATTGTGGCTTCAATATACTACATCTGTGACTGGGTTCGATGGAACTAGAGCAGAGCAGACATTGGAAATATGGAACGATATGCCGCGGGCGGCGGAGGGTATCTGAACTTGGTTGTTCTGTTAAAAACTTATAAAACATTAACTGATGTGTTATACTGATGCAAATATATTCACGGCTCGCCGTGGTCGCATCCGCTCTGCGCCAAATGCAGGCAGCTGGCTTCTGGCTGGAGAGCGTGCGGGCGCGGGAAAAAGGTTTTTGACGGGCCAGATTAGTCAAACGCGGGTTTCGCAAAAAAAAGATTAGTCAAACGCGGACGTGGCAACGGTCTCGACGCCCTTAACCCCCTTCCCCAGTTTGTCTCCTGTTTACGAAAAAAATGCGTTTAAACCGTCAAACGGATCAATGCAGGACCGCGTTGAATAACAAAACACGTCCGGACCGGACGGTTGAGGGTGGTTTGAGGGTCGGCGTTGAAGATCCCCTAAACGACCAACTACTGGTTCTAGAAGTTTGTTGCATAAATTACCATTTATTGGTGTGATTCATTGCACTTAGCTCTAATCCATCATTTGATTCGGTTGAGATGAATTCTGATGGATTGGCCCCACCTGTAAGTACACACATGACAGAAAAAAAATCGCATAAGTCACCCAACCGAGATGAGCTCAAAATTTTCAAGACCAGTGTTGGGTACATGTATTGCTTATCCATTTTTTGAAAGCCTTTGAATTCAAACCAAAAATTTGAATTCTAGAATTCAATAGGCAATGGGTACATGTTGTTTCAAAATTTTACATTTTGAAAATCTTGTGAATTTGGTCAATTTTACGTGTACCAAGTATTGATCTGGGGCAATTGCAACTCATTTGCACCAGATTTTGGTATGTATTTGTGTTGGCATAAATCTCTAGAATTAATATGAACATGATCTTAATCTCGTGATTGGAACATATAAATAGTGTGGTAGTGGATATTGACCAGATTCAACTCAGGCCATTAGAAGGAGACCCATGTCTCTAGGTGTCAGGGTGGGCAGTGGAGATGTTGACGGCAGTAGGGTTACCGTTGGCACCATGTGGTGGCTGACGATGGTAAACGACCTTCATCTCCTTTAGAACCTTATTAGCATCTGCTGTTAGAGAAGGACGTGTCCGTGGCCTCCCGTGTGAGATTGTTAATTTTCAATAGGAGGGGTCATTTTCCTTTTATACTATGTGCTAGGGAGGTGGGACCAAGATCAAGACGTTGGTTTGGTGCCCCTGATACATGGGACGTTTAGCTCTGCCATTCTCAACCAAAGATCAACTTCATCAATCGGTAGTTTTAGTTGGCCAACTAATATGGTTAGTTTTTATTATTGCCATATGTGCACTTATTAGACTAGCTATAGTGGAGAGTAACTTCAAAAGTAACATACACACTATTCTAGGCTATGTTACTATCTTCATTGTGTGTATATAAAGTGTGTTGTCATGCAAAACTTTATTTATTAGATTATAGACTCATATTGTATTGAGATATGTGATGTTATGGTAACAAGTTAAGTTACTCAATGTGCCTCTCTTCTCATTAACTCGATGCCATATAGGCAATTTTGTTGAGTTAGAGCTTATGTTACTCCTGAAGTTATTCCTACTATAACCAGACTTACAAAGTGGACCGACCTGTGAAGAATCATGTCAACCGAGTCAAATGATAGATTAGAGCTTACCGTAACATCTGTTTAACGTAACAAGCATGTATAGCAGGTGTTCTGCGCAAAACCAACCTTACTAGTTTTTTTTTCAAACTGTCACGGGGTGGGGGGGGGGGCTACTCACCTGAATATATTTCAAAAATATTTTGTTACAACCTAGACAAGGCGAGAAGTAAAATAGTTCCCTCACAGGCCGGCGTGAACTTTGTCCTCCACCTTCTTAAGGCGATGAGACCCTAATGTGAGATCCGCGATAATGCCCCTAGTAACATAATGAGGTGAGACATCTAGATCCCTAAAAGTTTTAGCATTACAAACGTCCCAAAATTTCCAAATGATAAGACGAAGAATGAGAGGCCACACTGACTCGGGGAGACCCGGATGCCCATGGGAGACCCAAAGATCTGCAAAGGGGGGCAGAGCAAGGGTGTAGATCAATGGCATCCCAAATGGCACGAGCTGCCGGACAGTGGAAGAAGAGGTGTGCCCGGTCTTCGGACGCAGCAGAACATGCAGCAAGTACTATACCACCTCATGGGTTGAAGCGCGTTCAAAATTAAACACGAGAGCCATGAGCTGCGATGACCATGTGTTCATGAGCCGCTTTGGTCTCAAAGGCCGTGTTCTCCTCGGAGTATGATCTTGGCCGGCATTAATTAGCGTTAACAAAGCGCATTGTGTTGCGAGTAATTAACATGTACGTGTTGGTTCAAGACTCCAAACTAGAGTACTTCCTCCGTGCAGGTGCATAATTCATTTTAGGTTATGCAGTGCGACCAAGACAAAAGGAAAACGAGAGAACTTAGGGGGTGCTTGGATTCAAGGGACTTATTTTAGTCTGACTAAAAATAGTCTCTTTAAGAGGCTAAAGTTCCAAGCACCCCTGACTAAAGACGATATAAACTAGTCTTGAGACTAAAATTTTTTAGTCAGGGGTACCCCTACTAAAATATGGATTAATCATCTCTCTCCTCATTTAACTCCTCTCCTTTAACACAGACGAGTTCCGGATTGGAAGATTTGGAGGATAATAAATGCTCATTAACTTGATTTTAGTCTCTTTAGTATTTGGATCCAAGCATGGATGAGGCTAGCAAGTTTTAGTCCCACTTCTTTAGTCATAGGACTAAAACGTATCCAAGCACCTTCTTAATATTCATTTGATAATTAATAAGGGCATGTACAATGATTGGTAAGATAGTCTTATTTTAAGTCTTGCATGTAATTTAGAGATGACAAAAAAAATATGTCTACAATGAGTCATCTCATGTGCTAAGAGATAATCTCTTGTCTTCTCTTAAATAATAGAAGAGACAAGCCTTTTTTTATGGGTTCTCTTTCCTCCACCTCATCATTTATCCTACGTGACACTCCTAAGATAGCATCATTGTACATGGTCTAACATTGCATGCAATGAACTAACCACTGCATGTTGTGTTTGATAGTCTCAATTCATTAAAAGCATGCATGCCTCACATCTCTTATTGGTTGATACTCAAGAAACAAGAAACGAGGTGGGAGTTAATGCACTCCGCCTAAGTGTTTTGGGATTTTTTAATTTTCGTAAGGTGACTTAGGGGGTGTTTGTTTCCACTGACTTTTTGTTTTAGGGACTAGAAAAGTCTCTCTTAGAGACTTTTTAACCAAACACGAGGGACTACTAGGGACTAAAAGTAGCTTTTGGAGACTAAATGAAGAAGACTCTCAAGGAGAGTCTTTTTTTGTACTTTTGGGGACTTTTCCAACAATGCCCCTCCCTGCACCCATTGCCCCGCCGCTCCATGGTGTTGTTTGGTTGTTATTTTTCTATATACTAGGGGTAACATGATCATTTAATAACCTTTATGGAGGGACTAGAAACTTTTTAGTCCCTGGAAACAAACATGGAGAGACTTTTTAGGAACTAGAGACTTTTTAGTTAGGACTAAAAAAAGACCTAGGACTTATAAACCAAACATGGACTTATACACCTAGACGGAGGGAGTAGTATACGTTTTTATGAATACCGCTTAATAAACTATCAAATCATGGAATAAATCCACACAAAAGAGTGACCACCCATGCCAAATTTATGAGTTAAACCCGGGTTGACTGTTTTCACCACAAGTAACTTAACCAACTGAGCTATGCTCAATCCGCACCATATATTCATACATTTTTTAGGGTCTCTTTCTTGAGTATGGTGTTTTGGATCTCGGCCTCCATGTAGGCCGAATTTGTGAAAATTCAAAATTCAGAATTTTCGGTTTCAAAAAACCCTGAAAATATTTGTACAAGTAAACAAGGATGTGAGGTGTGTGTGTAAAATCTCAGGATGAAATACATTGGAATGTGATATGTACAAAAAAGATAGATTCATGGTTTAGGAGGATGAATAATATCATGTGTTAATTTGTAAAGTCGCTTTTCTTTCTCCCTACGCAAGGTGACTAGGGAAAGCCTTCCTCCCCTCAATCACTCCGGCGAGCTCGTGGATTCTCCTCCCCTCCACCTGCCACTCCGGAGGCCGATGGCAGGAGGGGATTTCTGGTGCCTCGTCTCCAGCTAGTAGATAGGTAGGGTTTTAATTCTCGCAGGGGCGGTGTTTAGACGGATAACGACATTTCTTCTTTAGATTCTCCTCAAGTTCGTCCACTGGTATTGATTAGAAGGAGCTCCTGCATAGATTCATGCCAGCTCCTCAAGGCGACGAGGTTGGTGTTTCTCGCCATGCGTATGCAACGGCAATATTTGTTGTCGAATTCCTCAGATCAATTCAACTGCGGCGACTGTGGCTCTGAGCCGGTGGTCCTTAGGGGCACATGCACGAAGACTTACCGGCTGTCATCGACAAGGCTAGGCCGGCTCCGGTATGGGAGTGGCGCATCGGCGGCTCGTTCTGGCTGCGGCAATGGACGTTTGGTGGTCCATGGACCTCGATGTAATTTTTATTATGTTTGAAGTGTTTTGTACTTTCGATGAATCTTTATAATAGATCCGATCTTTTGACAAAAAAGTCCCTGAATTATTTATTTTTGCGCAGCCTTCATTTCAATGTGTTCCGCCTAGAAAATTTACACACTTGTGCCTTATGCCTTCATGTATGTCTATATGTTTTTTAGAATTTCTTAAAATGTAAAAGTATGAATTTTTATGGATTTTGAATTTTGCATTTGAAGGCCTCCATGCATGGAGCTCGGCCTCCAAAAGCAATTTCTGCTCTTTCTTCTATTTTTGTCTGGATAAATAGGAACGAAAATGATTACCACGAGATGGACATGCATGCACCTGCCATCCCTTTGCTCCCCCCTTTCCTAAAGATAATAAAAATAAACTGTCTTCGTCTGTGGTTGAAGATGCAGACAGCTCAATGTATACTTGATTTTTTATGAACTCAAATGCGAAGTATATCCTTGATATTTTTAGCTCGGTGATTCACGATCCAATAAGTGGATTCGTTGGCGAGCAACGATGTCGCGGTTAATGGCTAGCTAGCTTAGCTAGCCAGACGCCATTCCAACCGATCACAGATATAGGTGCTTGCTAATTTCACTTTTTCCTTTGTCAGCTGCATGGTGCAATTCCATTTCCGAAGTGAACGGTAGCCCACTGCCCGGAGCCTGAAATGACACGGTTCCATCTTGACAAGGAGATCTGCTACATCATGGCAGGTTAGCTGAAAAACACCTACTCCCTCTCCCACTGTAAAGAAATAGTCTTAGCTGAAAAACACTTACTCACTCTCCCACTGTAAAGAAATAGTTTTAGCTGAAAAACACTTACTCCCTTTCCCACTGTAAAGAAATAGTGATCTAAACGCTCTTATATTTCTTTACTTAGGGAGTACTATAGAGAGCTCAGATATGTCGATTGCAATTTCTTCCACACTTACAAATACTACTCCAGAAATTATCAGTTGCAACGCGTCGAATCTAAGGCCCTGTTTGGATACTCTAACCTGGTTAGAGGTTAGAGTTATTTTCTAACTCTAGACTAACCTTAAACTAACTCTAGCCTTTGGTGGTGTTTGGATGAGAGGGTAAAGTTTGAAAATAAATGCACTTTTTTCAATCATTTGACTCTTTTAACCAGGATTTGCTGTGGCCGGCTCTTGTGTGGGTGACCGGTGCCGCGGCCGGCGAAGGTTGCGTCGGAGATGGTGCGGATGGATGGGAACGGGATGGAGGCGGACGGACTGATGCGGAGGGATGGAGGCGGACGGGGCCGGCTGGGGCGGGCGAAAGGGACGGTGACGGGCTGACAAACTGGTACGGCGGGATGGAGGCGGACGGGGGCGGGCAGACGCGGCCGGTGTGGGCGAAGGACGCGCGGGCGCGGGGCGGGCAGATGCGGCCGGCGATGCAGGGTGACAGGGGCCAGCGGGAGGAGGAGAACGAGATGCAGCGGGGGGAGGAGAACGAGAGGCAGCGGGGACGAATGGATAGGATTCGGTGTGGCTGCATGCGACAGAAAAAAAATATTTTTAGGGCCCCACCACAACTAGCTCCAATTAGCACCTCTTCACAGGGATAGTTTTTTTGGTGGGTTAGTTTCAGTCTGGCTCAAACTAACCCATGTGTTTGGATACTTCAAGAGTTAGTTCAGTTTCAAGTAGCTCAAAGTAGGTCTAGCCCTGGGATCCAAACAAGGCCTAACTAAGGTTTGTAGCTTTTCTTTTGTCAGTGATGTGAACCTCGAAGTTTGTCGGCATGCAAGTTCGGCAGCATTCGTCAGCGTGCTATGCATGGCGTTCAGTTTGGTAGTACAAGTCAGCATCATCACGTATTGTAGAACAAGTAGCGAGTGGTGACACATATTTGCAAACAGGAATAGCTATACCCTACCTCCCCGTAACATTAACAATAAAAGTAGGACCTCAATATGTCCCAAGCGTTCGGAATTTGAGCATGCTAACCCAACTCTTTTCGTGACAACTTTAGTTTAACAAACATGCTAATTTTCTGACAAAAATCAAACTGAAACAAAGTTGTCATGTGTTAACAACTAAAGTTGCCACCTCGCAGCAACTAAAGTTGCCATCAAAAAACGTTCGGGATGACATGTTTAAATTCCGAACGTTCGGGATTTATCTATTCCGGAAAAGTAAGAGCTATGGTATTCAGCATGAAATTGGCAAACACACGTTTCAAGTGTTTGAAGAATTGGACCGGATGCATGATCTAATAATAGCTTCTGTTGTGCGTAGGTGCGAGTGACCTAATTCTCCTAGCTTTTTTTTTTCTTTTCTTTTTTAGAAAAGGAGGATGACCCCCGGCCTCTGCATCTGGACGATGCATACGGCCACTTTATTAATTATTCTCACAAGACCTTACAAAGTAATACAACAGTAAGACTAAAGCCGCCGTCTAAGCAACAAACTGTCGCTACACCTATCCAGCTGATGAAGGATTCCTCGAAAAGTTAAGGATTAGTAGTTCTTTTTCGAAATCGATTTCGAAAAAGAATGGATTCGGTCTGAAGGGGCGCAGATAGCCTGGGCCTAATACCAAACAGACATCGCAGCCAAACCTAACATCTAAGACCTGAGGACCCATCCAGGACGCCTGCCGGGCATGGGTCACGCCGGTCCGGCGTGCTCTCAGAGGCCGCCGCCGCCAATCGCCACCGCTCCATCTTCGTAATCTGATCGATGCATCAACCTTGCTCGGTCTAGCTATCGTCGACGCCACCACGGCGCCTAACGGTACCTCCTCCCCGCAAGCAAACAGTTGAGCACGTCGCGTCGCCGCCGATACACCTCAGCACCATGCTGCCAAGTACCACCAGCCGACACAGCTTGAAGTCTTTGGAAGATCTGTCGTGCGTAGCACCGCCGACTGTGCATGACTTAGCGTAGCACCTGTCGGTCGAGCATGACTTGACAGCTCCACCGAAGCTCCGTGCAAGACGGCCGCTCCACCTCCCGCCTCGTCTTCCAAAGATCGCTCCACAAACGATGCTCCCAAGAGAGAGACGGCACCGTAGTACCGTCATCGTCCGATCTGCGAAGGCCGATCCTAGGGTTTCCGGCAGCACGAGTGGGTTGACAACGATTACGACGATGCCTTCATCAAGGTAACGACGCAAAACGCCGCCATCGCCCGCCAACGGCTCGGTTTTCACCGGCAACTATGTCTCCCCGACTCGTAGCCGGGACTAGCTGACGGATCTCGAGATCCGATCACCCAGCCGCAGGCCGATCACCTCTGACGGAAGAGATGACCACCACCGTCGACTGCACCGGTCAGAACAGATCTGACGGAGGTGCCGCCTACGCGACCACCAGGCCCTCCACGCCGCCGCCGCCAATCCAAAGGCAGATGGCGCGCCGCCGCCGTCGCCGACCGCAGTGCCGCCGCCGCCCGAACAAAGCGTCGCGCGCCGCAGCGCGCCGCCGCCCGACGCCGCCGCCGCAGCTATCGCCGTTGCCGATCGGATCTGGAGGCGCCCACACGATTCGGGATCCGCACAACCCCAGATCCACGGGAGAGGTGATGTCCTCCGCCACCGCCGTCGGCCCCCGGGCTTAGACCGGCGGCGTCCCCCGGCGGCGGCGGAGGGTGGGGAGGAAGGAGTATACGCCCCCGGCGGCTGGGTAGGGAGCCGACCGAGCCGCCCTAGCGGGGACGACGCGGGGGCTGTTTTCCGGACCCTAGTATCATTCTAATGGGCTGCTCTTTTCAATTCTCCTAGCTTGTCGTTGTAGACTCATTTGGTATGATGTACACTCAGCAAGCACGATGGACCGATTAATGTAGGTGTATGCTCGTGGTGGCCACGGGCGCGCAATACCGGATGAAAAAGATGTGGCTGCATGTACGCACTAGCCATGGCGGCATGAAAGCTGGAAATCCAAACACCGGGGGAGAAAAAGAAGAAGCCCGCATGCCCACAGACAACCCTCGTGCCTCCTGAAGTTCACTATAAAAACACGGCAAGGCAGCGTGTGTCCTCCACACTACTGCTGCCTGCCACTGCACAATACCATCACTGCCATCTCCATCCATCTCACTAGCTGCCAGTCGCCATGGCCGTGAACAACACCAAGCTGGCCGCCGTGGCGGACGCGGAGAACCCAGCCGTGATGTGTGGCGCCGTGGACGACTCCGTCTCCCAGTCATCCATCGACTTCGTCGGGCGCGCCAACTGGCTACGCGCGGCGGTGCTGGGCGCCAACGACGGGCTGGTCTCCACAGCCTCCCTCATGCTCGGCGTCAGCGCCGTCAAGCCCGAGGCGCGGGCCATGGTCGTGTCCGGGTTCGCGGGACTACTGGCCGGGGCGTGCAGCATGGCCATCGGAGAGTACGTGTCCGTCTGCTCCCAGCGGGACGTGGAGATCGCGGAGCTGGACCAGGCCGGAAAGCGTGGCGGCGACGAGGAGAAGGCACTGCCAAGCCCGGCACAGGCCGCCGCGGCCTCCGCGCTGGCTTTCTCCGTCGGGGCGCTCCTACCGCTGCTGGCTGCTGGGTTCATCGTGGGCTACAACCTGCGAGTGGCCGTGGTGGTCGTTGTGGCCACGTTGGCGCTGGCCGCGTTCGGATGCGTGGGCGCCGTGCTGGGGCGGGCCCCCGTGGCGAGGTCGTGCGCGCGGGTGGTGGTGGGCGGACTGGCTGCCATGGCCGTCACCTTTGGGTTCATGAGGCTCTTCCGAGCCAGCGCGTATGAGAAACTGACATGGTCTTCGTCGCCGTCCTCGCGTGCGTAGGTCATGTGCGGGCATCGTCCATACTCTTCTCGGAATAAAGTACCCAGTACTAGCCGACTTATTTTCTTGTAGCTGGGCTGACTTATTTTCTTCCTTGTAATTGTAATCAAACGGCAAATGAAAACGTTTAAATTCGTACACCGTACTTTTTTTTTTGAACCAATAAACTCGTACGCCGTACTACTATAGTACCACAAAAGTGCTCCACCTACGTATTGCCTTAGAGGCTGCCAGTTTTCCTCTTGTCCCTGGCGGCTGCAACCCTAGCCGCCGCCAGGGCCGATCTTCCAACGCTGTTCTTCGGTGGCTCCCCTCCGCCGGCGACCTCGGTCGTCGGTGGTGATGGGGGCCGCCGGATCCACACGTGTGGATCGATTTTACTTCCTTATAGTTTAGGTTTTTAGGTTGTTCATCGTCTTTACTTCGGTGACGACGATGGCGACGCTGAATAAAGAATCTTTGAATCCTTCCCTGACGAGGCCATCGGTCCTATGGTCGGGGATGGATTTGGAAACCAGTCTGTTCAAGCAAGGATGGTGTGGCGGTGGCGGCATCCTCGTGGTGGACCTGTGTCCTCGGGCTCCGCCGTTGCGGCGACGTTTGCTCCAGCGTCGAGGTGGAGCTTGGGAGGTAGTCCAGGAGCGGATGCAGATTGTGGTCTGCATCGACGACATCTGGAAGACAGAATATCTTCTGGGCTCGTGGTTCGTGGATGGCGGATATGGTTTCCTACTTCGACGTCTTAGTCGTGGTGGGGTGCTAGATCTGGAGTTTGATGGCGTGTCCGGGGTGTTGCCCCGGTCTGATTCGTTCAACGATAAGGGCTTCACTTTTGGTGAGCCACCTTGGAGGTCCGCAAAGCTGCATATCAGCGATGGAGCCGCGTCGAGCTCGGGTGAGGTGGTGATTCGTCATTCTTTTCTTCGGTGGCTGCTGTGGTGGTGTCGGAGGCAGTTGACGAGCGTTGGTGTCAAGCTCCGAGATGTTCTGCTATCTTTTCAGTTTTTTCATGTCGGTCTTTACGTGATTTGTACTTTGTTCTTTATGATATGAATGAGACAGTATTACCATGCAAAAAAAAACCTACGTATTGCCTTACGAAAAGCTACGTAAAACCTTCCAGCCATAACTAATCAGCCCCCCCCCCCTCAATGCAAACCCCCCGGATTTTCAGGGGTGGGTCCCCTCCCTTTTCTTTTCCAATCAAACGTTTCCACATAAGCTTGTACGTAAGATACGTAAAAGAATTTACGTAGGTGCCAGGTGATTTTAATTCTTCTCCGTGGATTTCCTATTGTTTGAAAAGATATGACGCTGACATTTATGTGGGAAAGACCAAGGACATCCATGCATCGCAGAGGCATTTGCGGGCCTCGATGGCTCAAAAGGACCTTGGCGTGCTTGTCCCACGCCGACTATGCATCGGCGACAGGGCCGGTCGCACGGTCCCAAATCCACCGCTCCCTTTCCGCACCCCCTTCCGACCCTCCTCCACCACTACATCGTACAAGTCCCAAAATGGGACCAACGGGTCCGGCTGTTTCTCGAAATTGAAGATGAAGGGGAGCTCCTTCCACTTCGCCATGGACGATGAAGTGGTGGATTGGAGGCGTGCGGGATGGGATTGGGAGGCACTCGAGGGAGGAACAGATGAGGGAGAGAGGGGAGGCACGGGTATAGGACACCGTGGGCTTCATCAAATGGGTGCTACCTCCGTCCGGGTTTATTGGTCCCCATTTTATTTCGTGCCAAACTTTGACCATAGATTAAACTAACAAAATGTTCATGCATGTCACCAAACATTATATTTTTGAAAACTACGTTCAAATACGAATTCAATGAGACAATTTATTTTGACATGCATTAACATTTTGTTAGTTAAATCTTTAGTCAAAATTTGCCACAAACTACAAAGGGGACCTATAAAGGACGGAGGTAGTAGTTGGGAAGGCGGTAGACGGCCATCAAGGGCCGCTTTTATACGCGGTTGCTGACCTGCTCATACGCCTCCTAGTCTAACAATAAGCTAGGAGATGGTGATGCGTAGTGGGCTGCCATTGGAATCTGAGCAAGTAGCCATGTCATTTTTTTGCCATGTGGTTGACGGTCATGCTCCCGCCCCCTCCCCTGGCTGGTGGTCATGTTGCTTCAAATCCTGCATATAGCATGAGGAGGAAGGAGATGAAACTTCACTCCCGTGCTAACAGTTGGGTTTGGAGCGAGCTGCAAACATGGCTGTCACAACCTCCATATTTGGAGGCTATGTGATCTTTTTTGGAGCGATGTCCACAACATACGGCTATCGCTGCACATATGACGACTTTCTAGAGTGTCATTTTGTGTGATGATCGACATGCTAGCGGTTATTATAGTGATCGGCCACATATGGAGCATCTGCTAGAGTTACTCTTACTCCATAGCGAGGCCTAATCTGGGAGGCCGCCCTAGCCCTAGGAGATTTTATTTGACTACCTTTAATGGATCACATGTATAACCAGTGAAAATCAGCCCAAATCTTAATTATTGCCCTCACGGTCTATCATCCCTCCAAGAATTTGCCCATGCGCCGCCATTGTGCATCTCTCCTTGCCTTCCGCCCTCCATGTTTCTGTAAGTACATTAATGATTATCCAATTGGCACCCTATTTCATAGTATGCCTAGCATGTGTCTACTCTTTCGATAGCATGACGCGGAAGGTTGTATCTACCTCCTTTGTGTGGTGTTGTCCTGGCAGCCGTCGAGTGTTGCGGACTACTCAGGATGTCGTATAGGGGTGCCAGCCTCGATCGTGGACACGAGTGTCAATTTTCTTGAAGCAACGCATTCTCATTGATTTTCATGAAAGAAACCACCCACAACATTAGTGTGGACAATACATGCACATTTCCATTACGTATTTTTGCGGAAGCCGGTTTTGGTATAATTACGGGATTTTACTATTGGGTGGATAAAATCTTGATGGGACATATCCTGAAACTTTAGGCCAGATCCATTTTTGGAACACGTATTTGGGTTAATCCGACCTTCTTTCAAATGCATTTTTTAATGGCTATAATGTGTAAGAAAGATAGAAAAGGATCAGCATATAGCGAGTCTGGAGTCCACATTTTATATGCGAAGAGGTAGGGGCTGCTTAGTTGTTGCCCAAGAGCACCACACCAAATCATGGGCGTCGTGGGCGCACCAAAATATTCGTGGCCGATTTGGCCGCCCGAGTTTGGTCAATGAATTGGCGCAGAAGTATAGAGGAAAAGGTAGGGTGACTTGGCGAGCCAAAACTTTAGATCCCATTCAAACAAGCTGCAATGCTTCGGTCAAGGCCAAAATATTGGCTGGGCGTGCAGGGGATCCAACCCAAACAGCCCCAACATCTCCAAATCTCTCCAAAGGAGTTTCTTTTTAACAATGTCAATTGTGTTCTTAGGAAACGGCTTCATTATTTCTCATGCATCTGAAAAAAATACGTCTTCAACCATAGTTCAAAACTGCAACACTTATTTTGAATCGAAGGGACTATATTTTTTAGTCCGTTCTACAAGAACCATCCAATCTGAGTGTTAAGATTCATGCAAGCTTAATTGAACGAACTAATGTTCATTGAACGATTATTGCGTTTCTCAAAATATCGGTAGTACTACACACAAATTATTTGGTTAGATCTCAATAAAATTCAAATGGAAAATTTAGTACTACCATGACTGAAATGATAACGAAATATCACTAAAATTCAGTTATTTCGAGTGTAGCTAAAAAAATTCTGAAACTGAAATTAAAACCATTTTGATGTAGGAGCAAGCAAGCGACCAAATTATTGCTAGTCATTGTAAACGCCTTCGATATGATGTACACTCAGCAAGCACAATGCATTGATTAATGTAGCTGTGTGCTCGTGGTGGCCACGGGCGCGCAATACCAGAGGAAAAATATATGGCGGCGTGTACGCACTAGCCATAGCAGCATGAAAGGTGAAAATCTCAAAAACCCCAACACCAGTGGTGAAAAAGAAGACCGGCAATGCCCACTGCAATACACGAACACAAGGCACGACGCTCATGGCTCCTCAAATTCACTATAAAAACACGCCAGGGGAGCGTGTGTTCGCCACACTACCGCTGCCTGCCACTGCATACCACTACTACCACCCCGAACCCAACCACCTCCATCCATCTCTAGCTCGCAGTGGCCATGGCCGTGAACAACACCAAGCTGGCCGCCGTGGCCGACGCCGAGAACCCGGCAGTGATGTGCGGCGACGTCTACTACTCCGAGTCGTCCTTGGACTTCGCGGGGCGCGCCAACTGGCTGCGCGCGGCGGTGCTGGGCGCCAACGACGGGCTGGTCTCCACAGCCTCCCTCATGCTCGGCGTCAGCGCTGTCAAGCCCGACGCGCGGGCCATGGTCGTGTCCGGGTTCGCGGGACTACTGGCCGGGGCCTGCAGCATGGCCATCGGAGAGTACGTGTCCGTCTGCTCCCAACGCGACGTGGAGATCGCGCAGCTGGACCAGGCTGGCAAGCGTGGCGGTGACGAGGAGAAGGAACTTCCCAGCCCAGCACAGGCCGCCGCGGCCTCCGCGCTGGCTTTCTCCGTCGGGGCGCTCCTACCGCTGCTGGCTGCCGGGTTCATCGTGGGCTACAACCTGCGGGTCGCCGTGGTGGTCGTCGTGGCGACGTTGGCGCTGGCCGCGTTCGGATGCGTGGGCGCCGTGCTCGGGCGGGCCCCCGTGGCGAGGTCGTGTGCGCGGGTGGTGGTGGGCGGGCTGGCCGCCATGGCTGTCACATTTGGGTTCATGAGGCTCTTCCGAGCCAGCGGCGTATGAGAGACTGACAAGGCCTTCGTCGCCGTCCTCGCTTACGTACGTCGTGTACGGGCATCGTCCAGTCTTCTCGGAATAAAATACACAGTACAAGCCGACTTATTTTCTTGTACCTGGGCTGACTTATTTTCTTCCTTGTAATTGTAATCAAATGGCAAATGAAAACGTTTAAACTCGTACACCGTACTACTACTATATAGTACCAGGTGATTTTAATTCTTCTCCGTGCATGTGCCCTATTGTTTGAAAAGATATGACACGACATTTATGTGGGAAAGACCAAGGACGTCCATGTATCGGCGGAGGGCCTCGATGGCTCGGAAGGACCTTGGCCAGGGGCGGAGCCAGGATTTTGGATTTTGGTATAGGGGGGCCAAGTCAAGTTCATAATTATTTTTTCTAGACAGAAAAAATAGCTATGAGAATACTACAATCATGTGTCACTTGGACGCAAGTATAAAACATGATTACATTTGTATTTACCTTTATGATTGCAAATAAAATGAAAATTTTAACAATTTCATCGAAAGAGAACTTAGCTGGTATTTTTTTTAAAACGAGGCAAAAGACTTGCCATTTCATTAATTAAGGGAGAATGTTTTAGACAGAAGCCGCAAGCGGCAGACGAAGGAAAATTACTCACGCGGCATTACAATACTCAAATGCTTGGCACCCGCCAAAGCCCAAAACGACACCTCATGCTTGATCTTGTTGATGATGACCACCGATGGGACCGCCACGTTGCGGAAGACTCTAGCATTTCGCTCGGACCAAACCTCCCAAGAGATGAACATCATCAATGAGTCAAGGGCTTTGGAAGAGCCGAGACGAATCTAAAGGTTGTCATTCCACCATCCTTTGACCGAAGCGCTCGCCGACCATGTAGTAGTAGAGATGTGGTGCATTCCAAGCCACAGAAGAATGTCGTTCCAAATGCGCAACGTGAAGCGGCATTGGAAGAGTAGGTGAGCAGCGGGCTCCTGTGCTTGCTTACAAAGAGGGCACAAGCCGCAGTTGGGCTAGCCACGACGGATCAAGCGGTCTGATGTCCAGATTTTGTTTTGAAGAACCAACCAAGTAAAGAATTTGCACCTTCGGGAGCCCAGACTCTCCACACGGACTTGACAAGATCAGAGGATATGAGACCTTCAAATTGTGCCTTGTATGCCGATGAAGCAGAATAAATCCCATCCTTAGTGAACTTCCAAATAATCGAGTCTTCCACATCTTCCTCAAGTGCCACCGTTGATAATTTTTCCCAAAGGTCGACAAACTGCTCGATATGCGCGAGGGACAGACCATTGGTGCCCTCAATATTAGTGATCCATAGGTTGTTGGTCATGGCTTGCTGGACCGATGAGTTCTTCTTGCGAGAAAGGCCAAAGAGGTCCGGCGTGATGTCACGGGGGCACAAGCCATTGAGCCACGGCGAGTTCCAGAATTGCGTCGTTCGTTCGTTGCCAACAAGGACCATAGTGGCAGCCGCAAAGAAGTGGCGATCATCCTCCATGCACGGCGTGCCCATGCCAATCCAATGCTTGCTCTTGTTAGTCCACTCAAACCATAGCCATCGGATGCACAGAGCCTTGGCGAACTTATCCAGATTAAGCACTCCGAGCCCACCCTTGTCATTGGGCTTACAAACGAGCTCCCAGTTAACCTTGCATTTTCCTCCAGACACCTTGTCTGAGCCCGCCCAAAGATGTGCATGGCGAATATTGTCGATTTTCTTGAGGACCTCCACCGGGATGTCAAGAGGCGTGAGATGATAGATAGCAATGCAGTGACGGCCTTAACAAGAACCACAGGGCCAGCGGAGGCCACATGCCTTTCCTGCCAGGGAGGGAGCTTGCCCGCAATTTTATCTTCAAGGTACTGGAAGTGGATTCGCTTGAGGCACTTGACGGATAACGGGAGTCCAAGGTAGAGCATCGGGAACTAGGTGCGCACCACCGGAAAATCATGAAGAACATCGTCAAGGTTGATGTTGTCACATCGGATGGGAATAACCAGACTTTTGGCACAATTAGTGACAAGGCCAGACACCTCTCCAAAAGAGGCCACGGTAGCAGCAAGGAATTGGACGTCTTCCTTAATGGGCTTCACAAAGATGGCGGCATCGTCGGCATAGAGTGAGGCCCGAATGGGTGAAGATCTACCACACATAGGGTGTAGGTGTCCTTGGGCCGTGGCCTTGCAGAGGAGGTGGTGGAGCGGATCGATAGCCAGGACGAAGAGAAGAGGGGAAATCGGGTCCCCCTGGTGAAGGTCCCCCTGGTGAAAGCCACATCCATGCTTCAACGTCACCCAAAACTCCATTGATCAACACCCTTGAAGTGGCGGTATAGAGCAAAGCTGAAACCCAATCATGAAATCTATCCGGGAAGCGGAGGTGTTTCAGCAGATCCATAAGGAAGTCCCACCGTACAGAGTCAAACGCCTTTTTGATGTCAAGTTTGAATAAGAGAGTCGGGGAGCGGTTGCGATGAAACTTTCTTGCCAAGTTTCTGACGAACAAAAAGTTAGCATGGATGCTTCTCTTTTTGATGAATGCACTCTGGGAGTTGGAGACAAGGTCATGCATGTGGGGGGCCAGACGGTTGGCCATCATCTTGGCAATGATCTTCGCGATGGCGTGGATGAGGTTAATGGGGCAGAAATCCGAGATGCATTCTGCTCCATCCTTCTTTGGGATGAGAGAAATGTTCGTCGAGTTGAGCCAGTTTAAGTTCGTTGAGCACAGATTGGAAAAGTGATTGATAGCAAGCAAAACATCATATTTTATGATCTCCCAACACGCTTTGAAGAAGGCCCCGGAGTAGCCATCTTGTCCCGGTGCTTTGTCACTAGGGAGATCAAAAATCGCCTTTTTCACCTCTTCCTCCGTGAAGGCAGCTCCTAGCTCAGAGAGATCGCAAGCCGGCACCGGGATGTTGTCCCAGTTGATGTCGATGTTGCGTGGCTGACCACGTCTCGTGACCTCAGAGAAGTGGTTTTGAATAATGGATTTCTTGTGGTCATGAGAAATAACCCATCCGTTGTTGTGCCTAAGGCGGTGAATAAAGTTCTTCCTTCGTCTATGGTTTACATGCAGGTGGAAGAAACGAGTGTTGGCATCACCATCTTTCAAGCTCGTAATTCTTGAGCTTTGTCTTTTCCGCGCCCGCTCGAGAACAGCAAGTCCTACCACTTTCCGCTTAAGTCTCTTTCGAAGGTCTCGCTCGCTGGCACTAAGGGGACAAAGATCTTGAGCCACATCCAAGCAGAGAATAACTTCGAGGACCATATGAATTTGCACCTTCGAGTGTGCAAACATCGTCCTGCTCCACTTCCTTAATTTTTTGCCTAACTCTTTGAGCTTGTGAAAGAGGTTGAGGTAAGGGTCAGAATGACCATTATTGTTTTTCCAAGCTCCCTGGACTACATCTTTAAAACCGAGCATTTTGATCCAAAAGTTTTCGAAGCGAAAGGGCTTTGACCTTTGCGGACCTTTGTCATTTGCAAGGAGGCGAGGACAGTGGTCCGATAAGGATGACAAGAGGGCATGGAGGATGTGTGTGCCAAAGTCTAGGTCCCAATATTCATTGCACAAGAAAGAGTCGAGTTTGCTAACAGTTGGGTAGCTCTGCTCATTACTCTAGGTGTATTTTCTGTTTTGCAAGTGGATCTCTTTGAGCTCACATAGATTAAGTGCATTTCTGAAGCGAACGATACGGCTCCGATCGATATTTGTTTTATTCTTGTCTTGTGCATGGTAGATTTGATTAAAATCGCCGTCGACCAACCACTTTTCACCTGGGACAGGCTTCTCATTGATCAACTCTTGGAAGAAGGCATCCTTGAGATTGCTCTCTTCGGACCATAAACGGTGGTGAGCTTGAAGGTTGTGGCCGAGAAACAATCGTGACATTGCAGGAGAGGTAGAAGGTGCCAATGCACACATCCTTCACATCGACGACATTCTCGTCCCATAGTAACAGGATGCCACCACGAGTGCCAAGGGCTGGACGCTGGGCAAAGTTCTTTAGTTTGTGGCCACTGATACGTCTCCAACGTATCTACTTTTCCAAACACTTTTGCCCTTGTTTTGGACTCTAACTTGCATGATTTGAATGAAACTAACCCGGACTGACGCTGTTTTCAGCAGAGCTGCCATGGTGTTGTTTATTGTGCGGAAAACAAAAGTTCTCGAAATGACCTGAAAATCCACGGAGATAAATTTTGGAAAATATAAAAAATACTGGCGAAAGAATCAAGGCCAGGGGCCCCACGCCCTGTCCACGAGGGTGGGGGCGCGCCCTGATAAATCCATTTTGCATCATGCTTTTATATCGATATTTATCGCTTTATGGGCTGTTATTTCACGATATGTCACAATACTTATGGCTATTCTCTCTTATAATTACAAGGCTTACCATGAAGAGGGGGAATGCCGGCAGTTGGAATTCTGGCTGGAAAAGTAGCAAATATTGTAGACCTATTTTGTGCAACTCCAAAAGTCCTGAAACTCCATGGAATATCTTAAAAGAAATAAAGAAAAATCGTCGCCAAAGATGAAGGCCAGGGGGCCCACACCCTGCTCACGAGGGTGGGGGCGCGCCCCTCCCCCGGGCGCGCCCCTACCTCGTGGGCCCCGGTGGCTCTCCCACGCCCATCTTCTCCTATATGAAGTCTTTCGATGAGAAAAATAATAAGCAACCTTTGGGATGAGACTCGCCGCCACGAGGCGGAACCTTGGCGGAACCAATCTAGGGCTCCGCAGAGCTGTTCTGCGGGGACACTTCCCGGAGGGGGAAATCATCACCATCGTCATCACCAATGCTCCTCTCATCGGAGAGGGCAATCTCCATCAACGTCTTCACCAGCACCATCTCATCTCCAAACCCTAGTTCATCTCTTGTATCCAATTCTTGTCTCCAAGTCCGGATTGGTGCTAGTAGGTTGCTAGTAGTGTTGATTACTCCTTGTAGTTGATGCTAGTTGGTTTATTTGGTGGAAGATCATATGTTCAGATCCTTTATGCACATTATATACCCTCTGATTATGAACATGAATATGCTTTGTGAGTAGTTACGTTTGTTCCTGAGGACAAGGGAGAAGTCTTGCTATTAGTAGTCATGTGAATTTGGTATTCGTTCGATATTTTGATAAGATGTATGTTGTCTAACCTCTAGTGGTGTTATGTGAACGTCGACTACATAACACTTCACCATTATTTGGGCCTAGAGGAAGGCATTGGGAAGTAATAAGTAGATGATGGGTTGCTAGAGTGACAGAAGCTTAAACCCTAGTTTATGCGTTGCTTCGTAAGGGGCTGATTTGGATCCATATGTTTCATGCTATGGTTAGGTTTACCTTAATACTTTTGTTGTAGTTGCGGATGCTTGCAATAGAGGTTAATCATAAGTGGGATGCTTGTCCAAGTAAGGGCAGTACCCAAGCACCAGTCCACCCACATATCAAATTATCAAAGTACCGAACGCGAATCATATGAGCGTGATGAAAACTAGCTTGACGATATTCCCATGTGTCCTCGGGGGCGCTTTTCCTATTATAAGAGTTTGTCCAGGCTTGTCCTTTGCTACAAAAAGGATTGGGCCACCTTGCTGCACTTTATTTACTTTTGTTACTTGTTGCTTGTTACAATTTATCTTATCACAAAACTATCTGTTACCACTTATTTCAGTACTTGCAGAGAATACCTTGCTGAAAACCGCTTATCATTTCCTTCTGCTCCTCGTTGGGTTTGACACTCTTACTTATCGAAAAGAGTACGATAGATCCCCTATACTTGTGGGTCATCAAGACTCTTTTCTGGCGCCGTTGCCGGGGAGTGTAGCGCCTTTGGTAAGTGGAATTTGGTAAGGAAAAATTTATATAGTGTGCTGAAATTTTCTATCACTGGTTACTATGGAAAGTGAATCTCTGAGGGGCTTGTTCAGGGTATCTTCACCCCGTCCAGTAGAACAAAGAGTTTCTCCTCAACCTACTGAACCTATTGAAAATTAAACTCCTTTTGAATTTCCTTCGGGTATTATGGAAAAACTGCTGGCTAATAATTTTACAGGAGATGGGACAAAGCATCCCGACGAGCATCTACGCTATTTGGATGATATTTGTGGATTATTTAAGCTTGTAGGAATACCCGATGATGTTGTTAAGAAGAAGGCTTTCCCTTTATCTTTGGAGGGAGACACATCGACATGGTATAGGCTATGTGATGATACGAGATCATGGAACTATAAAAGAGTGAAATTGGAATTTCATCAAAAGTATTACCCTATGCATCTTGTTCATCGTGATCGCAATTATATATATATATATATATATATATATATATATATATATATATATATAAAATTTTTGGCCTCACGAAGGAGAAAGCATCTCTCAAGCTTGGGGGAGGCTTAAATCAATAATATATTCATGCCCCAATCATGAGCTCTCAAAATTGACAATTCTCCAGAATTTTTATTCTCGGCTTTCTGAAAATAATCGCAACATGCTTGATACTTCTTGTGCTGGTTCTTTTATGATGAAGTCTATTGAATTTGAATGGAATTTATTGGATAGAATTAAACGCAACTCTGAAGATTGGGACCTCGACGAAGGTAAGGAGTCAGGTATGACACCTAAGTTTGATTGTGTTAAATCTTTTATGGATAGAATTTGAATGGAATTTATTGGATAGAATTAAACGCAACTCTGAAGATTGGGACCTCGACGAAGGTAAGGAGTCAGGTATGACACCTAAGTTTGATTGTGTTAATTCTTTTATGGTTACCAATATTTTCCGTAAATTTAGCACTAAATATGGACTTGACTCTGAGATAGTAGCTTCTTTCTGTGAATCTTTTGCTACTTATGTTGATCTCCCCAAGGAGAAGTGGTTTAAATATCATCCTCCCATAGAAGTAAAAGTAGCTGCACCTATTAAAGTTGAAGAAAAGACCATCACTTATAATGATCCTATTGTTCCCACCTCTTATGTTGAGAAACCACCTTTCCCTGCTAGAGTAAAGGATCATGCTAAAGCTTCAACTGTTGTTTGTAAAAGCAATACTAGAACTTTTACACCTCCTGAGCAAGTCAAAGTAGAACCTAATATTGCTATTGTTAAAGATCTCTTGTCCGATAATATTGATGGGCATGTCATTGATTTCTCTGGAGAAACTGCTAGAATTGCTAAACCATGTGATAGAGATAAACATAGACCTGTGGTAGGCGTTCCTGTTATCTCTGTTAAAATAGGAGATCATTGTTATCATGGCTTATGTGATATGGGTTCTAGTGCTAGTGTTATACCCATTGACTTATATAAAGAAATTATGCATGATATCACACCTGCTGAGTTAGAAGATATTGATGTTACAATTAAACTTGCCAATAGAGATACTATATCTGCAATGGGAATTGTTAGAGATGTTGAAGTCTTGTGTGGGAAAACCAAATATCCCGCTGATTTTCTTGTTCTTGGTTCCCCACAAGATAGCTTTTGTCCCATTATATTTGGTAGACCCTTCTTGAATATTGTTAATGCTAAGATAGACTGCAAAAAGAATGTTGTTACTATTGGCTTGGATGATATGGTTCATGAGTTTAATTTCTCCAAATTTAGTAAACAACATCGTGAGGAAGAATTGCCTAGTAAGGATGAAATTATTGGTCTTGCTTCTATTGATGTACCTCCTAGTGATCCTTTAGAACATTATTTGCTAGACCATGAAAATAAGATGTTCATGAATGAAAGAAGGGAAATAGATGAAGTATTCTTTAAACAAGAACCTATTCTGAAACACAATTTGCCTGTTGAAATCCTAGGGGATCCTCCTCCACCCAAGGGTGATCCCGTGTTTGATCTTAAACCGTTGCCTGATAATCTTAAGTATGCTTATCTTGATGAAAAGAAAATATATCCTGTTATTATTAGTGCTAACCTTTCAGAGCATGAAGAAGAAAGATTATTGAAAACTCTGAAAAAGCATCGTGCCGCTATTGGATATACTCTGGATGATCTTAAGGGCATCAGTCCCACTCTATGTCAACATAAAATAAATTTGGAAGCTGATGCCAAACCAGTTTGTGATCCTCAACGACGTTTGAATCCTAAAATGAAATAAGTGGTAAGAAAGGAAATACTCTAGCTTCTGGAGGCAGGTATAATTTACCCCGTTGCTGATAGTCAGTGGGTAAATCTTGTCCATTGTGTCCCTAAGAAGGGAGGTATTACTGTTGTCCCTAATGATAAAGATGAATTGACCCCGCAAAGAATTATCACAGGTTATAGGATGGTAATTGATTTCCGCAAATTAAATAAAGCTACTAAGAAAGATCATTACCCCTTACCTTTTATTGATCAAATGCTAGAAAGATTATGCAAACATACACATTATTGCTTTCTAGATGGTTATTCTAGTTTCTCTCAAATACCTGTGTCGGCTAAAGATCAATCAAAGACTACTTTTACATGCCCTTTTGGTACTTTTGCTTATAGACGTATGCCTTTTGGTTTATGTAATGCACCTGCTACCTTTCAAAGATGCATGATGGCTATATTCTCTGATTTTTGTGAAAAGATTTGTGAGGTTTTCATGGACGACTTTTCCGTCTATGGTTCCTCTTTTGATGATTGCTTGAGCAATCTTGATCGAGTTTTGCAGAGATGTGAAGAAACTAATCTTGTCTTGAATTGGGAAAAGTGCCACTTTATGGTTAATGAAGGTATTGT
This sequence comes from Aegilops speltoides, assembly GCA_021437245.1. Taxonomy (NCBI): domain Eukaryota; kingdom Viridiplantae; phylum Streptophyta; class Magnoliopsida; order Poales; family Poaceae; genus Aegilops; species Aegilops speltoides. The sequence goes on along the minus strand of CM038142.1, from coordinate 484,968,991 downwards.
CTTGGGGCACAAAGTTTCTGAAAGAGGTATTGAAGTTGATAAAGCCAAGGTTGACGCTATTCAAAAGATGCCATGTCCCAAGGACATCAAAGGTATAAGAAGTTTCCTTGGTCACGTCTGATTTTATAGGAGGTTCATTAAGGACTTCTCGAAAATTTCTCGGCCTCTGACTAATTTATTACAAAAAGATTTACCATTTGTCTTTGATGATGATTGTGTAGAAGCATTTGAAATACTTAAGAAAGCATTAGTCTCTGCACCTATTGTTCAGCCACCTGATTGGAATTTACCCTTTGAAATTATGTGTGATGCAAGTGATTATGTTGTAGGTGCTGTTCTAGGGCAAAGAGTTGATAAGAAATTAAATGTTATCCATTATGCTAGTAAGACTCTTGACAATGCTCAAAGAAATTATGCTACTACTGAAAAGGAACTCTTAGCAGTTGTGTTTGCCTGTGATAAATTCAGACCCTATATTGTTGATTCTAAAGTAACTATTCACACCGATCATGCTGCTATTAAATATCTTATGGAAAAGAAAGATGCTAAACCTAGACTTATTAGATGGGTTCTCTTGCTGCAAGAATTTGATTTGCATATTGTTGATAGAAAAGGAGCTGAGAACCCAGTTGCAGACAACTTATCTAGGTTAGAGAATGTTCTTGATGGCCCACTACCTATTGATGATAGCTTTCCTGATGAGCAATTAAATGTCATAAGTATTTCTCGTAGCACTCTGTGGTATGCTGATTATGCTAATTATATTGTTGCTAAATTTATACCACCTAGCTTCACATATCAACAAAAGAAAAATTTCTTTTATGATTTGAGACATTACTTTTGGGATGACCCACATCTTTATAAAGAAGGAGTAGATGGTGTTATTAGACGTTGTGTACCTGAGCATGAACAGGAACAGATCCTACGCAAGTGTCACACCGAAGCTTATGGAGGACATCACGCTAGAGATAGAACTGCACATAAGGTATTGCAATCCGGGTTTTATTGGCCTACTCTCTTCAAGGATACCCGTAAGTTTGTTTTGTCTTGCGATGAATGTCAAAGAATGGTAATATCAATAGACGTCAAGAAATGCCTATGAATTATTCACTTGTTATTGAGCCATTTGATGTTTGGGGCTTTGATTATATGGGAGCTTTTCCTGCCTCTAATGGTTACACTCATATTTTAATTGCTGTTGGTTATGTTACTAAGTGGGTAGAAGCTATTCCAACTAGTAGTGCTGATCATAACACTTCTATTAAAATGCTTAAGGAAGTTATTTTTCCGAGGTTTGGAGTCCCTAGATACTTAATGACTGATGGTGGTTCACACTTTATTCATGGTGCTTTCCGTAAGATGCTTGCTAAATACGATGTTCATAGAATTGCATCTCCTTATCACCCGCAGTCTAGTGGTCAGGTAGAGTTGAGCAATAGAGAGCTCAAATTAATTTTGCAAAAGACTGTCAATAGGTCTAGAAAGAATTGGTCCAAAAAACTGAATGATGCATTATGGGCCTATAGAACTGCGTACAAAAATCCTATGGGTATGTCTCCGTATAAAATGGTTTATGGAAAAGCATGTCATTTACCTCTTGAATTAGAACATAAGGCATATTGGGCTATCAAAGAGCTCAATTATGACTTCAAATTTGCCTGTGAGAAGAGGTTCTTTGATATTAGCTCACTTGATGAATGGAGAACCCAAGCTTATGAAAATGCCAAGCTGTTTAAAGAAAAAGTTAAAAGGTGGCATGATAAAAGGATACAAAAGCGTGAGTTTAATGTAGGTGACTATGTATTGCTATACAACTCTCGTTTAAGATTTTTTGCAGGAAAACTTCTCTCCAAATGGGAAGGTCCTTACGTTATCGAGGAGGTCTATCGTTCCGGTGCCATAAAAATCAACAACTTCGCAGGCACAAATCCGAAGGTGGTAAACCGTCGAATCAAACATTATATCTTAGGTAATCCCATAAATGTTGAAACCAATATTATTGAAACCGTAACCCGGGAGGAATACATAAGGGACACTTTCCAGAACGTTCCAGACTCCGAAAAGGAATAGGTATGTGGTACGGTAAGTAAACCGACCCCAAAACAATTTTTAAAGCAATATTTCTCCGTTTTGGAATATTTAGAAAAATAGAAAAATAAGTAGCAGTCCGGGGAGGACACGAGGCCTCCACGAGGGTGGAGGGCGCGCCCTGCCGCCCTTGGCGCGCCCCCTACCTCGTGAGCATCCCGTGTGCCCTCCGGACTCCGTTTTCTTGCACGATACGTATTTTGGTCGGTAAAAATTCATTATATATTCTCCTGAAGGTTTTGACGACCGTATCACGCAAATATCCTCTGTTTTCGTTTCGAGCTGTTTTCGTTGCAGATACGAGGATTCCGGAGACTCGATCATCCTTCTATGAGGGTGAGCCTATGCCATGGAAGGTGGACGACAAGCTTCCATCATCAACAACACCTCCACCGCCAACAACAAAGAAGGAGATATAATCACATGGGTATGGGCACTCCCTCAAAGAATCGCCAAGCTTGGGGAGGTGCCCGATATCGTATCACCATCACAACTCCTATCTTTACCGTTTTTCTTAGTTTGATCCTATTAGTAGTATCTTGATTTAGTAGAATAAAGTCATGGCACGATCTAGTTTTGAGTTTTGCTTTATGATCCCTCTATGCAATCGAGTCTGTGAGCAATATATAATAAAGATTAGTGTTGAGTCAAGGGCTTGATTACTTTGCCATGATCTTGGGTGAATAAAGAAAACAATAAAAAGAAACAAAGAGTTTATATTGATCTTAGTGAAAGTAATGACTCCACATAGAAAGAGTATGATGATTAAAAGTTGTTGGGAGTTGGCAGATATAGCTTTGGTCATCGTTGCAATTAATAGGAAGTAATAAGGAGAGAGAGGTTTCACATATAGATATATTATCATTGACATCTTTTATGATTGGGAGCACTCATTAAAATATGACATGCTAAAGAGTTGATGTTGGACAAGGAAGACAATATAATGAGTTATGTTTTCTTACATCTGAGATAAAGTATGTCGTCATGGTTCCTCTACCGTGTTGAGCTTGCCTTTCCCCCTCATGCTAGCCAAATTCTCAGCACTAAGTAGAAATACTACTTGTGCTTCCAAATACCCTTAAAGCAGTTTAGCCATGAGAGTCCACCATATCTACCTATGGATTGAGTAAGATCCTTCAAGTAAGTTGTCATCGGTGCAAGCAATAAAAATTGCTCTTTAAATATGCATGACTTATTAGTGCAGAGAAATAAGCTTTGTACGAACTTGTTGTGGACGCAATAAAAGCGACGGACTGCATAATAAAGGTTCACATACAAGGGGCAATATAAAGTGACGTTCTTTTGCATTAAGATTTTGTGCATCCAACCATAAAAGCGCATGGCAACCTCTGCTTCCCTCTGCGAAGGGCCTATCTTTTATTATTATCCTCTACTTTATGCAAGAGTCACGGTGATCTTCACCTTTCCTTTTTCATTTTATCCTTTGGCAAGCTCAGCATGTTGGAAAGAACATGATATATATATATATATATATATATATATATATATATATATATATATATATATATATATATATATATATATAATTGGATGTGGGGGGCATGAATTATTATTGTTGACATTACCCTTGAGGTAAAAGGTTGTGGGGCAAAACTACAAGCCCCTATCTTTCTATGTGTCCGATTAAAACTCTGTAGCCACAAGTATCGCGTGAGTGTTAGCAATTATGAAGGACTAAGTGATAGTTGAGTATGTGGGCTTGCTTTTAAGCTCTGACATAGACTCTTTCCGATGTTGTGATAAATTGCAATTGCTTCAATGACTGAGATTATAATTGTTGGTTGCCAATAAGGTTTCTGATTCATACTTTGGCTTTGTGAAAAGATCATCACTTGAACATAAGTAATCATATGACAAATCTATATATGTTGCTATTATGAAAATAATCATGATGCCTTCATGTTCGTATTTTATTTTTATCGACGCCTCTACTTCCAAACATGAGGACATATTTATTGTTATCGGCTTTTCGCTTCAGGACAAGCGAGGTCTAAGCTTGGGGGAGTTGATACGTCCATTTTGCATCATGCTTTTATATCGATATTTATCGCATTATGGGTTGTTATTTCATGATATGTCACAATACTTATGGCTATTCTCTCTTATTTTACAAGGCTTACCATGAAGAGGGGAATGCCGACAATTTGGAATTCTGGCCGAAAAGGAGCAAATATTGAGACCTATTCTGCGCAACTCCAAAAGTCCTGAAACTCCACGGAATATCTTAAAAGAAGTAAAGAAAAATCGTCGCCAAAAATGAAGGCCAGGGGGCCCACACCCTGCTCACGAGGGTGGGGGCGCACCCCTCCCCCCTGGGCGCGCCCCTACCTCGTGGCCCCCTGGTGGCGTTCCGACGCCCATCTTCTCCTACATGAAGTCTTTCAATGAGAAAAAAAATAATAAGCAACCTTTCGGGACGAGACTCCGCCACCACGAGGCGGAACCTTGGCGGAACCAATCTAGGGCTCCGGCAGAGCTGTTCTGCCAGGGACACTTCCCTCCGGGAGGGGGAAATCATCACCATCGTCATCACCAACGCTCCTCTCATCGGGAGAGGGCAATCTCCATCAACATCTTCACCAGCACCATCTCATCTCCAAAACCTAGTTCATCTCTTGTATCCAATTCTTGTCTCCAAGTCCGGGATTGGTGCTAGTAGGTTGCTAGTAGTGTTGATTACTCCTTGTAGTTGATGCTAGTTGGTTTATTTGGTGGAAGATCATATGTTCAGATCCTTTATGCACATTATTACCCCTCTAATTATGAACATTAATATGCTTTGTGAGTAGTTACGTTTGTTCTTGAGGACAAGGGAGAAGTCTTGCTATTAGTAGTCATGTGAATTTGGTATTCGTTCGATATTTTGATAAGATGTATGTTGTCTAACCTCTAGTGGTGTTATGTGAACGTCGACTACATAACACTTCACCATTATTTGGGCCTAGAGGAAGCCATTGGGAAGTAATAAGTAGATGATGGGTTGCTAGAGTGATGAAGCTTAAACCCTAGTTTATCGTTGCTTCGTAAGGGCTGATTTGGATCCATATGTTTCATGCTATGGTTAGGTTTACCTTAATACTGTTGTTGTAGTTGCGGATGCTTGCAATAGAGGTTAATCATAAGTGGGATGCTTGTCCAAGTAAGGGCAGTACCCAAGCACCGGTCCACCCACATATCAAATTATCAAAGTACCGAACGCGAATCATATGAGCGTGATGAAAACTAGCTTGACGATATTCCCATGTGTCCTCGGGAGCGCTTTTCCTATTATAAGAGTTTGTCCAGGCTTGTCCTTTGCTACAAAAAGGATTGGGCCACCTTGCTGCACTTTATTTACTTTTGTTACTTGTTGCTCGTTACAATTTATCTTATCACAAAACTATCTGTTACCACTTATTTCAGTACTTGCAGAGAATACCTTGCTGAAAACCGCTTATCATTTCCTTCTGCTCCTCGTTGGGTTCGACACTCTTACTTATCGAAAGGACTACGATAGATCCCCTATACTTGTGGGTCATCACGCCCCCTCCCTCTGGGCGCGCCCCCTGTCTCGTGGGCCCCCTGATGCTCCACCGACCTCAACTCCAACTCCATATATTCTGTTTGACGGAGAGAAAAATCAGAGAGAAAGTTTCATTGCGTTTTACAATACGGAGCCGCCGCCAAGCCCTAATCTCTCTCGGGAGGTCTGATCTGGAGTCCCTTCGGGGCTCCAGAGAGGGGGATTCATCGTCATCGTTGTCATCAACCATCCTCCATCACCAATTTCATGATGCTCACCGCCGTGCGTGAGTAATTCCATCGTAGGCTTGCTGGACGGTGATGGGTTGGATGAGATTTACCATGTAATCAAGTTAGTTTTGTTAGGGTTTGATCCCTAGTATCCACTATGTTCTGAGATTGATGTTGCTATGACTTTGCTATGCTTAATGCTTGTCAAGAGGGCCCGAGTGCCATGATTTCAGATCTGAACCTATTATGTTTTCATGAATATATGTGAGTTCTTGATCCTATCTTGCAAGTCTATAGTCACCTATTATGTGTTATGATCCGACAACCCCGAAGTGACAATAATCGGGATACTTCTTGGTGATGACCGTAGTTTGAGGAGTTTATGTATTCACTATGTGTTAATGCTTTGATCCGGTACTCTATTAAAAGGAGGCTTTAATATCCCTTAGTTTCCACTAGGACCCCGCTGCCACGGGAGGGTAGGACAAAAGATGTCATGCAAGTTCTTTTCCATAAGCACGTATGACTATTCGGAATACATGCCTACATTACATTGATGAACTGGAGCTAGTTCTGTGTCACCCTATGTTATAACTATTACATGAGGAATCACATCCGACATAATTATCCATCACTGATCCAGTGCCTACGAGCTTTTCACATATTGTGCTTTGCTTATTTACTTTTCTGTTGCTACTGTTACAATCACTACAAAACTGCTATCGTTACTTTTGCCAATGTTACCATTACTATCATACTACTTTGCTACTAAACACTTTGCCGCAGATACTAAGTTATCCATGTGTGGTTGAATTGACAACTCAACTGCTAATACTTGAGAATATTCTTTGGCTCCCCTTGTGTCGAATCAATAAATTTGGGTTGAATACTCTACCCTCGAAAGCTGTTGCGATCCCCTATACTTGTGGGTTATCAAGACTAATTTCTGGCGCCGTGGCCGGGGAGCATAGCTCTATTATTTGAGTCAATTGGGATTTATATCTGCTGATCACTATGAAGAACTTGAAAGATGCAAGAACTAAGATTTTCCCCTCAACTACGAGGGGAGGTAAGGAACTGCCATCTAGCTCTGCACTAGATTCTCCTTCTATTATGAGTAAGCTTGCGACACCTAAACCTGCTCTCGCTATGAATTCGATATGTCGCATGTTATTGATGATGCCACTTCTGCTATGCATGATACTTATGATGAAACTACTTCTATGCTTGATACTACTGTGCCATTAGGTGAATATCTTGATGAACAACTTGCTAGGGTTAGAGAGAATGAAATTATTGAAGATGAAATTATTGATGATAGTGATGATCAAGGTTCTCCCCCTAAGTATGAATTGCCTGTTGTTCCTGAGGGTTATGTTATGGATGAAGAAGCTGCTAGAGCTATCTTTGTTTGCAATGATAGATGTGATGTTAAGAAGTTATTAGCTAAATGGAAGCAGCAATCTCTTAATGCTAGAATGAAAGCTGACCCCGTGTTTGCTACTTCACCTATCTGTGTTACTAATAAGGATTATGAATTCTCTGTTGATCCTGAGATAATTACTTTGGTTGAATCTGATCCTTTTTATGGCAATGAATCTGAAGCTATTGTGGCACATCTTACCAAGTTAAATGATATAGCCACCCTGTTTACTAAGGATGAGAAGTCTTGCTATTATTATATCCTTAAGATATTCTTGTTCTCATTAAAGGGTGATGCTAAGATTTGGTTTAATTCTCTTGATCCTGGTTGTGTGCGTAGTCCCCAGGATATGATTTATTACTTCTCTGCTAAATATTTCCCTGCTCATAAGAAACAAGCTGCCTTGCAGGAAATATATAATTTTGTGCAAATCGAAGAAGAGAGTCTCCCACAAGCTTGGGGGAGGCTTCTTCGATTACTTAATGCTTTGCCTGATCATCCTCTGAAGAAAAATGAAATACTTGATATCTTTTATAGTTGACTAACCGATACTTCCAAGGACCACTTGGATAGTTGTGTTGGTTGTGTTTTCAGGGAAAGAACAGTCGACCAAGCTGAATTGTTATTGAATAATATGTTGACTAATGAAAATAATTGGACTCTTCCTGAGCCAATTCCTGAGCCAATTGAGCCAACTCCTGAGATAGCTCCTGAGGCTATTCCTAAACCAACTCCGAAGAAGAGGGGTGTTCTATTTCTCAGTCCTGAAGATATGCAAGAGGCAAAGAAATCAATGAAAGAAAAAGGTATTAAAGCTGAAGATGTTAAGAATTTACCTCCTATTGAAGAAATACATGGTCTTAATATACCGCTTGTTGAAGAAACTCATTGTCTTGATAACCCAACACAGGTAGTAAAGGTAAACTCTCTCTATAGATTTGATAAAGTTGAAATCCCCTCTACTAAATTTCATAGCCAATGTTTAGATGAATTTGATGACTTTATGGCTAGAGAAGAAAGTTTTAATGCTTATGTTGGTAGAGAACTAAAGAATAATGCTTTCGAGATTGGACGCTTGAGTGATTATATGGCTAGAGTTAAAGGTGAACTTAAACTCATTAGCAAATATGCTTCTATGGTTACTACTCAAGCGGAGCAAGTACTTAAAGCTCAAAGTGATTTGCTCGATGAATTAAATAATAAACATGACTTTGCTGTTAGAGTGGCTACTAGAACTTGTAGAATGACTCAGGAACCTTTGTATCCTAAAGGCCACCCTAAGAGATCGAGCAGGATCAGAGAAATAATTTAGAGGCACCTAGTTCTTCCAAAAAGAAGAAAAAGAAAAATGATAGGACTTTGCATGCTTCTAGTGAACCTGTTGTAGACACACCTGAGAATCCCAATGATATTTCTATCTCTGATGATGAAACGCAATCAGGTGATGAACATGAACCTAGTGATAATGTTAATGATAATGTTCATGTTGATGCTCAATCTAGCAATAATAATGATGTAGAGATTGAGCCTGCTGTTGATCTTGATAACCCACAATCAAAGAATCAACGTTATGATAAGAGAGACTTTGTTGCTAGGAAGCACGGTAAAGAAAGAGAACCATGGGTTCAGAAACCCATGCCTTTTCCTCCCAAACCATCCAAGACAAAGGATGATGAGGATTTTGAGCGCTTTGCTAAAATGATTAGACATATCTTCTTATGTATTCGCTTAACTGATATGCTTAAAGTAAATCCTTATGCTAAATATATGAAGGATATCATTACAAATAAAAGAAAGATACCGGAAGCTGAAATTTCCACCATGCTTGCTAATTACATTTTTATAGGTGGAATACCAAAGAAACTTGGAGATCCAGGGGTACCGACTATACCATGCTCCATTAAAAGAAATTATGTTAAAACTGCTTTGTATGATCTTGGAGCCGGTGTTAGTGTTATGCCTCTCTCTTTATATCATAGACCTGAATTGAATAAGCTAGCACCTACTGAAATATCTTTGCAAATGGCTGATGAATCAACTGCTATACCTGTCGGTATCTGTGAAGATGTGCCTGTTGTGGTTGCAAATATCAATATCTTAACGGACTTTGTTATTCTTGATATTCCCGAGGACAATAGTATGTCGATTATCCTTGGTAGACCCTTTTTGAATACTGCAGGGGCTGTTATTGATTGCAACAAAGGCAATGTCCCTTTTCATGTTAATGGTAATGAGCATACGGTACACTTTTTGAGGAAACAACCTCAAGTTCATAGCATCAATTCTATTAGAAAAGTTCCAACTATCATTATTAGAGGTTTTGAATTTCCTCTTCCAACTGTCAAGAAAAAATATGATATTCTTATTGTTGGGATGTTCATATCCCTGTTGAGGTAACCTAGTGTTATTCGAAATTTCTCCGGTTTCATGTTATTCGGAATGAGTTTGTTAACAAGACTTGATCAACCTTGTTAGTGGATTCCTTTTGATGATCATGAGATGGATCAAATTAGAAGGCACAACCTTCTATACTCTCATTTTGCCTTTTGTTATTTTGAATAAATAAAGCAAACATAGTATTATCTGTCTGTTTTCTGAATTATCCGTGCAATAAAAAATATCCCGAAAATAGAAGTGCTACAAATGCCCTGCAAATTTAGTATGATTTTTTATGGAATATTTGAGGATCTTAGGCACTGAGAACACAGCAGGGGGGAGCACCTGGCCACGAGGGTCCAGGGAGTGCCCACTCCCCCTGGGCGCGCCCCCTGTCTCGTGGGCCCATGGTGGCACCCTCCACTTATTCCTGCACCCACACACTCCATCTTCCTCCCAAAAAAATCCCCATCCAGCTCAAGCACGAGTTCTAGCTCATTTTGCTGCGATTTTCGATCTCCTTGCTCAAAGCCCCATTCACAAAACTGCTTTGGGAGATTGTTGCTTTGTATGTGACTCCTCCAATGGTCCAATTTATTTTTGTTCTAGTGCTTTATTCATTGCAAATTTTTGCTGCCTAGGTGACCTTGTTCTTGAGCTTGCATGTCAAATTTATGAGGTCCCAAGTAATTCTAATGCATGATATAGGCTCCAGGCACTTGTGGGAGTAGTTTCTATCAATCTTGTTTAGTTTGATTCACTTTTATTTTGAAGTTATTAAAAATTTCAGAATTTTTTTAGAGGAAGAAATATGTCCAGGAAAATGTACCAAGGTGGTTCCTCAACAAAGAGAGGACCTAGGCATGCTATGAGTGAGCAAGACGATGAACCACCAAGGGAAGCTGAGGTACGGTCGTGTGAATGGCCGTCAGACGAGTTTATGGTTAATGCAGGCATCAAGGATGAATTTGCCGCATATGTGTGTAATGCCGATCTTGAGGACTTCATACAAGATAAGTGTCCTCAATACTACCAATTGACTGATTCATTCGTGGGAAGATTTAAATATACATCTTCGCGTAATTCTCAGAATGTCCTGTTTGATATTTATGATCAATCTTAGGACCTAGAATATTTTACTACTGCTTGCAAGCTCCCACAGTGGGGCAATGTTCATGAACCCCACAAATCTGAATATAAAGACTTTCTTGCTAGTATCACTGTGGGAGAATCTAGGGATATAGCACAAGCTACCATAGGGAGCATCCATTTTCCTACTATACATTACTTTGCTCTCTTCATTGGTAGATGCATTAACGGTAAAGATGAAGCATGTCACAAGAGTGTCCCTGATCTTTGTGTTCTCAAGAGTGTTGTATTAGGTAATAAAGATTACAACTTGGGGGCAATAGTTGCACGTAGGTTGCATAATAATGGTATATCTGGAGATTTATTTGGAGGAATTTATGCGACCCGTGTTGCTAATTATCTTGGTATATCCCCACGTGAGGGTGATATGATGTTGCCTCCCGCTTATTTAGATTTTGACGCTATGGTCAGGCACCGTTTTCTTTTGAGGAATGAACAATTCCTCTAGTATCGACTAATCTTTGACAGATGTCGCGCAGTCCATGTTACTCTTCCCGCTCCTTCCCTTTTTGATTACCAGGCAAAACGAAGATATGTTGTTACCAGGGAAGAGGCAGCTAAACACGAGAGGAGAGCGGAGGCAGCTCGCCAACATGCCACAGCTCAGGAGGCATTGGCTGCTGCATCTCAGTACGACCCCGGTTATAACTTCGGATATCATCCAGGCTATCCTTGGCATTAGACCAACTTAGGCCAAAAGCCTAAGCTTGGGGGAGTACGTATTTCTCACCGACTTTATTCATGTTCAAACACTTATTCTAGTTGTCGGTGCTCATACTCTTTCATTGTATTATCCATGCTAGTTTAATTTCTTTTTCTAGCTTTCTTCTTGTGTGTTGGATAAACCTTAAGAAAACTAAAAAAATTAGTTAGTTTAATTCCATGCTTGTAGTAGTAATTAAAAGAAAACCCAAAAAGATTTCTCGTTCTTCTTTTACTTGTTGGGAGCTTTCCCGTGTAAATAGTTTTATTTCTTTTCTTTCCTTTGGGGGTCAAGAGGAGAAGACCATAATGAAAACGTTTAGTGGCTCTCATATGCATGATTGTTGATTTTAACTTAGAGCACATATTACTTTGTCTTCTCCCTTGAATTGAATGCTTGCAGATTCCAGCTTAGTCCAATGCACGTGCACTATTATTATTATTATACACACCATTCGGTCGTGCAAGTGAAAGGCAATAATGACGATATATGATGGACTGATTGAGATGAGAGAAGCTGGTATGAACTCGACCTCTCTTGTTTTTGTAAATATGATGAGTTCATCGTTCCTGATTTAGCCTATTATGAATTAACATGTTTGCAATGACAATTAGATATTATAGTTGCTTATGCCATGCTTAATTAGCTAGGAGTTTATAATGATTTACCTTGCGTGCCAACATGCTATTAAAATGGTTGTGATGTGGTATGATAGGGCGGTATCCTCCTTTGAATGATTCGAGTGACTTGACTTGGCACATGTTCACGCATGTAGTTGAAACAAAATCAACATAGCCTTCACGATATCTATGTTCATGGTGGATTATATCCTACCCGTGCTTGCACTCAGTGTTGATTAATTTTAATGCATGTTCATGACTGTTGTCGCTCTCTAAGTTGGTTGCTTCCCAGTCTTTGTTAGCCTTCACCTGTACTAAGCGGGAATACTGCTTGTGCATCCAAACTCCATAAATGTTGGGGAACGTAGTAATTTCAAAAAATTTCCTACGCACACGCAAGATCATGGTGATGTATAGCAACGAGAGGGGAGAGTGTTGTCTACGCACCCTCGAGACCCAAGCGAAGCGATCACAACGTAGAGGAAGTAGTCGACGTTCTCCTCGCGATCCGACCGATCCGGCGCCGTTACTCGACGCCCGAGTTCTTGACACACGACAGCTCGATGACGTCCCTCAGACTCGATCCAGCCGAGTGTCGAGGAGAGTTTCACAAGACGACGGCGTGGTGACGATCTTGATGTTTCACCGGCGCAGGGCTTCGCCTAAGCTTCGCGACGGTATAACCGAGGTGGAATATGGTGGAGGGGGGCACCGCACACGGCTAAGGAACGATCTAAAGATCAAACTTGTGTGTTCTAGGGTGCCCCCCTGCCCCCGTATATAAAGGAGGGAGGGGGGAGGCCGGCCGGCCTAGAGGAGGCGCGCCGGGAGGAGTCCTACTCATACCGGGAGTAGGACTCCCCCCCTCTTCCTAGTTGGAATAGGATTGGGGGGGGAAGAGGAGAGGCGCCGCCCCCTCCTGTCCTATTCGGACTGGGGGGGGGGCGCGGCCACCCCTGGCCGGCCCTTCCTCTTCTCCTCGAGGCCCACCGAGGCCCATTTACCCCGGGTTCCGTAACCTCCGGTACTCAGAATTCCTGTTTTGCCGAACCATTCGAACTCCAAACATAGGCTTCCAATATATCAATCTTTATGTCTCGACCATTTCGAGACTCCTCGTCATGTCCGTGATCACATCCGGACTCAACTTCTTCGTACATCAAAATACATAAACTCATAATAACCGCCATCGAAACCTTAAGCGTGCGGACCCTACGGTTCGAGAACAATGTAGACATGACCTAGAACTATTCACGGTCAATAACCAACAGCGGACCTGGATGCCCATATTGGTTCCTACATATTCTACGAAGATCTTTATCGGTCGACCGCTTAACAACATACGTTGTTCCCTTTGTCATCGGTATGTTACTTGCCCGAGATTCGATCGTCGGTATCCAATACCTAGTTCAATCTCGCATTGGCAAGTCTCTTTACTCGTTCCGTAATACATCATCTCACAACTAGCTCATTAGTTGTAGTGCTTGCAAGGCTTGATGATGTGCATTACCGAGAGGGCCCAGAGATACCTCTCCGACAATCGGAGTGACAAAACCTAATCTCAAATACGCCAACCCAACATTTGCCTTTGGAGACACCTGTAGTACTCCTTTATAATCACCCGCCACGTTGTGACGTTTGGTAGCACCCAAAGTGTTCCTCCGGTAAACGGGAGTTGCATAATCTCATAGTTACAGGAACATGTATATGTCATGGATAAAAGCAGTAGCAACATACTAAACGATCGTGTGCTAAGCTAATGGAATGGGTCATGTCAATCAGATCATTCTCCTAATGATGTGACCTTGTTAATCAAATAACAACTCTTTGTTCATGGTTAGGAAACATAACCATCTTTGATTAACAAGCTAGTCTAGTAGAGGCATACTAGTGACATATTGTTTTGTCTATGCATTCACACATGTATCATGTTTCCGGTTAATACAATTCTAGCATGAATGATAAACATTTATCATGAAATAAGGAAATAAATAATAACTTTATTATTGCCTCTAGGGCATATTTCCTTCAGTCTCCCACTTGCACTAGAGTCAATAATCTAGATTACTTAGTAATGATTCTAACACCCATGGAGTCTTGGTGCTGATCATGTTTTGCTCGTGGAAGAGGCTTAGTCAACGGTCTCGCAACATTCAGATCCATATGTATCTTGCAAATCTCTATGTCTCCCACGGACTAAGTCCCGGATGGAATTGAAGCGTCTCTTGATGTGCTTGGTCCTCTTGTGAAATCTGGATTCCTTCGCTAAGGCAATTGCTCCAAGATTGTCACGAAGATTTTCATTGGACCCGATGCACTAGGTAAGACACCTAGATCGGATATGAACTCCTTCATCCGACTCCTTCATTAGCTGCTTCCGGCTGCTATGTACTCCGCTTCACATGTAGATCCCGCCACGACGCTTTGTTTAGAACTGCACCAACCGACAGCTCCTCCGCTTAGTGTAAATACGTATCCGGTCTGCGATTTAGAATCGTCCGGATCGGTGTCAAAGCTTGCATCAACGTAACTGCCATACGATGAGCTCTTTGTCACCTCCATATACGAGAAACATATCCTTAGTCCTTTTCGTATTTCAGATGTTCTTGACCGCTGTCCGATGATCCACTCTGGATTACTTTGGTACCTCCTGCTAGGCTTATAGCAAGGCACACATCAGGTCCGGTACACAACATTGCATACATGATAGAGCCTATGGCTGAAGCATAGGAACATCTTTCATTTTCTCTCTATCTTCTGCAGGTGGTCGGGCATTGAGTCTTACTCAACTTCACACCTTGTAACACAGCAAGAACCCTTTCTTTGCTTGATCCATTTTGAACTTCTTCAAAATTTTGTCAAGGTATGTGCTTTGTGAAAGTCCAATTAGGCGCCTTGATCTATCTCTATAGATCTTAATGCCCAATATGTAAGCAGCTTCACCGAGGTCTTTCATTGAAAAACTCTTATTCAAGTATCCCTTTATGCTATCCAGAATTCTATATCATTTCCGATCAGCAATATGTCATCTACATATAATATCGAAATGCTACTGAGCTCCCACTCACTTTCTTGTAAATACAAAGCTTCTCCAAAAGTCTGTACAAACCCAAATGCTTTGATCACACTATCAAAGCGTTTATTCCAACTCCGAGATGCTTGCACCAGTCCATAGATGGATCATTGGAGCTTGCACACTTTGTTAGCTCCTTTGGATCGATAAAACCTTCGTTGCATCATATACAACTCTTCTTCCGTAAATCCATTCAGAATGCGTCTTTACATCCATTTGCCAAATTTCATAATCATAGAATGCGGCAATTGCTAACATGATTCGGACGGACTTAAGCATCGCCACGGGTGAGAAGGTCTCATCGTAGTCAATCCCTTGAACTTGTCGAAAACCCTTTGCGATAAGTCGAGCTTTGTAGACGAGAACATTACCGTCGTCGGTCTTCTTCTTGAAGATCCACTTGTTTTCTATTGCTTGCCTACCCTCGGGCAAGTCAACCAAAGTCCATACTTTGTTTTCATACATGGATCCCATCTCGATTTCATAGCCTCAAGCCATTTTATGAATCTGGGCTCACCATCGCTTCTTCATAGTTCGTAGGTTCATCATGATCTAGTAGCATGATTTCCGAACAGGATTGCCGTACCACTGCAGTGCGGATCTTACTCTGGTTGATCCACGAGGTTCTGAAGTAACTTGATCTGAAGTTTCATGATCAACATCATCAACTTCCTCACTACTTGGTGTAGGTGTCTCGTAAACCGGTTTCTGTGACGAACTACTTTCAAGTAAGGGAGAAGGTACTATTACCTCATCAAGTTCCACTTTCCTCCCACTCACTTCTTTCGAGAGAAACTCCTTCTCTAGAAAGGATCCATTCTTAGCAACGAATGTCTTGCCTTCGGATCTGTGATAGAAGGTGTACCCAACTGTCTCCTTTGGGTATCCTATGAAGACACATTTCTCGATTTGGGTTCGAGCTTATCAGGTTGAAGCTTTTTCACATAAGCATCGCATCCCCAAACTTTAAGAAACGACAACTTTGGTTTCTTGCCAAACCATAGTTCATAAGGTGTCGTCTCAACGGATTTCGACGGTGTTCTATTCAGATGAATGCGGCCGCCTCTAGAGCATAACCCCAAAACGATAGCGGTAAATCTGTAAGAGACATCATAGATCGCACCATATCTAGTAAAGTGCGACATGACGCTCGGACACACCATTACGTTGTGGTGTTCGGGTGGCGTGAGTTGCGTAAACTATTCCGCATTGTTTCAAATGTAGACCAAACTCGTAACTCAAATATTCACCTCCACGATCGATCGTAGAAACTTAATTTTCTTGTTACGATGATTTTCATCTTCACTCTGAAATTCTTTGAACTTTTCAAACGTTTCAGACTTATGTTTCATTAAGTAGATATACCCATATCTCGCTTAAGTCATCTGTGAAGGTGAGAAAATAACGATATCCGCCACGAGCCTCAACATTCATCGGACCACATACATCTCAGATGTATGATTTCCAACAAATCTGTTGCTCTCTCCATAGTACCGAGAACGGTGTTCTAGTCATCTTGCCCATGAGGCACGGTTCGCAAGTGCCAAGTGATTCATAATCAAGTGACTCCAAAAGTCCATCAAGATGGAGTTTCTTCATGCGCTTTACATCGATATGACCTAAACGGCAGTGCCACAAATAAGTTGCACTATCATTATCAACTCTGCATCTTTTGGTTTCAACATTATGAATCGTGTATCACTACTATCGAGATTCATCAAAATAGACCATTCCTCAAGGGTGCATGACCATAAAAGATATTACTCATATAAATAGAACAACCATTATTCTCTGATTTAAATGAATAACCGCCTCGCATCAAACAAGATCCAGATATAATGTTCATGCTCAACGCAGCACCAAATAACAATTATTTAGGTCTAAAACTAATCCCGAAGGTAGATGTAGAGGTAGCGTGTCGACCGCGATCACATCGACTTTGGAACCATTTCCCACGCCGCATCGTCACCTCGTCCTTTGCCGGTGTTCGCAATCCGTAGTCCTGCTTTGAGTTGCAAATATTAGCAATGTAACCAAGATCAAATACCAGTGCTCTGCGAGCTCTAGTAAGGTACACATCAATAACATGTATATCACATATACCTTTGTTCACCTTGCCATCCTTCTTATCCGCCAAATACTTGGGGCAGTTCCGCTTCAAAGGACGATCGCTTGCGGAGAAGCACTCGGTTTCAGGTTTAGGGCCGACTTGGGTTTCTTCTCCTGAGCAGCAACTTGCTTGCTGTTCTTCTTGAAGTTCCCCTTCTTCTTCCCTTTGCCTTTCTTCTTGAAACTAGTGGTCTTGTTGACCATCAACACTTGATGCTCCTTCTTGATTTCTACCTCCGCAGCTTTTAGCATTGCGAAGAGCTCAGGTATAGTCTTTACTAACCCTTGCATATTATAGTTCATCACGAAGCCTTTGTAGCTTGGTGGCAGTGATTGAAGAATTCTATCAATGACACAATCATCCGGAAGATTAACTCCCAATTGTGTCAAGTGATTGTAGTACCCGGACATTACGAGTATATGCTCACTAATGTAACTATTCTCCTCCATCTTGCAGCTATAGAACTTATTGGAGACTTCATATCTCTCAATCCGGGCATTTTGTTGGAATATCAACTTCAACTCCTGGAACATCTCATATGCTCCATGACGTTCAAAACGTCGTTCAAGTCCCGGTTCTAAGCCGTAAAGCATGGCACACTGAACTATAGAGTAGTCATCAGCTTTGCTCGCCAGACGCTCATAACATCTGCGGTTGCATTAGCAAAGAGTCTGCACCTAGCGGTGCATCCAGACGTAACTCTTCTCATGCAGCAATGAGGATGATCCTCAAGTTACGGACCCGATCCGTGTAATTGCTACCATCATCTTTCAACTTTGCTTTCTCAAGGAACGCATTAAAATTCAACGGAACAACAAAGACGAGCCATCTATCTACAATCAAACATAAACAAGCAAGATACTATCAGTACTAAGTTCATGATAAATTTAAGTTCAATTAATCATATTACTTAAGAACTCCCACTTAGAAAAACATCTCTAGTCATCTAAGTGATCACGTGATCCAAATCAACTAAACCATAACCGATCATCACGTGAAATGGAGTAGTTTTCAATGGTGAACATCTTATGTTGATCATATCTACTATATGATTCACGCCGACCTTTCGGTCTCCGTGTTCGAGGCCATATCTGCATATGCTAGGCTCGTCAAGTATAACCCGAGTATTCTGCGTGTGCAAAACTGGCTTGCACCCGTTGTAGATGGACGAGAGCTTATCACACCCGATCATCACGTGGTGTCCGGGCACGACGAACTTTGGCAACGGTGCATACCGGGAGAACACTTCTTGATAATTTAGTGAGAGATCATCTTATAATGCTACCGTCAATCAAAGCAAGATAAGATGCATAAAAGGATAAACATCACATGCAAATCAATATAAGTGATATGATATGGTCATCATCATCTTGTGCTTCATGATCTCCATCTTGCAGCACCACCATGATCACCATCGTCACCGGCGCGACACCTTGATCTTCATCGTAGCATCGTTGTCGTCTCGCCAAATATTATGCTTCTACGACTATCGCTACCGCTTAGTGATAAAGTAAAGCATTACAGGGCGATTGCATTGCATACAATAAAGCGACAACCATATGGCTCCTGCCAGTTGCCGATAACTTCGGTTACAAAACATGATCATCTCATACAATAAAATATAGCATCACGTCTTGACCATATCACATCACAACATGCCCTGCAAAAACAAGTTAGACGTCCTCTACTTTGTTGTTGCAAATTTTACGTGGCTGCTACGGGCTTAAGCAAGAACCAGTCTCACCTACGCATCAAAACCACAACGATATTTCGTCAAATAGACTCCGTTTAACCTTCACAAGGACCGGGCGAGCCACACTCGGTTCAACTAAAGTGAGAGAGACAGCACCCACCGGTCACCTTTAAGCAACGAGTGCTCGTAGCGGTGAAACCAGTCTCGCGTAAGCGTACGCGTAATGTCGGTCTGGGCCGCTTCATCTTACAATACCGCTGAACCAAAGTATGATATGCTGGTAGGTAGTATGACTTGTATCGCCCACAACTCACTTGTGTTCTACTCGTGCAAAACATCAAACCATAGAAAAAACCTGGCTCGGATGCCATTGTTGGGGAACGAGTAATTTCAAAAATTTCCTACGCACACGCAAGATCATGGTGATGTATAGCAACGAGAGGGAGAGTGTTGTCTCACGCACCCTCGAGACCAAGCGAAGCGATCACAACGTAGAGGAAGTAGTCGACGTTCTCCTCGCGATCCGACCGATCCCGGCGCCGTTACTCGACGCCCGAGTTCTTGACACACGACAGCTCGATGACGTCCCTCGACTCGATCCAGCCGAGTGTCGAGGGAGAGTTTCGTCAAGACGACGGCGTGGGACGATCTTGATGTTTCATCGCGCAGGCTTCGCCTAAGCTTCATGACGGTATAACCGAGGTGGAATATGGTGGAGGGGGCACCGACACGGCTAAGGAACGATCTAAAGATCAAACTTGTGTGTTCTAGGGTGCCCCCTGCCCCGTGATATAAAGGAGGGAGGGGGAGGCCGGCCGGCCTAGAGGAGGGCGCGGGAGGAGTCCTACTCATACTGGGAGTAGGACTCCCCCTCTTCCTAGTTGGAATAGGATTGGGGGAGGGAAGAGGAAGGGCGCCCCCTCCTGTCCTATTCGGACTGGGGGGGGCGCGGCCACCCCTGGCCGGCCCTTCCTCTTCTCCTCGAGGCCCACCGAGGCCCATTTACCCCGGGGTTCCGTAACCTCCGGTGACTCGGTAAATTCTGTTTTCGCCGGAACCATTCCAACTCCAAACATAGGCTTCCCATATATCAATCTTTATGTCTCGACCATTTCGAGACTCCTCATCATGTCCGTGATCACATCCGGACTCAACTTCTTGGTACATCAAAATACATAAACTCATAATAACCGCCATCGAAACCTTAAGCGTGCGGACCCTACGGTTCGAGAACAATGTAGACATGACCTAGAACTATTCACGGTCAATAACCAACAGCAGGACCTGGATGCCCATATTGGTTCCTACATATTCTACGAAGATCTTTATCGGTCGACCGCATAACAACATACGTTGTTCCTTTGTCATCGGTATGTTACTTGCCCGAGATTCGATCGTCGGTATCCAATACCTAGTTCAATCTCGTTCATCGCAAGTCTCTTTACTCGTTCGTAATACATCATCTCACAACTAGCTCATTAGTTGTAGTGCTTGCAAGGCTTCATGATGTGCATTACCGAGAGGGCCCAGAGATACCTCTCCGACAATCGGAGTGACAAAACCTAATCTCAAATACGCCAACCCAACATTTGCCTTTGGAGACACCTGTAGTACTCCTTTATAATCACCCGATTACGTTGTGACGTTTGGTAGCACCAAAGTGTTCCTCCGTAAACCGGAGTTGCATAATCTCATAGTTACAGGAACATGTATATGTCATGGATAAAAGCAGAGCAACATACTAAACGATCGTGTGCTAAGCTAATGGAATGGGTCATGTCAATCAGATCATTCTCCTAATGATGTGACCTTGTTAATCAAATAACAACTCTTTGTTCATGGTTAGGAAACATAACCATCTTTGATTAACAAGCTAGTCTAGTAGAGGCATACTAGTGACATATTGTTTTGTCTATGCATTCACACATGTATCATGTTTCCGGTTAATACAATTCTAGCATGAATGATAAACATTTATCATGAAATAAGGAAATAAATAATAACTTTATTATTGCCTCTAGGGCATATTTCCTTCAATAAACCCCAAAGTTATTCCATATGACTCCACCATACCTTCCTATATGCGGTATTTACCTACCGTTCCAAGTAAATTTGTATGTGCCAAACTCCAAACCTTCAAATAAAAGTCTGTTTTGTATGCTCGAGCAGCTCATGTTTCAACTAGGGCTGTCAGTATCTTCCATGCTAGGTGGGTTATTTTCAAGAGGAGTGGACTCCGCTCCTCATTCACGAGAAAATGGCTGGTATCCGGGATGCCCAGTCCCATGATCAAAAAGATCAAAGCAAATCAAAATAATTAAAACAAAACTCCCCCAGGACTGTTGTTGGTATGGACGGTACCCCGTTGTTTCGGATGGCCGTGGAGTGTGCTTGTTGGTGGTGTGGGAGTATAAACTTTACCATTCTGTTTGGGAACCGCCTATAATGTGTGTAGCATGGAAGATATCGCCATCTCATAGTTGTTGCGTTGATAGTGAAAGTATACCGCTCAAAATGTTATTCATCTCAACTTTAAAATCGAGCTCTGGCACCTCTACAAATCCCTGCTTCCCTCTACGAAGGGCCTATCTATTTACTTTTATGTTGAGTCATCACCTTCTTATTAAAAAGCACCCGCTGGAGAGCACACTGTCATTTGCATGCATTACTATTAGTTTATATTGGGTATGACTTAACTGGATCTCTTTTACCATGAATTACAATGTTTAGTCAGTCCTTGATCTTTAAAGATGCTCTGCATTTATGTTTTGCGGTCTCAGAAAGGGCTAGCGAGATACCATCTTGTTATATCATATTATGATTTTTTTGAGAAAGTGTTGTCATCCGAGATTTATTATTATTGCTCGCTAGCTGATTATGCCGTTGATATGAGTAAACATGAGACCTAGGTGTTATTGTGAATATGGTTAGTTCATAATCTTTGCTGAAAATTTGAATGCTGGCATTACATATTTACAACAACAAGAGCAAACAGAGTTTGTAAATTTTTTTCTTTATCACTTTCAGTTTATCAACTGAATTGCTTGAGGACAAGCAAGGGTTTAAACTTGGGGGAGTTGATACGTCTCCAACGTATCTACTTTTCCAAACACTTTTGCCCTTGTTTTGGACTCTAACTTGCATGATTTGAAAGAAACTAACGCGGACTGAACTTGTTTTTAGCAGAACTGTCATGGTGTTGTTTATTGTGCAGAAAACAAATGTTCTCGAAATGACCTGAAAATCCACGGAGATAACTTTTGGAAAATATAAAAAATACTGGCAAAATAATCAAGGCCAGGGGGCCCACACCCAGTCCACGAGGGTGGGGGGTGCGCCCCCTCCCCCTGGGTGCGCCCCCTGTCTCGTGGGCCCCCTGATGCTCCACCGACCACAACTCCAACTCCATATATTTCGTTTTGCGGAGAAAAAAATAAGAGAGAAAGTTTCATCATGCTTGACGATACGGAGCCGCCGCCAAGCCCTAATCTCTCGGGAGGGCTGATCTGGAGTCCCTTCGGGGCTCCGGAGAGGGGGATTCGTCGACGTCGTCATCATCAAACATCCTCCATCACCAATTTCATGATGCTCACCGTCGTGCGTGAGTAATTCCATAGTAGGCTTGCTGGACGGTGATGGTTTGGATGGGATTTACCATCTAATCAAGTTAATTTTGTTAGGGTTTGATCTCTAGTATCCACTATGTTCTGAGATTGATGTTGCTATGACTTTGCTATGCTTAATGCTTGTCAGTAGGGCCCGAGTGCCATGATTTCAGATATGAACCTATTATGTTTTCATGAATATATGTGAGTTCTTGATCCTATCTTGCAAGTCTATAGTCACCTATTATGTGTTATTATCCGACAACCCCGAAGTGACAATAATCGGGATACTTCTCGGTGATGACCGTAGTTTGAGGAGTTTATGTATTCACTATGTGTTAATGCTTTGGTCCGGTACTCTATTAAAAGGAGGCCTTAATATCCCTTAGTTTCCACTAGGACCCCGCTGCCACGTGAGGGTAGGAAAAAAGATGTCATGCAAGTTCTTTTCCGTAAGCACGTATGACTATATTCGGAATACATGCCTACATTACATTGATGAACTGGAGCTAGTTCTGTGTCACCCTATGTTATAATTATTACATGAGGAATCGCATCCGACATAATTATCCATCACTGATCCAATGCTTACGAGCTTTTCACATATTGTGCTTTGCTTATTTACTTTTCCGTTGCTACTGTTACAATCACTACAAAACTGCTATCGTTACTTTTGCCACTGTTACCATTACTATCATACTACTTTGCTACTAAACACTTTGCTGCAGATACTAAGTTATCAAGGTGTGGTTGAATTGACATCAACTGCTAATACTTGAGAATATTCTTTGGCCCCCCTTGTGTCGAATCAATAAATTTTGGTTGAATACTCTACCCTCGAAAGTTGTTGCAATGCCCTATACTTGTGGGTTATCAGCCACCAAGGAACAAAGCGACGAACGGGTCGACGAGCTGCAGTTTGGTTTCTTGTAGATAGACTATGTGGCATGGAGTGGGAGTGATCATTTCTCTGATAGTTGCTCGACGGTCTGGGCAATTTAAACCTCGTACATTCTAGTTGAGGATACTAATATTTTGTTCTAACATGGATAACCTGATTTACAACGGAGTCCAACAACTGACATTAGCATCTTAGGAAAACTAAGAGAAAGCTTAAATGCCTCACCAAGGCAGCAGGGAGCAGTCCTCAACATGGATGGCTGCAAACAGGCATACACACATACATACGTTGAAGATGTATCTATCATGGAAAGAGGATGGCGTCTTTAGCATGAGCCTGAGGGCTGCTCCATCACGCCGCCTTACTCACATCCGCGCATGTTCCCTGGAGCTCGATACCTGCTTGTCCACCATGCTCGAGCAGTGCAGCTTTAACAGCGTTCGCCAGATCGCAGTCGAGGTTGAACAGAGCCCAGAGAGTTGACACCATGATATCAGGCAACTGTCCCTGGAACATGGCCACAAACAATGACCCCCATGCATTGGCACAACATCTTCTTAGCGAGCTTGGCAATTGGCAGCTTCCTCTGCTTGGGCTGGTGACGCAGACTAGAGTGGGTGAGGTTGAAGCCCACCACTCCAGCCAGTGTCTTTCTTCTCTTTGTTGGCGGACGTGGCCTTGGCGGTGGTGATTTAGGCGCGGCGAGCGGTGGTGGCTGGCAGGCGGCGAACATAAGGGTGCAAATTTGCGGTTTTGGCGCCGGGACATGGACCGGGGTGTCTGGCTCTGGCTCAATGATTGGGGTGGCTAACGCAGGCTCGGAGCACACAGAGGGAGCACGGGTTGGTGTGGTAGCGACCTCATCATCTTCTGCCGCAGGGGAGGAGGCTAGGACGATCTCGATCACATCCAACCTGGTGGAGCATGGCTATGTCGAAGCCGGCATGGGAGAGATCGGTCACATAGGACGAGGGCTGGACCCGAAGCAGGGGGCGATCCAATGTCACCAAGTGGCCTCGCCAGAAGAGGAGCTGAGCTGCACCACATCACAGGAGGTCCTCCGTAGCGAGGACGGGGGCGAGCGTCCACGGGTGTCCTTGCAGACCGGGCTTGCAACACCTCTAGAGCGCCCATGTCGATCCTGGCAGTCATCAGGGCGGCGACTGCTGCGCCTACCAGAGGCCGGGGTGATAGCACTGTCCTGCAAGCGCTACACCAGCTTGGAGTCGATGCGGCGCGCATCCTGGGCCTCGGGGCAGCGGTGGCGCTCATCGTGACCGCGGTCATTTCGAGATCATCTCTGTCGTCGCGCTGGCCATCGCGTGAGTCGCGGCGGCCCAAGTCATCACGGCGCTCCGCTCCTGAAGAAACGATCACTCCAGGAAGAGGGGCAATCATCGCGACCACGGCTCCCGCGGTCGCGGTCATCATCATGTTGGTCCCTGTCTTGATCATCATCCCGGCGGCGCACAGCCACCTCAGACCTGTCTCTTGTTCTTGACTCGCCATCGATGACTCCCAGGGTGATGAGAACAGGTGCAAGGAGCGGGGGCGTTGAGGGATGTTGCCGTTGATGTCCGGAGTGAAATCTTCCACCAGGTCGAGGTGCACGAGAACGCGCCGCTTGAAACCACGCCGGCCAACCACAACACTTGGCCCGCTGCTGTAGCCGGCCGGCTGATTGCCAGTGGTCGTCAGACGCAACACCTTTGGGATGGCGGAGGGATTGGCAGACCATGCCCAAAAGTTGAGGGAGGAGGAGTCCTCTCTCTGCATGGTGGTGACGTCGAAGTAGTGTAGAAACGTGTCCGGGCCGAGCACCTGCGTTGCCACCTCGTTGCACCACACATCGAGCGATAGGTTGTCGATGCGGAGATGTACGTGGTAATACGCCTCCACCAGATCAGCGTTGCCCTCCAGCCTCCACTTGGAAACGTGAATGTCCAGGCCGCCATGGCTGAAACGACCAGGCGAGGCGGTGCCGATGCCGCAGTGATATGGGTGGGTGAAGAGGGCGAAGAAATCCTCCGGGTAATGCGGTACCACCTTGATGTACTTGCGGTCGATGGCGAACTTGCTGGCGATGGCGTTCCTGATTTCAGCAGTGTTGATGCGAGGGCGGTTTCCACCAAGCCAAACCAGCGGGCCCAGGTTGGAGAGGAAGGCAGCGCTGGCCTCCATCGCCAGCGTGGAGGTGATGACCACATGGGCCTCCTCTGGGCGCAGCGAGGGATCGCTAATGCGCGGCATCACGGATGCAGGGGGCTCTGGGGCTGGGGGCTAGGGATGCAGGGGGCGTGGCTGGCGTTGGTGAAGCACTCCTCGAAGACGGTGGCGGGGAGGCGGGCAGCGCGATGCAGTCATGAGCGCGGTGGCCACAACGCTACACGCCCGGCACTTGAATGGGTTCCGACAGTCGGCTTTGCAGTGACCAACGTCGAGGCAGCGGTGGCAGGTGCGGAAGCGGTGGGGAAAAAACGATCTGCGCGATGGAGGAGAATAAGAAGCGGAGGCCTTCCCCCGTCTTGAATGCTGGTAGCTGGGCAGTGATCGCCACCAGTATGGCGCCTTGACGAGCTGCCAACCCTCCTCGGAGCTTGCGCCAGGAGACCCAGCCGGCTCAGGGCTCGAGCGACGGGACGTCCATGCCGCGCGCCTGCGGTCTTGTAGGCGCCTGCAGGAGCCGTCTTGAGGCAAGGTCGATGCGCCTTGAATGGGAGGGGCGTGGTGGATTCCAGCACCACCGCATTGAATGCGAAGCTGACTGAGCGATGCCGTCCCACATCCACCTCCCGCGCAGAGCCCACCGGCTGAGAGGCAGCAACGAAGGAGGAACTCAAGCCTGCAGCCGCGTGCGGCAGCGACTCCAGATCTGTAGGGGGCACGGCCGCCAGATGCAGCGGGGAGGGGGTTGTGGGCATCCCCTGTGGGGCGAGAGGCCATGGGAAGCCTAGCGGGTGAAGCAGGGATGGCGGGGAGCTGACCTGGGAGTGGGACTGGGGCGGGGAAGCGGCGGCGGGGGTGGCTACGGGCGCCGGAGCGGCGCGTCGTAGGAGCATGGGCGTGGGGCGCGTCATTACCCCTACAACTTATGTTTACTTCGAAATAATCTAGTGTGCTGCTAATTTTTCTTCAACATAGATTACCATGCAATACCAACGTAAGTCATCTCCCACTTGTTAATATTCAGAGTATTTCGGGTGGTTTCCTATGCATAATTGCCGATCTGTAGGTTTCAGAACTAGCATCACAGCACAACCGGATTACAGAAGTACTATAGTTTGATGTATATTCATGCCATGTAAAAAAACTAAGATCCCTTTCAGAATCATATCACAACACACAAATTAGTGCAGCAATTTATAGTGCTACTGCTAACCTTTGGTAGTTCATTGGGCAGACCGGAGAATTGATGAGCACAGCCAGAAGATTTAAATCCAATTGCTTCTATGGAGAACCGGAGGCGGCGCAGGGGCGCAGCCGCGCAGAGCGGCAGCGGTTCCGCGATAATGACCCACGTTAATGACGAGAGAAGTTAATAACCCCTTAATTACGCTATAGGGGCCTTGGACCTTTTTTTATTTGGTAAGATGAGGAGACTGCATGGAGGACCCAGCCTCGTGTGGGCCGTTTCACGCTCGCGAAAAGGACCAGGGGGGGCAACTACGTCTAATTTACGTGAGCTATCGCTAATTACTATGTACTGCTAAACAATCCTACGATCGATAGGGGGGCCAAGCCCCTGCTCGTCCCCCTGTCTCTGCCACTGCAGGGGGGCCAACTACATGTAACTTACGTGAGCTATCGCTAATTACTCTGTACTGCTAAACAATCCTTCGATCGATAGGGGGGGCAGGCCCCTACTCGTCCCCTGTCACCGCCAATGACCTTGGTGTGCTCGTCCCACGCCGATCATGCATCGGCGACAGGGCTGGTCGCGCGGTACCAAATCCGCCGCTCCCTTTCCGCGTCCCCCATTCGACCCCTCATCCACTACACCGTACAAGTCCCAAAGCGGGACCAACGGGTCCGCCTCTTTCTCCTCCTCATCCTCGAAACTGAAGATGACGGGGAGCTCCTTCCACTTCACCATGGACGATGAAGTGGTGGATTGGAGGCATGCGTGATGGGATTGGGAGGCACTCGAGGGAAGAACAGATGAGGGAGAGAGGGGAGGCACCCATATAGGACACCGTGGGCTTTCATTTAATGGGTAGTTGGGAAGGCGGTAAGCAGCCATCAAGGGGCGCTTTTATACGCGGTTGCTGGCCTGCTCACACGCCTCCTAGTCTCACAAATAAGTTAGGAGATGATGATGCGTGGTGGGCTGCCATTGGAATCTGAGGAAGCAGTCGGGTCATTTTTTTGCCATGTGGTTGACGGTCGTGCGCCCCCCCCCCCCTCCCTTGGCTGGTGGTCATGTTGCTTCAAATCCTGCATATAGCGTGAGGAGAAAGAAGATGAAACTTCACTCACGTCCTGACAGTTGGGTTTGGAGCAACCTGCAAACATCGCTTCCACAACCTCTATATTTGACCGCTATGTGGTCGTTCTTGAAGCGAGGTCCAAAACATACGGCTATCGTGGCACATATGACGACTTTCTAGAGTGTCATTTTGCGTGATAATCGACATGCTAGCGGTTATTATAGCGATCGGACACATATGGAGCATCTGCTAGAGTTACTCTTACTCCATAGCGAGGCCTAATCTGGGAGGCCGCCCCTAGCCCTAGGAGATTTTATTTGACTACCTTTAATAGATCGCATGTAAAATCAGCCCAAGTCTTAATATTCACCCTCACGGTCTATCATCACTTCAAGAATTTGCCCATGCGCCACCATTGTGCCTCTCTCCTTTGCTCCCCCTCCATGTTTCCGTAAGTACATTAATGATTATCCAGTTGGCACCCTATTTCATAGTATGCCTAGCATGTGTCTAGTCTTTCGCTAGCGTGACGAGGAAGGCTGTATCTACCTCCTTTGTGTGGTGTTGTCCTGGCGGCCTTAGTATACAAGGTCGTCGAGTGTTGTGGATTACTCATGATGTCGTATATGGGGTGCATGCCTCGATCCTGGCCACCAGTGTCAATTTTCATGAAGCAACGCATTTTCATGGATTTACATGAAAGAAACCACCCATAACATTAGTGTGGACAATACATGCACATTTCCATTACGTATTTTTATGGAAGCCGTTTTTGGTATAATTACTTGATTTTACTATTGGGTGGATAAAATCTTGGATGGGACATATCCTGAAACTTTAGGCTAGATCCATTTTTGCAACACGTTTTCAGTTAATCCGACCTTCTTGCGATGCATTTTTTAATGGCTATAATGTGTAAGAAAGATAGAAAAAGATCAGCATATAGCGAGTCTGGAGTCCACATTTTATATGCGAAGAGGTAGGGGCTGCTTAGTTGTTGCCCAAGAGCGCCACGCCAAATCGTGGGCGTCTCGGGCGCACCAAAATATTGGTGGCCGATTTGGCCGCCCCAGTTTCGTCAATGAATTGGCGTAGAAGTACGGAGGAAAAGGTAGGGTGACTTGGCGAGACAAACTTTAGATCCCATCCAAACAAGCTGCAGTGCTTCGGTCAAGGCCAAAATATTGGCTGGGCGTGCAGGGGATCTAACCCAAACAGCCCCAACATCTCCAAATCTCTCGAAAGGAGTTTCTTTTTAACAATGTCAAATGTGTTCTTAGGAAACGGCTTCACTATTTCTCATGCATCTGAAAAGTAAATACTTCTTCAACTTAGTTCAAAACTGCGACACTTATTTTGAATCGAAGGGAGTATATTTTTGAGTCCGTTCTAAGAACCATCCAATCTGAGTGTTAAGACTCATGCAAGTTTAATTGAGTTCATTGGACGATTATTGCGTTTCTAAAAATATTTGCGCAATTGCGGTAGTACTACACACAAATTATTTGGTTAGATCTCAATAAAATTCAAATGGAAAATTAAGTACCATGACCGAAATGATAACAAAACATCACTAAAATTCAATGAAATTCAGTTATTTCGAGTGTAGCTAAAAAAATTCTGAAACTGAAATTTAAAACCCTTTTTATGTAGGAGCAAGCAAGAGACCACATTATCGCTAGTCATTGTAAACGCCTTCGATATGATGTACACTCAGCAAGCACGATGCATCGATTAATGTATGTGTGTGCTCGTGGTGGCCACGGGCGCGCAATACCAGAGGAAAAAGATGTGGCGGCGTGTACGCACTAGCCATAGCGGCATGAAAGGTGAAAATCCCCAAAACCCCAACACCAGTGGTGAAAAAGAAGACCGGAAATGCCCACTGCAATACACGAACACAAGGCACGACCCTCAAATTGAACATATAAACCCTCCTAGACTCGTAGTCACGACCGCGCCCTCCACGTCGCCCCATATAATTGCTATGCCACCGCGTGTAAATTCTGCACCCCGCCGAGGGCATTTTTGTCTTTTCAGCGGGCCAAGGGAATTTTAGTCTTTTCAGCGGGCCAAAAAGGCAGGCAGCGCGGGCAGGGAGACCGCCGACTGCGTCTTCCCCACGAACCCTAGCCGCGTCCTCGCCTCCTCCTCCATCCGCGCCGCGTCCTCGCCTCCTCCTCCATCCGCGCGCCGCCTCCTCGCCTCCTCCATCCGCACGCCTCGGCGGCGACCCCATGGAGGGCGGCCGGGTCGGAGCGGTCCCCCGGATCCCTCCTTCCCGCCGGCGAGCTGCCCGTTCCTTCTCTCCCCGACGACCGGCGCAGGAGAGAGAAAGAGGAGAGGGATGTGTGGCGGCGGACGGGAGAGGGTCGACCTCGTGGTCGGTGGCTGCTTGATCTGAGAGAAAGAGGAGAGGAAGGTGTGGCGGCGGACGGGGGAGGGCCGACGTCGCGGTCAGTGGCGGCTCGATCTCTACAAGAAAGAAGGGGTTTGAACTCCTCCCCTGTGTAAGCTCCTCCTCCTAATTCCTATCTCCTTAAATTAATTTATATTTCGCAGTTAGGGTTTTGGTGTTTGGTTTTAATGATGGGTGTGCAGGAGCATGGGAGGGTGAGAAGAACAGAGGTGGAGGCAGGACCGCGATGCCGGAGCTCTAGGCGTCGCTCGCGTTGTCGTGGAATGGAGAAGTGTCGCCGGCCATGACTGATGGTTGTTGCTCATCGGCCGTCGTCCCCTGTACCCAATCCAGGTTGCACGTCCTCACACCGCCCACCCCCCTACCTCTTGATCCCCCCAGTTCTCTGGTAATCTGATTTCGATTTCTTTATTTTTGTAAACATGATGTGCAGATCTGAGAAAGAAGAGGAGAGGAAGAATCCTGAGGAAGAGTTTGATGAAAGGGTACTCTCTCTCTCTCTCTCTCTCTCTCTCTCTCAAGTTTTTTCTGCATTCTGATATTTGTTTGTTTTAGCCATGTTTAGATTAGTTTCTATGTATGCCAACTATTTTGTTTGCTTATATTCCAGCGACCTATGTTCCATACTGAATGCATATTTGTGCAGTGGTTCTTAGTTATATTCTGATAAAGAGAGAAAGAATTGGGGATAGAGGTATACGGCCTTAGATTCTTTGCCTCCAACAGAAGAAATGATTCATGTGTGCCTCCCTTTTTGTTATATCTTACATACTTTTTTACCTGGGCAGATATCACATAGTCATGGTTGGCAGCTAATATCCAAAAATTTATTGTTGTTAGTACACTGAGGTTTATCTTATTTTGGTAAAGGTTTTGTCTATCAAGAACTACATATGCTCGACATGGTGTCGTGGTATCTATAGTTGTTGTGGAGCCTGCTGGTATTCTCACCTTTCCACTGCCTCTTTCCCCTCTCTGTATGAACCCTTTCCTCATTTGTTTTTGTTCGTGATATACTTTGCTTGTTTTGGCACCTTTTAGTTGATGCATTATTCTGTCTATTTTTTTGTACTCAGGTGCCTATGCGAGCTACATTGGAAGAATCCATGTATTTAGTTGTGGCATGTTTGGCAGCTACAGCAGCTTGATAATTAATTAGTTCTCATCCAAGGTGATTTACTTCTCCCCTTTCTTTTCCAAGAGGCAAATAATTGGCTGCTAATTAGCAGCTTGGTTATTTTCTATCTCAAGTGTGATTGTCGTCTTTTCCCTGCTGCTTACTTCTGCTCCCTGCTGTGACTATATTTTGCGAGGCACTAATAAGCAACAATTGCACAAGGTCTATGCCAGAACTATCTTAGATTAGGCACTAATTTCTTTTGTACTTGTCTAGCATTTGAAGAGTCCATATGTGAGTGGATCTCCTTTTGCTTTGTCATGCTACTGAATGTCTGAACCCATTTTTTGGGAATAATAATATATATGACAAGAAACCATTTATTCTCTCTCTGTCAATATTGATATGAGCTGTGCATATTTTTGGTTGTCAGTGATATATGATTTGTAATTTCTAATTGATCCGTTCAATTATTTGAGATATCATCAGTACAAAGCATATGTTCTAAACAATGTAGTTTCAAAATACAAAAAAAATCTCAGAGGAAGGCTTTGTTAAGCAAATACATTTCGGTTCATATCGGCTATTTGCGCCATCTTCCACACGCGCCCACTCCCGATACAGCTCCACTTCGGCAGCATCTTGCTGCTCGATGGCGACACCGACGGCTGCCCATGTGGACGACTAAAACGGGGCTTTGCCATGATGAGTGGGTGGACGAGGAGATGCAACAGCAGCAGGCTCGTGCATCACCGCATGCTACGGATTCATGCCTGTACCATTTAGGAGGAGACAGGATGGCAGCAGGTCCGCGCATCGGCGCCAGCCGCAGGTTGACTGGCCGGCATCAGCTCAGGGGCGTGATGTGGGTAGCCTGCAGAATCACGCCCACGCCGCATCCTCGCGAGGTGCTCACCGTGCCCTACATCTCTGTAGGCGCACGTCGGGCAGGAGCTTAGCCCCATGTTATTGCTCAAGGTTTGGCCGTGTTCACACTTGGAATTAGTCCTTTAAATGATGGATTATTCAATGTTTGCGTGGGTGGATGTTAGTGGAAATTCATCTGCAACACATAGTTGTTCGACAAATCACCATATCTCTGAATGTGTTGATATATTTGTAAGAGAGACCATACATGGCGCAGGGTCATGCATCGTGAGCTAGCGTTGGAGGTAATTGGAAAGTTCATTGTGGAGTGAACAAGGGTTGAGGCAGTGTAAAAGGTGCACAAGGTACTAGAATACACTGACATACATTATATTCTTCCAATCAATTAATTGTTGTGTGATGAAACACATTCGGTTCTTTAGTTTATCCATGACAAACATTGTAGCCTCCAGACTTTTGCAAAGTACTTATGTTTATTGTGACAAGTATGCATGCATCGTGGTTTGGTGACTCCTCTGTAGTGTTGTGTTTCTTGAAACAAAATCTATTTTGCAACCGTAGATAACATGGTTCCGTTGGCCTTATGGTATCTGACATTTGTCGCTTCTGTTTTGCCTAAAGACGTAACTGGGAGTATCAACGCTGTTTCTGATACCTCTGTTCAGTCCATGTATCAAGAAGAATCTTCGGACACAAGGATTTTAGGCGAATAGATTAATTTCCTGTACTTTCAACGCGTGTGTTGTCTGGTGTTCGGGAATGGTTAGCAAATGAATTCTTCTCTGGACCTCTTGGCTTATATTACAAGACTGTGTGTTTTAGAGGGTCTCGGGTCTTATATCTTCATGGCAGTTTTTTGAACGAGGTAATAAGTCATTGCATTGCACTCATATTTTGCGTTTGGAATACCAGGACAGCCTTACTGAAAATACATTCCCTGTCTTATTATAAGCATTATTTCGATATTGTAACAAGTTGGATAACCACACAATTTTTCACTTTGTCGGCAACTTTGCAGTTCTCCTATAGATTGATCAGGGACTACTTTTTCCCGGGGACTCTACTTAAAATGCTCAATACTGAATTTGGATTCTTGCAAATTCCCTTTGGGCTTTGGTGTTGTTTGCCATGGGATGGGACTCTCGCTGCTGTGGTGTGTTTTGGTGCTGGTACATATTGTCTTACCTAATCAAAATTCCAGGTGATGGCTTCGTTTTGTTGTATTCTCTTATTGCAGTAGTTATGTTTGCGCATGAATGCATGCAGATTTTCTACATGTAATTAACTACAGTGGTGTTATCTGTGCATATTGACAATAGCTTTTTATGTGCCATTTTCAAAGAAGGCTGTCGTGTTTGTCGATTCGGTCATGGCTCTTAGTGTTTGTTGTTGTTGCTCGATCTTCCCATGGTATGTAGTGCTACTCTGTTCTTCTTTCTGTGAAAGGATATGCTTTCTCCTTTAACATACTGAATGAAGTTTCATGAAGAAAGAGTTGTTTTATGTTACTTCCAAGGAACTGACATTTTTGATTCGTGCCATGGTGATTAACAGAGCATCCAATGGGATATTGCTTTTCTTCAGAAAGTATTATGGATATGAGGCCGCATGCTTTCCGCATGGCTCTCTGCCTATTGTTTTGGCACATCTTTGAATTAATTTCTTCAATTTGGCGGGGCTGTTCAGACTTCAGATTTTTTTTTTGGTTTGAATGTAAGTAATATCCCTCTTTGTGCATGTGTGCTTCTATGTATTTCTGGCTTCTCTATTCACTGCCTATGGAATGCTTATATATATTAGCCTGTAGTTTACTATTTTGATCTCAGTTCATATTTTTGATGCATTTATTTAAACTAAAATAAGTTGGATAATAATCCTTTCCATTTAAGTACTATCTGTATTTCCTTTGAGAGCAATTTAGATCATAAAGAAAAAAAATGCTTCATAGCCATTCTTACATTGTCTATAGCCAATACTCCTATTTGAAGCTATTGAAGAATTTCCCATTTTTCTCTAATACGAAGTACCTTCTCTGACGTGCGGTTAGCATATATATGATATGGCTACAACATATATAGTTTTCCTTCTAAGACTGCTGCAAATAATCTCATGCTTGCTGTCATCATATACACATAGTATAGATGAAGTTGGACTCGCACGGTCAAGTTTATTCCTGCAATTTAATGTTACGATTTATGCTAATGTAAACATGACCAAGCTAGAGGAGAGCTTTGGTTTTTTTTCGTATTTGTTCTGATAACATAATGTCTCCTAGGTTCGATACTGTCTTCTATCCAATCTTGTTCCCTTCCCAGCTTCCACCCATCTTCATGAGCAAGTGTAGCTCCATCCATGACAAAGGTATATAGATCAGAGAGGTCTGAGGAGGGACAGGGTTGGAAGCTAGGAAGGGAAGTAAACTTCCTGAGCTTCAGTTCTAGGTGAAAAGAGAGTGTTTTTTATTTTGTATTTACTTATTTTTTTTTCTCCGACCAGAGAATTGTTTTGTTGGACCATACGACTGGATTGAAGTTGCTAGCCTGAATGCAAATTTCCTTGAGATGGTTCATTACCAAAATCCTTAAGAGATGTTCGAAGGTGGGTCAGTGAGTGGTGATGATGTTCATGAGAATTCCCACACATTGGTAATTTTTATATGGAGGTGCAGAGTGCCAGGATCTCAAATCTAGAGCAATCTTGTGTCAGTGTTCACGTATTGTGATTATCTATGTGGCATTGGGATAGTAAGTTCCCCCGTCCATACAAGGGCGCTATTTACAATATGAGGGAACTTATGATTTATAGGAGCTACAACTTATGATTTATAATGCTGCTCTTCCATGGTTATATATAAAATAAAACAAATTAAGTCTTTCCTTTCGGTTTTCATCACAGTTCCTTTTCATGATTCTGTAGCACTGGAATGATTAGTTTGTTCTTCAGTAACTTCTTCTTCAGTATCATAGTTAGTAAACATATGAGGTTTGGCAAGTTAGTATTTACCATTGATGCTTGAAATACATAGCATGACTGATATTGCACCATGTGTGTGTAGGTTTTTCCTTTTAGTTTACTTATATATGCCTCTCCTATATTCTAAAACAAATTCGAACTGTTAGTATTTACCTTAATCTCTTCCACATGGAAGATAGGAAAACTACATACGGAAGGATGAGCTCTATAGCGTATCAGATTCAGGCATTTGCACTATTTTCTTGATTACCTCACTATGATTATTGTTGTAGACTTTTAGTATATTCCTCACAGGCGAACCCGTATTTTCTTCAAATCTATAGCACACATCTTTTTGCTATAGTCATTTCGCCATGGATGCAACAGTCTAGGAAAACAAGATACCTGTCTGTTTTCATTCATTTGCCTTTTTATGTGAGAAGTGCCTCCATGGGATTAGCGAGGTGTATTTATGCTTACCCCTTTTTAGTGTTTGGTGAAGCCGATGGACTGTGAATATTATGTACCACATATTCTGGCCTTTTGCCTTTTTATTACCTATAATATGTCATGACAATTTATTTTCCTGAGTCATTTAGTCAAACTAGCCAGTCAAGGATAGCCAATGGTCTTTTGGCTATTTGTTTGTTCATTTAATTCAACATGCATGTTTTTGGAGTAGTCTTGGCGCAAGACACATAATCAAAGTTTTCTTATAAGCTGATCATCACATAGCTAATTGGTAGTTACACTAGCTGAGCTTGTCCTATGCTCATTGTACAGGATAGATAGTGTATGTGATCTTCTTGATGAGGAGAAGTCTTTTTAAAGATTCCAATACAAATTACATACGGATGTATATAGACATATTTTAGAATGTAGATTCACTTATTTTGTTCTGTATGTAGTCCGCATTGAAATCTCTAAAAGGACATATTTAGGAACGGTAGGGAGTTGGATACGATTAAGTATTTAAATTAACCATATGAGCACTATTTCTTTGAGTGCCACAAGGATGTCATCTTTATTCACATGTTATGTGTTATGTGTTATGTCACATCAACTTCTGCCCTTTTGTTTTCTGCAGAACACAACAACTGTTCGTGATAGTAGCACTTATAGGCATCGAGGAATTGACAAAGAGATTACGCTTCATAGGTATGAAGTTAGAACAACGGCTGGAAACTATGAAAGGCCGTTTCTAATTACCTTTGTTGGATCTGTCTTACCTACAATGCATGTGTGACCCCTGGAGAAGCCACTTTTTGTTTCTTCTGTAGTATACTCCATGTTTAGTTCCAATGATGCCCTAACCCTTTTGTTCCTGCTCTGAAGAATAAGACATTTATAGGCTTCAGATTTTTGTAATCATCTATGTGCTAAACATCCCTTTGTGGTCATGTGTTTTATATGTAATTAAGTATCTATCCATGATGATATATATGCCCAGCTAATGTTTGAAAAGATCCATCATCTGTATCACCACTGCTGGATAACCGCTATAAATCTACTAGCAGTACCGGTCATATAAAATAGCTACCGTTACTGATGGATAACCATTATAAATATATCAGCTAATGTTTCTTTCATTTATTTGATTTAACTTTTTATTTTTTGATTTGACATCTTTTTTAGACAAAATAATTTAATTTAGTTGTGCCAATTCAAATTTACACCATGTTGTTGGGCTTAGAAAAAGGTAAATAATAAATTAAGTTTTGTTGTGTCGGCATGGGCACCGCACACTTGTTGTTGACGCCTTGACCTTATCAATCACCTTCTTCCCTCCGTGTACCAAACCTTCTCTCGCTCACCCTTTCTCTTCCAGACCATCGTCGTTGTTCCTCAACTTCGATTGCAATATCAACACGTCAGTTCCTCAGGTGGATCCTCACTGAATCAGACCGCTTAACAGGCGAACCTTTACAAACATGGTATTATTTCAATTTTGTTTTAGTGTTGTTCCTTAGAGACATGGTCAAAGACTGAGAAATTTTAGATTTGCTTGCATCTTGGTTTGCCCGTGACTGAAATCAATATTTGTTCGTTGCTAACAAGAAAAGATCAGTCGTCTCATGCAGATGCATACCCTGTTGATATGTTACTGCTCATTTTAGAAGTGTTTGATTCATCCTAGCTAATTCAAGTTAACCTGGGTACAACAATAGATAGACATTTATTTATGGACAACAATAGTAGTGAGCAGGCAATGTAAAATGCATTTCTGTTAGTTCGACGAAATTGACGGTACTTTGTTCTTACTTCTATATCCTGATTTGGCAATTTTATGATCGGTCTCTAAATATTTCAACTTGCATGGTTTGAATTAGTTTCACGTGCTAAAGTATATAGTTTGAACATAGGAATTCCTTAATTTTTCATATAAAAGGTTTAGAATTATTACCCTTAGTGCTTGCTAAAACTCGAAGTTGCTAACAAATGCAAAGGTTTCTGTTACAAAAGGTTTAGAATCATTACTCTTGATGCTTGAATTTGGACCTTGCATCTTACTTGGGTAACATAGAGCCAAATGACACATTTCCCAAATTCACGTTCGAAACACTTCGGGTTTGACATGGTCTCTATCCTTGATCAAACATAAAGTTACTATAAAAGGCAAATATTTTTCAACATGAACATGGTTTCAAATGGGTCTCTGCGCCATTTGGCGCACCGGGTCATCTAGTTTACTATAAAAACACGCCAGGGGAACGTGTGTTCGCCACACTACCGCTGCCTGCCACTGCATACCAGTACTACCACCCCGAACCCAACCATCTCCATCCATCTCTAGCCCGCAGTGGCCATGGCCGTGAACAACACCAAGCTGGCCGCCGTGGCCGACGCCGAGAACCCGGCAGTGATGTGCGGCGACGTCGACTACTCCGAGTCGTCCTTGGACTTCGCGGGGCGCGCCAACTGGCTGCGCGCGGCGGTGCTGGGCGCCAACGACGGGCTGGTCTCCACAGCCTCCCTCATGCTCGGCGTCAGCGCCGTCAAGCCCGACGCGCGGGCCATGGTCGTGTCCGGGTTCGCGGGACTACTGGCCGGGGCGTGCAGCATGGCCATCGGAGAGTACGTGTCCGTATGCTCCCAACGCGACGTGGAGATCGCGCAGCTGGAGCAGGCTGGCAAGCGTGCCGGTGACGAGGAGAAGGAACTTCCCAGCCCAGCACAGGCCGCCGCGGCCTCCGCGCTGGCTTTCTCCGTCGGGGCGCTCCTACCGCTGCTGGCTGCCGGGTTCATCGTGGGCTACAACCTGCGGGTCGCCGTGGTGGTCGTCGTGGCGACGTTGGCGCTGGCCGCGTTCGGATGCGTGGGCGCCGTTCTCGGGCGGGCCCCCGTGGCGAGGTCGTGTGCGCGAGTGGTGGTGGGCGGGCTGGCCGCCATGGCCGTCACATTTGGGTTCATGAGGCTCTTCCGAGCCAGCGGCGTATGAGAGACTGACAAGGCCTTCGTCGCCGTCCTCGCTTACGTACGTCGTGTACGGGCATCGTCCAGTCTTCTCGGAATAAAATACACAGTACAAGCCGACTTATTTTCTTGTACCTGGGCTGACTTATTTTCTTCCTTGTAATTGTAATCAAACGGCAAATGAAAACGTTTAAACTCGTACACTGTACTACTATACTACATAGTACCAGGTGATTTTGATTCCTCTCCGTGCATGCCCTATTGTTTGAAAAGATATGACACGACATTTATGTGTGAAAGACCAAGGACGTCCATGTATCGGCGGAGGCATTTGCGGGCCTCGACGGCTCGGAAGGACCTTGGCGTGCTCGTCCCACGCTTATCATGCATCGGCGACAGGGCCGGTCGCGCGGTCCCAAATCCGCCGCTCCCTTTCTGCGTCCCTCTTTCGACCCCTCCTCCACTACATCGTACAAATCCCAAAAGGGGACCAACGGGTCCGGCTCTTTCTCCTCCTCATCCTCGAAACTGAAGATGACGGGGAGCTCCTTCCACTTCACCATTGACGATGAAGTGGTGGATTGGAGGCGTGCTTGATGGGATTGGGAGGCACTTGAGCGAGGAACAAATGAGGGAGAGAGGGGAGGCATTAGTATAGGACACAGTGGGCTTTCATTTAATGGGTAGTTGGGAAGGCGGTAAGCAGCCATCAAGGGGCGCTTTTATACGCGGTTGCTTGCCTGCTCACACGCCTCCTAGTCTCACAAATAAGTTAGGAGATGATGATGCGTGGTGGGCTGCCATTGGAATCTGAGGAAGCAGCCGGGTCATTTCTTTGCCATGTGGTTGACGGTCGTGCCCCCCCCCCCTCCCTTGGCTGGTGGTCATGTTGCTTCAAATCCTGCATATAGCATGAGGAGAAAGAAGATGAAACTTCACTCCCGTGCTGACAGTTGGGTTTGGAGCAAGCTGCAAACATGACTTCTCCATAACCTCTATATTTGACGGCTATGTGGTCGTTCTTGAAGCGAGGTCCAAAACATACGACTATCGTGGCACATATGACGACTTTCTAGAGTGTCATTTTGCGTGATGATCGACATGCTAGCGGTTATTATAGCGATCGGACACATATGTAGCATCTGCTAGAGTTACTCTTACTCCATAGCGAGGCCTAATCTGGGAGGCCGCCCCTAGCCCTAGGAGATTTTATTTGAGTACCTTTAATAGATCGCATGTAAAATCAGCCCAAATCTTAATATTCACCCTCACGGTCTATCATCACTTCAAGAATTTGCCCATGCGCCGCCATTGCGCCTCTCTCCTTGGCTCCCCCCCTCCATGTTTCCGTAAGTACATTAATGATTATCCAGTTGGCACCCTATTTCATAGTATGCCTAGCATGTGTCTAGTCTTTCGATAGCGTGACGAGGAAGGCTGTATCTACCTCCTTTGTGTGGTGTTGTCCTGGCGGCCTTAGTATACAAGGTCATCGAGTGTTGCGGATTACTCATGATGTCGTATATGGGGTGCCTGCCTCGATCCTGGCCACCAGTGTCAATTTCCTTGAAGCAACGCATTTTCATGGATTTACATGAAAGAAACCACCCATAACATTACTGTGGACAATACATGCACATTTCCATTACGTATTTTTATGGAAGCCGTTTTTGTTATAATTACTGGATTTTACTATTGGGTGGATAAAATCTTGGATCGGACATATCCTGATACTTTAGGCCAGATCCATTTTTGGAACATGCTTTCGGTTAATCCGACCTTCTTTGAGATGCATTTTTTAATGGCTATAATGTGTAAGAAAGATAAAAAAGGATCAGCATATAGTGAGTCTGGAGTCCACATTTTATATGCGAAGAGGTAGGGGCTGCTTAGTTGTTGCCCAAGAGCGCCACGCCAAATCGTGGGCGTCGCGGGCGCACCAAAATATTGGTGGCCGATTTGGCCGCCCCCAGTTTCGTCAATGAATTGGCGTAGAAGTACAGAGGAAATGGTAGGGTGACTTGGCGAGCCAAAAACTTTAGATCTCATCCAAACAAGCTGCAGTGCTTCGGTCAAGGCCAAAATATTGGCAGGCGTGCAGGGAATCCAACCCAAACAGCCCCAACATCTCCAAATCTCTCCAAAGGAGTTTCTTTTTAACAATGTCAATTGTGTTCTTAGGAAATGACTTCACTATTTCTCATGCATCTAGAAAGTAAATACTTCTTCAACCATAGTTCAAAACTGCGACACTTATTTTGAATCGAAGGGAGTAATATTTTTGAGTCCGTTCTAAGAACCATCCAATCTGAGTGTTAAGACTCATGCAAGTTTAATTGAATGAACTAATGTTCATTGAACGATTATTGCGTTTCTCAAAATATTTGCGCAATTGCGGTAGTACTACACACAAATTATTCGGTTAGATCTCAATAAAATTCGAATGGAAAATTTAGTACCATGACCGAAATGATATTGGAATACCGCTAAAATTCAATGAAATTCAGTGATTTCCAGTATAGCTAAAAAAATTCTGGAACTGAAATTTAAAACCCTTTTTATGTAGGAGCAAAGCAAGCGACCAAATTATCGCTTGTCATTGTAAACGCCTTCGATATGATGTACACTCAGCAAGCACGATGCATCGATTGACGGCAATGCTACACGTACAAATGATTTACAGGCTTTTACAGGATGGTTAACCTTGATTGGTCAATAGGTGCGCGGGGCGGCCCACCCCCCTGAAAATCAGGGGGGGAGAGGTTTGTGATTGGTTGTTAGATGGAAGGAGCGTGTAAAAACGTGTAAGTCTTTGTACGTCTAGCATTTTTGATCGATTAATGTAGGTGTGTGCTCGTGGTGGCCACGGGCGCACAATACGCACTCCTACATGGATTAATGTAGGAGTGTAGCGGGAAAGGATGTGTGGCTGCATGTACGCACTAGCCATAGCGGCATGAAAGCTGGAAATCCCAACACCAGGGGAGAAAAGGAAGAAAACCGGCAATGCCCACAGCAACACACGAACACAAGGCACGATCCTCAAATTCACTATAAAAACACGCCAGGGGAGCGTGTGTTCGCCACACTACTGCTGCCTACCACTGCATACCGCTACTACCACCGCGAACCCAACCATCTCCATCCATCTCACAAGCTCCTAGTCGCCATGGCCGTGAACGACACCAAGCTGGCCGCCGTGGCCGACGCTGAGAACCCGGCTGTGGTGTGCGGTGACGTCGACGACTCCAAGTCGTCCATCGACTTCGCGGGGCGCGCAAACTGGCTGCGCGCGGCGGTGCTGGGCGCCAACGACGGGCTGGTCTCCACGGCCTCCCTCATGCTCGGCGTCAGCGCCGTCAAGCCCGACGCTCGCGCCATGGTCGTGTCCGGGTTCGCGGGCCTCCTGGCGGGGGCGTGCAGCATGGCCATCGGGGAGTACGTGTCCGTCTGCTCCCAGCGCGACGTGGAGATTGCGCAGCTGGACATGGACGGCAAGCGCGGCGGCGACGAGGGGACGGCACTGCCCAGCCCGGCCCAGGCCGCGGCCGCCTCCGCGCTGGCTTTCTCCGTTGGGGCGCTAATGCCGCTGCTAGCCGCCGGGTTCATCGTGGGCTACAACCTACGGGTCGCCGTGGTGGTCGTCGTGGCGACGTTGGCGCTGGCCGCGTTCGGATGCGTGGGGGCCGTGCTTGGGCGGGCTCCAGTCGCGAGGTCGTGCGCTCGCGTGGTGGTGGGCGGGCTGGCCGCGATGGCCGTCACCTTTGGGTTCATGAGGCTCTTTCGAGCCAGCGGCGTATGAGAGACTGACAAGGCCTTCATCGCCGTCCTCGCGTACGTACGTCGTGTACGGGCATCGTCCATGCTCTTCTCGGAATAAAATACACAGTACTAGCCACCGTACTTGTACCTACGGCTGACTTATTTTGTTCTTTGCAATATATATACACCTAATAATAAAGGGAAACGTTTCAATCCGGTGCACGGGTCGAACTTTCCGCCGGACTCGCGCGCCACGCTGCCTCTCGCGACTCGGAAACAAACCACCCCACGTGAGACACATGTGCGGTGGGTCCCGCACGACCTTTCCTCCTTTTCTTCTACCTCCAGCTCATCACGGCCCTGCCCTCCACACCTACCGCACGCTGGGCACATCCTCCAGAATCTCTCTCACCGGCGGCGAGTGCTCGCGACGCCCAACGCCACCTCTCCTTCATGGTCGGCGAGCCCCTCTCCTATCCTCCTCCCCGGCTCCCCGCTAGCTTCCCACGGCCATGGCCGTCTGCAACTTTCGGATCTCAGCCATGGCCTCCGCCCAACTACGGCTCCGAGTCGCCGCCGACGAAGCTATGGGAACTATCAGGGCGCAGCAACCAGAGCTGCAAGCCTGCAACCACGGGCACACGCTGGACGGCGAGGATGGGGCGGCGCTGGTCCTAGCAAATCTAACGTCTCGGTTTTTTGCTACATGCTTCAACCGGCAACATTTTTGCTACAACTGGCATAGCATTTTGCTACAACCACGTCACGTTTTGCTACAACACACAGCCAGCGTCGCGTTTTTGCTACAAGTGTTGCAACCGTTGACGAAGTCATGTACCTAGGGTAGGGTCACATACATGTCTTAAGTACCCTTCCCAAGGACATCCTCAGAAGAAGCTGCCTTCCAGTCGACCAAGAGAGACTTCACTCGACGGACTCGAAGGACTCGACCATGAAGATTCACTCGACCACCAGGAGATCAAGAGCCACTCTGCATCCAACGGTCTGTAATTAAGTAGTCTTTATTGCCATGATGACACTTTATGTAAGGCGTTACCAGTAACGCCATGCCTTAATGTACTTTAAACCCTGCATAACTGAGGGCCGGAGGGGTCTGGCGAACACTATATAAGCCATCCCCCTCCTCAGTGTAAAGGGTTCGCACCCCTGTAATCTATACACACATAATCCAGTCGACCGCCTCTGGGCTCCGAGACGTAGGGCTGTTACTCCCTCCGAGAAGGGCCTGAACTCGTACATCCCTTGTCTGTACAACTGCTCCATAGCTAGGATCTTGCCTCTCCATACCTACCCCCCATTCTACTGTCAAACTTAGTACCACGACAGTTGGCGCCCACCGTGAGGACGGTGTCTTAGCAATTTTTGGAGAAGTTGCAATTGTTCCGAGTGCCTTCATCATGGTTTCTGGTGGAGTTTTGGTCGAGGGCCGCGAGATCCGTCTCGGCGCGCTCACTTTTATCGCCGACGACTCCGCTTGGCTCCAGGAGGCTCCACTCGACATCGACGTGCTCCCCGTCCGCAGTGCGACACATTTTCGGGCGTGTGTTCGCGGCGTTCTGCTGCGGCAACCGTCGACTCCATATTGGTCGACTCCCCTGTCGTCCTCCCTCCCTGTCTCCCACCAGCGCAAGTGCTCTGGTCGGTCGAGGCTCCAGCGGTGGGTGAGACACGCGGTGGCTCGCCAGTCGGCCACCACCCAAGTCGCGGCAATCAAGCCCGACGAATCTCTCTACGGCCTGTTTGATCTGTCGACTAGCTCCGTAGAGACCGCATCCGAGTGCGACAGCAGCGATCCGGCGGCGGAGGTCTTGATGGTCAATGGGCCTCGTAGCCC
This sequence comes from Aegilops speltoides, assembly GCA_021437245.1. Classification (NCBI taxonomy): domain Eukaryota; kingdom Viridiplantae; phylum Streptophyta; class Magnoliopsida; order Poales; family Poaceae; genus Aegilops; species Aegilops speltoides. Next base: position 484,924,663 of record CM038142.1, on the reverse strand, counting down.
TCCAGGCTTCCCCCGCGACGACGGGATGGACGGTGGAGGCGACCCCGCTCAAGCCCACGAGGAATATCAACCCGAGCCACTTAATTCCCTGCAAAGGGAAGAACTTCGCCGCAGGAACGTGGATGCCCTGCATACTCCCATCGCAGGAGAAACTCCCGAGGCTCGTGCCTTGGAGGAAGCATGTTTGCCAATTTGGCTGAACGCACTCGTCTGGAGAACCTCCAGCGAGCACTCGACGAGCGCGCGCGGCAACGAGTACCCGACTCTAGTCGACGTCAACTCTTCCCGCAGCCGACTCAGGTATATCGAACCCCGATTCAGAATTTAGCAGCTGCAGCCCGTATAGCAGAGTCAATTCAGCCCTCTCAGTCGGAGGCTGGCAGAGGCTTGATGCAGATTAGGGATTTGCTCCGGGCAGCAGGAGATCAGAATTCAGCTGTGTCACAGTCACGCAATAGGATTCACAGTCGATCCGTCACTGCGAATACAGTTCAGTCGGCTCACAGACCTAGATCGCCTCCGCAGCGTGAGGGACGCGAGGGTCGACATGACCAATATGGTGACCGATTCGATGGTGATGATAGGCGTCGAGTGCCCACTCCTCCCCCAAGAGGTGGGTCTTACGCTCATCAGCAGCAAGATGACTGACTCCAGCTCAGTGTTGGGCGAAGAGCCCCGGTCGACCCCAGGGAACCAAGCTTTGACGCGCGATCCATCATCGTGCAAGGTCTGGTCGATCGGAACAGAGCTCATCGAGGTGGCCATGACAGAGATGCGCCCACTAGCAGCCGAGTCCATGTTTTAGGTCCAGAATGTTTTAGCAGGGCTATCAGAGTCGCGGTGATTCCCCCAACTTCAGGTTGGCGACTGGAGTAAGTAAGTTCACCGGTGAGTCTAAGCCTGAAACTAGGCTTGAAGACTACCGAGTGACGGTGCAAATTGGCGGCGGAAATGATGAAGTGGCTATGAAGCATTTACCACTCATGTTGAAAGGTTCGGCTAGGGCGTGGTTGAATCAGTTAGCTCCGAGCAGCATTTACACTTGGGAAGATCTTTCCCGAGTGTTCGTCAGGACATTTGAGGGAACCTGCAAGCGACCAGCTGGATTGACCGAGCTGCAAGTCTGCATGCAGAAGTCGAATGAAACCTTAAGAGATTACATTCATACATGGATTACTTTGCATCATACGGTGGAGAACGTGTCTGATCATCAGGCAGTCTGCGCCTTCAAGGATGGTGTTAAGAACAGAGAGTTAAGTTTGAAGTTCGGTCGGACCGGAGATATGACCCTGAGTCGAATGATGGAAATTGCCACCAAGTACGCTAATGGTGAAGAAGAGGATCGACTCCGGAGTTGCAAGTATAAACCGAGTCAGTCGGAGAAAGGAAACTCCAGTCGGAAGCAGAAGCGGAAGGCCGAACCGGAGGCTCCTGGAGAGGCTCTGGCCGTGACTCAGGGCAAATTCAAAGGAACGCCCAAAGGATCCTGGAACCCCAAGAAGGTAAAGGATAAGGAAGGGAATGACGTGATGGATCTGCCGTGTCACATCCACACGAAGAAAGACGAAGAGGGTAATTTCATATACCCGAAGCATACCACTCGCCAGTGCCGGCTCTTGATCCAACAGTTCCAAGGTAAACAACCCAAGGACAAGGAAAAGGAGTCGGACAAAGCTGAGGACAAGGAGGACAGTGATGGAGGATACCCTCATGTTAACTCCACTCTGATGATCTTTGCTGATGTGGAAAGCAAAAGCCGATTGAAGGTTATCAACCGTGAGGTGAATATGGTCGCCCCGGCAACACCCAGCTATCTGAGATGGTCCCAAACTCCCATTACATTCGACCAATCCGATCACCCGACTCATATAGCCACCCCTGGGAGGCAAGCTTTGGTGGTCAACCCAGTCATCGAAGGCACTCGACTGACGAAGGTGCTAATGGATGGTGGTAGTGGACTGAACATATTGTATGCGGAGACGCTGAAAGGAATGGGCATTCCGATGTCCAGACTGAGCGCCAGCAACATGAGTTTTCATGGAGTTATACCTGGAAAGAAGGCTGAGTCACTCGACCAAATAGCTCTGGACGTGGTGTTCAGTGACTCGAAGCATTTCCGCAAAGAGAGGCTGACATTTGAAGTCGTGGATTTTCAGAGTGCTTACCACGCTATTTTGGGGAGACCAGCTTACGCACGGTTCATGGCTCGACCATGTTACGTGTGAAGGAAATATGCCCTAGAGGCAATAATAAAGTTATTATATATTTCCTCATATCATGATAAATGTTTATTATTCATGCTAGAATTGTATTAACCGGAAACATAATACATGTGTGAATATATAGACAAACAGAGTGTCACTAGTATGCCTCTACTTGACTAGCTTGTTAATCAAAGATGGTTATGTTTCCTAACCATGAACAAGGAGTTGTTATTTGATTAACAAGGTCACATCATTAGTTGAATGATCTGATTGACATGACCCATTCCGTTAGCTTAGCACACGATCGTTTAGTATGTTGCTATTGCTTCCTTCATGACTTACACATGTTCCTATAACTATGAGATTATGCAACTCCCGTTTGCCGGAGGAACACTTTGGGTACTAGCAAACGTCACAACGTAACTGGGTGATTATAAAGGAGTACTACAGGTGTCTCCAAAGGCAGATGTTGGGTTGGCGTATTTCGAGATTAGGTTTTGTCACTCCGATAGTCGGAGAGGTATCTCTGGGCCCTCTCGGTAATACACATCACTTAAGCCTTGCAAGCATTACAACTAATGAGTTAGCTGTGAGATGATGTATTACAGAACGAGTAAAGAGACTTGCCGGTAACGAGATTGAACTAGGTATTGGATACCGACGATCGAATCTCGGGCAAGTAACATACCGATGACAAAGGGAACAACGTATGTTGTTATGCGGTCTGACCGATAAAGATCTTCGTAGAATATGTAGGAGCCAATATGGGCATCCAGGTCCCGCTATTGGTTATTGACCGGAGACGTGTCTCGGTCATGTCTACATTGTTCTCGAACCGTAGGGTCCGCACGCTTAAGGTTTCGATGACGGTTATATTATGAGTTTGTGTATTTTGATGTACCGAAGGAGTTCGAGTCCCGGATGAGATCGGGGACATGACGGGAGTCTCGAAATGGTCGAGACGTAAAGATCGATATATTGGACGACTATATTCGGAGTTCGGAAAGGTTCCGAGTGATTCGGGTATTTTTCGGAGTACCGGGGAGTTACGGGAGAAGTAATGGGCCTTGATGGGCTTTAGTGGGAAGAGGAAAAGGCTGCTGCGCCCCCCCTCTCCTCTAGTCCGAATTGGACTAGGGAAAAGGGGGCCGGCCACCTTCCCTTCTCCTCCTATTCCTTCTCCCTTCCTCCCCTCTTGATGGACTCCTACTAGGACTTGGAATCCTAGTAGGACTCCACACCCTGGCGCGCCAAACCCTTGGCCGGCCTCCTCCTCCTCCATCCTTTATATACGGGGGCAAGGGGCACCCCATAGACACACAAGTTGATCCTTGAGATCGTTCCTTAGCCGTGTGCGGTGCCCCCCTCCACCATAATCCACCTCAGTCATATCGTTGCGGTGCTTAGGCGAAGCCCTGCGTCGGTAGAACATCAAGATCGTCACCACGCCGTCGTGCTGGCGGAACTCTCCCTCCCCGAAGCTCTACTAGATTGGAGCCCGAGGAGCGTCACCGAGCTGTACGTGTGTCAAGAACTCGGAGGCGCCGGAGTAACGGCGCTGGGATCGGTTGGATCGCGAGGAGAACGTACGACTACTTCCTCTACGTTGTGATCGCTCCGCCCGGTTCACGAGGCGTACGAGACAACACTCTTCCCTCTCGTTGCTATGCATCACCATGATCTTGCGTGTGCGTAGGAAATTTTTGAAATTACTACGTTCCCCAACAGTGGCATCCGAGCCTAGGTTTTATGCGTTGATGTTATATGCACGAGTAGAACACAAGTGAGTTGTGGACGATATAAGTCATACCGCCTACCAGCATGTGATACTTTGGTTCAGCGGTATTGTGAGATGAAGCGGCCGGACCGACATTACGCCAGACGCTTACGCGAGACTAGTTTCACCGCCACGAGCACTCGCTGCTTAAAGGTGACCTGGCGGGTGTCTGTCTCTCTCACTTTAGTTGAACCGAGTGTGGCTACGCCGGTCCTTGTGAAGGTTAAAACGGAGTCTATTTGACAAACTATCGTTGTGGTTTTGATGCGTAGGTAAGAACGGTTCTTGCTAAAGCCCGTAGCAGCCACGTAAAATTTGCAACAACAAAGTAGAGGACGCCTAACTTGTTTTTGCAGGCATGTTGTGATGTGATATGGTCAAGACGTGATGCTATATTTTATTGTATGAGATGATCATGTTTTGTAACCGAAGTTATCGGCAACTGGCAGGAGCCATATGGTTGTCGCTTTATTGTATGAAATGCAATCGCCCTGTAATGCTTTACTTTATCACTAAGCGGTAGCGATGGTCGTAGAAGAAATAGATGGCATAAACGACAACGATGCTACGATGGAGATCAAGGTGTCGCGCCGGTGACGATGGTGATCATGATGGTGCTCCGGAGATGGAGATCACAAGCACAAGAAGATGATGGCCATATCATATCACTTATATTGATTGCATGTGATGTTTATCTTTTATGCATCTTATCTTGCTTTGATTGACGGTAGCATTATAAGATGATCTCTCACTAAATTATCAAGAAGTGTTCTCCCTGAGTATGCACCGTTGCCAAAGTTCGTCGTGCCCAGACACCATGTGATGATCGGGTGTGATAAGCTCTACGTCCATCTACAACGGGTGCAAGACAGTTTTGCACACGTGGAATACTCAGGTTAAACTTGACGAGCCTAGCATATGCAGATATGGCCTCGGAACACGGAGACCGAAAGGTCGAGCGTGAATCATATAGTAGATATGATCAACATAAGATGTTCGCCATTGAAAACTACTCCATCTCACGTGATGATCGGTTATGGTTTAGTTGATTTGGATCGCTTGATCACTTAGATGACTAGAGAGATGTCTGTCTAAGTGGGAGTTCTTAAGTAATATGATTAACTGAACTTAAATTTATCATGAACTTAGTCCTGGTAGTATTTTGCAAATTATGTTGTAGATCAATAGCTCGCGTTGTTGCTTTCATATGTTTGTTTTTGATATGTTCCTAGAGAAAATTGTGTTGAAAATGTTAGTAGCAATGATGCGGATTCGATCCGTGATCGGAGGTTTATCCTCATTGCTGCACAGAAGAATTATGTCCTTAATGCACCGCTAGGTGACAGACCTATTGCAGGAGCAGATGCAAACATTATGAACGTTTGGCTAGCTCAATATGATGACTACTTGATAGTTTAGTGCACCATGCTTAACAGCTTAGAATCGGGACTTCAAAGATGTTTTGAACATCATGGACCATATGAGATGTTCCAGGAATTGAAGTTAATATTTCAAGCAAATACCCGAGTTGAGAGATATGAAATCTTCAACAAGTTACGTAGCTAAAAGATGGAGGAGAATCGCTCAACTAGTGAGCATGTGCTCGATTGTGCAGGTACTTCAATCGCTTGAATCAAGTGGGAGTTAATCTTCCGGATAAGATATCGATTGACAGAATTTCTAGTCACCATCAACAAGTTAGTAGAACTTCGTGATGAACTATAGTATGCAAGGGATGATGAAAATGATTCCCGATTTTTTCATGATGATGAAATCGATGAAGGTAGAATTCAAGAAAGAACATCAAGTGTTGATGATTAACAAGACCACTAGTTTCAAGAAAAGGGCAAAGGGATGGAAGGGAACTTCAAGAAGAACGGCAAGCAAGTTGCTGCTCAAGTGAAGAAGCCCAAGTCTGGACCTAAGCCTGAGACTAAGTGCTTCTACTGCAAAGGGACTGGTCATCGAATCGAACTACCCCAAGTATTTGGCGGATAAGAAGGATGGCAAAGTGAACAAAGGTATATTTGATATACATGTTATTGATGTGTACTTTACTAGTGTTTATAGCAACCCCTCGGTATTTGGTACTGGTTCGGTTGCTAAGAGTAGTAACTCAAACGGAATTGCGAATAAAATGTAAACTAGTTAAGGGTGAAGTGACGATGTGTGTTGAAAGTAGTTTCAAGATTGATATGATCATCATCGCACACTCCCTATACTTTCGGGATTAGTGTTGAACCTAAATAAATGTTATTTGGCGTTTATGTTGAGCATGAATGTGATTCGATCATGTTTATTGCGATACGGTTATTCATTTAAAGATATAGAATAAATTGTTATTCTGTTTACATGAATAAAACCTTATATGGTTACACACCCAATGAAAATGGTTCATTGGATCTTGATCGTAGTGATACACATATTCATAATATTGAAACCAAAAGATGCAAAGTTAATAATGATAGTGCAACTTATTTGTGGCATCGCCGCTTAGGTCATAATGGTGTAAAGCGCATGAAGAAACTCCATGCTGATGGGATTTTGGAATCACTTGATTATGAATCACTTGATGCTTGCAAACCATGCCTCATGGGCAAGATGACTAAAACTCCGTTCTCCGGAACAATGGAACAAGCTACTGACTTATTGGAAATAATACATACCGATGTATGCGATCCAATGAGCGTTGATGCTCGTGGCAAGTAACGTTATTTTCTGACCTTCACAAGATGATTTGAGCAGATATGGGTATATCTACTTGATGAAACATAAGTCTGAAATAGTTGAAAGGTTCAAAGAATTTCAGAGTGAAGTGGAAAAATCATCGTAACAAGAAAAATAAAGTTTCTGCGATCTGATCGCGAAGACGAATATTTGAGTTACGAGTTTGGTCTTCAATTAAAACATGTGGAATAGTTTCACAGCTCACGCCACCTGGAACACCACAATGTTATGGTGTGTCCAAACATCGTAACCGCACTTTATTGGATATAGTGCAATCTATGATGTTTCTTACTGATTTACCAATATCGTTTTGGGATCATGCATTAGAGACAGCTGCATTCACGTTAAACGGGCACCATCTAAACCGCTGAGACGACACTATATGAACTGTGGTTTAGCAAGAAACCCAAGTTGTCGTTTCTTAAAGTTTGGAGTTGCGATGCTTATGTGAAAAAGTTTCATCCGATAAGCTCGAACCCAAATCGGAGAAGTGCGTCTTCATAGAATACCCAAAGGAAATTGTTGGGTACACCTTCTATCACAGATCCGAAGGCAAGATATTCGTTGCTTAAGATGGATCCTTTCTAGAGAAGGAGTTTCTCTCGAAAGAAGTGAGTGGGAGGAAAGTAGAACTTGATGAGGTAATCAGACTGTTCCCTTATTGAAAGTAGTTCATCACGTAAATCTGTTCTTGTGACTACTATACCAATTAGTGAGGAAGCTAATGATGATGATCATGTAACTTCAGATCAAGTTACTACCGAACCTCGTAGGTAAAACAGAGTGAGATCCGCACCAGAGTGGTACGGTAATCCTGTTCTGGACGTCGTGTTACTTGACCATGACAAACCTACGAACTATGAGGAAGCGATGATGAGCCCAGATTCCGCAAAATGGTTTGAGGCCATGAAATCTGAGATATGATCCATGTATGAGAACAAAGTATGGACTTTGATGGATTTGCCCGATGATCGGCAAACCATAGAAAATAAATGGATCTTCAAGAGGAAGACGGACGCTGATAGTAGTGTTACTATCTACAAAGCTAGACTTGTCGAAAAAGGTTTTTGACAAAGTTCAAGAGGTTGAATACAATGAGATTTTCTCACTTGCTTAAAAGTCTGTCTGAATCATGTTGCCGCATTTTATGAAATCTGGCAAATGGATAAACAAAACTGCATTCCTTAATGGAGTTATTAAAGAAGAGTTGTATTTGATGCAACCAAGAGGTTTTGTCGATCTTAAAGGTGTTAACAAAAATGTGCATCTATGGACTGGTGCAAGCATCTCGGAGTTGGAATATACGCTTTGATAAGTTGATCAAAGCATATAGTTTATACAGACTTGCAAAGGAAGCCTGTATTTACTAGAAAGTGAGTGGGAGCACTACAACATTTCGATAAGTATATGTGAATGACATATTGTAGATCGGAAATAATGTAGAATCATTCTGCAAAGCATAAAGGAGTGTTTGAAAGGAGTTTTTCAAAGAAAGAGCTCGGTGAAGCTGCTTACATATTGAGCATCAAGATCTATAGAGATAGATCAAGACGCTTGATAAGTTTTTTCAATGAATACATACCTTGACAAGATTTTGAAGTAGTTCAAAAAGGAACAGTCAAAGAAAGAGTTCTTGCTGTGTTACAAGGTGTGAAATTGAGTAAGACTCAAAACCCGACCACAGCAGAAGATAGAAAGAGAATGAAAGTCATTCCCTATGCCTTGGCCATAGGTTCTATAAAATATGCCATGCTGTGTACCAGATCTATTGTATACCCTGCTTTGAGTTTGGCAAGGAGTACAATAGTGATCTAGGAGTAGATCATCGACATCGGTCAAAATTATCCTTAGTGGAATAAGGATATGTTTCTCGATTATGGAAGTGACAAAAGGTTCGTCGTAAAGGGTTACGTCGATGCAAGTTTTGACACCGATCTGGATGACTCTAAGTCTCGATCTAGATACATATTGAAAGTGGGAGCAATTAGCTAGAGTAGCTTCGTGCAGAGCATTGTAGACATAGAAAAATTGCAAAATACATAACGGATCTGAATGTGAAAGACATGTTGACTAAGACTCTCTCACAAGCAAAACATGATCACACCTTAGTACTCTTTGGGTGTTAATCACATAGCGATGTGAACTAGATTACTGAATCTAGTAAACCCTTTGGGTGTTGGTCACATGGCGATGTGAACTATGGGTGTTAATCACATGATGATGTGAACTATCGATGTTAATCACATGGTGATGTGATCTAGATTATTGACTCTAGTGCAAGTGGGAGACTGAAGGAAATATGCCCTAGAGGCAATAATAAAGTTATATATATTTCCTCATATCATGATAAATGTTTATTATTCATGCTAGAATTGTATTAACCGGAAACATAATACATGTGTGAATATATAGACAAACAGAGTGTCACTAGTATGCCTCTACTTGACTAGCTTGTTAATCAAAGATGGTTATGTTTCCTAACCATGAACAAGGAGTTGTTATTTGATTAACAAGGTCACATCATTAGTTGAATGATCTGATTGACATGACCCATTCCGTTAGCTTAGCACACGATCGCTTAGTATGTTGCTATTCCTTCCTTCATGACTTATACATGTTCCTATAACTATGAGATTATGCAACTCCCGCTTGCGGAGGAACACTTTGGTACTACCAAACGTCACAACGTAATCGGGTGATTATAAAGGAGTACTATAGGTGTCTCCAAAGGCAGATGTTGGGTTGGCGATTTCGAGATTAGGTTTTGTCACTCCGATAGTCGGAGAGGTATCTGGGCCCTCTCGGTAATACACATCACTTAAGCCTTGCAAGCATTACAACTAATGAGTTAGCTGTGAGATGATGTATTACGAGCGAGTAAAGAGACTTGCCGTAACGAGATTGAACTAGGTATTGATACCGACGATCGAATCTCGGGCAAGTAACATACCGATGACAAAGGAACAACGATGTTGTTATGCGGTCCGACCGATAAAGATCTTCGTAGAATATGTAGGAGCCAATATGGGCATCCAGGTCCCGCTATTGGTTATTGACCGGAGACGTGTCTCGGTCATGTCTACATTGTTCTCGAACCGTAGGGTCCGCACGCTTAAGGTTTCGATGACGGTTATATTATGAGTTTGTGTATTTTGATGTACCAAGGAGTTCGGAGTTCGGATGAGATCGGGGACATGACGGGAGTCTCGAAATGGTCGAGACGTAAAGATCGATATATTGGACGACTATATTCGAGTTCGGAAAGGTTCCGAGTGATTCGGTATTTTCGGAGTACCGGGAGTTACGGGAGAAGTAATGGGCCTTGATGGGCTTTAGTGGGAAGAGGAAAAGGCTGCTGCCCCCTCTCCTCTAGTCCGAATTGGACTAGGAAAAGGGGCCGCCACCTTCCTTCTCCTCCTATTCCTTCTCCTTCCTCCCTCTTGATGGACTCCTACTAGGACTTGGAATCCTAGTAGGACTCCACACTGGCTGGCGCCAAACCCTTGGCCGGCCTCCTCCTCCTCCATCCTTTATATACGGGGCAAGGGCACCCCATAGACACACAAGTTGATCCTTGAGATCGCTCCTTAGCCGTGTGCGGTGCCCCCTCCACCATAATCCACCTCGGTCATATCGTTGCGGTGCTTAGGCGAAGCCTGCGCCGATAGAACATCAAGATCGCCACCACGCCGTCGGCCGACGGAACTCTCCCTCCCCAAGCTCTCTTTGGATTGGAGCTCGAGGAGCGCCACCGAGCTGTACGTGTGTCAAGAACTCGGAGGCGCCGGAGTAACGGCGCTGGGATCGGTTGGATCGCGAGGAGAACGACGACTACTTCCTCTACGCCAGATCGCTTCGCCGGTCTCACGAGGGTACGTGAGACAACACTCTTCCTCTCGCTATGCATCACCATGATCTTGCGTGTGTAGGAAATTTTTGAAATTACTACGTTCCCCAACAACGTGTACCTCAAACTGAAGATGCCCGGCCCCAAGGGTGTGATCACTATCACCGCAATCGGAAGAAGGCGAAGAGTGTTTTTAAAGGCTCAAAATTGCCGATTCCGAGATAACGATGGTAGAGCTGGAGGGTACAAGAAAACGCGGATCCGAGTGATTTGTTGCGGGCCAAGAAGCCTGCCACAGAATCAGCATTTCAGTCGTCCGGTGAGACGAAGCCTGTTCACATTCACCCGACAGACCCCAATGCAGCTCCGACTCACATTTCCACAACACTCGACCCTAAATAGGAAGAAGCGCTCATCCAGTTCCTCCGTGAGAACTGGGACATCTTTGCATGGAAACCTGCTGACATGCCGGGTGTTCCCAGGGGGCTGGCTGAGCATCACCTTAGAGTCGACTCAACAGCAAAACCGGTCAAAGAACATCTTCGACGGTCCGCCGTCCAGAAGAGAAAAGCCATTGGCGAGGAGGTGGCTCGACTGTTGGCGGCAGAGTTTATCCGAGAGATATACCACTCCGAGTGGCTCGCCAACGTCGTCATGGTTCCCAAGAAGGACAACTCACTCCGCATGTGCATTAATTTCAAACACATCAATCGGGCCTGCCCGAAAGATCATTTTCCTCTCCCTCGCATCGACCAAATTGTTGAGTCGACTGCGGGATGTGAGAGATTGTCTTTTCTAGAAGCCTATTCCGGATACCATCAGATCCGTCTGTATGGACCGGATGAGATCAAAATAGCTTTCATCACTCCATTCGGGTGCTTCTGCTATGTCACCATGCCATTCGGCCTCAAGAATGCCGGAGCCATGTTCATGAGGATGATTCAGAAGTGTTTACTCACTCAAATCAGTCGGAACGTTGAAGCGTACATGGATGATATTGTGGTCAAATCACGAAAGGGTTCCGACCTGTTGACTGACCTAGCTGAAACATTTGCCAATCTCAGGAGGTATGATATCAAGCTCAATCCATCAAAGTGCACATTCGGAGTTCCAGGTGGAAAGTTACTCGGTTTTCTCGTTTCCGAACGAGGAATCGACGCTAACCTAGAAAAAGTTGGCACTATACTCCGAATGAAACGCCTGTGCGAGTGCACGATGTCCAGAAGCTTACTGGATGCTTGGCCACATTAAGTCGATTCATCTCTCGCCTCGGTGAAAAGGCATTGCCTCTTTACCGACTGATGAAGAAGGCAGACAAGTTCGAGTGGACTCCATAAGCTGATGCAGCGTTTGCCGAGCTGAAAGCTCTGCTCTCCACCCAGCCGGTGCTTGCTGCTCCAATCAGCAAAGAGCCTCTGTTGCTTTATATTGCAGCCACAGGACAAGTCGTCAGTATGGTACTTACGGTCGAGCGGGAAGAAGAAGGGAAAGCCTTCAAAGTTCAGCGCCCAGTATATTATCTCTCTGAAGTTTTGACTCCATCAAAGCAAAGATATCCTCATTATCAAAAGCTTGTGTATGGGATCTACATGACCACAAAGAAGGTTGCTCATTATTTCTCTGATCATTCCATTACAATCGTCAGCGACGCCCCACTTTCAGAGATTCTGCACAACAAAGATGCAACTAGTCGAGTGGCAAAATGGGCGATTGAACTCCTTCCCCTTGATATCAAGTTTGAGGCAAAGAAAGCCATTAAGTCCCAAGCAATAGCAGATTTCCTTGCCGAGTGGATTGAACAGCAGCAGCCGACTCAAGTTCACTCGGAGCATTGGACCATGTTCTTTGATGGCTCTAAGATGTTAAATGGTTCCGGTGCTGGGGTAGTCTTGGTTTCCCCCAGAGGAGATAAGCTCAGATATGTGCTCCAGATTCACTTTGATTCCTCCAACAATGAAGCAGAATACGAGGCCCTTTTGTATGGGTTGCGCATGGCCATTTCACTCGGCGTCCGTCGCCTTATGGTTTATGGCGACTCAGATTTGGTGGTCAACCAAGTGATGAAGGAGTGGGATGTTAGAAGCCCAGCCATGACTGGATACTGCAATGCAGTGAGGAAGCTTGAGAAGAAGTTCGAAGGGTTAGAACTTCATCATATACCCCGACTGAAAAATCAAGCGGCTGATGATTTGGCAAAATTAGGTTCCAAGAGAGAAGGCATTCCCAGTGATGTGTTCTTGGAGCATATCCATACTCCATCAGTCAAAGAAGACCCTTTTACCGAAGAAGCTCCGCAGCCCAAGAGTGCCACAGATCCGACTGAGGTTGAAGTTCCGGCAGTGGTCGACCTGGTCATGGAGGCTTTAGTGATCACTCCCGATTGGACAGTAACATATATTGGGTATATCTTGAGAAAAGAGTTCCCGGAGGACGAGGAAGAGGCTCGGCAGATCGTCAGTCGATCCAAAGCCTTTACTGTGATCAAGGGGCAGCTATACAGAGAGAGCGCGACTGGAGTTGGTCAGAAGTGCATAGCGCCAGAAGAAGGTCGAATAATCCTTGATGACATCCACTCGGAGACCTGTGGCCATCATGCGTCCTCTCGGACCATCGTGGCCAAAGCAGACCGAGCCGGATTTTATTGGCCAAGAGCGAATGAAATGGCAAAGGAGATAGTCGACAAGTGTGAGGGATGTCAATTTTACTCCAACATGTCACACAAGCCTGCATCAGCTCTGAAGACCATACCACTCGTATGGCCCTTTGCAGTGTGGGGATTGGATATGGTTGGACCCTTGAGAACAGGCCGAAGTGGTTTTACACATGTGCTGGTAGCAGTCGACAAGTTCACCAAGTGGATCGAGGCTAAACCCATCAAGAACCTTGACGCCGGTACTGCTGTCAGTTTCATCAGAGAATTGATATTCAGATATGGTGTCCCAGACTGCATCATCACTGACAACGGGTCAAACTTCGATTCGGAGGAATTCAGGGCGTTCTGCACATCTCAAGGCACACGAGTCGACTATGCTTCGGTCGTCCATCCCTAGTCGAACGGACAAGCAGAGCGGGCCAATGGCTTGATTCTCAAAGGGTTGAAACCCCGACTGATGCGTGATCTCAAGCATGCGGCTAGAGCATGGGTCGATGAACTTCCCTCTGTGCTTTGGGGTCTAAGGACCACGCCTAACCGGTAAACTGGAAGAACTCCGTTCTTCTTGGTCTACGGAGCTGCAGTGGTCTTGCCGAGTGATCTGCTCCACAACACTCTTCGGGTAGAGCTCTACACCGAAGCTGAATCAGAACAAGCGCGGCAGGACGCAGTCGACCTTGTAGAGGAAGAAAGGGAGATGGCTTTGATCCGATCGACCATTTACCAACAAGACTTGCGTCGCTTCCACGCCAAAAATGTGAAGAGTCGAGCCTTCCAGGAAGGAGATTTGGTTCTCTGAGTGGATCAGCAGAAACCACACAAGCTTGCTCCTTCTTGGGAAGGTCCCTTCATCGTCACCAAGGTTCTCCACAACGGAGCGTACCGTCTCTACAACATCGAGCACAACATCGACGAGCCCCGAGCATGGAACGCGGAGTTACTCCGCCCCTTTTACACCTAGGTATTCACTCGGATGAGTTGTAATAAAAGTACTTCTGTAGTTCATGTTTCACAAGATAATAGTGTCATAATTTCCCCAATGGTTGATATCATTTTTATTTGTTCAATAAAATTCCCCCTCAGTGGGTGGCTTAGCTGCGAATCCGTTTCGCCTAAGTTTGTAAAAAAAAAAATCCTTGCCGAGTGGAGAGTCAGCCTCCCACTCGGGGGCTTAGCTGCGAATCCGTTTCGCCTAAGTTTCAATAAAATCCTACTGAGTGGTGAGCCAGCCTCCCACTCGGGGGCTTAGCTGCAGTCCAAGTACTCGCCTAAGTTCCAATAAAATCCTACCGAGTGGTGAGCCAGCCTCTCACTCGGGGGCTTAGCTGCAGTCCAAGTACTCGCCTAAGTTTCAAAAATCCTACCGAGTGGAGAGCCAGCCTCCCACTCGGAGGCTTAGCTGCAGTCTAAACACTCACCTAAGATCAAATTCAAACGTGTGCTCTGCAAGGAGGACAAGGTGCAGGTCGACTGCTACTCTCCCCTCCGAGCTACGCCACAAGTACAACGTGCGCTCTGCAAGGAGGACGAGGTGCAGGTCGACTTCTACCCTCCCCTCCAAGCTACGCCACAAGTACAACGTGCACTCTGCAAGGAGGACGAGGTGCAGGTCGACTGCTACCCTCCCCTCCGAGCTACGCCACAAGTACAACATGCGCTCTGCAAGGAGGACGAGGTGCAGGTCGACTGCTACCCTCCCCTCCGAGCTACGCCACAAGTACAACGTGCGCTCTGCAAGGAGGACGAGGTGAAGGTCGACTGCTACCCTCTCCTCCAAGCTACGCCACAAGTACAACGTGCGCTCCGCAAGGAGGACGAGGGGCAAGTTGACCGCCACCCTCTCCTTCCGAGCTACGCCACAAGTATAATGTGTTCTCCATAAGAAATACAAGGTTGAATAACACCTTATTTTTCAGAGAGACGCCGTAAAAATCCTACCGAGTGGAGAGCAGACCTCCCACTCTGGGGCTTAGCTGCAGCCCAGTGCTCGCCTAAGTTTTGAAAATCCTACCGAGTGAAGAGCAGACCTCCCACTCGGGGGCTTAGCTGCAGCCTAGTGCTCGCCTAAGTTTTGAAAATCCTACCGAGTGGAGAGCAGACCTCCCACTCGGGGGCTTAGCTGCAGCCCAGTGCTCGCCTAAGTTTTGAAAATCCTACCGAGTGGAGAGCAGACCTTCCACTCGTAGGCTTAGCTACAGCCCAGTGCTCGCCTAAGTTTTGAAAATCCTACCGAGTGGAGAGCAGACCTCCCACTCGGGGGCTTAGCTGCAACCCAGTGCTCGCCTAAGTTTTGAAAATCCTACCGAGTGGAGAGCAGACCTTCCACTCGAAGGCTTAGCTACAGCCCAGTGCTCGCCTATGTTTTGAAAATCCTACCGAGTGGAGAGCAGATCTCCCACTCGGGGGCTTAGCTGCAGCGCAATGCTCGCCTAAGTTTTGAAAATCCTACCGAGTGGAGAGCAGACCTTCCACTCGGGGGCTTAGCTGCAGCCCAGTGCTTGCCTAAGTTTTGAAAATCCTACCGGGTGGAGAGCAGACCTTCCACTGGGAGGCTTAGCTACAGCCCAGTGCTCGCCTAAGTTTTGAAAATCCTACCGAGTGGAGAACAGACCTCCCACTCGGGGGCTTAGCTGCAGCCCAGTGCCTGCCTAAGTGTATTGGGGAACAAGTTGATTGCAATAAGCACCTCGCTTTAACCTGCAAAAGACACCTCAAACCAAATGCAAGCATATTTAAACGTCGAATCCAAGTTCGGATAACACCTAACGGAACCGAAAGTGCTCAGGCGCTAAGCCTGTTAAGGTTTGTCGGTTACAAAAATCACTCGGCATACCGAGGCAAATTTAAAGTGTCGAGCTCAGAAGTTTTTTACCCCTCCTGTGGAGGGCTGGAAGGTGCAACAAACTCGTCCAGGTCGATTCCATCAGCAATCCGAGTGGCAGCGGCGATGAAGGTCTCCATGAAAGACCGGAAATCATGCTTCTTGGTGTTAGCCACCCTAAGGGCCGCCAGCTTGTCCTCTCGTGCATCCTTGCAATGAACTCGGGCCAGAGATAGAGCAACGTCAGTGCCACACCTGGCAGAAGACTTCTTCCACTCCTGCACTCAACTTGGGACTGTGTTCAGTAGAGTCATCAGAGACTCAAGGTCATTCTGGAGCGTCTCTCTGGGCCAGAGTGTGGTGTTGATGCGGGAAGTGGCGACCTTCAGTCTTGTGAGATAATCAACGACGGCAGCAACACGAGATTCGAGCCGGAGCACGTTCATGGCGACTTCATCCTTCACAGGAGATTTGATGGGATCCAGGTTTACTTCCAGTCGACCAGTCTCCTCTTCAAAGTTCTGGCAAAATTCTGCAAGCACAACCACCGAGTCAAGACAACAGTTGAATGGAAAGGTCACAGTTAAAATATCTGTTTGGTACAAAAGATTGAGGAATAGCTTCTTGGCGAGCCCGCCCAGATAAACCTCCAGATCATTCTTCTTTCCCATCAACTCACTGGCCTTGTCACTCAAGACAATCTTATCACTTTTCAGTCGACTGACCTCTTTGTTGGTAGTATCAAGAGCAGCCTTCAGATTGGTGTTTTCTTCTTCAAGCTTGGTGATCTAAGCCAGCTTCTCATCTGCGAGCTTGGTTTTCTCTAAAGCCGCTTTCTGCATTTCAGCCAACTCAAGGTCTTTCTTCTTGAGGCATCCTCACTTTGCTCGCAGTTACAAATGAGGTCGACTCTAAAACAAACGAGGGGCAAAGGCAGTCGTCGAAAAACCTCACCAAACATACCTTTAGCTTCCTCCTTCGCCTTCGTTAAGTTCTCCTGGGCCAGCTTCAGATCAAGCTCGAGCTGGATGTGTTTGTTCTCCAACTCAGTATAACAAGTCGCAAGGTCGCAGGATTTGTACGAAGAACCAATCGACAGATGTCAAAGACAATTCACTTCCGAGTGACCAAGAAAAAATCATACGTTTCTAAAACTACGGCCGAATACAAACATTCGACCATAGTCTCGGGGACTACACCCAGCGGGTGCACTCAGCGTGCCCCCACTAGTTCTATCAAGTTAGAGTCGACCAGTCGACCAACAAAAAAAAGGGAGATGTTCTTCAGACTGTAGTCCACTGCCAGCAGTCGACCACAGTCTCGGGGACTACACCTAGTGGGTGCACTCAGCATGCCCCCACCGGTCTATGAATCCATTCGACCTAGTCGAATAAAGGAAAAACTTAAGACATAAAGACTATGGTCGATTGCCAGCAGTCGACCATAGCCTTGGGGACTACACCCAGTGGGTGCACTCAGCGTGCCCCCACTAACTCTGGATTTCAATCGACACACCCACTGGGTGTAGGACAATCACTAAGAATTTCAGAAAGAAGAATTTTCAAACATCATATCCTAATGTAACAGCGGTGACCGATCGACCAACGCTACTCGAAGAGCTGAATCTGGCGTCATAAGCCGCTGGCTGGCTTCTCGGATGGCCTTCACTTGCTCCATCATGACTCCGCTTTGGCGCGATTGCTTTTTCGCAGATCGCTTGGTCCTCCGGGACGAAGTGGGTCGAGAAAAGCTAAGGATGTGCAGCACTCGACGACGAGGGGCGAGCACTCGTCAACGGCACCGCAAAAGATACGGTAGGCCAAGCGATGTTTTCTCCCTCCGCGACCAGTGTCTCGGGTGCTGGCACGTCCTGAGTCGCCTTACCAGCAGACACTTTCCTGCTCCTCCTTTGCCTCAGCGGTTCCTCATCGTCGTCGTCAGGAAGGTTAATAACGACATTAGACGGAGCTACAGAAAAGAATCAAAATTAGAGACAAGGAGCCAATCGACTGAAGACGGAACTATAAAAGTCATACCAGGTTTTGAAGTGGCAGCGTCTTCCATCTCATGATCTTCAGCCTGGGCCGAGGTATCAGAAGTGGCAGCGCTGCAGTTCCAGAAGTCAGTCGGTTGACTCATGAGTCGACCAAGAATAAGTTCATGTGGAACAGAAAAACTCAAGTAGCATCATTACCCTGAGATAGTGGGGATCACCATCTTCATCTTCGGCAAAACCTTCGCCGGCTTCGACGGCGCCACTCTAGATTGCTTCGGAGCTTTCTCAGTCGGCGCCGGAGAAGTGGTTCGAGGGCGCTTGGTCCACTGCGCGACAGTCACGACCCCCTTACCACGTTCGGTCGCAGGATCATGGACAAGCTTCGAGCGTCTTTCCGAGCGAGGAGGCGCAACTTCCTCCTCCTTCTCCTCTTCCTCCTCCTCACTAGAGTCATCACCGTCATCATCATCGTTAGCATCCGAATCCCACTCCTTCGGACTTTCACCCCCACTTCCTTCCTCCTCAGTCGGTGTCAGCGCTCCATTAGGCATCGAGTACAACTCAGTGGTGGCCTGACAACAAAACAAAACAAAGGTCAATCGACCGATTTGCAACAAAGCAGAATGAATGAAGCAAGATTACAATTGAGGTTAAGTGGGCATACCGTATCCGGCGTGTAAGTATGGTCGAGTGGTGGAATCCTCCTGGCACCTCGAGAGTTGTCCTTATTCCCTGTGATTGCAGTCATCCACCTCTCTAGTGTAGCGTCGTCGACTGCCTCTGGATGGACCCGAGTCTCATCCTCGGTTCCACAGTACAGCCACATCGGGTGGCCTCGGCACTGAAGCGGTTGGATGCGCCGTCTAAGGAAGACATCCAAAAGGTCCATACTCGTCACTCCGTCCCGAACGAGCTGGACTACACGCTCCATCAACATTTTTACTTGGGCTTCTCTTCAGGAAGCACCTTCAGAGAAGAGGGCTTGTTCACTCGGTCCATGGAAAACGGAGGGAGACCAGTCGACTGCCCCGGCGTCGACTCGTCTTGGCAGTAGAACCAAGTCGACTGCCATCCTCTGACCGATTCGGGAAGGGTCATGGTCGGAAAAGTACTCTTGCTCCTCATCTGAATCACAAGACCCCCGCACATCTGAATAACCTTAGTCCCATCGTCATCCGGACTCGCCTTTTTCATTGTCTGTGAGCGACAGGTGAATATGTGCTTAAAGAGACCCCAGTGTGGTCGACAACCCAGGAAGTTCTCGCACATGGACACGAAGGCAGCAAGGTAGGCGATGGAATTTGGATTGAAATGGTGAAGTTGCACCCCAAAGAAATTCAGGAACCCTCTGAAGAAAACACTCGGCGGCAGAGAGAACCCACGATCTAGGTGAGTAGCTAGAAGAACACACTCACCCTCTTGCGGCTACGGTTACCACTCGGTCCCCGGGAGCCTTGCTGCCCCATGAGGGATCAGACCCTCGTTGGCCAGGTCATTGAGATCCGTCTCAGTGATGGTCGAGCGGATCCAATCCCCTTGGACCCAACCTTGCGGCAGGCGGGACCTTGACGAAGATCCGCCCCGACTAGATGCTCGTCCCTTCGCTTTCCCCGTCGTCGTCGCCTTCTTCGCGTGCTCCAAGACCGCCGTCTTCTCCTTCACCATTGTCGCCGGCGAAGCGCGTGAGGAGTGGATGGGCGGAGGAGAGAGCAAGCACTGCGGGCGGGGCTGAAGAGGGCGGAGGAGGAAATGGGAGACACTGTTCAAAAACCCTCCCCCGACGCCTTATATAAGGACGCTTCCGAGTGGCTGACAGGTAGGCCCGGGCGATCCTATCACATTCCGAAACAGTTGCGCACACGTGATACGTGGCAAAAAAGGTGGCGCGGAAATCGAGGCGTCTACGCCTTATCCCATCCTAGCGCCGCGGTCGGCCCCGCTTCGCGCGCTTCCCAAAATTCGGATCCCACGAAATCCGCTAACAGCAGATCCATCTGTCAGACGGAAGATTTCCTGTGATCCGTCGCTCGGAAGTTTACTAAGTTCAAAAGTTCACTCGACAGAAGAAAGGATTGGATCAAGTCGACTGAAAGAAAAGTTGCTGCCATCAACAAAGAGATTATTGGTCCAAAATGAGGCATTTCAGAACACAAAAACAGGTCGGAAATATTATCAATTCCTTCCTCACTCAAACCTCGATCCATTCGGGGGCCAATGACGAAGTCATGTACCTAGGGTAGGGTCACAGACCTGTCTTAAGTACCCTTCCCAAGGACATCCTCAGAAGAAGCTGCCTTCCAGTTGACCAAGAGAGACTTCACTCGACGGACTCGAAGGGCTCGACCATGAAGATTCACTCGACCACCAGGAGATCAAGAGCCACTTTGCATCCAACGTTCTGTAATTAAGTAGTCTTTATGGCCATGATGAAACTTAATGTAAGGCGTTACCAGTAACGCCATGCCTTAATGTACTTTAAACCCTGCATAACTGAGGGCCGGAGAGGTCTGGCGAACACTATATAAGCCACCTCCCTCCTCAGTGTAAAGGGTTCGCACCCCTGTAATCTATACACACATAATCCAGTCGACCGCCTCCGGGCTCCGAGACGTAGGGCTGTTACTTCCTCCGAGAAGGGCCTGAACTCGTACATCCCTTGTCTGTACAACTTCTCCATAGTTAGGATCTTGCCTCTCCATACCTACCCCCCATTCTACTGTCAGACTTAGTACCACGACAACCGTTACCTAGAATAGCTTCAACAACTGTTGAAAAAAGCTTCAACCATAGATACAGAAAAGCTTCAATGGCACTGCATAACAAGGAAAAGCTGCAACCGTAGTTAATTTTTGCTACTGCCGGCGAAGTTTTGTGCTACATCGATCAAGGCGGAGCTGCGACCTCGTGACGGCGGCAATGGCGATTTGCTGCAACCATAATAGGTTTTTGTTACTATCATCGAAGGTTTTTGCTACAACCGCTGCGACCCCGCGACGATGACGACGATGTTTTTTGCTGCAACCGTAGTTGTTTTTTGCTACTACCGGTGAAGTTTTTTGCAACATCCGTTCAAACGGCGCTGATTAACTGGCGGCCGTCATCGATGCAATCTCCTGCATCCAGCATCCACGGCGAGGGCGGCGGCGGAGCTACAACCATCGCAGTCGAGACCTGCAGCCGCAGGTAGAGTTGTTGCATGGGTCGAGGCGACGACGAGGACGGCCGGGGATGGTGGGGACCGGCGACGAGGACGGCCGGCGAGGGCGGGGACCGGCGATGAGGAAGGTCGGCGAGGGGTGGGGCCCGGCGACGAGGATGGCCGCAGAAGGGGGCAGGAGGCACCGTGCCGCGCTCCCCCGAGCGAGAGATGCGGATCTAGCCTGACCACGCGAGGAAGAAGCTGTTGGGGCGTTTTTTTAACCAGATCCAAAGGCTGCGCGGCTCACATCCAACGGCTGGGGCTCGACCGGCTGAACGATTCGGCCGGCGCACCGGCGCCTATTGGTGCCCAATAATAAAGTCCGAAGCATTCACATTTCTTCGGTTTTGCCGTCCATCATTTAAATTGCGCTCGGAGTTGACGCTATTTACCCCATAGCCACCGGTAAGTAAAACCGCCTTGTCTTTTTCATTGTTGGCCCCGTCGCTAGTTTGGGCCATAGTTGTGCCGCCTCCCCTGCACACCTCTCCCCACTTGTGCCGATACCGATTTCAATATGATTACAACTCGGAGCACAATAAAGGGAGATCGATCGATCGTCCCGTCAAATAACAGGAATCTATCGAGAGAGTTCAGGTTGGGCTCCGATCTAAACACGCCATCGGATTTCAAGTCGTGGGGCTTTGTAGATCGAGATCGAGAGAGATGGGGGTTGACGGAGGAGCCCAGGATCTTCTCTGTGCGTGGACTTATGATAATGATGGATGTCTTGCATTGTGGTGTTGCGGTCCCATACAAGTGTTATTTGTGCCAAGGTGCATGCTTGGTGGCAATCTTATCTCCTAGCGGCGATGGTTAGTCGGTCTTGGATGACGCAGTGACGGTCCCAAAAGATGAGGTTGCACACTTGGCTCTACGGCGAGAAATGCTGCATCGATGGTGGCCTTCTCCTTAGTTGCATGGATAGTGAGAAAAGGTGCGGTGGGTAGTCCTAGCGTTGTCGTGGCTTCGGCGGTGGTAGATCCCTAGTCTTGATCTGGCAGAGGCGGCCATTCTCTTGAGGTGGGATGGCGACCTTTGTACCTCGGCATGGCGTGAATGAGCCTTCGAGCAAAAGCTCTGTGTTTCGATGACGGTGATTCTTGTGGGTGTCGCATCCCTCCTAAAGGCATCGTTATGGCCCCCCTCATCATGCCACGGATTCGGTGAAAACCCTAGTCCGTAAGACCCTCTCAACGGCAGCCCGCAGTGTAGGTCATCCTCTTGGGAGGGAATTTTCGTGGAGCTCAGGTACCTCCCGATCGCTCGTTTGCGCCTTCGAGCAAGCTTTGATCCTAACACAAAGCTTTTTCGACTCAGGCATGGGGCGGCCTCGCTTGTCTCGTACCTTTTACATGTGACCCCGTTGTCACCGTTCTTGGTCCTTGACGTCCGCATGCAGGATCAGTGTTGCATGGTCCGAAGCGAGAGGCCATGTGTCTCTTTTCGCCCATAGCTTGGTCTGTGCGGTGCAACGGTGTTCGATGGTTTCCAGGAGGGGGTGTCTCATTTCTGGTCGGTAGTTTCAAGTGCTTCTTGGTGGGGGTGTAGCCACTTATGTACACATACTCGACTATGAGTTGGTGGTGTTTGCTAATTTCCCGATTATCTTTTTTTCTTTGACCAAGATTTCCTCATCACTTTATATCGGTTTGATCATTCGGCTTTATTTATAAAGCAGAGCGAATGTCTATTCCAAGAAACACATCTTGAAAATAATTGAAATTTGTACTACTTCAAGAAAATTTAAAATCAAACATTTTAAAAATCTTTCTAACTATATTTTTTTACCAAATTTATTTAAATATTATTTTAATTGCGGGTCCCACAAATTTTAATTACTACAAAGTATGCAGAAGGAATGAATGCATAGGATACTAAGGGACGCCAAGGATACTAAAGCCATTCTCGTAATGACAAGGAATATTATTGATCATCTAAGGTAAGGCTGTGGCAACATATGACAAAGGTATTCACCGACCAAACATGCCCTAAATATAAGATGGACAATAGCATGAACATATCTGCGTATGTATGTAGCTAACATTTCTTTATTTTTTACAAAAAAGAATGAACAAATCTTGACAAGAATTGAGGTCAACGCTAGCATGTGTATACCCTCCCCTGGATCGTCCTAGTCCTCTCTGCTCTACGCATGTGCAAGTGTAACCGACTCTGCACACAAAGTAGATGTCCAGCCGAGGGAAAGCATCACCGGATCTCTACGGCATGTAGCACTCGGGCGGCGAGCCGTAGGGGAACCTCGCGCTGTCCGCGCAGTAGTTGTACACCATGTACGTGCCCCGCGCCCACTTCATGGCCTGCTGCGCCGTCGCGTCCATCTCCTGGTCGTAGTACCCGCCGCCGGCGCCCGGCGACGAGGTGGTGGCGGTGAAGTTGCGGTACTGCGCGACGAAGGGCGCCAGCGACCAGTCCGTCTTGACGCGGCCGCCCTGCGTGGCCCAGTCCTCGGCGTTCCACAGGCTCCCGTACAGCCGCATCCGCTGCCACGACGGGTACGCCACGCCCCTGTCCGCGTGGTTCTTCAGCTCCCGGATCGGCGTGCCGTCCACCAGCACACTGCAGAGGATCAAGCGTGCAATTCGCCTCGAATGTCAGTTAATTTGGTCACCGATGGATGGGATGAATGCGCAATTTGTATGGGATAGGTACTCGGTCTACTCACAGGATGTGCAGGGGAGTCCAGACGATGGAGTAGGTGTGGAAGTCGGCGGTGGGGTCGAACCAGAGGTGGAACTGCTGCTCCTTGCTGCCGGTGCCGTTGATGTAGACGTTGGTGTGGAGCGTGTAGGGCTGGCCGGTGGAGTTGCCCAGGAATTCCAGGTCGATCTCGTCATGTTTCGCCCATGATCCCTCCGACAAGAGCTGCAGTATTTACATTGACATGTACGAGCTCGCGATCAAACCCAAAAAATGCACATTGATCCAGCCTCAGAAAGGGTATCGGTATGGCCAGCTATCTTACGTAGCACGTGGTGACTGTGCCGGCGGAGTTGCCGGGGGCGAGCTTGATCTGCAGGTCGATGCGCGCGTAGAGGTACGTGTCCTTGGACCGGAAGCCGGAGCCGGAGTTGCGGTCGAGCGACAGCGAGACGACCTGGCCGTCGGCCGAGACCGTCCCGTGGCTGCCACGGCCCCAGTTCACCTCCAGGCGGTCGTCGATTCTGCCCCAGGCCGCCGCCGTCCGCGCGGCAATGCAGAGCACCAAGAGCACTACGCAGGCATGAACCTGCTTCGAGCTCACGGCCATCACTAGCTTGTAAATGGAGTTGTGCGATAAAATCGAAGGGGATCGATGGGTTGAAAGAGGGACGGGCGGCGGTGCAGTGATGGGTCGGTGTGCGCCTGTTTCGAGGCTTATATAGAATTTTGATCACGAGGCGGTTGGGGGAATGAAGGAAGGAAGGAATCGATCGAGGAGGAGGAGAATGACAGCCCGGACACAGCAGGTGCGCGCGACGATGGGGGCGCATGTGGGCTGGCGACGCCGCGGAGGTCGGCCGGGCACGAGGCTCGTCGCCGCCTCGTGCGACGTCTGCCGGGCACCTATGGGCGTAGCCCGCGTGGCCGCGTACGCACGTCTTTTTTTTAGGGACCCGAACTGGAGTTGTGTCGCGTGTACAATTCCCTCCCTGCATTTCAATATATCTTTTTCTGCTGAAATGAATATGAACTGAAATGGCCCTTGTTCGACTCGGTGGACGAGTGGTGGGCAAGCACCTGCGCCGATGGTACGCCGAACCGCCAAGCCAAGGCCTCCCTCACTATGCTCATCTCATGGACGATTTGGAACGAGCGTAGTGCAAGAGTGTTTAAGCATAAGAGTGCTCCACCGCCAATCTTGCTCTCCTCCATCTCTGCCGAGGCCAACCTTTGGGTCATCGCCGGCGCAAAGAAGCTAGGTCTTTTATTTCACGCGAATAATCCGCATGCCGTGTTTGTGGGTGTCCTGTAAAAAACTCTTTTCTATCTTAATTAATGGATGGGGCAAAGCTTTTGCCTTCGTTCCAAAAAAAAAAGAACTGAAATGCATACGCAGATCAATGTATAGTTGGACTGAAATGAATTGGTATTGAAATGCAAACGATCTAGTAATTGGAGTGGATGTGTGCTGAAATGGAGTTGTAGTTGGATTGCTGAAATTACTGAATGTGATATTACGCATTAAAATGAACTAGTTAATGAATTATTGGTCGTTGATTGTGATGGACTGGACACTGAAGTTTGTTTTTATTTTTGTAACGAAAATGGATATGTTTTTTGTTAGACATTTGGCCCTTGACTTTGAAATTGTTTTCTATTTTTTTACTGAACTGGAATAGACATGGTTATTTAATAAAACTAGTAAATGCACACGTGCAACGCACGTGTAATCTTAATCCGGCTTGAAGATATATCTGAATTTCCTTTAGAAAAGTAGCATCAAACGAAATAGTTTGTGTAAGCACCACCAGCGGCAAGCGGCTGGTCCACCTCTTCCTTCAAATGGGTTAAAAATTATACTAATCCAACGTAGTTAATGGTATATGCAAGTGACCAGGGAGGGGGCACATACCTTGTCCTCAGGCCGCTAAAAGAGAAATCCAAAAATCTAAGCACAATCCGTTGAAATCAGCACACCTTGATCCACTACGCAGCTGCTACCAAAAGTTCCATATCACTGTGTAACCTAGTTGTTTCATAGCGCACGTTGGTAATGAAGCTTAATAACTGCTTTTTGTGTGCACACATGGCTGCTTTTGGTTCAGTTTGCGAAGCCTGATGTGGGTTCAATTTTTAGTGCATACATGCTGCTTTTCTGTTCAATGAAATGTGAATCAATCTTCTCCGGAAGAAATGAAGAATGTAGAGATGAAAGAACTCTGGCCCGGCGGTTGCGTGTTTGACGGCGGCGTGTCCCCTGATGGCGGCGCTGAGAACCTAGGCCGACGGAGAGGGACGGGCGGGTGGTCCAGACATTGTCCTTGATGGTCCTACGGCCGACGCCAACGGACGGCCATGCGGCGTACCTGACAGGTCTGATGGCGATGGGCGGTCCAAGCGGCGCCTCTGATGCGCCCCCGCCAGTCAACCAGGTTGTCTAGGCGGCGTCCCCGATAGCCGGCGTCCTTGAAGCTGCGGCGGCATCACTACGGTCGTGGCCACACAACGGCGATGGGTAGAGGCGGCACGGAGATGTGAGGGCGGTGTCCTTGAAGCTGCTGCGGGTCGAGGCGATGGGGGCGGCATGTGTCGCTGAAGCGAGGTGATGGGGCGGCGTTGTGGGGCGGTTCACCGTGGCAGTTTCCTTTCGTGTGAAAGGTACGTAAGGAAGGGGATCGCACGGCGGTTCGTTGTGGCAGTTCCTTTCGTGTGAAAGGGTACGTAAGGAAGGGGATCGCACAACGGTTCGCTACGGCAGTTTTCTTTCGCGTGAAAGGGTACGTAAGAAAGGGGATCGGGGAGAGAAAGGATTGATTAGCAGTAAACGCATTTAGTGCTAAACATGTTTAGTTGCTCACCATTAGGACAATAAGGGTTGTTGGATTAACGCTAATGGATGGCCGAGATCTGTTGGATCTGCCCCAATGGGTCCTTTTATATAAGTATAGATGTGATAATTCTTTTTCGAATTGATGGTATTCTATATACCTAAAAAGTTCATCACATTATCTTATTGCTAAACAGTAAAACGGAGCTACCTAGGAGGCCTCTCAGCGTTTTGCTGTCTTCAGCCGTCTGATCAAAAAATTGACGGTTCTCCCCAGCCATCATCACGCAATCGGGCCTACGTAGCTGGGCAGCTGCTCTGCAAACCTATCTAGGCCATCTCCGGTTCACCCTGCGCCCCCATCGTCAGATTGGAAACAAACGACCAAGATTGGCCCCTCAACGCCTACACACATTTCCCTACCCGATAGCGACCGCGGTTGTGCCTTGCGCTGGTTTTCCTCGCTCGGCATCGCTCTCACCGGCCGCCCGCCACAGCGTTCACCGCCACTCTCTCTGGCGCTCAGTTTGCTCCGCTGCATGGCTCGCCCCACTCAGAAGCTCGACATGACGAGAAAGCATCGGATGCTGCGGGCTGCCCCCGCTAGACGAAACGGTGATAAAAGCCAAGGGGAAGGAAGGGAGAGGCCTACTGACGTTCAAGGAGAAAATTTTAGTGGTGCCACCATCCGGATCATTGAGGATCCACGCACCACATGTCCACATCCCTCGTGGCTTTACTATCTCCACTAGCGACCCTCGGCAGCGTCGTGGAGCCACTCTCGGAAGAACATGAGCACTAGGAAGCAGACCCGTCCCCGCGGGGCGGGGTATCATTCTCGAGGCTGGAGGACTCGCGCTCCTGCCGCTTGTTCACGAGCACGCGATTGCACCAGGTGCGCGCCGGAGCAAAGAGGTGGATGCGCGACGGATGCAAAGTCTCAGAGACAAGGTTGTGGCGCAGGCGCCCATCTGGAGCGCAATATGGTGTTGGTGATCTTGCCGAGAAGACCGTGCGTGACCTATGGGCGGACGGCCAGAGCGGCGCATCACTCCACCAGGGCGGCGTGGGGCACGCGCGAAGCGGGAGCCTAGCCTCGAAGTGTGGGCAACAGCGACACGATGAGTCGAGCGCGCGAGGAAGTGCCAAAGGAGGGGCTCTGCATCGACCAAGGACGAGAAGTCCCGCAGCAACAGCAGGCTGCAGAGTGTGTTTGGCAGGGCGCCTGCCATTCTTGGCCTTGGCTCGGCCATGCTGCGAAAGCAGGTGGATGATGAAAGTGATGAGTACGGTACGGTGCTGGGGAGCAGGAGCACA
This sequence comes from Aegilops speltoides, assembly GCA_021437245.1. Lineage (NCBI taxonomy): Eukaryota > Viridiplantae > Streptophyta > Magnoliopsida > Poales > Poaceae > Aegilops > Aegilops speltoides. Next base: position 484,896,631 of record CM038142.1, on the reverse strand, counting down.
GTCTCTTCATTTCGTCCATGGTTGTCTCTTCAGTTCGTCCATGATGATTTCTTTGCTTTGCTGTGCTTTGTCACTTCAGTTTATCTTAGATCTGCAATGTCTCAAGCTTTTCAGTAGCTAATGTATTAATCCAGTTTCTAGGTTCTCGAAGCAAGTTTCATCCAAACACTCAATCCGGTCTTTTGTTACAGTTGGAGAAACATGACAAATCTGGTTATCCGGAAATAATGAACATGGTTTAGAATTTTGTATGTATGTGATGGACGTGTCACCGTCGTTTTCCATTCAAGATCTACATCAGTAACTTCCCTGTCTTATATGCTATGTTTATATTTTTCTTAGGAAAATTTTCTGTTGTTGATCCTACAGTACTCTCATGGGCGGAGCCACATTAGAACATGTACACCCATTAATTTTGGCTCTCACTGAAAAGACATATATGCAGGCTTAGTGAGAGTATTTAGCACATACAGTGCTAGCTCAGTTTAATTAACTATGATAATGTTGATCTTGAACTTTGTACACCCATTCCTGTCATGTTAAAAATTCATATTTCTATATCCATAGTTTTAGGCATTTTGGTATTTTTCTTCAACGTGGACGGGCGCGGCAACGCGCGCCTATATGTTCTAGTTTATCTTAACGTGCAATCTATGTGCCTGATCACGTATGTCCCACGCATGTCATCATCCATTTAAATGCCCATGCAAGCCATTCACATCATCAAGCGCATGCAATAAATTAACTTCCCACTTTCCATCACATAAACACCCTTCACATCATCAACGCTCATGCAACTATTCAAGTTTTCACTTTCCAATTTTTACCACCTACAAGCAGTCCACATCATCAAAGAACATGACAGCACTCCACATTAGTATTTTTTATTTAATTTTCAACAAAAAACAATCGAACTTGAATGTTTAGCATGCATTCATCCTCCATTTACCTCTAGGTTGAATATGGCGTGGTACTTTTATCATATATTCTACTTCTATTTTTGTAAAGTTCATTTCTGAAAATACCGCAACAATGCGTGGGGCATTATCTACTCCCTCCGTTCCAAAATGGATGACTCAACTTTGTACTAAGTTTAGTATAAAGTTGAGTCATCTATTTCGGAACGGAGGGAGTAGTTGATATTAATTTGTGGTACCAAAATTGTGTTTTTGTGGTACTGAAATATATGATAGGTGCTACTGAAATTGTGGTTTGTGACAATGACATTGATAAATTGTTTGCCCTTAGCATTTAAGATGATGAAATTTGTGACCTATGGTTTTGAAATTGTAATTTCTGATACCGAAAACAATGAGTTGTGATATTGAAATTGAAATGCATCTGCTTCTGTTATTGAAATGTATCATAATTAAATTATTATTGTTGTGAAATTTTATTTTAGAATACTTGCGCTACAGTTGTGAAACTGAAACCATCACTTGTCATATTAAATTTTGTGATGTGTGGTATAGGAATTTGTGATTTGTGTGAAAACACTACGAACCATCTGGTAACAAAGTGATTTTATAATTGAAATGCATTTGGTAACTATATTATTGAAATGTATGACATTGAGTTATATAAGAGATTCAATTTAATTTCAATCAATAAAAAAGTTAAAATTTGTTAAACTCATTTCAATCCCAATCAATTTTGTGAAACAGAAAAAATTGAACAAGTTGAAATATATTCAATATTGACCTTGTTTCAAATATCTTTTGATTAGGATTTCAAATATAAAATAATAATAATCAAAAACTGAATTCTAGTTTGAAAGATATGGATCATATAAGCACTATGAAGGTTAATGCTAGTATTTTCCATAGGAGGGAGGTGGAGAATGGCAGAGTCATGCTTGTAGAGTATGTCATTCCCTCTGACAAAAAGGTGATGGCACCTTGTGATGTGACCAGAAATTACTGATAAGAGGCAAAGCAAATACATAAAATACCTCTAAAAGATGGCAACTTTATAGGTGCCGCGTGCTGAAGTTACCGGTATACGTACCTCTTCTGCTAGAAAATACATTGGCGGGTGGGCATATAAGCACATCATAGGAGATGGGCTTGTACACTAGCAAAAATATATGCCAAATATGCATGTTTATATGTGCATTAGTGTGTACAAGGTATAAGAACAGAAAGCTTCCTAAAAAGGACCGGAGTACTAGGACGATGTTAGCTGGGGAGTTGCCACGTGCGAACGATTTGTCCGCTAGGGTATAGAGGATCGAGCAAACTATCTGGAAATTTGATTCCGTTAAAAACGTTGGTTCGCATGACCTCTAGCCCAGAAATGAAGTAGCGTGTGCGAAAAAATAGGCTAGGACCAATTAACTGTCTTTTTCCAAAAAGTTGCCATCAAAGAGAAAAATCGAACAATTATGATACAGAAAATGCCAAAAGGTGCATAATTTAGACATGAGAAAAAAATGCAAAAATATGCATGGGTGTAATATGAAAAATGGACAATGTAATTGCCATGACGGTAGTAAAATGTCACCTGTATGAAATTGCCATGACACAATGGAAAAAAATGAGCCTATATGTAACATGAAATTGCCGTGCTACCTACAAAAAGAAATTTGCCATGGTATGATAAATAAAATAACCATGATACTTACAATAAATTTGCCATGGTACACTACATAGAAGATCACAAGCATGATAGAATTGCCATGGTATTTGTACGAGAAAACGTGCATAGTTAAAATTTGCCATGGTCCATGGCAACTATGATACAAAATGTTCCATAGATCATAAGAAACTTAGCGAAAAAGTTGTACTTGTAAGTACGGATTTTTTTTTCTTCTTCTTATATAAAACATGGAAAATTGTTGGAAAATTTTTAAATGGTCATATGGCAACTTGTTGGAGAAAATCACGGGTAAATCTTGTAATCGTCATTGTTGGAAAAAAAATATGATCTACAATTTCCATGTTGACATTCCAACAATTCCTACAAATTGCCATGGGAATAATTATTTACAATTGGCCATGAGAAATTATTTTCAAAACATTGCCATGTGCACAAATATAAAAAATATTAGAAGTTGTTATGAATTATGATGAAACATTTCTCGTGGTCCATCACCCGCTAGAACGACTCCCTCCACCTCACAAGGAAAACTAATAATTTAGCCATGATATTTGAAGGGCGGAAATAGAAATTTGCCATGTTATCTTTAATAAACCTGCCGTAGTGTATATAATAAATTTGCATAAACACATGGCAAAATTTGCATCGTGCTAAAATAAAGAATTGCCATGATATGTTAAATGAACTTGCCATAGTGTATATAATAGATTTGCCATGATGAATGAAACAAATTTCCCTAAATTTGCCATGCTGAAAATTGCCATGACACCAAAAAGTTCATGAAGCAACTATTATGATCATGACAATGGTACAAAATTTGTATTGGACACATGAAAATCAAGCTAATTTTGTTGTTTTCTAAGAGAAAAAATAATGGCAAATTTGTAGTGAGAACGCATATGAACTTGCCATCACAAAAGACCATGGAATTAATAAAACTCTATAGTACAAAATTAACTTCATATGGAAAGCATGCACTTGCACTACTGCAGGATGCTGCTAACGCAACACTACGATCAGAGACCCTTCGAAAAACTGTGTGCAATGCAATAATCACAAACGGTGGTGTAAGAAAACCGTAAAAAATGTGCAAAACGTTTGTGATGACAGATGCATCAAACACGGTTCAGATTTTAGTTGCGTGTGCGATGCAGGGCATACAGTTCAGTTCAATTAACTGTTTGTGATGAGGAGGACCAAAAGAAACGGGCAGCCAGATGAAGGCGTGTGCGATACACAACATACGGTTCACTCGGATGAACTGTTTGTGATTAGGCAGGACAAAAGAAACGGTCAGCCAGATCAAGGTGTGTGCGATATACAACATGCGGTTCACTCGGATGAACTGTTTGTGTTGAGACAAGAGAACAGAAATGGTTCAATACAACAAGATGTGTGTGTGCTACGCGGCAAACAGGTTTGTAATCAGAAATGTGTGGGAAGACCGATAATGACACAATGATTCCTGTTAACAAGCCGTGTGTGTTGTGGGCAAACGATTGTTGGTATACAATTGTCAGTGATTGATGAAATCATCACCGACGGGTTCCCTTGTTTAGTCTGTGTGCTATGTGATTTGCTCGGTCTACAGAGCATCAACATATATACTTAAAAAGACAGCTTTGCATAAGCAAATTAAGCATATAATTACACAAGTGACTACACAAATGACATTTTCACACACCAAAGTAAGCAATTACATGCATACTAAACTAGGAGAAATGAGGATCTAATCATCTACTTCTTGTTGCGACGACGCTTTCCATTGCTCTACTTCCGGCTGGATCCCTGGCCGTTTTGGGGAAGGAGGCACTTCCTCATGTTAACGATCCGCCTATACATTCATAGCACATGTACGCCTCCTTGGCTGCGTACATGACGTGAGCTTTGTTGAGTTTCTCCATCCAGGACGAGTGCCAGGCACGCTTGTCCTTGTTGCAGGAATCTTTCATGTCTCTCTCCTCCACATAGGCAAAACTGCCATGTAAGCAGGCTATAAGCCCACTATTGTAGTACTTGCTCTTAGCGGCGTGGAGGACCAACCGTTTGGGGTGCGAAGTGGTTTCACTCGAGTGGGCGACGGAGGACATACCGCGCGGGCGCTAGGTCTGAGAGGATGGCCTTATCGTCAGTGTGTGACCTCTCTATGGCAACCGTTTGCTCCCCACTAGCCTCTTTGTGTACTGTGGCAATCGTCCACCGCCTCTTCGCCTTTCCCTCTCGATTTGGAACTGCTGTCGCATGCTCTTCCTCCCTCCATTTGCCTTCACCCTTCCTTTTGCCATTGTTCGATCGTCTTCTCCATGGAGGGAACAGGCCGAAAACGACCCCGTTATTCTTGCCCCAATCGAAAAGATGACATGGTGGAGCAACTCATTGATCGGTGCGACGTCATCACCTCGGCTAGCATGGCAGGTACATTCAAGTCCATTCTTGACTCAACAAATAGGGTTCAGGGGCGGTTTGACCTCCCCTATCTTCTTTGCCATGACGCTGGTCGCCGGCGTGGGGACGACGGAAGCCTCGCCTTGTGCAAGTTGATGCCACTTGATAATAATACGTGTGATGTTAATATGCCATCGCTTTAGGGTAAGGCTTGGGCAGGCGCAAATGGAGATTGGGTTGTTTATATTGGGTATAACTGCGAGTGGGAACTTGTGAATGTGTACACTCGTCACCGGGTTCGGGTTGACCACATAGATGATCTAAGTACGTTCAAATACAATCATGGTGACTGTCGTCTACGGAAAATAGCAATTTGTCGAGTTCCCAACCGCTCTTGGGATTACAAGAACTATGAAGTTGTTGCTATCTTCGACAAGCTTGTTGCCGTCCTTACTTCCACGCCTCGATGGATATTGCTCAAAAATCAATTTCTGTACACGGATGAGTACTATGATGCAATTCAATATGAGAGTCTTGTGTTTGCTGCCACCACTCGTGACACTGTTTTTGCATGAAATCCTTATGATTTCAGTACGTTTGTCTTCCACCGCCTGTACTTGAAAAAATGTATAACCAAGGGGAAGATGACGATGGTGATGATCACGAGCATCATGACGAGCATGACCTATATACTCAGTGGCGCCTGGCAACTTATTCTGATGGATCACCTCTTCTTGTATGTATACATGGCACTGCTGATGTTACTAATGAAGCAGGTGTTGTCTCCCATGGTCGCACTCTCCGGACCTATTCCAACATCCGTTGCAGGGTATTCGGGATGGATACTCCTGTGCTAGCGCCAACACCTTCTCCCTGGTTCAATATTGATAGTCTTGGACAGAACTCGCTCTTCCTTGGACAAAACTATCCAATGATGGTGAAAGGCGATCCAGCTGCTGTTGACACAACGTTACTTCCATTTTTGAGAAGCAACTGTATCTATACCTCAAACATTGCTATGGTTCCCTACCGTGGCTATCACAATATGCGTCCTGATATAGGCCGCTTCAGTCTGGATGATCAGTCCCGCGTTGGTCTCGAGATTGACAATAGCTGGCCCTTCCCAGAGAATCAATTATGGTTCAAAGCAAGCGTTTCCAACACAGAGGATTGGTTGAGCCGAAGTTCATTTCATCGCTTTGTTATTTGTTGTGTGAGAAAAACTTCAGTATTTACTAGAATGTTTTGTTGGAAATAATCTATAGTCCAACATGTATCCTCGCTGTCGTTGAGTGTTTATAACTTGTTGTATATAATCCAACGTATATTGGTTTTCTATTTGGATGTTTAATGCTCCCGCTTTATTGCTTAACCGAAGCATGACACATATCAATTGTTGGTCTAACTCTCACGGTTCAAATAAATAATCCGTTTGTGATATTGATGAAGGAAATATGCCCTAGGGGCAATAATAAAGTTATTATTTATTTCCTTAATTCATGATAAATGTTTATTATTCATGCTAAAATTGTATTAACCGGAAACTTAGTACATGTGTGAATACATAGACAAAACTTATAGTCCCTAGTATGCCTTTACTTGACTAGCTCGTTAACAAAAGATGGTTATGTTTCCTGACCATAGACATGTGTTGTCATTTGATGAACGGGATCACATCATTAGGAGAATGATGTGATGGACATGACCCATCCGTTAGCTTAGCATTATGATCATGTCAGTTTCATTGCTGCTTTCTTCATGACTTAATTATACAAGTTCCTCAGACTATGAGATATGCAACTCCAGGATACCGGAGGAACACTTTGTGTGCTACCAAATGTCACAACGTAAATTGGTGATTATAAAGGTTCTCAGGTGTCTCCGAAGGTGTTTGTTGGGTTGGCATCGATCGAGATTAGGATTTGTCACTCCGTGTTTCGGAAAGGTATCTCTGGGCCCTCTTGGTAATACTCATCACTATAAGCCTTGCAAGCATTGTGACCAATGAGTTAGTTGCGGGATGAAGTATTACGGAACAAGTAAAGAGACTTGCCGGTAACGAGATTGAACTAGGTATTGAGATACCGACGATCAAATCTCGGGCAAGTAACATACCGATGACAAAGGGAACAATGTATGTTGTTATGTGGTTTGACCGATAAACATCTTCGTAGAATATGTAGGAACCAATATGAGCATCTAGGTTCCGCTATTGGTTATTGACCGGAGACGTGTCTTGGTCATGTCTACATAGTTCTCGAACCCGTAGGGTCCGCACGCTTAACGTTCGATGACGATTGGTATTATGAGTTTATGTGATATGATGTACCGAAGATTGTTTGGAGTCCCGGATGTGATCACGGAGATGATGAGGAGTCTCTAAATGGTCGAGACATAAAGATTGATATATTGGACGGCTATATCCGGACACCTCCATTGGTCCAATTAGTTTTTGTTCTAGTGCTTTATTCATTGCAAAATTTTGCTGCATAGGTGACCCTGTTCTTGAGCTTGCGTGTCATATTTATGAGGTCCAAAGTAATTCTAATGCATGATATAGGCTCTAGGCACTTGTAGGAGTAGTTGCTACCAATCTTGTTTAGTTTTATTCATTTTTATTTTGAAGTTACTAAAAATTTCAGATTTTTTTTAGAAAAAGAAATATGTCTAGGAGAATGTACCAAGGTGGTTCCTCAACAAAGAAAGGACCCAGGCGTGCTATGCGTGAGCAAGATGATGAACCATGAAGGGATGCCGAAGTGCGAGCTTGTGAGTGGCCATCAGACGAGTTTATGGTCAAAGCAGGCATCAAGGATGAATTTGACGCATATGTGCGTAATACCGATCTTGAGGACTTCTTACAAGATAAGTGTCCTCAGTACTACCAATTGACTGATTCATTTGTGAGAAGGTTTAAATATAAATCTTCACGTAATTCTCAGAGTGTTCTGTTTGATATTTATGATAAATCTTATACCATGGACTTAGAAGATTTTACAACTGCTTGCAAACTCCCGCAGTGGGGCAATGTTAATGACCCCCACAGATCTGAATATAAAGACTTTCTTGCTAGTATTACTGTGGGAGAATCTAGGGATATAGCACAAGCTACCATAGGGAGCATTCATTTTCCTGCTATACATTATTTTGCTCTCTTTATTGGTAGATGCATTAACGGTAAAGATGAAGCATGTCACATGTGTGCCCCTGATCTTTGTGTCCTCAAAAGTGTTGTGTTAGGTAATAAAGATTATAACTTATGGGCAATAGTTGCACGTAGGTTGCATAATAATGGTATATCTGGAGATTTATTTGGAGGGATTTATGCGACCCGTGTTGCTAATTATCTTGGTGTAGCCCCACGAGAGGGGGATATGGAGTTGCTTCCTGCTTATTTAGATTATGACGCAATGGCCAAACATCGTTTTCTTTTGAGGAATGAACAATTCCTCCAGTATCGACTAATCTTTGACGGGCGTAGCTCTGTCCATGTTACTCTCCCTGCTCCTTTCCTTTTTTATTACCAGGCAAAACGAAGATATGTTGTTACCAGGGAGGAGGTAGCTGAACACGAGGGGAGAGCGGAGGCGGCTCACCAACATGCCGCGGCTCAGGATGCATTTGCTGCTGCATCTCAGTAGAACCCCAGTTATAACTTCGGATATCAGCCAGGCTATCCTTGGCAATAGACCAACTTAGGTCAAAAGCCTAAGCTTGGGGGAGTACATATTTCTCATCGACTTTACATTCATGTTCACACACTATACTAGTCGTCGGTGCTCATACTCTTTCATTATATTATCCATGCTAGTTTAATTTTCTTTTTCTAGCTTTCTTCTTGTGTGTTTGATAAACCTTAAGAAAAAATAGTTAGTTTAATTTCCATGCTTGTAGTAGTAATTAAAATGAAAACCCAAAAAGATTTATCGTTCTTCTTTTACTTGTTGGGAGCTTTCCCATGTAAATAGTTTTATTTCTTTTCTTTCCTTTGGGGGTCGAGAGTAGAAGACCATATTGAAAATGCTTAGTGGCTCTCATATGCATGATTGTTTATTTAACTTAGAGCCCATATTACTTTGTCTTCTCTCTTGAATTGAATGCTTGCAGATTCCAGCTTAGTCCAATGCACGTGCACTATTATTATTATACACACCGTTCGGTCATGCAAGTGAAAGGCACGATATATGATGGACTGATTGAGATGAGAAAAGCTGGTATGAACTCGACCTCTCTTGTTTTTGTAAATATGATGAGTTCATCATTCCTGATTCAGCTCATTATGAATTAAACATATTTGCAATGACATTTAGAGATTATAGTTGCTTGTGCCATGCTTAATTAGCTATGAGTTATAATGGTTTACCTTGCGTGCCAACATGCTATTAAAATGATTGTCATGTGGTATGATGGGATGGTATCCTCCTTTGAATGAATTGAGTGACTCGACTTGGCACGTGTTCACGCATGTAGTTGAAACAAATCAACATAGCCTTCACGATATTTATGTTCATTGTGGATTATATCCTACTCATGCTTGTACTTGGTGTAAATTAATTCTAATGCATGTTCATGGCTGTTGTCGCTCTCTCAGTTGGTCACTTCTCAGTCTTTTGCTAGCCTTCACCTGTACTAAGCGGGAATACTGCTTGTGCATCCAAACTCCATAAACCCCAAAGTTGTTCCATATGAGTCCACCATACCTTCCTATATGCGGTATCTACCTGCCGTTCCAAGTAAATTTGTATGTGCCAAACTCCAAACCCTCAAATGAAATTCTGTTTTGTATGCTCGAGTAGCTCATGTTTCAACTAGGGATGTCTGTATCTTCCATGCTAGGTGGGTTATTCTCTAGAGGAGTGGACTCCACTCCTCATTCACGAGAAAATGGCCGGTAACCGGCATGCCTAGTCCCATGATCAAAAGATCAAAGCAAATCAAAATAGTTGAACAAAACTCCCCCAGGGCTGTTGTTAGTTGGAGGCACTCGCTGTTTCGAGCAAGCCATGGATTGGTGCTTATTGGTGGTGGGGGAGTATAAACTTTTACCATTCTGTTTGGGAACCGCCTATAATGCATGTAGTATGGAAGATATCACCATCTCATAGTTGTTGCGTTGATAGTGAAAGTATGCCGCTCAAAATGTTATTCACCTCTATTTTAAAATCGAGCTCTGGCACCTCTACAAATCCCTGCTTCCCTCTGCGAAGGGCCTATCTTTTTTACTTTTATGTTGAGTCATCACCTTCTTATTAAAAAGCACCCGCTGGAGAGCACACCATCATTTGCATTCATTACTATCAGTTTATATTGGGTATGACTTGACTGGATCTCTTTTACCATGAATTATAATGTTTAGTCAGTCCTTGATCTTTAAAGGTTCTCTGCATTTATGTTTTGCGGTCTCAGAAAGGGCTAGCGAGATACCATCTTGTTATATCATATTATGATTGTTTTGAGAAAGTGTTGTCATCCGAGTTTTATTATTATTGCTCGCTAGCTCATTATGCCATTGATATGAGTAAATGTGAGACCTAAGTATTATCGTGAATATGGTTAGTTCATAATCTTTTCTGAAAACTTGAATGCTGGCTTTACATATTTACAATAACAAGAGCAAATAGAGTTTGTAAAAGTTTTTCTTTATCACTTTCAGTTTATCAACTGAATTGCTTGAGGACAAGCAAAGGTTTAAGCTTGGGGGAGTTGATACGTCTCCAATGTATCTACTTTTCCAAACACTTTTGCCCTTGTTTTGGACTCTAGCTTGCATGATTTGAATGAAACTAACCCGGACTGACGCTGTTTTCAGCAGAACTGTCATGGTGTTGTTTATTGTGCAGAAAACAAAAGTTCTCGGAATGAACTGAAAATCCACGAAGATAACTTTTGGAAAATATAAAAAATACTGGCGAAAGAATCAAGGCCAGTGGGCCCACACCCTGTCGACAAGGGTGGGGCGTGCCCTCCCCCTGGGCGCGCCCCCTGTCTCGTGGGCCCCCTGATGCTCCACCGACCTCAACTCCAACTCCATATATTCCGTTTCGCGGAGAAAAAAAAAATCAAAGAGAAAGTTTCATCGCATTTTACGATACGGAGCCACCGCCAAGCCCTAATCTCTCTCAGGAGGGTTGATCTGGAGTCCGTTCGGGGCTCCGGAGAGGGGGATTCATCGCCATCGTCATCATCAACCATCCTCCATCACCAATTTCATGATGCTCACCGCCGTGCGTGAGTAATTCCATCGTAGGCTTGCTGGACGGTGATGGGTTGGATGAGATTTACCATGTAATCAAGTTAGTTTTGTTAGGCTATGATCCCTAGTATCCACTATGTTCTCAGATTGATGTTGCTATGACTTTGCTATGCTTAATGCTTGTCACTAGGGCCCGAGTGCCATGATTTCAGATCTGAACCTATTATGTTTTCATGAATATATGTGAGTTCTTGATCCTATCTTGCAAGTCTATAGTCACCTATTATGTGTTATGATCCGACAACCCCGAAGTGACAACAATCGGGATACTTCTCGGTGATGACCATAGTTTGAGGAGTTCATGTATTCACTATGTTCTAATGCTTTGTTATGGTACTCTATTAAAAGGAGGCCTTAATATCCCTTAGTTTCCACTAGGACCCCGCTGCCACGGGAGGGTAGGACAAAAGATGTCATGCAAGTTCTTTTCCATAAGCATGTATGACTATATTCGGAATACATGCCTACATTACATTGATGAACTGGAGCTAGTTCTATGTCACCCTATGTTATAGCTATTACATGAGGAATCGCACCCGACATAATTATCCATCACTGATCCAATGCCTACGAGCTTTTCACATATCGTGCTTCGCTTATTTACTTTTCCGTTGCTACTGTTACAACTACTATAAAACTATTATCTTTACTTTTGCCATTGTTACCATTACTATCATACTACTTTGCTACTAAATACTTCGCTGTAGATACTAAGTTATCTAGGTGTGGTTGAATTGACAACTCAACTGCTAATACTTAAGAATATTCGTTGGCTCCCCTTGTGTCGAATCAATAAATTTGGGTTGAATACTCCACCCTCGAAAGCTGTTGTGATCCCCTACACTTGTGGGTTATCAGTGATCGGGTGTGATAAGCTCTACGTTCACATACAACGGGTGCAAGCCAGTTTTGCACTCGGGTTAAACTTGATGAGCCTAGCATATGCAGATATGGCCTCGGAACACTGAGACCGAGAGGTCGAGCGTCAATCATATAGTAGATATGATCAACATAGTGATGTTCACCATTGAAAACTACTCCATCTCACGTGATGATCGGACATGGTTTAGTTGATTTGGATCTCGTGATCACTTAGATTATTAGAGGGATGTCTATCTAAGTGGAAATTCTTAATTAATATGATTAATTGAACTTTAATTTATCATGAACTTAGTACCTGATAGTATTTTGCATGTCTATGTTGTTGTAGATCACTAGACCATGTACCGTTCCTTTGAATTTTAATGCGTTCCTAGAGAAAGCTAAGTTGAAGGATGATGGCAGCAACTACACAGACTGGGTCAGTAACTTGAGGATTATCCTCATTGCCACACACAAGAATTATGTCCTGGAAGCACCGTTGGGTGTACCACCCGCACCCGCAACTGCAGACATTGTGAATGCCTGGCAAACGTGTGTTGATGACTACTCGATAGTTCAGCGTGCCATGCTTTACGGCTTAGAATCGGGACTTCAAAGACGTTTTGAACGTCATGGAGCATATGAGATGTTCCAAGAGTTGAAGTTAATATTTCAAGCAAATGCTCAAGTTGAGAGATATGAAGTCTCCAACAAGTTCTACAACTGCAAAATGGAGGAGAATAGTTCTCTCAGTGAACACATACTCAGAATGTCTAGGTACCATAACCACTTGACTTAGCTGGGAGTTGATCTTCTAGTTGATTGTGTCATTGACAGAGTTCTTCAATCACTGCCACCAAACTATAAAGGCTTCATGATGAACTATAATATGCAAGGGATGAACAAGACGAGGTAGAAATCAAAAAGGAGCATCAAGTGTTGATGGTCAATAAGACCACAAGTTTCAAGAAAAAAAGGCAAAGGAAAGAAGGGGAACTTCAACAAGAACGACAAAAAGGTTTCTGCTCAAGAGAAGAAACCCAAGTCTGGACCTTAGCCTGAAACTGAGTGCTTCTACTTCAAAGGGACTGGTCACTAGAAGTGGTACTTTTCCAAGTATTTGATGGCTAAGAAGGATGGCAAAGTGAAAGGTATATTTGATATACATGTTATTGATGTGTACTTAACTAATGCTCGCAGTAGTGCATGGGTATTTGATACTGGTTCTGTTGCTCATATTTGCAACTCGAAACAGGGGCTATGGATTAAGCGAAGATGCGCATGGGAAATTGTTGGGGATATTACTACTGGGCGTGAACCGGCCTACCTGGGCCGGGTTAACTTCATTAGTAGTATAAAGGTGATTAAGCAGATGAAGGCCCAAGGCCTGTAGTCGGTTTAGAACCTGTAGCCGTAATCTGGCTTGATATGTAAACTTGTATTGTAAGTTAGGAATAGAGAGAGACCAACCGGGATACAAATATGAACCAGTGTGGGACTCTATGGACCGACGGGCGTCACCCGTGTATATAAGGGGACGATCCGGCGGCGGTTCAAGGACAGACAACAACAACTCGAGGCCTAGGCGAAGCTTATTTGCTCCCTAGTCATCGAAACCGCATCAATCCCATCACAACTAGACGTAGGCTTTTACCTTCATCGAAGGGGCCGAACTAGTATAAATCCTTGTGTCTTTGTGTTCACTTTAACCCCTTCAAGTTAACCCGTAGCGATGGCTCCACGACTAAGTCCTTTCACGAGGACATCTGCCGTGACAAAACCACGACAGTTGGCGCCCACCGTGGGGCTATCGCATGACGGTTTGATGATCTTGGAGGGCAAGTTCGAAGGACTCGAAGGCTATGCTGTGGGCCGGATGACCAAGAGTCGTCGTGGCAAGCTCTACATCGACGACGCAGGATGGGGTCCCAAAGCCGGCTCGATTGAGTATGGGTACCGGGTCCCCTTTGGTGGCATACACGTTTTTATCGGTAAGATTGGTGAGCCTGGGCCTGAGCCGGACATCTGCACCGACCTCGTCGAGACGGCTCAGCGTGCGAGATCTGCCTAGGTTAAACCGGCCGTGAAGCGTGCCTTCGTGGGAGTTATCCACGGAGGAGAGCATGAGGACGAGTCGGAATACGGTAGCGAGACCGTCGTCTATTATGGCGACGGGTCCTCGACCAGGGAGACCGAATCATTGTACCAGTTGCAAGACGACCAGATTAGGGGTTGTTCCGATGGCCACAGTATTCTGGACCCCCCCTGATCAGATCAACCGGGTTGGAATATTCATGGCCGGCACGCAGGCGGCGAATCACTCCTCAACCGCAGCAGCAATGTTCTCCGGATCAGCAGCGGCAGCGGCAGCAGGGGCAGGAGGCCTCGTGCGCCCACCGGTTTAGGTTCTATCTGACCTGTTTGATGCACTAGCTGTACTTATGGCAGAGGCCAATCCGGCGGATCAGGAGGCCCATGATGCAGAGGTTGCAAAGGTGAGAGAGCAGATCGTACAGGCCAAAGCCGACCTGGCAGCAAAGAAGGACAGGATGGCCGCAGAGCGGGCCGCTTTGGACGCCCAGGCCTATAAGCTCATGCTCGACCAGAACGCATCACAGGAGGTCTTGAAGTGGAAGCACAGATCACGCCTGCCGTTAGGGTTCGACCCTAGAAATCTCTTTCACACTCCGGAAGCTGGAACCAGCAATCCGCCGGGGCACCGGGAGGTAAACCGGGTTGAGGCACCAGGGCCAGGAGCGACGGTCCAACCCCGCCTAATGGAACCTCCTCGGCAGAACGTTGTGATTCCTCCGCCGGTCCAGACACCTCCGGGTCATTATTCTAATCCTATGGACAATCTTGTCGCAGCTGCTGCACGATTAGAAGCTATCCCGGTCGAAGGAGACTCTCCGCAAGCAATAGAGACGCGCCGGGTTAAGGAACTTCTCCGGACCGCTTTGATTCAGCAGGAGGCATATTCATACAGCCGCGATCGGATTCATTCCACACCTCGTCCAAGCTGGAGCTATAGTAGGCGCATGGATGAACCGGCCGTATCAAGCAATGCGTGGAGCCGTGAAGCGGCCCGTGGCAATAACCCAGCAGGTGGTGTTCGCGATGCTCAGGATGTAGTGGACCGGGCCCGGGCACGAAGGGAGGCCGAGTTAGCAGCACAGAACGAGGCGGGTCAGCTTACACCGGTTCGTCCTACCACCTCTGCCGGGCCAGGGGTCGCATCTAGCTTGGGAGTACCCTGTTTAGTCCCTGCTTACGCAATGTACGCCTGCCCAAAGACTTCAAGGGTCCGCAAGGTGCGAATTACACCGCTGATTTATCTCCGAAGTGTGGGTAGAGAGTTATGAGATGGCCATGGAGATGCTGGATGTGGATGAGACCGCGTGTGCAAAGTACTTCACCATGATGCTTGAAGGCACGGCCCGTACTTGGTTAAAGAGCCTGCCGCCTAATTCTATCAGTTCATGGGCCCAGTTGCGGGCCCGGTTTATCCAGAATTTCAAAGATACGTGTAAGCAGCCTAAGTCCATAGTAGACTTGGCCGCTTGTGTTCAGGAGGACGGAGAGTTAACAACCCATTGGGTACGCCGCGTTTCGGAAGTCTTGCACTCGTCTGACAGGATCAATGCTGACTCTACGATCTTAACCCTGGAGGGCAACTGCCGGTTTAAGCCTCTAAAGTTGAAGTTGGGGCGTATGAAGCGGTTCTGTAATGACATGGGAACTCTCATGGCCACTTTAGTGAAGTATGCTGATTCTGATAGTACCAAGGATCCCGAGACTGACGATGACGAAGCAGGGAAGGGAAAGAAGAACCGCGACTCCAAGGGGCATCAACACAAACCGGCGAGCCATGGGAACGGAGGCAAGCGTAAAGCGGATGGCAGCATGGACTTTGTGGCTAACACTAATGCGCAGGACAAGGGTCAGCGGCGCAGAGGTAAAGCAGCGAATCGTAGTGGGGCTCCAAATCCTAACCCGGATCGCTTGAACTATTTGTTGAATCAGCCTTGTCCAAAACACGGGACAAAGGAGGCGCCGGCTAACCACCTTTGGAAGGATTGTTACATTATGCAGGAGTTTAAAAACTCTAATGCCTTCTGGTATGACCATGGGTCAGGTGGTGGCTCAGGATCCGGTTTCCATGGGCCGAGTCACGATGGAGCTTCTGGTTCAGGTTTTAATCAGGGCGGTCATAATAACCAGAATAATCAGAGCGGTCAAGGGGGTTACAACGAACAGCAGCAGCAGCAGTCGGGTTATCAGAGCCAGCCAAAATAGTTGAACAATGGGCAGTATCACATTTTCACAACTAGCTTGGATAAGCACGACCGGAAACTTCACAAGCGAGCGGTGAACTCTGTTGAACCGGCTATACCACGTTACTTACGCTGGTCGAAGCAGCCTATCGTGTGGAGCAGGGAGGATCACCCACCCCAGGTTGACAATCCGGGCCAGTTGGCATTAGTGGTAGACCCTCAGGTGGGAGGTTATAAATTCACCAAGGTGCTCATGGATGGAGGGAGCAGTATTAACATCCTGTATTATGAGACATTCCGCCGCATGGGGCTAACAGACAAAAATCTCAGACCGTCTAATACGATGTTCCATGGTGTGGTGCCTGGCAAATCAGCATATCCTGTTGGTAAGATAGCCCTGGAGGTGGCTTTTGGGGACGAGCATGATTCCCGATCCGAAACGCTAACCTTTGAGGTGGTGAAAATCCGGAGCCCGTATCACGCCTTGTTTGGGCGGCCGGCTTATGCCAAATTCATGGCACGGCCTTGTTATATCTATTTGCAGCTCAAGATGCCGGGTCACAAAGGGACAATAACGGTTCATGGGAGCCGCAAGATTGCTTTGGAATGTGAGGAAGGTGATGCAGCCTATGCAGAGTCGGTTTGTGCCACGGAGGAGTTGAAATATTATAGGGACAATGTTGATCCGGCGGACATGACCCCTTTGAAGAAGCCAACTACGGAGCATGATTCAGATCTGAAGTTCAAATCAGCGGCTGAGACCAAGCTTGTTGACTTCGTGCCCGGCGATTCGTCCAAGCAGTTCACTGTCAGTGCCAACTTGGACCCTAAATAGGAAAGCGCGCTCATCGAGTCCATCCGTGAGAATCGGGACATTTTTGCATGGAAGCCTTCTGACATGCCAGGTGTACCGAGGGAACTCGCTGAGCACACTCTTAATGTTGATCCCAAGTATAAACCGGTAAAACAGTTTCTCCGCCTGTTTAACGAAGAAAGGCGCAAAGCTATTAGAGAAGAAGTGGCCAGGTTCTTAGCAGCTGGTTTTATCATTGAAGTGTTCCATCCAGAATGGCTTGCTAATCCGGTGCTGGTTCTTAAGAAAAATGGCACTTGGCGTATGTGTGTGGATTACACGGATCTTAACAAAGCTTGTCCAGCGGATCCTTTTTCCCTCCCCCGCATTGACTAGATTATTGATGCCACGACGGGTTGTGAGCGTTTGAGTTTTTTGGATGTGTATTCTGGGTATCATCAGATCAAAATGGCGGTTAAGGACCAGGAGAAGACGACGTTTATTACTCCCTTTGGAGCCTTCTGCTATGTATCTATGCCTTTTGGGCTCAAGAGCGCCCAAGCCACTTATCAACGGTGTGTACAGAACTGCTTGCATAAACAGATCGGCTGTAATGTGCACGCCTATGTGGATGATATTGTAGTCAAGTCAAGGCAGAAGGAGACGCTGGTTGATGATTTGAAGGAAACCTTTGACAACTTGCGGGTTTACAAGATGATGCTTAACCCGGCCAAGTGTGTCTTTGGTGTTCCGGCAGGCAAGTTACTGGGTTTTCTTGTGTCCAACAGAGGAATTGAGGCTAAT
This sequence comes from Aegilops speltoides, assembly GCA_021437245.1. Classification (NCBI taxonomy): domain Eukaryota; kingdom Viridiplantae; phylum Streptophyta; class Magnoliopsida; order Poales; family Poaceae; genus Aegilops; species Aegilops speltoides. Next base: position 484,878,663 of record CM038142.1, on the reverse strand, counting down.
CCGGAGAAGATTACGGCTATCACCTCCCTGGCTAAACCGAAGTGTATCAACGATGTTCAGCGTTTGGCGGGTCGGATTGCCGCGCTGAGCCGGTTTATCAGCCGCCTCGGAGAAAAGGCCATCCCTTTATACCAGATGCTGAGAAAGACAGATCAATTCATCTGGAGTCCGGCTGCTGATGGAGCGTTGGAGGACTTGAAGCGACAATTAGCCGATCCGCCCATTCTTGCCGCTCCGGTCGACAAGGAGCCGTTATTGCTATACGTAGCGGCCAATGCTCCCGCAGTTAGCGTGGCTATTGTGGTAGAACGCAAGGAGGCAGGCAAGGAGTATCCGGTTCAGCGGCCGGTTTACTATATCAGCGAGGTGCTTATTGAATCCAAGCAAAGGTATCCGCATTGGCAGAAGCTGGTATATGGAGTTTTCATGGCAAGCCGGAAGTTGAAGCAGTATTTCCAAGGGCACCCCATCACAGTGGTCAGTTCAGCTCCCTTGGGCGATATCATATAGAATCGGGAGGTGACTGGCCGGATTGCCAAGTGGGCTATAGAACTTGGGCCGCATGGATTGAAGTACGTGCCTCAGACGGCGGTGAAGTCTCAAGCACGTGTTGATTTCATCAATGATTGGACGGAGTTGCAAGCACCAGAGGAGAATCCGGATCACACATATTGGACTATCCATTTTGATGGATCCAGGCAATTGGAGGGCTCGGGGGCTGGAGTCATATTAACTTCCCCACGAGGTGATAAGTTTTGTTATGTTCTCCGCTTAATGTTCCCTTGTACTAATAATGCAGCTGAGTATGAAGCTTTGCTCCATGGTCTCCGGATGGCTAAGGAGATGAATTTAAGTCGGGTTAAGTGCTTTGGTGACTCGGACCTCGTGGCTCAACAGGTGTCTGGCACTTGGGATTCTAAAGACCCACTTATGGCTGCATATCGTCGTGAGGTGGATATGGTTGCGGGTCACTTCAAGGGTTATCAGGTGGATCACATGGATCGTCGAAAAAATGAAGCGGCGGACGCATTAAGCCAGTTGGGCTCTCAGCGAAAACCGGTCCCGCCTAATGTCTTTCTGGATGTGTTGCACAACCCGTCAGTCAAGCTCCTGGGTGAAGCGGATTTGGCTATTCCTGATCCGGAGGCTCAATTGGTGGCAGCCCTGCATGTTATACCGGATTGGACAGTTCCTTATCTTGCGTACATGAACCGGGGAGAGTTGCCAGAGGATGAGACTCTAGCCAGGCAGATAGTCCGGCGATCCAAGTCTATGACCATTGTCAATGGCGAATTGCATCATTGCAGTGTATCAGGGGCGTTTCAACACTGCGTCTCTCCTGAGGAAGGCTGTGAAATTTTACGCGAAATCCATGAAGGGGATTGTGGTCACCATGCCGGTTCAAAGTCTCTGGTGGCTAAGGCATTTCGTCACGGGTTCTACTGGTTGACAGCTCATGCTGATGCGGAGGACTTGGTTAAACGGTGTGATGGCTGTCAGAAATTTTCACGGCGTGCTCATGTGCCGGCTCAAGAGTTGAGGATGATTCCAATTACTTGGCCGTTTGCAACATGGGGGCTGGATATGGTTGGACATTTTAAAAGGTCCAAGGATAAGAAAACCCACCTTTTGGTGGCAGTTGACAAATTTACCAAGTGGGTTGAAGCGGAGCCTGTTAGCAAGTGTGATGCGGCTATAGCGGTGCAGTTCATTAAAAAGGCAGAACGAGCTAATCAAGAGATCTTGCGAGGCATCAAACCCCGGCTTATGGTTCCATTGCAAAGAACACCGGGTTGTTGGGTTGAAGAGCTACCGTCTGTGCTATGGAGTATCAATACTACACCCAACCGATCTACAGGATACACGCCATTTTTCATGGTCTACGGAGCAGAGGCGGTTCTCCCTAGTGATATCCGGCACGATTCGCCTCGTGTGGCGGCTTATATTGAAGCGGACAATGAGACAGCACGGCAAGATGCTTTGGACCTATTGGATGAGGAGCGTGACATAGCAGCTGCCCGCTCGGCGATTTACCAACAGGATCTTCGTCGCTACCACAGTTGCCGGGTCAGAACCAGAGCTTTTCAAGAAGGAGATTTGGTGCTTCGACTCATCCAAGACCAGACAGATATGCACAAGTTATCTCCACCTTGGGAGGGACCTTTCGTGGTCAGCAAGAATCTGCACAACGGGTCGTACTATCTGATTGATATTCGAGAACATAAAGATTCACACACATCAGAGGAGGAGACCAACAGGCCGTGGAACATAGCTCATCTTCGGCCTTACTACACCTGAGCCATTGGCTCTATCTATGTACATATTATGACAGTGTATATATTATCATTGATATAATAAAACCGGAGCCTCAGCTAAAGCAGGGTCTCTGTCCTTTCATATCATGTGTGGTTACATGGAGTTGTTCTGTCTTAAAGCGGCCTCCGGTTTACCCCTTGAAATTTGCTTTTCAAAAAAGCTTTGTGATATCACTTGGGGGCTTGGTCGTGTCCGAACCAATGCAACACCTCTTGATAGGCGAAAGCCACCAGATCACTTGGGGACATGTGAAAGCACATTTGCTCACTGGGTGGTTTTGGTAATTAATGACAACATACTTTGTGGTTGGACTAATGCTTTTATCAAGTATGTTTCAGGAAGGTCAATCACATTGGCATGGCAAAAGGACTGGAGAGGTGGACCCTCAAAATGCTAAGGCAAGCATTGGCAAAAGCTCAAGACTCCATTTTGGTTTAGTGATCCAAGATCACATTGAGTCCATAGGAAAGCCAATACTATTAAAAGGGGATGAGGTTATGATAATGATCTGGTTGCTCAAAGTGCTTAGTGGTACATCTCCTAAACTATCAGCAACTCTCACTTCCATAATACACTCATAAGTAATCTCGGTCCCACCGATTTGCTAAACTCAGTCACACCGAGATGAACCACCTCAGCCATATAGCCAAACCCTAGAAATTTGGATTTTCCGATTCGAACTCGGTCTCACTGAAACTAGTGTTGCCAAGCTTCAGAATCTTCGTCATCAAATCAGTGTCACCGAGATGATGAAGTCGGTCCCACCGAGATTGGCAAACCCTAGTCTTTGGAAGAATCGGACTCACCGAGATTGTATTTTCGGTCCCACCGAAAATCCCAACGTTCACATGTTTTGAACTTTCGGTCTCACCGAGTTGTCAACTTCGGTCTGACCGAGATTGGTCAAATGTGTGTAACGGTTGGATTTTGTGTGGAGGCTATAAATACCCCTCCACCCCCTCTTCATTCGTGGGGAGAGAGCCATCAGAAAGAACTACCACTCCTACCTTACATTTCTGAGAAGAAAACTACCTACCCTTGTGTTGAGATCAAGTTGCTCCACTCCCACCATATGAAGCTTGATCTCTAGCCTTCCCAAGTTGCTTTCCACTCAAACCTTTCTTCCACCACAACCAAATCAGTGAGGAGAGTTGAGTGTTGGGGAGATTATCATTTGAAGCACAAGAGCAAGGAGTTCATCATCATCAACACCATCTATTACCTTTTGGAGGGTGGTGCCTCCTAGATTGGTTAGGTGTCGCTTGGGAGCCTCCGTCAAGATGTGGAGTTGAACCAAGAAGTTTGTAAGGGCAAGGAGATCGCCTACTTCGTGAAGATCTACCCGAGTAAGGCTAGTCCTCCGTGGGCGTGAGGCCATGATGGCATAGACAAGGTTGCTTCTTCGTGGACCCTTCGTGGGTGGAGCCCTCCGTGGACTCTCGCAGCCGTTACCCTCCGTGGGTTGAAGTCTCCATCAACGTGGATTGACGATAGCACCACCTATCGGAACCACGAGAAAAATCTCCGTGTCTCCAAATTGCGTTTGATCTTCTCCACTTCTCTTTACTACTTGTGCAATTTACTTTCCGCTGCCCATACTCTAGAATTGCATGTGTAGTATGCTACTTGACTTGTGTGATATGCAAAAACTGCCAAAACTTGTCCTTTGTCAAAAGGCATAATTTTTATCTTGTCGAGTAGTCTAATCACCCCCCCTCTAGACACTCTCACCTTCTTCGATCCTACAACATGGTCAAGTCTGAACCAGTCACGCCTCTTGATCAGCCTAAAGGCCACAGAATCACTTGGGGGCTTGGTCGAACCCGAACCATTGCCACGCCTTTTGATCGGCATAAATGCCACGGTTTCATTTGGGGACCTGGCTGACTTGAACCATCGCCACACCTATTGGGGGCTTGGTCCTGTCCGACCATGGTAACACCATCTGATCAGCTCAGTAAAGCATGTTTTTGCAAACGGTTTTATCATTGCCTTTGCTTCCATATTTCTTTTATGACTATTCTTCAATTTTTGTTGTGTTTCCTTTAAACCAACAACAATTTTTACCGGTTCAGCTGACGAAATTCGGTTCATTTTTAATCTGGAGAAATATGCCCGGTTTAACTTTCCTGTTAACATCATGGAGTAGCAGGGGGGCTTATAATGACCCAGCATGGTTTACATGGTAAGCCAGCATTTTAAACACACGGGAGTTATTGTTTCCCCTTTGATGGTAATGGTTTATAAAACCTCCGTTTCAAGCCTGGCTAAGCCAACTTCATGCCCAGCGATGGCAGGTATTTTGTATCGCATATTTGATTATATGTCTTAAATACATTGATGATATATATATATATAAAGGTCATAAACCGGTTGGCGGTATAACCGCCACCGCAGTTCAAGATTTTCTGATTGCAGGAAATATAAATTGAGGATTTCAAGCAAAAGCATCAGTACTTATGCACGAAGGCATATTTAAAGCAGAAGTATTGGCTATTCTATTACAAGGCAACACGGTGCCCAATTAAGATCATTGTTGTTCTGGCGGATCATAATAAAGCAGCTATTTAAACCGGCTTTCGGTTCAAGCCTGCTCATCGGCCCGGTCTGATGGTTGTGGGTCGTCCCGTGCCGCTTCAGCTTCCTCATCTCTATCCATTGGCTAGAAATCAACAGTGGTCCAGTCGATTCCCATTAAAGCTTGAAAGACAGCCTCTTCATGGATCAGAGAAGACGGTTCAATATCAGGAGCGTAAGTATGCTTACGGATTGGAGGAATCAGATTCTCTGCTTCAGGAATTGGTGCAGCCTCTCGTTTGTTCTAATCATTATACTGAGCTTGATAATGCGACAAGTCTGCCTCTTCAGCCAATTGACAAGCCAGAGGGCGCACTGCACGGTTTATCGCCCTCAGATCGTCTTCATTGAACTCAGAGCCATCTTCCTTCAAACTGGGATAGCCTTGAGCTGCCTCAACAGGATCGAAATCCGGCACCCATGCTTTTGCCCGGATCAAGGCATTAATGGCTCCGGTTCGAGCAGCAGATTTTTTCAGCTCTTCAATCCGAGCAGGAAGCATTGACAACCTCTTCAGAGTATCTTGGATTAAAGTGGGTGCCGGATTGTTATGAGATGCAGTGGTGATGATCCGCTGCGCTCCGGTATACAGCTGTTCAATTAAAGTGTAGGCAGCCTTCAACTTCTTCCGAACATCTGACCCTAAGTGACCAATGCGTGTGCCTACAACAATACAGGAAAGATCACAAACCGGATCTATTATAAGAAGGCCAAAGTTGTCAAAGAAATCAAAAGGAGCTTACCAAAGATAGCAGCGATCATGGCATGTACTTGCCGCTTTACGGCGGTCAGCTCATCTACCACCGGTTTAAGGGCAGCTTCAGCGTTTTCAGCTCTTTTTATTAAAGCGGCCTTCTCAATGGCTCAATCAGCCTGCTCCTTTTTGAAGCCCTCCTTCAGCTGTTCCGTGATGCTCAAAGCGCTGGTTAATTCTTCCCTTGCTTTGTCGGTTTTGGCTTGTTGGGTTTTCAACGTTTCTTGCAGATCAATAATTCGGTCTTCTTTGATCTTCACTTCAGCCTGCATAAAGATAGTGCTTGGCTTTAAACAAACGGTACAAGAATTTGAAGTACCAACCACATAACAAGTTATACGCTTGATACTTGGGGGCTAATGCATCTTCAATCTTCATCAATTACTAAATCGCAAAGTCCCAAGCTCAATACAGGTATTCAACTTGGCACTTGGGGGCTAATGGCTATTTGCTCAGTTATGTTCTGATGTTATAATCTTTATTGGAGTCCCGGTTTAACTATACTAAGTTGAACCGGCCCTTGGGGGCTACATTGATGGATTACAAAGTATTGAGGACTATATTAAAGTCCCGGCTTGAAGAAGGTTACAAACCGGCCCTTGGGGGCTAGGAGGATCAATAAAGTGGCAGTAATTAAAGAAAGAAGAAGCACAAGGAAGTTACCTCAAATTTATCTCTCATCATCTTTACCAGACCAGCTTCACAGTCACGGCTAGTATATAGCCGGTTCAAGTAACCAGAATGAAGATCTTGGGCATTCAGAGCAACATACGTTTCCAGATCAACATCCCATTTGCCTTTGTTCATGGCAGAAAAATCTTCTTTGACAGTATGCTTAGTTAAAGCGACGGGATTCCCTGGTTCAAAGTGACCTACGCCGGTAATTACAACGTCATCATCCTTGGACTCGCCGGTTTGCATTGGTGCGATCGGTTTATCGGCAGGTTTTGAAGGACTACGGGATCTTTCAATCCGGACGGAACTGGCAGGCTGGTCATCAGGGACTGAAGTATTGATAGGCCTTTTCTCAGTAATAGTATCATCTTGCAAGGGAGGATCATTGGGAACATCTTCATGAACGAACGCTTCAAGATCTGGTGCTTTATCCTGTTCAGGGGCAACATCTTCCTCGGCCGCTTTATCCAGGCGGGCTTTCTTGTCAGTTTAGGTTTAGGCCTGAAAGAGAAACAAAGAGTCAAGGAACAGCATAAGTTATAACACAGTATACCAGAAGCATATGTTCAGCCTAGCTTACCCAAGAACCGTTTTCAGTGGTGGCAGCTGAGTGGCCGATGATTCACCAGAGGAGGAATGAGAAGTAACCTGATAATCGGAGTCGGACGGATTAAGAGGTTGACGAATGAAACCCGCTTTAGGATAGAAATTAATAAAAAGGTCGGAGACCTTGGAGCGGCGTTTTCGAACCGGACTGTTTGGTAAACCGGCGGAGGTAACTACCGGCTTGTCTTGCGGGTTGTCGGCGAGCTTCATGTTGCTGAGTCTTCATAAGAAATTTGGGATCCAAGTAAGCAAGAGGATGAGAAAATTTAACTTTCCGGTTTGCCTGGCGAAGTTTTGGCAAAGGCAAAGGATCTGAATCGGAAGAGAGAATAGTTACCTCAGCGACATCGGCATTATGGCTTCAGGTCGTCCCCGACAAGTATCATCATCAATAAGGGATGTAAAAAGTAAGCCTAGTGAATCGAGTTCTACCTCAAGGTCCGAGTTACCCACATCATCATCAACAGCCGGATCAGATGAAGCGGTGGTTTTCCTCTTTTTAGCAGGCTTCTTGACAACCTTGGTCTTTGGCCGGGTTGACCGTTCCGTTTTCTCTGGTTTTTCTTGTGGAAGCTTCTTGCTCCAAAACGGATTATCACCCTGATGAAGCAGCAATTGATGTCAGACAGAGATAGCAATAACAGGTTCAGTAAAAAGTACAATCAAAATCTTACAGCTGGCGGTTTGTTGGTAGTACAGAAGGGGAGCAGGCCGGTTTGAGCGCAGAGGTGTTCCGGTTTGTTCAATATTTTCTTCACAGCCTCTGTGACTTCGTCATCTGAGAGCTGGATGTTGGTGTGTCGGAGTGGGTCATCGACACTATCAGTATACTCGCACATTAAACCGGAGCGCCGGCTGAGAGGCAGTATGCTCCATGATATCCAACAGCGTGCGAGATCTATTCCTGTTAAACCATTGGCCATGAAGGCTCGGAGTTTCGATAGTTGCGGAGCATATTTACTTCTCTCCTTGGCACTTAACCTTTGTGGGAAGGGGTGTGTATTGCTGAGCCGCTCCGGATGAAAGCCAGGCAAAGGATTTTCATCATCAGGGGAGGTATCTTTGCAGTAGAACCATGTGGCATTCCACTCCTTGGGGTGACTGTGTAGTCTGGCATGGGGATAAGTGATCTCTTTCCTTTTCTGAATTGCCATACCGCCCAATTCGGTATTGGGACCATCAGTGAATTCTGTGCGGCGGTTTAAGTAGAAACAGTCTCTAAACAATTCAACTGTGGGTTCCTCTTGAAGGTATACCTCACAAAGCACTTGGAAGTGACATAAGTTGGTAACAGAGTTGGGACCAGTGTCTTGCGGGCGAAGTTGAAAATTGGCTAACACATCCTGGTAAAATTTAGAACCAGGCGGCTTGAAGCCCCGGGCTAAATGGTCCGCAAAGATCACAACCTCTCCCTCTTGAGGTGTGGGAGGACATTCATCACCAGGAACCCTCCAGTTGATAGTATCTTTGCTGTCTAAAGCGCCGATCGAGACTAAATTATCCAACTGAGTTTCTGTGACGCGAGAAGGAACCCAGTTGCACTCATATACTTGTTTGGCCATGGTGAGATCTACAAGAAATAGGTGATTCCGGTTCAAGAATATGTTGGATAAAAGTAGGCGCTGGTATGAACAATGCTAAACCGGAGGCAATATATTTAAACCGGATTTCTATGAAGTGGCATCATATGGCTAAAGAGTTCTGGCGGTTCAACAAGGGGACTAATGGTATATACCGGTTTATTAACTTTTTCTATATTAAGTTAAACCGCCTGATCTAAACATTGAAAGCAATTGAGGTTGCGGATGGTTAAGTATGCAGAAATAGGTTTCACAAGGTCTTATTGCAGCAATGGATCTGAAGCAAGTTTAGAAAAACAGAAAATATTCAAAAGATTAAAGCAGAACAGAAGTGAATCAATGGGCAGGTATGTAGATGAGATCTATGGACTTGAGCCTGAAACTACAGGCGGATGCTAAAAAGCTACTGCTAATCAGAGCAGGGTTTCACAGATCTATCCAGGAGTCTGGGTACGAGCATGAACAAGTGATGAACACGGCAAGAACACGAAACCCTAGAACATATCTATGTTAAGAAGAACAGAAGGCTTACCAGAATCGAGGAAGACGCGGAAAGCTACCGCAGTGCTCTGGTGCGTTCAGGTTGATGCAGTGGCCCAAGACGGTGCAGAGGTCAACGGCGGCGGCGCAGCTCCGAGGCTGGCGACACGAGGAAGACGAAGAGAAAGAGATGAAGGGGAGAAAAGGAAATGACCCTTTGGTCCTATTTATAAGGCAAAGGACGTGTGTCAGGCACGCGAATCTAGGAGCCACAAAATTCGGAAGTGGAGCTGCTGCCTTGGGTATCGCAGGTCTATTAATGAAAGAAGGCGTCATAAATGTTAACTTCGTGATGGCGTCATGCCGGTTTACAGCAACCAGAGATGATGACGACATGGCGGTTTACCAATTACCAGAAGATGTTGAAGACAAAGATTTTTGTGAAGGATTGACATGAACCAGTTCAAATCAATCTGGGGCCTAATGTTGGGGATATTACTACTGGGCGTGAACCGGCCTACCTGGGCCGGGTTAACTTCATTAGTAGTATAAAGGTGATTAAGCAGATGAAGGCCCAAGGCCTGTAGTCGGTTTAGAACCTGTAGCCGTAATCTGGCTTGATATGTAAACTTGTATTGTAAGTTAGGAATAGAAAGAGACCAACCGGGATACAAATATGAACCGGTGTGGGACTCTATGGACCGACGGGCGTCACCCGTGTATATAAGGGGATGATCCGGCAGCGGTTCAAGGACAGACAACAACAACTCGAGGCCTAGGCGAAGCTTATTTGCTCCCTAGTCATCGAAACCACATCAATCCCATCACAACTAGACGTAGGCTTTTACCTTCATCGAAGGGGCCGAACTAGTATAAATCCTTATGTCTTTGTGTCCACTTTAACCCCTTCAAGTTAACCCGTAGCAATGGCTCCACGACTAAGTCCTTTCACGAGGACATCTGCCGTGACAAAACCACGACAGAAATGGTTCCAAAGTTGATGTGATCACGGTCGACACACTACCTCTACATCTACCTTCGGGATTAGTTTTAGACCTGAATAATTGTTATTTGGTGCCAGCGTTGAGCATGAACATTATATCTGGATCTTGTTTGATGCGAGACGGTTATTCATTTAAATCAGAGAATAATGGTTGTTCTATTTATATGAGTAATACCTTTTATGGTTAGGCACCCTTGCTGAATGGTCTATTTTTGTTGAATCTCGATAGTGATGATACACATATTCATAATATTGAAGCCAAAAGATGCAAAGTTAATAATGACAGTGCAACTTATTTGTGGCACTGCCGTTTGGGTCATATTAGTGTAAAGCGCATGAAGAAACTCCATACTGATAGGCTTTTGGAATCACTTGATTATGAATCACTTGGTGCTGCCTTATGGGCAAGATGACTAAACCTCCGTTCTCTGGAAAAATGGAACGAGCTATTGACTTGTTGGAAATAATGCATACCGATGTATGCGGTCCAATGAGTATTGAGGCTCGTGGTGGGTATCGCTATTTTCTTACCTTCACAGATGATTTCAGGAGATATGGTTATATCTACTTAATGAAACATAAGTCTGAAACATTTGAAAAGTTCAAAGAATTTCAGAGTGAAGTGGAAAATCATCGTAACAAGAAAATAAAGTTTCTACGATCTGATCGTGGAGGAGAATATTTGAGTTACGAGTTTGGTCTTCATTTGAAACAACATGGGATAGTTTCACAATTAATGCCACCTAGAACACCACAGCAAAATGGTGTGTCCGAACGTCGTAACCGTACTTTATTGGATATGGTGCGATCTAGGATGTCTCTTATTGATTTACTGCTATCGTTTTGGGGTTATGCTTTAGAGACGGCTGCAATCACTTTAAATAGGGCACCATCAAAATCCATTGAGACGACGCCTTATGAACTGTGGTTTGGCAAGAAACCAAAGTTGTCGTTTCTTAAAGTTTGGGGCTGCGATGCTTATGTGAAAAAGCTTCAACCTGATAAGCTCGAACCCAAATCGGAGAAGTGCGTCTTCATAGGATACCCAAAGGAAACTATTGGGTACACCTTCTATCACAGATCCGAAGGAAAAATCTTTGTTGCTAAGAATGGATCCTTTCTAGAGAAGGAGTTTCTCTCGAAAGAAGTGAGTGCGAGGAAAGTAGAACTCGATGAGGTAGTTGTACCTTCTCCCTTATTGGAAAGTACTTCATCATTGAAACCAGTTCCCGTGATTCCTACACCAATTGGTGAGGAGGCTAATGATGATGATCATGAAGCTTCAGATCAAGTTACTACCAAACCTTGTAGGTCTTCCAGAGTAAGATCCGCACCAGAGTGGTACGGTAATCCTATTCTGGAAGTCATGTTACTGGACCATGATGGACCTACGAACTATGAGGAAGTGATGATGAGCCCAGGTTCCGAGAAATGGCTTGAAGCCATGAAATCTGAGATGGGGTCCATGTATGAGAACAAAGTATGGACTTTGGTGGACTTGCCCGATGATCGGCAAGCCATAGAAAATAAATGGATCTTTAAGAAGAAGACTGACGCAAACGGTAATGTTACTGTTTACAAAGCTCGACTTGTTGCGAAAGGTTTTTGACAAGTTCAAGGAGTTGACTACGATGAGACTTTCTCACCCGTAGCGATGCTTAAGTTTGTCTGAATCATGTTAGTAATTGCTGCATTTTACCATTATGAAATTTGGCAAATGGATGTCAAAACTGCATTCCTGAATGGATTTCTGGAAGAAGAGTTGTATATGATGCAACTAGAAGGTTTTGTCGATCCAAAGGGTGCTAACAAAGTGTGCAAGCCCCAGCGATCCATTTATGGACTGGTGCAAACCTCTCGGAGTTGGAATAAACGCTTTGATAGTGTGATCAAAGTATATGGTTTTATACAGACTTTTGGAGAAGCCTGTATTTACAAGAAAGTGAGTGGGAGCTCTGTAGCATTTCTAATATTATATGTAGATGACATATTGTTGATTGGAAATGATATAGAATTTCTAGATAGCATAAAGGGATACCTAAATAAGAGTTTTTCCATGAAAGACCTCGGTGAAGCTGCTTACATATTGGGCATCAAGATCTATAGAGATAGATCAAGACGCTTAATTCGACTTTCACAAAGCACATACCTTGATAAAGTTTTGAAGAAGTTCAAAATGGATCAGTCAAAGAAAGGGTTCTTGCCTGTGTTACAAGGTGTGAAGTTCAGTCAGACTCAATGCCGGACCACTGTAGAAGATAGAGAGAAGATGAAAGTCATTCCCTATGCTTCAGACATAGGTTCTATCATGTATTCAATGCTGTGTACCAGACCTGATGTATGTCTTGCTATAAGCATAGCAGGGAGGTACCAAAGTAATCCCGGAGTGGAGCACTAGACAGCTGTCAAGAACATCCTGAAATACCCGAAAAGTACTAAGGATATGTTTCTTGTTTAAGGAGGTGAAAAAGAGCTCGTCGTAAACGGTTACGTCGATGCAAGCTTTGACACTGATCCGGATGACTCTAAGTCGCAAACTGGATACATATTTTCATTGAATGGAGGAGCTGTCAGTTGGTGCAGTTCCAAACAAAGCGTCGTGGCGGGATCTACGTGTGAAGCGGAGTACATTGCTGCTTCGGAAGTAGCAAATGAAGGAGTTTGGATGAAGGAGTTCATATCCGATCTAGGTGTCATACCTAGTGCATCGGGTCCAATGAAAATCTTTTGTGACAATACTGGTGCAATTGCCTTGGCAAAGGAATCCAGATTTCATAAGAGAACCAAGCACATCAAGAGACGCTTCAATTCCATCCGTCATGAAGTGTCGGAGGGGGACATAGAGACTTGCAAGATACACACGGATCTAAATGTTGCAAACCCGTTGACTAAGCCTCTTCCATGAGCAAAACATGATCAACACGAAAGCTTCATGGGTGTTAGAATCATTACTATGTAATCCAGATTATGGACTCTAGTGCAAGTGGGAGACTGAAGGAAATATGCCCTAGAGGCAATAATAAAGTTATTATTAATTTCCTTAATTCATGATAAATGTGTATTATTCATGCTAGAATTGTATTAACTGGAAACTTAGTACATGTGTGAATACATAGACAAAACTTATAGTCCCTAGTATGCCTCTACTTTACTAGCTCATTAATCAAAGAGGGTTATGTTTCCTGACCATAGACATGTGTTGCCATTTGATGAATGAGATCGCATCATTAGGAGAATGATATGATGGACATGACCCATCGGTTAGCTTAGCACTATGATCGTGTCAGTTTAATTGCTAATGCTTTCTTCATGACTTATACAAGTTCCTCAGACTATGAGATTATGCAACTCGCGGATACCGGAGGAACACTTTGTGTGCTACCAAATGACACAACGTAAATGGGTGATTATAAAGGTGCTCTACAGGTGTGTCTGAAGGTGTTTGTTGGGTTGGCATAGATCGAGATTAGGATTTGTCACTCCATGTTTCGGAGAGGTATCTCTGGGCCCTCTCGGTAATACTCATCACTTTAAGCCTTGCAAGCATTGTGACTAATGAGTTAGTTGTGGGATGAAGTATTATGGAAGGAGTAAAGAGACTTGCCGGTAATGAGATTGAACTAGGTATTGAGATACCGACGATCGAATCTCAGGCAAGTAACATACCGATGACAGAAAAAAACATACCAACAACAAAGGGAACAACGTATGTTGTTATGCGGTTTAACCGATAAAGATATTCGTAGAATATGTAGGAACTAATATGAGCATCCAGGTTCCGCTATTGGTTATTGACCGAAGATGTGTCTCGGTCATGTCTACATAGTTCTCGAACCCGTAGGGCCCGCACGCTTAACGTTCGATGACTATAGGTATTATGAGTTTATGTGATATTATTTACCGAAGATTGTTCAGAGTCCCAGATGTGATCAAGGACATGACGAGGAGTCTTGAAATGGTGGAGACATAAAGATTGATATATTCGACAGCTATATTCGGACACCAAACATGTTCTGAAGAAGTTTCGGATAAAATCGGAGTGCTGGAGGGTTACCGGAACCCCCCAGGGGAACTAACGGGCCTTGATGGGCCTTAGTGGGAGAAGAGGAAGGGCTAGGAGGGGCTTCCCCCCGAGTCCAAATAGGACAAGGGAAGGGGGGCGGCGCCCCCCTTTCCTTCCCTTCCCCCTCTTCCTTCCTCCTTCCCCCTCTTCCTTAGGTGGAAACCTACTAGGACTTGGAGTCCTAGTAGGATTCCCCTCTCTTGGCGCGCCCTAGGAGGGCCGGCCGGCCTCCCCCTTGATCCTTTATATACGGGGGAGGGGGGCACCCCATAGACACACAAGTTGACAATTGTTTTAGCCGTGTGCGGTGCCCCCTCCACTGATTTCCACCTTGGTCATATCGTCGTAGTGCTTAGGAGAAGCCCTGCGCCGGTAACTTCATCATCACCGTCACCACGCCGTCTTGCTGGCGAAACTCTCCCTCGACCTCAGCTGGAACTAGAGTTCATGGGACTTCATCGAGCTGAACGTGTGCAGACCACGGAGGTGCCGTACCTTCGGCGCTAGGATCGGTCGGATCGTGAAGACGTACGACTACATCAACCGCATTGTCATAACGCTTCCGCTTTCGGTCTATGAGGGTACGTAGACAACACTCTCCCCTCTCGTTGCTATGCATCACCTAGATAGATCTTGCGTGAGCGTAGGATTTTTTGAAATTATTGCGTTTCCCCAACAATTGGTTCCCAATTTATTAATAATCTCCCATTTGTAATTAGATAAAGACTAGCAAAAAGGCCTGTGCGTTGCAACGGGAGAAAAACACATGCCCTTAATTTACAAAAAATGGTCTATAATATGAGAATTTGTAGCTACGGCCCAAACAAAGATGGTCTTAGCCTACAAAAGTGCACTTCCAGATTCCACATGTATTCTATTTCAACGGGGCTTGCATATAGATTTAATCTGTACAAAGAAATGGGCAAGTGATCGTGCATTTATTCATGTCATGTGTGAAATGGGGTATTGTTACGGACCGGTAAAGAAAAATGACAAAAACAGACAGATAATGCATTATTGATTAAGATTGCACCCTAGATAGTGTTTTTTTAATTGTTAACATGTAAAATAACATCATATTCAAACAGTCAATACACTACACGGATCTAACGAAACTTACTCAGATTTCATGGATTGGGAGAACATAACCATAGGATTTCTATTCCAAAATGGGAGGCAGGAGTAACCAGGGAATTAAGCACGACTGCTTAATCTATGAATGAAATCTATGCTTAATTACTGAATTTTAGTTGCAAAAATTAGATAGTGCTAGTAATTTTTAGCTGCATATTTTGACAAATCGCAGTGTTACAAGGATTGATAAATGGCAATGTTACTGGATCAACAAATGTCAATCTTTCCAGTTTGATAAATGGCAATATACCCAATATGACAGATGCAAATCTTACCAAATTGGATGTACGTGGTTGCACATGGGTCATCCGAAAAAACCTTTGCATTGAAGGGAGGTAGAAATCTTGCTTGCCAGATTTTCTCTTGGCTTAGCGCCGAAGTTTCGCTTTGCATACCTTATTCAATCTAAACCGTTTGCGTTGAAGAGATGCACAAATCCTGTGGAACGAATTTTTCCTTGGCTTACTGCAGAAGACCATAGCTCTCACTTTGCATACAGGTGTTCTATCTAAAACATTTGCGATGAAGAGCTGCACAAATCCTGCTCGGCATATTTTCCCCTGGCTTACTAGGGAAGCTGTCAGTGTACATACGGGTGTTCTATCTAAAACGTTTGCGATGTTAGAATGGCAACTAGTTGTTTCAAAATGCCTATGTTGACTGTTATTCGAGTGCACCTTCTCTCAAAAGTGACACGAAAATTACCACAGCATGTCGAGTGCTATTCCATGATAGCATGCCAAGTTTCATGTATTTCAGACGAGTTTTGGATTTACTAGAATTTAAAAACAAAGTATCTCAACGTTTTGCCAGCAGTTAATAGTGCTCTGGTGTTTGAAATTCATTCCCATTTCTTGCATGGGACCTAAGCATGCACCCAATGACACATATTTGATTTTTCAACCAATTTATATGCACTGGAGCATGTGCATGTAGTTCAAATTTGAATTATGCGCATAAAATGCCTAGAAAACCCAGTTAATATATAAAAATGTCCAAACAAACCCTAAAAAATTCCAAAATGTAACACAACACTCATGTTGTTCTATGTTGACACTAGAAATTTTTTGAAAGCAATAGCAGGCAATGGGTATCGTTTTATCCCCAAAGGTGGCATGTTCCCTACTGAAACCATCAAGCTTGTTGTGAAAGCTCTGGTTTGTGAGAAGTTTATACCCAAACCTGCCCTAAATGGGACAAATTTTTTACCATGGAAGGTCGGGTACCATTCCATGATAGCATGCCAGGTTTCATGAATTTCAGACGACTTTTGGATTTAATAGAATTTAAAAACCAGGTATCTCAATGTTTGCGGCCAAGTGACGGGGGCAGGGTGTTTGATATTCATTCTCATTTCTTGCATGGGACCTAAGCATGCAACCAAGGACACAGATTTGAATTTTCAACCAATTTATATGCATTAGAGCATGTGCATGTAGTTCAAATTTGAATTATGCACATAAATGCATTGAAAACTCAATTAATGCATAAGAAATGTGCTAACGAACCCCTAAAAATTCCAAAATTTAACACAATACTCATGTTGTTCTATGTTGACACTAGAGAAAAAATTGAAATCAAGAAGAGGCAATGGCTATCATTTCGTCCAGAAAGGTGAAACGTTCCCTATCGAAACCATCAGGCTTGTTGTGAGAAGCTATGGTTTGTGAGAAGCTTATACCCAAACCTGCCCCAAATGGGACAAAAAAAATTACCACGGCACGTCGGGTGCGATTCCATGATCGCATGCTAGGTTTCATGAATTTCAGACGAGTTTTGGATTTACTTGAATTTAAAAACTAGGTATCTCAATGTTTGAGGCCGAGTGACGATGGCAGGGTGTTTGGCATCCATTCCTATTTCTTGCATGGGACGTAAGCATGCAACCAAGGACATAGATTTGAATTTTCAACCAATTTATATGCATTAGAGCATGTGCATGTAGTTCAAATTTGAATTATGCACATAAATGCATTGAAAGGTCAACTAATGCATAAAAATGTCCAAATGAACCCCGATAAATTCCAAAATTTAACACGACACTCATGTTGTTCTATGTTGTCACTAGAAAAAGAATTGAAATCAAGAAGAGGCAACGGATATCGTTTCGTCCAGAAAGGTGAAACGTTCCCTACCGTAACCATGATGCTTGTTGTGAGAAGCTCTGGTTTGTGAGAAGCTTATATACCCCAACCTGCCCCAAATCGGACAATATTTTTACCACTGCATGTTGATGCCGTTGCATGCTAGCGTGTCAAGGTTCATAAATTTCAGACGCGTTTTCGATTTACTAGAATTTAAAAACCAAGTATCTCAATGTTAGCGGCCGAGCGACGGTGGCAAGGTGTTTGACATTCATTCCCATTTCTTGCATGGGACTTAAGCATGTAACAAAGGACAGACATTCCAATTTTGAACCACTTTATATGCACTGAAGCATGTGCATGTAGTTCAAATTTGAATTATGCACATGAATGCATAGAAAACTCAGTTGATGTATAAAAATGTCCAAGCGAACCCCGAAAACTCCCAAAAAATGACACAACACTCGTGTTGTTCTATATTGACACGAGAAAAAAAATTATAAAGTAAGAAGAGGCAACATATATCGTTTGTCTCCCAAGGTGGCACGTTCTTTACCGAAACCATTTGGCTTATTGTGAGAGAAGCTCTGGTTTGCGACAAGCTTATACCCGAACCTGCCCCAAATGGAAAAATATTTTTACCATGGCATGTCAATGCCGTTCCATGATATCATGTCAAGTTCCATGAATTTTAGCCGAGTTTTGGATTTACTAAAATTTTGAAACCATGTATCTCAATGTTAGCGGCTGAGCGACAATGTCAAGGTGTTTGACATCCATTCTCATTTCTTGCATGTGACTTAAGCTTGCAACCAAGGACAAACATTTGGTTTTGCAACCCGTTTTTAGGGACTGGAGCATGTGCTTTGATTTCGAATTGTGCACCTGAAATTGCTAGAAAACCAATTTAATGTATAAAATTTCCAAACGAACCCTGAATAATTCCAATTTTTTCCGACACACATATAGTTGCATGTTCACTGCAGATAAAAGGTCTAGTAATTCAAACATTGTCCATTGCCGCTGTGACCCCATTATGTATTTCAAATCAGAATGAAAAATCAAGTAGATCCGACACAGTTTATTATCACCAACCGTGTGAGATGCATTACAAAATGTCCTGGAGCACCGTCGGTGTATAGTAGGCCTATGGCTTACGCGAGAAGATGCGTCGGCTACAGTCTAGAGCCAGCGTGTCAAGCACACTAGCTTGCTCCCCAAATACTCCCGCCTCTGCATCCCTCGCAATCTCAAAAATATATGCTCGCCCTTGATCAAAATTTTCTGTAACCCCGCCTTATTACTCCCACCTAGTAAAATTTTCAGTTGCTGCAGTATTCCTGAAACACCACCTTAACACCCCCCCTCCACACACACGACACACTCCACAAAACCTGTGCTCACCGACACACACCATCCTTGTAACCATTGGTAGGTCATCGCCATCGCCACCGCCTCCATCCTCAACCTCTGCCTGTGTGCCGGGGAGCTCGAGGAGCCAATGGCCCAAGAGAATTTTATCGCGGCCTCTTCGCCCGACACCGGCGAGGTGGCTGCTGAGGTGTCCCCGTCGTCCTCCGCGGGCTCTTTATCGATCCGCCGTCGCCGGTCCTCGGATCCGCCAGCCGTCACGCCCCTATGCCGATTCAAGGACTTCCTCGTCCTCCCTCGGACCCGGCAGTCGATGAGGTCCTACCTCGGGGTTCGGTAGCAGCAGTGGAGGACGTGGGTCACCGAGATTACAAATCGGGAGACCCACACCCGCCGGTGGCTCGGTAGCTTCCACACGGCCGAGCTCGCGGCCATGGGGTACGACCGCTGGTAGGTCCTCTACCATGGCACAACGGCTAGGCTCAATTTCCCCTTCGGCACACATCCGGTCCGCCTAGTTCTGCCGGAGCAAGGGTGGTGACCTCGGCTATGCTGCGGACCGGGAGGCGTGGGAGCGCCTCGAGGTCGAGGCCGCCAACGAGGCCTACATGGAAGAGCTCCGCGGGCAGCACCCGGAGCTCGTGGAGGCGGAGCAGGAGATCTTTGCCGGCATGGAGGGCAGCGAGGTTATTGCGCTCTCCTCCGATGACGAGGTCGAAGGCGGCGAGGATGGCGGCAAGGAGGGCGTCCAGATGGGCAGCGAGGACGAGGAGATCGACGTCGATGAGTGGAGGAGTGCCTTCCCCAACGACCCCGATGACGGCACCAGCCCAGACCCGGCTCGTGGCACACCGTACCTGACGAGGAAGGATCGACCTCTACTTCGACCGAAAGTAGTTTAGTTTAGTTTAAATTTATGTTTTATGTTCGGTTATGCAAAACTATCTATGTTTATGTTTTAATGCATGCTACTTTCGGTTGAACCATCTTTGAACTTGATCAAATTGAAGTTTACAACATTAAGTTTAGGCGATTGACTAGAAACAGCCAATAATTGCTGGAGTATATATATATTCATTAATTGTTTTAGTCCTTTAACTTTTAAAGGATCGGCTAGAGATGGCCTTATCACTACTGGAATGAGGAACTTTGCCGTCAGCCGGTTGTTTGCCGTCTGCTAACTGATGGCAAAGACGGTCTTTGTCACCAGCTTGATGAAAACGCACGGCAAAGAAGTAGCTGATGGCAAAGAAATTGTTTGTCGTCCGCAATATCTTTGCCGTCAGCTAGCTGATGGCATAGAACCTTCGTCGTCCACTAGCAGATGACAAAGAGGCAGGGTGGACTGCTGGCGAGAGCCACCAAATGGCCACTTTGTTTGCCATCCACTAGCTGATGGCAAAGAATCTTTGCCGTCCGCTAGCAGACGGCAAAGAAAGTGGCCAAACTAACGTCCGTTAGCTAGGCTCTTTGATGTTTGCTAGCGGACGGCAAAGAGCCATGCACTATCCAACAAAACGCCCAGCCCTGCCCCTCTCTTCCCACATCTCTCTCCCTCCCCTCGTCCCAACCCCGTACCGCCGCCCCGCCTCATCCCAGCCCGTGCCGCCGCACCATCCCGCCTCACCACCCCGGCCAACCTGACCCGCGTCGCCGCTTGCAGCGCTCGGCCGAACCACCTCGCGCCCGCCGCCCGACCCATACAGCAACCCCGCCCTTCCACGCCCGGCCCGCCCCACAGACGCCTGCCGGCCCGCCCGCCGACCGCCTCGCCTCGCCGCCCCGGCCGCTCCAAGGTGCGATTTTTTCCTGTTTTTTTAGATTAAGTTTAATTAGGTTTATTATAATTTAGTTTATGTTTTGTTTAGTTTGGTTAGTTTAGTTTTGGTTTAGTTTAGTTTAATTTAGGTTAAGTTTTTGGTTTAGTTTTGTTAGTTTGGTTTAGTTTTAGTTTAGTTAGTTTGGTTTAGTTTAGGTTTAGTTTAGTTTAGTTAATTTAGTTTAGGTTTAGATTAGTTTAGTTTAGGTTAAGTTTCTGGTTGATTTTGAACATGTGAAATTTTTTGTTATTGTTTTAGTTAAAGCATTTATTCCCGCATCGACATTGACAATGCCTATCCCGCATCCTCGTTGCCAACTTGGCGGAGGAGGCCTGCTCGATCAGTGGGGCCATGTCCGATACTGGGCTCCGACGGGCTGGCACGGGGAGGTTCTACCTTCCGAGGGGCGCAGCTTGGTGAGGAGCTAGCCCGTCATTGACCCGAACCTTGTTTGGTGGCGGTCGCGTGGGACAGTGATGATGCCGAGGCTTTCAGACACCATGAAGGTGGTACGTCATCATGGTAGCGAGGAGGACAAGCACGTCCGTCGCTACATGGTTGCGTTGGAGGGCAGGTTCGACAATACCTCGCAGGTTCTTCAGGGACCTCCCTGGAGCTATGATCCTGTGATGGTTCCTTCTCTTTGGGTGTCCACCGCCAACGCCGATACCCATCGTTTGCTATGGTTCTAGTTGTATAAGCGATGCTATATGTATGATACTATTCGAGATGTATTAGTGGTAATATTCAACGAAGTACGGACGCAATAGATGATGTAGTTTTGCTTATTGAATGCATGCTAATTTAGTTTACCCGGGGACGAGCAGGTTAGGGGGTTCCTCGGTGTCGATGGTACCCTAAATAGCAAGTATTGTCAGTGCGAGATACATGTGGCCGTCGGTGTCGAATACTACATCCACATCCCACAAGTGACACAGGAGTCTTGCGTCCACAGCAACAGTTCTCGGCATCGATGGCCGTCGAACACCATCGCGAATTTGTCTGGCAGCCTCTGAGATGACGATTAAAAGCTAAGTGTTGAAACTTGAAACACCCAAACTAACTCAACCCGGTTTGGTTGTTTGAACTTTCAAAACTTGGCTTTAATCCTCATTGCAAAGGCTGCCAGACAAATTTGCTAAGGTGTTCGACCGTCATCGGCCACCAAAACTATTGTTGCGGGATGCCGGGCGCCGGGGTCACTTGTGGGAGGTGGATCTAGTGTTCAACGCCGAGCACCTCATGTATCTTGCACTGATGACACTTGCTATTTAGGGTTCTATCGACGCCGAGGAAACCCTAACCCGCTCGTCATGTTGTAAATATTTAGTTATGTTGATGAAAAAAAAATATTGCTATGAAACTCATCTTTCATTTAAATGTGCAGTTTTTTTGTCGGTACGAGGGTCTAGTGTTCGACGAGCTCCGCCCCTGCTTTCGTGGGTTAGCACAAATGACATCCCCCCTTGATTTGCTCTGTTCCGGTCTTCGTGCCGATGAAACTTGGTAGCTATAGGTGTCTTCAATCATCAATATGTGTGACCACTATGCGTCACCCATTCGAAAGGGTTACATATATAAATATGCATGCATTTGCATATTTATAACCGTGATTCTTTCGAATTGTCCAATGTTGTCCATGGACAGCCCGAGTATGTGTAGATTGGGTTCGTTTTCCCGTATGTTCTGCTCTGGATCCGATGCAGAATTTTGTCAGTGCCTCCCTGTTGTTCTCCGGGTACACATCCTCTCTGCTTATTACCGAGACATGTATCAGGAGAACAGCGGGGAGGTGCTGCCAAAATTTTGCGTCGGATCCGAAGTAGAGCATGGGAAAACGAACCCAATCTACACATACTCGGGTGGGATTAGGACCTATCTTTAGCTATTAGCGTCTAGGTTGCATGGACGTAATAAAAGTGACAAACTCCATTAACTGATGAATATATACATGCTGATTAATTTATATATATATATATATTTCGTATGTGTCCAGTAGCTAGGCAAGATGAGTGATCATGCGTGGATGTACACCGGTCACACTAGTCAGAAAAACATGACAACTGAATGGTTAACAAAAACCAAGGGGTTTCTGAGAACCGCATTTGTAAATGGCCAGAGGACAATCTGGGCCCCTGTGCAGGGTGCAACAATTGGCACAAGAGGACAGAGGATGAAATGGGCAAAAACTTGCAAAAGAGGGGTTTTACGCCAGATTATACGATGTGGACATTTATGGCGAGTCTGACCAGCGCGCCAGAGTTGAGGTGCTTCGTCGTCGCACCAACGAGCATGGTACCGGGATGCAAGACTTTGATGATGCTCGGGACTCGGACGATGAGATGGAGGAATCTGCAAAGGCCTTCAATGAAATGTTGGAGTCTTCAAAACGTCCTCTCCACGAGCACACTGAGCTTTGTCAGCTGGATGCCATCTCACAAATAATGGCTCTGAAGGCTCAATTCAACTTGGACAGAGAATGCGGTGACGTGATGATGACAGTATTTGGATGTTTCCTACCCAAAGGCCACGTACTACTTGCAAACCTATACCAGTCAAATAAAATCCTCCGTGCTCTTAAAATGCCCTATGAGAAGACACATGCCTGTGAGAATGGATGTGCCTTATTTAGGCTTCAGTATGCAGACTTGAACTATTGTCCCATTTTCAAGTCATCTAGGTATGTTGTGGTAGACAATGGTATGGGTGAGAAGACGTAGACCAAAATACCTGTTAATGTTCTTCGGTATATGCCAATCGTACCAAGACTTCAACGTATTTTCATGGTCGAAGAGATGGCAAGATAGATGACATGGCACAAAATAGGCAAAAGAACCCAACTAGATGCATATGGGAAGCTGATGATGGTGCACACATCAGACGGTGAAGCATGGAAGTGCTTTGATGCATTACATGACGACAGAGCGGCAGATCCGAGGCATCCTCAAGTCGCCATCAGCATGGATGGGTTCAGTGTGTTTGGTATGACGGCAACCCAGTATAGTTGTTGGCCCGTATTTTTCCTTCCACTCAATCTCCCCCCCGGACAGATTATGCAAAGAAAGAACATTTTCCTGGCGTTGATAATTCCAGGGCCGAACTAACCAGTGAAAAATATGAATGTGTACATGCAGCCACTGAAGGACGAATTGCAAGAAGCCTAGGATACTGGATTCAAGACATACGACGCCTTTAGCAAAAAGAACTTCATAATGCATGTGTGGTACATGTACTCGATGCATGACTTGCCGACGTATGCGCTATTCATTGGCTGGTGTGTGCATAGAAGGTTCTCGTGCCCCACATGCAAGGGAGCTCTTCAGTTTCATTGGCTTGAGGCCGGTCGCAAGTTTTCTTGCTTCGACATGCATAGACCGTTCCTGCATCCTCGCCATAAGTTCAGGAAAGACAAGGAGAACTTCATCAAAGGTAGAGTTGTGAAAGACTCTGCACCACCTCCATTGACAGGCCAAGAGATCCTGGATTAGTTAAACACTCTCGAGCCAGATCCAGAGTGCCCGGGGTATTTCAAGGGGTATAATTCTCAACACGCCTGGACTCACAAGACATGCTTGTGCGATATGCCTTACTTCAAAGACCTCCTTTGCCCACACAACATCGACGTGATGCACACTGAGAAGAATATCACCGACGCACCTTTTGGTACATTGTTTGGCATAGATGGGAAGTTAAAGGATAATCATAAGGCAAGAGTCGATCAGGAGGCGCTATGTCATAGACCGTTACAAAACATGCAACCACCGAAAGGAAAGCAGAACTGGACAAAGCCAAAGGCATGGTTCAATCTTGGAAAGCCAGCTATGAGGGAAATTATCTTGCGGGTGAAAATGCAGTTGATGTTCCCCTGATGGGTATGCAGCGAATCTAAAGAGGGGAGCGAGTCTTGATAAATTGAAGATATTTGGTCTCAAGAGTCATGATTGGCACATATGGATTGAGTGGGTAATGCCGGTGATGTTGCGTGGATTCATCCCTGAGGATGAATGGCTAGTACTGGCAGAGCTGAGCTATTTCTTCCTTGTTCTTTGTGCTAAAGAACTATCGCCTGACCTGGTAGAAGAAATGGAAGAGTTGGCGCCGGAGTTGATCTGCAAGTTAGAGAAGATATTTCTGCCGGGCTTCTTTAATCCAATGCAGCACTTGATTTTGCATCTCCCAGCCGAGGCAAGATTGGGGGGGCCTGTGCAGAATCGTTGGTGCTATGCAACTTAGAGGATGCAGAAGACGCTTCGAGCAAAATATAAAAATAAACGTAGAATTGAAGCATCGATGGCCGAGGCATTCATTACTGAGGAGGCGACAAGCTTCGTGACAACACACTACGAAGCCAAAAATCGTCATTTGCATAATCGAAGCCTCGATACAATGCGGGCGACCCTAAAAAGGGTCAATCCAACCTCAGCCTATTCAAAGGGGATCTGGCACCAGCCGGTGCTTCTAATTCCATAGCGTTGGATTTCGAAGAATGGCAGACCATTTCGTTGTATATCTTCAACAACCTAACAGAAGTGCGGCTGTACATCGAGTAAGTTCTCGGTACATTGTTTCACAACTTCTAATTCCTTTGAACTGCTCTTATTTCTGGATAAATTTGATACAGTTGATACGTCTCCAACTTCTCGTATGGAGCGGTGATCCAAAAGGATTCCGTCGAAGACTATGAGCTTCTATCAAAGCATGGAGGCGGCTATCCCGGTTTCATCTCTTGGTTCAAGCAAACGGTAATTTCCATTAAACCATTTCATTTCTTCGTCTAATTTGTGTCTAATGCAACAATCCCTTTCGTATTGAACTTATAGGCTAATTCAGAACTTATGGACGCCGAATTGGGACAAGTCGCTAATGGTTTTGACTATAAGGTCCGTTCATTTGACAAATACGACATCAACGGGTATCACTTTCGTACCTATGGCAAAGAGCTATCTATGGCCGACCGAAAGTCTACAAATTGTTGTGACTCTGCTATCGGGGAAGGAGATACCGAGTATTATGGAAGAGTTGAAGCAATTTATGAACTTCAATTCTATGGCGCAAATCCACCAAACGTCGTAGTCTTCAAATGTTATCGGTTCCAACCGAAGGAGACTAGAAGGACTCATGAACATATAGGGCTAGTGGAAATCAATCAAAGCACCCATTTGGATGTTCTCGATGTCTATATTATGGCTCAACAGGCAACCCAAGTTTTCTATCTACCATGGGCCTGTCAAAGTGATCCTAATCTCAAAGGTTGGGATGTCGTTATGAAGTGACGCCATGTGTTAGACCACCTCCCCCCAATGAAGATGGTTATGAACCTCACATTAACCCAGACACATATGAAGGAGAATTCTTCCAAGAGACACGTCTTTCCAAAAAATGTTTCAAGAACCGCTCTACTTCACCCCAGAACATTGAAGTAGACAGCGATAGTGAACCCGACTTCACCCCTCAGCCGGAATAAGAAGAGCCTCAACTAGAAGAGGTTACTGCTGCGGATGACCTGTCAATGCTTGACAGATTACGTAGAGGTGGCCTTCCACATGATGATGCATTTATTAATGATGATGATGAGCACGTCATTACTGATACTGATGATGATGATGCATTTATTGATCCCCAAGCATTTATTGAACCAGATTATCACTAGGTATTAATTTTTTATGTTGTACTTGATTTGTATAGTTACTTGTATGATTTATATAGTTACTTGTATAATTTTCTTACTTTTTATGATTGTTTGTTATACATAGTGACATGGTCTTGATATCCATCCCCGTCGGTCCTCACCCGCTTTATGATTCTGATGTTGTAAATCCTCTTTTATAACTATTTGTTGCATTTCACATTTATGACAATTATGGCCATCAAGTTGACATAGAGATATTTTAATCTAGGAGGTATGTGAACCGGAATTTGCAACCGACCCTCTTATCGAGAAGTTAACTTTAGTTGAAAAAGAAAATGACTATTTGAAAGAAAAAGTTAAAAGAAATGAAGAAGAGAAGATGACATTGGAGTTGTATGTTGCCGATGTGGTTGATGATCACAAGATGAAGATGAATGCAATGCGCTTGAAGATGGATGCAATGGGCTTGAAGATTAAGAAGATTAGAAAATATGCCATTGATAATGAGGCTTGGTATCATTATGCTGTTGGATCAATTGTTACCTTAGTTGCCATCTTCATCGCATTTGTTGTGATGAGGGTAAGTTTTCTCTAGTGTTTTGCTTAACAAATGCATACTTAGCTACTTTCGTCCTAAATGGCATAACTACCTAAGTTAGACAAAAAATGAGCTATACTTAGCTTTCTTTCCTCAAAAATGTCACGATAATCTTTGTTACCTCCAAATGATATAGACTTACCTCACTTTCCTTGAAAATGACATAATAACCTTAGTAAGATCCAAAATGACCTATTTACCTAGCTTATATCTAAAATGACCTACACTTAGCATTTTTACCTAGCTTAGCAGAAACATGGAATTTTTACCTACCTTAGTTAGAAGAAGAAGAAGATAAAAAAGAGGAGAGGAGAAAAAGAAAGAGAAGAAAAAGCTTCTTCTTCTTCTTCCTTTTCTTCCTATTCTTCTTCTTCTTCTTCTTTTTCTAGCTAGTCTTCTTCTTCTTCTTCTTCTAACTTTCCTCTTTTCCAATTTGCGGATTTCCTTTAGACGAGGAAGCTTGCGTTGATGGAGTCTACTCTTCTCTTTATGCTTCCATCTTGTTTTGATTTGCTTTATATGAGGAAGCTTGCTATACCTATATATGTATGGATGGATGAAACCATTGTCTGCTTGTTGTTGGATATGTTAGCTATGTATATGTGTTGGCTGAAACCATTTGCTATTTATATGTGTTGGATGATAATCCATATGGCAGGGATATGATTTGATATGTATATGTGTTCGGATGCTTGTCGAAAGTATTTTCGTATGTGTGTGTGTGTATATATATGAAATTCTGTCAAATTGAATGAAATCAAGAAAAAACAGAAAAACAGAAAAAACATGGGTTGTATAGATTCTTTGCCGTCACCTGGCGGATGGCAAAGAGATTTGCCATCAGCTAGCGGACGGCAAACATGCCACATGTCAGCCACATATGCAACCTGGGGCAGTAGGCTAGCTATTTAGTAGCTTTGCCGTCAGCCAGCTGACGGCAAAGAACGTTGCATCTTTGTCATCAGCCAGCTGGTGGCAAAGCAACCAAATAGGCCAGCCCCCACGCGCTGCCACGTGGCATGCTATGCCATCCACTGGCAGACGGCAAATAATCAATGTTCTTTGCCGCCCGCTGGTAGACGAAAAATATGCAAAGGTCTTTGCCGTTTGCTGGCTGATGGCAAAGCACGCCGTTAACCACTTAACGGACCTAAACTGACATGTGTGCCTTCGAGCCTCTTTGCCGTCTGCCAGTGGACGACAAAGCCCGTTTCATCTCCGCCGTCCGTCAGCAGACGACAAAGAGGCCTTTGTCGTAGCCTGTTCAGCCGGACGTGTTGCCGTCTGCTGGGTGATGACAAAGGTCTTTGCTGTCCGCCATGTGTGCCTTTGTCGTCGGCCGTGGCGGATGGCAAAGTTCCTGATTCCTGTAGTGTATGCCTTGTTTATTTCAATTCTTCACAATGTGATGCTCTATATGTGCAACTATTTGCCGTGCAATTCAATTTCATCAATAACCGTTTCAACAATACCACTATGAATTACGATATTTGGTTGCTGTTAAGGATATTGTAGTTAACATGCCTTTTTGTTTTTTAACAATAACTATTGTACTTTAGACCTGCACAATACCAATTCGAATGACTATTTGCTAGTTTATAAATGTTGTGCCTGATGCAGTTAACACACCTTTCCGCTTCTTGTTTTGCTTAACTAGCGTGCACACTGAAGCTACCATTTGTAGATTATGTTGTCTACCATGGATATATTTGGTTGATGTTTAGCCTGTTGTGCTTAACATGCCTTTATATGTACTCATACAGGACAATATTGAGAACAATGCTGTTTTTTCCATCGAGGTTAGTTTCATCGCATTGCTTATATGTACTCACTGTTCAGGATCTCGGTAGCTGGTACCATATAGCCTGGGGGCTGATAAGGGATTAATCATCGAATCGGACATTTCACTGAATATATCTGTAACCCATTTATCAGTAGGTTAACTAGGGCCATATTTAATATATCTGAGACTACATAGCAACATGCATTGTACTGAATGACTAAATATGCAATCCCAAGCTACATAGCAACAAGGAAGAGTGTTACCTTAATGTTCGTGTTACCTTAATGTTCTGATGATGTCTAGATATACGTGTATAAAATCTTATATAATGGGATGGAGGGAGTGTTATACTACATCATTTTGCAATTGTTATTTAGCTTCTAATATTAACTTGGTGCTTTTACGTACACATGTCATTGCCAAATATCCACCTTTGACCCTTTCTGCGTATGGGGCAATGAGGTATTCATGAACTAGCATCAAGTGAGGAAAATGATAAAGATTGTTATTAAAATGGGTCAAAAGATGTCAATCGAACTATATGTTTACACTTTATGCAAGACAATAGTGAATAAGAACCCTGTAGCCTTCTTTTTACTGCCCGTAATGAGTTGTGTTAGATGACAATGTCTGAATCTTTTTTCCTTTGCAGTGGATCTTGAAGCACTTTACCCAAGATTACCTCTTAAACTACATGATTGGCGGCCGGCCATCACAAGGGGTTGGACTAGAGTAGTGCGTGCCTTCTACATCCAGAAGAGCACAATAGGGCCATTCCGCTTCACCTTGTTCAGCAACCAGAATGTCTGTCGCCTCTTTCTTTACCATATGTAATAGTACAAGTATAGAACCCTGGCTCATCATTCTTTATTTGGTGCTTATGTAATTGTTAAACATATGCACATGTGAATTGAATAATGCATTGGTTGTTTGAACCTGATGGATATGAATAAAGCTATAGCCTACTTTCAAGTTTAAATTATATACAATTTTAAATAGCAGCAATTAAATTTGGGCGAAATTACGGTGTGCAGGTCATTACGGCGCACACGGTGAATAAAACACAGCATGTGCCATATACATCATAATCCGATACGGTTCACGGAGTGGAAATGTGTGTGTAACAATGTACAAAGTTGCTATTTGCAAAGCGTGTGATGTCAGACACTATCACATACGGTGCGGGAGAACTAAATGTGTGTGAATGTCTACCTATCGTACACGGTTTATAATCATGAACTGTTTGTGATGTGCCAGGCATCATAAACGTAGAGCCAGTTTGTTACGTGCCTAGAAAACTCCCGTGCCTGGAATCTGCCTGGTTTTAGGTAAAACCACAAAACTCCAACTGCGATGGCAATGCAAGCACAAACGAGTAGCAAGGATGAAGCGTTTCAGATATGCGAGACATCGAAAACGGTTATATAGGGGCAACTGTATGCATCAAGGCTCCCTATCCCCGACGGTTTCTGGGTCGTGTGGGAAGGACCCCCCTATCGCCCACACTCACTTGGTGACGGTTCCAAGTGCCGTCGCGGAAAGGGGTTAAAAACCGTTTGTTTAGCACCGACGCGTACCAGTGTTGTAGCAATGCAATTTCAAACAACCATAACTTTGAGGAAGTACAAAGAGCGGATTTCCTCCACGCATGCTCCAGTTGTACATAAAGAAAGAAGCTACTGGGCACATAATTGTAGGAAATTGTAGGGAAATTGTTGGCATGACAAATGAATGAACAAATTTTTAGATGGGTGTAGGATCGAAAGTATGTCTAGAGGGGGGGTGATTAGACTACTTGACAATATAAAAATTCAGCCTTTTGATAAAGACAAGTTTTTGGCAAGTTCACAATGATGATCAAGTCAAGTATCACCCTACACATGCAATTCTAGAGTATAGGCAGCGGAAAGTAAATTGCACATGTAGTAAAGAGAGGTGGAGAAGAGCAAACGCAATTTGGAGACACGGAGATTTTTCTCGTGGTTCCGATAGGTGGTGCTATCGTCAATCCACGTTGATGGAGACTTCAACCCACGGAGGGTAACGGCTGCGAGAGTCCACGGAGGGCTCCACCCACGAAGGGTCCACGAAGAAGCAACCTTGTCTATTCCATCATGGCCTACGCCCACGGAGGGCTAGCCTTACTCGGGGTAGATCTTCACGAAGTAGGCGATCTCCTTGCCCTTACAAACTTCTTGGTTCAACTCCACATCTCGACGGAGGCTCCCAAGCGACACCTAACCAATCTAGGAGGCACCACCCTCCAAAAGGTAATAGATGGTGTTGATGATGATGAACTCCTTGCTCTTGTGCTTCAAATGATAATCTCCCCAACACTCAACTCTCCTCACTGATTTGGCTGTGGTGGAAGAAAGGATTGAGTGGAAAGCAACTTGGGAAGGCTAGAGATCAAGCTTCATATGGTGGGAGTGGAGCAACTTGATCTCAACACAAGGGTAGGTAGTTTTCTTCTCGAAATGTAAGGTAGGAGTGGTAGTTCTTTCGATGGCTCTCTCCACGAATGAAGAGGGGTGGAGGGTATTTATAGCCTCCACACAAAATCCAACCGTTACACACATTTGACCAATCTCGGTCAGACCGAAGTTGACAACTCGGTGAGACCGAAAGTTCAAAACATGTGAACATTGGGATTTTCGGTGGGACCGAAAATACAATCTCGGTGAGTCCGATTAGTGTAAAGACTAGGGCTTGCCAATCTCGGTGGGACCGACTTCATCATCTCGGTGACACCGATTTGATGTGAAGGTTCTGAAGCTTGGCAACACAAGTTTCGTGAGACCGAGTTCGAATCGGAAAATCCGAGATTTCTAGGGTTTGGCTATATGGTGAGGTGGTTCATCTCGGTGTGGTGAGTTTAGGAAATCGGTGGGACCGAGATTACTTATGAGTGTATTATGGAAGTGAGAGTTCTTGATAGTTTAGGAGATGTATCACTAAGCACTTTGAGCAACCAGATCATTATCATAACCTCATCCCTTTTAATAGTATTGGCTTTCCTATAGACTCAATGTGATCTTGGATCACTAAACCAAAAATGGAGTCTTGAGCTTTTGCCAATGCTTGCCTTAGCATTTTGAGGGTCCACATCTTGAGTCCTTGCCATACCCATATCATGAACTTTCTGAAATGGTTCTCAAGAAACTATTAGTTCAATGATATATATGTTGTTATTAATTACCAAAACCACCCGGGATTAGTTGCACTTTCAATCTCCCCTTTTGGTAATTGATGACAACATATAGATCAAAGCTTCGACAAAGGATATAATCAATGAATAATATAAATCGCTTTGAGAAGTATGTGATAAGCAAGAGCTCCCCCTAAATTTGTGCATTATTTAAGATTTGCGTTTGAATGCAAGTGCACAATCGATTAGGATCATGGGTCACTCTTCCATGTCACATACATCTTGGTGGAGCGCACAAAATGATAAGAATGAATAGCATGCACCCAATCACCAAGACATGAGTAAATGGTCATACAAGATAGGAATAGCATATGATAAGCATTAAGCACACATTAAAGCATAGTACGACCAAGCACTCATTAAGGTAGAATGAAATGTAGTATCAAACACACAAAATGTCTCGAAAATCAAAAGTATCTCAAAAAGACCGCAAATAAACAAAAGAGCAAAAGCGCAAAGACAAAGCACTCTCTCTCTCGAAGTCCTATGATCTATACAATTTCTCCCCCTTTGGCAACAAGTTACCAAAAAGTTCGAAAAGTATAGAGCTAAACGTCACTAGGGACTCTGCTGGCGGCTCCTGTCTGGGTTGATGTTGGAGTTGAGATGGCAGCATCTGCGAAGACTTCAGCTGATGTCTGTGGAGCTGGAGGAGTGGTCACTGGAGCTGGAGCTGGAGCAACTGATGGAGTTGTGGGAGGTGCTGAGGCTGTAGTCTGGTGTCATCCTTTCGAATAGCAGTGATCGGGTCTGTGGGAACCGGAGCAGCTGTTGATAATCATCTGGACTAGGTCATCCTGCATCTCACGATGAGCTCTTCCTTCTCCCTCTTTGCTTCCTCGATATCCGCCTCAAGCTTGTTGATTACTTGCACTTGATCACTTCACATCGAGCATGGATCTTGTCTTCAACAATCCTTTCAAGACTCTCCGAGGCTGCATAATGCTGGCCAGGCGTTGTTCAATCCTCTGGGTAGCTTCAAGGAGCTGCTCTCCAACACTCTTCGGTTTAGCTGCTGCTGCTGCTGCTTCCTTCTCAGCTTTAGCTTTCTTGGCAGCTTCAGTCTTTGCTTGACCTTCAACTAACGTTGGGTCCTCCTCATCCATCACAACATCATTGTCCTCATGCTTAGGCTGTAGTGGAAAGTGTGGTCTATCCAACAAATATGTGCCCGTGCCAAACTTGGCATTGATAAACATCTGAATGTGCGGGGCAAATCCACACGACCTCTTCTGGTCAGCTGCAGTCCTCTTGATGGTCTCAACTATCAAATCCATCACCTTGAAAGGTGCCTTCTCATCAAGTATATGCAGCACGTTGATAGAGTACCCTCTGATCATGCGATGATCTCCAGACTTGGGCATCAAGGTATGCCTCAGAATAGTGTTTGTAGTAGGTAGACCTGCCTGGAGATGATACACTGAGCCGAGCTTCCAGATCTCCACATCCTTAGCTGGAACCTCTTTGTACATGTTCTTCATAGATTCATGGTTCTTCTTGGGAATGCCATAGACATCAACATCATCCTCTCTCTGCACTGGAGCATTCAGAAGTGCTGCCCATTCTTCAACAGTTGAAGAGAATCTTTGGCCTTCAGTCATCCATGTGATCTTTCCATCTGGATAGAAATGAGCTGTAGCATAGAATTGCATAATCATTTCATCATTCCAATTTGTCAACTTTTGACCAACAAACTCTGCAACACCACATGCAGTGAAGCTCTCATGCACATGTGGAAAGAAGTCTCTGTGCTCTTCACTGTCAATGTATGCCCAATCAACGTAGCGAGTGTCGCAACTATGGGCTTCTTGTCCATCAAGATGATCTCATAGAAGTCCCGCTGCTCTCGGTGTGGAATCTTGGATCAACAGCAGTTCTTCTCCTCACTGAGATATGGATCAGCTTGTCTCCATAGCCTGAGACCTCTATCCTTCCTTTCCTTCATGTTCTCAGCTTGAGGATGAGCATCATTGTGAAGTGGCAGTTTCTGTCGAAGTTTCAGCAAGACAGGTGCCTCATCATCTGACACAGCTGGTGGCACAGCATCTTTCTTCTTCTCTGAAGCTGGAATGTTCCTGACAGTTTTCTTGGGCTTGGCAGCAGGCTTTGCTGGAGCTGCCTTGACTGGAGCAGATGGCTTGGACTTAGAAGTGGCTCCTGCCCTGATGGCATCTCCCATGAGCTTAGGCTTTTGAGGAGGCTGGGGTGCTTCCTCATCATCATCTTCCTCTGCTGCTTCATCATGCACAATCCTCTTCCTCTTGGAAGTTTTCTTCACCTTGCTTGTAGTTTCCTCTTCCATACTCAGTTTCTTGGCAACAGTGGATTCCTTCACTTTTCTGGTGCCTTTCTTGGTTTGCTGCCCTTGAGGCTCTTTGGCAACAACCTTTCTCTTGGGCTTGGAGGAGACCTCTTCCTCAACAATGAAATCAGAATCTTCTTCATCAGAGTTCCTCTTCTTTCTGGCCCTGGTGGCTGCAGGAGGCAAACCACTAGGTGTGCTCCTCTCACCATCATCTGAAGAGCTGCTGGGCTCAGGACTAGTGCCCGCCTGGAATATCTTCAATAGGTGACTCGACCTGTTCGCTGTCACTGGCATCGACATGGCCGACAACCCGTGAATAGATAAGGTGTAGGCGAGTAGAAGAGTTATCACAAACTGCGAAGATTTTGCAAACAAATGAGTTCAAATTTCAGTTTTAGGTTTTCACAGAAGACATTTCGGTCGACCGAGTTTAAAATTCGTGAATCCGAAGTGTTCAAACAGAACCATTCACACCACTTTCGGTGGGACGAAGTGGGTTTCGGTCCCGCCGAAAACACTAGGGTTTCACTAAATCCTCATTTCGTCACACCGATTTGCACAACTCGGTTGGACCGAAGGTGCGAGGTAATGGCGAAGCCAAATCGGTCATACCGAGAATGTAAAATCGGTCTCACCGAGATGTGTTGGCGGAAACCTAACCCTAAAACTTTTACTCAAATTTCGCTCAAAGGAACTAATCTGGTGTATAGGAAGATCTCAAACGTGGCAAGATGCTAGGCAAACCAGACGTGCATTGAATCGGAGATGGGAGCACGAGTGGGATCAAACTCACCCTAACTTGGTGGAGTTCTCTCTGGCGGCAACGGGCGGAGAAGATGTCCGTTGACGGCGACAGAGACTGCGGCGTAGGCGCGACAAAGCGACGACGGAGACGATCCGGAGACCACGGCGCGGCGGCAAGAAGGGGTGGGGCGAGGCGTTTTGAAGTAGAAATCAACACGCGCCCTCGGAGTATATATACCCTTTGTTGTCGGTGGGACCGAGTTGTAAAACTTCGGTGGCACCGAGATGGATAACTCGAGGCGATTACACACTTCGTCACGCGAAATTACAACTCGGTTTCACCGAGGTGAAAACCTAGATCAATCCAAATGCTTTCGGTTTGACCGAGTTTGAGTGGGTTGGTCTGACCGAAATCACTTAGAAGGTTTTGGAAGTTTAGCCTTTGACGGATCGGTGGCTCCGAGTGCTCCTCACTCGGTGGGTCCGAAAATGACTTGTTCAAAGTTTGTGATATAAGCATGAATAGAATTTGAGACAAGAAAGCATAGATAGCTAGGGGAGGAACTTAGGCATTCTTGTCCATCCATTTGGTCAGAAAACTCAAAACGACCAAAGCAACAAATGGATGTCCTTGAATGGATAAAATCATGCATCCAACATGCTCACACAATAAGATAGCAAATGAAATATGTGTCAAACATGCACAATCAAAACTCTAGCTACTATCACACAATTTGTCAATGACTAGGTCATCTTTATATGAGTATATTGACTTAGGAGTCAAATGAGAACATTTGATCATAGGTCATACTCATCGTTTAAGCACAAGTGGGGTTACCACTTTTACATAAAGCATTAATGTGTTCACATCATTTGAAGATGCTTTAGCTCAATTCTTTAGAGCAAAGCTCCCCCTAGATGTGAGAACCCCTTTTAAAGGGTCAAACTAACCTTGGGTTGTCGTAGAAGACTTCATGTAGATATTGAAGATGTGGATGCTCAATGTTGATGAAGATCATCAAGAGTTGGGAGCAATCCTTTGGATTCGGGCACTTTCAATACCTACATGGGTTAGTCCCACAAGGAACAAACAAGGATATCCATGGACATAGATTGAAGTTCACAATAGATGATGTCCATGAGAGCAATGATTACCTTGTCCCTTGACTTACCAACAAGAGGGTTTGTGACTCCATGAACTAGTGCAAGATGTGGAAGTTGATTGCACAAGTTCTTGCCAAAATGAATGTGAGTGAAGTATGTTGGCGGAGTCACCCTCAAGAACTCTCTAGTTCTTCTTCTTCGGGATCCACATCATCTTGATGGGAATCCTTGGGGTTGTAGTTGAGCTTGACGAAGTAGAACTTGACGTTTCCTTGGGAACCCACTTGACCATGGCTTTAGGTGCTTCAATAAATGCATCAATCTCCTCTTGAAGCTTGTCCTTGCCTTTTAGCTTGTGGTCTTGTGGTGGAAGATCATCTTGAGCTTGTTCCACATTGGAAGAAGTAGGATCGTACTTCTCCTTTTGAGAAACAAACTTTGGAGTGGGATATTGACCTTCTTCCCATTCAACACCCTCGGCGTTGAACTTTCGCTCAAAACCAATTCCTTGATTCTTCCGGTGTCTTCCTTGCTTGCGAACAATTTCCTCAAGTTCTTGCTTCCGCAAGGCTTTTGTAGACACCTTTCTCTATAATCCCTTTCAATAAACTATTTTCTTGCTCAAGTGTAACTTGGCTTGAAACATTGTTAGTGGAATCAAGAGAACTACTAGGAGCAACAATATTGGATTTAGCATGGTTATTGTTACTACTAGATGAAGAATTTTTCTTATGCTTGTCATGCTTAGTTTTAATAGGTGGCAAGAAATTAGACAAGAGAAGTCGTTTGGCAAGATATGAAGAACTCTTCTTTCGAAGATCGTCATTGATTGCTTTTAGAAACTCATGTTCTTGCTCTAGATTGAGCTTCTTGAAGCGTAGCTTCTCATGAGATCTTAGGAGCTCTCTATGATCTTCTTGAGTTGTTTCATGAGCTAACTTAAGAGCGTTTAGTTCTTTAGTTAGACGCTCAATCTCCTTCATAGCATTGTCATTCGACTCTTCTCGACTATAAAGACTACTAGCATGTTCATCATTACTAGGCTCACTAGATTTATCATGTAAAAGCTCATCTTCACCAAGAAAGTCATCCTCATCACTATCAAAGTCAATAAATTCAGGGTGTGATACCTTGGGGCCTTTTGCCATGAAGCATCTTCCAATTCCCTCATTTGGTGAATCAAACAAGTCATAGGAGTTGGAGTTGGAGGATACGAGAGCAAGACCGACAACACCTTCATCTTGACTGTAGTCGGAGTTGGAGTGATAGCTTCTTTCGGAATGATTGTCGAAGTCGGAGCCGGAGACCCATTCACCTACATGAGCTTGATGTTTTCTTCTTGTGTAGCTCCTTGATGACTTGTCTTTCCTCTCCGAATCCTTGCTTCTCCGAGAGGGTCTTCGTTCATAACGATCATCTCTACTCCTTCTCTCTTTCTGAGGTGACTCTTCTCTTGAGCTTCTTCTTCTTGGAGATTCTTCTCTTCTCTTGTGGGGAGCCGAACACTCATTTGAGTAGTGTCCGGGTTTTCCACAGCTGTAGCAGTTTCGATCACGACTAGAAGATCTCTTTTCATCATATGATCTAGACTTTGAGCTTCTCTCTTTGCTTCTACTCTTGTAGAATTTGTTGAAGTTCTTCACCATTAGGCTTATCTCTTCATTGGAAACTAGCTTGTCACTTGAGGTTGTGGGAGCATCACTTGTAGCTTTGTAAGCACCACTTGACTTGTTGTGAAGCTCTTCCTTATCTTTAAGTGTCATCTCATGAGCAACAATTCTTCCAATGACTTCGGTTGGCTTGAGATTCTTGTAGTTTGGCATCATTTGGATCAAAGTGCACACGGTGTCATAATTTCCATCCAAAGCTCTGAGAATCTTCTTGATGATGAATCGGTCGGTCATTTCTTCGCTTCCTAAGCCGGCAATCTCATTTGTGATGAGAGCAAGCCTAGAGTACATTTCAGCGACTCCTTCACCTTCCTTCATCTTGAACTTGTCAAGTTGACCTTGAAGAACATCTAGCTTTGATTCCTTCACGGACTCGGTACCTTCGTGCATTTCGACCAAAGTATCCCAAATCTCTTTTGCATTCTCAAGACGACTGATTTTGTTGAACTCCTCGGGACACAAAGCATTGAAGAGAATGTCACAAGCTTGAGCATTGTTTTGCAACATCCGCAATTCATCCGTTGTAGCTTCACGATCCGAAACTTTTCCTTCCTCGAAGAACTCACCTTGCAAACCAACACAAATAATGCCCCATGCGGCTGGGTTATGGCCAAGAATATGCATTTTCATTTTATGCTTCCAACTAGCAAAGTTTGAACCATCAAAGTAGGGACCTCATTTAAAATTACCCTCACTAGACGCCATACTCTCCTAGGTTGTGAAACCAAGCTTATGGAGTCCAATGCAATGGAGACCAATACAATGGAGACCAAAGCTCGATACCACTTGTAGGATCGAAAGTATGTCTAGAGGGGGGTGATTAGACTACTTGACAATATAAAAATTCAGCCTTTTGATAAAGACAAGTTTTTGGCAAGTTCACAATGATGATCAAGTCAAGTATCACCCTACACATGCAATTCTAGAGTATAGGCAGCGGAAAGTAAATTGCACATGTAGTAAAGAGAGGTGGAGAAGAGCAAACGCAATTTGGAGACACGGAGATTTTTCTCGTGGTTCCGATAGGTGGTGCTATCGTCAATCCACGTTGATGGAGACTTCAACCCACGGAGGGTAACGGCTGCGAGAGTCCACGAAGGGTCCACGAAGAAGCAACCTTGTCTATGCCATCATGGCCTACGCCCACGGAGGGCTAGCCTTACTCGGGGTAGATCTTCACGAAGTAGGCGATCTCCTTGCCCTTACAAACTTCTTGGTTCAACTCCACATCTCGACGGAGGCTCCCAAGCGACACCTAACCAATCTAGGAGGCACCACCCTCCAAAAGGTAATAGATGGTGTTGATGATGATGAACTCCTTGCTCTTGTGCTTCAAATGATAATCTCCCAACACTCAACTCTCCTCACTGATTTGGCTGTGGTGGAAGAAAGGATTGAGTGGAAAGCAACTTGGGAAGGCTAGAGATCAAGCTTCATATGGTGGGAGTGGAGCAACTTGATCTCAACACAAGGGTAGGTAGTTTTCTTCTCGAAATGTAAGGTAGGAGTGGTAGTTCTTTCGATGGCTCTCTCCATGAATGAAGAGGGGTGGAGGGTATTTATAGCCTCCACACAAAATCCAACGTTACACACATTTGACCAATCTCGGTCGGACCGAAGTTGACAACTCGGTGAGACCGAAAGTTCAAAACATGTGAACGTTGGGATTTTCGGTGGGACCGAAAATACAATCTCGGTGAGTCCGATTCGTAAAGACTAGGGCTTGCCAATCTCGGTGGGACCGACTTCATCATCTCGGTGACACCGATTTGATGATGTAAGTTCTGAAGCTTGGCAACACAAGTTTCGTGAGACCGAGTTCGAATCGGAAAATCCGAGATTTCTAGGGTTTGGCTATATGGCTGAGGTGGTTCATCTCGGTGTGGTGAGTTTAGGAAATCGGTGGGACCGAGATTACTTATGAGTGTATTATGGAAGTGAGAGTTGCTGATAGTTTAGGAGATGTATCACTAAGCACTTTGAGCAACCAGATCATTATCATAACCTCATCCCTTTTAATAGTATTGGCTTTCCTATAGACTCAATGTGATCTTGGATCACTAAACCAAAAATGGAGTCTTGAGCTTTTGCCAATGCTTGCCTTAGCATTTTGAGGGGTCCACATCTTCAGTCCTTGCCATACCCATATCACTGAACTTTCTGAAATGGTTCTCAAGAAACTATTAGTTCAATGATATATATGTTGTTATTAATTACCAAAACCACCCGGGGATTAGTTGCACTTTCAATGGGGCATGGCAAAAGAATGAACAAAGTTTTAGATGAGACATGGAAAAATTAGCAAAAAAGACCCCTAAAAATAATTCAAGTTTTGCCTGCTGGAAATATGGTAAGCTGCCATCACAAGGGTAGTTGCAAACAATACTATCATCTACCCTTGTGATGGGACCAACGCATTAGTCGTCGGCACCTCGCACCCAAGCTCATGCAGTCGCGCCAGTAAGCCTTCGCCTCTCCCATGCAAGTCGCCCCTTATCCATCACGCGATTGACCGTTGACCCGCCTTTGTCCAGATCTAGACCTTGCACCATCCGCAACCCTGCTGCATCGCCAGCTACTTCCCTCCCAAGCTCATCTTCTCCGAGACGGTACGGGTCATCGCGGTCGTCGGGCAAGGACGCCATCGGTCCCATGACTACATCGCCGGGAATCCTCTCTCTCTCCCCCCTCTCCCTCCCACTCGCTCCATCGTGTGTTGAAATATTTCCTAGAGGCAATAAAATTTGTATTATTATACTTCCATATTCATAATTAAAGCTTATATTTATGTGCTATAATTGCATTAGTTCTTGAATACGAGCTTAAGAGGAAAACCCAAATACATGTATGGAAATGTAAACACGAAATGATCCATAGTCATGCCTCTAAGATTAGCTCATGTATTGATGATGATCTTATTTTCCTAATCATGAGAATTGTTATTGTAATATTCCTAGTCCACTAGGATTCAAGTCCTAAACTTTTCATTGGTGCTTGCATTTTTCTCGATTTATTTCAAGCTTCCGGCGATTTTCATTTAGTGGAAGGAGACGTTCCCTTCGACTGTCAGATGCGTGTGGTGACTTCGTCAAATAATGCTATACCGGCTCAGACTCTCAGAGGTGCTCATAGGGGTAGAGTGTGCGTGCATGAGTTCATAGGGATGAGCGTATGTGAGCAACTTCGATTGCACTGTGGTAAAAAAGTTTTTTTTTAAATAGTTCAAGTCCTAGACTTGTCATTGGTGCTTGCATTTTCTTGGATTTATATCAGGCTTCCGGCGATGTTTGTCAGTGGGAGAAGATGTTCCCGTCGACTGCGAGACGACTACAGTGACTTTGTAGATCTCAAAATGCTTGCCGACTCAGTCTCTAAGAGGTGCTTATAGGGGTAGGATGTGGGTGCATGCGTTCATAGGTGTGAGTGTGTGAGCAACTTCGATTGTGCTACATTAAAAATATATTATTTTGTGGCTCTTAAATGATAAATCCCTGTTAGACAGTAAAAATAGTCAAATCCCCCCCCCCCACCAAAACACACATGTCGGCCTATGAAGAGTTGTGTGCTAGAACTAGGAACACCTCAGGGTGAGGCCCTGCTTAGCCACTTTAATTTTCTAACTAGCGGGCAAAAGCACGGCGGCACGCCTCACCCATCAAAGTTGTGGGTGCGCCTATGTTGCTTTTTTAATCAAGGAAACATAAACTATGTAAAGCGGGCTCATGGCGTGAAAGTATTTGTGTATTTAGCGAGTTCATGCATGTCTTTATACCTTCTTATTTGTAGAAGTTAGGGAGGTCATATCATGGATCGTTCTGATGCAAAGGCCAGGGGTTATCCTCCTTTTCAAAAAAGAGGTCATAGCAACATGCAAGGAAGTTATTTTCCACATGAAAGAGTATGGTATCATCACTACCTATGCCAAGGATCCAGACAACATTGCTAGCGTCAATGGGGAGTTGGGACAGGAAGATGGTTGGTTGTGCCATAGGAAGTCTGGTAGTGTGAGAAGTGAAACAGTGCTAGAGGCGTGTGTTTTAGATGTTGGCCATTGGTATACCTATATTTACAGATAGATTTGTCATTTCCAATCAATCACGAGTTTGATAATTGATCTTGGCCACTGATATTGCTTTCTATTTGTTTATGCATATAACACAACCACATACATTCGTACATGCAAGGGAAGAGTTTCATTAGCCTCAAGAAACTTTACTGCCAATCTACATGTTCAATCTTCATACACACAAATTTAGGAGTGTCATAGTCAATCTGAAATGTATTATAGCCAAATAAGATAATAGCTCTATATATTCCAAGCGCCAATGCTTTTTCTAAGGAACTCACATACCTTTTTACACAATCAAACTGCCATTTAGCCTTCATTGTACAAAAAACTAAGAAGAACATGAGAGAGGCAAAGGAGAGGCAAAACATCACCGAGCACAAAACTGAGGCGGGGACTGAGGCCACACTTACATCAACAATGAACTTTTCTTAAGTGAAAGTCGCCTGCTAGCAACTGTAGAACCTCCAAAAAACCAGAAATGGATAAATAATACGAATCTCGGATATAGTATGGACCTATTGAAGCAAGTAAAACTATGAATTAATAAATACCATGTGAAGAATATAACCGCAATAATTAGGCATATGTAAATAGCTTGGAGTAAACATAGCCAAGGATGTCCATACCATAAGGATAAGGAATTCCCTTTCAATTTCTTCACCTTCTAGCCGTCTATTATGAATTGGAACAACCTGCCCCAGGAGCACAAAGGAATTCATGATTGGTCTCTAGGTACCTGAGACATACAAAACGAAGCAGAAGAACGACACCGGGACCTCAAAGAATAAATTACGTACCTAGGCGAATAACACACAACGGTGCGCTGCTTCCTTCCACAGACTCCAATGTCGCGCTCCAACAACCTCGGCCATGGCGTTCATTCACGAACGCCAATGGCGTGGCCTCCCACCTGGATATCAAGTCGAGCAGTGTGAAGAGCAGTGCTGGCATAAATGGTGCCCATCAATTGAGGGTGACGTGGTGAGTTGCAACTCTCGGCCAACGGCTGAAAGAGTTTGAAGTTCGTCTGAGTGAAGATTTGTTCGAGGGGACGACGGAGCCCGACCAACCGAGGGAGACGCGATTGAACACAGAGGAGGAAGACCGGGACGCACCATGACTATTAGTTCATCCAATGCCACCTGAAGTTTGTGGTTCAGGAAGGTGTAGCTTGCAAGTCACAACCGGCTGCCATGGCCACTGGGTGCACTACTAGGAAAAGGCATGCTAGTGGCGCACCAGTTTTGCCTTCTAATGGTGCACTGCTGGTGCGCCACTAGCCTCACGCCATTAGAATTTTTTTCTAATGGCGCACCACATGTGCGCCATTAGAATCTGGTATTCTAATGGCGCACCACGCAGTGCGCCATTAGTATTGCCCACAGTGCGCCACTATTATCTGCTATACTTATAGCGCACCACATGGTAGTGCGCCATTAGTAACAATTTTTTTAATATTTTTTTGTTTTTTCTTAATCTCAGGTCACTATTTCACATATGAGATATTCAACACATATATATATACAACAAGCATCCATATAGCAATCATATCCAACACACAAGTTTCATCATATATACGTACATAGCAAACACATAGTTCCGTCGTTACATATTACAAAAGTTTCACATTGTTCATCCAACACCGTTATCCATCAATTCACAAAAGTTTCACATTGATACAAAATAAAAACACAAATGGAAAAGAAGCACTCCATCCACGCAAGCTTCCGTCAATTAAATCAAATCTGCAAAATGATAAACAAGAAGTTAGAAGAAGAAAAAGAAGAAGACTAGAAGAATACTAGAAGAAGAAGAACACTAGAAGAAGAATAAGAAGAGTTTTCGAAAAGAAGAAGAATAAGAAGAAGACTATAAGCTTATTATGTAAACTTGATCATTTTGTGCTAACATAAGTTATTTTGGAGCTAACCTATAGGAAACTAAGCATATAAGCTCTAAGTTAGTATATTAGAGCCAACTTAGGTAAAATGGAGCTAACCTATGTCATTTTGGAAAAAAAGAAGAATAAGAAAAAGACTATAAGCTTATTATGTAAACTTGATCATTTTATGCTAACATAAGTTATTTTGGAGCTAACCTATAGGAAACTAAGCATATAAGCTCTAAGTTAGTGTATTAGAGCCAACTTAGGTAAAATGAAGCTAACCTATGTCATTTTGGAAAAGAAGAAGAATAAGAAAAAGACTATAAGCTTATTATGTAAACTTGATCATTTTGTGCTAACATAAGTTATTTTGGAGCTAACCTATAGGAAACTAAGCATATAAGCTCTTAGTTAGTATATTAGAGCCAACTTAGGTAAAATGAAGCTAACCTATGTCATTTTGGAAAAGAAGAAGAATAAGAAAAGACTATAAGCTTATTATGTAAACTTGATCATTTTGTGCTAACATAAGTTATTTTGGAGCTAACCTATAGGAAACTAAGCATATAAGCTCTAAGTTAGTATATTAGAGCCAACTTAGGTAAAAATGAAGCTAACCTATAGGAAACTAAGCATATT
This sequence comes from Aegilops speltoides, assembly GCA_021437245.1. Classification (NCBI taxonomy): domain Eukaryota; kingdom Viridiplantae; phylum Streptophyta; class Magnoliopsida; order Poales; family Poaceae; genus Aegilops; species Aegilops speltoides. The sequence goes on along the minus strand of CM038142.1, from coordinate 484,834,566 downwards.
AGAGATAACATAGGTAACTAAGTATATATATATATATCATTTTGGATAGCTAACCTATAGGAGATTTGACATACCTGACAAAGTTCAGTTCTCATGCATTGTTCTTCTCCTTCTTCTCCTTCCTCTCCCTGATGCGCCTAGAGCAGCGAGGCGGTGGAGGCAGTGGGATGTAGTCTTCTACCACAATTGGCGTGGTCATGTCGCCCAGCTGTGGGATCGCCGGCGCCACCACCGGTGCGTGGTCATTGTCAGGCACCACCACCATCGCGAGGCCACCTTCAGGCACGACCATTGCTAGGTCATCCTCAGCCACCTCCATCTCTTGCTCATGGTTAGCCACCACCATCTCTTGCCCTTGGTCAGCCACCACCAGCGCTAGGTCATCCTCAGCCTGATGCCCATCGTCATCCTGCAGCTCCTCATCCTCACTCTGCTCCTCTTCTCCTGCACTCCAGTCCGGATCATCCTTCTTGTTGTCTATGCTGCTGCCAGAATCGCTGCTTTGCTTTCACACACCAGAATCGCCATTGCTTGCTACATGACCATAGTCGCCGCTGCTTTGGCTGTAGCTGTGTCATTCCGCTGCTCCCATGACCTGTCCAAAATGCAATAATGACCATTAACAATCGATGTGAGACAAAGCCAAATGTAGAGGAATAAGAAGAGGCAGAACGTACTGGCATCATCATCGGCAGCGTAGCGCATGCGACACGTAGTACACCTTCACGATGAGCATGTTGGCGTCGTCGTCGTACCTAAAGACAAGGAAGTACCCCAGCTGCAGGTCGTAGGCACGGTAGAACTTCTCCCACCCACGAGACAAGTACATGTGGCCCTTCTTGATCACCAACTGCACATCCCACTGCCTGCGAAACCCGCTGCCGGCCTATCGCAGCTTCACATTATTTGGCGGATCTTCACCCATCAGCATGTTCATAAAACTGTCAGGCAGCCTCTGCAGTTTGGGTCAATGAGTGATGTAGCAAACAACAGATATCATAATGAGATGGGTGAAAGGGAGATCAGCTCGTTTTATATACCTGCGTCATGGATGATACTGAAGCCTCAAGTATGATAGTGAAGAACTCGGAAGCATCCAACTCGTACTGCGGTGTCGCAGATCGGCGGTGGCTGCCGCCATCTCTGATAAGCAGCAGAAGAGACCAATTAGTACCCTTACAACAGATCATAAAACATGCATGATAACAGGCATTAGTCGCAAGTACCCCATATGTCCTATTTTTAGCAAAGTAATGCTAAAATTCACGGAAAATTTCAGCATTACCTTTGCTGAAAATAGGACATATGGAGTACCCGAATTTGCCGGAACGGAAGTTAATCGACATTCCGGCAAACTCAAGGGCCTCTCGGGGTACCTGCAAATTCATCACGACACGATGGTCGGAGACATGACCTTTGCAAAATGGTCGGAGACACGATGGTCTTTCTCAATGTGATCAATTGATGGATCAACACATAAAACATGTCCAATAAGTATGATTTATAGAGTCAACATCATTATGAATATATATAAAGTTTTTCTTCATCAGTCAGGCCCATGCAAGTAATCGCATCCAGAACTATTTACGCTACTCTGTAAGTAACTACACTCAGTATTTATAGATTCATTTCAGATGACATCGATTGAGCTCAAGCAGTAGCTGCAATTGAGGGATCCATGAGCCATCATGCCAGCCAGCCAGGAAATAAACTTTACTTTCCAAAGGAAATAAAAATACAATGCATACATACATACTTAAGCAGGTAGATAGATAGATAGATAGATAGATAGATAGATGAGCATGTTCAGTTTACAAGAATGAATATAAACAAGCAAAGAATGCATGCATGCATATCAAAAGTTGGCATCTACTGCTACTGCTACTGCTTGCCTCTGCTGCTATTGAATATTTATAATTACCTGAAATTGTTCCTTTCACTACAAGTAAATGCAACTTTTCCATTAATTAAAACTAAATTGTTCCTTCATGATATTCTCTCTTCATCTACCCCTGGGAGTATTTCTAACTTGAAAATCTCTGGTGAACTGCCTGATGATGTACTGGCAGTACAAGCTCTCTTCTTTTCTTACATTTGCTTGTTCTGTACCTTTTTCTGTTAACTGATTAAACATGCAGTGGAGTAGTGTATTGCAGTGCATGCAGTGGAGTAGAGCAGAGAATTTGCAAAGAACTATAGTATCACTGGAGTAAATTGCAGTAGTGCAAGTTTCAGTAGACCAGAGAATATCCCTACAGTAGTGCCCTCCAACAAGTAGTTCTTGCTTGCAGTAGTTTTAGGGAGTACTGCAATTTTGCAAGTTTAAAGTAAAACGTTTCAGTTAATGCAAGTACTCCTCTTGCTCTCTACTTTCTCTCTTCTCTTCTTCAGTTAATTAACTAAATTTTACTGATGTTGTTGTTAACTGAATTTTGTGCAAATGATCAGCAACTTCATCAAACTAGATCAGCAAGCAACCAACAAACTAGATCAAAACTGCATCATTGGCAAGTGATCAAAATCAGAGCTAACTGCCACCAACATACCCAAAATTGTTTCCCACAGAAAAAGGGGTCCAAAAATTTCATGCAAAGGAAAGGTTGAGACTTCATATCATCTTCGTGGCCAAAATGAGAACATTCTTTCATGGAAAGATAGATAGAGGGTTGCATTCAAAACTGAAATGGCCATTTCAGAACATACAAATAGAGAATGTGCAGAAATACTACTCATTGGTACTTCAAAGCATTTGCACAATGCCCTGATCTCATACTCTCCTAGTTCCAAGATGTGTGCAATATGACAACATGAGGAAGGATAAGTTCATAGCAGTGCAATGCTTTCTTCTCTACCGAATGACATAATGAACATACCAATTATCTTTCTTCTCTACCGAATGAGATCACAGAGTTGCATCTGAAAGAATCGGGGGCGAGGGGGAAGATGGAATCGGGGGCTCTGTACCTGCGGCGGCTGCGGCTGGAGGACGACGCCGTCGACGAACTCGAGGGCGGGGGCACCGGATGCTCCTCTCGTTGATGGGGGAGGGGAGAGGCTGGAGGCAAACCCTAGCCGCCAAGCGCACGAGTGCTGCAGCTAGGTGGAGTAACCTCTGCCGGAGACGACGGAGCAGGTGGCCGACGTCGTGGTTGGTGAGGAGCAGATGGCCGGCGTCGTGGTTGGTGAGGAGAGCGCGAGGAAGAGCGCCCCGTTCGAGGAGGTGATTGGTGCCTTGGCGGCCGGCGATGGCGGAGGCCTAGAGGATGTGGAAGAAGGCGCAGACGGTGAGGAGGAGTCCGGCGAGGGTCGGGGCGGTGGGGGTGGGGGCGCGGGGGCGGCGGGGGTGGAGTCCGGTGAAGGTCGGGGCGGCGGCGTCGTGGGTCGGGGCAGCGCTGGTGGATCTGTGGCGAGGAGAGAGGGTCGAACGGGATCTGGCGAGGAGAGGAGGATAGCTAGGGAAGGGTTCTAATGGCGCACCGCCCGATCGGCGCCATAAGTATGACTATTCTAATGGCGCACCTCCCCTCGGTGCGCCATTAGAATTTTGTTTTAATCTAGCCCACTAACCATATCTACAACCTAACCCTATCTACAACAGAACCCACCCACTAGCCCGACTGGTCAGCACGCAGCACACACACCAGGAGGTCCTGGGTTCGATTCCTTGGCTCCCCAATATTTTTTATGCATTTTAAATGCTATTTTTATACTTATTTGTGTTTAAATATGTTCAAACTTGTTTAAATCATAACAGTAATATTTTTTTATAAAAACAGTAATAATTTTTTAAAAAATATGTTCAAATTTCTTACTTGAAAATATCATCGGCGGCGGCGGTGGAGCGGGGAGGTGCGGGATCGAGATCGAGATGGAGGGGAATCGAGGCTACTTCATCGTCGTCGTCATGTTCGATCTTGGTCGCCGACTTGTCAAGTCTTGCTCATTGGCTACTCCATCCATTCCGATGATCTTCCTTTTGCCTCTCCTCACGACAACACGTTGGGCTTTGGCGGGTCGGTAATGAAGAAGCATTGGTCCACTTGGGAAGCCAGACCATGGCTCATTTTTCGGTGACGCTTATACCATGGTCTTGGATTTGGCTTCGGGTATAACCATGGTGGTGAAATATCGGTCTTCTTTTAGGACGCTCTTGGCCCATCTGACATGGAACATCGGCACCTTCTCTCCAGCGTAGCTCAGCTCCCAGATCTTTTTTATGCATTTTAAATCCTGTTTGATATTTATTTGTGTTTAAATATGTTCAAACTTGTTTAAATCATAACAGTAATATTTTTTTATAAAAACATTAATAATTATTTAGAAAATATGTTCAAATTTGTTAATTGAAAATATCATCGGCGGCGGCGGTGGAGCAGGGGAAGGTGCGGGGTGCCGTTGGCGGTGGAGCGGGGAGGGTGCGGGGGTGTGCTCGTCGGCGGTGGAGCGGGAGGGTTGTGGGTCGGCGGCGGCGGTGTAGCTAGCGGGGAGGTGCGGGTGGTGCCGTTGGCGGTGGAGCGGGCCAGGAGGTTGCGGGGGGGGGGGGGTGCTCGTCGGCGGCGGAGCGGGGAGGGTTGCGGTGGGTCGTCGGGCGGTGGATCTAGCGGGGGTGCGGTGGGATCGAGACCGAGATCAAAAAGTGTCCATGAAAATATACACGGTGCGCCATTAGCAGTTTTGCAAAAAAGTAAAAAAAAATTATATACTAATGGCGCACTGTTTACAAGGTGCACCATTACTTGGTAGAACTAGTAATGGCGCACTTTGGCACCATGCGCCATTAGAGTGTATGGAAAAATGGAAAAAAAAAATTCAATACTAGTGGCGCACCGTGTGCCTGGTGCGCCATTAGTGTCTTCCACACTAATGGCGTACCTCTAACCGGTGCGCCATTAGTATATAGTAGTGACGCACTACTTACCTGGTGCGCCATTAGTATCAATCCTATCTATAGCCCTTTTCCTAGTAGTGTTAGAAGGCATGGTTGCGTGTTGCCGGGAGACGTCAGGGGAGATGCGCCCCTGGACTGTTCTACTGCATTGACCTATTGTGTATGTGTTGTAACTGTTAACATAGAGAGAGAGAGAGAATAAGTAGGGCCAACAGTTACGGCGACCTTGCGATTCTTTCCACTAAGTGATGAGAAAAACCTAGATCAGTCAAAACCAAAAAATATACGTGTTAATAGGTAACTACACCCATGATCAGACCTATGGGAGACGTGGTGAGAAACCAAACCACAACACAGAACTCAAATATGCGGAATACAGGCGAACAAACTTGTGGTTGCATGGTTAGAAGGACAGTAATATCCCAATCCACATTTTTCTGGATTTATTTCAGATCTTCTAGTGATGTGCGTTTATTTGGAGGAGACGTTCCCATCGACTATGAGAAAGTCTGCGACGACTTCGTCAATCACAAAATGATTTGCCGTCTCGGTCTCTTGAAATGAGTGTATGTGCGTATGTATGAGCATCTGTTGAGTTCAAAAAATACGTAGCATACACGAAAACGATGGACCGGCCCTTCAAAGAAAGATGATGGGCCATTCACATAGGTAAAAACACACATCACAAAACAGGGAGTGAATCATAGAAAAAGCAAAAGACACGTGTCAATCAAGAGAGCACTCAAGCTATATATATCCCAAAAAGGGGCAAGAACATAGCAACAATGTGTGCTTAATTTTTTTTGCATGGTTCACAAATATGTGTATACTATGTACACATGTGACATTGGTTTTAAATGATGTATATTCCGAAATCCAATTTGTCTCCAGGGAGCATACTCCCGAACGCGACAAAAATTTATTTAGCAAATGTCAAAAAAAAAATCTAAAAGAAAAATATGTCATTGTCACACTCAAATACTACCTGCAAATTATTAGGGGGGTAAGTTAAGCATTTTGACCTGCGAAGAAAAAAGCAGGCCAAATGTCAAATGTTAGCTCCAAATGTTATATACTTAAAAAAAATTAACCGACGAAGCACTATTCCATTTCACATGAAAATTCCCAGGTCCGCTAGCTACACTAGCTACTATGAACATCTGCACAAAAATTAAGGACTTTAAAATAAATTTAGTATTTATTTTGAATTTACGAGCATATGCTTCCCAGAGTCAAAATGGCCATTATTCCGTATCATTTTAATATTAGAAGCACAAAGCTGAATAATCCAGAGGTGCGAATAGATGAGTTTGTCAGCGCTTGCTAGCCGTGACTGGCTGCTATGTCGGCGGTATATCCCATGTAACCCAACGTGCCATGGTACTGTCCTGTCTACTTCTTTACTCTGCTTGATATATACGGTCATGTGGGTTTCAACTTCAAAGTTCAACTTAGGCATGTGCCTCGATATATTTGATGGGTTTCAACTTCATAGTTCAACTGCCACGATATATCTGATATCTCTAGCTGTTACAGCAGACTCCTGGTGCGGTGATTATTTTTATCTGCTGAAACTGACGCTCAAATGATTACGTTCATAAAATAGTTGATAGTTTGTGGTGCACGGTGCCACGGTTCACTCTGCTGCGGCCGATATATATGCACCGGGATTACCCCCGTCTTGCTCCTTCACACCTCCCCCACCGGCGATCGGCTGTCGCCACCGCTGCAGCACCACGGGGCAAATCCCAGGCTGGGGATGATGGCGGCGGAGCCTTCCTCCACTGTGGCTCTGGGACGCGGTTGGGGTGGAGATCCACGCGAGTGTCCTTCTTTGACGTGTGCGTCCTTCGGCATTGGCAGCACAACGACGAGGACTCTTTCCCCGTCGACGGCTCACCCAGGTGGAACGGCGGTTCCTGGCGGTGGTGACACTACGGCGGCTCCGGTCGTTGGCGATTTCCCGGCGGCAGGAATGTCCCCATGGGACGTGCTGGAAGACGGTGGAGAAGGATCTGGTGGTCCAATCGGTGATGGGTGCAAGTTTGCCAGCGAAAACTTGGTGCAGTCTCGACCGGAACCGTCAACGGCGACGCCTGCGGGAATTGTTACCTTATTGGAGGCGTTGTGGGGCGATTGGTGTTCCCTGTGTGCCCCAGGGGAAACCCGGCCTTTCCAGATTGGATGATGGCGAGGATCCTGCGTCGGCACTCCCATGGGGGCATCATCTTTGGGGCAGTACATCAGCTGGAGGGACAAGTGTTTGGCATCGGTGGCTAGGCGCAGGACTCCATATGCTTCTCGCGCGTTGACCAAGGTGGAGCGGCATGGCATCTACGATATCAACGACAGCGAGTATTGGAGGCAAGGTGAAGTGAGGTCTCGCCGCTAGATATCGTTTGATGGGCGTGCACAGGAGGGTGGCACCGTCTAGCGCCGTGGTGACATCGGTGACAGATGTGTCTGGCAAGGTCAATGCATTGATTACTCTTGAAGATGGGATGATGGAATATGGCGGCGGCGGATTCTACATCGTGTATATGTGATTCACGTTGATGGTCTGCTAGACCGGTTGATGCTCTTGGCTAGCCGGCGTGCGGCTTGTTGAGGCTACCGGGTTTCATGGTGTGTGTTGGCGTGATGTCATGACACATCATGAACCTTGTAGGTAGGGCGACAATTTTCGCCAGAAGATTACCTTCGATTGATTATTGTATTTACTCCCTCCATTCCAAATTACTCGTCGTGGTTTTAGTTCAAATTTGAACTAAAACCACGACGAGTAATTTGGAGCGGAGGGAGTATTTTGTAAGGCCTTGTTGAATAATTTGAACTAAAACCACGACGAGTAATTTGGAGCGGAGGGAGTATTTTGTAAGGCCTTGTTGAATAATACATAAACATGGCTGTGTGCATCAGTTGATGCAGAGGTGGGGTTTATCCTCCTTTTCAAAAAAATTTGCACCACAGATGCTGTACAGGTTGTGACATATGAAATTCTTGGCAGTTTCAACTATCTGAGATAGGAGGTATTCTAAGTGAGGTCAAGGAGATGAGTGCTAATTTCTCCTTCTTTAATTTGAGCTTCATAGGAAGGGATGCTAACATGACGGCCCATCGTTGTGCGAAGCAATGCTAGTGAAGCTAGCCGTAGATGTTTAAGGCCCCTCCCAATGCTTCATCTTGGACGGGTGCTAAGCATGTCATGTAGACGAAAAATCTGATGTGGCAAGACAATTAAAAGGAGAGAGATGAGTTTGGTGACCCCAGGAAGAACCAATGCCAAGCGCGTGAACCTAGGCAAAACATTTAAATGAAGCAAGCTCACCAATGCATGAGAGAGTTTAGTAGCTAAATCATTAAATGAAGGGAGCTTAGCTACAAGAAGCTAAGCACCTATGCACTGGGGAGTTTGGCTGCTAAACTATTTAATATGCTTAGCACCCCATCTAAGCACTGGTCCATTGGGAGCAGCCTAAGGCTAAATCAGGGTGGAGCCAAAAAAAATTAGCAAATGAATCCCCTCTATAATTTAGCCAACGGCTGTACTGTAGCTCCACCCCTGGGCTAAAATGTGCACTCCTAGGTAATTGTCTTCAGCATGATTTGTAATCCTATAGAGTAATCAATCAAGCTCTTTTGATTCGAAAAAAAAAATCCTGCACCACCGAGAGGGTCAATCTTTTTTTTTTCTTAACACGCCAGTGTATTGTTGGCAGCTTTTATTGAACGCCCACTGCGTCGAATAGCACTCACCCAAATGTAAATCATGCTTTGTTCCCTTTCACGCATAACCTTTGCTAATACATAGAATATCTGACATTTATGTTGTCATGGTACCAAGAATACAGATGTCTCATAATGAAAAATCAAAAATAAATTGAATTCTTGTTCTGTCGATACATGATACATGGAATTTAATGGACCTGGGTGGATTGAAACGCCGAATCACTGCAAATTAAAACCTCGTTCCTGTGGTGCGGTCACAGGAAATGAGAAAATGACGCGAAGAGAAACACACCAGTAATTAATGCGGAAATCCGTTGGTGCTCCCAGGAGCGCGCGCTCATGCACACAAAAAATATTTTTTTAAGTGTGAAAATATTTCCAAACAAAAATTTGGCGCATACATCTCGACACTGCATGTGTGCATGTAAGTTTTGGAGAAAACCGATATTTTTTATGGTTTGTGTAAAAAGACAAAAGGATGTTTTGTGAAAAGCATTTTTTAACACCGAATTTTATCTTTTTCACACGCAACATATAAGTTATCGGTTTTTCGCGAAACAACTTTGTGAGCACGTACAATATCAAGATGTATGAGCCAGGTATTTATTTGGAATTTTTTTAATATTTTAAAATATGTTTAAAACATATTTTAGAAACCAGGAGGGTGTTCCATATGCAAAAACGTTACTCTCATAATTAATGCTACAATACAAAGTGATCTGCATGGCCAAACAGATACTGTAAAACTGGGATAAAGAGCTCATTCCTCCAGTCCGGGCGCTACCGCCTCTTTCCTAGCCGGCGGCGCCGGCCGTGCTCCCTCCCCGCCGGTTGTGCCCAACCTCGCCGGCCACACCCCGTCGCCTCGGCTGGCCACGCCATGGCCGGGTTGAGGTCACGGGAGGTCACGGTGATGTCGAGCTCGTCCAATTCGTACCGGCGGAGATCGATGCGGCGTCTAGCGGCCTTTTTCGGTGTGCAGTGATGAATTCCGGCGAGATAAGGACGGATTCCGGCAAACTCCGCGGCGGCGTGTTTGCTCCAACGAGGTTTGATCGGTATACCGGGCCCCCTAGGTTCGGCCTTCCAACCTCCAAATATAAGGGTTTCGGGTGTGCATTTTCGGTGGCCCTTCAAAATTTTACGGGTTGGACCACTTTTACGGTTTTCGTTCTGGACATTTGTTTCGACCAATACTGTAAAACGCAAAAATTATAAGGGTTTGACCATTTATACGGGATCTGTTAGAGATGCTCTTAAGTGGAGGAGAGGGCGGCGCAGCGCTGCCCGGCTACGGTCGCGAGAGAGATGGGAGCAGTGGTGGGCGCTTCGTGAAGGATCCCGATTAAGTCTCTTTTTATAGGGCTGAATTAATGAGTTGCTCGGCTCTTTCGGCTCATTATCATTAAGCTCATTATCGTTAAGCTTGTTATCACCTCTATTCAGCTCGGTTCGTTGTGGGCTCGTTATGCTCGCGAGTGTTCATGAATGCTCGTTAAGGTAATAAACAACACAGAAAAATCTCATAATCCCATAAAAGTTCACAATAGAATAAATTAAACAATGACATTAAGGTAATAAACCACATAGAAGAATCCCAAGATCCCATCAAAAATTCACAACGACATAAATTAAACAAGGGTGTTTGGTTCCTGTCGGCTAGCTCCTGGTTGACCATAGGTTTTCCTGGCAACTAGCTCCTAGGTCTAGGAGAAGTGCCGAAGTGGGCTGGGGTGCTAGGCCCCTAGGCTGGGCTAACTGGCAACTCTTTTGTTAAATGGGCTGATTAGAACTAGAGATCTCATGTCAAAATTTTAAAAATTAGCGACCTAAACGAGTTAGCTCGTGAAGCTCGTTTGCTCGCTCATTAATCTCGTTAATCTTAACAAGCAAAAACATTGTTTGGCTTGATTCATTAACTAACGAGCACGAGCCGAAACGAGCTGAACTATCGAGGACTCATTATGCCCGCGAGCTTCGAGCTTTTCGTCCAGCCCTATTTTTTTATGAGGGGAAATCCTGATAAGCGGTTGACACGCAGCGCGCGCAAGATGCAAGACCGAATTCTACCCATGCCCAACCCCAAATTCTATCTTTTACACGCGTTGTCACATCAAAACAGCTAAGAAAACTTCCCCGCAAAAAAAAAAGAAAACCTGTAAAAACGTAGATCAACCCTACCTTAGCCACTTTATAATTTTTTGATATATTCACAGTATTATTTCCGCTAGCGAGCGCCCACGCTAGGAGAATCGCGGACCAACCAATTCGGCTACCTACTGCTCGCACAGTTTTACTAAGCTTCCAACAGCTGACAAACAGGCGCTAATTTTTTCAAATTCTTGATATTTTTTAATCCACATTTTTTTCATATTGTTTAACTTCTGCAAATTCGCGAACAATTATACATTATAAATTCTTAAATTTCCAAGACCTTTCTTGAAATTGTGAAGTTTTTCAAATATATGATTTTTTTTCCAAATCCATGAAGTCTTTTACCCAAACACTTTTAAATTCACAAATTTTTATTTAAATCTGTCTTTTTTTCATATTCATGTTTTTTGTTATACTTCTTCGCAAATTAACAATTTTTTCAAATACATAACTTTTTTGAAAATTCATGATTTTTTCAGACAAAGCTCAACTGATCAATGGTGAACAGTTGACTGATTAACAGTCAAATCGATTTGGGGACGACCGAGCGAGTGAGCAGCTGGGGTTGTTGGGCTGCGGCCCAGTTGGCATCCCATGGAAGCTCCAATTTAACTTCTTGAAGGCTCCGATAAGGAAGACTAGTACCAAGGCAACGATCGACCCATTTGGACCCATCCTTTAAGGCGCTGACCGTGAACAAGCACAAATTTGGCCTTGGTGCTCTTCAAATTGGGTCAAGAAAACATATAGCAGAAGGACTTAATCTGGTTGAGAACACCATCACACTCTATGAGACCTACTGTGTGACATTCTCTGCATCGAATTGGCGCTGCTTCACACAGGTACCCTCCTACTCGGCCTAGCTCAACTAGCGACTAACAAAACACCAGTTTGGCGGCTCAATTTAATATAGTGGCTGGTTTTTCTATAGTAATTTTTGAGCATGTAAAATATGTTTTAATAAATATATGAACATCGCTTGAAAACACTTGCATTTTCATAAAAATTCTTAATATTTTCAAAACTTGAATATTTTTTCAAAAACAAATATTTTCTAGATTTGTATTTTTCTTGAAAATAGGAACATTTTTGTAGATGCAAACATTTTTTGAAGAAGGTGAACAGTTTTTAAAACAGGATTCGTTTTTCAAAATTTGAAAATTTTGGTAAAAACCCATAATACAATTCAAATTTGCAGTCATTTATCGGAAAATAAAAAATTTAGCATTTTTAAAATTTCTGGAACATTTCATGCAAATGAAATTATTTTCCCATTTCGATTTTATTCTAAAACTAGAACATTTTTTAAAAAGTTGAAGATTTTTTGAAATGATAATATGTTTTAGTACTATTTTTTTAGTTTTTTTAATTTTATTTTACTTGACAAATGAAGACGGTAAATACATAAAAACAGCTGTAAAAAAGATTAAATGTAACAACACGGTCAGGAAACTTATTGAAATTTCCAAAATCGATTAGGAACCATCTAGAATATTGGACCTGCCTATTTGCTGCACCAAGCGTCAAATAATATTCTTTGGTTCTCACCTTATATTTTCCTTTTTTTCAACACATGTCTTTTTTTTTCAGTACACATTCTATATTTTTCGTATAGAGAAGGAAAAATTTCAGGATAAACACATTAAAAAATGATGCACATTTTCCTGAACACATATTTTGAATATATGTTTGAATACATGTTGAACATTTTATAATACTATGAATTTTTTTAAAAAAATTGTGCAATTTTTTCCTATATATTTACAAGCATTTTCCAAATTTCATGAAATTACTTTTTCATAATTATAATTATTTTAAAAATATACGTATATTTTTTATAATGGTACATTGTTTTTGCTAAATTACGTGAATATTTTTATATTGGATATACCTTATGAAAAATGGCATGAACATTTTTTGAAAGGATTAAGATTGTTTAAAAATGTCACAAACATATTTTTTGAATTCCACAAATTGTTTTACACTGTATAATATTTTCCAAAAAGTCACGATCATTTTTTGAAATGCCTGAACAGTTTTTAAATGTCAGCAGTGAATTTTTAATGCTGCCAACATTTTTTAAAAAGTTGTGTGAACATTTGTGTTTACACTACATGAACATTTTTTAAATGTGTGAAGAACGCTTTTTAAAACTAGTGTAAATTAGATTTGTGAATATGTATTTAGGATACTTTAAAATATGAACAAAAGGAAAAAACTAACAAACAAACGCAAACTAACACCACTGGGCTGACCCACTTCAAACAGTTTCATAGCAGCATATGAATGCTTACATTCTATGTGAACAAGGAGGTTTAAAAATAACCGGTTCTTTGCGGTCAAAGTGGATATGATGAAGGCCTATGATAGGTAGAGTAGCCTTATTTGAAGGAGGTAATGGTCAAACTGGGTTTTAGCCCGTGCTTTACGGATACTATCATGACGTGTGTGTCATCAATTTCTTTCTCCATTCTTTTTAATGGTTGCAACTTGGATGATTTCAGGGCTTTGCGAGGAGTGCGTCAGGGGGACCTTATCTTCCCCTACCAGTTTTTGTTGGCAGCGGTCTATTCTGCTTACTGAAATTCCAAGGTGTTGGTGTTCGGGGTTTGGCAGTGGCGAGCACGACACCAGCTATTAAGCATCTCATGTTCGCCAATGACAGCCTCTTGTTTTTGGAAGCTACAAGTGGGACTGCAATTAAGGTGCGGGACCTTCCTGCATAAGTATTGTAATGCTTCTAGCCACCGAAACACCGATAAATCATCTATTTACTTCAGCAAAGGGGTCCAAGAGCGAGTATGGAATGAGATTAAAACATTCTTGATGTGCAAAATGAGGCATTATCAGAGAAATGTTTGGGGTTGTTAACCGATGTTGTGAAGTCCAAAGAAGGATGTTTCAGGTATCTAAAGGACAACATCTCGAAGCATATTATGGGGTGGATGAAAAAAAATGTCTGTCAGCGGGAGGGAAAGAAGTTCTAATTATGTCTGTTGCACAATTGATCCTGGCACATCATGGCCTGTTTTAAACTAACTCGGGGCCTATGTAGCATATCAATGGTCTCCTGCGGAAATTTTGGTGGAGAAGTAAACAAGGTTAGAGGAAACATGCGTGGGTGTCATGGATAACAATGTGCAATCCCAAGTTCGTGGGTGGAATGGGTTTCGATGATATCAAACTTTTCAACCTTGCTTTGCTAGCCATACAAGCATGGCGCTTGTTACAGGATCCAAATTCTCTAAGTGCCTGAGTCCTGAAGGGTAGGTACTACCCTCACACTGACCTTCTCGAGGCGAACTTGGGATCCCACCCTTCCTAGGTTTGGAGCTCCCTACTTGAGTTGCGAGACATTCTAGCGCTTGGACTAATCAAAAGAATTGGCTCAAGTGTGAATACACAAATTTGGCAAGATAATTGGCTATTGTGGGACTAACTGAGAGCAATTTGTGCTATTTCGGTGAGTCCACCTCAGTTCGTTTCGGAATTTATTGACCCAATGACAAGAACTTGGGACAAACAAACTCTCATGGAATATTTTATGGTTGTTCTGGCTTTTTGACCAAGTTTTCTCTCTAACCAAGTGATGATGCATGCCTATGGCTGTTCTTGCTTTTTGAATCCATGAATCAACGGGATCTCGCAAGGGTTCTCATCACAATGTGGGCTATTTGGTGGGCAAGGAGGAAATCCATACAAGACCAATATGGCTATTCTTGCCTTTTTAATCCATGAATCAACGAATTTCAAAGCCCACTATCAACCATGTGTTTTGTCAATCGGTTCTTCGATGACTTGGAGATAGCTACTCTAAGGAAATCAACGAGTACTATATCCATATCCATGGATTTTGCACAGGCTAGGTGGTTAGAGAGTTAGGTGATTAGGGTTAGCCACTCTTAGACACAAGTTTTAGGCTTTTCACCTTTGGACCATTGGGCTTATTTTTTAAAATCACATTTTTTTTAATTCTCATTGGGCTTTGGAACTTGGATTTGGGACTAATTAAATAGCTTGTCATGTGGGATCCACCTGTCAGAGGGGGTATCCATGGGTTAATTCCTAAATACATGACCAATCTATGAAATCGCGGGTATCCGTTCACTGAAATCCATAGGTACAAGACCTCATCTAAATCCATGCATTCTCAGTGGGCTAGGTATCCATGGTCCATGAGTATCAGAATCTATCGATAATTTCACCATCTGTAATACATACAGTTGTTGTTTCTAAAAGAACATACTATTACTATGGCACTCAAGGAAATGAAAGGGGTTCTACCGAAAGTAATCTTCTTCTCGGGAGCTCAAACACACCTGATGTGAACATCAAAATCACTAAAAATGTAAAAGTAGTACAATAATCAAACTATTCAGTTTTTTTGGCACTAAACAATGTTGAATGTTTTTCATACCTGTAAATTTCGTGAAAAGGGAACATTTCCAATGCTCTTGACAAAAGAAATAAAATTAGACACCTAAATGCTTTTCAAAATAGTCTTTTTGGATCATCAATTTTATATTTTTACTGCAAAGCATTTAGGAATATTTTTTCGTCACGAATATTTGTACGTATGCAACAAATTTGCCGATTCTTTTTCACTATTTTTCAATTTTACTGTTTATTAGGGAGCATTCGAGCTTGTGAGCAGATATTCCGCGTCTGGGTTCTACTATATATATTACGGCTTGGTCTTTCAGTATTTTTAACAGTCTCCATAAGGTCAAATTCGGAGGGGCACGGAGGTGCGAGGGCACAAACCTACCCAGTCGTGTCAGTCGTCCAATTTCTTTAAGATTCATCAACTTGATTAGTCTTAGGCCTTTGGTTACTGCAGGACGGGGTCTATTCATCCATGCTTAACACAACTTTTGCCAGAGTTGCATATATGACATCTATCCCACCTTGCATGGTATTTCATTTTTAGTTTTCACCTGCTATATATTTTGAACCGAAAGTCTAAATTAAATTTTATTTGCATATTTGTGTTTGTCGTGACGAGAACTTTTGAGCAGGACAAGTCTTGAATATATTTCGACAACTTTTTGTTTAAAAGTCTCAAATATTTAAACTTGATAGTCGTAATAACCTCCAGTTTTACCAAGTATCTATACCTTTATGGTTTTATGGTTCTGGGCTAGGGCTTAGGGCTTAGGATTTGTCGTTTAAATTTTAGTTTTTGAAACTTGCTAAATTTATCATCATTCCTATTAAGTTTTAGTAGTTGAAACTTGCTGGCCCGCCTGATTTGCTAGATTTCGCATGAGGGTACACCAAGTTTTAAGTTTCTGTTTCTGAAACATGTGATATATTTTTCGTTCGCTAGTGCCAACTTTCAACCGTTGAAACCAAACGAAGTTTTCAAAACTCATCAAAACATATTCAAATGGATCTTATTTGAAAGCACTAATATGCAAACGAAATATACATTGGACTTTTGGTTCAGAAGATATAACACATTCAAATTTAAAAGTCAGAAGAAAAAGTATGAAATGTGGGATGGGTGGAGCAGCCAAAAACTGAAAAACTGCACGCACGAACCTCGTCTAAAATAATTAAAAACAAATCACATACAAAGACCAAACCAGTTTTCAAATCACAAAGCAATGATGGAATGGCCAGAAATTTGCGTGCCGCAACACCTGCGTGCCACAAATCGTCTTCGGCTTCGTAAGTTACTTCGACGGTACTACAAGGCAGCTTTATCTACCACTCATCATACTCTAGTAGCACGAAGTCGGACCAAAACAAGTTTCGCAGCAAGTGCTGGGTCTACGTATGCCACTAGCTAGTGAGGTCAACCCAACACGGACCTAGCTAGCTTCTAAACAAGAACACATCTCTTCTGCGCAAAAAAGAAAGAATGGAGAGGAAAACCCAGTTTCAATTTCCCACTTGCAAGCTAGCATACTGTATACTCCCTCCGTCCGAAAATACTTATCATCAAAATAAATAAAATAAGATGTATCTATATGTATTTTAGTTTTAAATACATCTTTTTTTTCCTGTTTTCATGACAAGTATTTCCGGATAGAGAGATTACTTTGTTGCGCCAGTTCGATTTACTCTACCACACGTACACCAAGCCCCTTGGTTTACCGAGCCGCCGATCCCAAATTTTTCAACAGCAACTAGCAAGATCGTGAGTACTCCAATATGTTACTTAGTCCAAATTTCTTGTATTATATTTATCTAAGTAACGGATGTATCTAACACTGAATTTTTTGAACGGAAGGAGTAATATGCAAGGCCTTCAACCTTCTGCCCATTCCTTGAGAAACTACTCTATAAGAGCAACTCCAATGGGGCGACCCATTTCGTCCATCGCCGTCCGTTAGGATCGGCGCGGACAAAACGGACGGCGCGGACAAAAGAGGAGGCCCAACGTGCCGACCCAAAACCAAATCGAGTCCGCTTCGCGTCCGCACCAACGCATTTGCGGCATAAATTTGTGCCCCAATCACGTCAGCGCGGACGCGGAACGGACGCCACGCGCGCATTCTTGGTGTCCACCGCGTCCCCACCTAGCGATCATCCAACTGCCCGCGGCCTTCCTGGTCAGCTTAATTTCTGACCTCGGGCCCACGTGTCAGCGACGGCGGTCGTCCTTTTATAAACCGACCGTGCGGCGGGGCCATCCTCATCCGCTTCCAGCCAGCCCCCGTCCCCATCTAGCCACACTCTGCTCCCCCATCGCCTGCAAACACTAGCCACCCCAGCGAAGCCAGATGGCGCTCTTCTCCGGTGTCGACGGTAGCAAGGACAAGGGAAAGGCTCCCGCCATTCCTTTTTCCTCGGAGTTCCTCCCGCCTCCACCGGCGCCAGCTCGCCGGCCGAGGTAGCGCGTCAACATGCCAGTGCACTAAGCGGAGTGGCACTGATCCCAGTGCCGGCGGCGCACGGTCGGTTAGGGCGCACATGGAGGAGGTGCGGCGCCGGCGGGCGTTCCTGACGCCGGAGCAGCGCCGCGACCCCGCCTACGCAACCGACTCGCCCAACTAGGCTCGATGGTTTGCCTTCGAGCACGAGGAGGCAAGGCGACGTGACGTTCGGGAAGTCGAGCGCAGCGTGCCGTCACCCCCGCTCATCGTCCGCGAGGAGGACCAAGAGGCGGAGGCCGCCTACCAGGCAGCCATTGCGGCGGTCTACCGGGAGAGCGAGGAGGACGAGCAGCATAGGGCGGCGGCGGTCGAGGAAGAGGAGGCGACGTACGAGGCGGCCATGGCCCTCTCCGCGGCGGGCGACTGCATCCTGCGCCGGTGGCCCCGCCGTCCCCTGTCAAAGCCGAGCCGAAGCCGGAGCCGGAGCCAGAGCCGTCCCCCATCGAGCGCTACTCCTGGACGCGAGTAGTGAGCGAGTGGGTCGGCACACCACCGGTCTGAATGGGGGCGACGCTCGCGCAAGAGGCGGCATACCTCGAGTAGTGGCGCCAGCGACGGCTGGCCGAGGAGCGCCGCCATGGCGAGTACCTCGAGATACTCGAGCGCGACGCCGAGGACGAGCAGCGCGACGCCGAGGAGGAGGCGCGGCGGCACAGGCGGCAACACAGCCCCCACCCGGCATCAACGCCTTCTGGAACACAGCGTTCCCCCGGGTCGGCCCTGCGCTGACGCTCACCGACCTCACGGACCCTGAGGACGACGACGACGACGCTTAGGACAGCGCGCCGCCTTATAGTTTAGTTTGTTTTTAATTTTCTTTAATGCAAATATTGACGTGTGGACTCTCGCCGGCCTTCGTGGCTGGCTTTAATGTTTAATTAATGTTGTTTTTATTTTGAATATGCATGTATTTTTTTTCTCACGCTGGCAAAATGGGTCGGACTAGTGTTGGGCGCAATGCACCGACCCAAACGCGGAAGCGGACGTTCGTTTCCACCTCGCCGACCCAAACGGACAAAAAACGGACAAAATCGCCGTCTGTTTGGGTTGGCCCATTGGAGTTGCTCTAACGAAGAGGTTTATGTAATTATTACATGTCTGAAGCTGTAATTAAGCGACAAGCACGTGCGTGCGTTAACATTCAGGACCCCATGTTACCCGGAGCTCTGGAAACATGGAGGGATGCCTTTGCCGCTGCCAGTTTGCATCGTTTGTTCGGCCGCGGTCGCGGTGCTGCACGCCGGCTCCATGTTTGCACATGCGCTGCTCATGCCTCGCGCGCCTGACGGTATTCTATAGTCTTACAAGCAAATCGAGAAAGTCTCCTCTCCAGAGGTGGCAAATCAAGGGCCATTTTGAAATGCATGATTCTTTTTTTTACATCAAGGGCAGGATACTCCTGTAATTTCATATAGATGTGAAAAGACAGAAATACAGAGTTTATTAGGTGTATACCAGAAATTATGCTGAAACTGACAACAAAAAAAGAAGAAAAATAAAACGCCTATGCAAACACCGGCATAATAGACGGTAGTAAGCAGGTTCTCTGAAGACGCCTTCATGCATGAAAAGTGACACTCGTGTGCGTCGTGGTAGCCGGCATTGACCCCATGAAAGACTCAAGCTTTCGTCCAGAACCTCCATGTCAGCTGTGGACACACCAAACAGTTCCCACGACAACCTCAAAAAAGGACGATGACAAACAAGCGGAAAGGAGGCACTCTTTGACTATACCTTCGAGGAGGAGAAAGACGCCATCGAGCACGATCATCGCCAGCATGAACCCCCACGGAAGATCAAACTTTCGCCAGCGCCTTGAGCTCCACCTAGGGAGCCCTTAGGATGGGGCCTCTGCCGCTAAACCTGCAATACGAGTCAGGTTGGGATCTTTTGCAGTATTGTATGGTTGATGTCGTGTGGATCCAACCCCATGTCTCTCACCGACACTACAACACCGTACAATACTTCAGAAGATCTCTACCCTGATGAGCCTCACATACGTACCGATGAACTGGAACCATGCGGGATGGAGGACACCGCAACAACCACTGCATCACCATCAAGCCCATACCAGACCAGCAACCAGTGCCACCACAGTCGCAGCGACCAGGTGCCACCGATTCACTACCTCACCTAGCCTAGCAACGTCACCGTCTGCCCCGCCATGGCCAACCCGGATCCCAAACAAGCCCCATCCCCACTCTGCAGCAACCACCAATATGGTCAACGGCCAACACCAAATGCATGATTCTTAAAATGCTAAAACAAGAAACTAATTAAGAGAGTTTATATTTGATCACTCATTTCTTCTTTGGGGAAGGAAGGGTAGGCTCTATCTATTTGCATTTTTCGAATGCACAAATCGACAAATTTATTGCAGCAATGACATGGTACCTGAATTAATCGGCTTACCAAAAGGAAAAGAAGGATTTTTTTTTGACAAAGTCATCATGTCACGTCCCCTTTGGAACTCCCAACTAGCCTTGTGACCGTCTTCTTCTCCATAATCCACAAATCTCTCTCAGGGGACAAATATCACCAGCAACCCCTCATGAGAGCCATTAGTGAACATGAAACTCCAAAATAACGCCATTAAGTGGGGATCGCAACCCATATGTTGATTCTATATAGTCTAACCAATTGAAGCCAGACTTGAGCCAACACCTTCAGCAAGGAGAGAAGATAAGCACGCTGATATTGTCTGGTCTTGCGATTAAAGGATATTTTACAAGTTCTCACCCAGAGAAACACATGAATCTTTCGATACCTCTACACCATCATGATTGATATATGCATGCCTACATGGAATGTTACATGAGATGGCTCCATGCGTGAATAGGATAAAAAACATGCCAACCGATACCCCATGAGAAACAAAGCCGCTTGCGCTGGAATCATAGGAGAACTTCACTAAGAGCATGATGACAATGTTGATCATCGCCCATGCTACATCAACCTTTGCCACACCACCATGAGAGACTTACATCCCATCGCTCCCCACCGCATGTGTCATGACACACATTGAGCAAATCAACATTACTAAGATATGCTCAAAACCACAACCTCGAGTTGGGGACGACTGAAAAGAATAACTAACACATACTCTCTTCCTTCCAAGTTTAAAGGATGCACTTATACCTTTAGGAGTTGAACATGTGGGGCATATTTGATTGGGCAATTTTTAACCCATGAAACTAATGCCCTCCATTCATCATGTACCTTGATTGCTGAGAATTTTGAGATGCGCCCTTTAAATCACAAGGGAGGGAATATTTTATTTATGGGAAGGTTGAGAAAACAAAGTTAAAAACTACATTATCACACTAAAAACTAGCCTCATTTTGGAGAAATTTTCAATTGTCCTATAAAGGACGTCAACAAACTCAAACGACCATTACTAAAAAATGCGACAGTTCCTTTCTAGAAAAATAATCCAAAGGTCGGTCATTAGCACCTTAGTGAACTTATCTTGTTGTGGTTTAATGATATAAAAAATGCCAAGTTCCATCATTTGTCTGACCTGATGTTCTGAACCATGGGCATGGAAGAAATGATGCCCAAACGCCAATAGAAAAGTTTCCATGTGATGCATTTTGCCAAGGTGGACATTAGTTTCAAACTGTGTAATGCATAAACGACAAGCTTATTTTTGCTCTCACTAGTTGTGACATGTATATCTAATGTAAACGCTTTCCTATGAAGGAGAAGCCAAATGTGCACTTGTGCTTTAGTTATGGTCTTGCCCTCCATAACTTTGCTTCATTGAAAGGATTTGTGGCTTCCTCAAACTTAAACCAATATGTCGAGCTTGCCAAGAAGTCAAGTACCATGGAGTTTGATCAAGGTATATAAACTTTAGGTGGATGCCATGACATGTTCAATCATACATAAATAACAAGACAATATTATATTTAGGACCATGCTTAGTATTTGGATACTACAATTTTGAGATAAGAAGCCAATACAAAGACAATAATGGGATTACTTGAAGTGCATGCTCATGTTAGAAATACTTAAGGATAGAATGGGTTTCTACAAACTAATTTAATTCGGATCCATGTAACGCCATTAGAAAAATACGAGGAACAAAATATTAGAGTTCCCACAAAAACAAAAGAAAAGATATAGGGGTCCTACTGAAATTACTCCATAGAGCCCAATTATTTGTTTGAAAGACATACATAGAAAATTCGCTTAATTATAACATTCCAATTCATGTAAAACATCTTGAAAAGTCCACAATACAGAGGAGGGGCTAATTAATGCCTACATACTCTGCTTGGTGGAGGTATATCCATGGTGAAGTAGGACACTTGATCGAGGGTGCTGATGACCCCCTGGGTATAGCTATGAAGGACGGGAGGGGCCCTATGATAGTAGGGCGTCCCAAGCCCAGAGCTCGACGTTCACTGACAATTTGTAGCGCATCACCACCTTGGGGGACAAGACAAACACTCCTCTCCGAATTATGCTAGGGATCGTCTATATACACATGTATTAATAGACCCCGGTTATCCACCAAACGTAGCATAGGACAACTCCTCGACTGACGCGGGACTTGTACTTCCTCTTCCAACTATATAAGGCATGGTAGCCCTCTCGATAGGCACATTATTCTTCTAGCAAGACATATGAGGCTTCAGCCCCTAGACGATCTAGCGATCAACCCCCTTGTAAACACAAAACCCTTGTTCTCATATGAGACTAGATTCACAATACAGACAAACATGAAGTAGGATATTACCTTGATCCGAGGGTCTGAAGCTGGGTATATTGCCCTCGTTCGCACCATTCGGATCTCTGATGCTTTAGCTATCCTCAGATGGGTATTTTCTAGAGTTTACCATGATAGGAGGAGGAATTAATCACCTCCAATACGCAGATGATACGGTGGTCATGGTTGAGAGGTTTGGGTTGGACATCATCAACCTTAAGTTCCTCCTCACGTACTTCGAGTCAATGTCTGGGTTGATGAGTAACTCCACCAAGAGCGAGGCAGTGATCTTAGGATATTCTCGGAAGGAGCAACATAGCATTGCGAACATATTGAAATTCGTTTTCAACATTCCCCATCACCAACACCAGCTTTCTAGGAACTGACTCTAGGATCCTTATTTGGGAAATGTACCTACTAGTACATCACACTGGCTACATATGGAGTGGGTAAGTTCTTGTCCAAGGGATTAGGATGATCCTCGTCATCTCTTGTCTCTCCAATCTCCCCATCATGTTCTTGATAGGGTTGTAATTGCTTGCAAAGGGGTTCCATTTGGACATGGAGAAAGAGATATCCCTCCTCTTTTGGGATGGGGGTTGAGGAGAAGCAGAAGTACCACATGGTCAAATGGGATCATCTTTGTTTCCCCAGGGACCATGGTGGTGTCAGGATCATCATGTGCCGCAACAAAAATATGGCCAAGCTCCTGAAATGGGTTAGGAAAATCATGGATCATCAGGGATGGTCTCTGGCTGCGGCTTATCCCCTTGCAATACCTTCATTAAAGTCCTTGATGACGTGTTCCACAATGGAGGGATCCCGATTCTTGAGAACTATTCATGGCATTAAGCATCTCATTTAGGAGAGAGCCCAAAATAAGGCGGGCTATAGTGCACTACTAGGGAAAACCCTAGTAGTAGCGCTTGAAATCACTACAAGAAATATGTCAACTAGTGACCTTCTGTCAGTGACCCTAGAAGAATTGGTCATAGATCTATGACCATTTCAGACCAATTGGTCAAAAGCTGTTTGGGGGGCTCCAAACCCTAAACTATAACGACCATTTTGGTCAGAAAGGTCATAATTTCCTTACACGAAATGGTCACAAAGCAGACAGCATTGGTTTGCTGCCTTATTTCTAGCTGATCATGACCAATATAGATGGTCATAACCTTGTAAGTTATGGTGGATTGGTATGACTAGGCGCCACCACATCAGTTTTGCCTATGTGTCATGTCATGTGCCAATTTTTGCCCTAGGTTGTGAAGCAACCTATATTTCTGTCATTCCCAAAATTCCCAAAAAAATCTCATAAATTCTTTGGGTCATATCTTCGTTAAATATGTAAAAATCCTTCCTTGCCTAGTTCAAAAATAATTCAACAATATTCATTTTCCTATTCTGTTCACAACAACACTTTATGAAGGAAGTGCTATTTATGTATTCTTGATTGCCCTCGAAATATTTGGGCATCTTTTCCTATCCAAAACATTGCCTCATGACAAAATTCAGCTCCATTTGCCTAGCAAATCTTCCTCAGCGAGTTTCCAAAGTTTTTGTCCACCTAGAAGCATTGTGAAGGAAGTACCACCTAGGATCCTCCTTTTGAGCTAAAAATTTGCGAAGACATTCTTCTTAGTAGATGATCATCCTCATCCAAAACTCACGCCCATTGGCCATGTGCATTTCCCATACCGCTAATCAAACACTTGACTGCTAATTCATCTTTGAGCATAGCTTGGTATCCTCATGAGAATCTTATGTTGTAATTTTCTTCCTAGCACCTACTTGGGGAGTGCCCAACCCACTAGACATGCCTAGGCCGCCCAGAATGCATGGCAACGCCACGGTCACGCGGTAACCATGCGGCGGGCATGCGAGCTTACGCGCTCTAGAGTTGGGGCCCTCGGCCATCGTCCAAACCTTCATGTCTCGCCAGCAAACCATGTATTTATGATTAAACAGATACTTATGTACATAGAAATAATTTTTGTAAAAAATAAAGAGCAAACTATGAGGCAGCTGCAGTTCAAATTTGACCCGCTTCCTACTGAATCGGCGGGAATTTGTCTTCTTCACCAGAGGTGGATCAAAACTTTAGACACCTAACCATTTTGTCAATTGTGCATTAAATATGGCCTAGTATTTTTAAAATTGATTAGGTCGGATTTTGCAACAAATATATGGTAGGTCCTTCACAAAAAAACTCATTTCGGGCACTCGGAAAATGGAAAATGAATTTTCCGTGCAAAGAAAATGAAAACTCCCTCAGGCAACATTGTTTGGAATTCCAAGATGCACCCTTGTGCACAATATGAGATCATTTGAGCAAACTATGCCATGAATGTGGCCATAAGATTGATCATTTGGCTTGAAAGTCATGAATCTTCACGCATGGTAGCTCATTTCTGAGAACACTTTTTTAAAATAATTGCCGTATTACAAGTTTATTATTTTTCCTGAAAACTTGGTCACATATAATGACACAATGCGAAGGTTTTCCAATTTTTGATTTTTTTGAATTTTTTATGCCCGTTTCAAAATGCGGTCAAAACGGCGGGCTTGACCGTTCCTAGCTAGTGGTTGAATCTTGGAAAACTATTGACGTTTCTCTGATTAAATATATACTTATGTACCTAGAAATGATTTTTGAAAAAAATAAAGAGCAAACTATGAGGTAGCTGCAGTTCAAATTTGACCCGCTTCCTCCTGAATCGGCGGGAATTTGTCTTTTTCACCAGAGGTGGATCAAAACTTTTGACACCCAACCATTTTGTCAATTGTGCATTAAATATGACCTAGTATTTTATAAAATTGATTAGGTCGGATTTTGCAAAAAATATATGGTAGGTCCTTCACAAAAAGAACTCATTTCGGGCACTCGGAAGATGGAAAATGAATTTTCCGTGCAAAAAAAATGAAAACTCCCTGAGGCAACATTGTTTGGAATTCCAAGATGCACCCTCGTGCAAATATTTGGTAGCTTCTTCACAAAAAAAGTTCATTTTGGACACTCAAAAAATAAAAAATAAAATGCTGACATGATTTTAAACTTTATTTTTATTTGACCACGACCAATTTTGAAATGTCATAACGTCCAATACTAGATGGTCATAACGTCATACACTCGTACTGCGTTCTGATTGGGCCATAGCTATCTCACGCGGATCATGCATCAAGCACCATTGGATGCTCCTGGATCCAACGGTAGCCCTCGCCCCCTCACCCTCTCACCCACCTAGCCCTAACACAACCCCCACGTCCCCACACCCCCACTTCCCCACCGCAACCTTCTCCACCTTCTCTCCTGCACCCTTAGCCGCCGCCCCCTTTGGCCAAAACCCTAGCTGCCCCTGCCCCCTCACCATGGCCGGCCTCCACCCCTGCGTCGACGGTGAGGAGCCCGAGTCCCCACGCCTCCCCGCCCTCAAGTGGCTAGAAACCCATCAGAGGAGAGGAGAGCGCCTCTCCTCCTCCGTCTCTCTCAATTCCCAGCCCACCCACCCAACCCACCGCCACCGACCTCCATCCTCTCCACCAACCCCGGCCGCCGGCGACCACTCCCCTCCCCTCCTCTCCCACGGCCGCGGTCGGACCCTCCTCGTTCGCGCCCTAAACATAGCCGCACCGCACAGCCATGGCGAGATCCAGCAGCGGCCAGATCCGGCACCAGGCTCGTGAGGAGGAGATGAGACAGGCAGGCACCCTCGACGCCCGCCATGGAGCTTCTCTTCAAGGTCCGTCCCCCTCCCACAGGCACGCCAAGTCAAGGTCGCGATTTGACTTCCTCTCTGCTCTTCTTCCTCAACAACATAGGCAGGCAGAGTTTGGGCCACCGCGTTGCCGGCGTTGTTCCTCCTCCACATCGACTGGCCGACGTAGAGAGAAGAGAAGCCCGAAGTCCTCGGCTCTGCCGTCAGAGCGCCGAACCCTCATCGTCCGGATCCAGCCGCCGACGCAGCCACACCGTTCAACCCGGGATGGATGTTGCTCTGCAGATGCCCAGGGTCTCCGCCATCGATGTCAGCGTCGTCTACGGCTCCATCAAGATTGGCATCCTCAAGGTATGGTAACGCGCCCGATCCCCCTTCCTTCCTCTGTGGTATTGTGCGATCGATGAAATTTGGTAGCATCAGTGTGTGTTGGCCGGTGCTTCTGTGGTTCTAGGATTAGGAGCCTCTGGTTCTATGGTTGGACAAATTTAGGTTAGGTTTGTGCTGTGCGTTTTGCAAATCTGAGAATAACACAGGGTTTGGGCTTGGAGATATACTACCGCTGGTGGTTACAACAGCTTAATTTTCCTATTACAGCAGCTGTCTGGTGGTTACAACTGATGTCTGATTTTGCATGCTACTTACTCATTTGTCCCACGAGTTTTCATCGGTCTGCGTAGGGTTTGATACATGCATTGCATTACTCGAACACTTTTGTCACTAGTGTCCGAGTAAGTTTGGAGTTTACAATATTCATATTGTGTGATGATGAGTTTGTGTCACTCTGCATGCATGCCGAGTTCTGCACAAGCATTGCTTTGCTACTCTGCTTCCATTCCTCGCTGCTGCTGCTGGTAATCACTCTGGCAGTACAAGCCTTTTCGGTGATACATTGTCAACAAAACATGCTAAGCTTGCCTATTTGATACACATACTTAGGTAGAATTGTCAGGACCGGGCTCCGCGTGGCAAGGCGCGCTGCAGGTCTAGTACAACCCCAACCAATCTCCTACACTACACTACAGTATGTCATGTCAGTACACAACCCCAACATTTGGAGCTGTACTTGCTAGCTAATTAGCTTTAGACATCTCATCTAGATAAGAGAACTTCTCCACTGTAGATGTAGTTCTTCAATGACAGTAGAGCAAACTAAATTTTGCCAATTCTATCTTCTATGATTAAAAAAAATCCACGACAGGGCTGCATCAAACAGATTTTACCAATTCTATATTATGTATCAAAACAAAGCCACAACAGTTCTATCTTCTTGTGTGTATTACACTGTTTTTCAACCTAGTCTATATTTAGAAGCTAAGATTATACCATTTGTTCTGCCTACTTTTGACTATATGAAGCATTTATTTTGTGCTTCATAATGTCAACATTATCCCTGTGAAGAAATAACAATGTTAGAATCAGCAGCTTCCAGTTTAAAAGTAATAGAAACAGATAGCTCTGTGCTACAAACTTAATTGGTTTCCGTTGTGATTTGGTTGCAGGTGAGGAAGGTGGACATGCTCGACGGAGTCACCATCTTGCGGTCTGAGAAGGTCAAGGATGAGATCGTCCTTGATGGCAACGACATCGAGCTCGTCTCCCGCTCTGCTGCCCTCATGAACTAGGTGAATCAGACAGGACCCAAAACTTGTCTTTGTTCATGTGCATGGTGTGCTGCCTAATAATTTAGTTGATGTGATGCAAATGATATTGTATCATGTTTGCTTATGCTCTTTGCGGAAACCACTATGCTAGATGTGCTTAGAAGTCGTTGCAATGTCTTCAGATGTTGGATGTCGAGTGTTCTTTGTTTGTGATGCATATATGGCTGCTTGTGCTGTTCAACATGATGCAAACAGTGCTACTTCTGCCGTTGTGCTGTTGTTGTTTGTGGTCTGCAACTTGCAGGGTTCAGGCTGCTCCTTTATGTTATTTTTTTGCCTTGAGATTGTTTCAAGTTTTAGAAGTTAGCAGTTTTGCATGGCTCAGATTTTGACGCCTCTGAATTAGTAGTGCTAATTATTCCCAGGTCAGAAGAGTCCATGAGCGGTGTTGTTTTACAAGCACTAGTCGTTGTGGTCTGCAAATCCTAGAGTGGCTTGAACTGCCGGATGCTTCAGCTCGCTTCTGCTTTGAATATTGTGGTCTGCATGCTTTAGTCATTGTGCCCTTAGTTCTTTTTTGTAGGGACCTATGTTTATCATCAGAAACTCTCGGTGATGATGTTATTCCTCTTTTGGTTCATGAGTTGCAATTATATACCACAGAATTCTACCCATGTGGTGGACTTAAGTATCTTAGTGACTTCATTTGATGTGTGTATTTCTGTTAATTTTAAGCTTCGGTTGCTGTGAAAATGTACCTCACTGACCGTCTATCTATTTGTTGTGTACTTCTTGCATGAGGACATGACTAGTGATGTGGCGCGCCAAGCAGCAGTAGGGGAAGGGGGTCTCCTACTCGAGGAGGTGGAGGAGTAGGGGCGTGCCCAGCCGGCAGCCCTGTCCTGCTCGTGGGGGAGGGGCAGGAGGGGTCTACTCCTCTGCTTCCATTGCGACCGCGGCAGGTAGCTCCTCCAACTCCCTCCCCCTCTTCCTGTGCTCACTACTTCTGCTGCTAAGATGACGAATATGTGATGCACGTGTCCCAAGGAATTTTACAGGGATCTGTATGAACAAGTCATGTTTTTATGTTATTTTATTTAGGTTGTTAGTTACCAAACAGAGAGAGAAGATGAGCTCCTGCTTGGATTTTTTTCTGCCAGCACATGATTTTTATGTATGCAATCATCATTTTGCGTGTGCGAGTTGGTTCCTTGCTTGCGTGGCCGTCGATTTTCATTTCGTCGACCTCCACTCCAGCTACCTTCTTGTGTAATCAAAATTTCTCCTGTATTTATGTATAAATGTATGTATGAGGCTGGGTAGTTCAACTCTAGTTTTCTTTCTAACTCATTCATATATATATGGTGGAAATTGTCCAGGTTCCATGGTGCCAAGTGGCCTCTGGCCATCTTGAACTGGAACTCCAGTAACAAGTAGATGTTGTTCCCGTACTCAATATTTTAAGTTGTTTTTTCTTTATTGAGAGAAGTGTATTAGGTTTACGAGATTAATTAGCTCCGTTGGCTAAAGTAGCAACAACAACAGCCATGCTTTGCGATCCACTTTATACCTGGATTGTACTTACATGCTTAGATAACCATGTACGCATAGCTGGTCAGTTTAATTTATAAATGGTTATATGTTGCTGCTGTAGGACCAACGTTGCTGATGGCGATCGTTACGTGATGGTGGCTAGTGTGGTGGACGACCCAGAATATGTGGCCTCATGATGACCCACAAGTGTAGGGGATCAATCGTAGTCCTTAAAATAAGTAAGAGTGTCGAACCCAACGAGGAGCAGAAGGAAATGATAAGCGGTTTTCCGTAAGGTTTTCGCTGCAAGCACTGAAATTGTAGGTCATAGATAGTTTTGTGATAAGATAAATGGTAACGAGTAACAAGTAAATAAAGTAAATAAAGTGCAGCAAGGTGGCCCAATCCTTTATGTAGCAAAGGATAAGCCTGGACAATTTCTAATAATGAGAAAGGAGCTGCCGAGGACACACTGGGAATTATCGTCAAGCTAGTTTTCATCACGTTCATATGATTCGCGTTCGGTACTTTGATAATTTGATATGTGAGTGTACCGGTACTTGGGTACTGCCCTAACTTGGACAAGAATCCCACTTATGATTAACCCCTATTGCAAGCATCTGCAACTACAAAAGAAGTATTAAGGCAAACCTAACCACAACATTAAACATATGGATCCATATCAGCCCCTAACGAAGCAACACATAAACTAGGGTTTAAGCTTTTGTCACTCTAGCAACCCATCATCTACTTATTACTTCCCCATGCCTTCCTCTAGGCCCAAATAATGGTGAAGTGTCATGTAGTCGACGTTCACATAACACCACTAGAGGAAAAGACAACATACATCTCATCAAAATATCGAACGAATACCAAATTCACATGACTACTAATAGCAAGACATCACCCATGTCCTCAAGAACAAACGTAACTACTCACAAAGCATATTCATGTTCATAATCAGAGAGGTAATAATATGCATAAAGGATCTGAACATATGATCTTCCACCAAGTAAACCAATTAGCATCAACTACAAGGAGTAATCAACACTACTAGCAACCCACAGGTACCAATTTGTGGTTTTGATACAAGATTGGATACAAGAGATGAACTAGGGTTTTGAGAGGAGATGGTGCTGGTGAAGATGTTGATGGAGATTGACCCTCCCGATGAGAGGATCGTTGGTGATGATGTTGGTGATGATTTCCCCCTCCCGGAGGGAAGTGTCCCCGGCAGAACAGCTCTGCCGGAGCCCTAGATTGATTCCGCCAAGGTTCCGCCTCGTGGCGGCGGAGTTTCGCCCCTTAAGCTTGCCCACGATTTTTTCTAGTGTAAAAGCAATGACATAGCAGAAGATGGACACCTGAGGCCCACCAGGGGGCCCAGGAGATAGGGGGCGCGCCCTATAGGGGGGGGGGCGCCCCCTGTCTCCTGGACAGGGTGTGGGCCCCCTGGTGTATTTCTTTCGCTCAAAAATTCTTATTAATTCCAAAAGGTTGTTTCATGGAGTTTCAGGACTTTTGGAGCTGTGCAGAATAGGTTTCCAATGTTTGCTCCTTTTCCAGCCAGAATTCTAGCTGCCGGCATTCCCTCTTTTCATGGTAAACCTTGTAAAATAAGAGAGAATAGCCATAAGTATTGAAATATAAAGTGTAATAACAGCCCATAATGCAATAAATATTGATATAAAAGCATGATGCAAAATGGACGTATCACCTCACAAGTGCACATGTACGTAGCTTTCCTCCTCAAATGCTTCTATTTCTGCCTCAGCTACTAAGCCAATAAACACCAAATCTGGAATGAGAAAGAGGATGAGGCATACTTGATTAGTGTTTTAACCATTTTGTGTGTTCGTGATGTGTGCATTGATTCCCATGAACTATAACCTGATTTGATGGTACCTTGTCTATTTTTTCAACTTGCAAGGATTAAGGATGTAAAGAAAACCAATTTTGTCGCTCGTAGAGAATTGTATTTATTGTTGACAATGATGTGTAAATAGAATACCTGATTGTCTTCTATAACTTAATTTCCTTGCATTTTCAACTTGGATTTTGAACGATTAAGGTTACTCCCATAAACAATTTTGCTAAACATTTATCACATCTTCTTAAGTGTACCATAATGCATATTTTGTTTACCTTTTTAGATCTATTCTACCGCTTACATTTAGTGTTTTCATTGAAGTTGTTTGGTTCTGGTCTCTAATGCAGGTAGCTTTATGTTCACTCTTTTACAGGAGCTCCAAGCCTAATTTTTTTGAAGTGTGAAGCCGTGCAAAGGAGTGAATCCCTACTTATCAAAGATTTTTTTGGTTTTGTAGTTTGTTGAGCATGATCAATCTGACCAGTGGGAACAATTTAAGATCCACCTTTGTAATATTGTAGCATATTGTAAAAGACTAGTGCATGTTTGAAATCGTGATTATGTATGTTGAAAAGATGTGAAATGCAAACTTGACCAGTGGGAACCACTTATGAATAAAATCTGAGCATTTTTGAAATTTCTGACATGTGGGACCGATGTATGGCATTATGACTAGTGGGACCAGTGCCAAAATATAATGATTGAAAATAGAAAATAAAGTATTGTAAGAAGGCCAAGGCCCAAAAATAAAGAAGCTGAAATATTGGGTTTGGCCCATGTAGCCCACAAGAATTAACTTGGAAAAAAGCTCGAATTGTTGGGCTCGGCTCATCTAAAGCACCGAAATGGACTGGGCTGAATTTAAGTAATGACCTTTTCAATTGGTCACAATTTTGCCACGTCAGATTGCCACGTCAGATCTGACGTGGCCTGGGTAGACAACCAGTGACCAAAACAAAAGGTCATGGGTTCAATGACCTTTTGTTTTGGTCGTAAACGTATACGATCTTATCCCGAAGAAGGTCGTTAATTTCGGTTTACGACTGCCAGCTTTTGACCTTCTGTTTTTGGTCACAAAAAGGTCACAAATGGAAAACAACGACCATTCAGTGACCAATAGTGGTGGTCACAAGTTGACATATTTCTTGTAGTGAATATGCATAGCAGTAGCGCTGGGTCCAGCGCTACTGCTATCGCGCTACAGCTAACTGTTAGCAGTAGCGCTACTGCTACACCTAGTTAGCAGTAGCGCTTTCTCTGGGGAAGTGCTACAGATAGTAGAAATTAACAGTAGCATTTCTTTAGAAAAGCGTTGCTTCTAACTTTTCCTGTATTTTTGAAAATACAGCTTATTTTCATTGTGGTTTTATATACAGTACTTTCATCATATGATTTTATGACCATGATTAGTTATTATATCTAACAGTGGATGAAATGAACGTGGAGTAGATTCAAGTGGAGGCAACATGTGGTGCATGTCAAAAGTACTACTAATCCAAACTTGTTCACTTTCGATGTGCACCACATGCTGCCTCCACTTGAATCTATTCCATGTTCATTTCACCTACTGATATATATAATAACTCATCATGCTCATATAACAACTTAGCATCATGCATCATCGATCATAATAATAAATAACTCATCATTGGTATCATAATAACAAGTCCTACTCATCATCATCGATCATACAACTTCTACTCGATACCACATCATCATCATAGTCATCTAATCAATCCTACTTAGTTGTTCTTAGCACATGATCATGAGTATTAGCTAGGACCTACTATATTCTCTTAGGTAAAATAGCATAAAACAAGATAGGCCCTGACTCTCCATTATGGAGAATGAAGATTCTCCTGTCAATTCTGGACCTTCGCCTAATGTTGCTTCCAAGTAGCTCCCTACGTGTGACCATACATTTTTTCCAATCTTTGATTGCCATGTCTTCATTGGTTTTAGAAATCCGATATGAACAGGAGTGATTCATAGGATGACTTGGCAGTATATTCAAAACATCAAGGCGACCTTTCTAAAACATCAGATGAGGCATACACTCCTGCGGGATTATCTATTGAAAAACATAGTAATAACTTCATAGTTAGCAATGTAGTTTAGTTTTAGAAGAATTTATGCAAAAGATGCACAGATGTCGTAATACTAAAATATCTTACCATGACATCTCCATGGATGTTAGCATAGTTCAACATGTGCACTAGTGGCACATATTGACCATAATGTGGAGGAGTTTGATAATAGATATTGTAATTCTCAAGATCAGTACAAAATGCGACCAGATGATATTTATCCTGATAAGTTAACTCAGAGCCATCGGTGTAGTAGGTTCTGTCTACCATCTTCTGCACATTCTTTGAAGAATGAAAATAAGTTCAATGGAAATAAGCTGTCAACTATTTTTAAATAAACAATATAAATTACTTAATAACTATATTTGAGAAACTCACATAGCGGTAGAATTGGAAGCGTATCAACAAGGACCCAAATGTCCAAATTGTCTTCCTCGATGTCAGGATCACCAAGATCCATGGTGATAAGGATACCCTCATGAAAATCATACATCTTGCAAAGTGCTTCCCAATTCGGGCAACCAAAATGGGATACGCTCTCAGAATTGTATAGATTTACCTCAAAATCCATACCATGATGGGTCCTTAGGTGAATTTTCTTTGTTTCCATACTCTCATGATCTTCAAAATCCATCCTCTCCGAGACATAGCGTCTTGCATGGCATGGGATGAGCTAGTCGAATTGTAATAGATGAAAATTACATGTTGAAGTAGTAGAAGTCGAGCTTAATTACGAAAAAACACTTTGCGTCATAGCATACCGTTTCAACATCGAAGGCCTCCTGGAGCTTAATGCTGAAGCGCCGACCTTATACCAAGTGAGGCCTGTCATAGAAACCCCGGTTGTCGCCGCACCAGGAGCACTCCGCGAGACTTTCGTCTGACGACATTTCCTATGTCCATAATTCAAAGATTAAACTTCCAAAATTCAATATATGTACTACAAAAACTAAATTAGATCATTATTATTCAGCACGGGTTGACTATCGGTCCGTCGAGTCTTTTTTTTTTGAAAACTCTCAGCTCACGTGGTGTATATATTCTACCGTTGGTGATGGTCGCTCCTTCCTTCGTCCCCGAGTGCATTAAACCAAAATGTCTAGCATACGGGAACGAAGGAGAAGTGACCCCCATGATAACAGTGGGCATTCTTCTTCTCTCATATATGATGGACACGCTCCCTCACTGATTTTTCGACCTTCGGTGATGGTCGTTACTCCTCCTTCCCCTAGTGCCTAACAAAGGTCTAGCACAAGGAGAAGAAGGAGAAACAACCCCCCACGACAACAGTCAGGTTTCTTCCTCTCTCATATATGGTGCAGACTTTCTCCCTCACTCATTTTTTGATTGTCATGTATGGAGCCTCGATAGACTTAAAGTCAACCCAAAATGTCATTTAATTATTTTTCTAGAAAATCCAGGCCACTCAATATTTCCTACATATTCTAGCAGAAGTCATGCCAAAATTCACGGAAAAATCTGGCATGACCTTTGCTAAAAAAAGGACATACCGAGCGCCTGAAATTTGCCAGAACTGAAATTAATCAACACTCCGGCAAAACATAGGCCACTCGGAGGTGTTACCTGCAAACATGACCACTTGGGCAAGCAGATATCCTATTTGCATT
The DNA here is from genome assembly GCA_021437245.1 of Aegilops speltoides. NCBI lineage: Eukaryota > Viridiplantae > Streptophyta > Magnoliopsida > Poales > Poaceae > Aegilops > Aegilops speltoides. The sequence goes on along the minus strand of CM038142.1, from coordinate 484,799,759 downwards.
CAAACTTGATGGTCATTGCATTCAAACTTGATGGTCATTTCATTTCAATGGTTGAAAATATGAACAAAAACATTTCAAAATATCTTATAGGACTCATATTGACATGGAGATTTGGCTAGTCTCACCTTGAGGTCGGAGGGGGCCTGTGATGGGGACGACGGCGGCACGGTAACGGGGACGACGGCGGGGATGATGCAGGGGCTCCTTTATTTCTGCAAAAACAAAATATAAACAAAACATTATTATCGTCATCTTAGGACTTACTGAAACTCCATAAGCTATCAAGTAAATATCCATTTTGGTTCCAAATAAAATTTTCAATTGTCTGCAATTTGTTTCCTAAACCCTAAGAACATTATTATCCTCATTTTTTTCACTACCTAACAATTTCTATTACTAAATTCTTGTACCAAAAAAATTTGTACCTAAATTTCTATATAAAGAGAGGAGGGCAGTGGGAGGAGGAGGAGGGAGGAATGAGGGCTTCGGGCAGCTGGGGAAGGGCGGAGAGAGGAGGGAGCAGGGAGGAGGGCAGCGGTCGGACGAGGGAGAGGAGGGAGGAGCGAGGTCCGCCGGAGCGAGGGAGGAGGGAGGAGGGTCGTGGGAGGAGGGAGAGCGGAGGGAGGCGTGAGGAGGAGGAGGGAGGCAGGGAGGGCGGCGAGAGGAGGAGGGAGGGAGGGAGGCAGATATCTTGGGGGCGTCGGCGGCGACGGCGGGCGATGGCAGCGACGGCAGGTGACATGCGGTGAGTGAGAGTGCTGTGTGAGGGAGAGTGAGGGACAACGCGCGCGGGGTGTGGATAAGGTAAGCGTAGTAGTAGCGCTGTTTAGCAATAACTGCTACTGCTATTTAGCAGTAGCGCGTGTTAGAGGACAACGCTATTGCTATGTACAATAGCAGTAGCGCTTTTTAATTACGAGCGCTACTAGTATACCTACATTGCCTGCAACCGTTTGGCAACTATAGTAGTAGTGTTTTTATAACAAAAGCGTCGTTGCTACATGAATAGTAGCAACGCTCTTCAGACAGAAGCATTACCGTTCTTTAGCAGCAGCGCTTTCTTATAAAAAACACTACTACCGAGCTCCTGTGTATAAGCATTTCCCTAGTAGTGGCGTGTCAACTTTCTTGTGGTCCAACACACTTGGTATGACCATTCCACCCTTCAAGAGGAGTTCCTTCCCCGTTCTTCATTAGTAATGAACCCGAAGCAAATGTCGTCGAGGTCCTTTGCAATGGCCGCTAGAACCTCTCGTTCCCCCGGCCGTTCGGGGGCAGAGGATGGGCTGCCTCGCAGGCTCTGGCGGCTCTCAGAACATGCTTCCTCTCTCTGGCCTCCCAACACCATCTCTTGGAGGCTATCACCTTCGGGCACTTTATCCACTAAATCGGTCTACTTGAAGCTCATGGGGCAGCCTAGTCTCAGTTGAGTTGTGGAGATGTGGTCATGTGGAGCACGTGTATCCCCCTTAAAGATCTGGATCTTTGTATGACTTCGTGGTTGGCTTCTTTCGGACACGAAAGTAAGGAACCATAACGGCTCAGGTGACGATGTGTGTCCTTGTGTGGAGCAGGTGACAATGTGACCCACATGTTCTTTTCGTGCATTGTGGTGCAATTCTTGTGGACTGGCATGTATGAGGCCATGGGGTGTAGTAAACCCTACCGATGCGAACAAGTTTATCGCTATACTTGAATCTCTTTACCAGTAGAATGAGACACCTCCTCTTGTCTAGCTTTTCAGCGCTTGCGTGGGGCTTGTGGATGGCACAAAACAAACTTGTGATTGTGCCCGAACCATTGCGACATGCTACCGACACTCCATACAGGTCCCTTACTTTCATTCAACCATTGGTGGTTGCTCGCGAGCGTGCGTCATTTGGTCCATTATGGATCGGTTGTAGGTCGTGACTCGGCGTTGACTCGGATGACCTAGCGTCGACAGTTGTCTTGTGCCCATTTTTATTTGGAAAGGGGGCGGGGGCTTGTTTGGCTGTCCCCAAGCAAAACTTTGTACTCCCTCAACCTTAGTTTAAAACTACCACACTTATTATGGATTGTAATTGTTCTATTTGGTTGATGCTTTGTCTATGGAACATGACTACGACCTAGTTTACGAAGTCTTTAGTACTCTGCTTGATGGAGAGGCATCGTCAGAAACCGCGTGACACGACCAACTAGCTTCACCAGTACGAATTCTTGCTAAACGTAGTGTCCTTGCTAAACTCCGGCCCGGTTCATTTAGAAAGCAAGTTTCTACCGCCTCTAAGCGTGTTTCCGGAAGTCGTAATTGTGCGTTCCCCTATGCGGCAATGACCAATTGGAAATTAACTTGGCGTCGCGTGCGGTGGGCATTGCTTGAACATCTTCGCAAGCCAGCCGTCTAAATCTGTCTGGAGCCATATACTACCAGTAAAAGTCAAACAGTCCCAGATCGACTATGCCGCGCTCACGGCTCAGTACTAGATCGGCAGTGCCAGAGACTAATTAAACTATGAGCACTCCACTTAATTCGATTGACAAGTTGCGAATCTGAGTCGAGGTGCATGTAGTGCATGCATGATTGAGGTCAGGTCAGCGTGCGTCTGATAAGATATCAGTTTACTGAGATCTAACCAGCCTAGCTAACCCACGGCTCCCATTGCAAATGCGCCCCACTATGCAAAGTACATTGTTCAGCTCTCCTTGCAGCAAAGAGACCTCTCGTGCATTGCATGTGACGGGATGGCCGGCCAGCGCTTCCAAACCTAGCAAGCTTCATCAGCTTGTCTTCCCAAACCAGCGGCAGGTTCGCCCTCCCTTCGGCCTTGGGCAAGGCTGGCATTTGATCTCTCACGCATTTCCTCATCACTTTCGTCTCCAATTAATATATATACAGAAGCCCCTCTCTCTCTTTCTCTCTCAAGAGAAAGGCTAGCTAGTTCGTCGGCACTACACAAAGCGGCCGGCAGGGATAGCTAGCTAGCCATGGCGCCAGCATTGCCTTGTAGGCCGAAGCTGCGGCTCCTGTGCGTAGCCTTGGCCTTCCTCCTGGCCGTGGATGTGGGCAGGGCGGACATCTACGAGGACATCGAGATCATATGGAGCGCGGACCATACCTACTACTTCATGGACGGCGAGAGCGAGGCGCTGGCGCTCTCGCTGGACTATAACCGGGGCTCCGCCTTCAAGTCCAAGGAAATGTACCATTTCGTCCGCATCGACATCGACATCAAGCTCATCGAAGGCAACTCCGCCGGCACCGTCTGCACCGTCTACGTAAGTACCTCTACAGTTCGTTTTCTTCTGTGAGAATTGCGTTAGTGCCAATGTGCATGTCTGAAGTTGACTTCTGACGCGGGTGAATATAATTCTGGATGCACGCGTACGTACAGACCATCTCAGAAGGGCCGTGGGAGGTTCACGACGAGATCGACCTGGAATTCCTGGGCAACTCCACCGGCGAGCCTTACACCCTCCACACCAACATCTTTGCCAACGGCGTCGGCGGACGGGAGCAGCAGTTCAAGCTCTGGTTCGACCCCAGCTCCGACTACCACACTTACTCGATCGTCTGGAACCCCAAGCGCATCACGTAAGCTAGCTAGCACATTTCTCTTTCTCGGTCTTTTTCTCACGTACCAGTACCTAGATCATACCGATCTGAACGTATGGATGTGATCATCTTTCGCAGGATCGAGGTGGACGGCGTGACGGTCCGGACGTTCGACAACAACCAGGACCAGGGCGTGCCGTTCCCGTCGTATCAGCGGCAGCGCGTGTACGGGAGCCTGTGGAGCGCGGAGGACTGGGCGACGCAGGGCGGGCGCGTCAAGACGGACTGGTCGCAGGCGCCCTTCGTCTCCTACTACCGCAACTACAACGTCACCTGGTGCCAGCCGTCGCCCGGCGTGGTGTGGTGCGGCACCGAGCCCGCTGAGTCCACGCACTTCAACCTCTCCCCCAAGGCGCTGGCCGACCTGCAGTGGGTGCGCGACAACCACTACGTCATCTACGACTACTGCCTCGACAGGAGCAACCGGTACAACGACGCAACCAGGCCCAAGGAGTGCTCGCTCCCGCCCCGCCCGTGAGGATCCTTGGTTTGGGTGCTACGAGCAAGCGAGCGGCGCCCGCTGGTTGTTTATTCGTCCGGATTTTTCACAAAGTTTTTTTTTTCAAATTCCGTTCCTTTTGTCTAAATATTTCTTCTTTTTTTGCGGGTTGTCTAAATATTTCATACAATGTTCATAAAATCAAATATGTTCCCGGATTCAATAAAAAAAAATCAAGAATTCAGAGGATGTTCAGGAATTCGAAAAATGTTTGTAACTTCGAAAAAATACGAATTTGAAAAATGTTCATGAAGTTAAAAAAATGTTCACGACTTCAAAAAATATTCATGATTGGAAAACAAACCATTAAATTCAAAAATATTTGCGAATACAAAAAAGCTTCGTTAAGCAAAAAAAAAAGTTCATGAAATTCAAGAAATGTTCTCATCAAAACATGTTTCATGTGAATACAAAATATGTTCACGAATTCAATTTATTTTGGAAATCATGAATATATTTTTTAAGAATGTGAACATATTCGAAATTTGTGAACATCTCTAGAAATTTTCAACAATTTCTGGAATTCTGAACAGTTAAAAGAACGTGAACTTTGTTTGAAATTATACACATTTTTTTTGAAATTCCAACCATATTTTAAAAAAGCACGATTGAAGATTTAAAACTTAAACGGTTTTTGAAATCCCAAAATATATTTGAAATTTGTGATTTTCCGATGAAAAGAAAAAAGAAACAAAAGAATTTACAAGAAGGAAGAAAAAATAAGGAAAAGAAATGAAAAGAAAGAAGAAGAAATAAAATAGAAATAAGAAAACCAGAAGTAAAACCAGGAAAACTGATACAAAAACATAGGAAAAGAGAAAAAGAAAAAGAAAAATGCCCCGAAAGCTTCTAGAACCTTCCCAAAATCGGCTCTCCTGCGGCCCGCACAGGCAATTAGTTGGCCGGCCCCATCCACACGACGTTGTAGGCGATCGAGACTTTAGTGCTTGAAATGAGTGATATAAAACCTTGGCAATTGTTTTGGTGACTAAGGGAACTGACCGATCGATTCATTGTTTGGATATCTAGTACTACTTCCGTGCGGATCTATTACAATATGAAAAATTGAAAGAAATAATGACAAAATTTGCACATAATTTACTTAAAAATTGCACCTTTTATCATATGCAAGAAAAAAAAATATAATAGTGGATTTTCTGCCCCAAAAATTCATAAGAAGAATCAATTAATGCCATTAGTATTACTCTTAAAGAAAAGAAACAAAAAATCAAAATGATGAAGTTTTCTAAGGATTAATGAATTAGTGGCATTGGTATTACCCTTTAGAAGAGATAAATGAAAAAATGATGGCAAAATTTTCACATGGTTTAGATGGAAAATGCGAGTGTAACAATGAATTGCTGGCATTCGTATTACCCTTTAGGAAGAAATTTGAATACACTATCAAACTATCGCATTGGATTGGAAGCAATTAACTAGAAATTTAGCAACCTATGACCCATCAATAGAGGCAGACAGTGCACCACCTTCCCCGATCACATCAGAACCACAAGCAGAACCTCCAACATCATCACCAAAACCATCAACAGGAGCAGGAGGAGCTATGATAGTCCTTGTATGAAGATATGGGTCCTAATCAAAAGTTAACCCAACACGAAAATAAGGAACACATTTTTTGAGAAAAAACAAGTTAAATAACTTTTTCAACAATAATGACAGTAACACAACCACTTTGGTACTGCTGACCAATAATAAGCAAAAGATCAAAGGCATTGTCAAAGGCAACAAACACAACATCCTTCACAAAATGGTCAACAATTCTAAAGGTCATGTTCTCAATGATATCAAACATAGTGTGGGCAACAACAAAGCCTGCATTGTGAGTGTTCTGACTGACTGAAACTATGACAACATTGTCAATAGGACCCAAAGGTACATGAAGTTTGAAACTATGATGGGGGAGCAAGGCTGCAACAAGTGAAGCTCAGACCATTGTGCGCTTATTCAGAGGATCTCAGGTGATGATTTTATATTGTTGCTCCATATTGATGATATCTTGATTGTTGGCAAGAATGTCTCTAGGATTCCTAAGTTGAATAAAAAAGTTAAGCAAATATTTTGCTATGAAAGACTTAGGTCCGCCAAAGAATATTCTCGGGATGAGAATTGAGAGAAACAGAAATTCCAATAAGTTGTACTTGTCTCATGAGAAGTATATGGGGAAGGTACTTCAAAGGTTCACGATGGATAGTGCTAAAGTTGTGAGTTGCCACTAGTAGCCATTTCAAGTTGAGCACCAAGCAGTGTCCTACCACTGATGAGAAGAAAAAGGAAATGCATAACGTTCCTTATGATGGAAATAAGCCCTAGTGGCAATAATAAAGTTGTTATTATTATATGTCCTTATTCATGATAAAGGTTTATTATTCATGCTATAATTGTATTTACCGGAAACTTAAATACATGTGTGAATACATAACCAAATACCATGTCCCTAGTGAGCCTCTACTAGACTAGCTCGTTGATCAAAGATGGTTAAGGTTTACTAACCATGGACATGTGTTGTCAGTTGATAACGGGATCACGTCATTAGGAGAATGATGTGATGGACAAGACCCATCCGTTAGCTTAGCATATGATCGTTCAGTTTATTGCTACTACTTTCTTAATGTCAAATACATATTCCTTCAACCATGAGATCATGCAACTCCCGTATACTGGAGGAATACCTTGTGTGCTATCAAACGTCACAATGTAACATGGTGATCATAAAGATGCTCTACAGGTATCTCCGAAGGTGTCTGTTGAGTTGGCATGGATCGAGATTAGGATTTGTCACTCCGTGTATCGAAGAGGTATCTCTGGGCCCTCTCGGTAATACACATGACAAGAAGCTTGCAAGTAAAGTGACTAAGGAGTTACGTACGAGATGAAGTATTACGGAACGAGTAAAGAGACTTGCCGGTAACGAGATTGAACTAGGTATGGAGATATCGACGATCGAACCTCGGGCAAGTAACATACCGACCGACAAAGAGAATTACGTGTGTTGTCATAAAGGTTCAACCGATAAAGATCTTCGTGGAATATGTAGGAACCAATATGGGCATATAGGTCCCACTATTGGTTATTGACCGGAGAGGCGCCTCGATCAAGTCTACCTCATTCTCGAACCCGTAGGGTCCGCACGTTTAACGTTCATTGACGATATAGTACTATGTGAGTTATGTGAGTTGGTAACCAAATGTTGTTTGGAGTCCGGGATGAGATCACGGACATGACGAGAAGCTCTGGAATGGTCCGCGGGTAAAGATTGATATATAGGTCGATGCTATTTGGTCATCAGAAAGGTTTCAGAATGTACCGGGTAATCATCGCATCACCGAAAGGGGTTCCGAGATGCCCCAGGGGTTAATGGGACATATGGGCCAAATGAGAGGAGCACACCAGCCCATAAGGGGCTGGCGCGCCCCTCCTCTGGCCAAAGGCCTTGGGGAGAAAAGGAAGGAGGGGAGTTGGCCTCCCATTACCTTCCCTCTCCTCCCCTTTCCTTTCCCCGAGTGAAAATAAGGAATTCACTACCGAGATCTCTTATAAGTTTTGGGACCAGAATGAATTCTTCCAACAGACGCCGTAAAGGGTGCGGTTTAGCAACCAAGCGTACAATGACCGAAACCAACAGCTCCATCATTTCTGAGAACTTCTCTCTCGCATAGAGGAGATCTTGGCACTACTTTATGTGTTCAATCCAGGGAGCCACCCTCTTCTTCATATCTTGCTTCATATTGGTTTCATATAGAAAAGAGGAAGGAGTGTCGAAGCGATGTCGCTTCTCTGCTCTCAGCACTTTGCTCGCATAGGGCAGGCGCCCAAGGGGGCCGATAGCCACCCTTGGGGCGCAACCTGGCCGCCTCTCCTTCCCCACCTATATATATATATATATGAGAGGGAGGGGGCTCCACACAACCCACGACAATCCACAAGCCGTGTGTGGTGTCTCTCTCCCTGGTTTCATCCTCCGTCTAGTTTTCTACAGTGCACGGCGAAGCCCTGCGGAACAAGTTCACCATTGATGACCCACAAGTATAGGGGATCTATCGTAGTCCTTTTGATAAGTAAGAGTGTCGAACCCAACAAGGAGCAGAAGGAAATGACAAGCGGTTTTCAGTAAGGTATTCTCTGCAAGCACTGAAATTGTAGGAAACAGATAGTTTTGTGATAAGATAATTTGTAACGGGTAACAAACAATGAAAGTAAATAAGGTGCAGCAAGGTGGCCCAATCCTTTTTGTAGCAAAGGACAAGCCTGGACAAGTTCTTATAATGAGAAAAGCGCTCCCGGGGACACATGGGAATTATCGTCAAGCTAGTTTTCATCACGCTCATATGATTCGCGTTCGTTACTTTGATAATTTGATATGTGGGTGGACCAGTGCTTGGGTATTGCCCTTTCTTGGACAAGCATCCCACTTATGATTAACCCCTATTGCAAGCATCCGCAACTACAAAAGAAGTATTAAGGTAAACCTAACCATAGCATGAAACATATGGATTCAAATCAGCCCCTTACAAAGCAATGCATAAACTAGGGTTTAAGCTTCTGCCACTCTAGCAACCCATCATCCACTTATTACTTCCCAATGTCTTCCTCTAGGCCCAAACAATGGTGAAGTGTCATGTAGTCGACGTTCACATGACACTACTAGAGGAGAGACAACATACATCTCATCAAAATATCAACCGAGTACCAAATTCACATGACTACTAATAGCAAGACTTCACCCATGTCCTCAGGAACAAACATAACTACTCACAAAGCATATTCATGTTCATAATCAGAGAGGTATTAATATGCATTAAGGATCTGAACATATGATCTTCCACCAAATAAACCAACTAGCATCAACTACAAGGAGTAATCAACACTACTAGCAACCCACATGTACCAATATGAGGTTTTGGTACAAATATTGGATACAAGAGATGAACTAGGGTTTGAGAGGAGATGGTGCTGGAGAAGATGTTGATGGAGATTGACCACCTCCCGATGAGAGGATCGTTGGTGATGACGATGGTGATGATTTCCCCCTCCTGGAGGGAAGTTTCCCCGGAAGAACAGCTCCGCCAGTGCCCTAGATTGGTCTGCCAAGGTTCCACCTCGTGCCGGCGGAGTTTCGCCCTGTAAGCTTGCTTATGATTTTTTTTTCCAGGGTAAAAGACTTCATATAGCAGAACATGGGCACCGAAGGGCTGCCAGGTGGCCCACGAGGCAGGGGGCGCACCCAGGGAGTAGGGCACGCCCCCACCCTCATGGCCAGGGTGTGGGCCCCCTCTGGTACTTATTCCGTTGAATATTTATCATTAATTCCAAAAAGACTTTCGTGGAGTTTCAGGACTTTTGGAGCTGTGCAGAATAGGTCTCTAATATTTGCTCCTTTTCCAGCCTAGAATCCCAGCTGCCGACATTCTCCCTCTTCATGTAAACCTTGTAAAATAAGAGAGAATAGCCATAAGTATTGTGACATAACGTGTAATAACAGCCCATAATGCAATAAATATCGATATAAAAGCATGATGCAAAACGGGCGTATCAACTCCCCCAAGCTTAGACCTCACTTGTCCTCAAGCGGAAGCCGATATCAAAAAATATGTCCACATGTTTAGAGATAGAGGTGTCAATAAAATAAAATACGGACATGAGGGCATCATGGTCATTCTTATAACAGAAACATATATATATATTGTCATATGATTTCTTATGCTCAAGTAACAATCTATTCACAATGTCAAGTATGATTTAGAAACTTCATTGAGAACTAACAAACGATAATATCAGTCACTGAAGCAATTGCAATTTATCATAACATCGGAAAGAGTCAATAATAGAGCTTTTCAGCAAATCCACATACTCAACTATCATTTAGTCTTCCACAATTGCTAACACTCACGCAATACTTATGGTTCTGGAGTTTTAATCGGACACAGAGAAAGATAGGGGCTTATAGTGTTGCCTCCCAACCTTTTACCTCAAGGGTATTGTCAACAATAATAGTTCATGCTAACTTACATCCAACTGGATATATATATCAGGATCTTTCCAACACGAGGTGCTTGCCAAAGGATAAAATGAAAAAGGGAAATGTAGCGACCAGACCTCAAACAGTCTGATCTCTGTGCATCAGTGTCATCCCTGGATCGGTAATGCTAACACGCACAGTACTTGAAGGATTTATAACAGAGTAGCAATCACACACTTATTACATCGAATGTCTCAAAAAGAGAACTTATTACAATAAAAATGGCTTAAGGCCATCTAATAACGTTAACAGCGGAAGGCTTCGAAGATAAGCGAGTCCATCAACTCCAGCGGCATCACTAAGTATAAGATCACGACCTAAGGCACATTACTTGTCGTCTGAAAAGTCTGCAACATGAACGTTGCAGCCCGAAAATGGTTCAACACATGGAATATGCTAGCAATGTAACACATAGAGAGTAATGAGCAGACTAATGCTATCACTACATGCATATATGGCTGGTGGAAAGCTCTATGGTTACAGTTTTGCATAAAGCCAATTTTTCCCTATTGCAAAGGAATAAATTTTATTTAACTATCATGGTGGTTGTTAAACATTGAGAAGGGTACTCGAACTCAATCCCAATTAAGCATCATCATTAACCCAACAAAATTAAATTAAGTAACATGATGAGATACACATGATAATCCAAGTACTAGATATTCAAAACGTCCATAATCGGGGACACGGCTAACCATGATTAGTTTATACACTCTGCAAAGGTTTGCGCACTTTTCCCTGCAAGACTCGATCTCCTCCACTTGATTTCTCGCACTACATGGTGTTTGAGAATCGGATGACCGAGACACAGTCTTTCAGAAGCATTAACTCTCTACTCCGGGTAGAGAGTACCAACCTACAACCCCTACATCTGCTAGTCTACCTCTTCAAGAGCTCATGCAACTTAATCAACTATGCTAGAGCCCATAGTAGCTTGTGGCTGCACACGGAAGTTTCTAGCATGAATAATCTCATGATCCCTTTGAGCCTGAGTGGCGGTCCATAGGAGAATCACACGGTACCCCGGGATTTCCAAAAATATAGGCAACACTGGGTTCCCCAGGTGCCTCAATCCACCCAGATGTGAATTTAAGTTGCCACCTTAAATAAACCATTAATTAACAATCTCACATCCGTCATGGATACACTCACCCAATCCACGTCTACTAGCATAGCATGGCAATATAAACAAATGTAGAAGTAACTGCCAAATGTTTCATAATAAAACAGGTAATAGGTTCTACCTCATCTACTTCCCAAAACCCACATACTAATCAGACCCTAATCATGCAATTGTTTGAGGATTGATCTAGTGCAATAAAACTGGGTAGTAAAGGGGTATGATCAAAGTGTTACTTGCCTTGCTGATGATCCGTGAAACCTAGAGATTCGAAATAGCAAGCGGCGCACTCCGGGTACTCTATTGCAAACAAACAAGCATACAATAAGCACTCATCTAATGCATGGGTAAAACTCAAATCTAACCAGAAAGTTCAACTTAAGAACTCCGGTGTGCAAAAAGAACCAAATCAAACGAAGCAACGAAACTCAAACGGCGAAAGAAACAAGCTTCGTTTACTAATCTGGACCTAAGTCAAATTTTACAATAGCAAAAACTTGTTTGAGTTTGTTAAACGGAAAGAGGGTTTCGAGACGAAACTCTAGGCGCTTGAATCGTCTGATTCCGACAAACGAGCACAAAGTTATACTAGAACAAAAATCGGATCAGAAATCGCGATCGGGAATAATCGCGGAAAATCCGAGAAAAAGAAAAACGGAGGAACAGGCTAACGAACGAACGTTCGCTGTCTGCGGCTAAAACACGAAAACCGTTCGTTAAAATGAACGAAAGAACGGGCATTCGCTAAATAAACTAAATCAAAAAAACGATCTAATAAAAAAAGGGATCTAGGTTTTTATTTTTAAAAAACAATCGGTTTTCTCGCAAAAACCGAGGCGGCGGCGGCTACCTCCGGCGACGGCGGATTCCGCGAGGGCGGTAGCGGTCGGCGGCGTAGGCGGTCGGAAGTGGGGCGGTCGGCGGCGGCGGTCGGCGGTTGGCGGCGTGGCGGTCGGTGGTGAGGGGTGGCAGCGGTGGCGGCGGCTGGCAGCGAGGGGTTTGGTTTTGGGTTTTTCCTCACTTGATGATTTTCGCTCAAAGTCCTCGGAGGATGGGTTGCTATCAAATGACAAGTGTCAAGTTCTCTCGGAGCAGCCAACCAGCTAGTGGTTGTAGGGGGCGGCTATTTATAGCTTAGGGAGCAGCCCGACATGATAAGACATAAATGCCCTTCAACGATATGACCGTTAGGTGGATAATATATTTTGGGACAGGTGGCAAGAAGATGTAAACGGTCGGAAATTTGACTCTCAAATTCCTCGGGGCTATCATGTTCCTCTTTGTGTAGGCAATTCAGACTGGCGAATTCCTAACTCCTCGATTAGAATAAATTCATCAACACGGAAGAACTTCATCTCTCACATCAAGAAAGTGACTGAACTGTATGAGATTTCCAAAGGCTTCACTCAAGGGATTGGTAGGTGTAGGATTTTGAGTTGAGCATCACATGGAAATTTTTCCTTAGTATTTCCTCGACCCCTTTAACGAAGACGGTGTTTCCTATGACTCAAGAAAGAGAAAATGAAACTACGAAAACAAAAGTCTTCACGCTTCATGTTCCACAAATGAATACCAAGTCTTCAAGGTCACACCAATTTCTTCACTTTCAAAGTCTTGAAAGTCTTCGAATATCAAAGTCTTCATCGAAGAACTTCATTTTTAGGGTCGACTTTCTCTGTAAATATCAAACTCCTCATGGACTTATAGACCTGTGTACACTCACAAACGATTAGTCCCTTAACCTATAAGTCTTCAATACACCAAAATCACTAAGGGCACTAGATGCACTTACAATCTCCCCTTTTGGTGATTGATGACAATATAGGTTAAGTTTTCAGCGAGGATAAATGTATGAAGTGTAAATACTGATATTGAGGAATTTGATAGTAAGATATAGAAGAACTCCCCAAGATGTGCATAGTGAGGAATTTATGTTTGAGGCAATGCACATTTGAAGAGTTGAATCATGGAGATCTCCCCTATATCTTGTAATTCATACACGCATTTGATATATAATATGAAGAATTGAAATGCATGATGAAATATGGTGCTCGATGAGATTCACATGCGTGCAATGTCATTAACGAGGAATAAGCATGCAAAGCATAATGCAACAAAAGTATCAACAAGACCATCGGGTTTAAGATTACAACTCGATCCAAATAAAAGTTTTAGAAGAACGAGAGTTGTAACTTAAAAATGCCCTTAATATAGACCCGCTTGAAGACTAACTCAGATTTCGCCTTTGTCATCAAATGACCAAAACAATTGAAACCGAGGACTAACGCCCTAAAGAATTTCAAGTCGATGGAGGGCGCCCGGCGTTGTCGGGTTGTTTGTTGTAGCAGGGCCTGCCGCAGTTGTCGCCCAAATCTTCATTCTCATCGGTGTCACGCGATGAAGAATAAGAGCTGGCCACCAATGGAGGAACTTTGACCCTCTTGAGTTTCTTCGAGGAGGTGCGACCGGTCAAATTCTTCCTTGAGACCCATAGTCTTCAGTTCTTCAGCGCTATAGACATGAGTCAGGACAGCCCAGGTGCCGTTGAAGGTTTCATGAAGGTAGTATTGGTTCTTCTTCACTGCATTATATGTTGAGGTCATATTGTAAAGAAGGTTTCATGAAGGTAGTATTGGTTCTTCTTCACTGCATTGTATGTTGAGGTCATATTGTAAAGAAGTGCAGGTGCGGTTGAAGGTTTCATGAAGGTAGTATTGGTTCTTCTTCACTGCATTGTATGTTGAGGTCATATTGTAAAGAAGTGCACCAAACTGACGCTTTACCCATTTGTGATTGCGATCAACCTTCTGATGAAGACTAAGGAGTAACTCACGGTCAGTCATCACCCTGGGTGCTGTGGCTTGAGGATTTTGCTTGGCTAAGGTATTTGCGGCAGAGTCATGTGTGGCAGAGTCGTCATTGGTAGAGTAAGATGCAGCCTTGCAAAATTGACCATCCAATGGATGAATGCCTTCAGAGTGTCAGCTTTGTAATTCAGTGAAGATCTTGCCCTGATGAATCTCATAATCCAAGGCGCATAGGGCTTCAGCTCGAATGGTGACATAGCAATATTGCCCAGAGTCCTCATGAAGAAATCATGGAAGCTAACGGGAACGCCATGAATGATGTTGAAAAGCATATTCTTCATGATGCCAACAACTTCTTCATCATTTGAGTCGTGGCCTTTGATAGGACTCATTGTCTTCGTCAGAATGCGATAGACAGTCCGAGGCACATAGAGTAATTCCTTGACGAGGAATTTGATTCGTGGGGCCTGCCCAGGCTTCAAAGGCTTCATGAGCACTTGCATATAGTGATTTGTCAGTTCAGGGTCACTGTAGGTGCAACGTGCACTGTCATGGGGAGGATTGAGAGGAAGGACACGAAGCAATTCAGTTGCCGGTGCCTTGTAGTGAGTGTTTTCAGTCATCCAGTCCAACACCCATGAGTTGACATCTTCAGCGTCTCCAGTGATATGCAGTGTCGCGTAGAACTGAAGAATGAGTTCTTCATTCCAATCGCAAATGTCCGTGCAGAAATTTAGTAATCCTGCATCATGAAGAACACTGAGAACTGGCTCGAAGCATGGCAGAGATTCCATGTCCACGTGAGGAATATGTGCATGATCGAAGATTTTGTCTTTGCCAAAGAGCACAGAGGAATAGAAGTTGGCCTGACAGGCAGTCCAGAAACGCCTCTTCCTTATGCGAGCAGAGTCATAGGGGTTGTAGTTAGTGAAGAATACATGCTCGGCAAAGAAGTCTTCAGCCTTGAACTTTTGTTTGCTTGAGAACGGATTCTTTGGCTTTGGCAGAGGGGTGTCAGTGAGTTGCATCACCACCTCAGGAATCGCGAGCTCAGGTTCTTCAGGTTGAGGAATTTCTGGTTCCTCTTCTTGTGCAACCTGAGGATCAGCAGTAGTAGGTTCTTCAGCACTAGCGGCTGGAATGTCTTCATGCACAGAGGGAGTGGGTTGAGTTTCTTCAGAGCCCATTTGAACTGTTGGTGCAGGGGACTGAGGAATCTGTTGGATAGGGGTGAAGAGAGGAGTATTGGGATGCTGACTTTCCCAAAAGTCATCATTCATCACAGGTGTGGGGCATCCTATATCCACATCTTCATCTTCAATTTCCTCAACACCAGCCTCTTCAGCTGTGAACTGAAGCATAGGTGAGGAAATGATTGGCGTTGAAGTGATTTCGTCCACTTCAATTTCTTCATCCATCTGCTCTGACGAAGCAGTAGAATGATTTCCTTCATCAGATCCGCTTGGGATCTCATAGTCTTCTCCAAAAGGAACAAGGTCCTTTGATGACATGGAGGAAATTGGAACAACATCAATAGGATTTTCAAATGAGCTGGTCATTGGCTTCATTTTCTTCGCAGCCGAAGAATTTGACACAGCTGATGCCTTCCGTTTCTTCACTACAGCTCGCTCTACAGCCTTGGTCTTCTTCACATCAAAGGCAGATGGAAGGATTGGAGTTGGTGTAGGCGCGGGAGGAGCTGGGGAATCTGGTTGATTTTCTTCAGGCGCACCACTAGTGGATGCCCTGGCAATTTCTTCAGCGGCTGGAATTTCTTCACCAGCCCTGGAACTAGCATTTTCCTCAGCAAGCTAAAAGTCATCAGCGGTGCTGGCATGTTCTTCAGCAGGCTGAGCATAGTCTACATCCTGAAGATTTTCTTGTTGCGATGGTGCTGCAACATTTGTGAATTTCTTTGTCAGGTTGATGAATCTCACTTTAGCTCCTTGCCAATCAGCATAGTAGGCATCAAAGTCTTTGCTGAGGGCTTGAATTTCAGACTGAGCCTGGAGAAGTTCCTCAGGTGTCATTCTGACAACATTTTTCTTCAGGAGCTTCTCCTTTATTTATTGCGCTTTCTTGATCTCTCTTGCCTTTTCAAACTTCCATTTCTCTTCAGTGATGAAATGGGTCAGCATGTGACTTTGACCAGGAGTCAGATGAAAATCAGGCATTGGGGTGTTTGGATCCTTGTGCCATAGATCAATGTAATCGAGGATTTCCTCGGATCCAAAAGCAGTGGCACAGATGTGCCTTTGGCTCTAGCGGACTTCACCTGTCTGTCTCTGATGATTTCTGCAAGTTCATCATCAGAAGCTTCATCATTCGAAGGCACATGGAATGCGACCTGTTTCTTCTTTGGACTTGGCCGAGGACCTCGTCTAGCTGTTGCTTTGGTCTTCAACTGTGTGGGGCCTGATGAGGAAATTGGTGCAGCTGAGGAACTTGCTGAAACACCAGAGGCAATCGAGAAACCAGCAGTCCTTTGACATGTAGCCAGATGCACAGGAGCTGAGGACTTTGAAGGAGCTGCTGAGTAGCAGTGTGAGGAATTTGCCGTGAGAGCATTGCTGAGGAACTTGGCCGTGAGGGCGCTGTTGGTGAAGCACTTGGCTTACGAGAAGGCTTCTTTAGCATGGATTTCCTCGGTTTGACCGAGGCCTCAGTAGCAGTAGCAGTGGCAGAATCCTCATTGAATTTCTTCACTGCCTCCATGGCTTGTCTTGCCAATTTAGCTTGGCGCTTAGCCCATTCTTCAGAAAGTCCTCACCACGCTTGATTTGGTGGGGTCACCACTTGGCCAGTGCCAATGGAGCTCTTGGGCATGGAGGATTGAGGCTAATTTCCTCATGTACTTTGGAGTCACATATCTGTATTCCCTCCATTCCCTTGCCCATCTCCGCTCAATCTCTCAGTCAAGCACCTTGTGCTGATTTTTGTTTTCTTTGCCAAATTTTGCTTCATCGGTGTGAAATAGTCAAGATAAATTTCCTCGTGGATTTCAAACGCAGTCATAACCTCGTGTTTCTTTCCTCCTTTCTGCGGCTTCTTACCGTCGCCATATTCTTGATTGAGGAATTTGAACAATCGAATTCTCTCAAGAAGTATGCAGTTTTTCTTCGAGGAACGCTGCAAATGAGTTAAGTTGATGAGAACCTAGTGATTCAGCAGCAGACATGAGTACCGTGAGAATGAGTATAGGTGCGAGGAATTTGGAGAGGTCATATGCGTTCTCTCAGAAGGTTTTTCGAAAAGAACAAGTTTTGAGGAATTTGACCAGATGAACCTTGAGGAATTTCACTAAGCGTTCTTGTCTTAGGTTCCAGAGTTGTACAGATCGAAAATCCACACAATTAGGGAATCTTGAAGAAAATGATTGCTTAGAGAAACAGTTCAAGATCATATGATGTGTGAGGTGTTCATATGTGTGAAGATTTGAAGAATAAACACCTTTGAATATTTGCAGGAAAGTTTGAGAATCAAAGTGAGTAATAAAAGTAACTTTTAATTACCCGAAGTGAAGAACACGACGAACTGAGAAGAACAGATGTGAAGTTAAATCAAAGTTAGATCTCCCACGCCCTAACTTGGCAGAGGAAGACAGCTACGGCGACGGCGGAGTGAAGATTTCCGCGGTCGGCGTGAGTACGACGGCGACGAGGTCGAGGCAGCGAAGCTCTTCCTCACCGGCGACGATGGAGTAGCGGCGGCGCTAGGGTTTGAGGAGCTCGAGTGAGAGAGTAGCAATCGAGCGGAGTAAATGAAGTGAGGACGGGGAGAGGGGTATTTATAGACACGGTAAAAACTGTTCGCCCGAAGATTTGGGACGAACGTGCCCCTGCCCTTTCTCCTTCTCGCGACATGTGTCACCCACGTACTGTGTAGTTGAGATCATGTACGATCATGGGTGAATAGAATAATGCATTGTGGGATGCGGAACGGTTTGAGCGGCAAAACCGAAAATTTGGATAAGATTTGTTTTAAAGTTTCGTTCGCAATTTCTTCAGCTGACAAGGACACAGTGAAAATTTTGAACGAGTTTCAAATAGAACGCACATGAAGAATTTGTGAATAGATTGGGTTGAGTATAGCATAGAGGGGAAGGGTCCGATCACATTCACTTAGTAGAAAAAGCAACTTAAAGAAATAGCTATAAGTGAATGTTGTAGAGGACATAAACTCATATATATATATATATATATATATATATATATATATATATATATATATATATATATATATATATATATAGCCAATGAAGAAAAACGACGGAAACAGTGAAGATTTTGCAAAGTTGAAGAATTTGAAAAACTGAAGAATTTGAAAACTGAGGAAAAACTCAAATTGAAGATTTTCAACTTTTGTGGTGGCGTGACCCACCGTATAAGAATGATGATTTCAGACACCGCGTACAATTGTTGTAGGGTTCTAAGAATCAAATTCTTCATTAATTTCTTCACACTTAGAGTGTTATTCTTCATTGATTGAAGAAAAACGTTTCTTCATGTGTTGCACATCTAAGTCATCAATTTTGCATAAGTGTCAGGGTGTGTGTCCTTTTCAAAGAACATTCGAAGATTCTAAGATATTTAGCTCACATCGCAACTTGCTAAATCTCTTCTCATCCAAGGGCTTAGTGAAGATATCAGCTAGCTGTTCTTGATCTTCACGTGCTCGATGGAGATGTCGCCTTCAACACATGATCACGAAGAAAATGATGGCGAATCTCAATGTGCTTTGTCTTGAGTCTGAACGGGTTGTGAGCAATCTTGATGGCACTCTCATTGTCGCAGAGGAGAGGCACATTCTTCACGCTGACGCCATAGTCCTTGAGTGTTTGCTTCATCCAAAGCGATTGAGCACAGAAGAGCCAGCAGAATGTATTCAGCTTCCGCAGAGAGCGGTGATACGCAGATTGCTTTCTTCGAGGACCAACGGACCAAAGATCGTCCGAGGAAATGACATGTGCGATGTTGACTTGCGGTCCACATGATCACCAAAGATAGTCGAGTCGAATATCCAATGAGATCAAAAGCAGAGCCCTTGGGGTACCATAATCCTAGTGTTGGTGTGTGAGCTAGATATCAAGAATATGCTTCACAGCCTTATTGTGTGATTCCTTGGTGCAGCTTGAAATCGGGCACACATGCAAACACTAAGCATTATATCCGCCTAGATGCACATAAGTACAATAAAGAACCAATCATGGAGCGGTATACCTTGTGATCAAGTCAATACCATTTTCATCGAGCATAGATGGCCATTTGTGGGCATAGGAATTTTGACGCTTTTATGATCTTGCATGCGAATTTCCTCAAGACATCTTTGAGGTATTTCTCCGAGATATGAATATGCCATTGCGTTGTTGATTTAATTTGAAGACCTAAGAAGAATTTCAACTCTCCCATCATAGACATTTGATATTCTTCACTCATCATATAGGAAAATTCATCACTATAATGTTGGTCAAGACAGCCAAAGATAATATCATCAACGATATTTGGCACACAAACAGTTCACCATCATAAGATTTAGTAAAGAGAGTAGGGTCGAGTGAACTGGTGTGAAGCCATTCTTC
The DNA here is from genome assembly GCA_021437245.1 of Aegilops speltoides. NCBI lineage: Eukaryota > Viridiplantae > Streptophyta > Magnoliopsida > Poales > Poaceae > Aegilops > Aegilops speltoides. Next base: position 484,780,123 of record CM038142.1, on the reverse strand, counting down.
ATGAAGAATTCCTTTAGTGTATCATACCACGCCGAGGGGCTTGCTTGAGGCCATAGAGGGCCTTATTAAGTCTCAAGACTTTGTCGATTCTTTGGATCTTCAAAACACGGGGTTGAGCAAGCATATACTTCTTCCTCAAGCTTACCATTGAGGAATGCACTTTTCACATCCATTTGATATAAGATGGTATCATGATGGTTAGCATAAGCAAGTAATATGCGAATAGCCTCAAGTCTAGCAACAGGTGCAAAAGTTTCATCGAAATCAATTCCTTCAACCTGTGTGTAGCCTTGAGCTACCAATCGTGCCTTATTCCTCACCACAAGGCCATTTTCATCTTGCTTGTTGCGGTAGATCCACTTTGTGCCAATGATATTATGCTTGCGAGGGTGCGGACGTTTGACCAGTTCCTGACATTGTTGATCTCGAACTCGATGTAATTCTTCTTGCATAGCTCTGAATCCACTCAGGCTCCAAAAATGCTTCATCTACCTTAGTGGGCTCTGTGATAGAGACAAAAGCATAGTGCCCACAAAAGTTAGATAAATGTGAAGCTTTTGAGCGTGTGAGAGGACCTGGTGCTCTAATGTCATCGATGATCTTCTCCACTTGCACTTCTTTTGCAACGCGAGGATGAGCTAGTTGTCGCTGAGGAGTTTGATCAGCATTTTCTTCAAAGACCATTTTCCTCAAGATTTTCTTCAGTGCATCACTCGACATTCTTCATGAACTGGAATGAATTCTTCAGCAGATTCTTCAAGAGGAATGACATCCTCGATTACTCGGAACTTGGTAGAATCCTCGGTGCTGGTTCATCTAACATGTAGGTAGGTGCTCTCTTTGCGAGCCATTAGTTTCATCGAACCGCACGCATCTCAAAGGTCAACAATCTTGTGAAGAACAATGTTGAAGACTCAGAGGTGTGCGAGTCCTTTCCGTAACCAAGCATAAAACCTTCATGTGCTTTCGGTGCAAATTTAGAATTGTGGTGAGGATCTCTAATCCAACATTTAGCAATGAAGACTTTGAAATAACTCACATTGGGTTTCTTGTCGTTGAGGAGTTCATAGGCCGCCTTCTTGAAGAATTTGTGAAGATATACTGTTGATGATGTGGCACGCAGTATCAATTGCATCAATCCAAAAACGATGAGGCGTTTTGTATTCATCAAGCATAGTGCGAGCCATCTCAACAAGAGTTCTGTTCTTGCGCTCCACGACACCATTTTGCTGAGGAGTACAGGGAGCAGATAACTCATGAGTAATACCAAGTTCATCAAGATAGTCATCAAGACCGGAATTCTTGAACTCAGTTCCATTGTCACTTATGATGTGCTTGATCTTCACACCAAAGTTGGTTGAAGCCCTCGAGGAAAAACGTTTGAAGACTTCCTGCACTTCATGTTTGTAAGTAACAATGTGTACCCATGTATATCGAGAGTAATCATCAACAATGACAAAACCATATAGAGACGCATCATTAGTGACTGCTGAGTAATGATTAAGTCCGAAGAGGTCCATGTGAAGCAATTCGAATGGACGAGTAGTGGTCATGATAGTCTTCGCTGGATGCTTGGCCTTGGTCATTTTTCCAGCTTCACAGGCTCCACATAAGTGATCCTTGAGGAATTTGACATTCTCAATGCCAATGACATGCTTTTTCTTCGCAAGCGTGTGCAAATTCCTCATGCCTGTGTGACCAAGTCGTCGATGCCATAGCCAGCCTTCTGAAGCTTTTGCAAGTAGACACACGGCTGGTTGTGGTCTGAGAGAAATCAACAATATACAAATCTCCTCTCCTAAAGCCTTCAAGACTTTGGAATTGTTAGCTTCCATAATCACAACACAATGATACTTGCCAAAGACAACAACCATATCAAGATCACAAAGCATTGAGATCGACATGAGGTTGTATCCCGAGGACTCAACAAGCATGACTTTGTCCATGTGTTTATCCTTAGAGATTGCAACCTTACCAAGACCCAATACCGACTTTTGCCTTTGTCAAGAAGATGATATGCTTCAGATGTGACGGTGATAAGGGAGCAACCATCAATAGATTCTTGTCACCAGTCATGTGATTCGTACGTCCACTATCGAGGACCCACTCAGTGGCTTTGGGTTGATCATCCTGCAGATGAATTAGTGTAGCTTACAATCTCATATGCTTCATTTGTGAAGAATATGATATCAAGTTCATCAAATGAATTTCATCAATTAGTAAACAGATATAGCAGTATGAGGATGTGTGAAATGAAGGTCATTTCATCATGATTCTCCTGCGTCCTTTTAGGCAATTTTGTTAGGTCCCCAGCAAATTCTTCAGACGTTAAAGCACGTCTGGAGACCTGACCCTGCAGAAGAGATTAGTTCTTTTTCTTCACCACCCACATCTGAAGGGGTGGCAAAGAGTTTATCACTCTGCGAGCACCATACAAGAATTGTGGCATAGAGGCCAAACCATTTTGTTTCACATAAGAGGGGTTAGGGTAAGCATATGAATAAGCAGAGAAATTCTTCGAGGACTTATGAACATAATGGTTTGAAGAATAATGCACATATTCATAGCCCTTAGCTCTACCCTGAGAAACAGAGTTGTTAGCACGATGATAATCATATAAGGACTTTGATCCTTTTGAGGAATTTGATCCACGTGAGGAATTTGGTCCGTATGAGGACTTGGATCCATATGAAGAATTTGGTCCATATGAAGAATTTGATCTGGGGTTCCTGTTCTTCATAGGTGGTGTCATGAGGACATTCACCTGAAGACTTTCGAGGCACTTCTTGGGAACCAAATTTTCTTCATAGGAGAACCATTCCTGCAGTTAGTGCCAACATATCTAGCAAATACTTCACCATTCTGATTTTTGAACAGTTTATAGTTGGAGTCAAATGACTCATCAGAAGAATGAGGAGATTCACATGTAAAGCCAGATAAGTTAGATGGATCAACTGGAGGTCCCTTTGCAGCAACCCATGAGGTTTTGGGGTACGCTCAAAGCTTCCAATATGTTCCATCAGCATTAAGTTTCCTCTCAAAGGCAATACCCTCTTTCCTACGGTTTCTGTTGAGGATCTGCTTTTTAAGCACATCACAACGAGTCTGATGCCCTTTGAGGCTTTTGTACATGCCTGTCATGTACAATTCCTTCAGCCCTGCATTGTCAGTGATACTAGCAATGTCCTCAGATGAGGAATTAGTGATAGCAGAGGCAGGTGAAGAATTTGTAACAGTTGAAGCATTTGAACATTCAGGTGAAGAATTAGCAGATTCACGTTTAATGCACTTTAAGCTTGGAGGAACAAATTCTTCCTGAGAAGCGCTGATTTGTTGAGCTAGTAATGAATCACGCTCCTTCTGAAGATCTTCATAACTCACTCTTAGCTTCTCAAGATCTTGCTTTCTTTGAAGAAATTTATAAGAAAGTTTCTCATGATCAGATAAGAGAGTGTTATGATGACTTTGAAGGTTATCAAACCTAGACTGAAGTCTCTGAAGATTTTCAGTCAGGCTTTATTGCGATCCATTTCTTCACCCAACATATCATCACTTTTGTCTAGCATGTTTTGAACCTTTTCCAAAGCCGTTTGTTGTTTAGTGGCAATGTAAACAAGTTTGGTATAACTAGGTTCAATGTCATCATCAGATTCATCATCATCAGATTCAGAGTCACAGAACTCGGATAAGGAACATTCGGTTACCTTGTGACCCTTTTCCATGAGACATGATGCAGAAGATGATGATTCTGGTTCAAAAGTCATCGTTTTGAGAGATTCCTTGAAGTCCTCAAACCAGGGATCATGATGGGTTCGATGACCTTCATAGACATTAGAGATTCGGTCCCAGATGAGCTTCGCATTGCAAAGATGCATAATGCGCCTGAATTCATCTTTGGATAGGCAGGAACAGATGATATCCTTCGCCAAGATGTCAAGTCAAGTGTACTTGCGAATATCATCAGCGTCCACCATCTTGCATAGATCAATAAGACCAATCTCAGTGACGGTCCACAGCTTGATGTTCATTGCCATGAGGTGCTTCCTCATCATGGCCTTCCACTTGGGATAATCATGACCGTCAAAGATAGGGCATGTCACTTTCTTCATACCTGCGGTCGACATAACTAAAACTCCAGGTGGTTAAACCAAAATCACACAGAACAAGGGAGTACCTCGCTCTGATACCAATTGAAAGTGCGTTATATCGACTAGAGGGGGGGTGAATAGGCGATTTTTATGAATTCTTCACTGAGGAATTTGCCGGTGAGGAAATCCTTGGCGAAGAACTACTAGCAGCGGAATAAGTACTCAGAAGTAAGCATAACAGAATACAAGCATGGTCATCATGATGAAATGAAGACTAGCACAGAGTACAGAAAGCGTAATCACAGGATAACACAAGATGAAGACAAACAGACTGAAGAAATTGAACTGAGGAAATTGAGAAAGTCTTCAGTCAAAGTCTTCAAGCATAGATATGAACAAACAGTCAACACAGTGATGAGGAAATGAAAGGGTTGAGGAAATAGAACCAGTTAGGTTGGTGAAGACAATGATTTGGTAGACCAGTTGCAACTGCTGTCTCAGTTGTACGTCTGGTTGGAGCGTCTGAGTATTTAAACTCGAGGACACACAGTCCCAGACACCCAGTCGTTGAGCACGCAGCTCAGGACACCCAGTCCTCACCGTATTCTCCTTGAACTAAGGTCACACAGACCTCGTCCAATCACTCGTGGTAAGTCTTCAGGCGACTTCCAAACCTTCACAGACTTGGTCAGTCGGCGATCCACAATTCCTCTTGGATGCTCTAGACCATGATGCCTAACCGTCTGGAAGAAGCACAGTCTTCAAAGGTAACAAGCATCGGATCCACTCAATCACTTTGGGTTTGTAGGGGTTTGGTTTTGGGTTTTTCCTCACTTGATGATTTTCGCTCAAAGTCCTCGGAGGATGGGTTGCTCTCAAATGACAAGTGTCAAGTTCTCTCAGAGCAGCCAACCAGCTAGTGGTTGTAGGGGGCGGCTATTTATAGCCTAGGGAGCAGCCCGACATGATAAGACATAAATGCCCTTCAATGATATGACCATTAGGTGGATAAGATATTTTGGGACAGTGGCCAAGAAGACAAAGAACGGTCGGAAATTTGACTCTCAAATTCCTCGGGCTATCATGTTCCTCCTTTGTGTAGGCAATTCAAGACTGGCGAATTCCTAACTCCTCGATCGAACAAATTCATCACGACTAGAAGAACTTCGTCTCTCACATCAAGAAAGTGGTGAAGCTGTATGAGATTTCCAAAGGCTTCACTCAAGGGATTGGTAGGTGTAGGATTTTGAGTTGAGCATCACATGGAAATTTTTCCTTAATATTTCCTCGACCCCTTTAACAAAGACGGTGTTTCCTATGACTCAAGAAAGAGAAAATGAAACTACGAAAACAAAAGTCTTCACGCTTCATGTTCCACAAATGAATACCAAGTCTTCAAGGTCACACCAATTTCTTCACTTTCAAAGTCTTCGTAAAGTCTTCGAATATCAAAGTCTTGATCGAAGAACTTCATTTTTAGGGGTCGACTTTCTCTATAAATATCAAACTCCTCATAGACTTATAGACCTGTGTACACTCACAAACGCATTAGTCCCTTAACCTATAAGTCTTCAATACACCAAAATCACTAAGGGGCACTAGATGCACTTACAAATATGATATGCAATGATGATCTAATGTATAACATTCCAAATAGAAAATTTGGAATGTTACGAACCTACCCCCCTTAAGATGAATCTCGTCCTCGAGATTCGGGTTTGCTAGAAAATAGGTGAGGGTGGTCCTTCCATAGATCTTCCTCTCGCTCCCAGGTGGCTTCATCCTCGGTATGGTGGCTCCACTGAACTTTGCAAAACTTGATAACCTTGCTGCGGGTGACTCGGCTGGCATATTTGAGAATCTTGACTAGTTTCTCCTTATAGGTCAAATCACTATACAACTGAATCGCTTCCAGTGGCACGGTGTCTCTCAGCGTTATATCAGCCATCTCTGCGTGGCACTTCTTCAACTGGGAAACGTGGAACACATCGTGAACTCCTGACAATCCTTCAGGCAATTCCAACTTGTAGGCAACTTCATCCCACAACAACAGTGGCCTGCACCTCCTTCCGTACAGAGCTTCGAAAGGGGCCATCTTCAAACTGGATTGATAACTTTTGTTTTAAGAGAACTCCGCATATGGCAAATTGTCATCCCAACTAGATCCATAATCTAGCGCACAAGCTCTCAGCATGTCCTCCAGAATCTGATTGACTCTCTCGGTCTGTCCATCTGTCTACGGATGAAAGGCTGTACTAAACTCTAGCATGGTACCTAAAGTTTCGTGCAACTGATTCCAAAACTTTGAGGTAAACTGGGTTCCTCTATCTAATATAATGCTCCTCGGAACTCCATGCAGACATACGATCCTGGTCATGTATATCTTTGCCAACTTAGCACTGGTGTAAGTGGTCTTCACTGGAATGAAATGGGATACCTTCGTCAAACGATCAACTACAACCCATATCGAGTCATAGCCTGAATGAGTCCTGGGCAATCCCGTGATAAAATCCATGTCCAACTTATCCCACTTCCATTCGGGTAACGGCAACGGCTGTAGCAATCCTGCTGGCTTCTGATGCTCTGCATTCACTCTCTGACATACATCACATACTGCTACATACTCTGCAATATCCTTCTTCATTCCGGTCCACCAGAAAGTGTCCTTGAAATCTAGGTACATCTTGGTATTTCCTGGGTGAATCAAATACGGCGAATCATGGGCCCCTTGTAAAATCAACTTCCTGATCTCCGGGTCATTAGGCACATAAACGCGGTCCTCAAACCATAAGGTATCATCCTCATCCTCACGAAATCCTTTAGCTTTTCCTTTGCTCATCTTCTCCTTTATCTCGGCAATCTCCTTGTCGGTCTTCTGAACTTCCCTGATCTTATCCATCAAAGTAGACTGAATCTCTAATGCTGCTACATAGCCTCTTGGAACTATCTCCAAACATAGCTCGCGAAGATCCTCGGCTAACTCCTTCGGTAACTCTCTGGTCATGAGTGTGTTGACATGGCTCTTGCGGCTCAACGCATCGGCTACTACGTTAGCCTTTCCGGGGTGGTAATGCAATCTCATATCATAATCCTTGATGAGCTCCAACCATCTTGTTTGCCTGAGATTGAACTCCTTCTTCGTGAAGATGTACTTCAAACTCTTGTGATCCGTGTACACCTCACAATGGTTTCCAATGAGAAAATGCCTCCATGTTTTCAAAGCATGCACTACGGCTGCTAACTCCAAATCATGTGTAGCATAATTCAACTCATGGGGTTTAAGTTGTCACGAGGCATACGAAACAACTCTTCCCTCCTGCATAAGTACTGCTCCAAGTCCTCGACGAGAAGCGTCGCAATATACTTCATAATCCTTATACCGATCAAAGAGAATCAGACTTGGTGATGTAACCAAACGTTTCTTCAACTCCTGGAAACTGGCCTCACTTTCCTGAGTCCATTTGAACTTGGTGTCCTTCTTCAACAACTCCGTCATGTGCTTTGCAATCTTCGAGAAATTCTCAATGAACCTCCGATAGTATCTTGCGAGTGCAAGAAAACTCCGGATCTCTCCAACTATTGTTGGGGCTTCCCAGTTTGTCACCGTGACAACTTTGGTGGGGTCTACTGCTATTTGTTCTCCGAATATAACATGTTTGAGGAATCCAACTTCATTCAACCAAAACTCACATTTGCTGAACTTGGCGTATAACTGATGTTCTCTGAGCTTCTCAAGTACTAAATGCAAATGCTCCTTATGCTCCTCTTCATTCTTTGAGTAGGCCAAAATATCATCAATGAACACCACGACGAACTTATCCAGAAACTCCATAAACACCTTGTTCATCATGTTCATGAAATAGGCAGGTGCGTTAGTCAGACCAAATGACATAACGGTATACTCATACAGCCCGTACCTGGTGGTAAAAGCTGTCTTAGGTATATCCTGCTCTCGAATCTTCAACTGGTGGTATCCTGATCGTAGATCGATCTTGGAAAATACCTTAGCTCCTTGCAATCGGTCAAACAAGTCATTGATCATCGGCAGCGGGTACTTGTTTTTGATTGTCACTTCATTCAATCCTCGATAATCAACAACCATTCTCAAAGATCCATCCTTCTTCTCCACTAGAAGCACTGGCGATCCCCAAGGTGAAGAACTTGGGCGAATATAGCCTTTATCTAGTAACTCCCTTAATCTGCTTCTTAATTTCCTCCAAATCTTTTGCGGGCATCCTGTACGGTCTCTTTGATATTGGTCTTGTGCCTGGAAAAAGCTCAATCAAAAACTCAATGTCTCTATCCGGTGGCCTGCCTGGCAACTCATTTGGAAATACATCAGGAAAATCTTTCACAACTGGTACTTCCTCCTGTACAACTCCTGATAAGGAATTTACTTGAGTCCTCTTCGGCACATGCCGTGATACATACTTGATCCTTCTTCCTTCTGGGGTGGTAAGCAAAATCGACTTACTGGCGCATTCAATGTTCCCACCATACTTCGATAACCAATACACGCCTAATATCACATCCAGTCCTTGCGACTCCAATACTATTAGGTCTGAGGGAAACACGTAGTTACCAATCCTTAATGGTAACCGATCACACCATAGACTAGCCATATATTCTGCTCCTGGCGAGGTTACTAACATGGGTGACCTAAGGGCTTGGGTTGGCAGGTTATACTTATCCACAAATCCCCTTGATATGTATGAATGCGATTCACCAGTATCAAAAAGAATGATTGCAGTAAATGACTTAACCAAAAACTTACCTATTACTGCATCTGGCTGGGCTTCAACCTCCTCCACGCTAACATGGTTCACCTGCCCTTTGTTGAAAGGGTTGGGCTTCTTCCCAGAGCTTCCCTTGCCATTTCCATTCTTTGTTTCAGGACATTCGGTGGCGTAATGTCCAGTCTTCTGGCATTTGTAACAGGTAATGTGGCTCAGATCCCTCTTGGCTGGTGTTGAAGGGTTGGTGCTGTTCTGTCCGTTGCTTCCTCCATTCCCATTACCATTCTTGGGGCCACTATGGTTGTGCGAACTTCCTCCTCCATGGGTATGCTGAAAATGTCCTCCCGAGTTTGGGGTAAACGAGGCTTCTGCTGAGCTCCAGAATTGTACTTACCTTGTCCATACTTCCTCTTGCGGTTTGTCAATCTGCTGTTGCTTCCCTTCAATCATGAGAACTCTATCTACCAACTCCTGGTAGTTGTTGAAGGTTGCTACCATTAACTGCATGCTCAGCTCATCATTCAGTCCTTCTAGAAACTTCTCCTTCTTAGCTGCATCCGTAGCAACATCATCTGGGGCATAATGTGCTAGCTTACTAAAGTCATCCACATACTGACCAAAAGTACATCCTCCTTGGAGCAAGTTGCGAAACTCACGCTTCTTCATGGCCATTGCTCCTGCTGAAACATGGGCAGTACGGAAAGCCTGCTGAAACTGATCCCATGTGACGGTGTCGATAGGATAAGTGGATGTGAAATTCTCTCACCATGGTGTTGCGGGTCCATCAAGCTGATGTGCGGCAAAACACACCTTCTCCGCATCTGCATCCTGTAGTGGTCAACTCCCTTCCCATCTTGCGGAGCCAATCATCTGCAACTATCGGCTCGGTGCTACTGGAGAACACCGGCGGATTCAGCCTCAAGAAACGGGCTAAGTGGTCAACAGGTGGTGGTGGTGGTGGTGGGTTGTTGTTGTTGTTGTTGTTGTTGTTGTTGTTGTTGTTGTTGTTATTCCCCTAATTCTAATTCTGGACTAACATCTGCATCAATGCATTCTGCTGTTGGATCAACTGAGTGAGCTCCGGTGGGAAAGCAAATCCATTGTCACGTCTCGGAGGCATCTGAGGGTTTAGAAAAGATGAGAATATAGAATAGAATGAGGTCTAGAGAGAAAAACACTACCCATATGCACATGAGACAATTGCAAACAATATCACTCCAATCAATTCAAACAAGGGCACACAACGGTCTAACTATCGTTACTAAAGTGCTCAGACTATACTATATACATGGGGGAATACTACTACTGTTATGGTTGTCGACTAGAAAAATTGATCAGTCGAAGACTCCACGATATCTGCTCCAGCTTCATCAACAAAGTCATCATCTCTATCGTCTGAGTCCGATTTGGTGTCGTCGATGATGATGTAGTTCTCTGGGCAAGTGCAATCATCGTCTTCTCCTCCATTCGCGGGAAATCCCATGAATACTTTTAGCTTCTTCTTCAGATCTTCATTCTTCTCCACGAGTGTTGCTATTTCCTACTCATATCCATCGCGTGTAGACTTGAGTTCTTCCTCCAACTACGTGATGTTGGTCATAGCCTTCTTCAGATCTATCATGCTTGCACACATCTGGTTCTCCTGGCGACGAATGTGCTGGTTTAACTCTTGGATGAAAGTTGCAATTGATCTATCCTTCCTGGTGCTGATCATCTCCCATTGCTCATCTTGGCGCCCACAAATCTGGTAGATAGTATCCTTGAGATCCTTGTGGTAAACTTCTCCAATGCGTCCCATGGTGATGTGGGCTGCCATGCTCTTTCCTAGACTCCAGGTTGGTGCATCAAAGGAAAACTCTATGGGCTCAGTGACGGGCATGAACGTCCTTCCTAGAACTTGAACTTGAATCATCCAACGCTCTTCTTCGGGTAAGGTGGCAATGTAGGTCCCGGTGAAGCTGGGCACTCCGATGTTCAGGTATCTAGTAACTTCCTTCAAGTGGCGTCCAAAGGGTGTATCTTCATCCGGTTGCGTGAACTTGTTCCTTGCACCTGCCATCCTAAAAGAGTAGAAAAGATGAGCAGTCAGAAATGAGAGGAGAGAGTAGTGATCTAGGGCCTAAGCTTAGTGGTCGTGTCCTACAGTCAGCGTGTGCTCTGATACCATCTTGTAGCCACCAGACCTCAAACAGTCTGATCTCTATGCATCAGTGTCATCCCTGGATCGGTAATGCTAACACGCACAGTACTTAAAGGATTTATAACAGAGTAGCAATCATACACTTATTACATCGAATGTCTCAAAAAAGGAACTTATTACAATAAATATGGCTTAAGGCCATCTAATAACGTTAACAGCGGAAGGCTTGGAAGATAAGCGAGTCCATCAACTCCAATGGCATCACTGAGTATAAGATCACGACCTAAGGCACCTTACTCGTCGTTTGAAAAGTCTGCAACATGAACGTTGCAGCCCGAAAAAGGGTCAGCACATGGAATATGCTGGCAATGTAACACATATAGAGTAATGAACAGAATAATGCTATCACTACATGCATATATGGCTGGTGGAAAGCTCTATGGTTATAGTTTTGCATAAAGGCAATTTTTCCCTACTGCAAAGGAATAAATTTTATTTAACTATCATGGTGGTTGTTAAACATTGAGAAGGGTACTCCAACTCAATCCCAATTAAGCATCATCATTAACCCAACAAAATTACATTAAGTAACATGATGAGATTCACATGATAATCCAAGTACTAGATACTAAAAACGTCCATAACCGGGGACACGGCTAACCATGATTAGTTTATACACTCTGCAAAGGTTTGCGCACTTTTCCCCGCAAGACTAGATCTCCTCCGCTTGATTTCTCGCACTACATGGTGTTTGAGAAACGGATGATCGAGACACAGTCTTTCGGAAGCATTAACTCTCTACTCCGGGTAGACAGTACCAACCTACAACCCCTACATCTATCTACTAGTCTACCTCTTCAAGAGCTCGCGCAACTTAATCAACTATGCTAGAGCCCATAGTAGCTTGCGGCTACACACGGAAGTTTCTAGCATGAATAATCTCATGATCCCTTTGAGCCTGGGTGGCGGTCCATAGGAGAATCACACGGTACCCCGGGATTTCCAAAAATATAGGCAACACTGGGTTCCCTAGGTGCCTCAATCCACCCAGATGTGAATTCAAGTTGCCACCTTAAATAAACCATTAATTAACAATCTCACATCTGTCATGGATACACTCACCCAATCCATGTCTACTAGCATAGCATGGCAATATAAACAAACGTAGAAGTAACTCCCAAAGGTTTGATAATAAAACAGGTAATAGGTTCTACCTCATCTACTTCCCAAAACCCACATACTAATTAGATCCTAATCATGCAATTGTTTGAGGATTGATCTAATGCAATAAAACTGGGTAGTAAAGGGGTATGATCAAAGTGTTACTTGCCTTGCTGATGATCCGTGAAACCTAAAGATTCGAAGTAGCAAGCGGCGCACTCCGGGTACTCTATCGCAAACAAAAAACTATACAATAAGCACTCATCTAATGCATAGGTAAAACTCAAATAAGAGATCTAACCAGAAAGTTCAACTTAAGAACTCTGGTTTGCAAAAAGAATCAAATCAAACAAAGCAACGAAACTCAAACGGCGAAAGAAACAAGCTTCGTTTACTAATCTGCACCTAAGTCAAATTTTACAGTAGCAAAAACTTGTTTGAGTTGGTTAAACGGAAAGAGGGTTTCGAGACGAAACTCTAGGCGCTTGAATCGCCTGATTCCGATAAACGAGCAAAAATTTATACTAGAACGAAAATCGGATCAGAAATCACGATCGGGAATAATCGCGGAAAATCCGAGAAAAAGAAAAACGGACGAACATACTACGGACGAACGTTCGCTGTCTGCGGCTAAAGGCGAAAATCGTTCGTTAAAATGAACGAACGAACGGGCGTTCGCTAAATAAACTAAACCGGAAAAAAAATAAAACCAATCTGGTAAAAAACGGATCTCGCGAAAACCGAGGCGGCGGCTACCTCCGTGGCCGCGGATTCGGCGAGGGCGGCGGTGGTCGGCGGTGAGGCGGTCGGCGGCGGGCGGTCGGCGACGGCGGTCCATGGTGGTGGTGGGCGATCGGTGGCGGCGGCGGCGCGCGGATTGAGGGCGGCAGTGGCTAGGGTTTCGGGTGGGCTCGGGGTGGCCTCCCGGCGCTTATAAAGGCCGGCCGGGCCAAGTGTCCTAGTCGGACACGGCTCAGTTAGGTCGGTTCGCATTTTTTTTAAATAATTTTGCGCAGAAAAACAAATAAAATAAATACTAAACGGACTCCAAAAATCCCAAAATTAATTTTCCCCGTCCTCTAAAATCGAGCCGGACAAGATTAAAATTTATTTGGGGCCTAAATGCAATTTTGGAAAACGCGCATTTTTCCTAATTCAAATAAAATAGCGATAAAACTCCGAAATAAAATCTTATTTGATTTTAATATTAAATCCTCAATATTTCTTTATTTTGGGAAAGTCATTTTATTCCCCTCTCATATTTTTTTATAATAGAAATAATTGAAGATAAAATAATTAAAATCAAATGATTCTATTTTCAAAATTTGAGAAAACTCAAATATGAAAATAACGAAATCCCCAACTCTCTCCGTGGGTCCTTGAGTTGCGTAGAATTTCTAGGATCGAGCCAAAATGCAATAAAATGTGATATGCAATGATGATCTAATGTATAACATTCCAAATAGAAAATTTGGGATGTTACAGGAAAGGTGAAGATCGCATTGACTCTTGCATAAAGTAAAAGACATCAAGTAAAAGATAGGCCCTTCGCAGAAGGAAGCAGAGGTTGTCATGTACTTTTTGGGTGGATGCACGAAATCTTAATGCAAAAGAACGTCACTTTATATTGCCACTTGTGATATGAACCTTTATTATGCAGTCCGTCGCTTTTATTACTTCCATATCACACGATCGTATAAAGCTTATTTTTTCTGCACTAATAAGTCATACATATTTAGAGATCAATTTTTATTGCATACAACATGACAACTTACTTGAAGGATCTTACTCAATCCATAGGTAGATATAGTGGACTCTCATGACAAAACAGGGTTTAAGGATATTTGGAAGCACAAGTAGTATCTCTACTTGGTGCAAGGAATCTGGCTAGCATGAGGGGGGAAGGAAAGCTCAAACATGTTTGAATGATCCATGAAAATATACTTTAACTGAGATGTGAGAAAACATAACCCATTACGTTGTCTTCCTTGTCCAACATCAACTCTTTAGCATGTTATACTTTAATGAATGCTCACAATCATAAAAGATGTCCAAGATAGTATATTTATATGTGAGAACCTCTCTTTCTTCATTACTTCCTATTAATTGCAACGATGACCAAAACTATGTTTGCCAACTCTCAACAACTTTTAATCATCGTACTCTTTATATGTGAAGTCATTACTATCCATAAGATCAATATGATTTCTTTTATTCTTTTTATTCTTTATGCACTTAAGATCATAGCAAGATAGCAAAGCCCTTGACTCAACACTAATCTTTATTATATATATAGCTCACGGACTCGGTTACATAAAGGGATCACAAAGCAAAACTCAAAACTAATTCATACCAAAACTTTATTCTACTAGATCAAGATATTACCAAAGGAATCAAACTAAGTAAAACGGTAAAGATAGGAGTGTGATGGTGATACGATACCGGGGCAACTCCCCCAAGCTTGGCAGTTGCCAAGGGGAGTGCCCATACCCATGTGATTATGTCTCCTTCATCGGTATTGGTGGCGTGATCTTCTTGGCGATAACGCCCCTCAGGATACGATTCTCCTCCTCGAGCTTATTGACCTGCTGCTTGATAACCCACAAGTGTAGGGGATCGCAACAGCTTTCAAGGGTAAAGTATTCAACCCAAATTTATTGATTCGACACAAGGGGAGCCAAAGAATATTCTTGAGTATTAGCAGTTGAGTTGTCAATTCAACCACACCTGGATAACTTAGTATCTGCAGCAAAGTATTTAGTAGCAAAGTAGTATGATAATAAAGGTAACGGTAGCAAAAGTAAAGATAATTGTTTTTGGGTTTTTGTAGTAGTTGTAACAGTAGCAACGGAAAAGTAAATAATTGAAAAACAATATGTGAAAAGCTCGTAGGCAATGGATCGGTGATGGATAATTATGCCGGATGTGATTCCTCATGTAATAGCTATAACATAGGGTGACACAGAACTAGCTCCAATTCATCAATGTAATGTAGGCATGTATTCTGTATATAGTCATACGTGCTTATAGAAAATAACTTGCATGACATCTTTTGTCCTACCCTCCCGTGGCAGCGGGGTCCTAGCGGAAAATAAGGGATATTAAGGCCTCCTTTTAATAGAGAACCGGAACAAAGCATTAGCACATAGTGTATACATGAACTCCTCAAACTATGGTCATCACCGAGAAGTATCCCGATTATTGTCACTTCGGGGTTGTCGGATCATAACACATAATAGGTGACTATAGACTTGCAAGATAGGATCAAGAACACACATATATTCATGAAAACATAATAGGTTCAGATCTGAAATCATGGCACTCAGGCCCTAGTGACAAGCATTAAGCATAGCAAAGTCATAGCAACATCAATCTCAGAACATAGTGGATACTAGGGATCAAACCCTAACAAAACTAACTTGATTACATGGTAAATCTCATCCAACCCATCACCGTCCAGCAAGCCTACGATGGAATTACTCACGCACGGCGGTGAGCATCATGAAATTGGTGATGGAGGATGGTTGATGATGACGATGGCGACGAATCCCCCTCTCCGGAGCCCCGAGCGGACTCCAGATCAGCCCTCCCGAGAGAGATTAGGGCTTGGCGGCGGCTCCGTGTCGGAAAACACAATGAAACTTTCTCTCTGATTTTTTTCTCCCCAAACGTGAATATATGGAGTTGGAGTTGAGGTCGGTGGAGGTCCAGGGGGCCCACGAGATAGGGAGCGCGCCCTATGGGGGGGCTGTCTCGTGGACAGGGTGTGGGCCCCCTGGTGTATTTCTTTCGCACAGAAATTCTTATTAATTCCAAAAAGTGCCTCCATAGATTTTCAGGACATTCCGAGAACTTTTCTTTTCTACACATAAAACAACATCACGGCAGTTCTGCTGAAAACAGCGTCAGTCCGGGTTAGTTTCATTCAAATCATGCAAGTTAGAGTCCAAAACAAGGGCAAAAGTGTTTGGAAAAGTAGATACGTTGGAGACTTATCAACTCCCCCAAGCTTAAACCTTTGCTTTTCCTCAAGCAATTAAGTTGATAAACTGAAAGTGATAAAGAAAAACTTTTACAAACTCTGTTTGCTCTTGTTGTTGTAAACATGAAAAGCCACCATTCAAGTTTCAGCAAATATTATGAACTAACCATACTCACAATAAAACTTAGGTCTCACAATTACTCATATCAATAGCATAATCAGCTAGCGAGCCATAATAATAAAACTCGGATGACAACACTTTCTCAAAACAATCATAACATGATATAACAAAATGGTATCTCGCTAGCCCTTTCTGAGACCGCAAAACATAAATGCGGAGCACATTTAAAGATCAAGGACTGACTAAACATTGTAATTCATGGTAAAAGAGATCCAGTCAAGTCATACCCAATATAAACTAGTAATGAATGCAAATGACAGTGTGCTCTCCAGCGGGTGCTTTTAATAAGAAGGGTGATGACTCAACATAAAAGTAAATAGATAGGCCCTTCGCAGAGGGAAGCAGGGATTTGTAGAGGTGCTAGAGCTCGATTTTAAAATAGAGATTGAATAACATTTTGAGCGGCATACTTTCACTGTCAATGCAACAACTATGAGATGGCTATATCTTCCATACTACATGCATTATAGGGAGTTCCCAAACAGAATGGTAAAGGTTCATACTCCCCCAACCACCAACAAGCATCAATCCATGGCTTGCTCAAAACAACGAGTGCCTCCAACTAACAACAGCCCTGGGGGAGTTTTGTTTAATTATTTTGATTTGCTTTGATCTTTTTGTATCATGGGACTGGGCATCCCGGTTACCGGCCCTTTCTCGTGAATAAGGAGCGGAGTCCACTCCTCTTGAGAATAACCCACCTAGCATGGAAGATATAGGCAGCCCTAGTTGAAACATGAGCTGCTCGAGCATACAAAACAGAATTTCATTTGAAGGTTTGGAGTTTGGCACACACAAATTTACTTGGAACGGCAGGTAAATACCGCATATAGGAAGGTATAGTGGACTCATATGGAACAACTTTGGGGTTTAAGGAGTTTGGATGCACAAGCAGTATTCCCGCTTAGCACAGGTGAAAGCTAGCAAAAGACTGGGAAACGACCAACAGAGAGAGCGACAACAGTCATAAACATGCATTAAAATTAATTCACACTGAATACAAGCATGAGTAGGATATAATCCACCATGAACATAAATATCATGAAGGCTATGTTGATTTGATTCAACTACATGCGTGAACATGTGCCAAGTCGAGTCACTCAATTCATTCAAAGGAGGATATCATCCCATCATACCACATCATAATCATTCTAATAGCATGTTGGCACGCAAGGTAAACCATTATAACTCATAGCTAATCAAGCATGGCACAAGCAACTATAATCTCTAAATGTCATTGCAAATATGTTTACTTCATAATAAGCTGAATCAGAAACGATGAACTCATCATATTTACAAAAACAAAAGAGGTCGAGTTCATACTAGCTTTTCTCATCTCAATAAGTCCATCATATATCGTCATTATTGCCTTTCACTTGCACGACCGGACGATGTGTATAATAATAAGAGTGTACGTGCATTGGACTAAGCTGGAATCTGCAAGCATTCAACTCAAAAGAGAAGACAAGTAATATGGGCTCTAAGTTAAATAAACAATCATGCATATGAGAACCACTAAGCATTTTCAATATGGTCTTCTCGACCCCCAAAGGAAAGAAAAGAAAATAAAACTATTTACACGGGAAAGCTCCCAACAAGTAAAAAGATGAACTACAAATCTTTTTGGGTTTTCATTTTAATTCTACTACAAGCATGGAAATTAAACTAACTATTTTTTTTTGGTTTTTCTTAAGGTTTAACAAACACACAAGAAGAAAACTAGAAAAATAAATTTAAACTAGCATGGATAATACAATGAAGGAGTATGAGCACCGATGACTAGTGTGTGAACATGAATGTAAAGTCGGTGAGAAATACGTACTCCCCCAAGCTTAGGCTTTTGGCCTAAGTTGGTCTAGTGCCAAGGACCGCCTCGCTGATATCCATAAGTGAAACTAGGGTCGTACTGAGATGCAGCGGCAACCGCCTCCTGAGCTACAGCGTGTTGGCGAGCTGCCTCCGCTCTCCTCTCGTGTTCAGCTGCTTCCTCCCTGGTGACAACATATCTTCCTTTTGCCTGATAATCAAAAAGGTAGGGAGCAGGAAGAGTAACATGGACGACGTTGCGTCTGTCATAGGTTAGTCGATATTGGAGGAATCCTTCATTCCTCCCAAGAAATTGATGACTGACCATAGCTTCATAATCCAAATAAACAGGAGGTATTATCATATCTCGCTCTCGTGGGGCCATACCAAGATAATTAGCCACACGGGTTGCATAAATTCCTCCAAATAAATTTCCCTTTCTACTATTATTCTGCAACCTACGTGCAACTATTGCCCCCAAGTTATAACCTTTATAACCTAACACAGCACTCTTGAGGACACATAGATCAGGGACACACATGACATGCTTCATCCTTACCGTTAATACATCTACCAATGAAGAGAGCAAAATAATGTATAGCAGGAAAATGAATGCTACCTATGGTAGCTTGTGCTATGTCCCTAGATTCCGCCACAGTAATACTAGCAAGAAAATCTCTAAATTCATATTTGTGAGGATCATTAATATTTCCCCACTGTGGGAGTTTGCAAGCAGTTGTGAAATCCTCTAAATCCATGGTATAAGATGTATCATAAATATCAAATATGACACTAGGAGAATTACGCGCACAGTTATATTTGAACCTCCGCACAAAAGAATCAGTCAGTTGATAGTACTGCGGACACTTATCTTGTAAGAAGTCCTCCAGCTCGGCATTACGCACATACGCGTCAAATTCCTCCTTGAAACCTGCTTCGACCATAAAATCATCGGATGTCCACTCACAAGCTGGTACATCCGCGTCCCTCGGCAATTCAACATCTTGCTCACGTATAGCGATCATGGGCCCTTTCTTCACCGAGGAACCACCTTGGTACATTCTCCTAGAAATAATTCTTTTTCTGAAAAATTTCTGAAATTTAAGTAACTTCAAAATAAAAGTAAATAAAACTAAACAAGATTGGTAGCAACTACTCCTACAAGTGCCTAGAGCCTATATCATGCATCAGAATTGCTTGGGACCTCATAAATTTAACATGCAAGCTCAAGAACATGGTCACCTATGCAGCAAAAATTTGCAATGAATAAAGCACTAAAACAAAAACTAATTGGACCAATGGAGGAGTCACATACCAAGCAACAATCTCCCAAAGTAGTTTTGTGAATGGAGCTTTGAGCAAGGAGATCGAAAATCGCAGCAAAATGAGCTAGAACTCGTGCTTGAGCTGGATGGGGATTTTTTGGGTAGAAGATGAAGTGTGTCAGTGCTGGCATAAGTGGAGGGGGGGCCACCAGGGGCCCACGAGACAGGGGCGCACCCAGGGGGAGGGGGCGCGCCCTCCACTCTCGTGGCATGGTGCTTGCCCCTCCTGCAGTGTTTTCAGTGCCTAAAATCATCAAATATTCCATAAAAAATCATACTAAATTTGCAGGGCATTTGGAGCACTTTTATTTTTAGGATATTTTTTAATGCACGGATAATTCAGAAAACAGACATATAATACTATTTTTGCTTTATTTATTCTAAATAACAGAAAGTAAAAGAGAGGGCATGAAGGTTGTGCCTTCTAGTTTCATCCATCTCGTGATCATCAAAATGAATCCACTAACAAGGTTGATCAAGTCTTGTTAACAAACTCATTCCGAATAACACGAACCGGAGAAATTTTGAATAACACTAAGTTACCTCAACGGGGATATGAAAATCCCCAACAATAAGAATATCATACTTTTTCTTGACAGTAGGGAGAGGAAATTCAAAACCTCCAATAATAATAGTTGGAACTTTTCCAATAGAATTGATGCTATGAACTTGAGATTGTTTCCTCGGAAAGTGTACCGTATGCTCATTACCATTAACATGAAAAGTGACATTGCCTTTGTTGCAATCAATAACAGCCCCTGCAGTATTAAGAAAAGGTATACTAAGGATAATCGACATACTATCGTCCTCAGGTATATCAAGAATAACAAAGTCCATTAAGATAGTGACATTTGCAACCACAACAGGCACATCCTCACAAATACCGATAGGTATAGCAGTTGATTTATTAGCCATTTGCAAAGATATTTTAGTAGGTGTCAACTTATTCAATTCAAGTCTACGATATAAAGAGAGAGGCATAACACTAACACCGGCTCCAAGATCACATAAAACAGTTCTAACATAATTTCTTTTAATGGAGCATGGTATAGTTGGTACCCCGGGATCTCCAAGTTTCTTTGGCATTCCACCCTTAAAAGTGTAATTAGCAAGCATGGTGGAAATTTCAACTTCCGATATCTTTCTTTTATTTGTAATGATATCCTTCATATACTTAGCAGAAGGATTTACTTTAAGCATATCAGTTAAGCGCATACATAAGAAAATAGGTCTAATCATTTCAGTAAAGCGCTCAAAATCTTCATCATCCTTTGTCTTGTATGGTTTAGGAGGAAAGGGCATGGGTTTCTGAACCCATGGTTCTCTTTCTCTATCGTGCTTCCTAGCAACAAAATCTCTCTTATCATAACGTTGATTCTTTGATTGTGGGTTATCAGGATCAACAGCGGGTTCAATCTCTACATCATTGTTTTTGCTAGGTTGAGCATCAACATGAAAATTATCATTAACATTATCACTAGGTTCATGTTCATCACCTGATTGTGTTTCAAAGATCGTAAATAGAAATATCATTGGGATTCTCGTGTGTCTACAGTAGGTTCACTAGAAGCATGCAAAGTTCTATCGTTTTTCTTTTTCTTCTTTTAGAAGAACTAGGTGCTTCTAAATTATTTCTCTGAGAATCTTGCTCGATTCTCTTAGGGTGGCCTTCAAGATACAAAGGTTCCTGAGTCATTCTACCAGTTCTAGTAGCCACTCTAACAGCAAAGTCATTTTTATTATTTAATTCGTCAAGCAAATCATTTTGAGCTTTAAGTACTTGCTCAGCTTGAGTAGCAACCATAGAAGCATATTTGCTAATGAGTTTGAGTTCACCTTTAACTCTACCCATATTATCGCTCACGCGTCCTATCTCGAAAGCATTATTCTTTAACTCTCTACCAACATAAGCATTAAAACTTTCTTGTCTAGCCATAAAGTCATCAAATTCATCTAAGCAAGGGCTATGAAATTTAGTAGAGGGGATTTCAACTTTATCATATCTATAGAGAGAATTTACCTTTACTACCTGTGTTGGGTTATCAAGACAATGTGGTTCTTCAACAAAGGTATATTAAGATCATGTATTTCTTCAATAGGAGGTAAATTCTTAACATCTTCACTTTAATACCTTTTTCTTTCATTGATTTCTTTGCCTCTTGCATATCTTCAGATCGAGAAATAAAACACCTCTCTTCTTCGGAGTGGATTTAGGAATAGGCTCGGGAGTTGGCTCAATTGGTTCAGAATTGCTTCAGAATTGGCTCAGAAGAGTCCAATTATTTTCATTAGTCAACATATTATTCAATAATATTTCAGCTTAAACGATCGTTCTTTCCTCGAAAACACAACCAGCACAACTATCCAAGTAGTCCTTGGAAGCATCAGTTAGTCCATTATAAAAGATATCAAGTATTTCATATTTCTTGAGAGGATGATCAGGCAAAGCATTAAGTAACTGGAGAAGCCTCCCCCAAGCTTGTGGGAGACTCTCTTCTTTGATTTGCACAAAATTATATATTTCCTGCAAGGCAGCTTGTTTCTTATGAGCAGGGAAATATTTAGCAGAGAAGTAATAAATCATATCGTGGGGACTACACACACAACCAGGAGTAAGAGAATTATACCAAGTCTGAGCATCACCCTTTAATGAGAACGGAAATATCTTAAGGATATAATAATAGCGAGACTTCTCATCATGAGTAAACAGGGTAGCTATATCATTCAACTTGGTAAGATGTGCCACAACAGTTTCAGATTCAAGGCCATAAAAAGGATTAGATTCAACTAAAGTAATAATCTCAGGATCAACAGAGAATTCATAATCCTTATCAGTAACACAAATAGGTGAAGTAGCAAAAGCAGGGTCGGGTTTCATTCTTGCATTAAGAGACTGCTGCTTCCATTTAGCTAATAATTTTTTAAGATCATATCTATCATTGCAAGCAAAGATAGCTCTAGCAGCTTCTTCATTCATAACATAACCCTCAGGAACAACAGGCAATTCATAATCATTGGGGGAACCTTCATCATCAGTATCATCAATAATAGCATCTTCAATATTTTCATTCCCCCTAACTCTAGCAAGTTGTTCATCAAGAAATTCACCTAATGGCAAAGTAGTATCACGCACAGAAGTAGTTTATGCATAGCAGAAGTGGCATCATCAATAACATGCGACATATCAGAGTTCATAGCAGTAGCAGGTTTAGGCGTCGCAAGTTTACTAATAACAGAAGGAGAATCTAGTGCAGAGCTAGATGGCAGTTCCTTACCTCCCCTCGTAGTTGAGGGCAAAATAGTGGTTATGTCGTCTTTCAAGTTCTTCATAGTGATCAACAGATATAAATCCTGTTGGGGAACGTAGCAAAAATTCAAAATTTTCTACGCATCACCAAGATCAATCTATGGAGAGAATAGCAACAAGAGAGAGAGGGGAGTGCATCTTCATACCCTTGAATATCGCGATGCGGAAGCATTACAAGAACTATATGATTTGATCAATATGTCACTCACATATACTAATCAGAAAGGTTGTAGTGCTCCCACTCACTTTATTGTAAATACAGGCTTCACCGTAAGTCCGTATAAAACTATATGCTTTGATCAACTTATCAAAGCGTATATTCCAACTCCAAGATGCTTCCACCAGTCCATGGATGGATCACTGGAACTTGCACACTTTGTTAGCACCTTTAGGATTGACAAAACCTTCTGGTTGCATCATATACAACTCTTCATTATAAATCCATTTAAGGAATGTAGTTTTGACATCCATTTGCCAGATTTCATAAAATGTGGGACATGATTCGGACAGACTTTTAAGCATCGGTACGAGTGAGAAAATCTCATTGTATTCAACACCTTGAACTTTGTCAAAAACCTTTTTCGACAAGTCTAGATTTGTAGATAGTAACACTACTATCAACATCCGTCTTCCTCTTGAAGATCCATTTATTCTTAACGATCATCGGGCAAGTCAATCAAAGTCCACACTTTGTTCTCATACATGGATCCCATCTCAGATTTCATGGCCTCAAGCCATTTTGCGGAATCTGGGCTCATCATCGCTTCCTCATAGTTCGTAGGTTCGTCATGGTCAAGTAACATGACCTCTAGAATAGGATTACCGTACCACTCTGGTGTGGACCTCACTCTGGTTGACTTACAAGGTTCGGTAGTAACTTGATCTGAAGTTACATGATCATCTTCACTAGCTTCCTCACTAATTGGTGTAGGAGTCACAGGAACCGGTTTCTGTGATGAACTAGTTTCCAATAAGGGAGCAGGTACAGTTACCTCATCAAGTTCTACTTTCCTCCCACTCACTTCTTTCGAGAGAAATTCCTTCTCTAGAAAGGATCCGAACTTGGCAACAAAAGTCTTGCCTTCAGATCTGTGATAGAAGGTGTACCCAATAGTCTCCTTTGGGTATCCTATGAAGACACATTTCTCTGATTTGGGTTTGAGCTTATCAGGTTGAAAACATTTTCACATAAGCATCGCAACTCCAAACTTTAAGAAACGACAACTTAGGTTTATTGCTAAACCATAGTTCATACAGTGTTGTCTCAAAGGATTTAGATGGTGCCCTATCTAACATGAATGCAATTTTCTCTAATGCATAACCTCAAAACTATAGTGGTAAACTCATAAGAGACATCATAGATCGCACCATATCTAATAAAGTGCGGTTACGACATTCAGACACACCATAACACTGTGGTGTTCCAGGTGGCGTGAGTTGTGAAACTATTCTACATTGTTTTATATGAAGGCCAAACTCGTAACTCAAATATTCTCCTCCAGGATCAGATCGTAGAAACTTTATTTTCTTGTTACGATGATTCTCCACTTCACTCTGAAATTCTTTGAACTTTTCAAATGTTTCATAATTTTGCTTCATTAAGTAGATATACTCATATCTGCTTAAATCATCTGTGGTGGTCAGAAAATAACGATACCCGTCACGAGCCTTAATACTCGTTGGTCTGCATACATCAGTATGTACTATTTCCAACAAGTCAGTAGCTCGTTCCATTGTTCTGTAGAACGGAGTTTTAGTCATCTTGCCCAAAAGGCACGGTTCGCAAGCATCAAATGATTCATAACCAAGTGATTCCGAAAATCCATCTTTATGAAGTTTCTTCTTGCGTTTTACACCGATATGACCCAAACGGCAGTGCCACAAATAAGTTGCACTATCATTATTAACTTTTCATCTTTTGGCATCAATATTATGAATATGTGTATCACTACGATCGAGATCCAATAAACTATTTTCATTGGGTGTATGACCATTGAAGGTTTTATTCATGTAAACAGAACAAAAATTATTCTCTGACTTTAAATGAATAACCGTGTTGCAATAAACATGATCAAATCATATTCATGCTCAACGCAAATGCTAAATAACATTTATTTAGGTTTAACACTAATCTCGAAAATATAGGGAGTGTGCGATGATGATGATTATATCAATCTTGGAACCACTTCCAACACACATCGTCACTTCATCCTCAACTAGTCTCTGTTTATTCTGTAACTCCTGTTTCAAGTTACTAAACTTAGCAACCGAACAAGTATCAAATACCCAGGGGTTACTGTAAACACTAGTAAGGTACACATCAATAACCTGTATATCAAATATACCCTTGTTCACTTTGCCATCCTTCTTATCTACCAAATATTCAGGGCATTTCCACTTCCAGTGACCATTTCCTTTGCAGTAGAAGCACTCAGTTTCAGGCTTTGGTCCAGCTTTGGGCTTCTTCGCGGGAGTGACAACTTGCTTGCCATTCTACTTTAAGTTCCCTTTCTTTCCCTTTGCCCTTTTCTTGAAACTAGTGGTCTTGTCAATCATCAACACTTGATGCTCTTTCTTGATTTCTACCTTCGTCGATTTCAACATCACGAAGAGCTTGGGAATCGTTTTCATCATCCCTTGCATACTATAGTTCATCACGAAGTTCTAGTAACTTGGTGATTGTGACTAGAGAACTCTGTCAATCACTATCTTATCTGGAAGATTAACTCCCACTTGATTCAAGCGATTATAGTACCCACACAATATGAGCACATGCTCACTAGTTGAGTGATTCTCCTCCATCTTTTAGCTATAGAACTTGTTGGAGACTCATATCTCTCAACTCGGGTATTTGCTTCAAATATTAACTTCAACTCCTGGAACATCTCATATGGTCCATGACGTTCAAAACGTCTTTGAAGTCCCGATTCTAAGCCGTTAAGCATGGTGCACTAAACTATCAAGTAGTCATCATATTGAGCTAGCCAAACATTCATAACGTCTACATCTGCTCCTGCAATAGGTCTGTCACCTAGCGGTGCATCAAGGACATAATTTTTCTGTGCAGCAATGAGGATAAACCTCATATCACGGATCTAATCTGCATCATTGCTACTAATATCTTTCAACATAGTTTTTCTCTAGGAACATATCAAAAATAAACATAGGGAAGTAACAACGCGAGCTATTGATCTACAACATTATTTGCAAAATACTATCAGGACTAAGTTCATGATAAATTAAAGTTCGATTAATCATATTACTAAAGAACTCCCACTTAGACAGACATCTCTTTAGTCATCTAAGTGATCACGTGATCCAAATCAACTAAACCATGTCCGGTCATCACGTGAGATGGAGTAGTTTTCAATGGTGAACATCACTATGTTGATCATATCTACTATATGATTCACGTTCGACCTTTCGGTCTCCGTGTTTCGAGGCCATATCTGTATATGCTAGGCTCGTCAAGTTTAACCTGAGTATTCCGCGTGTGCAACTGTTTTGCACCCGTTGTATTTGAACGTAGAGCCTATCACACCCAATCATCACGTGGTGTCTCGGCACGAAGAACTTTTGCAGCGGTGCATACTTAGGGAGAACACTTCTTGATAATTAGTGAGAGATCATCTTAAAATGCTATCGTCAATCAAAGAAAGATAAGATGCATAAAGGATAAACATCACATGCAATCAATATAAGTGATATGATATGGCCATCATCATCTTGTGCTTGTGATCTCCATCTCCGAAGCACCATCGTGATCACCATCGTTACCGGCGCGACACCTTGATCTCTTTTGTAGCATCGTTGTCGTTCCGCCATCTATTGCTTCTACGACTATCGCTACCGCATAGTGATAAAGTAAAGCAATTACAGGGTGCTTGCATTTCATACAATAAAGCGACAACCATATGGCTCCTCCCAGTTGCCGATAACTCGGTTACAAAACATGATCATCTCATACAATAAAATATAGCATCACGCCTTGACCATATCACATCACAACATGCCCTGCAAAAACAAGTTAGACGTCCTCTACTTTGTTGTTGCAAATTTTACGTGGCTGCTACGGGCTGAGCAAGAACCGTTCTTACCTACGCATCAAAACCACAACGATAGTTCGTCAAGTTAGTGCTGTTTTAACCTTCTCAAGGACCGGGCGTAGCCACACTCGGTTTAACTAAAGTTGGAGAAACTGACACCCGCCAGCCACCTGTGTGCAAAGCATGTCGGTAGAACCAGTCTCGCGTAAGCGTACGCGTAATGTCGGTCCAGGCCGCTTCATCAAACAATACCGCCGAACCAAAGTATGACATGCTGGTAAGCAGTATGACTTGTATCGCCCACAACTCACTTGTGTTCTACTCGTGCATATAACATCTACGCATAAAACCTGGCTCAGATGCCACTGTTGGGGAACGTAGTAATTTCAAAAAAATTCCTACGCACACGCAAGATCATGGTGATGTATAGCAACGAGGGGGGAGAGTGTGTCCACGTACCCTCATAGACTGAAAGCGGAAGCGTTAGCACAACGCGGTTGATGTAGTCGTACGTCTTCACGATCTGACCGATCAAGTACCGAAACTACGGCACCTCCGAGTTCTAGCACACGTTCAGCTCGATGACGTCCCTCGAACTCTGATCCAGCCAAGTGTCGAGGGAGAGTTCCGTCAGCACGACGGCGTGGTGATGATCTTGATGTTCTACCGTCGCAGGGCTTCGCCTAAGCATCGCTACAATATTATCGAGGAGGACTATGGTGGAGGGGGGCACCGCACACGGCTAAGAGATCAAGAGATCAATTGTTGTTGTGTCTAGAGGTGCCCCCCTGCCCCCGTATATAAAGGAGTGGAGGAGGAGGAGGGTCGGCCCTCTCTCTATGGCGCGCCCTAGGGGAGTCCTACTCCCACCGGGAGTAGGATTCCCCCTTTCCTAGTAGAACTAGGAGCCCTTCCAAGTAGAAGGAGTAGGAGAGAAGGAAAGGGAAGGGAGAAGGAGAAGCAAGGAAGGGGCGCCCCCCCTCCCTAGTCCAATTCGGACTAGTCCATGGGGAGGGGTGCGGCCACCCTTTGGGGCCTTTCTCTCCTTTCCCGTATTGCCCATGAAGGCCCAATATGAATTCCCGTAACTCTCCGGTACTCTGAAAAATACCTGAATCACTCGGAACCTTTCCGATGTACGAATATAGTCGTCCAATATATCGATCTTTACGTCTCGAGAACTATGTAGACATGACCGAGACACGTTTTCGGTCAATAACCTATAGCGGAACCTGGATGCTCATATTGGCTCCTACATATTCTACGAAGATCTTTATCGGTCAAATCGCATAACAACATACGTTGTTCCCTTTGTCATCGGTATGTTACTTGCCCGAGATTTGATCGTCGGTATCCCAATACCTAGTTCAATATCGTTACCGGCAAGTCTGCTTGCAAGGCTTATAGTGATGTGCATTACCGAGAGGGCCTAGAGATACCTCTCCGACAATCGGAGTGACAAATCCTCATCTCGAAATACGCCAACTCAACAAGTACCTTCGGAGACACCTATAGAGCTCCTTTATAATCACCCAGTTACGTTGTGACGTTTGGTAGCACACAAAGTGTTCCTTCGGTAAACGGGAGTTGCATAATCTCATAGTCATAGCAACATGTATAAGTCATGAAGAAAGCAATGGCAACATACTAAACGATCAAGTGCTAAGCTAATGGAATGGGTCAAGTCAATCACATCATTCTCCTAATGATGTGATCCCGTTAATCAAATGACAACTCATGTCTATGGCCAAGAAACTTAACCATCTTTGATTCACGAGCTAGTCAAGTAGAGGCATACTAGTGACATTATGTTTGTCTATGTATTCACACATGTATTATGTTTCCGGTTAATACAATTCTAGCATGAATAATAAACATTTATCATGAAATAAGGAAATAAATGATAACTTTATTATTGCCTCTAGGGCATATTTCCTTCATTGGGGTGGCCTCGGCAACGCTTAAAGGGTTCGGGGTGGCCTCGGTGACAACGCCCTTTTAACTTGGTAAAGGAGGGGGTATATCGACAACGACGACATACATACATGGAAAAAAATGTTATCGGGGAGGGGGTATATCGACCCCCCCCCCTCTTGTCAAAGTTATCGGGGAGGATGTATCGACCCCCCCTCATGTTGAATATATGTTTAATTCTCAAGAGAGTTAGGAACTAGAGGGGGACTCCTCCGCCCTCATGTCTGATGAGTTTTTGCTCCCTCTCTCCCATGAAACATTCATCGAACAAACTTAATACGAGTTTTAACAGAAAACATTCATCGAACAAAATTACAACAGAAAAAATTGACCAAGATTTCATATATCATCATCATCATCTACTACAAAAAAATGACATATTCTTTGCATATGAACATACAAACATTTGCATATTCGACAATAATATCATGAAAAAAATTCTATGAAGTTAACATTAAAAATTCTAACTTCTGCATATTCCTAGAACCCTCGAACCTCGACCCTTGAACCCTCGACCATAGAACCCTCAACCATAGAACCCTAGAACCCTCGAACCCTCGACCCTCGACCCTCGAACCCTCGACCATAGAACCCTCGACCCTAGAACCCTAGAACCCTCGAACCTTTAACCCCTCGACCCTCAAACCCTCGACCCCCTCCCCCCTCCTCATGTCGAAGTTATCGGGGAGGGGGTATATCGACCCCCCCCCCTATGTCGGAGTTATCGGGGAGGTGGTATATCGACAACGACATACCCGATAAAAATAAGAAGAGGATGAAGAAGAAAACAAAGAGGAGGAAGAAGAAAGGAATAGAGAGAGGAGAAGATCGAAGAAAAAAAAGAGGAGAAGAATAAAGGAATAGAGGTGAAGAAAAATAAATAGAAATTACTCTATTTTTTTATTCTTCTCTTCTATTCCTTTCTTCTTCTTTTTTTCTTTTTTTCTCTTCTTATTTATTTCTCCTCTTCTTCCTCTCCTCTTCTTCTCCTTTCTTCCTCTTCTTATTATTTTCCTTTTTCTTCTCCTTCTTTTTCTTCTTCTTCCTTCTTCCTTCTTCCTAGCTAGATATATACTTTTTTCCTAAAAAAGTAACTAACCTAAAATGCACTAAATCAAAGAACATACATAGAATTTTTTTCTCAAAATCTAACTTTTGCATATATGAACATATATACAGAGAACATACATACATATAAATAAATAAATTAATACATATATGAAAAAACATCATATGCACAAAAAACATCATATGATCATATGAACAAAAAACATCATATGAACAAAAAAATCAAAGAAAGGTCACGGACCGTAGGCTGGCGCGATGACTGTGTCGATCGAGGCGGGGAGGCAGGCGGTGGCGGCATCGGGGTGGGGCGGCGCGCTGACAGCGTCGGGCGGGCGTGGCGGCGGCACGGCTATGGCGTCGGGCAGCCTGGCGGCGTCGATGAGTTAGGCGTCGTCGGCGGGGCAAATGGTTGATGAAACTGAAAATTTTCACAAGTCCTGCTTATATACACGAAGCATTGGTCCCGGTTCGTGGCACCAACCGGAACCAATGCCCCCCTTTAGTCTCGGTTGGTGCCACCAATCGGGACTAAAGGCCCTGTGTTGCCCGCGTCGCGGCCAAAGTTTAGTCCCACCTCGCTAGTTGAGTGAGCTCGAGAGTGGTTTATAAGCGCTGTTGCGCCAACCCTCTCAAGCTCCTCTCAACTGCAGGCTTTCGGGCCTAATCTGTCACTGTGTGCCTGTAGGCCTACTGGGCCTACTGCAGGCCTGAATCCTGGCCATTGTTGGGTTTCTAGTCGTATTCAGGCCATGGTGGCACTTTTTTTTTGTTTCCTTTTTGCTTTGTTTATTTTATTTTGTTTCTACTTACAGTAAAATACTTACTTACTAGTTTTTCTGTGATTCTTTTTGCTTTTACGTGATAAAAATTATAAACTTTCTGTTAGTGCCATTTGTTTTCTAATTTGAATAGTTTAAATTTGAATTTTTGGAAATTTGTGTGAATCACTAGTTTTTGAATAGCTTTACTATAAAAATAGATTTTTGAGTGATTCTTTTTCATGCTATTTAATATTACTGTGTGTCGTGGGGTTCTGCGGAGCACGATCACCTATGGGGCAAGGAGCCCTTCCGTCGGCAGGAGGCGGAGGCGCCTGAAGAGCAGATCGAGGTCGAGCGCTGGGAAGCAGGCGATTTTACCCAGCCGGGGCTCTCCGAGAGATAAAACCCCTCTCGCTGCTTTGTGTTTGTATTTGTGTTCTTGCTTGGAAGTGTGAATAAGCTATGGCCTCGAATGAGTCGAATCGCCGAACTCAAGCGAAGCGAACCCCTTCTACGCGCATGGGCCTCCCTTTATAGTCCAAAGGGGTCACCGACAGTGGCAGCGAGAAAGAGGGGTAAAGAGGTAAAACGCAGGTTGGTACAACAAGTGACCAGCAAATGTCCCTACCTAACTCGACGGCGGGGACAAGGGCATTTAATGCCGTCCGGTCGCCTAACAAAGGCAAGGAAACGACCGTTAGGGGCGCCACCGATCGCCACGATGGCCTCCTTGTCAGCTTCGCTTGCCACCTCGCACCGCTAGGCTGCACAGCCACCCGCCACGTGCACCATGACTGATCTTGTGGCGACACGTCGTCAGGTGAGCTGGAGTGCAGAGTGGTGGCCTTGCCGCGGCAAGCGCCTTGCCGCGGCCGTTGTCTTGTCGCACCCGTGAGCTTGCCGCTCGCCGGGTCTTGCCGGGGCGCATGGTGCGTCGCGGCGGGTCTTCTGAAGCTCCTCTTGCCGGGGTCTTGCTCTTCCCGGCAAGCTCCTCTTGCCGGGGCCTTGTACTTCCCGGCAAGCTCCTCTTGCCGGGGCCTTGTCAACACAACTAACACTTTGTTCTTGAATGGCAGTAAATGGGAGTGACGGAGGGTCTTGGCGGGCGCCCAAGCAAGCCTTGCTGCTGGTGCTGAATCGCCTGCAGCAGGTTCGGGTACTAAGGTACCCCTACTTTAGTACACCGACAGGAGCCCCCGGGTCTGGGCCATACACGGTGCCGAGGGCTTTTGGGCCAGGCCCAAAATAGTGCACGGGCACGCGTGGCCTGGGTCCACATTGAGTCTGACTCCGTACCCACCGCGCTCCCTCGTAACGGCACGCGTCGATTGCGGCGTCGTGGGAGACGTGGGTGGCATGCGCGATTTTCGAGGCGCCCATCCACGTGATCACGGGGCGGGGTGAGGTCACCTCCACCATCGCCTCGGCTCTGCATCTTTGCCACGCGGCTCCCATGCGCCTGGGGTCACGGACGGTGGGAGTGGGAAACCGGGCCATTGCGATTCCCGCGCCTTGATTGGCCAAGCGGGGCGGCAGAGCCCCCACCTCGCTCCTTTTAAGAAGGGCGAGAGGGGAGCGCAGAAGCCCGCACTCTCCCATCTCCTTCTCTTCCTTCAGCTTCTGCTCCCCCTTTCTCACATTTGCCATGGAGAAAGGGAACCCTGGTTCTTCATCGGTGGCGGTGAGGGTCGCCACCAGACAGCGCGCCTCTCCCTATCCCACGCCTGTGGTGGCGGAGCCAGCCACAAGGGGAAGGGGGAGGGGGCGAGGTCGTGGACGAGGTCGAGGATGCGGCCGGAGCGCTCGAGGAAGAGGCGGACGGGGACGCGCGCCATCTCCGCCTCCGCCGGCGGCCCCTCTCCTCACGGCGGTCGACACCGGGGACGACCCTTGCGAGTTCTTCGTCAGGCTGCGCCGGGCGCCTCGTCGTCGCCTCCGGCTTCCGGCTCCATTTGCGAGCATGATGGAGGCGGACCCGCCCGAGACGCTAAGATTGCACATGAGGGGCTGTGGAATCAACGGTACGCGAGTCCACGTTGTATTCCCAGCCCCCGATGTGATGTATCTTGACCGTGGGTGGAAGACGTTCGCTCGCATCCACAGCTTGACGGCGGGGTTTACCCTCCATTTTAAGTTAATGGAGGGCGACCTTCTCTCCGTCAAGGTCTTCGGGGACTCCGGCATTCGAGCAAGGTGCTGCGTGGATAGCTCCTCCGACAGCGAAGATTCCTCCTCGAGCGAGAGTGACGAGGAGGAGAGCGACAGCGACGACGAGGGTAGCGGGCGGCGGGATGACGGGTCCGACTAGGTGTCGGGCGCCGCTTCGTGTGCCACCGGCGACCCCATCATCCGTGTTGCCGGCGCCTTGAACTCCCCGGGGTCGTCTCCTTGGGCGGCTGGCGTAGGGAGGCTGCGAAAGAGGAAGAGGGTTGGCGGCAAGGCCGTCAAGTCGGAGTACGAGGGCGTGGTGCCCTCGACAGCGTGCTGACGTCTTGCCGCCCCGTCTTCAAGCTCTACTTCCGGCGCCGCCATCACCATCCAGCCTCCGGAGGCTCCCGGGATGTTCTCTTGGTGTCGTCTGGCACCCGTAGCTCGCCTAGGCGCCCCTTTTGCCCTCTTCGCCTCCTTAACCTACCTCCTGAAAAGAGGGACATGAGAAGGGATTACGGGCATCTTATCTTTTCAATTTGTAAGCCTTCGGGCTTTAGCTAAAACTTGTAATCCTCTCTTTCATGTTTTTCATCCTCTATGGACTTTTGCTGGAATGGGATGTTTTTTTAATGAAAAAGGGGAAGCTCGTTATGCCATATCCTTTACTTGACTCTATGCCTTGTATGTTTTTACCCTACGCTCTGAGGGAACTTGTCGGCACAAGCACACTTGCTGAGTGCGGAACATCAGCAGCCCGCTGGCGGTGCTGCCTCCGGCAAGAAATCTTGTCGGGACTAGTTGCAGCTCGCTTGTATTGTTGAGCGGGCTCGAAAACAAATCAAGGGCGCAACTTAGCCACGAGTCGATTCCTCCGCGCACAGGTTTTCCATACGAGGGATGGTCGTTCAAGGAATATGACTTCGCGTTCCCCAGTCCACAAGAGGATGCATGATGAGGGATGAAAAACTTATCTGATATTGCAGCCCCCCGGCAACTCTGGCTTGCCGGGACCCAGGTGCCGGCGCACCTTTCTTCTTTTTCCTTGTTCTTGCCGCTGCTAGACCTGATATCGCAGCCCCCGGCAACTCTGGCTTGCCGGGGGTGAGTCTTGGTACTTGCAGCCCCCAGCGACGTTGGCTTGCCGGGGCCCAGGTGCCGGCGCTCCTTTCTTTGTTCTTGCCGCTGCTAGATGCGTCATATGAACAATCTCTTAATGCGCGGCAAGTTATTTACTGTAATATATATCTATATCCTGGGCACCGCTTGCTACGTTATCTCCTTTACTTGATTCCATCCCTTGTATGTTTTTACCCTACGCTTAGAGGGATCTTGCCGGCGCAAACACACTTGCTGAGTGCGGAACATCAGCAACCGGTGGCGGTGCTTGCCTCCGCAAGAAACCTTGTCGGGCTAGTTGCAGCAAGACTTGTATTGTTGAGCGGACTCGAAAACAAATCAAGGGCGCAACTTAGCCGCGAGTCGATTCCTCCGCGCACAGGTTTTCCATACAAGGCACGGTCGTTCAAGGAGTGTGACGCGGCTTTGCATTCCCCAGCCCATAAGAGGATGCATGATGATGGACAGAAAGACTTATCTGGCATCGCAGCCTCCGGCGACCCTGGCTTGCCGCGGAGGAAACTTGGTACTCGCAGCCCCCAGCAATGTTGGTTTGCCGGGGCCCAGGTGCCGGTGCGCCCTTCTGCTCCTTCCTTGTAGCTGTTATTTTAGTTATGAGAGCAACTTAGTCAGTGCCGCAACAGGTTGCTTTTGTAATGTAACTTTATCTTGGGCAATGCTATGTTATATCCTTTACTTGACTCCATCCCTTGCATGTTTTTATCCTTATGCTTTTAGGGAACTTGCCAGTGCAAACACACTTGCTGAGTGCGGAACATCAGCAGCCCGCTGGCGGTGTTGCTCCCGGCAAGAAACCTTGTCGGGGCTAGTTGCAGCGCGCTTTCATTGTTGAGCGGACTCGAAACAAAGTTAAGGGCGCAAAGTAGCCGCGAGCCGGTTCCTCCGCGCACAGGTTTTTCATACAAGGCACGGGCGTCCAAGGAATATAACATAAAAATTTAAAAACGACTGTGCTCTGCGCTCAAATTTCGGGCAACTTAGCTTTTTATGTCATCTGCGTTCCGGCAAGGCTGCACTTCTTCCTTGATTCCCTCCCCTGTATGTTTTTACCCTTACGCTTTTAGGGAACTTGCCGGTGCGAACACACTTGCTGAGTGCGGAACATCAGCAGCCCGCTGGCGGTGCTGCCTCCGGCAAGAAATCTCGTCGGGCTAGTTGCAGCGCGCTTGTATTGTTGAGCGGACTCGAAACAGATCAAGGGCGCAACTTAGCCGCGATTCGATTCCTCAGCGCACAGGTTTTCCATACAAGGCACAGACGTTTCAAGGAGTATAACTTTAAAAATTCAAAACTGACTATGCTCAAACTTTGGTAACTTAGCTTTTCTGTCTTCTGCATTCCGGCAAGGCTATGCTTCTTTGAATGACACCTAGTCCATACCGTTATCAAGCTCTGACAACGAGGACTAAAGGCGTAAAATGCTGCTGCGGGAACATTCGCTTCTACGGCAAGAATCTGGGATCCTGCCGGAGCGTGATGCTCCCCGGCAAGCGTGTCAGGACACAGCTTGTCGGGAGCGTCTGCTTCAACGAAACAAACCCTAGGGCTTGTCGGAGCAGACGGCTCCTCAGCGCTTTCTGTGTTGATCCTGGGGGCCTTCTTGGCGGCGGCTCCGGGGAGCTCTGCCGGAAAGTAGTCGCCAGTAACCAACCCCTCTTTCTTTTTTTTTTGGTCGCATAGGTTCATCCTTGCCGGAATCAGAACTTGTCGAGGGCCCCTCGCTGCGGCCGAGACCGCGATCGCTCGTGCCAACGTGTTGACGCGTACGTTGGCCTTGAGCGTCCCGCGACCCACCAGCTTGGCCTTGTTCCAACGCGAGCACGGCGCCAAGAGCGCCGTGGCGTTGTTGATCTTGCGCCTCCTGGAAGGGGCGCGGTGGATGTGCAGACGCTGAACCTTGCGGTTCCTTGTCCTTGGAGCGGGTGACGATGTGAGTCCCACCGTCGGCGCCCGCCCCTCCGCCGGCGTCCACTCCACCGCCCGTTTGCTGCTGCGGCGGTGGTGGAATCGATGTAGACGGAGCGGCCACCTCCGAAGGCTTCTTCTTTTGGTGGCATGTCGATGAAGACGTTGATGTAGCGCGCGCGGAGACCGGATCAGGTTCGTACGACCTCGACGCCCCCTACCTGGCGCGCCAAAGATGTCGTGGGGTTCTGCGGAGCATGATCACCTATGGGGCAGGGAGCCCCTTCTGGTCCGGCAGGGAGCGGAGGGGCGCACGAAGAGCAGATCGAGGTCGAGCGCGCGGGGGAAACGGGCGATTTTACCCAGCCGAGCTCTACGAGAGATAAAACCCTCTCGCTGCTTTGTGTTTGTATTTGTGTTCTTGCTTGGAAGCGTGAATAGGCTATGGCCTCGATCGAGTCGAATCGACCAACCAAGCGAAGCGAACCCCTTCTACGTGCGCATGGGCCTCCCTTTTATAGTCCAAAGGGGTCACCGACAGTGGTGGCGAGAAAGAGGGGTAAAGAGGTAAAACCCGTGTTGGTACAACAGGATGACCAGCAGTGTCCCCGCCTAACTCGACGGCGGGGACAAGGGCATTAATGCCCGTCCGGTCGCCTAACAAAGGCAAGGAAACGACCGTTAGGGCGCCACCGATCGCCACGATGGCCTCCTTGTCGCCTTCGCTGCCACCTCGCCGCGCTAGGCTGCTGACCACCCGCCACGCGGCACCATGAGTGATCTTGTGGCGACACGTCGTCGGTGAGTGGAGCGCAGAGTGGTGGCCTTTGCTGCAAGCGCCTTGTCATGCCGTTGTCTTGTCGCGCCCGTGAGCTTGCCGCTCGCCGGGTCTTGCCGGGGCGCATGGTGCGTCGCGGCGGGTCTTCTGAAGCTCCTCTTGCCGGGGTCTTGCTCTTCCCGGCAAGCTCCTCTTGCCGGGGCCTTGTACTTCCCGGCAAGCTCCTCTTCTTGGGGCCTTGTCAACACAACTAACACTTTGTTCTTGAATGGCGGTAAATGGGAGTGACGGAGGGTCTTGGCGGGTAGCAAGCAAGCCTTGTCATGGTGTCAGGATGTTGCCGTGACAGGTTCGGGGTACTAAGGTACCCCTACTTTAGTCTACCGACACTGTGTTTTATCATTATATTCAAAAACATATTTTGTTATTTTAGTTTGTAACAAAAATTTTTTTTATGAAAATTCTTTTTGCTATTAAAGTTTCTAACAAGAAAATTCTTTATGAAAATTCTTTTCTCTTTTAATGTTTTGAACAGAAAATACTTTGATAATTTTAGTTGCATAAATTTTATATAATTTTAGTTTCAATAATACTAGAGGTTTTATAAAAGTTTATTTTGTTTTTATTTATTTATTAAAGTTTATTTTGTTTCTACTTATTTATTTTATTTTAATTTTTGCTTTTTTATTTATTTTATGAAAATTCTTTCTTTTTTGCTTTATTTATTTTATTTTGTTTCTACTTACTGTTGCTATTTTTATTTATTTTATTATAGTTTATTTATTTTACTTTATTAAAGTTTATTTTGTTTCTACTTATTTATTAAAGTTTTTTCTGTTTCTACTTATTTATTTTATTTTGTTTCTACTTATTTATTTTCTTTTCTTTTTTTCTTTTTTATTTATTTTATGAAAATTCTTTTTGCTTTTATTGTTTTACACACAAATGCCCTCTCCCCTGGCTGGTTCATTGGTCCCGGTTCGTGGCTAAACCCGTACTAAAGACAACCCTTTGGTCCCGGCTCAGGCCACCAACCGGGGCCAATGGTGGTGGGCCAGGAGCGAGGCCCATTGGTCCCGGTTCGTCCCACCAACCGGAACCAATGGGGCCAGACAAACCGGGACCAATGCCCCCACGAGACCCGACAGGCCCCTGGCCTCACGAACCGGGACCAATGGGCCCATGGGTACCGGTTCCTGACTGAACCGGGACTAATGGGCTTACCTGGCCCGAACGAAAGCTCTGTTTTCTACTAGTGATAGGTCAGAAATGAACCGGCACTAATGCATAGCCATTCAAACCGGCACTAATGGTCACATTAGTGCCGGTTCATTTACAAGCCGGCACCATTAGTGCCGGTTCATTTACAAGCCGGGACTAAAGGGCTGAACATTAGGCCATTTTTCTACTAGTGATGTTACTGGTGGCTGCCATTATGAGAGTGATAGAGCACACAACAAGAACACAACTTGTGTGAGTGAGAAAGGAGTGGAGGTTCTATCCAGATCTGTTGCACCTGACTAGACATTGTTCAAGCCGGTTATTGGAGGCTCGAACTTGCTTAGATTGGCTCTAAACTTGGTGGGCTCGTTCCTTAATTTGAGTACTTCAATCAGGTTAGCTGGTTTGAGAATTGGGCCAGTGGAGCATCAGATTTGAGAGTGGTTTTGTTAGCTCGAAATGCTTCTGTTTTAGGACATATTAGTTTTAGGAGACGAACATATTGGGTAGACAAACAGTGTCCGAATACTGCCATTTTTTTCTGTTCAGCGGTTTGTGAGCGGTTTGTAAAATACTGAAAGGACAGAAGTTGTGTAAAGTCTGTTTTGTAGAAATCTTGTCTCTTGTGGTTGTTGTACTATTGCCGGTTGGCAACATGGAAACTGTGTTGTAAATCTCTCTAGAGGTTTTTAGAGAAGACTTTGTACTCACTTTTCTCATAGTGAAGTTGTGTGGACCGGTTGGTCCGCAACGTTTTTACTTCTCAACTTGAGAAGGTTTTTTCACGTCAAATCCTATGTCATATGTGCATATTGGTTGTGTTATTCCGCTGCTTGTTGGTTGAAGCTGTCCTCGGAGTTCACAACAAGTGGAGGGGTTGTTTAGTGTGCACAGCATCTTTGCTGTCGTAGCCCCAACACTAACTTCACCAGGACACTAGTGCTTCTCACTAAGCGAAGTGTCCTTACTAAACTCCGGTGTGATCTCCGTTCATTTAGGAGCAAGTTTCTACCGCCTCAAAACGCGTTTCTGGAAGTCGCAATGCGTGTTCCCCGATGCGGGTAACGCCCAATTGGAAATTAACCTGGCGTCGGTCGCGTGCGGTGGGCATTGCTTGAATATCTTGGCAAGCCAGCCGTCCAAATCTGTCTCCCGCCGAGAGCTCTCTCCACACCAGTAAAAGTCAAAACAGTTCCAGATCGACCGTATCCCGCTCACGGCTTAGCATGTAGAGTAGTGCCAACACTAAACTATGAGCACTCCACTTAATTCGTTTGACAACTAGCGAATCTGAGTCGAGGTGCGGTGTGAGGATAGGTCAGCGTGCCACTGATAAGATAGCAGTTTACTGAGATCTAGCCAGCCAAGCAAACCTACGGCTCCCATGCATTGATGCTCAGCTCTCCATCTAGCAAAGAGACCTCTCGTGCAATGCATGTGCACGGCGTCCGCCGGGCCGGCCGGCCAGTGCTCCCAAAACGCTTATATACGAGCACCTAGTCGCTTAGCAACCTAGCAAGCTTGTCTTCCCAAACCGGCAGCAGGTTCGCCCTCGCTTCCGGCTTGAGCAAGGCTGGCATTCGACCCCGCTCTTGCCTTGCCGCCCCCCTCAGCAAATCCCTCCATCTCTCCACCATATCGTTGCCACCTTCGTCTCCAATATATATACGGGCCGGAGCCGCTGACCTCTCTCTCCGCGTTGGAAGCAGCAAGACAGAGGCTAGCTCGCCAGTGTCCCGGCACTGCACATAGCAGCAGCAGGGACAGGCGGATAGCTAGCCAGCCATGGCGCCAGCATTGCCTTGCAGGCCAAAGCTGCGGCTCCTGTGCGTAGCCGTGGCCTTCCTCCTGGCAATCGATGTGAGCAGGGCGGACATCTACAAGGACATCCAGATCATATGGAGCGCGGACCACACCTACTACTTCATGGACGGGGACAGCGAGGCGCTGGCGCTCTCGCTGGACTTCAACCGGGGCTCCGCCTTCAAGTCCAACGACATGTACCTCTTCGCCCGCATCGACCTCGACATCAAGCTCGTCGAAGGCAACTCCGCCGGCACCGTCTGCACCGTCTACGTAAGATCTCGATCTAGTCGGTCTTTCGTTTTCAGTAGGACTGTATTTGGTGCAGCTAGCGCGCCGGCCAGTGCGTATGCGTCGAGTTGACTTTTGAGTGAATATCTGGGTGCACGTGTACGTGGTACGCATACAGACCATCTCGGAGGGGCCGTGGGACATCCACGACGAGATCGACCTGGAGTTCCTGGGCAACTCCACCGGCGAGCCCTACACCCTCCACACCAACGTATTCGCCTACGGCGTGGGCGGCCGGGAGCAGCAGTTCAAGCTCTGGTTCGACCCCAGCGCCGCGTACCACACCTACTCCATCGTCTGGAACCCCAGGCGCATCACGTACGTAAATAACCTAAGCACATTTCCCGATCTCTTTTCTTGCGTGATACGTATGTACGTTGAGTATGTAGTGGTCGATCGTATCGTACTGATCTTCTGAACATATATACGGATGTGCACTGAACTTTTGCAGGATCGAGGTGGACGGCGTGACGATCCGGTCGTTCGACAACAACGAGGACCAGGGCGTGCCGTTCCCGTCGTGGCAGCAGCAGCGGGTGTACGGGAGCCTGTGGAACGCCGACGACTGGGCGACGCAGGGCGGGCGCGTCAAGACGGACTGGTCGCTGGCGCCCTTCGTCTCCTACTACCGCAACTACAACATCACCTACTGCCGGCCGTCGCCGGGGGTGTCGTGGTGCGGCGCCGAGCCCGCCGGGTCCCCGCACTTCAACCTCTCCCCCAAGGCGCGCGCCGACCTGCAGTGGGTGCGCAACATGGGCTACGTCATCTACGACTACTGCACCGACATGAGCAACCGGTACACCGCTACCAGCAGGCCCAAGGAGTGCTCGCTCCCGCCCCGCCCGTGAGGAGTTTGATCGTCGTCGGGTTTGGTCGAGCGAGAGGGTTGAGCGACCGATTCATATTGTTTGGGTTCGATATACAATATCGTGCCCTGATTATTTTTGTACATCTGAAGAAGCAGGTACGTGCGGCGCAGCGGGCTTGATTCTTTCATTGGATTTCTGATTCCGGCCTCCCCTTTCCTCCACTTGTATCAACATTTATATGACACACAGAGAGCAATTTTTTTGGCCAATTTGCTCTTCGCCGAAGCTCAAGATGTTCAGAAATGAGTTAATCTTATCTCAGCGTCTGTATATGCATGAATTACACGGCTACAGGTTACAGCAGGGGCAGGTTTCTGCAGGAATCATCCTTGCTATGATCCGCTAGAGAAACTCCTAGTAGTTATCTCCTGTATTATATACGCTACGCCTACACGTCACATCCGAGTGAGACGACCTAGCAGGCTACTAGGCTAGAAGCACGAACACAAACACCGTACGTCTGTCTGTCTGATAACACGACGACACGTGTGCGGTAGTATGGCCGACGGAACCGAACAATCAGACAGCCGAGGCGAGGCGGTCCATGTCGCACTCGGCGGGGCGGCCGAGGTTCCAGGGGTCGTCGCAGTAGTCCATCACCATGTACTTGTCGCGCGCCCACGCCACCGCGCGCTCGCCGTCGGGGCCCAGCCGCCGGGCCATCCACGACGGGGCGTCTCCCGGGCAGCAGAAGGCCGACGGCGCTCCGTCCTGATCGCCGTTGCCGGCCGCGGAGACGCAGGCGCTGGCGGCGTAGGTCCCGTAGGAGGCGACGAAGGGGGCGTGCGCCCAGTCGATCTTGACCCGGCCGCCGCGCGTGGCCCAGGTGTCGCCGTCCCAGATGGTCGCGTGCACCTTCATCGCCTGCCTGCTCAGGTACGGCACGCCGTTCGCGTCGTGGTTCCGGAACACGCGCACCGGCACGCCGTCCACAGAGAAGCTGGAAAACAGAGCGCCAAAGAAACAAAAAACTGTTAGACAGATGCAGGAGATCCGATGCATTAATTCGATCAGTGCAGTGATGAGAAGATGCCTGGATGCATGGATGGGCCAACTGGCTTGGGGTATTGAATTTGCCGAGATTTTGATTCAGATGCTGGGTAAAAGAATTCTGTTTTGGCAGAATCTAGCATTTGACTCCGCGTACTCGTACGATTATCGCATCATTAGCTGGTTTGTTTAGGGGCTAAGTTGACGTGCATGTTACCTACGCAGGCACCTCATGTGCCTCCTCACATTTTCCTCGATCCCTTCTTCGTTTAAAACAGCAGCTGGTTGGGACAGGTGGTGTTCTCGTGCCTCCAAATATGCCGACGCGGCTAAACTAGGCCCTCTTTCAGAGCAGCTATAGAATTTACAATGATTTGAATGCAGAGTGTCGAGAAAATCGTCTCCCCTATGGCCAGAGTAGCAAGTTGCTGTTCAAGTTTGCTACTCCAAACCGACAGTGGAAGGTTCGTACAAAAATGGTTATTTAATTTGGACGAAAATCTTGAATTTCACTACTAGCTTTCTCATCTTCTGACCAAAACGGAACATATTAGTCGCCTTCCATTTTTGTCTACTTTTATTTGAGAAAAACGTCGCCTTCTGATCTGTTTGAGAGAAGCTGGTTTGTTATTTAAAAAATATATATGGGAGGACAGAAGAACGTCGCTTGCTTTGCTATAGCCTATAGAGCGGTGCGCAAAGGAAAAAGGAAGGACCGTGCGAGTTTTTTTTTAGAACTGGAAAATATCTTGTGAGTAAACGGGCCAAGGACAAACCAGGGAAGAAAGCCCAACTATGAGGAGGAAAAGCTTGGTGGATGTAAGCCCATGCGTATGTGATACTTTGGGCCGGCAGGTTCAGTTAAACGGTCATATTTTTCATGCGCGAACACGCGTTAGAAAGAGTCGTTTCCAGACACAAAATTTTGTACTCTCGTGTTTGGTCTTCATGTGCGTATCGTTGGGTTCACGCCTGCTTAATTTTCAGCTACTAGCTTGGCAGGCTGAGACAACACAAGGTTAGAAACGGCACATATTTGCTAGATTCGAATGATTGATTTAAATATGCAAGATATGAATGATTAGATGCTTGCATGGTGGACACGTCGATCGACACGTATGGCACGTACATGATGTTTAGAGGGTTCCAGAGGATGGTGTAGTTGTGGAAGTCCTCTGTCGGGTCGAACCAGAGGTAGGACCGCTGCTCCCTGCCCCCGACCCCCTGCGCGAACACGTTGGTCTGCATCAGGTACGGCTCCCCGCTGACGTTGCCCAGGAACTCGAAGTCGATCTCGTCGTGCCCGTCCCCCACCGCCGTCGGGTCCTTGGAGGTCAGCTGCATCATCAACATCATCGTGCATGCACATCAAAACACAAGCTCAATACATGTATTCGTACGTGCTATGTACGTGCATCGAATTTTCGAAGGAATTCGTGCATGCACACCCGTGATCGATAGATATATGGGAGAGAAGTATGCATGAAGAGTATTGGTGGTTAGGCGAGACGGGCTTACGTAGAAGGTGGTGACCGTGCCGGCGGAGTCGCCGGGCACGAGCTTCATCTCCATGGTGAACTCGCCGAAGAGGAAGGCGTCCCGGGACTGGAACCCGGCGCCGGAGACGTTGTTGAGGGTGAGCGTCACCAGCCGGCCGCCGTCGACGATCTCGACCCGCCGGTCAGGGTCTGGGTCCGTGCCCCACTTCACCACGAAGTTGTCGTAGAAGCCACCAGCGCTCGCGCCCGCGCCCACCGGACACGCCGCGAAACAGCAGGCGACGACGATCGCCGCCGCGGCCATTGCAAGCAGAGGCCTCGACATGTTTTCTGTACGTTCGAGCCTTCGTGTGTTTGGCTATGTATGTTTGCACGAGATGAATGAAACTGTACGAGAGCATTGTGCCTGCTTTATAGTGTCAGGCCTTCAAGTTGGGTACGCCACCCGTGCATGTCGACTGACGAGTCACGCATGGTAACGTAGCATACGTGCACAGCTCTGGTTGGGTTGGCGCATCAGAACGCGCAACTTGGCCGGCTCGAGCTCGACCTCGTCAAGCCCCGTGGAGTTCTTTTTTCCATTCGAGCCCGTTTAGTCGCTACGTGGCTATCCATAGAACTTACGTGCATGTAGAGTAATCACTGGGTTAGGTTAACCAACGGATGCTTAATTAGAGCAGGGTCGCTGTTAAGCCTTACACATATTACATGTAAGGATAGGGCAACAGGACATTGAGAAGTTTCTGACATCACGGCTAACGGCTATTAGCTACCTAGGCTGTACTTTTTAATTCTTGCGGGAGGTTAGACTTCTCGTTGGTAAGTAGTAAATATATCTGTCACTTTTCTTGAACGTCTAACTTTGGCAGCTACTCTATACGTAGAATATAAATATGTTAGTGCCAAACCGCCGTTGATGATGACAAAATGTTTCGTGAGATGTGTAATAATGGTACTCCTAATATTTAGATCAGCTACTAGTAATGTTTTTTACACATGCTCGTACAATTACAGATGTGTATATGGACGCGCATATTCTGGAGGAAAACTTCAACTATTGGCCAAATATGATTCTCGACGAGGTTCTCCAAACTAGCGACTACTTTTCATCCCTGTGTTCATACCGCATCTCTCATAGTAATGCCTAGGGCTATTTATTAATTTGACTTGCTTTTATCTTGGGGTTGTATTTTTGTGCAACTCCATGTGACTGACACATCAACTCCACTCGTCTACCACGTCACATAAACGTAATAAATATGAATTATAAAATTGTAAAAATGATAAATAGGCTCGTCTCTTGTATCTTTCCATATGTCGATCTATGCTAAAATGGGGGTACGTCGCAATCAGATGGGGGCTTTTACTTGCCATGGTTCAC
The DNA here is from genome assembly GCA_021437245.1 of Aegilops speltoides. NCBI lineage: Eukaryota > Viridiplantae > Streptophyta > Magnoliopsida > Poales > Poaceae > Aegilops > Aegilops speltoides. The sequence continues at coordinate 484,735,520 of CM038142.1, read as the reverse complement.
ACGGAAGTATGCTCACGGCCGGCCACCAGATTTTTCCTGGTTGTCAAGTTGAATCCTCAAACCGGCCAGTCGGCGGTGACCTTAGACTAGCATGGCACGGTGAGCACATATTAGGAAAAATAGCGTTGAAACAATATAAGGGTAGAAGGTACGTACGTACGTGTTTGGCCGTTGGACGGTGCAAATTTGGACGACTTCGAAGAATTCCTTGGTAAATCAACCCCGGGCGGTAATTGAGAGTCGGAAACCAGAATTTCGTCCATACTCTGACGGACAACTATCATGCATAATTTCCATGCAAAAAAAATAAAAAAACTATCATGCATAATGTTTTGAGCAATCTAAGCGAGCACCCTCACGCATGTCGAATCCTGTGCACGATTCTTAAAGTGTTCGCTCTCACGTAGCATGACAATTCCCTTTACCAGCATGACAATTTTCAACATGGCAATTTTTAATTTGGAACATGCACATTCTTCTACAACAACATGAGAATTTTATCTCTTTTCGCATGACAATTCTAGATCATTCGCTGCCTGCGGTTCTTTTGAGCGAACAAAAACGGTCGTTCTCGCAAGTTACCCCTAGCTGACATGAAATGTGTATTGTCGTCCTAAACTGGCCGACTTGAACTGTATAGGACGCATCAGGTTCGTCGCGTGGATCGACCTTATTTCGGCAAATCTTTCAAATATCTCAAAAGGAGGTCCCCGTCCTCACTCGCTAGTCACTTTTCATGTCGATCTATGCTAAGTGGGGGTACGTTGCAATCGTAATGGGGCTGTTGCTTGGCATGACTCACTCGGAAGTATATGCTCACGGTCTCCGGATTCTTCCTCCCGGTTGTCAAGTTGAATTCTCAGATCGGTGGTCGGTCGGCCGCCAGCCAGAGGCTCCATGGCCTGCCTGGATAGCTGCCTGCTACGTAGGACTACGTGGCTGTACAGAGACGGCGAGGACATCCACGGACATGCATGTGTTGGTAATGCTGAAACAACAGCATCTTCGGGTAGTATCCTGCATCGATGCATCGCAAAAAATTAGCTATATGTAGATGATTTAGCCCCTCCTAACGTTATATGAGATGTTAATTTGGCCCCCTCTAAGTTGAGTTTCTTGCTCGGGCACTAGTGTCCAGGAACTGATAAAAGTCCAGGGCTGTCTGACGCGCTGGAGGCCTGGTTTAGGAGGCTAGGACCAAAATCCTACATAATTTGATAGAAAACGCAATCAAATGGGGAGAAATAAGTGTCCAAAGCTCGCAGAATCCACTCGTAAGCAGTGGTTAAACCTAGCTAGGTGCTGAAGTAGAACTGACAGAAATGAGCACCCTCTAACTCTCATCACATGTTCATCGTCTTCTGTTGTACGTAAGCTCATTCCACGAGATGTTAAGACGAGAGCCAACAGACGTAAGCTCATTCCGTAGGCTCTCGTCTTTAATCGACCAAATAGGGGGTAGTGCTAGTATTTAAGACCATTACTCGTATTTTAGAGATCCTCCTGACTGTAGAGAAATTGTAAATGAACAGACAAAAAAAATGCAGAGATGGTTGGGGTGGCGCGTATGGAAGCGCAACCTGTCGACTGAAACCCCTGGTCCTGGTGCAACTGCTGTCGACTTCGCAGCAGTTTCCTCAATTCATAGCAGTTACGTACGTATTTGTACGTGGCCCTCTGTAGCCCCTTGTGTGTGCTACTTGTCCACGATTCGGTGTCGGATTAGCGGACAGATATGTATTGCCTAGACGGAACGTGGCTGTTAAATCTTACACATGCATGATGTAAGAATAACTAACTCTGTCTCATAATATAAAAGTGTTTTTGATATTAGTGTAGTGTTAAAAACGCTCTTATATTTTGTGTTAAGAAAATGATGTTATATTTTGAGGCGGATGGAGTAGTACGTAATACTCCCTCCGTCCGCAAATACTTGTCGAAGGAATGGATATATCTAGACATATTTTAGTTCTAGATGCATCCATTTTTATCCATTTCTCCGACAAATATTCTGGACGGAGGGAGTACTTAGGTGATACGTAATAGATTTGCGCTGGATTGCACGCGTCGCAAACGTCGCGTGCGTGTCCATCTTATCTTCGCGTCTTGGCAGGTCTCGCTTAGTCACTTTCAGATCCGTTGTCTGCTAATTGGACGTATGTGCCCGTGTCGCGATCAGAAGTTCGTAATTTCCGTGGGAGTCTAATACGGAAATACGTATGTATCATCAGGTATACATATATACATGCATGATCCTGGTTGGTCGCGCTTGCTAACAGAGGACTCGACATATTTATTTTTTCGATTGTTTGAGTTTGTATGTTGGCATGAGTTGGAACTGCACGAGCATTGTGCATGCTTTATGCTAGATTGAAAAACGATCCTGTATATATTATACTGTAGGATGAAGGAAGTAGTGTTCAGGCTTTCAGGCCTTCGAGTTGGGTACGCCACCCGACTGACGAGTCACGCATGGTAATGTTGCATACGTGCAGAGCTCTGGTTGGATTGGCGCATCAGAGCGCGCACCTTGGCCAGCTCGAGCTCGACCTCGTCAAGCCCCGTGGAGTTCTTTTTTCATTTGAGCCCATTTGGTCGCTACGTGGCTATCCATAGAACTTACGTGCGTGTAGTGTAATCATTGTGTTGGGTTTACCAGTGGAACTTAATTAGAGCAGGGGCCGTTGTTAAGCCTTACACATGTAAGGAAGGACCGGAGGACTTTGATAAGTTTCTCACACATCACGCCTGATGGCTAGCTACGTAGGCTGTACTTTTCAATTGACTTTGAGACAGTACGCATTTTATCACGCCATCTCTTAGTAAGTAAATATATGTGTCAGTTTGGAACATAAAATACAATCTTGAACGTCTCAACTTTGACAGCTTGTACTTTGTAGAATATAAATATGTGGGTTAGTGCCAACCGTATGATGATCATGAAAAATGTCTCGTGATATGTCATGATACTAATTTTCCTTTTTTTTAACATGCTAATTTTCCTAATTGAGTAGCTCATGATTTTATATTTAACCGTACAAATTGGAGATGTATGGATGCACGTATTATAGAGAAAATCTTCAAGTATTGGCCAAATATGATTTTCGACGAGGTTCTCTAAACTAGCGACTACTTTTCACCTCTGCATGTTCACACCGTATCTCTCAAATAATGCCTCGGTCTGACTTGCTTTGATCCAGTTAGATCTTGCAATTGTACTTTTGTGGAGCTCCATGTGACTGACACATCAACTCCACTCGTCTACCACGTCACAAAAACGTAATAACTCGGACAAAAAGGTGTGAGAATAAAGAGGCTCATACGTTATATCTTTCCGTATATATCGATGCATGCTAAATGGGGAGTACGTCGCAATCCAGACGGGGCTACTACTTGTCATGGTTCACACGGAAGTATGCTCACGGCCGGTCACCGGCCGGATTCTTCTTTCCTGGTTGTCAAGTTGAATTCTAAATCCGGCCAGCCGGCCGTGACCATAGACCTTGGAGGCTTGGAAGCTCCTCCCTGCTTCGAATAATTTCCCTACGTGGCTGTACTAGCATGGCATGGTGAGCACATGTTAGCGTTCTTACCTACGTGCGCTCGATTTCACATCCACATATATATGTGTGTGTTTTGATATTAGGCCGAAACCACACCATTAATGTTTTATATTTGTTTACAGAGGGAATAGCATCCCACGGCAGTGGATCCTAACATGTCGTTAAAAGTTCATCAAGAATAGAAGTTTATCGAGAACCAGGGCCGTCCAAGGGCCTGTGCGAGCTGTGCGCTCGCACAGGGCCCCCAAAATCCTGGGGCCCCCAACTAGGGTCCATATACATATATGTAACCTGATTTTTTTTTTCAGTTTTAGGCCTTCTTGGGCCTGGTCCGGTCAAGTCTCAGCGATACGCTTTCCCGTCGCATGGATTGATCGATCGTAGATGAGCTCCGTACGTTCCGTAACTTTCGCTTCCTATTCCCTGCCTGATCGCTAGGCTTTCCATCTCCCCATCGCTAAGATCGCTTCCGACTGAATCGGCGGCTCGGTGGCGATCGCGTTGCAACCTTGCAGGTTCAGCGAGGCGACGGGCAAGAAGCGAACTAGTTTCTAGCGCTGGACGCCGTCGCGCCGGCGGCCGGTCGACACTGCCGCGGTGCCGCCCAACAGGAAGCGATCCCCTACGCTCTCCCCTGGTGTGGTGCCCTCCCTGCTCCCTATGCTCTCCCCTTTTCTCTAATTTTGATAAAAATTACAGAGTTGTGTTAATATGTTTGGGAACGATTTTTTGTGCAGTCCTTCAAGTTCAGAAGTAGTCACAGATTCGAGAATTTCAGTAGTTGCTCGTACTATCGTCCAAGTACAAAATCAAGGTTCTACTGATTGTAAGTTTTTTGAACTACCTATACATGTCAGAAGCCTATATTTCTTGTGAGCTCATCAGGTCAAATAAATTGAAAGAGTATATATTTCATTGAAACAGTAATCATCATGCATTCTAGTTCTGGAAGAAAGTATGATTCTGGTGCCTTCAAGCGTAAGAAGAAACAGAAATTAGAAAAAGATGCTGAAATTCAAAGGGGTGCTCTTGATAAATATGCTGTGATAGTACCCCAAAATAATTCTGAAAATCATACTCCAGATGGTAATATTGATGATGGTCACGATGATAATGCAGTAGAGGTTGAGGTTGTCACTGCAGAAATTCATGAAGGTGATCATGGTCTTGCTGATAATGCGCATGAGGTTGAGGTTGCCGCTACAGAAATTGATGAAGGTAATGATGTCAATATTTTAGATGAAGATCATGATCCCAATATTTTGGATGACATGAATAATTCCGTTCAGCCTGATATATTTGATCCTAGAAATTGGGATGGACTTGATCCAAAAAAGATTGATATCTTGCTGCAAAAGGGTCCTAAAAGAGAAGATATTGAGTATGGTCCTTATGACAAGTTCTCTAGAAGGTTTTCTGCATTATCATTTAGTAGAATTCTCCCAAATGGAGAAAAGTTTGACAGAGAGTGGCTTGTGTACAACAGCGGCCTCGATAAAGCATTTTGTTTTTGTTGCAAATTATTAAAAAGGGGGCATGTGAGGACAGCTAGCAAATGAGGGTTTAAGTGACTGGATTCATCTTGGGGCTAGACTAAAAGAGCATGAATCAAGTAGGGAGCATATCACAAATATGACTGCATGGTATGACTTCTGTCTCAGGATGCACAAGAATCAAACAATTGATAAAGTTGCTCAGCGAGAACTTGAAAAGAAAAAGGAGCATTGGAGAAAAGTTTTGCTCAGGATTTTATTGATTGTAAAATTTCTTGTAGAACATAATATAGCATTTCATGGCAGCAATAGCAAGTTGTACCAAGAGAGCAATGGGAATTTCCTAGGACTGATTGAAATGTTGGCTGAATTTGACCCAGTTATCAAAGAGCATGTTGACCGCATCACCAATGAAAAAATTCGTGATCACTACCTTGGCCCTTCTATACGTAACGAGTTAATAAACATGCTCGCCATCGCCATCGGTCAAGAATCATTGAAAAGGTAAAGGAAGCAAAATATTTCTCGAGTTATTCTTGATTGTACTCTGATGCAAGCCACCAAGAACAAATGTCTTTGATAATTAGGTATGTAGATACATCTTCATACATTTGCATCAAAGAATCTTTCTTAGGCTTTTTGGAGATGAATGATACCACTGGGCAAGGTTTGTTTAATGTTCTAGAAGAGGAGTTGAATAATCTTAGCCTTGATGTGAACAATGTGAGAGGACAGGGTTATGATAATGGGTCAAATATGAAAGGAAACAATAAAGGGGTACAAAAGAAATTTCTGGACAAATATCCAAGGGCATTTTATTCAGCTTGTGGTTGTCATAGTGAAAGTGCAACTAATCCCCGGGTGGTTTTGGTAATTAATAACAACATATATATCATTGAACTAATAGTTTCTTGAGAATCATTTCAGAAAGTTCAGTGATATGGGTATGGCAATGATCAAGAAGTGGACCCTCAAAATGCTAAGGCAAGCATTGGCAAAAGCTCAAGACTCCATTTTTGGTTTAGTGATCCAAGATCACATTGAGTCCATAGGAAAGCCAATACTATTAAAAGGGATGAGGTTATGATAATGATCTGGTTGCTCAAAGTGCTTAGTGATATATCTCCTAGACTATCAAGCAACTCTCACTTCCATAATACACTCATAAGTAATCTCGGTCCCACCGATTTCCTAAACTCAGCCACACCGAGATGAACCACCTCAGCCACAAAGCCAAACCCTAGAAATCTCGGATTTTCCGATTCTGAACTCGGTCTCACCGAAACTTGAATTGCCAAGCTTCTGTAACCTTCTGTCATCAAATCGGTGTCACCGAGATGATGAAGTCGGTCCCACCGAGATTGGCAAGCTCTTGTCTTTGGAAGAATCGGACTAACCGAGATTGTATTTTCGGTCCCACCGAAAATCCCAACGTTCACATGATTTGAACTTTCGGTCTCACCGAGTTGTCAACTTCGGTCTGACCGAGATTGGTCAAATGTGTGTACGGTTGGATTTTGTGTGGAGGCTATAAATACCCTTCCACCCCTCTTCATTCGTGGAGAGAGCCATCGAAAGAACTACCACTCCTACCTTACATTTCGAGAAGAAAACTACCTACCCTTGTGTTGAGATCAAGTTGCTCCACTCCCACCATATGAAACTTGATTTCTAGCCTTCCCAAGTTGCTTTCCACTCAATCCTTTCTTCCACCACAGCCAAATCAGTGAGGAGAGTTGAGTGTTGGGGAGATTATCATTTGAAGCACAAGAGCAAGGAGTTCATCATCATCAACACCATCTATTACCTTTTGGAGGGTGGTGCCTCCTAGATTGGTTAGGTGTCGCTTGGGAGCCTCCGTCGCGATGTGGAGTTGAACCAAGAAGTTTGTAAGGGCAAGGAGATCGCCTACTTCGTGAAGATCTACCCGGAGTAAGGCTAGCCCTCCGTGGGTGTATGCCATGATGGCATAGACAAGGTTGCTTCTTCGTGGACCCTTCGTGGGTGGAGCCCTCCGTGGACTCTCGCAGCCGTTACCCTCCGTGGGTTGAAGTCTCCATCAACGTGGATTGACGATAGCACCACCTATCGGAACCACGAGAAAAATCTCCGTGTCTCCAAATTGCGTTTGCTCTTCTCCACCTCTCTTTACTACATGTGCAATTTACTTTCCGCTGCCTATACTCTAGAATTGCATGTGTAGGGTGATACTTGACTTGATCATAATCGTGAATCGGCCAAAAACTTGTCTTTATCAAAAGGCTGAATTTTTATATTGTCAAGTAGTCTAATCACCCCCTCTAGACATACTTTCGATCCTACAAGTGGTATCGAGCTTTGGTCTCCATTGTATTGGTTTCCATTGCATTGACTCCATAAGCTTGGTTTCACAACCTAGGAGAGTATGGCGTCTAGTGAGGTAATTTTAAGAGAGGTCCTTACTTTGATCGTTCAAACTTTGCTAGTTGGAAGCATAAAATGAAAATGCATATTCTTGGACATAACCCAGCCGCATGGGGCATTATTTGTGTTGGTTTGCAAGGTGAATTCTTCGAGGAAGGAAAAGTTCCGGATCGTGAAGCTACAACAGATGAATTGCGGATGTTGCAAAACAATGCTCAAGCTTGTGACATTCTCTTCAACGCTTTGTGTCCCGAGGAGTTCAACAAAATCAGCCGTCTTGAGAATGCAAAAGAGATTTGGGATACTTTGGTCGAAATGCACGAAGGTACCGAGTCCGTGAAGGAATCAAAGCTAGATGTTCTTCAAGGTCAACTTGACAAGTTCAAGATGAAGGAAGGTGAAGGAGTCGCTGAAATGTACTCTAGGCTTGCTCTCATCACAAATGAGATTGCCGGCTTAGGAAGCGAAGAAATGACCGACCGATTCATCATCAAGAAGATTCTCGAGCTTTGGATGGAAAGTATGACACCGTGTGCACTTTGATCCAAATGATGCCAAACTACAAGAATCTCAAGCCTCACCAAGTCATTGGAAGAATTGTTGCTCATGAGATGACACTTAAAGATAAGGAAGAGCTTCACAACAAGTCAAGTGGTGCTTACAAAGCTACAAGTGATGCTCCCACAACCTCAAGTGACAAGCTAGTTTCCAATGAAGAGATAAGCCTAATGGTGAAGAACTTCAACAAATTCTACAAGAGTAGAAGCAAGGAAAGAAGCTCAAAGTCTAGATCATATGATGAAAAGAGATCTTCTAATCGTGATCGAAACTGCTACAATTGTGGAAGACCCGGACACTACTCAAATGAGTGTTCGGCTCCTCACAAGAGAAGAGAAGAATCTCCAAGAAGAAGAAGCTCAAGAGAAGAGTCACCTCGGAAAGAGAGAAGGAGTAGAGATGATCGTTATGAACGAAGACCCTCTCGGAGAAGCAAGGATTCGGAGAGGAAAGACAAATCATCAAGGAGCTACACAAGAAGAAAACATCAAGCTCATGTAGGTGAATGGGTCTCCGGCCCGACTCGACAATCATTCCGAAAGAAGCTATCACTCCAACTCCGACTACAGTCAAGATGAAGGTGTTGCCGGTCTTGCTCTCGTGTCCTCCAACTCCAACTCCTATGACTTATTTGATTCACCAAATGAGGGAATTGGAAGATGCTTCATGGCTAAAGGCCCCAAGGTATCACACCCTGAATTTATTGACTTTGATAGTGATGAGGATGACTTGCTTGGTGAAGATGAGCTTTTACATGACAAATCTAGTGAGCATAGTAATGATGAACATGCTAGTAGTCTTTATAGTCGAGAAGAGTCGAATGACAATGCTATGAAGGAGATTGAGCGTCTAACTAAAGAACTAAACACTCTTAAGTTAGCTCATGAAACAACTCAAGAAGATCATAGAGAGCTCCTAAGATCTCATGAGAAGCTACGCTTCGAGAAGCTCACTCTAGAGCAAGAACATGAGTTTCTAAAAGCAATCAATGACGATCTTCGAAAGAAGAGTTCTTCATATCTTGCCAAACTACTTCTCTTGTCTAATTTCTTGCCTCCCATTAAAACTAAGCATGACAAGCATAAGAAAAATTCTTCATCTAGTAGTAACAATAACCATGCTAAATCCAATATTGTTGCTTCTAGTAGTTCTCTTGATTCCACTAACAATGTTTCAAGCCAAGTTACACTTGAGCAAGAAAATAGTTTATTGAAAGGGATTATAGAGAAAGGTGTCTACAAGAGCCTTGCCGGAAGCAAGAACTTTGAGGAAATTGTTCGCAAGCAAGGAAGGCACCGGAAGAATTAAGGAATTGGTTTTGAGCGAAAGTTCAACACCGAGGGTGTTGAATGGGAAGAAGGTCAATATCCCACTCCAAAGTTTGTTTCTCAAAAGGAGAAGTATGATCCTACTTCTTCCAATGTGGAACAAGCACAAGATGATTTTCCACCACAAGACCACAAGCTAAAAGGCAAGGACAAGCTTCAAGAGGAGATTGATGCATTTATTGAAGCACCTAAAGCCATGGTCAAGTGGGTTCCCAAGGAAACGTCAAGTTCTACTTCGTCAAGCTCAACTACAACCCCAAGGATTCCCATCAAGATGATGTGGATCCCGAAGAAGAAGAACTAGAGAGTTCTTGAGGGTGACTCCGCCAACATACTTCACTCACATTCATTTTGGCAAAACTTGTGCAACCAACTTCCACATCTTGCACTAGTTCATGGAGTCACAAACCCTCTTGTTGGTAAATCAAGGGACAAGGTAATCATTGCTTTCATGGACATCATCTATTGTGAACTTCAATCTATGTCCATGGATATCCTTGTTTGTTCCTTGTGGGACTAACCCATGTAGGTATTGAAAGTGCCCGAATCCAAAGGATTGCTCCCAACTCTTGATGATCTTCATCAACATTGAGCATCCACATCTTCAACATCTACATGAAGTCTTCTACGACAACCCAAGGTTAGTTTGACCCTTTAAAAGGGGTTCTCACATCAAGGGGGAGCTTTGCTCTAAAGAATTGAGCTAAAGCATCTTCAAATGATGTGAACACATCAATGCTTTATGTAAAAGTGGTAACCCCACTCGTGCTTAAACGATGAGTATGACCTATGATCAAATGTTCTCATTTGACTCCTAAGTCAATATACTCATATAAAGATGACCTAGTCATCGACAAATTGTGTGATAGTAGCTAGAGTTTTGATTGTGCATGTTTGACACATATTTCATTTGCTATCTTATTGTGTGAGCATGTTGGATGCATGATTTTATCCATTCGAGGACATCCATTTGTTGTTTTGGTCTTTTGGATTTTCTGACCAAATGGATGGATAAGAATGCCTAAGTACCTCCCCTAGCTATCTATGCTTTCTTGTCTCAAATTCTATTCATGCTTACATCACAAACTTTGAACAAGTCATTTTCGGACCCTCCGAGTGAGGAGCACTCGGAGCCACCGATCCGTCAAGGGCTAACTTCCAAAACCTTCTAAGTGTTTTCGGTCAGACCAACCCACTCAAACTCGGTCAAACCGAAAGCATTTGGATTGATCTAGGTTTTCACCTCGGTGAAACCGAGTTGCAATTTTCGGCGTGATCAAGTGTGTAATCGTGCGAGTTATCCATCTCGGTGCCACCGAAGTTTTACAACTCGGTCCCACCGACAACAAAGGGGTATATATACTCCGAGGGGCAGCGTTGATTTCTACTTCAAACGCCTCGCCCACACCTTCTTGCCGCCGCCGTGGTCTCCGGATCGTCTCCGTTGTCGCTTCAGGCGCCCTCGCCGCAGGTCTCCGTCGCCGTCAACGGATATCTTCTCCGCGCCGTTGCCGCCGTAGAGGAACTCCACCAAGTTAGGGTGAGTTTCGATCCCACTCGTGCTCCCATCTCCGATTCAATGCACGTTTGGTTTGCCTATAATCTTGCCACGTTTGAAATCTTCCTTAACACCAGATTAGATCTTTTGGATTAGATTCGAGTAAAAGTTTTAGGGTTAGGTTTCCGCCGAACACATCTCGGTGAGACCGATTTTACATTCTCGGTATGACCGATTTGGCCTCTGGCTATTGCACTGCACCTTTCGGTCCAACCGAGTTGTGCAAATCGGTGCGACCGAAATGAGGATTTAGTGAAACCCTAGTGTTTTCGGCAGGACCGAAACCCACTTCGGTCTAACCGAAAGTGGTGTGAATGCTTCTGTTTGAACACTTCGGATTCACCGAATTTTAAACTCGGTCTGACCGAAATGTCTTCTGTGAAAACCTAATACTAGAATTTGAACTCATTTTGTTTGCAAAATCTTCTGCAGTTTGTGATAACTCTTCTACTCTGCCTACACCTTATCTATTCACAGGTTGTCAGCCATGTCAGATGCCCAAGTCTGGAGATCATCGCATGATCAGAGGGTACTCTATCAACATGCTGCATATAATTGATGAGAAGGCACCTTTCAAGGTGATGGACTTGATAGTTGAGACTATCAAGAGGACTGCAGCTGACCAGAAGAGATCATGTGGATTTGCCCCGCACATTCAGATGCTTATCAATGCCAAGTTTGGCACGGGCACATACTTGTTGGATAGACCACACTTGCCACCGCAGCTGAGCATGAGGACAATGTAGTTGTGATGGATGAGGAGGATCCAACGCCGTTGAAGGTCAAGCAAAGATAGAAGCTGCCAAGAAAGCCAAAGCTGAGAAGGAAGAAGAAGCAGCAAAGCAAAACCCAAGAGTGTTGGAGAGCAGCTCCTTGAAGCTACCGGAGGATTGAACAACGCCTGCCAGCATTATGCAGTCTCGTGGAGAGTCTTGAGAGGATTGTTGAAGACAGGATCCATGCTCGGATGTGAAGTCGATCAAGTGCAAGTCCTTGTCAACAAGCTTGAGGCAGATATTGAGGAAGCAAAGAGGAGAAGGAAGAGCTCATGCGTGAGATGCAGGATGACCTAGTCCAGATGATTATCAACAGCTTGCTCCGGTTCCTACAAGACCCGATTAGCTGCTATTCCAAAGGATGACACGGGACTACAGCCTCAAGACCTCCCACAGCTCCATCGGCCCAGCCCAGCCCAAGTGACCACTCCTCCAACTCCACGACATCACCAAGATTTCGCCGATGCTGCCATCTCAACTCCATCAACCTGCACAGAGCCGCCACAGAGTCCCCAAGTGACGCTTAGCTCTATACCTTTCGAACTTTTTGGTAACTTGTTGCCAAAGGGGGAGAAATTGTATAGATCATAGGACTTCGAGAGAGAGAGTGCTCGCTTTTGCTCTTTCGTTCATTTGCGGTTTCTTTGAGATACTTTTGAGTTTTTCGAGACATTCTGTGTGTTTGATACTACGTTTGTTCTACTTTGATGAGTGATTGGTCGTACTATGCCTTAATGTGTGCTTAATGCTTATCATATGCTATTCATATCTTGTATGACCATTTACTCATGTCTTGGTGATTGGGTGCATGCTATTCATTCTTATCATTTTGTGCGCTCCACCAAGATGTATGTGACATGGAAGAGTGACCCATGATCCTAATCGATTGTGCATTTGCACTCAAACGCAAATCTTAAATAATGCACAAATTTAGGGGGAGCTCTTGCTTATCACATACTTCTCAAAGCGATTTATATTATTCATTGATTATATCATTTGTCGAAGCTTTGATCTATATGTTGTCATCAATTACCAAAAGGGGAGATTGAAAGTGCAACTAATCCCGGGTGGTTTTGGTAATTAATAACAACATATATATCATTGAACTAATAGTTTCTTGAGAATCATTTCGAAAGTTCGTTGATATGGGTATGGCAATGATCAAGAAGTGGACCCTCAAAATGCTAAGGCAAGCATTGGCAAAAGCTCAAGACTCCATTTTTGGTTTAGTGATCCAAGATCACATTGAGTCCATAGGAAAGCCAATACTATTAAAAGGGATGAGGTTATGATAATGATCTGGTTGCTCAAAGTGCTTAGTGATATATCTCCTAGACTATCAAGAACTCTCACTTCCATAATACACTCATAAGTAATCTCGGTCCCACCGATTTCCTAAACTCACCACACCGAGATGAACCACCTCACCACAAAGCCAAACCCTAGAAATCTCGGATTTTCCGATTCGAACTCGGTCTCACCGAAACTTGAATTGCCAAGCTTCAGAACCTCGTCATCAAATCGGTGTCACCGAGATGATGAAGTCGGTCCCACCGAGATTGGCAAGCTCTTGTCTTTGGAAGAATCGGACTAACCGAGATTGTATTTTCGGTCCCATCGAAAATCCCAACGCTCACATGATTTGAACTTTCGGTCTCACCGAGTTGTCAACTTCGGTCCGACCGAGATTGGTCAAATGTGTGTACAGTTGGATTTTGTGTGGAGGCTATAAATACCCTCCACCCCTCTTCATTCGTGGAGAGAGCCATCGAAAGAACTACCACTCCTACCTTACATTTCGAGAAGAAAACTACCTACCCTTGTGTTGAGATCAAGTTGCTCCACTCCCACCATATGAAACTTGATTTCTAGCCTTCCCAAGTTGCTTTCCACCCAATCCTTTCTTCCACCACAGCCAAATCGGTGAGGAGAGTTGAGTGTTGGGGAGATTATCATTTGAAGCACAAGAGCAAGGAGTTCATCATCATCAACACCATCTATTACCTTTTGGAGGGTGGTGCCTCCTAGATTGGTTAGGTGTCGCTTGGGAGCCTCCGTCGAGATGTGGAGTTGAACCAAGAAGTTTGTAAGGGCAAGGAGATCGCCTACTTCGTGAAGATCTACCCCGAGTAAGGCTAGCCTCCGTGGGCGTATGCCATGATGGCATAGACAAGGTTGCTTCTTCGTGGACCCTTCGTGGGTGGAGCCCTCCGTGGACTCTCGCAGCCGTTACCCTCCGTGGGTTGAAGTCTCCATCAACGTGGATTGACGATAGCACCACCTATCGGAACCACGAGAAAAATCTCCGTGTCTCCAAATTGCGTTTGCTCTTCTCCACCTCTCTTTACTACATGTGCAATTTACTTTCCGCTGCCTATACTCTAGAATTGCATGTGTAGGGTGATACTTGACTTGATCATAATCGTGAATCGGCCAAAAACTTGTCTTTATCAAAAGGCTGAATTTTTATATTTTCAAGTAGTCTAATCACCCCCCCCTCTAGACATACTTTCGATCCTACACATAGTCTAAATCTGGCACTATGCGATATGGCGAAGTCTTGCCGTAAAGCAACATACTTTTTTGGAATTATACAACGCATCTATACAATATTTTCTAATTCGACTAAAGGATGGCAAATTCTCAAAGATAACTTAAAGAAGTTGACTGTCAAGTCATTGTCATCTACTCGTTGGGAGAGTCATGTTGAGAGTGTTAAGGCTATACGGATTCAAATACCAGAAATAAGGGAGGCTTTACTACAAGTGGCTGAAACTGATAAGGATCCATTGACAAGTAGTGAAGCACAATCATTGGCAGAAAATGAACTTGGTGGTTTTGAATTTTTATTGTCAATAATTATCTGGTATGATATATTATCCGCTATTAATTTGGTCAGCAAGCAGCTACAATCAAAGGACATGCTTATTGATATTGCAATTGAGTCTATACAGGGTCTGCTTTCCTTTTTCAAGAAGTATAGAGACACTGGCTTTTCAAAAGCATTGGAAGATGCAAAAGAAATTGCACTTGAGATGGATATTCATCCAGAGTTCCGCACCAAGCGAAAAATTAGAAGAAGAAGACAATTCGATGAGGGTGCAGATGATGCATCTATTGCTTCACAATCTGCAGAGGAGTCATTTAGGGTCAATTATTTTCTGCAAGTGGTCGATCAAGCTATAGTTTCACTTACCAGGAGGTTTGAGCAATATCAGGGGTTCGAAAAAACTTATGGTTTCTTATTTACTTCAGATAGGCTGCGATCTATGGATGATAAGAGTTTGCTGGCTGCTTGTGTTAATCTTGAGGATGCACTTAAGAGTGGAGAACACAAAGACATTGATGGAGCTGAATTCTTTTACGAGTTAATTTTCATCCAGGATTTAGTTAAGAAATCTATGGGCCGCGTTGATATTCTTGAGATTCTGATGAAGCGCCCCTTCTATCCTAATGCTATTATTGCGTACAGGATTTTGTTAACCATTCCTGTAACTGTTGCAACTGCGAAAAGGAGCTTCTCTAAACTCAAGTTGTTGAAATCATATTTGTGTTCAACTATGACACAAGAAAGACTCAATGGTTTGGCGACAATAGCACTTAAAAATGATGTCTTGGAGAAGATTAATTATGAAGATGTAATTGAAGATTTCATTTCAAGAAACACAAGACGGATGACACTTTTCAATAGAGAATGAGGTCAGTTTATTGGTTTTAGTATTTCGCATTCATACTTCAGAATATTCTGAGTATTGTATGAAGTAATATAAATTTTAATTACATAATTAGGTGATTATGCTTGCGTAATTGTATATTTTTTAAATATTAGGGCCCCATTTTTCTTTTCGCACCGGGCCCCCGAATTCCTGGAGACGGCCCTGTCGAGAACGTTCAACAAAATATCCCGACGAGCGGCGCAGTATGCGTTGTCTCATGGCACATGCCGCATGATGTGGCACACTCTCGTGCTATGGTGACTCTCTATAAATTTATTATTTAAACATGTATAATTCATAGATTTTAAAAATGACTTGAATAAATTGGTTTTTTTTTGCGAGAATGAATAAATTGTTGTTGAGACCAAAAAAGTAATACTACCTCCGTCTCGGTGTATAAGTCATTCGCGTAGTTCTAGGTCATCGATTTGAGGAATTAAATATGTGCTATATGTCATGAAAAGTATATCACTAGATTTCTACACGGATGTAGTTTCTAAATATATAATTTTTGTCACATATAATACATATTTAGATAGTTAAATTGTCGACCTAGAACTACGCGAATGACTTATACACCGGGACGGAGGGAGTACAGTAACATTTTGGAGTGTAAGAGTGAAGCACACCATAGGAGTTTTCTATTAGTAATAGTAAGATAATAAAAAGGCTTGTGTGTTATGTCTTCTTCAAACCACTCTTTTGTTCCTTTGAAAAGAAAACACTCTTTTGTTCTACTTGAGTAGGTTCTTTCCATGTTGATTGAGAGGCGATTATTAGGATCCACGTTGACGAGAAAAACCACTGCATCAGCAAAAATCAGCGTCAAAACAATCTGAGGGCAAAAGCCAGGTCATGTTTTGTTGTTGGACGGTGCAAATTTCGGCGATTTTGAAGAATCTTGCGGTAAATCAACATCGGGCGGTTTGAAACCAAAACTTCGTCCATACTCCGACGGACAACTTCATGCATAACATCAATGTAGTAACCGACCGACTGGAACTGTATTGGACGCGTCAGGTACGCCGTGTGCATGTCGATCCTATCGATATTATTTTGACACATCTTTCAAATATCTGAGCGGTCCCGTTCTCACTTTTCAGGTTGATCTCTGCTAAGTGGGCGTACGTTGCAATCGCAATGGGACTATTGCTTTTGCTTGGCGTGATTCACTCAGAAGTATACGCTCATGGTCACCGGATTCTTCCTCCCGGACGTCAAGTTGAATTCTCAGAACGGAGGCCGGTCGGCTGCCAGCCAGAGGCTCCTGGCCTGCTTGGGTAGTTGCCTGCCATGTACGTGGCTGTACAGGGACGGCGAGGACATCCACGGACATGCATGTCTTGGTAATGCCGAAGCCAACGGTTTTGGAGACTGACCAGGACCAAAATCCCACATAAACTTGATAGGAAATGCAATCAAAATTAGGAGGAATGGGAGGCTACGCTCACAGATCAATTCACTTCTCTGGCCGTCCAACTGACAGAACTGAACACTCTTCACCTTCTTCTGTTTTAACTGGTAAGTTTATTCCACGAGATCTGCGCCCACGTACAACGCTCACTGTTAACTAACCACCTCTTGTCAAATTTAAATTTAGGAGAGAATTATCTGCACGCTGCTCTCAAGAGTCTAAACCTTCTATACTACAGGTAGAGGACTCGTTCCTTAGATGTCACTGCATGAGGTGTCTTTCTGTATATACTGAATAGAGTCCGACTGGCAGAAAATTAGGGGTCTTTGATCGACCAAATAGGGGGCAGTAATTAATACTTTGACTTGTTTTATATAGAGAACTGATGAGCAGACCGGTAGCTCCTCCTGATTGTAGAGAAATTATAAATGAACAGACAAAAAAAATGCAGGGATGGTTGCGGTGGCGCGTATGGAAGCGCAACCTGTCGACTGAAACCCCTGGCCCTGGTGCAACTGCTGTCGACTTCGCTGCAGTTTCCCTTAATTCATAGCAGTTACGTATTTGTACGTGGCTCTCTGTGGCCCCTAGTGTGTGTTACTTGCCCACGTTCGGTGTCGGATTAGCAGACAGATATGTATTGCCTAGACGGGACGTCGCTATTAAATCTTACACATGTATGTAAGATGGACTCGATGTAAGATAAGTCGGGAGAAGTTTCTGAGACCCTGCATCCATGGCCGGCTGATGCAGCTAGATAACTAACTACTACTACTCCCTCCGTTCGGAATTATTTGTCTTGGAAATGGATGTATCTAGAATACGTCTAGATACATCCATTTTCAAGACAAGTAATTCCGAACGGAGGGAGTAGTACGTAATACTTAGGCGATACGTAATAGATTTGCGCTGGATTGCACGCGTCGCGCACGTCGCGTGCGTGTCCATCTTATCTTGGTGTCTTGGCAGGTCTCGCTTAGTCACTCTCACATCCATTGTCTGCTAATTGGACGTACGTGCCTGTGTCGCGATCAGAAGTTCGTAATTTCCTTGGGAGTCTAATACGGAAGTACTCCTACTATGTATCATCAGGTATACATGAGTACACGGTTGGTCGCGCTTGCTAACACAGGCCTCGACATATTTAATTTTTTCGAGTCTTTGGGTTTGTACGTTGGCATGAGTTGGAACGGTACGAGCATTGTGCATGCTTTATGCTAGATTGAAAAACAATCTTGTATTGTACTGTAGGACTAAGGAAGTAGTGTTCAGGCCTTCAGGCCTTCGAGTTGGGTACGCCACCGTGCATGTCGAGTTGTCGACTGACGAGTCACGCATGGCAGCGTAGCATACGTGCACAGCTCGGTCGGGTTGGCTCGACCTCATCAAGCCCCCGTGGAGTTCTTTTTCCATTTGAGCCCATTTGGTCGCTACGTGGCTATCCATAGAACTTACGTGCGTGTAGTGTAATCATCGTGTTAGGGTTACCAGTGGAACTTAATTAGAGCAGGGGTCGCTGTTAAGCCTTACACATGGAGACAATAGTCTAGTCAGAACTCGGAACCGAACTTGCCAAAATACTACTATAAAAAAACCCGGAAAACGAGCTGACGAGAAGGAGATGTTTCGACACGCTTCGACAAGCTGCGAGATGCCGCTGCGGCGCGGTGGTCGGTGCGGTTCGCCGCCGATCTCAAATCGGTGGCGAGGCCCAAACTTCACCGTGGCGTGGTGGTGGTGCACCCGCACACCTCGACGATATACCTGGTTGACGAGCGCGGGTGCACGGTGGACAAGCGGTCGGGAGGCGGGTTCATTTTGAGCCCGGGGGCCACGGTCGTGTTCCCCTGCCATGTTGCGCGCATCGAGGAGAACATCACCGGCGGGGGGGGATGCATCAGGAGACGGCGACGGAGAAATTGTGGCTGGTGGGGAGCAATTAAGGTGAGAGAGGATTCAGACGAGATCGTCGACGCTTCGCGACTCCGCCCTCCTCTCCGCCGCCCCATCTTCCTCCTGGTCGCTCGAAAGCGTGACGGAGATGGTGGAGATCTGCGAGGAGAAGATGCGCAGGTTTGCGGGCAGGATGCGCGCATGCGGATCTGCTTGAGGGAGATCGGGGCGTGGTACTTGAGCAAACGCGAGATGTACGCAGAGGCAGAAGCAATCGTGGAGAATCTGACGGAGACGGAGGAGAGATCTCTGTTCGGGCGCGGAGGACGCAAGCACCCGCTGCAGGTGCTGCTGTGGGCAGCGGATCAGGCGGATTCGCCGGTGAGGTCGGTGGCGAGGAAGTGGGTGGCCTTCACCATCTTCGCGACCGCAACCCTCGCCCCCGCCATGAGGGAAACCGCTTCGCCCGCGGGAGGGGGTCCCAGCCCTTCCTGCTCCGGGGACGGCTATGGCTCCGATCGAGATTCGTGAAGACCCGGTGGATCAGGCGCCGCAGGAGACGGCGGGCGTGCGGCGTCGCTCCGCTCGCCTAGCCATGGCTTCATCAACCTCGGAGGCTCCAGAGCCTCGCCGCTCAGCGCGCCTTGCCGGAAACAGAGCCTGAACTCCTCACTAGCTGGCAACCGTTTCTGGGTGCTAGCTAGTGAGGATTCAGACGATGTCTCTGACGAGAAATCCGACAGTTCAGGTATGATTCATCGAACTCCTTCCATGTACCTGGCTTACACCTGTGATGATGGGATGGTCAGGGGGAAATTGATATCCAACGTCGAATTAGACGTGTGAATCGTAGATTGAGGAAAAGGATGGATAATTATGTCCAGAGCCTTTTGCTTAGAGATGGAAAAAATAGGAATGAGACAATTCAGAGTGGGTTGATCCATATCGACTCACCTAACTGGGTGGGAATTTCATAAACAAAAAATGGATATGGCACTAATCAAAATTAGGGATAAGATACCCAAGGTTTGGGATCTCCCTAGATTCCCTGAATATTTGTCAGATATTGATAATATATGCGAGGCTGTTGAGATTGATAAGAATAAGGATATTGAGAGAGGCATATCTGGGTGTATTAACTTTTCACCTGATAATGAAATGAAAATAGATACCATTCAAGTGAATGTCAGTTTGGAAGAAGCTATGGCAGAATTTCAAGCCTGCTTTGCTGAAAAGGATCAAGTGCTGGGGGGGGAGCAGACAACTGTGGGGGCCAGTGTGAGGGGAGAGAAAGTGGATCAGATGGGCCTGGGTCGAGTGTGGCCCAATAATGGATGGCACCAAAGAAGCCCAGATACTGACAGTGGAGATGGGGGCCTATATATAGGAGGGATCCCATCTTTCATCCCTGATCCCGATTTCCTCCACCTCCCAAACCCTAGAGTGATCTTGGCGGCGACCAGTAAAGAAGAAGAGGTGGTGGAAGGAGGTTTATCCTGGGGAGGAGAAGAAGACATGGCTGGCAGGCAGGAGAGTTGGAGGCCAAGGCCTGGAAGGGGAAACTATCAAGGAGGGAGAGGTAATTTCCATGGTCGATCTGAGCATTTTGGGAGAGGTTTCAACAGGCAGGATGAGAGAGAGGTGGATGGTTATGGTTGGAGAAACAGAGAGGGGGGTTTCAGAGGAGGATTTGGGACACATAGCAGTGGCTCTGGTGGGGATGGAAATTCTGCTGGAAGTGGAAGAGAAGGAGACAATAAGTTTGGCAGATTTGCTTCTGAAAGAGGGGGAAATCAACAGGAGAGATTCCAGGTTAGGGGGAATGAAAGCAGACAGGACAGTGGATCTGGAATTGCTGCAAATTTGGGAGTTCAGGGGGGCCAGTTTAGTTGGCAGGTGGCTTCCCTGTGATGAACAACAGTAATTTTCCTCAGCTTGTGCCAGTGGGGATGGGGCTGGGACAACTTGGTCTTGTGCCTCAGGAACAATTGGCACAGCAGTATCAATTTCTACTGTCCAACATGCCAAAACAAGAGACCTTACTGCAGCAAGCAAATGCTAGAGTGGAAGGACAAAAGGAAACAACCAAGAAGAAGGAGATTGGAAACCCAAAAGAGCTCTTTTGTGTGAAGTGCAAGGAACAGGGGCATGTGAAGAGTGATTGCAAAAATAAAGTTTTCTGTGTGGTCTGCCAAAGACCATCTCATAATACTGAAGAATGCACCATTTTAAAGCAGCCTAAGCCAGTTGCTAAATATGTGGGATATGGAGCCAAGGGTTTGGGGTGTCTTTTGGTGCAGAACATCAAGGAAATTGTAGCTGCTGAGCACATCAATCCTATGGCCCTGGTGACTGTGCATGAGGGGCAGTTGAATGATACCACAGTGGCCTATGGCTTCAGCAAGATGTTTGACTGGGGATGGACATGGAGAGCCAAATTCCAGAGTCCTACAACCTTTCTTATGAGATTTCCTAGTAAAGCCAAATTGGTGGAGCTGAAAAACTTTGGCAAATTCACTTTGCTAGGCACTGGGGCCATGGTTGAGGTTGATTTCTGGAGTCCAGATGACAGGGCTAAAGGGAAGTTACATTCAATCTGGATTAAGATATGGGGGGTTCCTGATAACCTGAGACATTATTTGGGAGTCTGTGAAATTGGTTCAGCTTTGGGGCCAGTGGTTGAAGTAGATGTGGATCACATTCACTCTAGGGAGAAGATTAGAGTGAAAGTGGGAGTGAGGGACTTACATAAGGTTCCTGTTGGCACAGAAATCACTACCAAGGACTTGTTGTTGTATGATATAGGTTCTGAGTTTGATTCTGTTGCTGAACAAGGATGGTACAAGTTTGAGGAAGGAAATAAAAGGAAAACCTTTGATTATCTGGACTTAGAGAGTTATAATGCACACAGGGAGAATGAGATGCAGAAAAAAAGTAAACAATCTGAACCTGCAAAGTCATTGGTTAGTTTGGGAAGTTTGGGACTAAAGCAATATGAGCAAGTGGTTTTGAAAACAGGGGATATACCTCAGAAGAATGAGTTGCTCAAGGACAAGGCAGGGGTAGGGACTGTTGGAGAAGGGCAAGGAGAAGAAGAAAGTCTAAAAGTTAGATTGCAGAAAGCAGAGGAGTCAAGAAGAAGGCGATCGCCTAACCGATGTTGGAGGAAAAAAAGAGAAAAGAAATGGACATTATTAGGAAATCATTAGAAAGGGAAATTAAGAGACATCATGAACTTCTGCAGATAAATCTGAAGGTCAGTGAATATGTGAGAGGATCACAGTCAGGGGAAAAGCAGCTTGGGAGTGAAGATGAGAAGGAGAATTTAGGAGAAGGAGCAACAGCAGAAGACAATAAAGAAGGTGGGGAAGGTATGACAGAGTTGGAACTAATGGAACAGGCAGTGGGCCTGGGATATATGGAGCTCATGGATTGTACCGCCAGTCAGAAACTGAATCCTTTGAGACCAAAATCAAAAAGGCTGGCATAGGAGAGTTGGAATCCCAGGAAGAGGAAGAGTTGAGAAGATGCATTAGGTTGAAAGGCAAGGAAGACAAAAAGATCACTGAACTGGCTAAAGAGAGAGTGGCATAGAAGAATAACTATGGTGAGTATTCTCCTTCTGATGTCATATCTAGACCTAATGATATTTTACAGCAGATTGCTGAGGGGGTTGGGGTTAGTTTAGGATCTAAACCTGACATTGTCAATCACAATCTGGAATTGATTAAAATGGCTGAACAGGCTAGGATTGATATGTGGCTAACTAATTATAATAATAAACAGAAGCAAAACCACATGCCTGAGGAACATAACTTTATTGATACTGGAGAATATTCTCTATTAGATCTGTTATAAGATGAAGAAATTGAAAAAGAGGAAAAGGAGAATGAGGAGTGGGAATTAGTGAAGGAACTTTTCTCATCAAAAAAAAAGAAAAGAAAAAAGGCAAAACTACCAGAGGTTCTGGAGTTAAAATTGCCTCAGTTGTCAGAAATTTAGAATCCTCAGATAGGAAGAAAAAGAAAAAAAGATGAGGGGTATTTTTTGGAATATGAGAGGT
The DNA here is from genome assembly GCA_021437245.1 of Aegilops speltoides. NCBI lineage: Eukaryota > Viridiplantae > Streptophyta > Magnoliopsida > Poales > Poaceae > Aegilops > Aegilops speltoides. The sequence goes on along the minus strand of CM038142.1, from coordinate 484,712,755 downwards.
TTTGGGGGTGATATTAAAAAAAGATTTTTGAGGGAGATGATCATGGATATGAAAGTTGACTTCCTGGGTCTGCAGGAGACCATGAGGCAACAATTTTCTAGAAGTGATTTACAGCAAGTTTGTGCAGGGAGGGATTTCCATTGGCATTTCACCCCAGCTAGGGGGAAATCTGGTGGCCTTCTACTGGGTGTGAATTATGCCAAACTAGATATAATTTCTCAAGATGAGGGGGATTATCATATCAAAATGACAGTTCAAGATATTGAAAAAAGGTTCATTTGGGACCTAGTGGTGATATATGGTGAGGCACAACCAGAGAGAAAAGCTTTGTTCCTGGCTGAGCTATCCAGAGTTTTCCAAAATTCTATCAACCCTATTTTGATTGGAGGAGATTTTAGTATTATTAGAAAAGCTAGTGAGAAAAATAAACCAGGATCTCCTGGACATTGGAGTTTTCTTTTCAATGCTATTTTGGAACAGGCTGGGGTGAGAGAGTTGGATATGAATGGGAGGAAATTTACTTGGGGCAACAGTATGCAGAATCCCACGTTTGAGAAACTAGATAGAATTCTATGTAGCACTGATTGGGAAGAGGCTTACCCCTTAACCCAAGTAACAACTCTAACTTGGGAGAAATCATATCATACTCCTCTTTATTTGGATTATGGGGATTTCCAAAAAACAGAACCAATCTTCAGATTTGAAAATGCATGGTTTATGAGGGATGGGATTGATGAAATTGTTCAGAAAGTCTGGAATGATCCTTCCATTAAAGGCGACAGTATAGACAGGCTGCTGGGGAAATTTAGAATGTTAAGACCCAAACTTAAAGGGTGGAATAGAAATATGAATGCTTGGTATGTTGAGCTAAAGAAAGATATTCTACTCAAATTAGATATTATTGATAAAAATTGTGAGGTTAATGGCCTTACAGCTGCTGATAGAAAGAAACAGATTGAGTTGAGGGCCCAGCTTGATAGATTGCTCAAACAAGAAGAGGCTAAATGGAAACAGAGAGCCAAAATTGATGAACTGCTAGAGGGAGATAGCAATACTAAATTCTTTCATGCCAAAGCAAATGGGAGACTTAGAAGGAATAAAATTTCTAGGTTAGAACAAGAGGAGGGGGTGATAGAAGGGGATAAGAATTTGATGGAATATATCACTACTTTCTATAAAAACTTATTTGGTCCACCAGATAATTCCTCTGTTTCTCTAAATATTGATAATCCTATTAGGATTCCAATGGAATATGCTAATGTTTTAGTAGATGAATTTTCTTTAGAATAGATTAAAAAGGTTGTCTTTAAAATGGCACATAATAAATCTCCTGGGCCAGATGGCTTCACGGCTGAATTTTACCAACACTATTGGGAGCTGGTGAAATTTGATTTGAAAGCTCTACTAGATGATTTTGCCAGTAGGAAAATTGACATTAGCAGACTGAATTATGGGATTATAACCCTGGTTCCAAAAGGGATTGGTGCTAATCAAATTCAGAAGTTCAGGCCTATCTGTCTATTAAATGTATGCTTTAAAATTATCACCAAAGTCTTGATGAACAGACTCAATTTGGTAGCTGTTGAGGTCATCTCCCCTGTACAAACTGCCTTTGTTAAGGGCAGATATATCATGGAGGGGGTCCTGATCTTGCATGAGGCTTTGAATAGTATTAAAAAGAATAAGCAAAGTGCTATACTTCTGAAAATTGATTTTGAAAAGGCTTATGATAAAATCAAATGGTCCTTCCTATTTCAAATGCTCAAACTGAAGGGGTTTCCAGATAAATGGATTGACTGGGTTATGGAAACAGTTAGAGGGGGAAAGTTTGTGTCAAGGTTAATGAGAATTTAGGAAAATATTTTTGCTCTCATAAGGGCCTGAGACAAGGTGATTCTCTATCTCCTTTAAACTTTGATCTCGCTGCTGATGCTCTAGCAATTATGTTAAATAAGGCTAGAGAAAATGGATTAGTCAAGGGGGTCTTGAGTGAATATACAACAAATGGGGTTAACATGTTGCAATATGCAGATGACACTATATTCCTGCTAGAAGATGATATGGACAGTGCACACAACTTGAAATATATTCTATGTCTGTTTGAACAAATGTCTGGTTTGAAGATTAATTTTCATAAAAGTGAACTTTTCTTATTTGGTGCGGCAATTGATAAGAAAGATGAATATGCAGAAATATTTACATGCCCGGTGGGTGCTCTACCTATGAAATACTTAGGGTTGCCTGTTGATAAGAATAGAATTAGAAATAAACATTGGAAGCCTCCAGAGACTAAGATGGAAAAAATGTGAAACTTGGCAAGGTAGACTGTTAGCTAGTGCAGGGAGAGTTACTTTGATCCAATCTGCCCTTACAGGCATACCCTACTTTATGATGTCCTTCTATGGGCTCCCAGTGGGGGTTGAGAAGCGCATGGATTTTTTTAGGGCTAGATTATTATTGGCAAGAAGATGATCAGAAGAGGAAATACCATTTGGTGAAATGGTCTGAGGTTTGCAGGCCAAAGGACATGGGGGCACTGGGATACAAAATCTAGCTTTGATGAACAAGGCTTTTTGTGTAAGTGGTGGTGGAAGTTATATACAACCGAGGATTGTGGCAAGATATAGTTTTAGAAAAGTATGTTAAGAATAAAAGTGTGGGCAATGTTTTGGCCAAACAGGGAGATTCACAGTTTTGGGGGGGGGGGAATACTAAAACACAGAGATCATTTTGTCTCTCTGTGTAAGTTTAAAATTGGAGATGGTAAAAGAGCTCGAGTGGATTGGCAATGCTCCATTAAAAAAGAACTTCCCTAGACTATATGATCTATGCTTTGATAAAAGGAAAACAGTTAAAGAAGTTTTAGATAATGGATTAGACAATGTCCAGTTTAGGAGAACCCTACTAGGAGATGCAAGAGAATTGTGGGGGCATATTAAAGAGGCCTGTGGTGTGGTGACATTGAATGAGGAGAGGGATGAGATTAAATGGACTCTTGATAAGAAGGGAGTTTATACTGTTAAGTCCTTTTATAGACACCTGATCGAAAACGGTGTCAAATATCCACACTTGTATATGTGGAAGATTAAAATGCCACCTAGAATTAAGGTGTTCATGTGGTCTGCCCTTAGGAAAAGTATTCTCACAAAAGATAATCTGATTCATAGGGGGTGGAAGGGAGATGATAAATGCCCTTTTTGTGGGCAAAAAGAGGACATAAACCATCTTTTTTTTGGCTTGTTCGGTTGCTAGATTATTATGGAACATATTAAAATGTGCTTTCAATCTTAAGGACATTCCAGATATACTAGATGCTGTTATGAGAACTTGGGTAAATACCTTTGGAAGAGATGAAAAAAGTCTGGTTATGATAGGAGTTTCAGCGATCTGCTGGACTATCTGGAAACTTAGGAATAGTGTGATATTTGACAACAATAGGGTGAATGATCCCTGTGTTCCTGTTTCCCTGTTTATTAAAAACCTAAATGATTGGAATATTTTGCGCACAAATCCCGCAAGAAGTAAGCTGATGGAGGCTGGAGTGAAGATAGTAAGTGAGGTGGCGTAAGAAATATTCAAAGCAGCGTATGGATGGCGCCTGAAGACTAGGAGGATCGAAGGGTAGCTGAAGCCCTCCTTGCTGCGATGGATAAATTTTGGCTCCTGCCTTTTCATGCCGGCTTTGCTCCATTTTGCTGATATTCAAACTAAGTTGATGTCCCTGTAATATTGTGTGACGCCCTCGATTCAATCGTACACTAATCATACACGCAAACGTGTACGATCAAGATCAAGGACTCACGGGAAGATATCACAACACAACTCTAGACACAAAATAAAATAATACAAGCTTTGTATTACAAGCCAGGGGCCTCGAGGGCTCGAATACATAAGCTCGAATACACAAGAGTCAGCGGAAGCAACAATATCTGAGTACAGACATGAGTTAGACAAGTTTGCCTTAAGAAGGCTAGCACAAAACAACAACGATCGAAAAGGCAAAGCCTCCTGCCTGGGATCCTCCTAAACTACTCCTGGTCGTCGTCAGCGGGCTGCACGTAGTAGTAGGCACCTCCAGTGTAGTAGTCGCCATCGACGGTGGCGTCGCCCTGGTTTCCAAAGATCTGGTTGCGACAACCGTAAAGAAGGGAAAGGGGAAAAAGGGGAGAAAGCAACCGTGAGTACTCATCCAAAGTACTGCAAGCAAGGAACTACACTACATATGCATGGGTATATGTGTAAGGAGGCCATATGAGTGGGTGAATCGCAGAATGCCGAATAAGAGGGGATAGCTAATCCTACCGAAGACTACGCTCGGCGCCTCCGTCTTGCAAAGCAGTAGAAGAGAGTAGATCAAGTCCTACAAGTAGCATCGCCAAGTAGCATCTCCAAGTAGCATCTCCAAGTAGCATCTCCAGAGCATCGCATAGTATAATCCTACCCGGCGATCTCTCCTCGCCGCCCGCGGAAAAGCGATCACCGGGTTGTTCGTGGAACTTGGAAGGGTGTGTTTTATTAAGTATCCGGTTCTAGTTGTCATAAGGTCGAGGTACAACTCCGGTCGCCCTTTACCGAGGGACACGGCTATTCGAATAGATTAACTTCCCTGCAGGGTGCACCACATAACCCAACACGCCGATCCCATTTGGCGGACACACTTTTTCGGTCATGCCCGCCTCGGAAGATCAACACGCCGCAGCCCCACCTAGGCACAACAGAGGTCAAGACGTCGGTTCAAACCTAAGCGCGCAGGGTGCGGGCCCATCGCCTGAAAGCACACCGCGCGTTGCGACGTGACGGTGAGCGACCTAGCAACCTCCATTACAAAGGAAGTTGCGTTAACGCATCCAACCCGCGCGCTACCGCCCGTCGCCGACGTCAAGAAGGCTTCGCCGATACCACGACGTCGGGATACCCATAACTACTCCCACGTAGATGGTTAGTGCGTATATAGACCAAATGGCCGACTCGGATCAAATACCAAGATCTCGTTAAGCGTGTTAAGTATCCATGAACGCCGAGCAGGCGAGCCCACTGCCTCCTAGGTGGTCTCAACACCGCCTGCCGCCTCCGCCACAAAGTAACAATCGGGGCCGTCGGGAACCCAGGCCCACCTCTACCGGGATGGAGCCACCGTCCTTTCAGCCCCCTCATCGTAATCACTTGCGGGTACTCCTCGGTGACCCGACTTTAGTCACCATCAGTATAGTATGTATGTATGTATAATATATACCCGTGATCACCTCCCAAGTGATCACGGCCCGATAGTATAGCAAGGCGATCGACAAGAATGTAGGGCCAATGATGATAAACTAGCATCCTATACTAAGCATTTAGGATTGCGGGTAAGGTATCAACAGATGTAGCAACAATGTCGCTATGCATCGAATAGGATCAACTAAAGCAAGAATATGATACACTACTCTAATGCAAGCAGATAGAGGAGAATAGGCGATATCTGGTGATCAAAGGGGGCTTGCCTGGTTGCTTAGACAAGAAGGAGGGTCGTCGGTGGCGTAGTCGACCATTGTGGGCATCAAGATCGCCACGGGTCTAGGAAAGAAGTAACGGAGGGACACAATAAATAACAAAGCAATCAAATGTAACACAAAGCAAGAAGCGGCAATACGTTGTGCTAGAGGTGACCTAACGTAGGGATAGGTGATACCGGCGAAGGGGGGAAACATCCGGAAAATATTCCCGGTGTTTCGCGTTTTCGGACAGATTAACCGGAGGGGGAAAGTTGCGTGTTTGATATGCTAGGGATGTGTGGCGGACGAACGGGCTGCGTACCCGGATTCGTCTCGTCGTTCTGAGCAACTTTCATATATAAAACTTTTTCATCCGAGTTACGGATTATTTTATATGATTTTCCGAAGTTTAAATGATTTTCTAAAATTTCTGGATTTAATTATATTTCGAAATTAAAACAGAATATACTAAGTGTACCCATGGGTTTCCTAGTCTATTGTATGGCAAGTGGGGCCTGGGTGTGCTGAGTCATGAGGTCAACAGTCAACGTTGACTGGACTGACCACTACAGTGTATGTCATGGGGTCCACATGTCATTGTGTAATAACTAACCTAACTAGTACTACCAATTAGTCTCTAATCTAATTTGCATGGCCGGCCACTGGTGGCTGTGCACACCCACGCATATAGCAAGGCCGCCGTGGCCATTAGCAGCAGCAAGTAGCGCACAGCAGCGGCAACAAGTAACAATAACAACAGCGGCAGAAGCTAAGTAACTAACAGAGGACATCAGCTAAGCAGCGGCAAAAACAGAAGGCAGCAACAGGGGCTATGCTAGGCAGCGGGCGGCAGCAGGGGCGACGCTAGGCGATGGCCGGCGAGCAACTGCAGGCGGAGGTGAGGCCAGGGGCGGGCGCGCACTGGCAGCAGTACACATCAACAAGTTAAGCAGCAGCAGCAGCTCACGCACGCACCTATGTACGCGTACGCGCGAGGTCGGATGTGCTCGGGGACGGCAAACGGCGACCGAATCGAGGCAGGGGAAGGAGGGATTTGGAGGAGTTGCTCACAGGTAGACCATTGGCGCGCTCGGAGAGGGTCGGGGTGGACCGGAGAGGCGGTGGTGATGGCGAGACGACGACGGCCGGACGAAGAAGACGAAGATTGCGTCGGCTACGCAGCTCCCCGCCTCGTTCCAGTGCCCTGAACGGACGCGGTAGAGCGCTGCGAACCTCCAGGATGTGCTCCCGTACGCCGGAGAGGCCGGTGGACGCGTCAATGACGGCGAGGCAGCGGTGACCGCGTGAGCTTGCAAGCTCAAAATCGAGCCAGAGAAGAGGGGGAACGATGGGGATCGAGGAGGGGATGAACGAGGGCGAGCTAGGGTTTCTGGGGGGACACCTTAGTAGGCCGAGGGGGGTTGCGGATGGCCGGCACGTGGCCCTGGAGCCATGGATGGCCGGCTCTCCCCTGTGAGAGGTAGGGGAAAAGGCCGGCCAGTTGGGCTGGGCCTGGTACAGTAAAAGTACTGGGCTTAAGTTAATGGGGGATTTCTCTCTTTTTTTATATCCTTTTCTATTTTTCAATCTAGCTATTGTTTTTTAAAAATAGTTTAGTGATCAAATGAATTTTTTTAATTATGAAACTTTGCACAAAAATGATATGTAATATTCTAGGGTTGCACAAAGAGTATTGAGGGCATTCGCAATTATTTGATTTTCGGTTTGAATTTTAAATGTGTTGGATAGGTGTTGCTGGGTCTGTTTTACATACTTAAGGGGCATTTTAACCACTCAAATTATGTTAGTTTCTACATGAAAATTATATAGTGATTATTTTCAACCCAACGAACATTTTTGTTTTACCGTTTAAAGAAATATTATTTTGACTTGAAATTTAAATTTGAATTTGACTTTGCTTTTTATTTAGTGGCAATGTGCATAGTAATCATGATGACATGGCCACCATTAGGGGGAGATTACTGTAGCATGATTCTCGGGGTGTTACATATTGAGTCTGCTATTAAAACTGGTAGTTTTTCCTTGTAGTCTCTGTTCTTATAACAGAGTGTGTTGTCGCTCTGGGGCTGGATTCTCCTGAATCTAGACCTTGGACCACTCTTGTAGGTTCCTCCCCCTGTCTTTGGGTCTTCGGAGAGGGGAAGGGATGGCTTCTCCTCCTTTCCAATATGGCAGTGGGGTGGATCAGTTAGAAGAGTGGAGTCTCGTGTTGGGGGTTATTGTGTTTCTTTTTTCCTTTCTTCTGTAACAAGACTTGGTGATTTCTGTTAATGGAAATCGGAGAGAGCGCTCTCTTTTATCAAAAAAAACCACTATAAAAAACCGACTTGCCAATACAGCACTCCAAGCTCAGTTTTTATTGTCAAAATAGCACTTCCGTCAATTGTCTAACTTTTTCTGTTAGTCAAACTGTTAGGGACTTGTCAGCTTTTTGAGTATTCCAAATTCACCCCCGTAGCAGCTAACCCTAATCATGCCCGTCGATCCTGCCCACGGGCGCGTGGCTGGGAAGCCCGACGTTTGTCGATCCTGCCTATGGGGCGTAGCTGGGCCACCCAACACCTCAGCTCCGGCACCAATCGGCCCTGCTCTGCCTCATCCCGCCTCCCCGTTGCTTGCCTACCCGGGGGCTCCCACTGCCTCCATTGGTGCCCGCTGCAGGAACTCTAACCTGCCGAGCCGCCCTCTTCTTGGCATTGCCCGGATTAGCTCGACCGGTTCCTCTGTTGCTATATTGTTGTTAAATGATGCAAGTGAGATGGTTTTGAGTCTGTTGTTATATGTTGCTATATTCATGTTAATTTGGTGAATGTTGCACTGTAGGTGCTCTATTGTGAATAAAATTTAAGCTTGGGATGTCAAGAGGTAAGGTCATGCAAGTTTTTTTTGGATGGTGTTAGTCTCAGTTAGCCACTAGTGGTATTTTGGCTAGAGAAAACTGAAAGTAGTGCTATATTGGCAAGTTGGTTTTTCATAGGGGTATTTTGGCAAATTCAGTTTTAACTAGTGGTATTTTGTCTATTGTCTCTTACACAAGTAAGGAAGGGTAGGAGGACTTTAAGAAGTTTCTCACATCACGCCTGATGGCTGCTAGCAGGCTGTACTTTTAAATTCTGACTTTGAGACATTTTATTACTCCATCTCTTGGTAAGTAAATATATGTGTCAGTTTGGAAAATAAACACAGTCTTGAATGTCTAACTTTGACAGCTTGTACTTTGTAGAATATAAATATATTACTCCCTCCGTTTCTAAATATAAGACTTTTTAGAGATTTCAATGTGAACTATATATAGAGCGAAATGAGTGATTCTACACTCTAAAATAGGTCTATATACATTCATATATAACCCGTATTGAAATCTCTAAAATATATTATATTTAGAAACAGAGGGAGCAGTGCCAAACCGTAAGATGATCATGAAAATGTTTCGTGAGATATGTGATTATCCTTATTGTACTACTAACAGATTAGCTAATGATTTTATATATTACCGTACAAATTAGAGATGTATGGATGCGCATATTCTATAGAAAATCTTCAACTATTGGCCAAATATGATTTTCAACGAAGTTTTCCAAACCAACGAATACTTTTCACCTCTGCGTGTTCACACAGTTTCTCTCATAGTAACGCCCAGGTCTGACTTGCTTTGATCGAGTTAGATCTTGCAGTTGTACTTTTGTGGAGCTCTATGTGACTGACACATCAACTCCACTCGTCTACCACGTCACACAAACGTAATAACTCGAAAGGGAAGTGTAAAAATAAAGAAGCTCATATGTTATATCTTTCCGTATATACCGATGTATGCTAAATGGGGAGTACGTCGCAATCCAGATGGGGCTACTACTTGTCATGGTTCACACGGAAGTATGCTCGCGGCCAGTCACCGGCCGGATTCTTCCTTCCAGGTTGTCAAGTTGAATTCTAAAACCGGCCAGTCGGCCGTGACCTTAGACCTTAGAAGCTCCTGCCCTGCTTCGAATAATTCCCCTACGTGGCTAAACTAGCATAGCATAGTGAGCAGACGTTTGCTCGATTTCACATAAGTGTGTGGGTTGTGTTGTTAAAAAAAATCGTGATATGCCGCAAACGTTCAACAAACGGCGCAGGATGCATGATCCCATGGCAATGGCACATGCTGCATGATGACATCATGAGGTGGTGGCGATTCCCACATTGTGAGGGTCAAATCAATACAACATACAACAACAATAATATTAGACATCCTACAATTTTCTACATCTTCCTCCCGGATGTCAAGTTGAATTCTTGGACCGGCGGCCCGTCGGCCGCCAGCCAAGTTATTTACCCAAAACCACCACATTATGGGCTAGGGTAATAGATCGGTACCACATTTGAGGCAGGGCACAAAAAACCACTAGAATTGCGTCTAATACGTAACGCGAAGCATTGATTTTCCGATTTACTTGCGAAGACAGCGAAACCGACAAGTTGGCCCCAACTGTCGGGCTGACATGGCGTGCCTATGTGGATAATTTGCTGAGGTGGCAAAAAGGTCCCACCTGTCAATGACTCTTTATCCTTTTTCGCCTTTTCTTTTTATTTTTCATGGGCATTTCAGCAAACAGGCTATGGGCGTGTCATGAGCAGCGCAATGACCAGGCAAGGCCGTGTGGGCGGCGCACCGGGGAGCAGGCCGAGGCAGTTGCGGCGAGGAGAAGCTCGAGCGGCGCTGTAGAGAGGACGACAGTGGGCTTGGGCGGAGAGGACGCCACAAACTCGCAGCTGCGGTCGGACGCGCGCCAGCACAGGTCAGGCCGCACGGGATCGACCTCGCCTGTCCGGACTGCGGCGGCGGGTTCCTCGAGGAGATGAGGCGACCCACCGCCCTCGCCTACCTCCGCCGCCGCCACAAGACCACACCAACGACGTGCGCCTCCGCCGCAGTCGTCGTGCCGCGGCCGCCTCTGTCGGAAGTGGGGAAGGGAGCGACCGCGCGCCTTTCAACCCGGTCATCGTGTTCCGGCGCTCGGCGCAGCGGCGGGGGACGAGAATGACGGCGACCAGCTGCCCCGCCGAGCTCCTCGGCGTGCACCCATTGTTTCCCGTGGTCGCCGTCAACTCTGGCGTGCTGGGCGGCGGGGCAGATCCTTGCCGGATCTGGGCGAGACGGATGACAAGTAGCTGGAAGTGCGGCTGGAGAACGGATGGCAGGTAGCTGAGCGGCGGGGAGGCTCGTCGGTGATGGCTCGTCGGGCTAAGGCTCCGGCGGCGGCGCGAGTACAGCTGGTTGTGGTTGCAGTCGTGGGGAAGAAGAAGTCTTGGAGGGAGGGAGGGAGAGAGAGAGAGAGAGAGAGAGAGAGAGAGAGAGAGAGAGAGGAATAAGAGAGAGGCCGACAGGTGGGCCTTCGACCACCTCAGCAAATTATCCATGTAGGCATGCCACATCGGCCCGACAGATGGGCCCAACCGGTCAAATCCGCTATTTTCGTGGCCAAATTCGAGCATCAGTGCTCCACGTTACTTATTAGGCGCAATTCTGGTGGTTTTTTGTGCCTTGCCTCAAATGTGGTACCGATCTGTTATCCTAGCCCATAATGTGGTGGTTTTGGGTAAATAACTCCCGCCAGCCAGAGGCTCCTGCCCTGCATGGATAGTTGCCTGCCATGTAGTACGTGGCTGTACAGGGACGGCGAGGACATCAACGGACATGTATGTCTTGGTAATGCTGAAGCCAACGGTTGAGGCTGGCCAGGACCAAATTCCCACATAAATTTATAAATTTGATAGGAAATGCATCAAATCTGGAGGAATGGGAGCCTACGTTCACATATCAATTCACTCTTCTAGCCGCCGTCCGTAAAGAAATATAAAAGCGTTTAGATCACCACTCGTAAGTTCATTTCATGAGAGCCTTCTTTTTAAGCTCATTTCATGAGAGCCTATGTATATTGTGGACAACGCTCGCTGTTACCTAACTACCTCTTCTTAAATTTAAATTTCGGAGAGAGTTATCTGCACGCCGCTCTCAAGAGTCTAATTCTTCTACACCACCGGTAGAAGACTCATTCCTTAGATGTCGCTCCATGAGGTGCCTTTCTAAATATTCAATGGAGAAACTGCATCAAGCAGACTTCAAATGTTCTTTCCGTATATACCCAATAGAGTCCCACTATAGAAAAATTAACGGACATAATCTCTATCTCTACCTAATAATAAAGCAAATAGAGTTTCTGGTCGTCCGTCATTAAAACTGTCCCTAAAGTTGCAAATAATTACCCACCAATGCCACCGGTAAGTGAGAAAAACGTTTGGTTTTTTTTTTCCGCGCTCGCCCATAGCTCAATAAGGAGAGATCCCCTCATGTACAACGACCACGCGAGCAGCACACTAGTTGGTTCCGTGACCTACCGCGCTAGAGGTCGTGGGTTCGATTCCCACACCCACCCTTTTTCTTTAAAAAATCAATTACTTTTTGAAATTTTCATATCTTTGAAACCCTAACTTCAAATCTGACATAATTTCAAAAAAAAAATCTGACATGCCATATATGCAAATTCATCAGAAAAATGTGTAGATTTCAAATATGCTATTATCATTAATTTTTAAAATTATGTTTAGGGTGCAAGCTTAAATAACACCTTTTTTGTATGATGAGATATTTTAGAAATGCCTATTACATATGTCCTTACAGATTGGTTGTTTTTGTGGAGCTATCCTATATGTTTGCAACCAAATTAAGTCTTGAACTGAATTATAATTGCGCACACACACACACACACACACACACACACACACACACACACACACACACACACACACACACACATTCGCGTCGCGTCGCATATATATGCGCTAGGTATATTCACTCTGTCCGAAAAAATTTGTCCTTCAAAGAGATATACCTAGCACTAATTTGGTGCTAGATACATCCATTTGAGGGACAAACTTGGGACAAGTTATTTTGGACGAAGGGAGTATATGAAAACACTTATGCACATGTTATCATTAAATACTAAAATGTTCTTTGCTATTTCATTCTAATAGAAACAACAATAAATGCGTAAACATATATTGGCAACTAGGTAGATATTTGTGTTGTATAATGAATTCTAAACACCTTCAGTACAGTTCAAAAATCATCACACCTTTATGTTTTTGCACAACACCACTTATCATGTTGCTTGTTTTTTTTAGAAAAGTTATCATGTTGCTTGTTGCGTGGCATCATGAAAGATTTCAAGGATTTGCTGATGTTGTCGAGTGTGTGTATGAGGCGTGAATTTTTTTTCTCCCGTTGCAACGCACGGGCATATTTGCTAGTAAACCAAATAGGGGTTAGCAATTAAGACTTTTTTTCCAATCAATTAAGACTTTTACTTGTGTTATAGAGAGAACTGATGAGCAGACCTAGGAAGCTCCTCCTGGTTTACAGAGAAACTATTAAATACTATAATAGCTACAGTAAAATGCACAGATGGTTGCGGTGGCGCGTATGGAAGCGCAACCTGTCGACTGAAACCACTGGTCCTGGTGCAACTGCTGTCGACTTCTCTGCAGTTCCTTAATTCATACTCCAGTTACGTACGTACGTGGCTATCTGTAGCCCCTTGTGTGTGTTGCTTGTCCATGTTCGGTGTCGGATAAGCGGACAGATATGTATTGCCTGCACTACACGGGAAGTCGCTGTTAAATCTTACACATGTATGCAAGGATAAGTGAGGAGAGGTTTCTGTGACCCTGCATCCATGGCCGGCTGATGCAGCTAGATAACTAGCCGTATTGTAATACTTAGCCGATACTCCCTCCGTTCGGAATTACTTGTCGCAGAAATGGATGTATCTAGATGTATTTTAGTTCTAGATACATCCATTTTCGAGACAAGTAATTCCGAATGGAGGGAGTACGTAATAAATTTCCGCTGGATTGCGCGCGTCGTGCACGTCGCGTGCGTGTCCATCTTATCTTCGTGTCTTGGCAGGTCTCGCTTAGTCACTCTCAGAGCGGCGTAGCTAGGGGTGGTCAGGGTGGTACATGGACCACCCTGAAATTTCTCCATAGCTTGTATATACCAAAAAAGACTTTCGCCCGCCTTATAGATAAAGCAAACCGTCAAGAGCACCCATACATAGACTAGTTCGGAACACACACACACCCAAGTCACATAACGAGGAGTGATGGAGACATGTACCTAGGGTAGGGTCATAGACCTGATCTAAGTACCCTACCCAAGGACACCTTTAGAAGAGATTACCTTCCAGTCGACCGAGGAAGACTCCACTCGGCAGACTTGAAGGACTCGACCATGAAGACTCACTCGACCATCAGAAGGTTAAGAAGCACTCTGTACCGCAACGGTCTGTAATTAAGTAGGCTTTATGATATTTAAGACACTTTGTGTGGGGCGTTACCAGTAACGCCCAGACTTAATGTACTTTAAACCCCGACATCGAGGGCGGAGGGTCAGCAGACACTATATAAGCCACCCCCTACCTCAGTGTAAAGGGTTCGCACCCCTGTAATTCATATACACATAATCCACTTGACCGCCTCCGGGCTCCGAGACGTAGGGCTTTTACTTCCTCCGAGAAGGGCCTGAACTCGTACATCTCTTGTGTTTACAACCTCTCCATAGCTAGGACCTTGCCTCTCCATACCTACCCCCCACTCTACTGTCAGACTTAGAACCACGACAGTTGGCGCCCACCGTGGGGCAGGTGTCTTAGCGATTTTTTGGAGAAGTTGCGATTCTTCCGAGTACTTTCATCATGGTTGCTGCTGGAGTTTTGGTCGAGGGCCGCGAGGTCCGTCTCGGCGCCCTCACCTTCATCGCTGACGACTCCGCTTGGCTCCAAGAGACTCCACTCGACGTTGATGCGCTCCCCGTCCGCGGTGCGATGCATTTTCGCGCATGTGTCCGCGGCATTCTGCTGCGACAACCGTCGACCCCGTATCGGTCGACTCCCCTATTGGCCACCCTCCCGGTCTCCCACCAGCGCAAGCGCTCTGGTCGGTCGAGGCTCCAGCGATGGGTGAGGCACGCGGTGGCTCGCCAGACAGCCACCGCCCAAATTGCGGCAATCGAGCCCGACGAATCCTCTACTACTGCTCGATCGCCGACCGGCTCCGTAGAGACTGCATCCGAATGCGATAGCAGTGATCCGGCGGCGGAAATCTTGATGGTCAACGAACCTCGCAGCCCTCCTGGCTTCACCCATGAGGGCGGAGTAGATGGTGGAGGCGACCCCGCACAAGACCACGAAGAGTACCGACCCGAGCCACTCAATTCTCTGCAAAGGGAAGAGCTTCACCGCAGGAACATGGATGCCCTGCATACTCCCATCGCGGGAGAAACCCCCGAGGCTCGCGCCTTGGAGGAGGCACGTTTGTAACTTGGCTGAACGCGCCGTCTCGAAAATCTTCAGCGAGCACTCGACGAAGCTGCTGCAACGAAGTTCCCGACGCCAATCGACATCAACTCTTCCCGCCGACTCGTATATCGAACCCCGATTCAGAATTTAGCAACCGCAACCCGTATAGCAGAGTCCATCCAGCCCTCTCACCGGAAGTCGGTAGAGGCTTGATGCGATCGTAGATTTGCTCCGGCAGCAGGAGATCGACCAGCCGTGTCGCATCGCGCAATGTAATTCATAGTCGATCCATCGCTGCGAATACGGTTCGATCGGCTCACGCCCCAGATCGCCTCTGCGGCGTGAAGGACGTGAGAATCGGCGATGCCAGTACGGTGACCGACATGATCGTGATGATAGGCGCCGAGTGCCCACTCCCCGAGAGGTGGGTCTTACGCCTCGGCAGCAGGACGACAAAGCGCCAACTCGGTGCAGGGCGAGAGCTCCAGTCGACCCCGGAACCAGAGCTTCGACGCGATCCATTATCGTGCAAGGCTTGGTCGATCAAACAGAGCCCATCGGGCGGCCCGACAAAGATGCGCCCACAAGCAATCGAGTGCATGTTTACGGTCCGAATGTTTCAAATAGGCTATCGAGCCGCGGTGATTCCCCCAATTTCAGGTTGGCAACTGGAGTAAGCAAGTTCACTGGTGAGTCTAAGCCTGAAACCTGGCTTGAGGACTACCGAGTGGCGGTTCAGATTGGTGGTGGGGATGACGAGGTGGCCATGAAGTATTTGCCCCTCATGTTGGAAGGTTCTGCCAGAGCGTGGTTGAATCAGTTACCTCATAGCAGCATCTACACTTGGAAAGATCTGTCCCGAGTGTTTGTCAGAACATTTGAAGGAACTTGCAAGCGACCAGCTGGATTGACAGAGCTGCAAGTTTGTGTGCAGAAGACGAACGAGACTCTCAGAGAGTATATTCAGAGATGGATCACTTTGCATCATACCGTGGAGAACGTGTTCGACCATCGAGCGGTCTGCGCTTTCAAGGATGGTGTCAAGAACAGATAATTGAGTTTGAAGTTTGGTCGAACCGAGACATGACCCTGAGTCGGATGATGGAGATTGTTACTAAGCACGCCAACGGCGAAGAAAAAGACCGACCAAGTGGCAAGTACAAGCCGAGTCATCGGAAAAGGGAAACACCACCGGAAGGAATAAAGAGGCGAACCAGCAGCTCCTGGAGAGGCTCTGGCCGTGACTCAGGGAAAGTTCAAAGGGAAACCCAAAGGATCCTGAAACCCTAAGAAGGTGAAGGATAAAGAAGGAAACAACGTGATGGATATGCCGTGTCACATCCACACGAAGAAAGATGAAGAGGGTAATATCATTTACCCGAAGCATACCACTCGCCAGTGTCGTCTCCTCGATCCAGCAGCCCAAGGAAAACAGTCCAAGGACAAGGAAAAGGAGTCGGACAAGGTCAAGATAAGGAGGACAGTGAAGGAGGATATCCACATGTCAACTCCACTCTGATGATTTTCGCAGATGTGGAAAGCAAGAGCCGATCAAGGTCATTAACCGTGAGGTGAACATGGTTGCCCCAATAAACCAAGCTATCCGAGATGGTCCCAAACGCCCATCACATTCGACCAGTCTGATCACCCGACTCATATTGCCACCCCTGGGAGGCAAGCTTTGGTGGTCGACCCAGTTGTCGAAGGCACTCGGCTGACAAAGGTGCTGATGGACGGTGGTAGCGGACTGAACTTGTTGTATGCGCAGAATAATGAAGGGAATGGGCATTCCGATGTCCCGACCGAACACCAAGAATATGAGCTTTCATGGAGTTATACCAGGAAAGAAAGCCGAGTCACTCGGCCAAATAGCTCTGGACGTGGTGTTTGGCGATTCAAAACATTTTCGCAAGGAAAAGTTGACGCTTGAGGTCGTGGATTTTCAGAGCGCGTACCACGCTATTTTGGGGAGACCAGCTTACGCACGGTTCATGGCTCGACCATGTTACGTCTACCTCAAACTAAAGATGCCCGGCCCCAAAGGAGTGATCACTGTCACCGGTGATCGGAAAAAGGCAGAAGAGTGTTTCCAGAAAGGCTCAAAGATTGCCGATTCCCAGGTGACAGCGGTCGAGTTTGAAGAATATAAGCAAAACGCAGATCCGAGTGATTTGCTGCGAGCCAAGAAGCCCGCCACAGAATCTGCATTTCAGTCGTCCGGTGAGACGAAGCCTGTCCACATCCACCCGACCGACCCCAATGCAGCCCCGACCCACATCTCCACAACACTCGACCCTAAATAGGAAGAAGCGCTCATCCAGTTCCTCCGTGAGAACTGGGACATTTTTGCATGGAAGCCAGCTGACATGCCAGGTGTTCCCAGGGGACTGGTTGAGCATCGTCTTAGAGTCGATTCATCAGCAAAACCAGTTAAAGAGCATCTTGGCGGTCCGCCCGTAAGAGAAAGGCTATTGGTGAGGAAGTGGCTCGATTGTCATGCAGGATTTATCCGAGATATACCACACCGAGTGGCTCGCTAATGTCGCCATGGTTCCTAACAAGGACAACTCACTCCCAATGTGCATTGATTTCAAGCACATCAATCGGCCTGCCCGAAGATCATTTTCCTCTCCTCGCATTGATCAAATTGTTGACTCAACCGCAGGATGCGAGATTGTCTTTTCTAGACGCCTATTCCGGTACCATCGATCCGTCAGACGGGCCCGATGAGATAAAACAGCTTTCATCACTCCATTCGGTGCTTCGCTATATCACCATGCCATTCGCCTCAAGAATGCCGGAGCCACATTTATGCGAATGATTCGAAGTGTCCGCTCACTCAAATCGGTCGGAATGTGGAAGCGATATGGATGATATCGTGGTCAAATCGCGAAAAGGTTCGACCTGCTCGACCTCGCCAAACATTTGCCAACCTCGGAAGGTATGATATCAAGCTCAATCCATCAAAATGCACATTCGAGTTCCCGTGGCAAGTTACTCGGTTTTCTCGTTTCCGAACAAGGGATCGACGCTAATCCAGAAAAGATCGGCACTATAATCCGAATGAAACGCCCCGTGCGAGTGCATGATGTCCAGAAGCTTATTGGATGCTTGGCCGCATTAAGTCGATTCATCTCACGACTCGGTGAAAAGGCATTGCCTCTTTACCGATCGATGAAGAAGGCGCACAAGTTCGAGTGGACTCGAAGTCGATGCGGCGCTTGCCGAGCTAAAAGCTCGCTATCCACCCAGCCGGTGCTTGCTGCTCCAATCAGCAAAGAGCCTCTGTTGCTTTATATCGCAGCCACAGGACAAGTCGCCAAGACAAGATTTACGGTCGAGCGGAAGAAGAAGGAAAGCCTTCAAAGTTCAGCGCCAAAGGTATTATTTGTCGAAGTTTTGACTCCATCAAAGCAAAGATATCCTCATTATTAGAAGCTTGTGTATGGGATCTACATGACCACGAAGAACGTTGCTCATTATTTCTCGATCATTCCATCACATCGCCACGACGCCCACTTTCGAGATTACGCACAACAGAGATGCAACTGCTCGAGTGGCTAAATGGGCGATTGAACTTCTTCCCTTGATATAAAGTTTGAGGCAAAGAAAGCCATTAAGTCCTGTGCAATAGCAGATTTCCTTGCCGAGTGGATTGAACAGCAAACTGCCGATCGAAGTTCACTCGGAGCATTGGACCATGTTCTTTGATGGCTCTAAGATGTTGAATGGTTCCGTGCCGGGTTGTCTGGTTTCCCCGGAGGAGATAAGCTCAGATATGTGCTCCAGATTCACTTTGATTCCTCCAACAATGAGGCAGAGTATGAGGCCCTTTTGTATGGGTTATGCATGGCCATTTCACTCGGCGTCCGTCGCCTTTATGGTTTATGGCGACTCGGATTTAGTGGTCAACCAAGTGATGAAGGAGGACGTGAGAAGCCCAGCCATGACCGGATACTGCAATGCAGTGAGGAAGCTGGAAAAGAAGTTTGAGAGGTTAGAGCTCCATCATATACCCCGACTGAAAAATCAAGCAGCTGATGATCTGGCAAAGATAGGCTCCAAGAGAGAAGCCATTCTGAATGGTGTGTTCTTGGAGCATATACATACTCCATCAGTTAAAGAAGATCCTTTCACCGAAGAAGCACCGCAGCCCAAGAGTGCCACAGATCCGACTGAAGTAGAAGTCCCAGCAGTGGTCGACCTGGTCATGGAGATATTAGCGGTCATTCCCGACTGGACAGTTCTATATATCGCGTATATCCTGAGAAAAGAACTCCCGGAGGATGAGGAAGAGGCTCGACAGATCGTCCGTCGATCTAAGGCCTTTACCGTAATCAAAGGACAGTTGTACAGAGAGAGCGCGACTGGAGTCGGTCAGAAGTGCATAACGCCAGAAGAAGGTCGAATCATTCTTGATGATATCTACTCGGGGACCTATGGTCATCATGCGTCCTCTCGGACCATCGTGGCCAAAGCATACCGAGCCGGATTTTACTGGCCAAAGGCAAATGAGATGGCAAAGGAAATAGTGGACAAGTGTGAAGGATGTCAGTTTTACTCCAATATGTCACACAAGCCTGTGTCAGCTCTGAAGACCATACCACTCATCTGGCCCTTCGCAGTATGGGGGTTAGATATGGTAGGCCCCTTGAGAACAGGTCGAAGCGGTTTCACGCATGTACTGGTTGCAGTCAACAAGTTCACCAAATGGATTGAGGCTAAACCCATCAAGAACCTTGACGCCGGTACTGCTGTTAGCTTCATCAGGGAACTGATATTCAGATATGGAGTCCCGCACAGCATCATTACAGATAATGGGTCGAACTTTGACTCAGAGGAATTCAGGGATTTCTGCAATTCTCAAGGCACACGAGTCGACTACACTTCAGTCGCCCATCCGCAGTCGAATGGACAAGCAGAGCGAGCCAATGGCCTGATCCTCAAAGGGTTGAAACCCCGACTGATGCGTGATCTCAAACATGCGGCTGGAGCATGGGTCGACGAACTTCCCTCGATGCTTTGGGGACTGCGGACCACGCCTAATCGGTTGACCGGGAGAACTCCATTCTTCTTGGTCTATGGAGCTGAAGCAGTTTTGCCGAGTGATCTTCTCCACAATGCTCCTCGAGTTGAACTATACAACGAAGCAGAAGTTGAACAAGCGCGACAGGACGCAGTCGACCTCTTAGAGGAAGAAAGGGAGATGGCTCTGATCCGATCGACCATCTGCCAACAAGACTTGCGTCGCTTCCACGCCAGAAACGTGAAGAGTCGAGCCTTCCAGTAAGTAGATTTGGTTCTCCGAGTGGATCAGCAGAAACAACACAAGCTTGCTCCTTCTTGGGAAGGACCCTTCATCGTCACCAAGGTCCTCCACAACGGGGCGTACCGTCTCTACAATGTCAAACACAATATCGACGAGCCCCGAGCTTGGAACGCGGA
Organism: Aegilops speltoides; assembly: GCA_021437245.1. Taxonomy (NCBI): domain Eukaryota; kingdom Viridiplantae; phylum Streptophyta; class Magnoliopsida; order Poales; family Poaceae; genus Aegilops; species Aegilops speltoides. The sequence goes on along the minus strand of CM038142.1, from coordinate 484,692,480 downwards.
ACAACTCCGCCCATTTTACACTTAAGTTTATCACTCGGATGAGTTGTAATAAAAGTACTTCTGTAGTCCATGTTTTACAAGATAATAGTGTCATAATTTCCCCAATGATTTTTGTCACTTTTATTTGTTCAGTAAAAATTTCCCCCTCAGTGGGTGACTTAGCCGCGAATCCATTTCGCCTAAGTTTGTAAAAAAAAATCCTTACCGAGTGATGAGCCAGCCTCCCACTCGGGGGCTTAGCTGCGAATCCGCTTCGCCTAAGTTTCAATAAAATCCTACCGAGTGATAAGCCAGACTTTCACTCGGAGGCTAAGCTGCAGTCCAAGTACTCGCCTAAGTTATAAAAACCCACCGAGTGAGGAGCAGACATCCCACTCGGGGGCTTAGCTGCAGCCTAGTGCTCGCCTAAGTTTGAATAAAATCCTACCGAGTGGTGAGCCAGACTCCCACTCGGAGGCTTAGCTGCAGTCCAAGTACTCGCCTAAGTTCGAATAAAATCCTACCGAGTGGCGAGCCAGACTCCCACTCGGGGGCTTAGCTGCAGTCTAAACACTCGCCTAAGTACAAGTACAACGTGCGCTCGCAAGGAGGACGAGGTGCAGGTCGACTGCAACCCTCTCCTCTGAGCTACGCCACAAATACAACATGCGCTCGCTAGGAGGACGAGGTGCAGGTCGACTGCGACCCTCTCCTCTAAGCTACGCCACAAGTACAATGTGCGGTCGTAAGGAGGACGAGGTGCAGGTCGACTGCGACCCTCTCCTCTGAGCTACGCCACAAGTACTATGTGCGGTCGTAAGGAGGACGAGGTGCAGGTCGACTGCGTCCCTCTCCTCTGAGCTACGCCACAAGTACAACGTGAAAATCCTACCGAGTGAAGAGCAAACCTCTCACTCGTGGGCTTAGCTGCAGCCCAGTGCTCGCCTAAGTTACAAAAATCCTACCGAGTGAAGAGCAAACCTCCCACTCGGGGGCTTAGCTGCAGCCCAGTGCTCGCCTAAGTTACAAAAATCCTACCGAGTGAAGAGCAAACCTCTCACTCGGGGGCTTAGCTGCAGCCCAGTGCTCGCCTAAGTTACAAAAATCCTACCGAGTGAAGAGCAAACCTCTCACTCGGGGGCTTAGCTGCAGCCCAGTGCTCGCCTAAGTTACAAAAATCCTACCGAGTGAAGAGCAAACCTCTCACTCGGGGGCTTAGCTGCAGCTCAGTGCTCGCCTAAGTCGCGAAAATCCTACCGAGTGTGGAGCAGACCTCCCACTCGGGGGCTTAGCTGCAGCCCAGTGCTCGCCTAAGTGAATTAAAGAATAAGTCGACTGCAGTGAGCGTCTTGCTTTAAACCTGCAAAAGACATTTCGAGCCAAAAGCAAGCATATTCAAACATCAAATCCAAGTTCAGATCGATACCTAAAGGAACCGAAAGTGCTCAGGCGCTAAGCCTGTTAAGGTTTATCGGTTACAAAATCACTCGGCATACCGAGGCAAATTTAAAGTGTCGAGCTCAAAGAAGTTTTTTACCCCTCCCGTGGAGGGCTGGAAGGTGCAACAAACTCATCAAGATCAATTCCGTCCGTGATCCGAGTAGCAGCAGCGATGAAGGTCTCCATGAAGGACCTGAAGTCGTGTTTCTTGGTGTTGGCCACCCGAAGAGCCGCCAGCTTGTCTTCTCACGCATCCTTGCAGTGGACTTGAGCCAGACACAGGGCAACATCTGCACACCTAGCGGAGGATTTTTTTTTCCACTCCTGCACTCGACCAGGAACTGTGTTTAGTCGAGCCATCAAGGACTCGAGGTCGTTCTGGAGCGTCTCCCCGGGCCAGAGTGTGGTGTCAATACGGGAAGTGGCAACCTTCAGCCTTGCAAGATAGTCAACAACAGCAGCCACGTGAGACTCAAGCCGGAACACGTTCATGGCAACTTCATCATTCACCGGAGAGTTGATGGGATCCAGGTTTGGTTCGAGCCGACTGAGCCGACTAGTTTCCTCCTCAAAGTTTTGGCAAAACTCTGCAAGTACAATCACTAAGTCAAGGCAATGGTCGAATGGAAAGATCACCGTTAAAAATGATTGTTGAGTGCAAAGGATTACCTTCGAGCATGAGGAACAACTTCTTGGCAAGTCCACTCAGGAAGGCCTCCAGATCATTCTTCTTCCAAGTCAACTGACTGGCCTTGTCATTCAGGGAAGCTTTGTCAGTTTTCAGTCGATTGACCTCCTTGTTGGCAATCGCAAGAGCAGCTTTCAGATTAGTATTTTCTTCTTCAAGCTTGGTGACTGAAGCTAACTTCTCGTCAGCAAGCTTGGTCTTCTCAGCTAGCTCAAGGTCTTTTTTCTTCTGGGCCTCCTTCACCTTGCCTACAAGTTACAGCAAGGTCAGATTTTGAAAGAAATGAAGGAAAAAAGCAGTCGTCGAGGTCTCACCGAGCATACCTTTAGTCTCCTCCTTCGCCTTCGTCAGATTCTCCTGGACCAGCTTCAGATCCAGCTCGAGCTGAATGTGCTTGTTCTCCAGCTCGTTATAACGAGCCGCAAGGTCGCAGGATTTCTGCGGAGAACCAATCGACAAAATGTCAAAGATAATTCACTTCCGAGTGGATAAGGAAAAATCATGTGTTTCTAAGACTACAGCTGAATACAAACATTCAACCGTAGTCTCGGGATTACACCGGTGGGTGCACTCAGCGTGCCCCCACTAGTTCTATTAAGATAGAGTCGACCAGTCGACTAAAAAAACAACAGCAGGACGTATTCTTCAGATCAGAATCGATCGCCGCAATGACCACGCCTCGGGACTACACCCAGTGGGTGCACTCAGCGTGCTCCCACCGGTTTTGCTAAATCCATTCGACTTAGTCAAATGACGGAAGAACTTAACTTATAAAGCCTATGACCGACTGCAAGCAGTCGACCATAGCCTTGGGGACTACACCCAGCGGGTGCACTCAGCGTGCCCCCGCTAAACCGGAGTTTCAATTGACACACCCAGTGGGTGACTACTATGGATTCCGAAAAGAAAGACTTTCGGATAGCATATCCTAATGTAATGCAGCGATGATCGATCGACCAACATTGCTTTGAAGGGCGAAGCTGGCGCCGAAGCTGCCTGGCTTGCCTCCGGATGGCCTTCACCTGCTCCATCATGACTCCCGCTTGGCGTATCGCTTCCTTGGCGGCACTGGCTTGGTCCTTTGGGACGTAGTGGGTCGAGAAGAGCGAAGGCTGTGCGGCACTCGACGACACGGGATAAGCACTCGTCAGCGGCACCGTGAAAGATGCGGTGTGCCGAGTGGTGTTCTCCCCCTCCGCGACCAGAGTCTCGGGTACCGTCACATCCTGGGCCACCCTGTCGGCAGACGTTTTCCTGCTCCTCCTATGCTTCAGCGGTTCCTCGTCGCCGTCGTCGTCAGGAAGGGTGATAACGACATTGGATGGAGCTACAGAAAAGAATCAGAATTAGAGACAAAGAGTCAATCGACTAAAAACGGAATTAAGAGAGTGGTACCAGGTTTTGAGGTTGTGGCATCCTCCATCTCATGATCGTCAGCCATGGCTGAGGTATCGGAAGTAGCAGCGCTGCAATTCCAAAAAAATCAGTCGGCTAACTCAAGTGTCAATCAAAGATAAAACTCGCACAAAACAAGAAGACTCAAGCAACATGTTTACCCTGATATGGTGGGGATGGACACCTTCATCTTCGGCAGGACCTTGGTCGACTTCGACGGTGCCACCCTGGACTGCTTCGGAGCCTTTTCAGTCGGCACCGGAGAAGTGGTCCGAGGGCGCTTGGTCGACTGCGCGACAGTTGCAACCCCCTTACCACGTTCAGTCGCAGGGTCATGGGCAAGCTTCGACCGCCTTTCTGAGCGCGGTGGTGCGACCTCCTCCTCCTCCTCTTCTTCTTCCTCCTCATCGTCATCATCATCATCATCATCTTGGCTGAGATCCGAGTCCCACTCCTCCCGGCTTTCGCCCCACTCGCTTCTCCTCTCAGCGGAGTCTCAGGCTCCATTGGGCATCGAGTACAGGTCGGTGAGGACCTGTCAGACATCAAGACAAAGATCAATCGACCAATTTACAGCGAAAACAGAAATAAATGTAGCAAGAATACAATTGAAGGTAAAGTGGGCACACCTTGTCTGGAGTGCTGGAATGGTCGAGTGGAGGAATTCTCCTAGCCCCACAAGGGTTATCCTTGTTCCCAGTGACCGCAGCCATCCACCTTTCCAGTGTGGCATCGTCGACTGCTTCTGGATTGATCCGAGTCTCATCTTCGGTCCCGCAGTACAGCCACATGCAATGGCCTCGGTACTGAAGAGGCTGGATACGACGTCTAAGGAAAACTTCTAGGAGATCCATACCCGTCACTCCTTCCCGAACCAGCTGGACTACACGCTCCATCAACATCTTCACGTCGGCTTTCTCCTTCGGGAGCACCTTCAGAGAGGAAGGTCTGTTGGCCCGGTCCATGGTAAACGGAGGGAGACCACTCGACTGCCCCGGCGTCGACTCGCTTCGCATAAAACCAAGTCGATCGCCAGACCTCGACCGACTCGTGGAGAGTCATCGCTGGAAGGTGCTCTTGTTCCTCATCCGATTCCTGCACCTCCACACATCTGGATAATCTTGGTTTTATCATCATCCGACTCGCCTTCTTCACGGTCTGAGAGCGGCACGTGAATATATGCTTGAACAGACCCCAGTGCGGTCGGCAACCCAGAAAGTTCTCACACATGGATACAAAGGCAGCAAGGTAGGCGATAGAGTTCGGATTGAAGTGGTGGAGTTGCGCTCCGAAGAAGTTCAAGAAACCACGGAAGAAAACACTCGGTGGCAAAGAAAACCCTCGGTCGACGTGGGTAGCCAGAAGAACACACTCACCCTTCTCCGGCTGGGGTTGCCACTCGTTCCTCGGGAGCCTTGCTGCTCCGTGGGGGATCAGACCGTCGTTGGCCATGTCGGTGAGGTCCTTCTCCGTAATGGTCGACCGGATCCAATCTCCTTGGACCCAGCCGTTCGGCAGACGAGATCTAGACGAAGACCCGTCGCGACTGGTGGTTCTCCCTTTCGCCTTCCCCGTCGCCGACGCCTTCTTCACGCGTTCCAGCGCCGCCGTCTTCTCCTTCACCATGGCTGCTGGCGAGGCGCGCGAGGAGCGGTTGTGCGGAGGCGAGAGCGGGCGCAGTGGGCGGAGGCAGGGAGAGCAGAGAGAGAATGGAGAGATACTGTTCAAAGACCCTCGCCGGGCGCCTTTATAAGATCACTTCCGAGTGGATGACAGGTGGGCCCGGGCGATCCAATCACATCCCGAAACAGTCGCGCGGACGTGATACGTGGCGAAAAAGGTGGCGCGAGAATCGAGGCGTCTATGCCCTATCCCATCCGAGCGCCGCGGTCCGCCCCGCTTCGCGCGCTTCCCCAAATTTCGTATCCCACAAAATCCGCGAATGGCAGATCGATCTGTCAGGCGCGAGATCTCCCACGATCCGTCGCTCGGGAATTGTTAAGTTCAAAAGGTCACTCGACGAAAGAAAAGAATGGATCGAGTCAACTGAAGAAAAGTTGCTGATTATCAACAAAGAGATTATTGATCCAAGACAACGCATATCCAGCACGCAAAAGCAAGTCGGAAACAATATCAACTCCTTCCTCACTCAAGCCTCAATCCATTCAGGGGCTAATGATGGAGACATGTACCTAGGGTAGGGTCATAGACCTGATCTAAGTACCCTACCCAAGGACACCCTTAGAAGAGATTACCTTCCAGTCGACCGAGGAAGACTCCACTCGACAGACTTGAAAGACTCTTCCATGAAGACTCACTCGACCACCAGAAGGTCAAGAAGCACTCTGTACCGCAACGGTCTGTAATTAAGTAGGCTTTATGATATTTAAGACATTTTATGTGGGGCGTTACCAGTAACGCCCAGACTTAATGTACTTTAAACCCCGCATTACTGAGGGCCGGAGGGGTCTGGCAGACACTATATAAGCCACCCCCCACCTCAGTGTAAAGGGTTCGCACCCCTGTAATTCATATACACATAATTCACTCGACCGCCTCCGGGCTCTGAGACGTAGGGCTTTTACCTTCTCCGAGAAGGACCTGAACTCGTACATCTCTTGTGTTTACAACCTCTTCATAGCTAGGACCTTGCCTCTCCATACCTACCCCCCCCCCACTCTACTGTTAGACTTAGAACCACGACAAGGAGTACAAAGGTTCTGCCGAGGGCACAGCTCAACAAGCCCATAGCTTGTATATATAGTGCAGTAAAAAAATATTTCTTTAAAAATAAATAATTTTATGTAAATATTTTTATCAATGGACCATCCCTGCGTATTGGGATGGCTACGCCACTGCTCTTAGATCCATTGTCTGCTAACTGGACCTACGTGATTGTGTCCCGATAAGAAGTTCCTGTCATGAGCCATACTAGAGTACGTAATTTCCTTGGGAGTCTAATACGGAAGTATGTATCATCAGGTATACATACATATATACATGCGTGCTCCTGGTTGGTCGCGCCTGCTAACAGAGGTCGAGTGTTTGGGTTTCTATGTTGGCACGAGTTGGAACTGTATCAGCATTGTGCCTGCTTTATACTAGTGTTCAGGCCTGCTTTATAAGCCCTCCGTACCAATTGAACCGGAAAAAATGTCTTAAATTTTGGTACAGATCTAATACTGGTGTTGGCTCGTGCATGTCGACTGAGGAACGCATGGTAACGTAGCATATGTGCACAGCTCTGGTTGTGGTTGGGTTGGCGCATAACAACGCGCAACTGGCCGGCTCGATCTCGATCTCGTCAAGCCCCGTGGAGTTCTTTTTCCATTTGAGCCCCATAGTGGACACAGATCCTCTGACGTGCCTAACCCTGCCTTACCTTGCCTTTGGGTCGCTGACAAGTGGGCCCCATGCTTGGTGGGACTCATGTGTCAGTGTCTCAATGGCAGGTTAGCCAAAGTCAGGGGATCCTCTTCTAGCGTAATCATTGTGTTAGGTTTACCGGTGGAGCTTAATGAGAGCAGGAGTCGCTGTTATTCCTTACATGCAGATGTAAGCAAGGGCCGGAGGACTTTAAGAAGTTTCTCACGTCACGCCTAATGGCTAGCTACGTAGGCTGTACTTTTTAATTCTGACTTTGAGACAGTACGTATTTTTTCTTTTTGAAAGTAAAAGATGGCGCGCAGCTGGCATTATATTTCAAAGAAGGCAAAAGCCTGCAGTTGACGGTTACAAAACTTATGAATTGCACCCAGGTGCAGGGCCACAAGCAGCCCAAGGTAGAGGGTAGGGGAAGTGGAAAGGAAAAAAGAGAGAGGAAGAAGAAGGAACAAGGCCGAGACTATAAACCCTAATTGCTGAGAATGGTGATCCACGAAGCCAGATCGTCCTTGTCTGACTGCTTGGTAGCCCTGTTGCTCCATAGACTAAGCAAATTAGCTGCATGAAACCTGATGTACGTCTCCGGCCAGCATTTATCATTGAAAACCCGATCATTCCCGGCTTGCCAAAGTGTGAAAGCACATGCAGCAAAAGCGTGACAGTACGTATTTTGTTACTCCATCCCTTGGTAAGTAAATATATGTGTCACCTTGGAGCATAAAAACATTCTTGAATGTCTAACTTTGACAGCTTGTACTTTGTAGAATATAAATATGTTACTCCTGCCTTTTCTAAATATAAGACTTTTTTAGATATTTTAATGCGGACTACTCCCTCTGTTTCCAAATATAAGTCTTTCTAGATATTCCAACTAGTGACTATATACAGAATAAAACGAGTGAATCTACACTCTAAAATATGTCTACATACATCCGTATATTATAGTCCATTTGAAATGTCTAAAAAGTTAGGAACGGAGGGAGTACATATAAAGCGAAATAAATGAATCTACACTTTAAATACTTCTATGTATATCTGTACACAACCCGTGGAATTTCTTAAATGTCTTATATTTAGAAATGGAGGGAGTAGTGCCAAACCGTAAGATGATCATGAAAAATGTCTGGTGAGATATGCAATTATCCTAATTTTACTACTAACATATTAGCTAATCATTTTATATTTACCGTAGAAATTAGAGATGTATGGATGCACATATATTCTAGAGAAAATCTGGAACTATAGGCCAAATATGATTTGCGACGAGGTTCTCCAAACTAACGACTACTTTTCACCTCTGCATGTTCGCACAGTTTCTCTCATAGTAATGCCTAGGTCTTGATCCAGTTAGATCTTGCAATTGTACTTTTGTGGAGCTCTATGTGATTGACACATCAACTCGACTCGTCTACGACGTCACAAAAACGTAATAACTCGGACAAAAAGGTGTGAGAATAAAGAGACTCGTATGTTATATCTTTCCGTATCTATCGATGTATGCTAGATAGGGAGTACGTCGCAATCCAGATGGGGCTACTACTTGTCATGGTTCACACGGAAGTATGCTCACGGCCGGTCACCGGCCAGATTCTTCCTTCCTGGTTGTCAAGTTGAATTCTAAATCCGGCCAGTCGGCCGTGACCTTAGACCTTGGAGGCTTGGAAGCTCCTTCCTCCTTCAAATAATTTCCCTACGTGGCTGTACTAGCATGGCATGGCGAGCACATATTAGTGTTCTTACCTGCGTGCGCTCGATTTCACACGTGTGTGTGTGTGTGTGTGTGTGTGTGTGTGTGTGTGCGCGCGCGCGCTCGTGTGTGTGTGTGTATGTTTTGATATTAGGTTGAAACCACGCCATAAATGTATTATATTTGTCTACAAGAGGGAGTAGCATCCTGCGTCGGTGGATCCTAACATGGCTTGTCAAGAAAAGGAGTTTATCGCAAAAGTTCAACAAAATATCCCACGAGAGGCGCAGCATGCGTGGTCTCATGGCACATGCTGCAAGATGTGGTACACTCTCGTGCTATGGTGACTCCCTATAAATTTATTATTTAAACGAGAGTATGTATAATTCATATATTAAAAATAACTTTAATAAGTTCTTGTTGAGACCAGAAAAGTAATAACATTTTGGAGTGTAATAATGTTGATTGAGAGGTGATTATTAGGATCCACGTTGATGAGAAAAACCACTGCATTAGCGAAAATCAGCGTCAAAACAATCTGACGACAAAAGCTACTTCACGTTTTGTAGTTTTTTTTTTTTTGAGGAACCGGCAGGAGCACTGCCTTTTTCTTTATAGAAGAGGTGGCAAAAGGACGCAATTTACAGAGGGGCGAGCATTTTAGGGAACGTCGCAGAAACCACAAAAGGCCAACCTAGAACCTAGATTAACCAATGCCGGCGGTTGGCAGGTTGCGCAAACGCCTTGGTCGCTACCGATTGATTGCGTCTAGGGCTAGGGCCGCCACCTCGCGCGCCAACCTTTGTCGGTGAAGACTCGCCTATTTCGCTCCTTCCAAACGGACCATATCGTAGATGATTCTTCCACTACGCCTCTTGCGCACTTGCTTGGACTGGGAATACAGAGTCTTGTCCCACCAATGACACATTTCTGGCTCGGGTAGGAAACCCGAGATAGGAACGCTTCGTTAGTCCAAGAGTTCACCGGTTCCAAACCGCGACCGTGAATGGGCAGTCTTTGCATAGGTGAGTTGCGTTTTGGCTGCCAAGACAGAGCATGCATCCGGGGTCGTGAGGCCATCCTCGCACGGCCAACATATCCGCCGTGAGAATTCGTCGTCTGAGCAAGCCATGCGAAGAACTTGCACTTAGGCTCAGCGCTTGCGGACTGCACCTTGGTCGTGTCAAACGTGAGTAGGAGCCAAGAATCAGGCTACCGAGGCGAGAGGCTGCCGAGTAAGTCCCCGAGGTGGTTAAGTTCCAAATAATGGTGTCCTCTTGGTCGGGGAGGAGGGCGATCCGACTAATGTGATTCGAGAGACACAAATTCACCAAGCTGCTGGAATGTTCGTAGACCGCCAACGCCCTAATCCAGCTTGTCGCTCAAGAGCTCGCAGCACCGATCTGTTTTTTCTTGAGGCAATCTTGTAGAGCTGTGGAGCTAGCAGCTTGAGCGGACCTACACCAGTCCAATTGTCGTGCTGAACAAAGCCTTCCGCCTGCCGCCAACGTAATAGAGGTACATGCGCGAAAGAGGCTCATGTCCGATTGGTCGCACGGCAATTCCGATCCCACCCATGGCCTTTCCGGGTCAGTCCATTGCAACCATGGCCACCGAAGACGCAGGCACGGCCAAATCTCAGAGGTCCAGATCCTAGACCGCCCAAAAGCTTTGGGCGGCGACGGTCTTCCAGATTAACAAGGGAGTGGCCTCCGGAGGTCTGTGCTTGGTCTTCTTTTGCCGATGAAGGCCGAATGATTTTGTTGATCTTTCCGAGAGTCCCTTCGACAAGTTGAGAGCTGTTATGTGGAAGGTGGCCATGGCGTAAGGATCGACCGAGCGAAAGTGCCACCGCCAGCTTGTTGAGAAGCCTTCCTTCCATCACGGAAGTCCGCTGCGAACCTATCTATGAAGGGTTGCGATCAACACCTTTAAGACGCAGCGAAAATGCAGGGAGCCCCAAGTAGCGTCCCGGAAGGTGGCGATCTTGGCAGGAAAACCGACAACACCTCCTGGAGGTTAATGCCGGCACATCTGATCGGAAAGACCTCGGTCTTGCTCAGTTCGTGATCAGTCCGCTTGCCTCCCCAAAGGTCTTTAGGATTTCAAATTGCGTGAAGCTCATCCTTGTCCGGTTCGCAAAGATGCCCGCATCGTCAAGATAAAGGGAGATCCTACATCGGCCGTTCTAGCAGCAATGGGCTTGAGGATGCCTCGTCGGGAGGCGAGTTGTAGGATCTGGTCAAGAGGGTCAATGGCGAGGATAAAAGCATCGGGATACTGGGTCGCTCTGGCGGAGGCCCTTTGCGTGTCTGAAACTCCTTCCGGGTTTCCGTTGAGCAACACTCTTGAAGAAGAGGACGATAGGGAGAGACATATCCGGCCTCGCCATCTCCGCCCAAAGCCCAGCGCTGCATGACCTCCGTGAGGAAGGCCCAATTTATGGAGTCGAAGGCTTTTGAAATGTCCAGCTTGAGGAAGAGGCTTGGGATGTTTGACGATGTAGGTCCTTTATGAGATTCGGACATGCAAGAAGTTGTCGTGGATGGATCGCTTCGCACAAAGGCACTTTGGCATTTGGAAACCAGCGAAGGCGATGTCGGGCTAGTCTGTTGGCGAGGAGTTTGGAGAAGATTTTGGAAAGGCTATGGATGAGGCTGATTGGTCTGTAGTCTCCGACTACCCTCGCGTCCGCTTTTTGGGAGCAAAATTATGTTTGCCGAGTTGATGAGGGAGGCACCGTCTCCATGGAGATTAGCGAGTGGAGGATTGCTTGAACGACGTCGTCGGATGATCTCCCAAAGATGTTTTGAAGAAGGCACCAATGAACCCGTCGGGCCGGGCGCCTTGACAGAGGGCAACGAAAAACCGCATCTTTTATCTCTTCCTCGTCGAAAGGTGCATCGAGCTCCGATAGATCATGCGCGGTTATCTCGAGGTTGTCCCAATTTAAGCTTGAGCGCCGTGGCGTGGGGCTGCCGGATGGCCCTGGAAGTGGGAAAGGAGGACCTGCTCTTTATCTTCGCAGCGACGGCAACACCGTGATCCGAGTGCAGAATGGATGAAGTTTTTCCTCCGTCGCCCATTCACCTTGGCATGGAAAAACTTAGAGTTGACATCGCCACCGACACCAGAAGTCTTGCGCTTTGTCGCAGCTTGACCTTCTGGAAGGATAGGAGGCCGAGATAAGAAAACTTAAGTCTGCGTCTTAGCTCCAGCTCTGCTCGGGAGAGGGACCTCCCCTCCTCTGCAATGTCCAGCCTCCAGATTACCTCCTTTGCAATGCCGATCTGAGTGCTGAGGACTCGACCGTATCTCTTTGCCATTTCTTGAGAGCCTTTGCGATCCGTGACAATTTGATGTGAATCCTTCGGATTGCATTGGTTGATCTACCTTTGGTTTATTCTGTGCCATGGCCACCGCTTCCTTGAAACCAGGTAGTCGGGTTTAACTCTTCAAACTTGAAGGACAGGCGCCGCCTCACCTCCGTGTCCCCAGAGGAGCAGCGGTGCATGATCGAGCAGCAGATGAGATGGCACGAGGTGGGCATTTGGAAAAAGCTCATCCGGTCGTCGGAGTGAAAGAAATGATCAATCTTTGTTAGCACCGGTTTTCTTGAGCATTGGACCATGTGAATTTACTACCGAAAGCCGCATCTCTTTAAGCTCTAGATGATTTAGCGCAGAGCGAAACCGCCAATGAGGCGGCTGTTAATGTTTTGGTTGTTCTTGTCAGCCGCTTTGGTGATCAGGTTGAAGTCGCCAAGAATGAGCCACCGGGGCTTCACCACATGCTTCAGCCCTCTGAGCTCGTTGATGAAGAGCAACTTGTGTTGCTCCCCCGAGGGCCGTAGACGCATGCGAGGTCGATCAAGGCCGTCCACCAAAGATGGTGACGGTGGCCGAGATGGAGCCATGCGTTGCCTGGAAGTCCGAAAGGCGGAAGTAAGCGTCGGAGGCGGCCATGATCATGCCCCCCCTTGACCCGACGGCCGGGAGGACATGGTAGTTAGCAGTGAAGGAGGGGCCGAGCATGGTTGCGATGAGGGAATCATCAACGTGATCGAGCTTAGTCTCTTGGAGGCACACAATAGTGGCGCGATAGTCACGGAGAAGGTCGCGCACGGCGTCACGACGGGCAGGGGCATTGAGGCCACGCACATTCCAAAGACAGAGCTTGACATTAGGTTGTGCCATATGGGAAAAAGTAGACCACGCTGGTTACGGGAACAAGTAACATGCATTGCGGAGGCACAGACGGCTGCCGGTCGCGGTTGCGATGGCACGGTGTTGCAAACAAAGGAACGACGAACTCGAAGGCAGCAAATAAAACGGCGCGATTTAACTTCAACACGCATGGTAGGACTACACATTGGCAACAACGGTGGCCTCGCCGGCAGCCGCTTTCTTCTTCCCGGCTTGTTCTTGGTCGCCTTGACATGCTTCGCAAGGGTCTCGATTGCTTGGATGACGGGGAGCAGCAAGAGGCGTGTTGAACAGCGCCTCGAGGCGATTGAACCCGTCGTCCATGCCCTCTTCCGGCCGAGCAGGTTGCATGCACGGCAATCAGCTCTGGACCGCCGAATTGCCTTGGAGGCACCGCGTCTTCCTCGAAAGCGATCCGCCCGCTCGCGAGGCGAGGAGAGATTGACTCCTCCGATCCTCCGGTCTTGGTTGGCTTCGCACCGAGCAGCAACAGGGCGCTGCGGTGGGCGGCGATGGAGACCAAGAACGGTCCAGCTTCGCCGACAATGAAGCGAGACAGAACACTCCGCACCACGCCAACAAAGAAGCGAGATCACCCGCAGTACCGGGCAGATCGCCAGAGCTGCCCGCCCGACAGGGAGGTCGGAGAGGAGACCAGCCCCGCCGACGCAGCCACGGCATCGAGGATGAGAGAGGCCGACGGCGGGACACTACAGGCGAGGCGAGGTAGGGTCCCAGGAGCGCCCCGGGCGGCAGTGGCGAGGCCACCGGGGTGCGTCCAGGGGTGACGCAGCAGGGAGGCGGGTCGACCGCTGCCGCCGGAGAAAGCACGGGGGAAGCGCAGCGGCCCACAGGCGCCAAGCCGGATAGGGGAGACCGGGCGCCAAAACCCGGAGGGCCGTCATCGATGTTGAGCGCCCCCAGGGAGCCGCAAGGCCCGTCAGACCAGGCTTCCATCCCCACGGTCGCCGGCGCGGACGTGCCGGACTCCAGGAGCAGTGGAGGCCCCAGACCGACAGCGGCCGAAGCCGAGGTCGCCGGCAGGGCGATAAGGCGTCGCAGCTCGGCTGCCTCTCGGAGCACGACATCACGCAGCTGCAGCCGGTCGTCAGCCTCCTTGCCACCAAAGACCCGTCTGACCTTGGCCTCGGCCATCGCCACCACTCCCATCTTCCTGAAGCAGCCCACGGCCGTGGTGGAGTCGGCTTCATGGCGCCGCCCGCCGCCGTCCCGACGGCCAGCCGCATGGACATCCCGCCGTCTAGGGGAGCGGGATCGTGGCGCGCAATGACCTCCCGTGGCGCGCTGGCCGCCCATCGCCAGGCCACCGACCGCCATCATGGTCGCCGCCATCATCATCGCGCCTCCACGGCGCGGCTCACGGCAGCGCCGCGCCGCCACCATCGCCCGCCACGCGGTGCTCCCCGCGTCGTGGTGCCGCGGGAGTCGAACTCGCCGGGGATGACGACGTCGTCGGTGGACACAGGAGCATGGCCGTCGATGGTTCCGCGGTGGCATGGCGGGAACACGGATGTCGGAGGGGAGTATGCCACATGCTGGCCATCTTGTGTCTCCGCGTCGAGAGGGGCTGAAGTGTAGTCTTCAACCCGTAGCAGGTGGACGATGACGCGGAAGGTGGCACCACGCAGGCAGCGCGCCGGCTGCCGCGCCGAAATCGTTACGCCATCGGGCGCACGCGACGTGAAGGTCAGCCACACCACCTTCGGGATTCTGCTCGGATTGGTCGTCCACGCCCAGAGACCGATGTCGCGCGTGTCCGACATGGAGATGGAGCGCTCATCCATGACGTCCAGCGCGCAGGTGCGGCCGATGACGCGCTCGACGATGGAGTGCGTCCAGACGTAGGCGGGCACGCCGTCGAGGATGAGGCGCGCGCGGAAAGGCATGGCCGCGCCGAGCGCGTGCGCCAGCGGCCTCCACGGCTTGATGAAGACTCGCGTGCCGTCGCCCATCCGGAGCCGGCCCTTGTCCAGCGCAGCCGTGCAGAGCTCCTTGCTCTCAAACTTGAGGAGGAACTCCTCCGGGTAGTGGCTGCTGACGGCGACGTCACCCGCCGCAGCGGCGGCGGTCACGCAGCAAGCCGCTCCACCACCGCCGGGCCAGCGACGAGGGCGCCCACCGCCCCAGCGATGGCGGCGTCGCTCCCAAAGCGCCGGTCGCGGTCGATGTCGAAGGTGGCCGCAATGATGCAGGTGTCTTCCTCCGGCCTGGACTCCGGCGCGCCAAGGCCATGCTGAGCCATGTCCGGCGAAGGCGGCGACGTGAGGAGAGGAGGGCAGTCCAGGCCGGAGGCGACCACGCCGCCAGAGCGCCCGAGGTGGCTCGCAGGAAGCGAGAGGGCGGGCGAGGGCGGCGGGCGGCCGCCGTCGCGAGCCCGCGTAAACGAAAGCGCCTTGATGGCGAACGGTCGCAAGCAAGGCAGCGCAAGGGCTCGCGGCAGGAGCGGGCGCGGTGGTGCTTGCTAAGGCAACGAAAACATCTCCCCCGCGTCCTCCTTAAGAACAGCAGCCTCCTCTCTCGGCCAGTTGCCGCCGAAGCCCGCCGGACGCCCGTCGCGTCGGCGTAGCGAACGTCCGTCGCGGCGGCGCCGAGCCCACTGTCGTCCGTGGCGCGCGCCATCCTCTCTCGACTCGAGGACAGTCCGACTTGAATGCATCCGCCATGAATGCCCCGCAGTACAACCACCATGGAGGCCGAGCCGGGCGCCTTGAATGCGACCCCGACGCAGGAGCCCGAGTCGCACGCGCCAACAAAGCGAGGCAGGAGCGGCCGGGACTCGAGGCGGCAGATCGAGGCGGATTGGATCCGCTTACGGGAGGTCGACGAGGCTCGATCTGGCGATAATGGAGCCTGGCGCCGGGAGAGGAACCAAGGGCTTGCGGTGCGAGGATGGTTGGCGGAAGGGGTGGGGCAGGCTGGCGGGCGGCAGCGGTAACGGTGGCGGCGGCGGAAGGGCCGCCGAGCGCTGTCGCAGAGCAACGGTCATATCTGGAGCTAGAACGATCCACTGTTTGACCTTTTTTTTTTTTTTTTTTACGTTTTGTAGTTGGACGGTGCAAATTTCGGCGATTTTGAAGAATCCTGTGGCAAATCAACATCAGGCGGTTTGAAAATCAGAACTTCGTCCATACTACGACGGACAACTTCATGCATAACATCAATGGAGTAACCGGCCGACTGGAACTGTATTGGACGCATCAGGTACGCCGCATGCATGTCGATATTATTTTGACACATCTTTCAAATATCTGGGCGGTCCCGTTCTCACTTTTCAGGTCGATCTATGCTAAGTGGGCGTACGTTGCAATCGTAATGGGATTATTGGTTTTGCTTGGCGTGATTCACTCGGAAGTATATGCTCATGGTCACCGGATTCTTCCTCCCGGTTGTCAAGTTGAATTCTCAGACCGGCAGACGGTCGGCTGCCAGGCAGAGGCTCCTGGCCTGCTTGGATACTTGTCTGCTGCTACGTGGGTGCACAAGGACGGTGAGCACGTAGTTTAGTGTTGTTAGGTAGGCTCTTAACATCCATTGTGTATATGTATATATGTTAATTTGGTAAGTGGAAACCTAATCCATCTTCTGGTAGAGTCTTCTGCATCGGTGCACCCCAACGCGGCGTTGTTACTAAGTTCATTATTATTTGAACAAGAGAGAATGAATAATCAATCCACAAATATTACTCTCTCCGTCCCATAATAATATAAGAATGTTTTTCAAACTTTATTAGTTTGGAAAATGTTTTTATATTATGAGACGGAGAGAGTAACATCTTCAACAAATTGTTATTGGGACCAAAAAGATACAACAGTTGGGAGTGTAAGGACGGAGTGCAACATATATTGACTATCTATTTTTCAAGTAAGAAGAGCCTATGTACCATACCATACGGCAGTTACGAGTTTCCAGGAATAAAAGTCCAGGGCTCCCTGGCTGCAGTAGCCCTGGCCTAGGAGGCTAGGACGACCAAAACCCTTCAGAGTAAGTATAAAAGTGGGCTTATAGCCCGTTTACATGACATTTTTGCCTATGTGAAAAAGAGAGATGAAAAAGTAAGGGGGTGTGGGCTCTCATGCAAGAGCCTATCTATATGCGGATTCCTAGACAAATACAATAAAAGTGAAGAAAGAGAAAAAGATAAGGTTCAAAAAAGTATTACCTCCGTCCTGGTTTATTAGTCTCCATTGTAATTTATGCCAAATTTTGATCATAGATTTAACTAACAAAATGTCCATGCATGTCATAAAAACTTATATCATTGAATACTATGTTCAAATACGAATCCAATGATACAGTAACTTTTGTTGACATACACATTAACATTTCGTTAGTTAAATCTTTAGTCAAATTTGACACAAATTACAAAGAGGACCAATAAACCAGCAGGAAGGTAGTAGTAATGTTATAGCCAACTCTTGTGGCCCACCCTACTATATGAGTGACTATAGATGATGGTTATACATGACATAGCAGTTTCCTATTGCCATCTGGCTATACTATTAACCATGCTCTCATAACTTGATAGAAACTGCAATTAAATTGGGAGGAATAAGAGTCTAAAGCGCACATAATCCACTCTCTAGCCGTGGTCAAACCTAGCTAAGTATGAAAGTTGAACGGACAGAAATTAACACCCAAACTCTCATCACATGCTCACCGTCTTCTGTTTTACGTAAGCTTATTCCACAAGAGAGAGCGTATGATATTGTGTATAGCCTTCATTCTAAAAGTTAACTATCTCTTCTTAAATTTACGAGGGAATTATCCGCACGCCACTGAGAGTCCAATCCTTCTATACCACCGGTAGAAGACTCGTTATGCCACTGGATAAATTATCTTTCTTTTGTATACTCATGGAGCTCCACACTAACAGAAAATTAACGAATTTTAATCGATCAAATAGAGGCTACTCCATCCATTCTAAAATACTTATCATGGGTTTAATTCAAATTTGTAATTAAGACTTTTTTTTTTGAAAACGGGCAAAAGATTTGCCACGTATATTAATTAAGAGAGAATAGAGTTTGTGTTACAAACACCCCTTAACAATGCACGGAAGAATCACTCTCCCGGCATGATGGACCCTAACTTCTTAGCTCCGGCGGCGACCCAAAATGATGCCTCCCTTTTGATGTTGTCGAGAAGAACCGTAGGTGGAGCGGCCATGTTGCGGAATACACGAGCGTTTCGCTCGTTCCAGATCGTCCATGTAGTGAGCATGGTGAGCGAGGCCATGGCCTTCCGGTTGGGGACGGAAGCATCAGTCAACCCAAGCCACCATTCTAAGGTGGAATGCCTCAGGGGCCAAGTAGAGGTGTCAATGTGAATGAGTTGCAGCCACGCCTTGACCAAGCCCCATAGGCGAATGGTGAAACGACACTTGAAGAAGAGATGGTCAACCGATTCATTCTCACGCATGCATAAGGGGCATGAGCCACAGTTAGGCCAACCGCGCTTGGCCAATCGATCCGCAGTCCAGACTCTATTTTGGATGGCCAGCCAAGCAAAGAACTTGACCTTGGGCGGAGCCCAAATTTTCCACACTGCATGCTCCAAGGGAGAGCGAATGAGGCCGAGAAATTGCGCTTTGTAGGCGGACTCCGCCGTGTAGAGGCCACTAGTAGAATGCTTCCAAACAATGTCGTCGTCAATATCCTCCTGTAGGTGAAAATCTCGGATGGTGGCCCAAAGCTCGAGAAATTGTCTGAAGTGCTCTATAGAAAAATCGGACGTCATCTTGATCTTTTTAACCCAAGCGTCATCCTTTAGTGCTTCCCGCACCTTCCAATTCTTCCTCGTTGATGCCGCGTAGATGAGAGGGGCCAAATCCATGGGTTTGCGGTTGTGCACCCACGGAGAGTCCCAAAAGGGGGTGCGCGCACCATTTCCCACAATAATAGTTGAGGAGGCATAGAAGAAGTTGTAGTCTGCGTTATCGCACGGGTTGCCCATGCCAACCCACATCTTAGTTGGCTCCTTCCACTCAAACCAAATCCAACGAATCCTCAGTGCCCTAGCAAATTTCTCCGTGTTTAGCACTCCAAGACCCCCATTAGCAATTGGGCGGCAAACGGTGTCCCGATTAACCTTACATTTGGCCCGGTGGTCTTGTCTGTTCCCTCCCAAAGGAACGCTCGCTCAAGCTTGTTGAGATTTTTGAGGGTGCTTGTGGGGACGACGAGCGTAGTGATGAAGTATATGGCTTGGGAGGCAAGCACCGACTTGACCAAGGCGGTGCGTCCCATAGACGTGATGTTTTGCCCGTCCCAAGGGACCAACTTTGCCGCCGCCTTATCCTCCAAGAACTGAAAGTCCACCTTCCTGAGCCGCCACACAGAGAGCGGGAGGCCTAAGTATTTCATGGGGAAGGATCCGCGCGCCGCCGGAAGGTTTTGAAGGATGTCCGACAGGTTGATGTGCCCACAACGGATTGGGATGACCGAGCTCTTGTGAAAGTTGGTGGCTAGACCGGTGACATCGCCAAAAAGACGAAGGATGTTGGAGAGGTGGTCAATATCGCGCTTGATGGGTGCCATGAAGACCGCCGCGTCGTCCGCATAGAGGGAGGTTCGTAAAAGAACCCCACGGCCACGGATTTTATGAAATAGCCCTCTAGTTGCCGCCATCTCAAGAATTCTTTGGAGTGGATCGATCGCGAGCACAAATAGCAAGGGGGATATAGGGTCCCCCTGCCGGAGACCCTGGCCATGGATGATGGGGCTGCCAGCGACGCCGTTAAGAAGAATCCGCGAGGAAGAGGAGCAAAGTAGGGCGGTGATCCAATCTCTGAAAATACTCGGGAACCCCCTACGGCGGAGGAGGTCAATGATATACTCCCACTTGACTGAATCAAATGCCTTCCGAATGTCCAACTTGAAGAGAAGCGAAGGGGTTTTGCACTTGTGGAGCCTCCGCGCAAGATTCCTCACATACATGAAATTTTCATGGATGCTTCTTGTCTTGATGAAAGCACTCTGCGCGTTGGAGACAAGGTGGAGCATGTGGTGGCTAAGACGGATGGCAAGGACCTTTGCAATGATCTTGGGAATAGCATGAATCAGACTAATTGGACGGTAGTCAGAGATTTCTTCAGCTCCATCCTTCTTTGGGAGCAGTATGATGTTGGCGGAGTTGACCCAGTGAAGGTTGGCCGTGCGGAGGTTACCGAAGCAAAAGATGGCTTTCATAATATCATGCCTGATGATGGCCCAACAACTCTTGAAGAAAAGCCCGGTGAAGCCATCCGGGCCGGGCGCCTTGTCACCAGGCATCTGGTTGATGGCCTCACGCACCTCCTCCTCGGAGAAACTTGTGTTCTAGTAGTACATAGAACCGAGCTCTTTAATTAGGAGTGCCGTAGATCCTCTTTCTGAAATGATGAGCAGACCTAGTTAGCTCCTCCTGATTCTAGAGAAATTATAAATAAACAAAAAATGAACAGATATGATTGGGGTGGCGCGTATGGAAGCGCGACCTGTCGACTGAAACCCCTGGTCCTGGTGCAACTGCAGTCGACTTCGCTGCAGTTCCTTAATTCATACCAGTTACGCATTTGTGCGTGGCCCTGTGTAGCCCCTTGTGTGTGTTACTTGTCCATGTTCGGTGTCGGATCAGCGGACAGATATGTATTGCCTACAGGGGACGTCGCTGTTTTAAATCTTACACACGTAAGGATAAGTGTTATGAGAAGTTTCTGAGACCCTGCATCCATGACCGGCTGATGCAGCTAGATAACTAGCCGTATTGTAATTACTTAGGCGATACGTAACAGATTTGCGCTGGATTGCACGCGTCGTGCACGTCGCGTGCGTGTCCATCTTATCTCCGTGTCTTGGCGGGTCTCGCTTAGTCACTCTCAGCTCCATTGTCTGCTAATTGGACGTAGGTGACTGCGTGGCGATCAGAAGTTCCAGTCATGAGCCATGCGAGAGTATGTATCGTCAGGCATACACAAGTACATGCATGCTCCTGGTTCGTCGCGCTTGCTTTGTCAAATTGAGTTTTGAAAACTGCCGCGACCGGCTGCTGGTCGCTGTGCTCTGGACGGCTGCCGACGTGGTTGTGTTACCATGGAGCATATATCCGTTCCGTTTCAAGGTTTTTCTGGTGTCCTGTATACGGTCAGCTTGTGGCGAACGTAAAGCATTTTTATTGGCTGGCTAGCCCAAAAAATCTACTACTCCCTCCGTTCCAAAATAGATGACCCAACTTTGTACTAAAGTTAGTATAAAGCTGAGTCATCTATTTTGGAACGGAGGGAGTAGTTCTCTAGCTAGGGCTCTACGCCACATGCATTGATATTTTTGGATGTCTGAGAGCAAGAACATAGAGATAGCAAGGCATGGAGCTTTAAGATTAAAGAATTCATCATATATGTCTCATTATCGACGAGTATGTAGAACACTTACAGCAAATTGGTAAACTGTCCTGTCGACACGATATATAGGTCGTCAAATATGGTGTTTGATTCCTGTGGAGCAGAGATACAATTATCAATTATCTCCACTAATCACCCAATCTATATATATGTAGTTGTTTTCTGGAAGGTTGAAATGTAACCTCAACACTTATTAAAAAGTAGGACACCATTTCAGATAGTTAACTAAGGTTGTATATCTCTCAAGGCGCACTTTTTAGTAAGGCGGCACCTTGAACAAATGAAGCAGGACACCATTTCAGATAGTTAACTAAGGTTTTGTATATCTCTCATGAAACACAATCACTTGTTTGCCGCAGCAACAACAAAAAATCCTGTATATGTGCACGTTTATTCTTTGAATGATACGAATTGTTCACTCAATTTGATAAATGAAATATTAGTTATATGCCACAAAACATATTCACTAAAGACTTCTGTCAAATTCGAATTAAGTGGTCTACTTTTTGTAGCATGTAATTTTCATCTTGTTGGTCAAATTGATGATCGAGAAACATGAGTGTATCTTACCAACTGGAAGGCAGGTAGTAAGTTGATGTTGTCGACATGCTTCTTACCATCAGAATGGACCCCTCATGCTCCAGCAAAATGGGTGGCTTCTCTAGGTTGCTTCAGAATATTTGGATGGAAACGAAACCATCGTTTTCCTCTTGAAACTTATATTACCAGGAGGTGGCCAATTTGGCTTATGAAGAGATGATGACTATGGTTATTGCCCCTATGTCGGCCCAGAACTATCTTCTAGGAGGATAGGGATTGTTTTTCTTTATAACTTTCTTTGGCTAGGTTTTGCTCAAAACATGTGTACAATTTTTTTATAAAGTTATTACGTAGTGTTGTTTCATTATTAAAAATGTGGGTTGATGCCAGAAACTAGATTTTTCGATATCACCATCTCAACTGCTATCTCAGCCACCACACGAGAAAATTATCCAAACCAGCTCTCGGCTCATTGGGCTAGCAATGACCGTGAATTGGGACCGTGGTGCACCGATTGTACCCGACAACGTACCCTATTTAGAAATGTTCAAAAAAAATCCAAAGAAAATATATTGATGTAGGCACAACATATATCTACCATGTTACTTCTTTCGTTCCAAATTATTTGAACTTTTAGTTTTATCCTAAGTCAAATCTTTTAGCGTTTGACCAAGAAGTCTACAGAAAGGAATATCAACATCTATGTTACTCAATTTATTTCATTATTTTATGCTAAACTACATCTTCATACTATATACAATTGATGTTGTAAATATTAGCACATTTTCCTATAAACTTGGTCAAATATAGAGGCAAGTTTCTATAAACTTGCTCAAATATAGAGCAGTTTGACCCAGGACAAAGCTAGATACTTCCAATAATATGGAATTGAGGAGGCACAAGGTTTCAATTTTAACTCCAAAACACAAGTCCATAGAAAAGACATTTCTCGACATGAATACTAGCAGATTTAAATTGACATGTGAATTTTGAACATGTTGCTATTTGTTTGTTTCTCATGTTATCTTGTGTGTGCAGTTCTAAATTTTGGTCACATGAATCACATGATAAATATATGGTATGTCTGTAAGCTGAAAAAAAACAAATATTAATTTTAGCAGAACAAAAATCAAATACCACCAAGTATGGCAACCGAAATCGGAAACAGTATATATCGCTGCCACGCATTATTGCGCTGGTCGGCCTTGTAGCGCCGACGCTGTTGTTGCCTGAAGCCGCCTGTATGGGCTAGCTAATTTAGCGCTTGGTGTTGTTCTCGCCTATTTTTTTTCTCTCGTGACCGGCTGACCGTTGACTTGTGAGAAAACATAAACATGAAAAAAAAAATCAAAAAATGTACAAAAAAATTGAAAAAATCACAAGTTTAGAAAAAATCACTAATTTGGGAAAAAGTTTGTCTTTTTCAAAGTCCATGACTTTGATTTTTTTTAAGAAGTTCGAGAATTTAAGAAAAAACAAGGAATTTGAAAAAAAAATCATGCATTTGGAAAAAATGAGAACCTAAAAAGTAAAATTATATATGAAAAACTGACCAAATGCTTACGAAAGATTCCCAGAAACATGGTTGTGAAGCTTCTGGGGGCCGCCAGAAACAGCATTAAGCGAGACGATAGCTTCTTTCTTTTTTTCAGAAAAAGAGAGACGATAGCTTGCTCTTGCTAAAGCCTCTGCAGTAACGGGCTGGCCCATTAGGGACGCAAAAGTGCTTCGCAGGGATTCAAACCCGGACAACCACAGTGGTGCCGCGTGCTTCTGGCCATGGCGCTTGGGTTGGGTTCGCATTAGGATAGCACATTCGTATTACTTGAGGGAAAACACAGGGTTTTTCTGTTTTCCCTTCCTTTTTTTTCTTTTTTTGTTTTTTTTGTTTCTTCTCTGGTTTTCCTTTTTTTCCTGTCCATTTTTTGTTTGGTTTTCTATTTTATTCTTTTTTTGTTTTCTCTTATGTTTGTGTTCGTTTTCACTATAAATTTTTGTATATGTCAAAAACATTCTTTTAATAAGTGATCAACATTTTTTGTATACATGTTCAACATTGTCCGGACGCTTATTCAACATTTTCTTAAATACTAGTTCAACATTTTTCAAATACTTACTTAACATTTTTCAAATACTCGTTCAATATTTTTCAAATACTTTTTCAATATTTTAATACTTGTTCAACATTTTTCAAATTCTTATTCAACATTTTTAAAATACTTGTTCAACATTTTCAAATGTGTTTTTCAAGTGTTTTTTGTTATATATAATATTTTTAAAGTATAAAGAAAATACAAAAAAAGCAATAAACGAGAACAGAAAACGGGAAAAAGGCCGCGGCCTCCTGCGTGGCTGGACCGACCCATCTTCCCCCCCCCCTCCCCCGGACGCGAGCGCGAATGCTATTTGTCGCATTAAGCGAGCCCCACGAGAACTGTCGCTACGAGCTCGACCAATAACGGGCTGACCCACTTACGCATAATTCAAAGGAAAATACCAAAAAAGGCGAAATCACTAGATCACTCCAACTTCCCCAGGTTGCGACAAGTGGCGCGCTGCATGTGCGCCACCTGTCGCAACCTGGGAGTTTTCCCTTTTTTTCGTAGATCCGTTTATTCAAAACGTTTTATCTCTTAAACCGTGCGTCCAAATCTTGAACCGTTTTCACAATTGGATTCCTCGTGTCGAGATCTTCAAAATTAGATCCTATGTTGATAGGTTTAGATGAACTTTTTTTTCATGAAAAAACCGGACGAAAAAACCGTACTGGGAGCACGGGTTTTTTTCCTTTCTGAAAGGCACGCCCATGCCTATCACGAAATAACAACCGTGCTTCTCTTAGAAGCAAAACCATGACTCTCGTGAAAGGAAAAAAAAACACATTTTTTCCGTTTCCAAGGAGGCACGGGCGTGACTCTCGTGAAAGCACAACCGTGCCTCTCAGGGAAACAAAACCGTGACTCTCGTGAAAAAAAAACGTGTTTTTTTCCGTTTACGAGAGGCACGGCCGTGACTCTCGTGAAAGCACAACCGTGCCTCTCGCCAAAGAAAAATCGTGACTCTCGCGAAAAAAACAGAAAACTTGTTTTTTTCATTTCCGAGAGGCACGGCCGTGACTCTCACGAAAGCACAACCGTGCCTTCCACGAAAGCAAAACTGTGACTCTCGCGAAAGAAAAAAAACAGAAAACATGGTTTTTTTTCATTTTTGAGAGGCACGGCCGTGACTCTCGCAAAAGCAAAACCGTGCCTCTCGCGGAAGCAAAATCGTGACTCTCGCGAAAGAAGAATAAAAAACGCTTTTATTGCGTATTTTTTTTGAAAGTTTGTTTTGATCGAAAAGCTAGGGAAGACCGGTGGAAAACCAAAATGTCGAAAAAACCTAGAAAAAACCGTTAAAAAGCCGAGAACACGTGCGGAAAAGTAAAAAAACAAAATCTTGAGGGAGCGCCCAGAGCGCAACACGTGATGAATGGCTGAGAACGCGCCAAGTGGCGCTGATCGTTGCGAGGCTCCCGAAGGAGCGCTCGTTAATTAGTTGCTCTCGAAAAAGGGAGCGTCGCGGGGGGGCGTTCAAACCGTAGTTACTAAGATAATTTTCACCACTGGTAGCCACCATGCTATGTGTTGACACCAGATTTTGGCACAACCAAAAACTTAATTAAGAGGGTCTCAAATGGAGAAGTTATCTACATGAAAAAGTTCTATATTATCGACATGAACATCTTTGAAGTTTGGGCCATCGCCATCCGATCTCATCTCGAGGGCCGAAGTTGTGCCCGAAGTACTAGGATTTTATATACAATTACTTTTCGGCCGATTAGGCCTCCAAGGCAGCCTCATTTGAGAAAATTTTATACACGGATTGTCTTCGTCTCGTCAAAAAGATCAATTTTGATATAAAAATCTTCTCATTCCAAGGTCGTATGCAAAAGTTGGAGCCAATGCACTGCGGGCCTATCATGAGTAAAAACTGGCCCGGGGATCAGACACCCGTGCGGGTGATGTCTGATAGGTTGCAAGTGATTTAACCCTTAAGATAGCCTTGAATCGAAAAATGTTCAAAACGAAAGTTGTTCGTCTCGTTGAAACAGTTAAATTTACTTTTGGGCGCATCTTCATTCGAGTTCGTTTGTGGCCCGTGAGAGTCAAAAACGAAACTAATGCCCCAGACTTGCTTAAATCCGAGTTCGGTTAATTTTGAAAAGATTTGGATGGGATTTGGAGTCCTTTTTGGTAAGTCTAGCTGCCTCATCAATAGATAAAAGGTGACAGTCGATTAAACAACACACAATCGAACAAATCATCTATCACTTTTTTATCTTCTATCTTTTCTCCTTTACCTTAATTTTCTTCTTTCTCGTTCTTTGTTTGTTCTTCTTCTTGCAAGGCGGTGAACCTCGAGGCCCTAGGGGCGATCAAGTCGACCTAGGGCAACCCATAGTCACTGCACGCCCTGACAGGGTCCATCCCGGGTGTGTAGGGTTTTGGGTCTACAAAAGTGCCCGCCGGATTGCTTATGTACCGTGCTTCTGGACGGGTCTCCTTCGACGTGAGCTGCGGTGCATCACCCCCGGTGTCGAGGGTACACGGTGACATGTTCGTGGGAGAACACTACGGTCGGGATTGTGATCACATGATAGTGTGGGACGTAGTTGAGGCGAACTTGGCCCGAGTTTCATTGGTTTTGTTTTCTTCTATTTTCTCTTTTTGTTTTTTGATAGGGTTTTCTTTATTTTTCCTTCGTTTATTGTTTGCTTTTCTTTTTTCTTCTTCATTTCCCCTTTTTCTTCTCCATTTTTGGTTTGGTCTTTATTTTTCTTCTATCCTTTTTTGTTTTTCTTAAGTTTGTTTTGTTTGCACTCTACATTTTCGTATATGTCAAATAAATTATAATAAGTGATCAATACTTTTTGTATACACGTTCAACATTGTCTGAACGTTTATTCAACATTTTTCAAATAATTGTTCAAAAATTTAATACTTATTCAATTTTTTCAAATACTTGTTCAACATCTTTCAAATACCTGTTCAACATTTTTTAATAGTAATTCAACATTTTTCAAATATTTGTTCAACATTATTTCAAAAACTCATTCAACATTGTTTTAATACATGTTCAACTTTTTCAAAAGTTGCTCAATATGTTTAATAAATATTCAAAATTTTAAAATACTTGTTGAAAATTTTTCAAACACTTGTTCAATATTTTTAATACTTATTCAACATTTTCAAATACTTATTTAACATTTTAATACTTTCTCAACATTTTCAAATAGTTTTTCAACATTTTTAATACTTATTCAACGTTTTCAAATACTTGTTTAACATTTTTAATACTTATTCAACGTTTTCAAATACTTTTTTTTAACATTTTTAATACTTATTCAATATTTTATAAATACTTGTTCAACTTTTTCAAATACTTGTTCAATTTTTTCAAAAGTGTTTTTTTAAAGTGTGTGTGTGTGTGTGTGTGTGTGTGTGTGTGTGTGTGTGTGTGTGTGTGGGTGTGTGTGTGCGTGTGCGTGTGCGTGTGCGTGTGTGTTCGCGTGTGTGTGTGTGCGCGCGCGCATGTGTGTATTTATATAGAGTGTTTTAAAATATAAATGAAAGTATAAAAATAAAGCAAAAAACAAGAACGGAAAACGAAAAAAACAGGCCTTTGACTCCCGTGCGGCTGGGTAGGCCCATCTGGGCTCCCACTGACGCGAGGCATCGCGAGGTGCTCGCGTAAGGCGATAAATAAGGGTTCCCGAACGCGAGAGCTTAAAGTGAGACAAAGGGGCGCCCTCTGGGAGGGGAGCTCCTATTCACCGCATTATGCGGCAAACAGACCTCCCTTCGCACAGGGCGCGCCCGATTGGGCCGGCCCATTTTGAGTTGAACAAACCAAGATGTCCTCCGATTTTTTTTTTTGCAAAAACAATGCATTGCACGAGCTTGGATTCATACTAGAGACCTGCTGCTAGCGAACGAGTCCGTCTAACTAGTCCACCTATTGAACATTGTTGACAAATCTAGCAGAGTGAACCATAAAGTACTACATTTAGTGGCGTAAACGGAACATTACTTAAAACCTTGCAATCAATGTTTCAAATTTACAACACTTTAATTAAGTTAGTAATGTTTTTAACACACGTGAACGAATTTAAAATTTTCTCATAATCTTTTGAAAGCTATGAAGAAAATTTCAACTTCCTGAACATTTTTCGTAAATGTGAATATTTTTGGAATTTGTAAACAAAACTCGAAAAGTGGAACTTAGTTTGCAATTATAAACAATTTATTTAAAACATTTTTAAAACGTGAACATTTTTCAAAATTCCAGAACATGCTTTGAAAACATGAACATTTTTTGAATTGGTGAACAAACTTCGAAAATGGGGACAACATTTTAGATTCAGAACAAAATTTATAAAATGAGAACTAATGGAAAATCCTGATTTGTTATGGAACTGAGAACAATTTGGAAAAGCTTGCACGTTTTCTGAAATTACCGAATATATTTTTTGAATTTGTGAACAAAAATAAAAACAATGTGAACAATGTTTCATATTCCCAAACAGTTTTTGCATTTATAAAAAAATTCAAAAACATGAACATTTATTAATTTTGTGAACAAATTTTCAATATACGGTCATTTTTGAAAGTCGTAAACATTTTCTGAATTTGTGAAAAAACATGGCATGCAAATATTTTTACATTTTAAATTCTATTAGTTTTAGATTTTGAAACACTTTTTGTAAAAGAAACGAACAATATTTGAACCTCCAAACATTTCTAAAAAGATGAACAAAATTTGGAATTTCAAATCATTTTTCAAAAAGACGAAAAAAATTAGAAACCACAAAAGTATTTTGAATTTGTGAACAATTGTTTTTTAAAAAAAGCAGGAACATGTTTGAAATTCCAAACAAATTTTGTAAGCCCAAACATTATTTGAAACTCCCCGAACAATTTTTGAATTGGTGAACAAATTTTGAAAACGAGAATTTTTTTTGATGCAAGAGTCCGTAGTAAAATATGATGCAAGATGCTCAAATGTGTGAGGTTCGTGCAAAATTTCAGCTTGCTTGGACATTCGAGGAGCTCATAGCAAAGAAGACAAAATTCATGTGTCTAAGAAACTTTTGAAATCAACATTGTTCACCCTGGATTTTGTCTTTTTTGCCACTATCTTCTCAAATGTCCAAACAACCTAAACTTTTGCATAGTCATCACACATTTCAGCATCTTGCACCACAAAAAAAAGGATTTGTTTGAATTTTTTTGCTATTTTTTAAGATTTTGCTGTTCAACGGGTGTAGATGAGTCTGGGCACCGAATCGAATTTTCACTTTTTTCCCTCCTTATTTTGTTTGTCCTATATTTTATCTTTTGCCTCGCTATTTTCTTTCTTGATGTTTATCATGTTTCCTTTTTCTTTCACCTATTTCCTTTTTCTTCGGGACGTTACATTTTTTTCACATTGTGTTTTTTAAAATTTCCCATAGTGTATTTAAAATTTTCTACGAACCAAATGTTCATCGTGCATTAAAGTCGCTCATAGTGTATCTTCAAAATTTTCACCCTCTTTTCAGAAAGTTTCATTGTCCATTTATAATATGTCAATCGCGCATAAAACTAATGTTCCCTATGTCGTCAAAAAATGCTGGCATATATTCCCAAATATGATCAACGTGTTTAAAGAAAGAATGTCATGTATTTGCAAAAGTTTCATGGGGTATTTAAATAAATGTTATCATGATTCTTACACAATGCCCACTGCGTATTTGATAAATGTTTTCCATTTTTTTTAAATGTAACCACATATTTTAAAATGTTTCATCTCATATGTTAATACATTATGGATATATCTTAAATACACACTTAATATTAATAAACATTAAATTTTTTTAATACCCAAACTTACAAGCCTGGGCCGTGGTGGCCCGTCACTCTCGCCGACTATGCAGGCGCCGCCATGGCCAGAACATTACAAACCTATGTACTACTACATCATCAAGCAGCTGGGTAGGCAGATCCTGACAGCCGCCACCGTGTCGTTCATCGTAGACGTCAAGATGACGCCGCTGCTTTTGTCTGAGAGTCCATCGCCACAGCTTGTCCGAACGCGGACGATAGACATGGTGCAGATGGGTGCCCGCGTGTTGTTTGCTAGTATGCCTAAAGCGGGACAACCGACGTACGACGATGCGAACATGCAGATGTACGAGATCATCCACGAGGGAGGCATAGGAGGAGGTTGCTATGAGGATGATCAGGTGGATGACTCAAAGCCCACCCAGTCAGGCACATACACTGAGTTGTTGTGCGATGCATGGTTGGCTACTAGCCTCGATCCGATCCATTACACTGAGCAAACGGGCACAACCTTTTGTGCCAACATTCACACTTGGTTCGATGAATAGAATCATTTCGTGCCCACTCCGACGCGGTCATCCGCAACCGTGAATCACCGTCCCTCAACCATCGATGGTACACCATCCAAGAGGCCATGTCGAAGTATTGCGGCCGCTTGAGGCAACTCATCACACGGTGCCCTAGTGGTGTGTACAAAATACCGAGCATATAAGTTGTTAAATATGTGTACATCACTTGCCGGATATACATAGTTTTTTCATCATTTGTAGTCAGATATATAAGCATTGTTGTGTAGACCTTTTCTACCCGGATATGTATGCATTGTTGGGTAGATCTTTTGTAGCCGGATATGCATAGTTTTATTGATCATTTGTAGCCGGATATGTATGCATTGTTGTGTAGATCAATTGTAGCCGGACATGCATTGTTGTATATATCATCTATAGTCGGATATGTATGCATTGTTGTGTAGATCATTTTGTAATCGTGCAAGCTGTCCGTTTCAAGATGTCGCAGCGGCAGAAGGATTAGCTAGAGAGGGCGGAGCAAGAGGACTTGGAGGCAGTGGAGAAGGAGGCGGAGGCGGTGCAGGAGGCGGAGGCGGCCTACGTAGCGGCAACAGCAGAATAAGCGTGGACGCTCGGATCGCCAGTCTCGTGATGTCTACTACGCAACCTTCTCCTTATAGACGTTGTTGGGCCTCCAAGTGCAGAGGTTTGTAGGACAGTAGCAAATTTCCCTCAAGTGGATGACCTAAGGTTTATCAATCCTGGGAGGCGTAGCATGAAGATGGTCTCTCTCAAGCAACCCTGCAACCAAATAACAAAGAGTCTCTTGTGTCCCCAACACACCCAATACAATGGTAAATTGTATAGGTGCACTAATTCGGCGAAGAGATGGTGATACAAGTGCAATATGGATGGTAGATATATGTTTTTGTAATCTGAAATTATAAAAACAGCAAGGTAGCTAATGATAAAAGTGAACGAAAACAGTATTGCAATGCTTCGAAATAAGGCTAAGGTTCATACTTTCACTAGTGCAAGTTCTCTCAACAATAATAACATAACTGGATCATATAACTATCCCTCAACATGCAACAAAGAGTCACTCCAAAGTCACTAATAGCGGAGAACAAACGAAGAGATTATTGTAGGGTACGAAACCACCTCAAAGTTATCCTTTCTGATTGATCTATTCAAGAGTCCGTAGTAAAATAACACGAAGCTATTCTTTCCGTTCAATCTATCCTAGAGTTCGTACTAGAATAACACCTTAAGACACAAATCAACCAAAACCCTAATGTCACCTAGATACTCCAATGTCACCTTAAGTATCCGTGGGTATAATTATACAATATGCATCACACAATCTCAGATTCATCTATTCAACCAACACAAAGTACTTCAAAGAATTCCCCAAAGTTTCTACCGAAGAGTCAAGACGAAAATGTGTGCCAACCCCTATGCATAAGTTCATTGAACCCGCAAGTTGATCACCAAAACATACATCAAGTAGATTACGTGAATATCCCATTGTCACCACAGATAGGCACGGCAAGACATACATCAAGTGTTTCTCAAATCCTTAAAGACTCAATCCGACAAGACAACTTCAAGGGGAAAACTCAATTCATCACAAGAGAGTAGAGGGGAAGAAACATCATAAGATCCAACTATAATAGCAAAGCTCGCGATACATCAAGATCGTATCACCTCAAGATCAAGAGAGAGAGAGAGATCAAACACATAGCTACTGGTGCATACCCTCAGCCCCGAGGGTGAACTACTCCCTCCTCGTCATGGAGAGCGCCGGGATGATGAAGATGGCCACTAGTGAGGGATCCCCCCTCCGGCAGGGTGCCAGAACAGGGTCCCGATTGGTTTTTGGTGGCTACAGAGGCTTGCGGCAGTGGAACTCCCGATCTATTGTGCTCCTGGATGTTTTAGGGGTATATGGACATATATAGACGAAAGAAGTTGGTCAGGGGAGCCACGAGGGGCCCACGAGGGTGGGGGCATGCCCGGGAGGGTAGGGCACGCCCCTGACCCTAGTGTCCACCTCGAAGCTTCCCTGACGTCTACTCCAAGTCTCCTGGATTGCTTCCGTTCCAAAAATAACTCTCTTCGAAACACTGAAATAGGCAAGAGAACAACAATTTGGGCTGGGCCTCCGGTTAATAGGTTAGTCCCAAAAATAATATAAAAGTGTATAACAAAGCCCATAAACATCCAAAACGGGTAATATAATAGCATGGAACAATCAAAAATTATAGATACG
This sequence comes from Aegilops speltoides, assembly GCA_021437245.1. NCBI lineage: Eukaryota > Viridiplantae > Streptophyta > Magnoliopsida > Poales > Poaceae > Aegilops > Aegilops speltoides. Next base: position 484,660,118 of record CM038142.1, on the reverse strand, counting down.
TTGGAGGCGTATCAAGCATCCCCAAGCTTAATTCCTGCTCGTCCTCGAGTAGGTAAATGATAAAAACAGAATTTTGATGTGGAATGCTACCTAGCATATTTCTCAATGTAATTTTCTTTACTGTGGCATGAATGTTCAGATCCAAATGATTCAAGATAAAAGTTCATATTGACATGAAAACAATAATACTTCGAGCATACTAACAAAGCAATCATGTCTTCTCAAAATAACATGGCTAAAGAAAGCTATCCCTACAAAATCATATAGTCTGGCTATACTCTATCTTCATCACACAAAGTATTTAATCATTCACAACCCCGATGACAAGCCAAGCAATTGTTTCATACTTTAGTATTCTCAAACTTTTTCAACTTTCACGCAATACATGAGCATGAGCCATGGACATAACACTATATGTGGAATAGAATGGTGGTTGTGGAGAAGACAAAAACGGAGAAGATAGTATCACATCAATTAGCGTATCAACGGGCTATGGATATGCCCATTAATAGATATCGATGTGAGTGAGTAGGGATTGCCATGCAACGGATGCACTAGAGCTATAAGTGTATGAAAGCTCAACAAAAGAAACTAAGTGGGTGTGCATCCAACTTGCTTGCTCACGAAGACCTAGGGCATTTTGAGGTAGCCCATCACTGGAATATACAAGCCAAGTTCTATAATGAAAAATTCCCACTAGTATATGAAAGTCACAACATAGGAGACTCTCTATCATGAAGATCATGGTGCTACTTTGAAGCATAAGTGTGGTAAAAGGATAGTAACATTGTCCCTTCTCTCTTTTTCTCTCATTTTTTTGGTGGGCTTCTTTGGCCTCCTTTTTTTATTTGGGCTTCTTTGGCCTCTTTTATTTTTCATAAAGTCCGAAGTCTCATCCGACTTGTGGGGGAATCATAGTCTCCATCATCCTTTCCTCACTTGGGACAATGCTCTAATAATGAAGATCATCACACTTTTATTTACTTACAACTCAAGAATTACAACTCAATGCTTAGAACAAAATATGAATCTGTGTGGGTGCCTCCGGCGGTGTATCGGGATATGCAATGAATCAAGAGTGACATGTATGAAAGAATTATCAAGGTGGATTTGCCACAAATACGATGTCAAGTACATGATCGTGCAAAAGCAATATGACAATGATGGAGCGTGTCATAATAAACGGAACGGTGGAAAGTTGCATGGCAATATATCTCGAAATGGCTATGGAAATGCCACAATAGGTAGGTATGATGGCTGTTTTTAGGAAGGTATATGGTCGGTGTATGGTATCGGCGAAAGTTGCGCGGCACAAGAGAGGCTAGCAATGGTGGAAGGGTGAGAGTGTGTATAATCCATGGACTCAACATTAGTCATAAAGAACTCATATACTTATGGAAAAAATCTACAAGTTATTGAAACAAAGTACTACGCACATGCTCCTAGGGGGATAGACTGGTAGGAGAGACCATCGCTCGTCCCCGACCGCCACTCATAAGGAATACAATCAATAAATAAATCATGCTCCAACTTCATCACATAACGGTTCACCAGACGTGCATGCTACGGGAATCACAAACTTCAACACAAGTATTCCTCAAATTCACAACTACTCAACTAGCATGACTCTAATATCACCATCCTCATATCTCAAAACAAATATCAAGTATCAAACTTCTCATAGTATCCAATACACTTCCTATGCTAGTTTTTATTATACCCAACTTGGATGCCCATCATATTAGGACCAATTTTATAACCATAGCAAATACCATGCTGTTCTAAAAGACTCTCAAAATAATATAAGTGAAGCATGAGAGATCAATAATTTCTACAAAATAAAATCACCTCCGTGCTCTAAAAAGATATAAGTGAAGCACTAGAGCAAAAGACAAACTACTCCAAAAGATATAAGTGAAGATCAATGAGTAGTCAAATAATTGTGCAACTATGTGAAGACTCTCTAACATTTAAGAATTTCAGATCTTGGGATAATATTCAAACAGCAAGCAAAACACAAACAAAATGACATTTCAAGGATAGCACACATCATGTGAAGAAGCAAAAACTTAAGTTCAACCGATACTAACCGATAATTGTTGAAGAAGAAATGTCGGATGCCTACCGGGGCATCCCCAAGCTAAGATGCTTGAGACTTCTTGAAATATTAAGTAGGGATGCCTTGGTAATCCCCAAGCTTGAGATTTTGTGTCTCCTTCATTCCTTTTATATCACGGCTTCCCTACATCTTTAAAACTTCATCCACACAAAACTCAACAAGAACTCGTGAGATAAGTTAGTATAAATTAACACAATAACCTTATCATTCTCTACTGTAACAAATCACTAAAACTATTATTCAACATTGCATACTAAATGCCTCTGCATATTTAATAGTCCTATCCTCAAATAGAATCATTAAACAAGCAAACATATGCAAACAATGCATACATAACAGCAATCTGCCAAAACAGTACAATCTGTAAGGAATGCAAGATTCATCATACTTCCCTAACTCCAAAAATTATGAGAAAAATATTACACTGTAGAAAATTTACCATATCTTATTTTTCAAAAAGTTTCAACAATTTATCATATTCTGACTTTTCTAGGGAATTTTTGCAACATCGATAAACTTTATGTTTTGAAACAGCAACATGTATACTAGCAAAATAAGCATGGTAAAGGCTATCCTTCACATTTGTATTCAAAATATACATGCAAAACATTATTATAAATAACATCAAGCAAATACTAACAAAAGAAAATGACGCTCCAAGCAAAATACATATCATGTGGTGAATAAAAATATAGCTCCAAGTAAAGTTACCGATGAACGAAGATGAAAGAGGGGATGCCATCTGGGGCATCCCCAAGCTTAGGCTATTGGTTGTCCTTGAATATTACCTTTGGGTTCCTTGGGAATCCCAAAGCTTAGGCTCTTGCCACTCTTTATTCCATGGTCCATCGAATCTTTACCCAAATCTTGAAAATTTCAAAACACAAAACTCAACAGAAAACTTGTAAGCTCTGTTAGTATAAGAAAATAAATCATCACTTTAAGGTACTGTAATGAACTCATTCTAAATTCATATTTCTGTAATATCTATTGTATTCCAACTTCTCTATGGTCCATATCCTCTGATACTACTCATAGATTCATCAAAATAAGCAAACAACACATAGAAAACAGAATATGTCAAAAATAGAATAGTCTGTAGTAATCTGAATCATTCGAATACTTCTGTAACTCAAAAACTTCTACCAAATTAGGAAAGCCTAAGAAACTTGTGTAACAATGCAGATCAAGAAGAATCAGATCAAAATCACGTTTCTGTGAATTACCAAAACTAATTTACTGGGTGCAAAAGTTTCTGATTTTCAGCAGGATCAACACAACTATCACCGCAAGCTATCCTAAAGGTCTTACTTGGCACTTTATTGAAACAAAAGCTATAGAACATGATTAATATAGTAGAATAATCATGTGGACACAAAAAAACAGTAAGGATAAATATTGGGTTGTCTCCCAACAAGCGCTTTTCTTTAATGCCTTTCTAGCTAGGCATGATGATGACAATGATGCTCACATAAAAGATAAGAATTGAAACATAATGGGAGCATCATGAAGCATATGACTAGCACATTTAAGCCTAACCCACTTCCTATGCATAGGGATTTTGTGAGCAAACAACTTATGGGAACAATAATCAACTAGCATAGGAAGGCAAAACAAGCATAAGTTCAAGATTTTAAGCACATAGAGAGGAAACTTGATATTATTGCAATTCCTACAAGCATATATTCCTCCCTCATAATAATTTTTAGTAGCATCATGAATGAATTCAACAATATAACCAGCACATAAAGCATTCTTTTCATGATCTACTTGCATGGAAATTTTACTACTCTCCACATAAGCAAATTTATTCTCATCAATAGTAGTGGGAGCAAACTCAACAAAACAACTATCATGTGAGGCATAATCCAATTGAAAATTGAAATCATGATGACAAGTTTCATGTGAGGCATACGTATCATCACAATAATCATCATAAATAGGGGGCATGCTTTCATCATAATAAATTTGCTCATCAAAACTTGGGGGACAAAAAATATCATCCTTATCAAACATAGCTTCCCCAAGCTTGTGGCTTTGCATATCATTAGCATCATGGATATTCAAGGAATTCATACTAACAACATTGCAATCATGCTCATCATACAAAGATCTAGTACCAAACATTCTAGCACTTGAGCACAATTTTCCTTTCCACCATTCTCATGAAAGATATTAAAAAGATGAAGCGTATGAGGCAAACTCAATTCCAATTTTTGTAGTTTTCTTTTGTAAACTAAACTAGTGATAAAACAAGAAACTAAAAGATTCCATTGCAAGATCTAAAGATATACCTTCAAGCACTCACCTCCCCGGCAACGGCGCCAGAAAAGAGCTTGATGTCTACTACGCAACCTTCTCCTTGTAGATGTTGTTGGGCCTCCAAGTGCAGAGGTTTGTAGGACAATAGAAAATTTCCCTCAAGTGGATGACCTAAGGTTTATCAATCCGTGGGAGACGTATGATGAAGATGGTCTCTCTCAAGCAACCCTGCAACCAAATAACAAAGAGTCTCTTGTGTCCCCAACACACCCAATACAATGGTAAATTGTATAGGTGCACTAATTCGGCGAAGAGATGGTGATACAAGTGCAATATGGATGGTAGATATATGTTTTTGTAATCTGAAATTATAAAAACAGCAAGGTAGCTAATGATAAAAGTGAACGAAAACAGTATTGCAATGCTTCGAAATAAGGCCTAAGGTTCATACTTTCACTAGTGCAAGTTCTCAACAATAATAATATAACTGGATCATATAACTATCCCTCAACATGCAACAAAGAGTCACTCCAAAGTCACTAATAGCGGAGAACAAACGAAGAGATTATTGTAGGGTACGAAACCACCTCAAAGTTATCCTTTCTGATCGATCTATTCAAGAGTCCGTAGTAAAATAACACGAAGCTATTCTTTCCGTTCAATCTATCCTAGAGTTCGTACTAGAATAACACCTTAAGACACAAATCAACCAAAACCCTAATGTCACCTAGATACTCCAATGTCACCTTAAGTATCCGTGGGTATAATTATACAATATGCATCACACAATCTCAGATTCATCTATTCAACCAACACAAAGTACTTCAAAGAATGCCCCAAAGTTTCTACCGAAGAGTCAAGACGAAAACGTGTGCCAACCCCTATGCATAAGTTCATTGAACCCGCAAGTTGATCACCAAAACATACATCAAGTAGATCACGTGAATATCCCATTGTCACCACAGATAGGCACGGCAAGACATACATCAAGTGTTTCTCAAATCCTTAAAGACTCAATCCGACAAGACAACTTCAAGGGGAAAACTCAATTCATCACAAGAGAGTAGAGGGGGAGAAACATCATAAGATCCAACTATAATAGCAAAGCTCGCGATACATCAAGATCGTATCACCTCAAGATCAAGAGAGAGAGAGAGAGATCAAACACATAGCTACTGGTGCATACCCTCAGCCCCGAGGGTGAACTGCTCCCTCCTCGTCATGGAGAGCGCCAGGATGATGAAGATGGCCACGGTGAGGATCCCCCTTGGCAGGTGCCGAACAGGCCCCGATTGGTTTTGGTGGCTCTGAGGCTTGCGGCGGAACTCCCGATCTATTATGCTCCTGGATGTTTTAGGGGTATATGGACATATATAGGCGAAAGAAGTCGGTCAGGGGAGCCACGAGGGGCCCAAGAGGGTGGGGGGGGGGGCGCGCCCCTGACCCTCGTGGCCACCTCGAAGCTTCCCTGATGTCTACTCCAAGTCTCCTGGATTGCTTCCGTTCCAAAAATAACTCTCCCGAAGGATTCATTCCGTTTGGACTCCGTTTGATATTCCTTTTCTTCGAAGCACTAAAATAGGCAAGAAAACATCAATTTGGGATGGGCCTCCGGTTAATAGGTTAGTCCCAAAAATAATATAAAAGTGTATAATAAAGCCGATAAACATCAAAAACAGGTCATATTATAGCATGGAACAATAAAAAATTATAGATACGTTGGGGACGTATCATCTCGAGGGCAGAAAGTCCAATCTTTGGTCCCCCCTCCTCGCTCCCTTGCGTTGCCCTCTTGAGGGCGACTCGGGGGGCGACCAACCTCCCCGTCCGCCTTCCCCTCCATCTCGACCCCTTCCCTCGCCGTCGCCGGAGACGGGCGCTGGGTCCCCCGCGCGACCGTCGATGAGGGTGGCGGCAAGGCCCTCGGCCATGATGCCGCTCAGGATCGGGCCTAGGGTTTGACGTAGCGGCCTCTGCTGGTGAGGGCGGCGCTCGCCGGTGTTGCGACCGCTTCCACTCGGGCGCGCGGGCGGCGAGTCGACGGTGGATGCGGGCGCCGCGTGGAGGGCTCCCCTGCTACTCTCCTTCGCCAGATCTGAAGACGATGCCCTCGTGCTGCTGCTTCCTCCTCGTCAGTCCGGCCAGTTGATGGCTTTGTTAATTCAAAGCCGGGCGAGGTTCGAGCCTTTTCTCGAGCTCGGCCTGTGCCTTATCTCTAAGAAGAAAGTCCAATCTTTTGCACAGACTGCTAGACTGATATTATTATTTTTGTGATCAGGCATGTAAAAAGCGAGCGTAATTGTCTTTTTCTGTGATCGGCCGATGATGCGATCCACTGGTATGGTTCGACGCGCACTATAAATCAAACGTATTTGAATATGAAATTCCCCTTATAACTGGCAGACATATAGTGCATAGCATCGGATGGCCGGCTCCCGCATCCATGTCCGCAGACTAGTCTCCTTCTGTCTGCTGACTGATGCAGTGTACGATTTGTGGGTCAGCATTGAAGATGCCCTTAGTCAACATCTGCAACAATTAATAATTTATTAAGGTAAAACCCAACCATATGCATCAACTCCCATCCTTAGACTCGTTAACATTTTTCAGTCTCTAGCTGCCCTATGCATAGTTATCTGAACAAGGATTCGTCTCAACATACTACTAACTCTAAAGTATGGTCAACATACGTCAGGCCTCATATATTGGGCACCAAAGGATAATAACATATCATAAGTTCATAACATACAATTCCAATCAATCTTAATAAATCACCAATCACCATAGGACAAAAAGAGATCTACTAAGACATAATAGAAGTGCAACTTCTGAATGATTGGAAAGAATTAGTAGAACAACCCTAATTAATATACAATCATGAGGTGACTCCAAGCCGGTTTGGTTTTTCCTCCTTCTTCAGCGCCGCCGTCGGCCCACCCAACAACCGATGGCTTTGGGCGTGGAGGTGCAAAGGACCTTGTTTCCCCATCGATGGGAGGGACTCCGCTCTTGTTCTTGTTTGGTTCAATGTCTTGGTTGGGTTGTGCGGTGGCAGTGATGCCTCCTAGTAGGAATAATGTCTCCCACGTTATATACCTGTCTAGATGGCGTCCTATAATGTTGTCGGAGGGTGTGTGAAGGTGCGCCTAAGTCGTATCTCATGGAGTTTGATCGGTGTTGCTCTTTTGTGGATCTGCGTTGATCTAGTCTTTGTTTGTGTGTTTTACAAGCTTGAATGTTTTACAAGCTTGATCTTCTGATCTACACTTCTCTTCATTGGCTTTGGTTGTTGTTCTGACGCACTACTCCGGCATATGGGGCCTTAACACAATGACTTTCTGACTGTCTAATACAACAAGGTTTGTTCTGCTCTGGTAAGAGAGGCGATGATGATGACACTCTTTCGACTCGCTTCAGTGCTTATAGTCTTTCCTAGGTGCATAAACAAGAGCTCTCCTCTCGATCAAATGCAGCTTCTCCAGATTTTCAAATTTTGACTTGATCCCAGAATGATGCAACAAAATGAATAGGACAAGAAGGGAGTAAAAGGGTACGATATATGTATTGTAATCAAGGACGGCGAAACGCTGCGGATCGCTCCCTTTAGTAGTAAGTAAGAGTAGCAGCCAACTAGCATAAAGCTCCATCTACGCATCCACCTATTCACGTAAAATATAATCTTTTCCGCTTTGAAAATCGTCTTTTACAAAAATTAAATAAATGACATGTTAAAAAATCATGAATTTGGGTTTTTTTAAATAAATTAACTGAATTTGATTTTTTTTTCATAATTTCATAATTTCTATAAAATCAATTTGAAAAAGTACCTGTATCACAAAAAAAATCATGAAATTAAAAGAATGTAAATTTGATTTTGCTTACAATTTGAGTAAATAATTCAGGGATTTCAAAAAAGGAAAAATGAAAACGAAAACCCTAAAATAGAAATAAAATGTATTGGAAGCTTGCAGAAGATTCCCAGAAACCTGGTTCTTCCCAAAAACGGGACAAAACTCCCGCGAAGGTGCCTTACTTAGATTTTTTTCGAGGCAACGGTGCCTTACTTAGATGGGTCGGGCCATTAGATTGAAAAAGGAGTGGGCACCCTGTCTGTCAAGATAGAGCTAAATATCGCAGGTGGATGTAGCGCTCACGTAATTTCTGCCCCGTCTAGAGATTTTTCTTCCAGTTTCCGCTAGACAAGCTAGTTTTTCTTGATGCACCTATTTGTTCTATGAAACCATGAGTTTTTTGTCTCTTTTTTCACTCCTTTTTTGTATTTCTAATTTTTTATCATTTGCTTCATTTTTTCTTCATTTTTTATTTTGTTTTCATTTATATTCACCTATTTCCTTTTTTTTCTTTGGGATGATATATTTGTGTACACTGTGTTTTTCTAAATTGCCCGTAGTGTATTTAACATTTTCCACAAACCAAATGTTCATCATGCATATAAAGTTGTTCATGGTGTATTTTCAAACAGTTCACCCTCTTTTCCGAAAATTTCATTGTCCATTTATAATATGTTAATCGTGCATAAAACTAATGTTCCCATGTCGTCAAAAAATATATTTTTGTATATTTCCAAATATGTTCAACATGTTTTAGGAAAGAATGTCATGTATGTTCAATAGTTTCATGGGGTATTAAAATAAATGTTATCATGTATCCTGAAAAATGGACATTGCATATTTAACAAATGTTATGTAATCACATATTTTCAAAATGTAAATCTCATATTTTAATACACTATGAATATGTCATATATACAAAATACATATTTTGTAATGAACGTTGAATTTTTAATACCCAAAGAAAATTTATAGAAAGTAGTAATATATCTATGTTTATATTTATTTATTTAATGAGAATATTTGAAACACATATCAAATATATTTTTAATACATCACGAACATTTTTCTAAATACACATTAAATATTTTTAAATAACACCAAAAATATCTATGTTTACTAATTTTGAACTTGTCATAATACATGACAAACATTTTGGAATAACACCAAATAAATAAACGCACAATGAATATTTGTTCAATTACACTTTGAGAATTTTTAAATAGATGTTGGGCATCTTTAATACACTATGAATATTTTTTAAATACATAGTGAACATTCATATACAATTAGTAAAAAAATGCATTTCCAATTGTAAAAAATATATTTTAAAACAGAAAGAGAAAAATAGTTGTTAAATCAAACTGGACTTGTTTTAATTCCATGATTAAAAGATAAAAGTAAAATGTAAAAGACAAACAAAAAAGGAAAATAAACATGTCATACTAGCATGCAATTGCATACTACTGACTGGACTTGCGCCAACCAACATGGTGTGTTTGTTGGCGACAAGCGGCACAACGTATGTACGCCAGTTATGCACGTGAGAGAGTTTTGATGAGTTTTCTCGATCGTTCTATGGGACAAGTGTTTGACCGTGTGCATTTTGTTTCTCATGAGATCTGGTTTTCAAATCTAAATATCTCATTAGCGTGTGGCCAATTCACAAACCGTTTTCACTATTGTGCTTCTCGCATGAGAACTTTGAAAATAGATTCCATGTTGATAGGTTTCGACAAACCTTTTTACTCAACTTGTACTCTCCATTGTAGTAAACTTCGACCACAGCCACCTGTGTGTACTGCATCTCATGTGCACAACTGATAATCTTCAAGTGTAGGGAGTACGTAGCACTTTTCAAAGTGGAGCCCAAAATAAACGAAGGTCGAATTTGTAATCTCCCAGGGTCTATCTGCCAATGAATCTATTAATTACAACCCTATAGACATCGAACGTTTGCTTTACCTAGGCTATGTAAGTAAAAAGTACTTTGCGGGTATAAAAGAGATAGCTTGCAAGATATTGAAGTACTACTAAATGAAAGTTAGTTATTGTAATCTAAAGGCACAATAAATAAAGATAACTAGTGTGGACTAGAGGTGGTAGATGTTGCGATATTATCCCTAGGTAATCGACTTCAATACTAGACCAATAATCATACATTGCAGTTTTATATGTGAGAGAGGCCTATATTAACCTGCAACAAAATCCATCGATAACATGTAATTAAGATTGTAACCCTTAACAAACATGCACAACAACTAAGCATTTATTAAGGTAAAAGTCAACCATAGCATTAAGATTTATGGCTCCCTTTTATCTCATATGCATCAACTCATATACTCAGACTCGGCACAATCTGCCACTCCAGCCGCCCTATGCAAAGTTATCTCAACATACTGCTAACTCTAAAGTATGATCCACATACAGGTGCCCTCATATGTTGGGCATCAAAGAATAGCAACATATCATAACATACAATTCAAATCAGCCATAATAGATAACCAATCACCATAGGACAAAAAGGTCTACTAAGACATAATAAACGTTTAACAAACCATTGGTGTGCATTTACCTCCGAATGATTGGTTGGACAGAATGATTATGCTAATTCATACCTAGTCATTAGGTGACTCCCATGCAGATAGGTTTTTTCCCTCCTTCTGTCGGCACCGTCGTCGGCCCGCCTAGTATCCGATGGCTTTGGGTCGGGGAGGTGCGCCCCATCGACGGGAGGGACTCCACTCTTGTTGTTGTTTGGTTCAATGTCTTGGTTGGGTTGTGCGGCGGCAGCGACGCCCCCTAGTAGGAACAATGTCTCCCACGTCCTATGCCCGTCTAGATGGTGTGTCTATAATGTGCTCGGAGGGTGTATAGAGGTGTGCCTCCGTCGGATCTCATGGGGTTTGATCGGTGTTGGTCTTTTGTGGATCTGTGTTGATCTAGTCTTTGTTTGTGTGTTTACAAGTTTGATCTTCTGATCTAGGCTTCTCTTCATCGGCGACGGTTATTGGTCTGACGGGCTAGTCCGACCTATGGGGCCTTAGCAGAACGACTTTCTGGCTGTCTAATACAACAAGATTTGCTTGGCTTTGGTAAGAGAGAGGCGATGATGATGACGCTCTTTCGACTCGCTAGATCAACAACAGCTTTTCAAGATTCTCAAAATTGCACTTGATCCCAGAATGATGCAACAAAATGAATAGGACAAGAAGAGAGTAAAAGGTACGAGATATGTATTGTAATCAAGGACGGCGAAACTCTCGGATCACTTCCTTTAGTAGGCTGCTAAGCACATGCTTTGGCCTCTTTCCTTGAAGATCAAGTTGCACCCTGGCAATCTTGCCCTGGCAACCTGCTACGCTAGTACACAGAGTGTACTGTACTTACATACATACATGCATGTATGTAGCACAGGAGCTATGTACGTAGGTAAGAGTACCAGGCAATCTACTCATGCACCTATGCACACAAAGTATAATATGCTCCGCTTCAAGCGAGCGGCGTTGACAAGCGACATTTAATTACCAAAGAAAATTTATGGAAAGTAGTAATATATCCATGTTTATATTTATTTATGTAATGAGAATAATTGAAACACATATCGAATATATTTTTAGATAACAACTGACCCCCTAGGAATAATGATGTTTGTATTGCGCAGCCTCGGGGAAAGATGGTCAGTGTTGATAAATCTAGCATGTTTTTAGTACTAATACAAGTGTGGAGATTAGAGAAAAAAATGTGTCTAACTCTGAATATTACGACAGAGGCCTTCAATGATAAATATTAAGTCCTACCAGCTAGTGTGGAATTAGGCAAAACCGACTGCTTTCAGTACTTGATGGGTCATATTATTATGGAAATCAATGGTTGGAAGGAAATGCTACAATCAGCTGGTGGAAAGGAGATTCTTCTCAAATCTATTGTTTAGGCCATACCCACCTATGCTATGTTGGTCTTTAGAAACCTATGCTATGTTGGTCTTTAGAATTCCTAAATAAATTGTGAAGGAATTGTTGATGCGATGGCACATTTTGGTGGGTGGGTGGGTGGGGGGGGGGGGGTGGGCAAGGACAACCAGAGGAGGATGCATTGGATGGCATGGCCGAAAATGTGTGTCCAAAGAATAAAGGAGTGCTCATCCTTTACTTGGCAGAGTATTATGGCGGCTGTCAAGTCTCTGAAACATGGGCGTATTGGTGAGTGGGGAATGGTCAGAACATCAACACTTGGAAGATGCTTATGTGTAAATAGGAACATCATTATTCCTAGGGGGTCAGTTGTTATCTAATGTATCAGATTTGATTGACTGTATTTTAAATATTTGGGACGAGGACTTGATTAGACAAACCGTATGTCCTATTGATGCACAATGGATTCTCGCAATCCGAATCTTGCAAGATGATATGACTGATTTTGTAGCCCGGAATTTCACAAATACATATTTACAAATAAAAATATTTATTTCACATCAATGTTTTTCTTTCAATGCCTCGAGAATTTTTTTCCAACTAGAGAACTGGTTCTTTGATGCATTAGTTTTGTTAACAAAAATTGCTTGAACATATTTAGTTACATGAGGAAAATGTTCTCACAACACGTCAACATATGTTTTTTCATAGATAGCACATTTTTACAAAAAGTGCATGGACATTTTCCATTTTGCGGCATGTGAACATGTTTTTGACCTTTACTTTTTACATAGATAAGTGAAATTAATATAATTTCACGATTTATATAAAAACTAAAAGTATATTATTATTAATGGGCCACATATTTGTCGGCTTCAGATAGGGATGGCTGTTGTTGCGTAGTCTGCTGTTTATTGAGAGCTCCTGTAAAGCCTCTCAAGCGCTAGTTTGCCCCTGCAATGCCCAGCCCACTTAGCTCTAGGTTTTGTACTCGCCTGTTTTTTATCTCTGGTGTTGGTTAAACGTTGACTTTTGAAAAAAAATGAATATGAAACAATTCCCAAAATTATAAATAAATGACATGTTAAAAAACAAGAAATTGGGAAAGATTTACCTTTTAAAATAAATTCAATAAATTAGGTCAAAATAATAGTTTGAAAATTTCATAATTTTTAAAAAATCAATTAAAAAAATTTCCTGTATTAGGAACAAGTTCATGAATTTTTAAAAAAGTAAATTTAATTTTGCTTGCAATTATAGTAATAATTTCAGGAATTTCAAAGAAAATGAAAAATGAAAATGAAAAACCTAAAATAGCAGAAGATTCCAAGAAACCTGGCTGGGAAGGTTCCCAAAACCGAGACAAAACTCCCGCGAAGGTGCCTTAGATGGGTAGGCCCATTAGATTGAAGGGAGTGTGCGCCCTGTCAAGATAGAGCTAAAAGTGAGTCTTAGGTGCCAAATTGGATATGCATTGTTAGCCGTTGGAAAAGCTAAATATCGCAGTGGATGTAGCGCTCTCACGTAATTTCTGTCCCGACTAGCAATTTTTCTTCCGATTTTCGCTAGACTAGGTATTTTTTATGCACCTATTTGTCCTATGAAACCACGGGTTTTTGGTCTCTTTTTTTCATTTCCTTTTTGTATTTCTGTTGTTTTATCTTTTGCTTCATTTTTATATACCCAAAGAAAATTTATAGAAAGTAGTAATGTATCTATTTTTATATTTATTATGTAATGAGAGTAAATGAAACACATATCAAATATATTTTTAATACATGATGAACATTTTCAAAATACACATTAAACAATTTTGAAATAACACCCAATGTATCTATGTTTACTAATTTTGAACTTGTTATAATACATGACAAACATTTTGGAATAACACCAAATAAATGGATGCATAATAAATATTTCTTCAATACACTTTGAGAAATTTTGAATAGATGTTGGGCATCTTTAATACACGATGAATATTTTTTAAGTACACGGTGAACATTCACATAAAATTATTATAATAAAAAATACAATTCCAATTGTGAAAAAAATTAAAATAAATTTTTAAACTGAAAGAGAAAAAACAATTGTTAAATCAAACTGGGCTTGTTTTAATTCCATGATTAAATGATAAAAGTGAAATGTAAAAGACAAACAAAAAAAGGAAAATAAACATATCGTACTATCGTGCAATTGCATACTACCGACTGGACTTGCGCCAACCAACATATTATCTTTGGTGGCGACAAGCAGCACAACGTATGTACGCCATTTGTGCACATGAGAGAGTTCTGATGAGTTTTTTCCATTGTTCAATGGGACAAGAGTTTGACTGTGTGCGCTTTGTTTCCCATTAGATCTGGTTTTCACATCTAAAAATCTCATTAGCGTGTGGCCAATTCACAAACCGTTTTCACCATTGTGCTTCTCACATGAGAACTTTGAAAATAGATTCCATGCTGATAGGTTTCGACGAAACTTTTTACCCAACTTCTACTCTCCATTGTAGTAAACTCATAGTCCTCTATGTGTACTACATCTCGTGTTCATAATTGATGATCTTCAAGTGCAGGGAGTACGTAGCCCTTTTCAAAGTGGAGCCCAAAAGTAAACAGAGGTACAATTTGTAATCTCCCAAGGTCTATCTATCAATGAATCTATTACAACCCTCACCCGCAAAAAAAAAGAATCTATTAAAACCCTATAGACATCAAACATTTGCTTTACCTAGACTATATATGTAATGCCCCGGATCCGATGCGCCAGGTGTCTTCCAGTCATTCGTCGTTGTTGCCATGTCATTTGCTTGCGTGTTGCATTTTGCCATGTCATCATCTGCATTTTTTCTGCATGTTTTTCAAAACTTGCATCCGTTCGGGTTCTCCCGGTTCTCTCCGTTGTCCATTTTGAGCCCAACCACACTCGCACGCGCCCGCGGCACCTCTGAAATGTTATTTTATAAGTGGCATAAAAACGTTCTCGGAATGGGCCGAGATTTGCCGAGTGGCCTTGGTATATCACCGGTAGACCGCCCGTCAAATTTCGTTCCATTTGGAGGTCGTTTGATGCCTCAACGGTTAGCCAAGTTAACCGAAACCCCCTTCTCTTTGCAGACCAGCACCTCTTCACAAAGCCCACCTAGCCCATCTAACCCCCCTCCACGCCCTCCGCTGTTGGATCATGATCGTGTGAGTGAAAACCGCACCCTATTTGGACTCTCCTAGCTCCCTCTACCTATAAATTAGTCCCCTCCCCCGAAATTTTGGGCAAACCCTAGAGCAAACCTCCCTCTCGCTCGATGGACATGTCCGCCCACCGCCGGACGCGTCCACCGCCGCCCCGGGCCAATCACACCTCGCCACGTCACTGCCGCCGGCCTCTCTCTCTCTCTCTCCTCCATGCCGCCGGCCATGGAGCCATCAAGGGGCCCAAGACGGGCCCAAACCGCCCGCGCTGGCTTGCTCCAGCCCGCCGCTCCGCCGGTGACCTCCACCGCGCCGCATCCGCCGCCGCCGCCGCCGCCCGCCCGTCTTCGCGCATGCGAGCCGCCGTGAGTCGCGCGCCATCCCGCCCGCCTCCTCCTCGTCCTTCCTCCTCGACCTCCCTCTCTCCCTGAGCCCAGCCCCGCGCGCGGTACCTCGCCGCCGACGAAGCCCCACGCCCCGAGCTCCTCCAGCCCTCCTCCCCGCGCCGTTCTTCACCGGGACCCGGCCGGATCCGGTGCGATCCGGCCCCGATCCGCCTCGCGCGCCTGTCCCCGGCCCCTTCGCCGACCACCTCGCCGGAAGCCTCGCCGGAGTCCTCGCCGGAGCCGGATCCAGTCGGGTGGACCAGATCCACCAAGCCAGCGAACCAAACGGATCCCCATGCCCGGATTCCTCCGTCCCGGGATTTCCTCATCCAGATTTCACGGGGTAAAATTTCACCGTCCTAGGATTTTATCTTTATGTGTGCATGTTCGTGAGGTTGTAACTTTGTGCATGGTAATCTATTTTGAGTGTATGATATATCGAAATGTTCATTGTGAGATGCTCTTCATTTCATTCCACTGTGCCATGCTTTTTTGAGTTCATCTTGATGATCTAATCATCGTTGCAAGAGTACTATACGATGTTAACCTGGTGAGACTGTTATAACTTGCTGTTTTGTCATTTTCGTTGCATTTTGTGTGTGCATCCTTTGAGCATGATGTCTACATGTTTTAGGAGCATATTCATGCCATCTTTACGTTGGTACAATCCTTGTATTTTTTGTGAGTCTTGTAGTGAGTGCATTAAGCTCGTGAAGTAGGATACCTGTTGTTACTGTTTTGCTAGGCTGAAACTGCTATATCATGTTGCTATGTTTGATTGATGCTACCATCCATTATATGCATAATCTGAAGATGTTCACTAAGGATGTTTTGTTACACATGTTATGCTCTATCAATCCATGTCCTTGGTTGCATTATGTCCTGCCGTAGCTTGTTGTTATCATGCTCCAAACTTGCTAAATAATGTTGCTGTCAGCTTGTTAACATTAAGTTCAGTTATGCCATGAGTTTTGCTAGTGATCCATGCACCCTATGAACTTGTTCTTGCCATGTGTAGCTTCATAATTATGTCATGTTACTGTTGGTTGACTTCACATGCCATGAAATGCTCTGTGGAGAGTGGTACAAACTCCCCAACATGCCTACTTATCGTGTTCCTGCCATGTACTGTTGTTCTGAATCTGTCATATCATTTGCCATGTTTGCATGGATGCTACCATATTTTCTGTTGATCTTTGGAATTAGTTCAGTAAGGGTGTTTTGTTCTTTGTCTTTAGTATTAGCATGCCATGCTCTATTTCTCCATGATAGCTGGCTGTAACATGTTGTTTGATAGCTCTAAACATTGCAACCTGATGTTATTTCTGCCGTGCACAGTGATTTCTGCCAAGTCTGTGAAACTGTTATTATTTGCAATCTTGCCATGTCCTTTTGAGCATGTTCTAGTGGTTTCTGGAGATATCTCAGTGTTAATCTTTTGTCATGCTTTACCTGTACATCACTTCTATGCCATTTTTTTCCATGTTGAGGTGCTGTAGTATATTTCCATGATGCTTACAAGATGCCTAGTTGCTGTTTTGGACAGATTGTTGTTATATCTTGTTTGGAGTGTATGTGTTGCACCGCCGCTCCGTTTTGAGCGTGCTCTATATGAAACTTGCTTAGATATGCATGTAGTTTCATCTTGTCATGTTGAATACTTGTTTTGAGAGTGTTTTCTTGATGTTTGAATGCATTTTGCATCAATGCCATGGTTAACTTGTTTTGCTCATATCTTCTAGGCCGTAGCTCCGAACTAATTGAACTTTATATGTAACTTGACTAGAATTTCGTGTAGATCATCTTGGTGCATTTTAATTTGATGTTTAACAACTTGAACATAAGGTTTATTCAGATCTGGACCCATCTCAAAATTTGCATATGAGGACTTACCGGATTTGTTATATGTTGTTTCCGGCCTCATTTAAACTTGCTTTGATGTGTTGTTCTTGTTTGCATCATCTCTTGCCATGAGTAGCCTCATCTATCCTTTGTCATGCATCATGCTTGGTTGTGCATCATGTCTTGTCTATGTGTTGTGTGTTTACCTTGTTGTTTGCTTCTTTCCGGTTGTGCTCCTTCTCGTTAGTTCCTGTTTCGTTGCGATCGTGACGATTCGTTCGTCTACGCTTGGTTCATCTTCGTAGCTTCATCTTCTTCATGGACTCGTTCTTCTTCCTAGCGGGATTTCAGGCAAGATGAGTGCTACCCTGGATCTCACTACTATCATTGCTATGCTAGTTGCTTCGTTCTATCGCTATGCTGCGCTACCTATCACTTGCTCTTCAAGCCTCCCAAATTGCCATGTCAGCCTCTAACCTTTTCGCCCTTCCTAGCAAACCATTGCTTGGCTATGTTCCCGCTTTGCTCAGCCCCTCTTATAGCGTTGTTAGTTGCAGGTGAAGTTGAAGATTGCTCCATGAGGGACATGATTATGTTGGGATATCACAATATCTCTTATTTAATTAATGCACCTATATACTTGGTAAAGGGTGGAAGGCTCCGCCTTATGCCTGGTGTTTTGTTCCACTCTTGTCGCCCTAGTTTCCGTCATACCGGTGTTATGTTCCTTGAATTTGCGTTCCTTACGCGGTTGGGTGATTTATGGGACCCCCTTGACAGTTCGCTTTGAATAAAACTCCTCCAGCAAGGCCCAACCTTGGTTTTACCATATGCCTCACCTAAGACTTTTGTCCTTGGGTTTCCGGAGCCCGAGGGTCATCTTTATTTACCCCCCGGGCCAGTGCTCCTCCGAGTGTTGGTCCAAACCGAGCGATGTCCGGCACCCCCTGGGCAACCAGGGTCTATGCCAACCCGACGTCTGGCTCATCCGGTGTGCCCTGAGAATGAGATATGTGCAGCTCCTATCAGGATTTGTCGGCACATTCGGGCGGCTTTGCTGGTCTTGTTTTACCATTGTCGAAATGTCTTGTAACCGGGATTCCGAGTCTGATCGGGTCTTCCTGGGAGAAGGAATATCCTTCGTTGACCGTGAGAGCTTGTGATGGGCTAAGTTGGGACACCCCTGCAGGGTATAAACTTTGAGAGCCGTGCCCGCGGTTATGTGGCATATGGGAATTTTATAATATCCGGTTGTAGAAAACTTGACACCAGATTCGAATTAAAACGCATCAACCATGTGTGTAGCCGTGATGGTCTCTTTTCGGCGGAGTCCGGGAAGTGAACACGGTTTTGGGTTATGTTTGAATGTTAGTAGTTCCAGGATCACTTCTTGATCATTGCTAGCTTCACGACCATTCCATTGTTTCTCTTCTCGCTTTTATTTGCGTAAGTTAGCCACCATACTTTGCTTAGCTGCTGCTGCAACCTCACCACTTATCCTTTCCATACCCATTAAGCTTTGCTAGTCTTGATACCCATGGTAATGGGATTGCTGAGTCCTCGTGGCTCACAAATTACTACAACAACAGTTGCAGGTACAGGTTATGCGATCATGACGCGAGAGTGATGCTTGCTTGCTTTGGAGTTCTTCTTCTGCTTCTTCTTCGATCAGGGGATAGGTTCCAGGTCGGCAGCCTGGGCTAGCAGGGTGGATGTCGTTTGAGTTCCTGTTTGTGTTTCTTCCGTAGTCGGATGTTGCTCTTATGTATGAGGATGTTGTATTCGTGTGGCATTGTATGCCTTTTGTATGTATCCCCTACTATTATGTAATGGTACGATGTAATGATATCCACCTTGCAAAAGCGTCTCCAATATGCACTTCTATCCTTGGTGGGACCTTCGAGTTCCTTTAGGATATGGTCGCATATTGGGCGTGACAATATAAGTTAAAAGTACTTTGCGGGCATAAAAGAGATAGTTTGGATAATGAAATAGCACTAATTAGAAGTTAGTTATTGTAATCTAAACGCATCATAAAATAAAAGATAACTGGTGTGGAGTAGAGGTGGTTGATGTTGGGTAATCGGCTACAATACTGGACCAGTAATCATACATTATAGTTTTATATGTGAGAGATGCCTATATTAACCTGCACCAAAATCCATTGATAACATGTACATTATAGTTTTATATGACTCCTTTTATCTCATGCATCAACTCCTATACTCAGACTCTGGTACTATCTGTCACTCCAGCCACCCTATATGCATAGTTATCTCAACATACTGCTAACTCTAAAGTATGATCCACATACGTGTGTGCTCATATATTGGGCATCAAAGAATAGCAACTTATCATAACATACAATTCAAATCAATCATAATAGATAACCAATCACCATAGGACAAAAAGATCTACTAAGACATAATAAAAGTTCAACAAACCATTGGTCTGCATTTACCTCTGAATGATTGGACAGAATGATTATGCTAATTAATACATAGTTATTAGGTGACTCCCACGCAGATAGGTCTTTTCCTCCTTCTGTCGGCGCCGCCATCGGCCCGCTCAGCATCTGATGGCTTTGGGTCGGGGAGGTGCGGAGGACCCTGGCTCCCCATCGACCGGAGGGACTCCGCTCTTATTTTTTGTTTGGTTCAACATCTTCGTTGGGTTGTGCGGCGGCGGCGATGCCCCCTAGTAGGAATAATGTCTCCCACGTCCTATGCCCGTCTAGATGGTGTGTCTATAATGTCGGAGGGTGTGTGTGGAGGTGTGCCTCTGTCGAATCTCATGGAGTTTGATCGGTGTTGGTCTTTTGTGGATCTGTGTTGATCTTGTCTTCGTTTGTGTGTTTACAAGTTTGATCTTCTGATCTACGCTTCTCTTCATCGCTACGGTTATTGGTCGGGCGTGCTAGTCTGACCCGTGGGGCCTTAGCACAACGACTTTCTGATTGTCTAATACGATAAGATTTGCTTGGTTCCGGTAAGAGAGAGGCGATGATGATGAGGCTCTTTCGACTCGCTAGATCAACGACAGCTTTTCAAGATTCTCAAAATTTGACTTGATCCAAGAATGATGCGACAAAATGAATAGGACAAGAAGAGAGTAAAAGGGTAGATATGTATTGTAATCAAGGACGGCTAAACGCTCGGATCGCTTCCTTTAGTAGGCTGCTAAGCACATGCTTTGGCCTCTTTCCTGGCAATCTTGCCCTGAAAACATGCTACGCTAGTACACAGAGTGTACTGTACTTATATACATACATGCATGTATGTAGCACAGGAGCTACGTACGTAGGTAAGAGTAGCAGGCAACTGACATAAAGCTCGATCTACTCAAGCACCTATGCACGCAAAGGACAGTATAATCTTTTCCGCTTCAAGCGAGTGGCGTTGACAAGCGACATTTAATTACCAAGTAAGCCAGATAGAAGCCAACTCGATGGATCGATCGGCCTATAAATTGCCTAGGAACCATGCATACAAACGTACCCATTCAACCCGATCAATCATCAGCAACAAAAACACTTTAGTAACTAGAGACAGCGTGAGGGCGTTCGCAATGGCGAGGCGTCTAGGAGTCGTGCTGGCTTTAGCGGCCGTCGTCCTTCTCGCCGCCGCAGGGGGCGCCACCGCGCAATCCAGGCCACGGCCACCCAATGCCGAGGGCCCGAAGCCGAAGCCGAAGCCGATAAGCGTCAAGTGCAGTGAGAGTCCCAGGGTGAACCCCTACTGCTCCAACCAGAGGATGGACTGCCCAGCCAACTGCCCCCAGTCCTGCTACGCCGACTGCAAATCATGCAAACCCGTCTGCGGTGAGCACTCCGTGTCTTAACTGTGCAGGTACAACTATAGTAACGTTTGACTTTGTTGGTTAATGGTTTACGGTTCATGCCTTCGTGCAGTGTGCAACACCCCAGGGGCGTGCGGCGACCCGCGGTTCATAGGTGGTGACGGCAACGCCTTCTACTTCCACGGACGCAGGGACGCCGACTTCTGCGTCGTCTCCGACCGTGACCTTCACATCAACGCACACTTCATCGGCAAGAGCGGCCACAGCGGCATGTCCCGGGACTTCACCTGGATCCAGGCCATCGCCGTGCTCTTCGACGGCCACCGCCTCTACCTCGGCGCCAGGAAGACCGGCACCTGGGACGACGCCGTCGAGCACCTCGAGATCATCCTGGACGGCGAGCCCGTGTATCTCCCCGCCGACCTGGTCGAAGGCGCCAAGTGGACCTCCAGCCGCGTCCCCAAGCTGTCCGTGACCCGCACCAAGGCGGCCAACGGCGTGCTCCTCACCCTAGACGGAAAGTTCAGCGTCAGGGCCAACGCCGTGCCCATCACCGAGGAGGAATCGAGGGTGCACCGCTACGGCGTCACCGCCGACGACTGCCTCGCGCACCTCGAGCTGGCGTTCAAGTTCGACGCGCTCACCGACGACGTCCACGGTGTGGTCGGACAGACGTACCGCTCCGACTACGTCAACCATTTCGACGTGAGGGCATCCATGCCCACCATGGGAGGAGATGCCACCTTCACCACCTCCAGCATGTTCGCCGCCGACTGCAGCGTGGCGCGCTATGGAGTCAGCCGTGGAAACGACGGTGCCGCGGTGCTATCTGAGCTCGCTGGTGTCACCTGTGCCAGTGGCATGGACGGCAAGGGTGTGGTGTGCAAGAAGTAAAACGCTTCCTGCATGCATATGGCGACTGTTGTGTACTGGCCATGCATGTCAGCATGCATGCATGGTTGACAAGTACACAAAGAAATAAGCAAAGGACATAAACTGATGTGCTTGGAACTTGTAACTTTATCAAGAAATACTATGTGCCGTTGGATTATCTGTTGCACTGGCGTGGATACTGCGTCGAACTGTGGATGAAGTTCCACCACGGAGTGGTTATATCGGATTCTGCTTGAGTATATAGCAAAATACTACCACACTACAGACTAGGTCAACAAAAAAAGCTACCACTTTTCTTAATGTTTCAAAAATCTATCACTTTTTTGGTTTGTTGTTCCAAAAAAACCTAGTTGCTGAACCGCTAAGTTTTAAGCGCGTTTATAACAGGCAGGGCTCGCCTGCCAGGTTGACTGTTAGATTTGACCGTTAGGTTTACCGTTGGCTAGTTTTGACAAGTGGACCCGACATATTTTTAAAAGGCAATCATGTCTCTAAGAAAAAGCAATCGGGTCCCTGTATTTTTTTTAAAAGCAATCGGGTCCTGCCGGCGACGTGCTCGCCGGAGCCAACGAAGTGACCCATGCACGTCGGCCGTCCATGCTCTCGCGTCGGAGCTCAAGGGTGTGTCGGCTGCTGCACATGGTGGAGCTGCTGCTCCTACTGTTCCGCCGCCGTCGGCCAGCCTTCTGTGGCAGCGTCTCGAGCTCCTAGGCACGGCCTCCGGAGCTCCTAGGCATGGCCGGCGGCTGCTCCAGCTATTGGACGCGGCGGCCCGAGCTCCAGGGCATGGCCGGCGTGCGGCTGCCCGAGCTCCTGGGCGCGATGTACCAGCAGCACGCAACGACGAAGAGCGGCGACGAGCAGCACGCACCAGCAGGATGCGGCGGCGAGCAGCACGAGGGACCGGCGGCGAGCAACAGCACATACCGGCGGCGGACAATAGTAGTGGTAGCGGCGGGCAGCACGTACCGACGGCGGACAACAGCAGCAGAAGCACGCAACAGTTGTGGAGCACGCCGGGACATCCAAGGTGGGGGTGGGGCTGCTCGCCGGCGCGGTGCTCAGGCGGCGGGGGCGGGCACTACTAGGGATAACCTTATAGAGAGAATCTTACCAGCAGCGCGCTTCAAAACAAGGCGCTACTGCTACTTAGAAGTAGCTCGTGTAGGCAAAATGCGCTGCTGAAATCAAAATAGCAGTAGTAAGCCGCGCTGCTGCTATAATTGCCACGACCTCACTCCCCCAGCTAGTTGTAGCAGTAGCGCCTTATTTCAAACCGCGCTACTGCTTTTGATCTTAGCAGCAGCGCCTTTTGACAAAGCTCGCTACTGCTAAGTTTAGCAGTAGCAGTAGCACTTCTTGACTGAGGGGCGCTACCGCTAGGGCGTTTAGCAGTAACGCGTTCCCTAAATCGCGCACTGCTAAAGCCATCCTATCTTCCCCATCCCGCCATCGTCACCCCAGCCGGTTGCAATGCACCTGGCCTGTTGCCTCGACCGTCTGCGAGCACAAGATCAAGATTGAAGCCTCAAACCAAGGAGTGCAAGGAGCCAAGTGACTCGAAGAACAAACAAGCAGATCAGAAGGATCCAAGGCCAAGTCAGAGAAGCTAGATATCATCAAGAGAGAAGCCTCCCATGCCTGGCAGGCGACCCCGGCAAGGGGCGAGGCCACCCCCAGAAGAAGATGACCAAGGCGTCCCCGCAGGGCCTGCCGGGACTCGTGGAGGCCAGATTACCTCACCAACTACTCCACCACGACCCACGTCGTCGATCAGTGCAGTGTCAAGTCGCGAAGTGATTAAGAGGCAATCATTCGTCACATGGCGGCCACTTTCTATCAAGAAAACCCACAGATGACACCCGTCCTATGACGTGTGGAACGAGCAGGCATGGAGGTAGCACGATAGCCCGGCAAGCCCTGCCGGGCAACCAACGACATGACACTAAGAGGTGCATTAAATGCATACTGACGGCCTGTAGAGTTAGGTATGATAGCACTATTTTCTATCATATCACTGTCTAATGGCTAATTTGCCACTGTGGTAACCCCTTAGCCTATAAAGGGAGGCCCATGGCAATGGTTCGAGAAGTTGGAAAGTTAGATTACTCGCGCCCTCGTACGCGCGTAGTCGCTACCGCTTTGAAGCAACCCCCGCCGAGCAATTGTACTACGCACCACCACCAATTTTCCACCGTCAATCCACCAAAGCAGGAGTAGGGTTTTACGCCTCACGGTGGCCCGAACCTGGGTAAAACTGCCCGTGTGATCTCTGTCGTGCTACCCCATGTTGGTCTGTGATACGTCTCCGTCGTATCTACTTTTCCAAACACTTTTGCCCTTGTTTTGGACTCTAACTTGTATGATTTGAATGGAACTAACCCGGACTAACGCTATTTTCAGCAGAATTGCCATGATGTTGTTTTATGTGCAGAAAACAAAAGATCTCGAAATGTCCTGAAACTCCACGGAATATCTTAGAATAAATAATAAATAATCCTCGCCAAAGATGAAGACCAGGGGGCCCACACCCTGTCCACGAGGGTGGGGGGCGCCCCCCTCCTGGGCGTGCCCCCCTACCTCGTGGGCCCCCTGGAAGCCCTCCGACACCAACTCCAACTCCATATATTGGATTTCGGGGAGAAAAAAATCAGAGAGAAGAAATCATCGCGTTTTACGATGCGGAGCCGCTGCCAAGCCCTAATCTCTCTCGGGAGGGCTGATCTGGAGTCCGTTCGGGGCTCCGGAGAGGGGGATTCGTCGCCGTCGTCATCATCAACCATCCTCCATCACCAATTTCATGATGCTCACCGCCGTGCGTGAGTAATTCCACCGTAGGCTTGCTGGACGGTGATGGGTTGGATGAGATTTATCATGTAATCGAGTTAGTTTTGTTAGGGTTTGATCCCTAGTATCCACTATGTTCTGAGATTGATGTTGTTATGACTTTGCTATGCTTAATGCTTGACACTAGGGCCCAAGTGCCATGATTTCAGATCTGAACCTATTATGTTTTCATGAATATATGTGAGTTCTTGATCCTATCTTGCAAGTCTATAGTCACCTACTATGTGTTATGATCCGGCAACCCCGAAGTGACAATAATCGGGACCACTCCCGGTGATGACCATAGTTTGAGGAGTTCATGTATTCACTATGTGCTAATGCTTTGTTACGGTTCTCTATTAAAAGGAGGCCTTAATATCCCTTAGTTTCCAATAGGACCCCGCTGCCACGGGAGGGTAGGACAAAAGATGTCATGCAAGTTCTTTTCCATAAGCACGTATGACTATATTCAGAATACATGCCTACATTACATTGATGAATTGGAGCTAGTTCTGTGTTACCCTATGTTATGACTGTTACATGACGAACCGCATCCGGCATAATTATCCATCACTAATCCGGTGCCTACGAGTTTTCCAGATACTGGTTCTCGCTTATTTACTTTTCCGTTGCTACCGTTACACTCACTACAAAAATACCAAAAACATTACTTTTGCCGTCTTTACTTTTGTTACTGTTACCACCACTATCATATTACTTTGCTACTAAACACTTTGCTGCAGATACTAAGTTTCCAGGTGTGGTTGAATTGACAACTCAGCTGCTAATACTTGAGAATATTCTTTGGCTCCCCTTGTGTCGAATCAATAAATTTGGGTTGAATACTCTACCCTCGAAAACTGTTGCGATCCCCTATACTTGTGGGTTATCAAAACCTTTTTCCGGCGCCGTTGCCAGGGAGCATAGCTCTATTCTTTGAGTCACTTGGGATTTATATCTGCTGGACACTATGAACAACTTGAAAGACGCTAAGACAACAATTTATCCCTCAACTACGAGGGGAGGTAAGGAACTGCCATCTAGCTCTGCACTTGATTCACCTTCTATTATGAGTTAGCTAGCGACACCTAAACCTGCTTCTGCTATTCGTTCCGATATGTCGCATGTTATTGATGATGCCACTTCTGCTATGCATGATACTTATGATGAAACTACTTCTATGCTTGATACTACTGTGACCCTTGGTAAATTTCTTGATGAAAAGATTTCTAGGTCTAGAGAAAGAGAAATTATTGAATCTGAATACGATGATGAGAGTGATGATGAGAATATGCCTGCTATTCCTGAGGGTTATCTTTTTGATGCGGAATCTTCTGCAGCTATTTTTGCCTGCCAGGATAGATATGAACTTAAGAGGCTGCTAGTTAAATGGAGTAAAGAATCTCTTAGAGATAGAATGAAACCCGACCCTGCTTTTGCTACTTCACCTATTTGTGTTTCCGATAAGGATTATTATGAATTTTCTGTTGATCCAGATATAATTACCTTGGTTGAATCTGATCCTATCTATGGCTATGAATCTGAAACTGTTGTGGAACATCTCACTAAGTTAAATGATATAGCTGCCCTGTTTACTAATGATGAGAGATCAAGCTACCTTTATATACTCAAAATATTTCCGTTCTCATTAAAGGGTGATGCTAAGATATGGTTTAATTCTCTTGATCCTGGTTGTGTGCGTAGTCCCCAGGATATGATTTATTACTTCTCTGCTAAATATTTCCCTGCTCATAAGAAACAAGCTGCTTTGAGGGAAATATACAACTTCGTGCAAATTAAAGAAGAGAGTTTCCCACAAGCTTGGGGGAGGCTTCTCAAGTTACTTAATGCTTTGCCTGATCATTCTCTTAAGAAACCTGAAATACTTGATATCTTTTATAATGGACTAACTGATGCTTCCAGAGATTACCTGGATAGTTGTGCTGGTTCTCTTTTCAGGGAAAGAACACCGGATGAAGCTGAAATTCTATTGAATAATATGTTGACAAATGAAAATAATTGGGCACCTCCCGAGCCAATTACTGAGCCTATTCCTAAACCAACTCCGAAAAAGAGAGGTGTTCTATTTCTCACTCCCGAAGATATGCAAGAGGCAAAGAAATCTATGAAAGAAAAAGGTATTAAAGCTGAAGATGTTAAGAATTTACCTCCTATTGAAGAAATACATGGTCTTAATTTACCGCCTGTTGAAGAAGTATATGATCTCAATTCTTTATTCACTGAAGAACCTCCTGATCCCGATATCCCGACACATGTAGTAAAGGTAAATTCTCTCTATAGATATGATAAAGCTGAAGTCCCTCCTACTAAAATTGCTAGTCAGTGCTTGGATGAGTTTGATGACTTTATGTTTAAGCAAGATGACTTTAATGCTTATTTTGGTAGACAATTAAAACAGAATACCTTTATGATTAAACGCTTGGGTGATTATATGGCTAATATTAGAGGTGAACTTAAACTTGTTAGCAAACATGCTTCTATGGTTACCACTCAAGTAGAACAAGTACTTAAATCTCAAAAAGAAGTGCTTGATGAAATGAATAGTAAGAAAAATGAGTATGCTGTTAGAGTGGCTACTAGAACTGGTAGAATGACTCAGGAACCTTTGTATCCTGAAGGCCACCTTAAGAGAATCGAGCAAGATTCTCATAGAAATAATATTGATGTACCTAGTTCTTCTAAAAGGAAGAAAATAAAAATGATAGGACTTTGCAAACTTCTAGTGAACCTATTGCTGAACCACCTGAGAATCCAAATGATATCTCTATGTCTGATGCTGAAACACAATCTGGTAATGAACATGAACCTAGTGAAAATGTTAATGATGATGCTCAACCTAGTAGCGATAATGATGTAGAAGTTGAACCTGTTGTTGATCTTGATAACCCACAATCAAAGAATCAACATTATGATAAAAGAGACTTCGTTGCTAGGAAACATGGAAAAGAAAGGGAACCATGGGTTCAGAAACCCATGCCTTTTCCTCCGAAACCATCCAAGAAAAAGGATGATGAGGATTTTGAGCACTTTGCTGAAATGATTAGACCCATCTTTTTGCGTGTGCGATTAACTGATGTGCTCAAAACAAATCCTTATGCTAAGTATATGAAGGATATCATTACTAATAAAAGAAAGATACCGGAAGCTGAAATTTCCACCATGCTTGCTAATTATACTTTTAAGGGTGGAATACCAAAGAAACTTGGAGATCCAGGAGTACCTACTATACCATGCTCCATTAAGAGAAATTATGTTAAAACTGCTTTATGTGATCTTGGAGCCGGTGTTAGTGTTATGCCTCTCTCTTTATATCGTAGACTTGACTTGAATAAGTTGACACCTATTGAAATATCTTTGCAAATGGATGGTAAATCAACTGCTATACCTGTCGGTATTTGTGAGGATGTGCCTGTTGTAGTTGCAAACGTTACTATTTTAACGGACTTTGTTATTCTTGATATTCCCGAGGATGATAGTATGTCTATTATTCTTGGAAGACCTTTCCTTAATACTGCAGGGGCTGTTATTGATTGCAACAAAGGCAATGTCACTTTTCATGTTAATGGTAACGAGCATACGGTATATTTTCCGAGAAAACAACCTCAAGTTTATAGTATCAACTCTATTGGAAAAATTCCATCGATTATATTTGGAGGTTTTGAATTTCCTCTCCCTACTATCAAGAAAAAATATGATATACTTATTATTGGGGATTTCCATATCCCCGTTGAGGTAACATAGTGTTATTCGAAATTTCTCCGGTTCCATGTTATTCCGAATGAGTTTGTTAACAAGACTTGATCAACCTTGTTAGTGGATTCTTTTTTATGAGCATGAGATGGATGAAACTAGAAGCACAACCTTCTGTACCCTCTTTATATTTTCTGTTATTTAGTAAAATAAAGTAAAATAGTATTTTTTCTGTCTGTTTCCTGACTTATCCGTGCAATATAAAAATATCCTGAAAATAAAAGTCCTCAGAATGCCATGCCAATTTAATATGATTTTTTCGGGAATATTTGAGGATTTACTGTGCAAAAATTACCGCGGGGGGAGCTGCCACCTGGACACAAGGGTGGAGGGCGCGCCCTACCCCCCTGGGCGCGCCCCCCTGCCTCGTGGGCCCACGGTGGCCCTCCTCCACTTATCCCTGCACCCATCTTCTTCCTCTGCCTCATACAAACACGAAAAACCAACTCAAGCACGAGTTCCAGCCCCTATTGCTGTGATTTTCGATCTCCTTGCTCAAAGCACCTCTCGCAAAACTGCTTGGGAAGATTGTTCCTTGGTATGTAACTCCTCCATTGGTCCAATTAGTTTTTGTTCTAGTGCTTTATTCATTGCAAATTTGTGCTGCATAGGTGACCATGTTCTTGAGCTTGCATGTCAAATTTATATGGTTCCAAGTAGTTCTAATGCTTGATATAGGCTCTAGGAACTTGTGGGAGTTGTTGCTATCAATTTTATTGAAGTTGGTTCACTTTTATTTCAAGTTACTAAAAATTTCAGAAATTTTTCAGAGGAAACAATATGTTTAGGAAGATGTTCCAAGGTGGTTCTTCAAGGAAGCAAGGTCCCAGGCTTGCAATGTGTGATGCTGACGAGGAACCACCAAGAGACGCTCCTGTGAGGCCCTATGAATGGCCTTCGGAAAATTTTATGAATCAAGCGGGAATCAAAGAAGAATTTAGCGCATATTTGCGTAATGCCGGTCTTGAGGACTTTGAAGCTGACAAATGCCCCCAGTATCATGATCTCACAAGTTCATTTGTGAGGAGGTTTGAGTTTTCATATTCGCGTAATTCTCCTTCAGTCATGTTTGACCTTTATGACAAATCTTATATCATGGACTTAGAGGATTTCACTTTTGCTTGCAAACTTCTATCATGTGGTAGTGTCAGGGATCCCCCTAAATCTGAATATAGAGACTTTCTTGCTAGAATAACTGTGGGGGAATCTAGAGATATAACACAAGCCACTATAGGGAGCGTTCACTTTCCTTGTATACATTATTTTGCTCTCTTCATAGGTAGATGCATAAATGCTAAAGCATGTCACATGTGTGCCCCTGATCTCAGCATTCTTAGAAGTGCTGTGTTAGGAGACCAATCTTATCATATGGGAGCCATTGTAGCTCGTAGGTTGCATCATAATAGACATAACAGAGATTTCTTTGGAGGAATTTATGCAGCCCGCTTAGCTAATTTTCTTGAGAAGGCATTCGTGAGGGTGATATGGAGTTACCCTCTACTTATTTAGATTTTGATTCTATGGTTTCCACCAGTTTGTTGAGAGGACTGAACCACCTCTCCAGTATCGACTAGTCTTTAACAAACGGCATGTAGTCCATATTACTCTTCCTGCTCCTGCCTTGTTTGATTCTCAGACAAAAGGAAGATATATTATTACCAGAGAGGTGGTAGATGAGTACGAGAGGAGAGCGGAGGCTGCTCGACGCCACGCTATAGCTCAGGAGGCGATAGCCGCTGCATCGCAGTATGACCCCAGCTTCACCTACGGGTATCCGCTAGGCTATCCCTGGCAATAGACCAACTTAGGCCAAAAGCCTAAGCTTGGGGGAGTACGTATTTCCTACCGACATGACATTCATGTTCACACACACTCATTGCTAGATGTTGGTGCTCATACTCTTTCACTGTAATATCCATGCTAGTTTATTTTCTTTTTCCTGCTTTCTTCTTGTGTGTTTAATAAACCTTAAGAAAAAAACAAAAAAAAATTAGTAGTAGTTTATCTCTTTGCTGTAGTAATTAAAAAGAAAACCCAAAAAATATTTTCGGTTCTTCTTTTGCTTGTTGGGAGCTTTCCCGTGTAAATAGTTTTTGTTTCTTTTCTTTTCTTTGGGGGTCAGTAGGAGAAGACCATGATTAAATTGTTGAAGTGGCTCTTATATGCATCATTGTTGATTTAACCAAGAGCCCATATTGCCTTGTCTTCTCCTGTTTATTGAATGCTCGCATATTCCAGCTTAGTCCAATGCATGTGCACTCTTATTATTATTCACATCGTTCGGTCGTGCAAGTGAAAGGCAATCATGATGATATATGATGGACTGACTGAGATGGGAAATGCTGATATGAACTCGACCTCTCTTGTTTTTGTAAATATGATGAGTTCATCGTTCTTGATTCAGCTTATTATGAATAAACATGTTTGCAATGACAGTTAGAGATCATAGTTGCTCATGCCATGCTTGATTAGCTATGAGTTATAATGGTTTACCTTGTGTGCCAACATGCTATTAAAATGGTTGTGATGTGGTATGATGGGGTGGTATCCTCCTTTGAATGATTTAAGTGACTTGACTTGGCACATGTTCACGCATGTAGTTGAAACAAATCAACATAGCCTTCACGATATTTATGTTCATGGTGGATTATATCCTACTCATGCTTGTATTCAAAGTTTATTAATTTTAATGCATGTTCATGACTGTTGTCGCTCTCTAGTTGGTCGCTTCCCAGTCTTTTGCTAGCCTTCACTTGTACTAAGCGGGAATACTGCTTGTGCATCCAATCCCTTAAACCCCAAAGTTATTCCATATGAGTCCACTATACCTTCCTATATGCGGTATCTACCTGTCGTTCCAAGTAAATTTGTATGTGCCAAACTCTAAACCTTCAAATAAACATTCTGTTTTGCATGCTCGAATAGCTCATATATCAACTAGGGCTGCCCTTATCTTCCGTGTTAGGCGGGTTATTCTCAAGAGGAGTGGACTCCGCTCCTCATTCACGAGAAAATGGCTGGTCACCGGGATGCCCAGTCCCATGCTTTATGCAAACTAAATCAAAATAATTGCAAACAAAACTCCCCCTAGGACCCGTTGAATGTTGGAGGCACTCGTTGTTTCGAGCAAGCCATGGATTGATGCCTGTGGAGGAGGGGGAGTATAAACTTTACCATTCTGTTTGGGAACCGCCTATAATTTGTTTAGCATGGAAGATATCGTCATCTCTTAGTTGTTATGTTGACAATGCAAGTTGTTGGGGAACGTAGTAATTTCAAAAAAATTCCTACGCACACGCAAGATCATGGTGATGGCATAGCAATGAGAGGGGAGAGTGTTCGTCCACGTACCCTCGTAAGACCGTAAGCGAAGCGTTAGCACAACGCGGTTGATGTAGTCGTACGTCTTCACGATCCGACCGATCCAAGTACCGAACGTACGGCACCTCCGAGTTCAGCACACGTTCAGCTCGATGACGATCTCCATGCTCCGATCCAGCAAAGCTCCGGAGATGAGTTCCGTCAGCACGACGGCATGGCGACGGTGATGATGTTCTACCGGCGCAGGGCTTCCCCTAAACTCCGCGACGATATGACCGAGGTGTAATATGGTGGAGGGGGGCACCGCACACGGCTAAGGAACGATCCGTAGATAAACTTGTGTTTATGGGGTGCCCCTGCCCCCGTATATAAAGGAGTGGAGGAGGGGAGGGCCGGCCCTCTCCATGGCGCGCCCTAGGGGAGTCCTTTTCCCACCGGGAGTAGGATTCCCCCTTTCCTAGTCCAACTAGGAGCCCTTCCAAGTAGTAGGAGTAGGAGACAAGGAAGGGGAAGAGAGAAGGGAAGGAAGGAGGGGTGCGGCCCTCCCCTAGTCCATTCGGACTAGGCCATGGGAAGCGCGGCCTGCCCTAGGCAGCCCCTCTCTTTCCCGTATGGCCCAATAAGGTCAATACTTCTCCCCGCGAATTCCGTAACTCTCCCAGTACTCGATAAATACCGAATCACTTGGAACCTTTCCGAACTCCAAATATAGTCGTCCAATATATCGATCTTTACGTCTCGACCATTTCGAGACTCCTCGTCATGTCCCCGACTCATCTGGGACTCCGAACTCCTACGGTACATCAAAACTCATAAACTCATAATATAACTGTCATCGTAACGTTAAGCGTGCGGACCCTACGGGTTCGAGAACTATGTAGACATGACCTAGAACTATTCTCGGTCAATAACCAATAGCGGGACCTGGATGCCCATATTGGTTCCTACATATTCTACGAAGATCTTTATCGGTCAAACCGCATAACAACATACGTTGTTCCCTTTGTCATCGGTATGTTACTTGCCCGAGATTCGATCGTCGGTATCCAATCCCTAGTTCAATCTCGTTACCGGCAAGTCTCTTTACTCGTTACGTAATGAATCATCCCGCAACTAACTCATTAGTCACATTGCTTTCAAGGCTTATAGTGATGTGCATTACCGAGAGGCCCCAGAGATACCTCTCCGACAATCGGAGTGACAAAACCTAATCTCGAAATATGCCAACCCAACATGTACCTTTGGAGACACCTGTAGTACTCCTTTATAATCACCCAGTTACGTTGTGACGTTTGGTAGCACCCAAAGTGTTCCTCCGGTAAATGGGAGTTGCATAATCTCATAGTTACAGGAACATGTATAAGTCATGAAGAAAGCAATAGCAACATACTAAACGATCAAGTGCTAGGCTAACGGAATGGGTCATGTCAATCACATCATTCTCCTAATGATGTGATCCCGTTAATCAAATGACAACTCATGTCTATGGCTAGGAAACTTAACCATCTTTGATTCAACGAGCTAGTCAAGTAGAGGCATACTAGTGACACTATGTTTGTCTATGTATTCACACATGTATTATGTTTCCGGTTAATACAATTCTAGCATGAATAATAAACATTTATCATGAAATAAGGAAATAAATAATAACTTTATTATTGCCTCTAGGGCATATTTCCTTCATCTCCCACTTGCACTAGAGTCAATAATCTAGTTCACATCACCATGTGATTTAACACCAATATTCATATCTCAGATATGATTAACACCCATAGTTCACATCGTCATGTGACCAACACCCAAAGGGTTTACTAGAGTCAATAATCTAGTTCACATCGCTATGTGATTAACACCCAAAGAGTACTAAGGTGTGATCATGTTTTGCTCGTGAGAGAAGCTTAGTCAACGGGCCTGTCACATTCAGAGCCGTATGTATTTTGCAAATATTCTATGTCTACAATGCTCTGTACGGAGCCACTCTAGCTAATTGCTCCCACTTTCAATATGTATCCAGATTAAGACCTAGAGTCATCTGGATCGGTGTAAAAGTTTGCACCGATGTAACTTTTACAACGAACTCTTTTATCACCTCCATAATCGAGAAACATCTCCTTAGTCCTTACTAAGGATATTCTTGACCGCTGTCCAAAGGATCTACTATTAGATCAAAATTGTATTCCCTTGCCAAACTCGAGCAAGGTATACAATATGTCCGGTTCACAAGATAGCATACTTCATAGAACCTATGGTCGAGGCATAGGGAATGACTTTTCATTCTCTTTCTATTTTCTCGCCATGGTCGGTCTTGAGTCTTACTCAATTTCACACCTTGCAACACAGCAAGAACTCCTTCTTTGACTGTTCCATTTTGAACTATTTCAAAATTTATCAAGGTATGTATTCATTGAAAAATCTTATCAAGCGCCTTGATCTATCTATATAGATCTTGATGCTCAAATGTAAGCAGCTTCACCGAGGTCTTTCTTTGAAAAACTCTTATTCAAGTATCCTTTCATGCTTTATGAATAATTCTACATTATTTCCGATCAACAATATGTCATTCACATATACTTATCAGAAATGTTGTAGTGCTCCCACTCACTTTCTTGTAAATACAGGCTTCACCGTAAGTCTGTACAAAACTATATGCTTTGATCAACTTATCAAAGCGTATATTCCAACTCTGAGATGCTTGCACCAGTCCATAGACGGATCGCTGGAGCATGCACACTTTGTTAGCACCTTTAGGATTGACAAAACCTTCTGGTTGTATCATATACAACTCTTCTTTAATAAATCCATTAAGGAATGTAGTTTTGACATCCATTTGCCAAATTTCATAAAATGTGGCAATTGCTAACATGATTCGGACAGACTTAAGCATCGCTACAATTGAGAAAATCTCATTGTAGTCAACAGCTTGAACTTGTCAAAAACCTTTTTGCGACAAGTCAAGCTTTGTAGATAGTAACACTACTATCAACGTCCGTCTTCCTCTTGAAGATCCATTTATTTTCTATGATTTCCCGATCATCAGGCAAGTCCACCAAAGTCCACACTTTGTTCTCATACATGGATCCTATCTCAGATTTCATGGCCTCCAGCCATTTTGCGGAATCTAGGCTCATCATCGCTTCCTCATAGTTCATAGGTTTATCATGGTCTAGTAACATGACTTTCAGAACAGGATTACCGTACCACTCTGGTGTGGACCGTATTCTGGAAGACTTACGAGGTTTTGTAGTAACTTGATCTGAAGTTTCATGATCATCATCATTAGCTTCCTCACTAATTGGTGTAGGAATCACTCGAACTGATTTCAGTGATGAACTATTTTCCAATTAGGGAGAAGGTACAGTTACCTCATCAAGTCCTACTTTCCTCCCACTCACTTCTTTCGAGAGAAATTCCTTCTCTAGAAAGGATCCATTTTTAGCAACGAATATCTTGCCTTCGGATCTGTGATAGAAGGTGTACCCAACAGTTTCCTTTGGGTATTCTATGAAGACGCACTTCTCCGATTTCGGTTTGAGATTATCAGGATGAAAATTTTCACATAAGCATCGTAGCCCCAAACTTTAAGAAACGACAACTTGGGTTTCTTGCTAAACCACAGTTCATATAGTGTCATCTCAATGGATTTAGATGGTGCCCTTTTAACATGAATGTAGCTGTCTCTAATGCATAACCCCAAAACGATAATGGTAAATCAATAAGAGACATCATAGGTCGCACCATATCCAATAAAGTGCGGTTACGATGTTCAAACACACCATAACGTTGTGGTGTTCCAGGTGGCGTGAGCTATGAAACTATTCCACATTGTTTTAATTGAAGACCAAACTCGTAACTCAAATATTTGTCTCCATGATCAGATCGCAGAAACTTTATTTTCTTGTTACGATGATTTTTCCACTTCACTCTGAAATTCTTTGAACCTTTCAACTATTTCAGACTTATGTTTCATCAAGTAGATATACCCATATCTGCTCAAATCATCTTGTGAAGGTCAGAAAATAACGATACTTGCCACGAGCATCAATACTCATTGGTCTGCATACATCAGTATGTATTATTTCCTACAAGTTTGTTGCTCGTTCCATTGTTCCGAAGAATGGAGTTTTAGTCATCTTGCCCAAAAGGCACGGTTCGCAAGCATCAAATGATTCATAACCAAGTGATTCCGAAAATCCATCTTTATGGAGTTTCTTCATGCGCTTTACACCGATATGACCCAAACGGCAGTGCCACAAATAAGTTGCACTATCATTATTAACTTTGCATCTTTTGGCATCAATATTATGAATATGTGTATCACTACGATCGAGATCCAATAAACTATTTTCATTGGGTGTATGACCATTGAAGGTTTTATTCATGTAAACAGAACAACAATTATTCTCTGACTTTAAATGAATAACCGTATTGCAATAAACATGATCAAATCATATTCGTGCTCAACGCAAACGCTAAATAACATTTATTTAGGTTTAACACTTATCCCGAAAGTTTAGGGAGTGTGTGATGATGATCATATCAATCTTGGAACTACTTCCAACACTCATCGTCACTTCCCCTTCAACTAGTCTCTGTTTATTCTGTAACTCCTGTTTCGAGTTACTAATCTTAGCAACTAAACAAGTATCAAATACTCAGGGGCTACTATAAACACTAGTAAGGCACATATCAAGAACCTGTATATCAAATATACCTTTGTTCACTTTGCCATCCTTCTTATCCACCAAATGTTCAGGGCATTTCCGCTTCCAGTGACCATTTCCTTTGCAGTGTAAGCACTCAGTTTCAGGCTATGGTCCAGCTTTGGGCTTCTTCGCAGGAGTGACAACTTGCTTGTGTTTCCTCTTGAAGTTCCCTTTCTTTCCCTTTGCCCTTTTCTTGAAACTAGTGGTCTTGTCAATCATCAACACTTGATGCTCTTTCTTAATTTCTACCTTCGTCGATTTCAATATCACGAAGAGCTCGGGAATCGTTTTCTTCATCCCTTGCATACTATAGTTCATCACGAAGTTCTAGTAACTTAGTGATGGTGACTAGAGAATTCTTTCAATCACTATCTTATCTGGAAGATTAACTCCCACTTGATTCAAGCGATTGAAGTACCCAGACAATCTGAGCACATGCTCACTAGTTGAGCAATTCTCCTCCATCTTTTAGCTATAGAACTTGTTGGAGACTTCATATCTCTCAACTCGGGTATTTGATTGAAATATTAACTTCAACTCCTGGAACATCTCATATGGTCCATGATGTTCAAAACGTCATTGAAGTCCCGATTCTAAACCATTAAGCATGGTGCACTAAACTATCAAGTAGTCATCATATTGAGCTAGCCAAACATTCATAACGTCTGCATCTGCTCCTCCAATAGGTCTGTCACCTAGCGGTGCATTAAGGACATAATTCTTCTTTGCAGCAATGAGGATAAACCTCAGATCACGGATCCAATCCGCATCATTGCTACTAACATTTTTCAACACAATTTTCTCCAGGAACATATCAAAATAAACATATGAAAGCAACAATGCAAGCTGTTGATTTACAACATAATTTGCAAAATACTACCAGGACTAAGTTCATGATAAATTTAAGTTCAATTAATCATATTACTTAAGAACTCCCACTTAGACAGACATCTCTCCAGTCATCTAAGTGATCACGTGATCCAAATCAACTAAACCATGTCCGATCATCACGTGAGAGGGAGTAGTTTTCAATGGTGAACATCACTATGTTGATCATATCTTCTATATGATTCACGTTCGACCTTGCGGTCTCCGTGTTCCGAGGCCATATCTGTATATGCTAGGCCCGTCAAGTTTAACCTGAGTATTCCGCGTGTGCAACTGTTTTGCACCCGTTGTATTTGAACGTAGAGCCTATCACACCCGATCATCACGTGGTGTCTTAGCACGAAGAACTTTCGCAACGGTGCATACTCAGGGAGAACACTTCTTGATAATTAGTGAGAGAGCATCTTAAAATGCTACCGTCAAACAAAACAGAATAAGATGTATAACAGATAAACATCATATGCAATCATAATATGAGATATGATATGGCCATGATCATCTTGCGCCTTTGATCTCCATCTCCAAAGTGCTGTCATGATCTCTATCGTCACCAGCACGACACCATGATCTTCATCATATTGATCTATATCAATGTGTCGTCACATGGTCATCTCGCCAACTATTGCTCTTGCAACTATTGCTATCGCATAGCGATAAAGTAAAGCAATTATTTGGCACTTGCATCTTTATGCAACAAAGAGACAACCATAGGGCTTCTGCCAGTTGCCGATAATTTCAACAAAACATGATCATCTCATACAACAACTTATATCTCATCACGTCTTGACCATATCACATCACAACATGCCGTGCAAAAACAAGTTAGACGTCCTCTACTTTGTTGTTGCAAGTTTTACGTGGTTGCTACGGGCTGAGCGAGAACCATTCTTACCTACGCATCAAAAACCACAACGATAGTTTGTCAAGTTGGTGCTGTTTTAACCTTCACAAGGACCGGGCGTAGCCACACTCAGTTCAACTAAAGTTGGAGAAACTGACACCCGCTAGTCACCTGTGTGCAAAGCACGGCGGTAAAACCAGTCTCGCGTAAGCGTACGCGTAATGTCGGTCCGGGCCGCTTCATCCAACAATACCGCCGAACCAAAGTATGACAT
The DNA here is from genome assembly GCA_021437245.1 of Aegilops speltoides. Classification (NCBI taxonomy): domain Eukaryota; kingdom Viridiplantae; phylum Streptophyta; class Magnoliopsida; order Poales; family Poaceae; genus Aegilops; species Aegilops speltoides. The sequence continues at coordinate 484,621,243 of CM038142.1, read as the reverse complement.
GCTGGTAAGCAGTATGACTTGTATCGCCCACAACTCACTTGTGTTCTACTCGTGCATATAACATCAACGATAAAACCTAGGCTCGGATGCCACTGTTGGGGAACGTAGTAATTTCAAAAAAATTCCTACGCACACACAAGATCATGGTGATGGCATAGCAACGAGAGGGGAGAGTGTTCATCCACGTACCCTCGTAGACCGTAAGCGGAAGCGTAAGCACAAAGCGGTTGATGTAGTCGTACGTCTTCACGATCCGGCCGATCCAAGTACCGAACGTACGGCACCTCCGAATTCAGCACACGTTCAGCTCGATGACGATCTCCGTGCTCTGATCCAGCAAAGCTCCGGAGATGAGTTCCGTCAGCACGACGGCGTGGCGACGGTGATGATGTTCTACTGGCGCAGGGCTTCGCCTAAACTCCGCGACGATATGACCGAGGTGGAATATGGTGGAGGGGGGCACCGCACACGGCTAAGGAACGATCCATAGATAAACTTGTGTTTATGGGGTGCCCCTGTCCACGTATATAAAGGAGTGGAGGAGGGGAGGGCCGGCCCTCTCTATGGCGCGCCCTAGGGGAGTCCTACTCCCACCGGGAGTAGGATTCCCCCTTTCCTAGTCCAACTAGGAGCCCTTCCAAGTAGTAGGAGTAGGAGACAAGGAAGGGGAAGAGAGAAGGGAAGGAAGGAGGGGGTGCGGCCCCTCCCCCAAGTCCAATTCGTACTAGGCCATGGGGGGGCGCGCGGCCTGCCCTAGGCAGCCCCTCTCTCTTTCCCGTATGGCCCAATAAGGCCGAATACTTCTCCCCGGCGAATTCCCGTAACTCTCCGGTACTTCGATAAATACCCGAATAACTCGGAACCTTTCCGAACTCCGAATATAGTCGTCCAATATATCGATCTTTACGTCTCGACCATTTCGAGACTCCTCGTCATGTCCCCGATATCATCTGGGACTCCGAACTCCTACGGTACATCAAAACTCATAAACTCATAATATAACTGTCATCGTAACGTTAAGCATGCGGACCCTACGGGTTCGAGAACTATGTAGACATGACCTAGAACTATTCTCGGTCAATAACCAATAGCGGGACCTGGATGCCCATATTGGTTCCTACATATTCTACGAAGATCTTTATCGGTCAAACCGCATAACAACATACGTTGTTCCCTTTGTCATCGGTATGTTACTTGCCCGAGATTCGATCGTCGGTATCCAATACCTAGTTCAATCTCATTACCGGCAAGTCTCTTTACTCGTTACGTAATGCATCATCCCGCAACTAACTCATTAGTCACATTGCTTGCAAGGCTTATAGTGATGTGCATTACCGAGAGGGCCCAGAGATACCTCTCCGACAATCGGAGTGACAAAACCTAATCTCGATATATGCCAACCCAACATGTACCTTTGGAGACACCTGTAGTACCAAGTTACGTTGTGACGTTTGGTAGCACCCAAAGTGTTCCTCCGGTAAATGGGAGTTGCATAATCTCATAGTTACAGGAACATGTATAAGTCATGAAGAAAGCAATAGCAACATACTAAACGATCAAGTGCTACGCTAACGGAATGGGTCATGTCAATCACATCATTCTCCTAATGATGTGATCCCGTTAATCAAATGACAACTCATGTCTATGGCTAGGAAACTTAACCATCTTTGATTCAACGAGCTAGTCAAGTAGAGGCATACTAGTGACACTATGTTTGTCTATGTATTCACACATGTATTATGTTTCCGGTTAATACAATTCTAGCATGAATAATAAACATTTATCATGAAATAAGGAAATAAATAATAACTTTATTATTGCCTCTAGGGCATATTTCCTTCAAAAGTATGCCGCTCAAAATTTAATTTATCTCTATTTCAAAACCAAGCTCTGGCACCTCTACAAATCCCTGCTTCCCTCTGCGAAGGGCCTATCTATTTACTTTTATGTTGAGTCATCACCCTCTTATTAAAAGCACTAGCTGGAGAGCACAGCTGTCATTTGCATTCATTACTGTTAATTTATATCGGGTATGACTATGATTGGATCTCTTTTACCATGAATTACAATGTCTAGTCAGTCCTTGATCTTTGAAGGTGCTCTGCATTTATGTTTTGCGGTCTCAGAAAGGGCTAGCGAGATACCATCTTGTTCTATCATATTATGATTATTTTGAGAAAGTGTTGTCATCTGAGATTTATTATTATGGCTTGCTAGCTGATTATGTTATTGATATGAGTCAACTTGAGACCTAAGAATTATTGCAAATGTGGTTAGTTATAATCTTTGCTGAAAACCTGAATGCTGGCTTGACATAGGTACAACAACAAGAGCAAATAGAGTTTGTAAAAGTTTTTCTTTTTCTCTTTTAGTTTGTCAACTGAATTGCTTGAGGACAAGCAAGGGTTTAAGCTTGGGGGAGTTGATACGTCTCCGTTGTATCTACTTTTCCAAACACTTTTGCCCTTGTTTTGGACTCTAACTTGTATGATTTGAATGGAACTAACCCGGACTGACGCTGTTTTCAGCAGAATTGCCATGATGTTGTTTTATGTGCAGAAAACAAAAGTTCTCGGAATGTCCTGAAACTCCACGGAATATCTTAGAATAAATAATAAAAAAATCCTCGCCAAAGATGAAGACCAGGGGGCCCACACCCTGTCCACGAGGGTGGGGGCGCGCTCCCCCTCCTGGGTGCGCCCCCTACCTCGTGGGCCCCCTGGAAGCCCTCCGACGCCAACTCCAACTCCATATATTGGCTTTCGGGGAGAAAAAAATCAGAGAGAAGAAATCATCGCGTTTTACGATACGGAGCCGCCGTCAAGCCCAAATCTCTCTCGGGAGGGCTGATCTGGAGTCCGTTTGGGGCTCCGGAGAGGGGGATTCGTCACCGTCATCATCATCAACCATCCTCCATCACCAATTTCATGATGCTCACCGCCGTGCGTGAGTAATTCCATCATAGGCTTGCTGGACGGTGATGGGTTGGATGAGATTTATCATGTAATCAATTTAGTTTTGTTAGGGTTTGATCCCTAGTATCCACTATGTTCTGAGATTTATGTTGCTATGACTTTGCTATGCTTAATGCTTGTCACTAGGGCCCGAGTGCCATGATTTCAGATTTGAACCTATTATGTTTTCATGAATATATGTGAGTTCTTGATCCTATCTTGCAAGTCTATAGTCACCTACTATGTGTTATGATCCGGCAACCCCGAAGTGACAATAATCGGGACCACTCCCGGTGATGACCATAGTTTGAGGAGTTCATGTATTCACTATGTGCTAATGCTTTGTTCCGGTTCTCTATTAAAAGGAGGCCTTAATATCCCTTAGTTTCAATAGGACCCGCTGCCACGGGAGGGTAGGACAAAAGATGTCATGCAAGTTCTTTTCCATAAGCACGTATGACTATATTCGAATACATGCCTACATTACATTGATGAATTGGAGCTAGTTTCGTGTCACCCTATGTTATGACTGTTACATGACGAACCGCATCCGCATAATTATCCATCACTAATCCGTGCCTACGAAGTTTTCCATATCTTGGTTCTCGCTTATTTACTTTTCCGTTACATGTTATAATCACTACAAAAATACCAAAAACATTACTTTTGCCGTCTTTACTTTTGTTATTTGTTACCACCACTATCATATTACTTTGCTACTAAACACTTTGCTGCAGATACTAAGTTTCCAGGTGTGGTTGAATTGACAACTCAGCTGCTAATACTTGAGAATATTCTTTGGCTCCCCTTGTGTCGAATCAATAAATTTGGGTTGAATACTCTACCCTCGAAAACTGTTGCGATCCCCTATACTTGTGGTTTATCAGGAGTCTGCTCTTTGTGCAACGAGATTTCCCCCTGCCAAACCAGCAAGGGGCCGCCCTGGTCCCATAGGTGGTCGTGGTTTCCCGGGACACCCCCTCACTCGATATCACTCACTCACACTCACACTCACTCACTCTCCTTCCTCAATCCCCTCTCTCCGGCCGCCATCCCCTGCGCGCTGCCCTCTCCAGCACCAGTCCTCCTCCCACGCTGGCCCCCCTCCCCCGCCGACCGTCCTCCACCGAGAGGTATTCCTCCTCCCTCCTTCCTCCTCCTCCCTAGTTTATTTTGAACCCTAGCTAGTTGAAAATATAGGTTTAAATCTTAGAATAATGTAGTATGAAACCTAGTTATGATCGAACCATGTTCAAAATGTAGGTTTTCAATTAGGTGGAGTTAATAGAATTTAGGTGTTTTAGGTGTATTTAACAGAATTCTAGGTTGATTCATTTTCAAGTGGACATGTCATATTTTGAAAATGTCATATTTGTTATTATTTTTTAGTTAAAGCAACTATTCCCGCATCGACGTCGACGATGCCTACTGAGGGAGTCCTGGATTAGGGGGTGTCCGGACAGCCGGACTATCATCGTCCGCCGGACTCCAAGACTACGAAGATACAAGATTGAAGACTCCGTCCCGTGTCCGGATGGGACTTTCCTTGGCGTGGAAGGCAAGCTTGGCGATACGGATATGTAGATCTCCTACCATTGTAACCGACTCTGTGTAACCCTAGCCTTCTCTCGTGTCTATATAAACCGGAGGGCTTTAGTCCAGAGGACACAACATACATTACAACAATCATACCATAGGCTAGCTTTAGGGTTTAGCCTCCTTGATCTCATGGTAGATCCACTCTTATACTACCCATATCATCAATATTAATCAAGCAGAACGTAGGGTTTTACCTCCATCAAGAGGGCCCGAACCTGGGTAAAACATCGTGTCCCTCGTCTCCTATTACCATCCACCTAGACGCACAGTTCAGGACCCCCTACCCGAGATCCGCCGGTTTTGACACCGACATTGGTGCTTTCATTGAGAGTTCCTCTGTGTCGTCACCGATAGGAAGGATGCCTGCACCCGTCTTCAAGGACGGTATTTTCGCCAAAGGGGCCTTGGCCGCCGGCCAAACTATCCGGCTAGGTGGTTTTCTTATGACCCCCTGTCCGGCCACCGCTTCGACAATGACTTCTCAAGTCGTCAAAAACAATCTCCATGTCACCGAATTCGCCGAGCGGTGGATCCGATAGAGCTCTCGCTCATCAACGAACTCTTGGATCGCATTGCATACTGGGAGTCGCTCACGACTACAATCAGATTGGGCTTAAAACCGATCGAGAGAGATTTACTCTCCCAGTCACCCACCACGTCGCAGTGGTAGAGGAACAATGCGCGACTTTCCTCCTGTATGAAAAACTAGACATGTCGGGCTCCCGAACCTCCAAGCTGGATTTCGCGGAGGAACGGACTCGATCGAAACATCGAACCTAAAGTCGCATCGGATCGACTCGTTGGACAACGCCCAGCAATCCAAGCTTCCAAAATTGGAAACTTCACGCCTTTAAGCCCGAGACGGGTAGGGATCCGGATTTTATTCCACCCACCCGCCCGGACATATGCGATCTATCTCTAATACGGCAAGAGCCCGCTGAAACAAGACATCACTATTGGGCGATTCCTCCTGGTTATGGACAGGATAAAGGACTGCCGAGAGGAAAACGCATTTCAATCTTTTGCAATAATTGCACGGACAAGGAATATTGAACACCATCGGCCATCGTAAAATCACACGCTTCACCGATCTGGCGTCCATAGTACGAAAGTACTGTGCGATAGAGAGTTTCCGGAAAACCGAAAACCAGTTTTGGGACAATCTGGCCCCGAATACAACCCTAGTCTGCGCAACAAAAGGGTGCATCATACTCAGGCCCGGATACAAAAACCAAAAGCAAAAACCCCATAGAGGGCACGGAACCGTGATGGAGGGATGGCTCGGCAGACCTGTAAGCTTCATAGTCTGAGGGCGCCGTCCCAACACATAGCCTTCGAGCATGTTGGATATTACGGCGGTGGCCAAAAGTGGCGAGGAGCTTTAGCCCCGAAAACCACTCCAACAATACCGGTACGGTATCAACAGTCTTCGAGACCTTCGCATCAAATAACATGCGAAAACGGACAATCCGCGGCCTCGCCGAAGTCTACCAAGTAGCAACAGCAAATCCATGGGGCGACATAGCCATCACCTTCAACGCCAGCGACGAACCTAAATTCCGAACAGCCCGAGCACCAGCCGCACTGGTGCTTAGTCCCATAGTGGACGGCTTTCGACTCACAAAGGTCCTCATGGATGGCGGCAGCGGACTAAACCTCATCTACGAGGAAACTCTTCAAAAAATGGAAATAGACCGGAGCCGTATTGAGCGAAGCAGCACAACCTTCAGAGGAATAATCCCTAGCCGGGAAGCGTGCTGCACCGGAAAAATCACACTCGATGTGGTGTTCGGCTCGCCGGACAATTACAGATCCGAAGAAGTCACGTTCCAAGTGGCCCCGTTCAACAGCGGATATCACGCTATATTAGGACGAGAGGCATTCACAATTTTTCAAGCCGTACCCCATTATGGGTACGTGAAGCTCAAAATGCCTGGGCCCGGCGGAATAATCACTCTCGCTAGCGATCCGGACATAGCACTCGCACCGAAAACAAGACCGCCGACTAGCCCCGAGGCACTATCCAAGCCTTAGCGGCAGAAGAACTCACCGCTACAGGTCTCACGGTGAACAGGACGATGTGATACTCGATAAAGATCCAAGTCCACCTCCTTCAAACCAGCAGATGAAATGGTAAAATTCCAGGTCCATCCAACGGACCAACAAAGACGGCCTCCATTGGGGCACAATTGAACCCGAGGTAGACGCCAGATCGCGAATTCCTTCGGAAAATTGGGACATTTTCACCGCATCCTTTGGATATGCCCGAATCCCACGCAGATTGGCGTAACACAGCCTAAACATCCTAAAAGGATTCAAGCCACCAAACAGGCTCTTCGACGATTTTCGAACCCAAAAGACAGGCAATGGGAGAAGAGCTTGCCAAACTATTGGAAGCCGGATTCATCGAGATATCAAACATCCGATTGGCTAGCAAATCTGGTAATGGTACCAAAGAAGGACAAATCCGGCGCCTATCGCCGATTTTAAAGACCTCAATAAGGCTTGCCCAAAGGATCCCTTCCTCCCCCAAGATCGACCAAATTATCGATGCTACCGCAGGCACGATTCGTTGTGCTTCCTCGACGATACTCTTGCTACCATCAAATCAAGATGGCGGAAGCGAACCAAGCCGCAACGGCATTCATCACTCCATATGGACCATTCTCGCTTCAACACGATGCCCTTCGACTCAAAAACGCCGCGCAACATATCGGCGCGATGATTCAAACATGTCGGCTACCCAGATCGACAAAACAGTCGAGGCATACGTAGACGACGTAGTCGTCAAAACCAAACACGTCGAAACTCTAGTAGACGATTTGAGGCTCACATTCGGCAACCTCGAGCATATGACATCAAGAATCCTGAAAAATGCGTTTTGGCGCATCACCGGAAAGCTGTTGGGCTTCATTGTATCCGTAGAGGAATTGAAGCAAACCCGCCAAGATTCGAGCTCACAGCTTGGATATTCCAAAAGACCTCAAGCAGATACAAAATTGACCGGATGCGTGGCAGCTCTAAGCCGCTTTTATCTCCCGCTTGGGAGAAAAGGCATCGCCTTTATCGCCTCCTTAGGCGCACCGAACACTTCGAGTGGACGGATGCTGCCACTGCCGGACTCGAAGAAATAAAGGCCATATTGGCAATAAATCCGGTCTTAGCCGCGCCAAACCTAGGCGAACCCATGTTGTTATACATCGCAGCAACACATCAAGTTGTAAGTGCGGTACTCGTCGTTGAACGAGAGACAGAAGGGCATAAATTCCCTCTTCAAAAACCAGTGCACTACGATCCACCGTGTTAACCCCTGAAGTCCGTTACCGCACTATCAAAAGATAGCCTACGCGGTGTTCATGGCATCCGGAAGCTCCGACACTACTTTCAAGAGTGTTCGATAACTTGATGGCCTCAAGTACCACTCAATGACATTATAAACAACCGCGACGCAACGGGCAGGATTGCAAAATGGGCCATTGAGCTCCTACCATTCGATATAACCTACAAGCCTCGGCGAGTTATAAAGTCACAAGTTTTGGCTGACTTTGTCGCTGAATGGACCGAAGCCAAACTCCCTAAAGAGTACGGCGCGTACTCCAATTGGACTATGCACTTCGACGGCTCCAAAATGTTGGCCGGACTGGGGGCTGGCGTCGTCTTGACGTCCCCAACCGGGGACACAGTCCAATACGTACTTCAAATAATGTACACGGACTCCAACAATGCAGCCGAATACGAGGCCCTCCTACATGGTCTCCGGATGGCAATCTCCATGGGCATTCAGCGCCTAGAGGTGCGCAGGGATTCAAACCTTGCAATATCCCAAATAAACGGAGACTTTGACGCCAAGGATCTGAAAATGGCAGCATATCGCAACGCTGTCCTAAAAATGTCAGCTCGGTTTGAAGGACTTGAATTCCATCACGTAGCCCGAGATAATAACCAAGCAGCCGACGTACTGGCACGCATCGGTGCAAAACGTGACGCTGTCCCTCCAAATATCTTCCTGGAACGGCTCTTCAGGCCGTCCGTACTATGGGAAGGGGAGACCGGAAATGACAAACCGGAAACAACCGCGCCAACCGGCGATTCAGCCGATGACATAACACCTTCAGCCCATGACATAATGGCAGTAATCGCCCGTGGGATGTAACCATTCCTAGCCTACTTGCTTAGGCGGGAACTCCCCAAGACCAAAATGAGGCCCGCTGCATTGTCCGCGATCGAAAGCCTACAAGGTCCATGAGGGAGAACTTTATAAGAAAAGTACAACCGGAGTCCTTCAAAGGTGTATCTCCGAAGAGGAAGGGCGAAACCTCCTGGCTGAAATTCATGTCGGACTAGGCGGACACCACGCAGCAGCCCGGGCCCTTGTAGGAAAGGCATTTCAGACAGATTTTATTGGTCGACGGCCCGGCAGATGCCCGTGACTTAGTCCGAGATGCGTCGGTTGTCAGCTCTTTGCTAATCAGAGCCATATGCCACCCACCGCCCTCAAAACTATACCCATTACCTGGCCGTTCGCGGTCTGGGGGCTTGATATGGTTGGACCCCTTAAAGGCGGAACCCACAAGCAAAGGTACCTATTGGTCATGGTGGATAAATTCACCAAATGGATAGAGGCCAAACCGGTCAAAACGTCAGAGTCCGGACCAGTGATAGACTTTATATCCGGGGACGTACACCATTACGGTATCCCCCACAGCATCATCACCGACAACGGCACAAACTTCACGGCCGACGAGGTTAAATCATGGTGCAAAAATATGGGCATTAAGCTCGACTACGCTTCAGTCTATCACCCTCAAACCAACGGTGAAGTGGAACGAGCAAATGGTCTAATAATGAGCGGCATTAAACCCAGACTAGTGCGGTCACTTACAAAATCCAACACGCACTGGGTAGAGGAGCTCGACTCCGTACTCTGGGGGCTGCGGACAATGCCTAACCGTACTACCGGATTCACACCATTTTTTATGGTATACGGCGCAGAGGCGGTTTTGGCCTGCGACATCATTCATGACTCACCTCGAGTGCGCATGTACGAAGAATGAGAAGCCGAGCTGGATCGGCAGGACAGCTTGGACGCATTGGAGGAGGAACGCGATGTCGCCAAGGCTCGTTCTGCATTTTATCAACAGCAGGCTCGAAGATATCAAAGCAGAGAAGTACGGGCCAAGACTTATAACGTTGGCGAACTAGTTCTATGCCTGTCGGACAAGAAAAAGGACAAGCTCAAGCCCAAATGGGAGGGCCCCTTCATCATCGACCAAGTCTCGACCAAGGGCGTATCGCCCATGAAATGCATCGGACAACCGACACGAGCCGAACCCATGGAACGCAGCCTGCCTCCCAAGATTCTCGCTTAGCGCCGACTAAGAGTTCGCCCCTTCCCCGCCCAAATTTTTTACACTCCAGCTGCACTTCGTTTCTCTTTCTTCTCTTAACCTTTCTTCATAAAAAGCCCTTCAGGGCCGACTTGCGCATTGTTCGCACACACACACATGATGTGCCATCCGCACTCATTATACCTGGGGGCTTCTTTTCAAGAAGCTCAATTGTAAGGGCTTCATGCCTAGAACATGTGTCAAGCTTCCACATGTACCTTTTACTCACCATTATATGCATCGATATGACTTAAGTTTTGGCCAAGCTGGGTTGCCTGGCTCCTGTGCTTACCCCTACGCTCCCGATTGTTCGGCTAGGAGGTAAAGGAGCACCTCTGCGATTATTCTTGTCGGGTCACCGGATGTGTACCTCAGACTGGGTGAAGCCAAAAGCTAGCGTTCTTAAGGGAATATTCGGTCGGTGACTTGAAAGATGATTTTTTACCTACCTGCTTATCTGCCCCCAGATGTTTTTCTGCTTTTTTCGCAGTCCGGACAAGCACTTTAGGGCATGCCTCCCAGGGAAAGGAACCCTTAACGGAACTATTCTCCCTGGAAGATGTTTCTTACTAACCATGTAATATAACATAACTAGTTGGGCACTTGTCTGATAAAGCACTAATGACCCCTACGCCTGGTCTCCATGCATACCCCGGTTGTTTCTAACCAAAAGGTATTCGACACACTCCGGACTCTAGGGTCCCGAGGTCGAAGCGGAAAGGTCGGCAAAGACAAATGATCTACAATCCGGCTAGAAGGCATTTCACATGTCATTTTAAAATACATTGTCAAATTTACTGATTGTATTCCTCCTCAATCCCGTCTAACAGGCTGTCTAACTTACAGTCCCGTTGGGAAAATTTAGCAGCCAACTCTACTTGGCTGTATACTAAACTCACAGGGATCTCCTTCCCATCGGGCCCCACCGGTCCAACTTCGGCCATGTGGTTGGGATCCGCCTTCTTGTACCGCGTCTTCACCATGGCCCAAGCCTCCCTGGCACCCTGGCGGCAGGCCGAAATCTTCCATAAACGGAAGCGCTGCCGCACTCCCTGGAGTTTCTCCGCAAGCTCCCCAAGGCCCTCGGGTAGGGAGACGACTGGCCATAATGCCTGGACGATGCCGCTCATCGCCTACCGAACTTGTTCGAGCAGTTGCAATAGCTCGGGAAGTTGATCACCCGTCGATACGGGCATCTCCTCCGCAGGGCGACCTATGAGTATACCTACAAGACATATTCTGTCAATTGACTTCCTCGCCGAACTCTTCTTTTCAAAGGAGTTCGCTCAAGCGCTTACTATAGATGCCGCAACGAAGCCGCTGATTCTCCTTAACGGAGCCGGACAGCTCGACAACGCCTTTCAGCTCTTCTCCAAGCTGGGCGTGGGCATCTTGAAGCTTGTTTCAGCACCCTCTCGCCGGCCTTCAGCTGGCGCAGCAGTTCCTGCCTGTCCGGATCTTGTCCAGCAGCACCTGCAATGTCATTATTAGACTCGCGCGCACGCCGCACAGCGCTTATATTTAACAAAAGAATGTGTTACCAGGAGGGGCCTCTGTGTTTCCTCCTGCGACAGCAAGTGCGGCCTCAAGTTGGGCCTTGCATTCTTGCAGCTCCTGAGACAGCTGGGCATTCTTCTCGGTAAGGGCCTGCGTTTCAAATGATCCTTAAATCAGTTAACATAACTAATTTAAGTCTCGGGGGCTACTGGCATATATAACCATTAAATTCCCTTACCCGTATGTCTTTTACATACTGCTCCGTGGCTCTGGTAAAACCATCTTGAGCAGCACGGAGGTGCGTGTCCCCCGCGTTAAAGGCGTTCAGCGCCTCAGGGGAAAAGCACGCTTCATGAAACACTGTCCGGCGGCGCCTATGGTTCATGGCGCTCTCCACCTCAGACTTGGTGGCGGACAGTCTGTCGGTGTCCTCCGTTGGAGGAGTATTCGGCCCGCGTCTTGCGCTTGCCTCCCCCTCCAGGCCGGGCGCTGGAGCCTGGCCGGTATAGGTCGGATCGGCAACTTCCGCGCCCGCAGTCCGGGGAGCGCTTTTTATCCTACAAAGATCATGAGCACTCAGACGCTCCCTAGGAACGTCGCTCTAAATATTTAAATACGAACTATACCTTTGCGGCGACGTTCCAGTCCGTGCCGCGCTTTTTTCCGCCGCCTGTCCGGATCGGTGGCCTTTGTTGGTCAGCCGCCGCGGGCTCGGCTTCCCGCCTTGAAGGCGCTTCCTGCAAAGCACCATCGTTCGCGAAGGTCAGAAATGGGCAAGGAAGAGATAATGGTGTCCGGACCTCGGTCACAATCACCTGGGAAGCCGGATATAATCCGGGGTAGTCCGCCGTAATAGCGACTAAGGCGTTATCCATGCTGAGCTGGTGGAACACCCCGTCTATCAGCTCCACCTTGATATCCGGATCCTCTTCGGAGGCCGGATCCTGGGATCTCTCTGGATCCTCGGGTTGCGGAGCTAGACTTACCATGTCCTCCACAATCCGGCGTAGTTCCTGTGCTGAAGATATGATATAAAAAGCTTAGACTTTGAAAGCATGGGTTGAGCCCTTAAAAGTGTTCGCTTACCCAGCCCCGAGGGTTATTCATGGAAAACCCATTCAAGGGGTTCGTTCGAAGGAAGTCCTCCTTCTCCCCTTGTACAGGCCGGACAGATCTGCACCGCATTCTCGGTCGAATCCGCCCTTTATGCCATGGCGGTGGCATCGTCTTCCCGCTGAAATCCCACATGGGTGGCCTCAGATTGCAATGGCTGTACCCCCGCATGATGCATGTTGCCATGACTCGATCATGGTCAACCCGAATGGGCTAGTAATCTTATTCGGCCCATCAGGTAATGGACGCTCTTGTCTTCCTCCTATTGGGGGCTCCGCGGGCGCCAGCTAAGGCGTTTCTTCAGAGAAGCAGCACTAAACTCCGGGAGGCCGATCCGGACTGGATCCGGCAGCGGAGCGTCTTCTATGCAAAACCATTCCGAAGGCCAGTCTTCGGATGCCTTCTTCGGGGTACCGGATGGATATCCGGTCCCGGCAATGCGCCATACTTCGGCGCCGCCCACTTGATATATAGATCCCTCGTGAGAACGAGGTACGAGGCGTAACAACCTCTTCCACAAGGCAAAATGGGGCTCGATGCCCGTGAATAGCTCAGAAGAGCTACGTGACCCGCGATATGCGGGATGAGGCGGGTGTAAGGTGATGGAGCTGGAGTCCGAGAACTCCAGAGCCCGCGGAGGAACGGATGTATCGGAAACCGAGTCCCTTATTAGATAAGGGACGAAGCATACCCGCTCCCTTTGTTGGGACTTGGGGTAGCCTCACTGCTTCCCACCTTGGTAGGTGGCTAGCCCGGCTCGGCAGGAACCATAAAGGCCGAGAGGAGATATCCCCGCTTGAGCTTCACTAGCTCGTTGTGTGAACAGAGCACCTCCTCCAATCTCTGGCGGTGGGCTGGGGAGAGCGAGAAGAGGAGCCGCCGACGGTCCATGATGGAGTGGATTTTTGGGTCAAAGGCGCCCGATGAGTATTCGCGGAAGGAAGATGGTGTGATTTGGATCTGGATTTTGCCTCTTTTGTAGGTGGATGACTTGCACGACTAGGGGTGAAACATAAAAGACACCACGGCTTTTCGTGATTCTGCGGCGACGCGTGGAGGAAGGCCATTATTGGGCGAGAAGCCAAGAAGCACAACATTTATGAGGAAGCGGACAATCGCTCGGCGGTACATGGAACTTAAAGGGAGAACCCGCCTTGCAACGCTGAAGACTATATACGCGCTGGACTTATCGTCATTGAAGCCTGGTTCGGGGGCTACTGATGGAGTCCTGGATTAGGGGGTGTCCGGACAGCCGGACTATCGTCGTCCGCCGGACTCCAAGACTACGAAGATACAAGATTGAAGACTCCGTCCCGTGTCCGGATGGGACTTTCCTTGGCGTGGAAGGCAAGCTTGGCGATACGGATATGAATATCTCCTACCATTGTAACCTACTCTGTGTAACCCTAGCCTTCTCCGGTGTCTATATAAACCGGAGGGCTTTAGTCCGTAGGACACAACATACATTACAACAATCATACCATAGGCTAGCTTTAGGGTTTAGCCTCCTTGATCTCGTGGTAGATCCACTCTTGTACTACCCATATCATCAATATTAATCAAGCAGGACGTAGGGTTTTACCTCCATCAAGAGGGCCCGAACTTGGGTAAAACATCATGTCCCTCGTCTCCTGTTACCATCCGCCTAGACGCACAGTTCGGGACCCCCTACCCGAGATCCGCCGGTTTTGACACCGACACCTATCCTGCATCCTCATCGTCGACTCGGCGGAGGAGGCCTGCTTGATCAGAGGGGCCATGTCCGGAACTGGGCTCCGCCAGGCTGGTACTGGGAGGTGCTACCTTTCTGGGGGCGCAGCTTGGTGAGGAGCTAGCCCGTCGTTGACCCAAACCTTCTTTGGTGGCGGTCGCGTGGGCCACTGACGGTGCGGAGGCTTTCGTCCCCCGTGGAGGTGGTACGTCACTGTCGGGACCACGATCCTAAGTTACACCGATTTAGCATGTAACACATCATATCACTTTGCGGCCTCACACACGGTATTCCCATGGATGCCACCTTACCTGGCCCGGGTACTTTTGCGCCTTTTGGCTCGCGTATATGATTGTGTTGCTAGCATCCATATGACAGGGAACCCGGGCCGACAAGACTAGTCGTAAATGCAAGGTGGCACAAACTTACAAGGACAACCATACATGACCCAGCAACAATCGTGTCGATCATCAACGTATGAACCCAAGTCGTATCAAGCTACAACGACTTAAAGGAACAACGCGTGATATTTCCCCCAAGGGACAGGCACAGGAACGAAGAAGGACACATGCCGGCCAGCCTAAGTGTTCGACGGCATCATCTTCATCGCCATCTGCATCTTTGATGGCGCCGTCGATCATGGCGCCCAAGAAGAAACGTGCTTCTTCGGCTCATCCGTCCACCTCGAAGGCCCCGCCACCCGCGGCCTCGAACGTTGCGAGAGGCACGGAGACAAACGAGGATGCGAACGCTGCTGGGGAAGTGGCCAGAGCAAGCGGCACCGCCACCCCATTCCCTGCGGCGCCGTAGGAGCAGGAGACGCTGAAGGAGAACAAAATCAGCAACATCTCGACGGCCACACTCCGCTCACTGATGGGCACGCCCACAGCGATGGCGCTCGATCTGGGGGGAACCGCCGCCCTCCGGCCACCCCTGTCACAGGCGTGACCGCTGCGCGTGCGCTTTCCCCCAGGCAAGTCGACCGAGCTGATGTGCCCAATGAAGTTGATGGCCCTCGAGCGCCTCCACCTCACCACCCTGCCACCTAGGTGGTTGCACCGCAACAGCGGGGCCGCAATGCTGCCTCCACTGGCTCCATCAGGAGCCAAGCGACGGCACAATCGACTTCGCATCATCATCTATGCCAAGCACAGCCTCAGAGGCCATGGCGCGGGCTCAGCTGCTGTTGAGGTTTCCAGCAGTGGCCGAGCAGATGGACAAATAGCATGCCACCATCCAAAGCCTGCTCAGTTTCGCCGAAGCCAAGGGCTCACGACGAACTTCCCCGCTGTGACCTCCCCAAGCAACAGCAAGGCCCATGCTGCTGCCCGTACGGAGGGAGTCGCCCCATAGTGCAGTCCCCGCCGTGGCAGCCAACACGGGTGCGGTCAAATCAAGACCCCGATGACTTCTCGATGGCCTCCTCTGATCCTTGAGCATGCCCATGCCAACGACGAACCCCGAAAGTGTGTGTCATCAAGCAGCGCCACGGTGACCTCCTCCGAGCCAACGGGCGCGACGGCCCCGACATCAATGAGCCCACGCTCGATGTTGGCGGGCCCCTGCCCTTCAAGGTTGGATGCCCTGCCTTCACTCGTGAGCTGCAGCAAGTCTGTTGGTCGTCCGTTTGCACATTCAAGCCACAGATACCTGATAAGTATGACAGAAGGCTGAACCCGGCAGAGTTCCTGAGCATCTACACCATCGCTGTTCAAGCTGCCGAGGGAAGAGATGAGAAGGTGTTCGCCCACTACTTCCAGTTGGCCTCAAATCCAACATGAGGTCTTGGCTGATGCACTTGCCGGAGAACTCTATTTTGTCATGGGCAGACCTGTGCCATGAGTTCATCGGCGCTTTCATCGGTGGCCACCAGGAGTCGGGCCGTCCCAACGATTTGTAGCTTCTCCAACAGAAGGAAGGAGAAACCCTCCGTAATTATTTACAGAGATTCAACAAAGTTCCTAGAAATATTCCAAATATCCATCCGGCAGCCGTGATAGTTGCCTTCCAGTCCAACGTGTGCAACCGCTGGATCCGTTCTAAGATGAACGTATGGTTGCCCAAGACTGTGAAGAAGCTGTACATCCTAGTGGATAAGTGTGCTCGGATGGAGGAAGGAAGGAAGTTGCCCGGAGAGGAAGATTGCATCAATGTTGATTTAGAGGATGATGATGAGTCCACCAGTCAGAAGAAGGTCAAAAAGCATAGTAAGAAGCGAAGAGATAAGGCAGTATTGACTATTGAAAGGTCAAGCACCCCAAGTACCGGCAAGATCACTAAGGTTGAGGGCCCCGGCAAAGAGGTTTCCGTGTGTGCTGATTGCCGAGAAGCTCTGGCTGCCGAGAAGGCCGGGAAGGGCGATGGGCCGTACTGCAAGATCCACCAGACCAAAGGTCACGACCTTCAGGAGTGCTATCGGGTCGAGCAGTTGGTCAAGAGACAGAGAGCAGAGTATGAGAAGCGTGATAAGGAAAAGGGTCAGAATGTCGCTGGTGGTAAGGGCCGAGGTGATGGAGCAAATCGCCACGGCAAACCCTTTCGGAACAAAGGAAAATCGGCCAGAGGCCAGGAGAATTAAGCCTGTGATGATGAGAGTGATAAAGGGGATGAAGAGGAAACCAGTGAGCAAGAGTTTCAGAAGGCCACAGATGCCCTGTGCCTTGACGGGGGTGCATCTTTGCACACCTCCCATTGCCAACTCAAGCAGTGGGCACAAGAAGTCAATATCGTGGCACCAGCGCCAGAGGCCCGGAAGCCACTCTAATGGTCCCGTACACCCATCATCTTCGATGAAGAGGATCATCTAGTCGTACCACTGCGGTAGGATGCCTGCCTGTGTTGGTTTCTCCAACAATTTGCAACCTTAAGGTCACGAAGATGCTGGTGGACGGTGGAGTCGGACTGAATCTGATTTCCCCAGCAGTTATCAGCAAGCTTTAGATAGCAGAGGAAGAACTGGAGGTTACCGGCACGTTTCAAGGAGTTAATCCCGGCAGGAGTCATCCTAAGGGAAAGATCACGTTGCCGGTAACATTTGGGGGAGAACTGAACTACCAGACTGAGAGGATTGTGTTTGACGTAGTTGACCTCCCCCTGTCGTACAATGGGATCCTTGGACATTTGGCCTTGGCTAAATTCATGGCGACATCCCACTATGCTACAGCACCCTGAAGATGCCTGGGCCACTAGGAGTCATCACCATCCCGCCAGATGAGAAAGATGCCATCTTTTGTGTGGACAAGATGTACCGAGATGCGGTCGTGGCAGAGGCAGCGACGGCAGCAGTTCCCGCCAAGGAAAGCAAAGGAAAGAAGAAGGATTGTAGGACCTCCGGCAAAGAGTCCGGGAAGCATGCCCCCATCGAGTGCACGACACCCGTTGACGACGTGCTGGTGTGTTCCAACAGCAAGAGATCCAAGGTTGCAGCTCCACAAGTGAAAAAGGTTCCAACAGGGCTGGCTGGCGTTGGTGGTACTTTCACTATCAGCACCACCCTTGATGACAGATAGGAAAGCGCGCTCGTTGCCTTCCTGTGGGCGAATATCGGCGTGTTTTCTTGGCAACCATCTGAGATCCCCGGTGTTCCAAGGGAGGTAATCGTGCACCACCTTGTTGTCTGCCCACATGCCGACACATTAGCGAAGTCCGAAGGTGCCTTGAAGAGGCAGCAGTTTATTGCAGAAGAGATCAAGAAGCTTGAGGCAGCTGGTTTGGTCAGAGGAGTGCTACATCCTACTTGGCTAGCAAACCCAGTGGTGGTCTGGAAGGCAAAGGAGAAGTGGAGGCTGTGCATTGATTTCACAGATCTCAACAAGGCTTGCCCGAAGGACCCATTTCCCTTGCCGCGTATTGATCAGATAGTGGATTCGCTCTCATTTCTGGACGTCTATTCTGGATACCACCAGATCTTCATATCCAAAGAAGATGACAAGAAGACATAATTCATCACTCCATGTGGTACATACTGCTTTGTCTGCATGCCATTCGGATTAAAGAGTGTCGGGTCCACCTTTGCAAGGGCAATCCAGATTGGTTTTGAACCTCAGCTGTACGAAAACATTGAGGCTTATATTGATGACGTTGTGGTCAAAACCAAGGACAAAGCAACTCTCATCAAGGATTTGGAGGAGACGTTTGCAAATCTGCGCAAGAGCAACTTGAAGCTAAACCCAGAGAAGTGTGTGTTTGGCGTCCTCTCCGGCAAGCTGCTTGGATACTTTGTGTCCCACAGGGGAATCGAAGCTAATCCCGACAAGATCAAGGCCATTGAGAAGATCCAAGCACTAAGGATAGTTAAGGATGTGAGGCGCCTGACAGGATGTGTTGCCACACTAAGCAGGCTCATCTCCAAATATGCCGAGTGTGCCCTGCCGTTCTTCAAGATTTTGAAGAAGGCAGGTCCTATGACATGGACCCCTGAAGCAGACACAACTTTGCAAGAGTTGAAGGCCTACCTGTCCTCTGTGCCTACCCTGGTTGCGCCCAAACCCCAGGAGCCTTTGTTGCTATACTTAGCAGCAACCAACCAAGTGGTTAGCGCAGCCTTGGTAGCATAGCGAGAAGTGAATGAGAAAGAGAGTGAGCAGAAGCTGGCAGAGTCAGATAAGGATTAGAATAGCAGCAGGCACAACAACGATGACAACCCCAAGGACACGGAAAGGAAGAAAGTGGTGCATCGCCCAGTGTACTTCGTCAGCTCATTATTACATGGGGATAGATCGAGGTACTCTGGCATGCAAAAGTTGATTTTTGGTCTTATCATGGCCTCAAGGAAACTGCGCCACTACTTCCAAGCCCATGAGATCACGGTTGTTACTCATTTCCCGTTGCAACGGATACTCCGAAACCTCGAGGCTACTGGCAGAATAATGTAGTGGGCTTTGGAGCTATCCAGCTTTGGTTTGAAGTTTGAGAGCACATCAACTGTCCAGAGCAGGGCATTGGCAAATTTTATTGCAGAATGGACGCCAACCCCTGCCGAGGAAGTGACAGAGACAGTTATTCCCGGCAAGGAAACACCCCAAGAATGGATTATGTATTTTGATGGTGCTTTTTCCCTACAAGATACAGGGGCTGGCATGCTTCTTGTCGCCCCCTCTGGGGAGCACTTGAAGTATGTCGTCCAGATGCATTTTGCCCGGGAAGAAGCAACCAACAATAGAACTGAGTATGAAGGGCTCTTTATTGGCTCAGAATTGCAGCAGAATTGAGAATTAAAAAACTGATCATTCAAGGAGATTCACAACTGGTGGTGAGACAAGTTAACAAGGATTACCAAAGTCCATTGATGGAGGCATACATCGGGGAAGTGAGAAGATTGGAGGAGCACTTTGACGGATTGCAAACAGAGCACGTACCCCGTGTGGAAAATAGCATAGCTAATCATCTGTCAAAGTGTGCTACGCAGAAGCTTCCTGTGGAACCAAGGTCTTTTGTTCTCCGTCTTACTCGGCCCTCCATATCCCCAGCAACAATGGCCCGGAAGAGGAGAAACTTCGACATGGGAACGCCTCTCCCGGTAGAGCTGTCCGCTCTCGGCAGAGACCCTGCTGGAAACAACTCCTTGCAGCCTACCGGACCACACCCTCCAGCTGGGCCCATGGACCCCGCGTATGAGGCTGGTGCTCCCGCAACAGAGGAGGTGCCGCTAGTCCTTGTTGCCGAGCCACAGGCTCCAACTTGGGCAAGGCACATTGTCCGCTTCCTCAAAACCAGAGAGCTTCCCGTCGACCAAGACGAAGCTGAAAAAGTAGCCTGGTGGGCTAGTATGTATCAGTTTGTCGATGACACTCTGTACAGAAGGAGGCCCAACGGTGTGAAATTGAAGTGTGTCTGCCGAGAAGAAGGAAAGGAACTGCTGGCTGAGATACACAAAGGAACCCACATTGTTTCAAGGGCGTTAGTTGGGAAAGCATTCCGACAAGGATTCTATTGGCCCACAGCCCTCCAAGATGCGGTCGAGCTAGTCACTAAGCGTGAAGCCTGCCAGTTCCATTCCAAGAAAACACACCTGCCTGCCCAAGTGCTTCACACAATCCCTCTATCATGGCCATTTTTGGTCTGGGGGCTTGATATCCTCGGCCCCTTCCCCTGAGCATTCGGGGGCTTTGAATTCTTGTTCGTTGCCATCGACAAGTTTACAAAGTGGCCGGAAGTGACTGTCGTGAGAAAGGTGACTGCTCAGTCAGCTATCAAGTTCTTGAAAGATCTGGTGTGTCATTTTGGAGTTCTGGCAAGGATCATCACCGACAACGGCACCCAGTTCACGAGCCGCACCTTCTTGCAATATGTTCATGCCCTCGGATGCAAGATCACATTCGCATCTGTGGCACACCCCCGGAGCAATGGACAAGCTAAGAGGCTGAATGTTGAAGTGCTACGCGGTCTCAAGACAAGAACCTTTGTTATGCTGTAGAAGCACGGTAGGCGATGGATCGAGGAGCTGCCGGTAGTTCTTTGGTCCCTCAAAACGACACCAAACCGAGCTACCGGGCAGACTCCCTTCTCGCTGGTCTACGGGGAAGAAGCAGTTATCCCCACAGAACTCATTTACGGGTCGCCTCGAGTACTTGCTTACGATGAAATCATGCAAGATCGGCATCGGCATGACGACATTGTGCTACTCGAGGAGAACCATCTTCAGGTTGCTACACGTGCTGCACGCTATTGATACGTCTCCAACGTATCTATAATTTCTGAAGTATTCATGCCATGTTTACAATAGTTTTCTATGATTTTGTATGATTTGATTAGAACTAACCCGGGCTGACGCTGTTTTCAGCAGAACTACCGTGGTGTTGTTTTCTTTGCAGAACTAAAAGTACTCAGAATGTGCTGAAAATCAACGGAGATTTTTTCTAGAAAATATAAAAAATACTCGAACAAAAAGTTACAGGAGGGGAGTCCCGTGGGCCCCATGAGGGTGGAGGGCGCCCCCATCCCCTTGGGGCGCGCCCCCTGCCTCGTGGACTCCCCGTGGGCCCCCTTGACTTGCTCTCGACGCCAATCTCTCCTATAAATACCCAAACCTCCAAAAAATAACCTAGATCGGAAGTTCCGCCGCCGCAAGCCTCTGTAGCCACGAGAAATCAATCTAGGCCCTCTCTGGCACCCTGCAAGAGGGAGCCATCATCACCGAAGGCCATGGAGGAGGATCTCGGAGGGGCCATCATCGCCATGAAGGCCAAGGGCCAGAGGGAGAACCTCTTCCCATCCAGGGGGAGGCCACGGAGGAGGAAGCACAAGGGGGAGAACCTCTCCTCCTCTCTCTCGGTGGCGCCAGAGTGCCATCGGGAGGGGAATCATCACCGCGCTGATCGTCTTCATCAACATCACCATCATCATCACCATCCTCAACTCTTTTACGCGGTCCACTCTCCCGCACCCGCTGTAATCCCTACTTGAACATGGTGCTTTATGCCACATATTATGATCCAATGATGTGTTGCCATCCTATGATGTTTTGAGTAGATATCTTTTGTCTTTGGGTTGATTGACGATCTAGATTGGTATGAGTTGTATGTTTTATTTTGGTGATGTCCTATTGTGCCCTCCACGTCGCGCAAGCATGAGGGATTCCCGCTTTAGGGTTGCAATACATTCATGAATCGCTTATAGTGGGTTGCTTGAGTGACAGAAGCATAAACCCGAGTAAGGGGGTTGTTGCGTAAAGTGGACTTGATATGCTAATGCTATGGTTGGGTTTTACCTTAATGATCTTTAGTAGTTGCGGATGCTTGCTAGAGTTCCAATCATAAGTGCATATTATCCAAGAAGAGAAAGTATGTTAGCTTATGCCTCTCCCTCATATGAAATTGCAATAGTGATTACTGGTCTTGTTAACAATTTCCTAGGATAATTCCGCACACCGACCCATCATTATTCCACACTCGCTATTTATAATACTTAAGTAATATATTCTAACTCTATGATAACAATACCTACTTTTATATTTTAGCTCTCCGATATCATGCAAAGTTATCCTCTTCATACCCACAACGTAGTTTTATTTCTCGTTTCTAGTTGGAAGCAAATGTTCGGTGTACGTAGAGTCGTATCAGTGGAAGATAGAACTTGAGAGAATATTGATCTTACCTTTAGCTCCTTCTGGGTTCGACACTCCATACTTATCACTTCCACCTTTGGGAATTGCTACAATGATTCCCTGCACTTGGGGATTATCAGCTATCAGCAAGCCCTGCGTCACTATCATAGTCGCAGGGTTCATGCCCGGTGTTTTGAGTGAGGTGACCTTGTCCTTAGGTGTGTTCAGCCCGCCAAGGGTACACACATGTTGTCACCGAAGTGGGAAGGCCCTTACCGGGTAGTACGAGTCACCAGACCCAGCGCAGTCTGTTTAGAGACCGGAGATGGCACTCTGTTGCAAAACTCTTGGAATATTGAGCATCTCCGCAAGTTCTACCCGTAAGGCGCGAGGCTGCCGGGCATTTGTACAGGCCTTGCCTCAGCTGCATGTAACCCCTTGTACAAAGCCGGGGCGATGACCCCATGCAAGAGAAAATAAAGAAGCACTGTATGGGGCCCCCAACCTAGATTGCATGCATGCATAAGCATTCCAGATCACTGTATAAGCATTTTCATGAGCATTTGCATATGCATATAGATAGGATCACATCTTGCATTCATTCTCATCTACATGAAGCTGCAGGTTTTTCCCGTGGACTTGGCTTCGACAAGGAATTGAGAAGATTGCTCGGCACTACGATCCCCGGCAAGCCAAACAGATAAGTTCTACCTCTTGTCCATCTGTGTTCTATAAGCTATAACTTATGCATTAGAAAACATGGCCGCTCTTTTTAGACTTAAGTGCTCCCATTCCTAACTCGAACATTGCTTAGGTCAAGATGGTTGCAGTTGCCTTTGGTAAAAAGAAGTTAGCGGGGGCTGGCCCCTCTATTTGTAACCCGGCAGATATGGCTCTCCGGCAGACAAAAAGGGTGCCGGCAAGATAGCCTGCCGGGACAAACTCGTTTGTTTACACTAAAGAGGCATCTCACCTCTCCATGGACATATACATGCGCGGGTTCCCGGTAGGTTCATATTTTTCATTAGCATGCTGATATAAGTACAAGCATTACAGAACACATGCATGGACACGAGAGATTACATTATTTGAATTAAAATTTGGCAAGTGCCTACAGGTTTGAGATTGAAAAAAGATAAGTGCCCCGTAATCCCCTTTTTTGTCCCTCTCCTCGCAGGCACGACAGGTGAAGGCTAGGAGGATAAAGGGGAACCATCACGTAACGCGTCGATGGAGAGCACGGCGGAGGCGACCCCTCAACCACCGCCACCAGGGCCAGCAGGGCACGGCAGGGCTAACGGAGCTGCAACACGAGAGGAAGCCTGTCGGGGCCCAGCTGGAAGACTGCTGGAGGAGGCGAAGGCACCAAGAGAACAGCCGCCTCCCCGGCAGCCAGGAGGCTGGTGATGACAGTGTCGGGAAGGAAGAGAGGAACGGGAAGACGAGGCGACAGGTCGTCGGTACAAGACGAATGCGTCGATGCAGTCGTGCTCCGTCCTGATGACCTGCCTCCCGCCTTCCTCGTCTTCCCTGGCTTCGTCTTCATCAACACCTTGGCAGGGAAGTGCCCGCCCCGCGGTCCGACACCCCCTCCAGAGAGACGGCGAATGGCCGAGGAGGCCAAGGGGCGAGAGGCACGCCGCTCCCCTCCTTGGCGGGCAGGAAGGCGCGCCCCTCGTCGACATCAACCCCAGTTCCGAGGAGAGAGGCCGTACTGGGATTTCCAATGATCCCAAGCCCTTCACCTTGGACTTGGACCAAGCTCACTCCCCATGCGCTAACACCCTCGCTCGGCACCATCAACCTAGAGCTAAAGCCTGGAGGCCAGCCCAGGCTATCCCTTCCGGCATATTCAAGATGGAGCAAGGCACAAGAGAAGGAGAATGCGGTTGGATGCCTCCACTCCTCCCCCGCTCCCCCTTTTATAGGCAAACGGGGGACTTGGGGCTGGGTCCGCAACGAGCAACCACCGGCCTCCTCCACCAGTTCAAGGAAGCTGGGCCCTCGCCATTATACTCTCCCGCGCCATGCACCTCCGTTACCTACCCCGCGCGATACATGTGTCATATGTGGCTAAGGATAAGGGCGTGATGGGAAGAGTGAATTGGCAGTTTCTACCCTGTGCGTTAAAGTCATTCACGGGCCATTACTGGAGCGGCCCTGCCGCTACTAGCTTTGCACAATGCGCGGGGAAACCGGAAAGTGGCCCAAAATCAAGACTAATGAAGAAGCAAAGAAGATCTCAAGAGACCAACCTCTTCAGCAGCACTGCCTGTGCACTTATTAGGCCCTACCCCGACGACACTCGTCAGCATGTTCGGGGCAGACCCGTCACCCCTGTCGGTGCAATAGACCCTGGGCATGTTGCCCTGACTATGCACAGCCACAAGATCAAGATTGAAGCCTCAAACCAATGAGTACAAGGAGCCAAGTGACTCGTAGAACGAACAAGCAGATCAGAAGGATCCAAGGCCAAGTCAGAGAAGCTAGATATCATCAAGAGAGAAGCCTCCCTTGCCGGGCAGGTGAAACCGACAAAGGGCGAGGCCACCCCTAGAGGAAGATGACCAAGGTGTCCTGGCAGGGCTTGCCGGGACTCGCGGAGGCCAGATTACCTCACTAACTACTCCAACACGACCTATGTCGTTGATCAGTGCGGTGTCAAGCCGTGGAATGATTAAGTGCAACCATTCTCCACATGGCGGCCACTTCCTACCAAGGAAACCCACAAATGACACCCGTCCTATGACATGTCGAACGAGCAGGTGTGGAGCTGGCAAGATAGCCCGGCAAGCCCTGCCGGGCAACCAACGACATGACACTAAGCGGTGCATTAAATGCATACTGACGGCCTGCAGAGTTAGGTATGATAGCACTATTTGCTATCATATCAATGTCTAATGACTAATTTTCCACTGTGGTGGCCCCTTAGCCTATAAAAGGAGGCCCATGGAAACAGTTCGAGAGGTTGGAAAAATAGATTACTCGCACCCTCGTACGCACGTAGTCGCTACCGCCCCGAAGCAACCCCTGCCAGGCAAGTGTACTACACACCACCACCACTTTTCCACCATCAATCCACCAAAGCAGGAGTAGGGTTTTACGCCTCACGGCGGCCCGAACCTGGGTAAAACTGCATGTGTGATCTCGGCCGCGCTGCCCCACGTTGGTCTACTCTTTGTGCAACTTGACTCCCCCTGCCGAACCAGCAAGGGGCCTCCCTGGTCCCATAGGTCGCCGTGGTTTCCCGCGACACCGCCCTCACTTGATCTCACTGACTCACACTCACACTCACTCACTCTCCTTCCTCAATCCCCTCGCTTCGACCGCCATCCCCTGCGCGCCGCCCTCCCCCGTGCCGGTCCTCCCCCACCAGCCGCCCTCGCTCGCGCCGGCCCTCCTCCCCTGCGGGCCACCCTCCCCCGCGCCGGCCTCCTCCCTGCCGGCACCCTCCCATGTCGGCCCTCGTCCCCCGCCGGCCGTCCTCTACCGAGAGGTATTCCTCCTTCCTCCTCCTCCCTAGTTTATTTTGAAACCTAGCTAGTTGAAAAATGTAGGTTTAAATCTTAGAATAATGTAGTATGAAACCTAATTATGATTGAACCATGTTCAAAATGTAGGTTTCTAATTAGGTGTGGTTAATATAATTTAGGTGTTTTAGGTGTATTTAACAGAATTCTAGGTTGATTCATTTTCAAGTAGACATGTCATATTTTGAGCATGTCACATTTGTTGTTATTTTTTTAGTTAAAGCGATTATTCCCGCATCAACGTCAATGATGCCTATCCCGCATCCTCATCATCGACTCGGCGGAGGACCCTGCTTGATCAGAGGGGCCATGTCTGGGACAGGGCTCCACCGGGCTGGTACTGGGAGGTGCTACCTTTCGGGGGTGCAGCTTGGTGACGAGCCAGCCCGTCGTTGACCTGAACCTTCTTTTGTGGCAATCGCGTGGGCCACTGACGGTGCGGAGGCTTTCGTCCCCTGCGGAGGTGGTTGATACGTCTCCAACATATCTATAATTTTTTATTGTTCCATGCTATTATATTACCCCTTTTGGATGTTTATGGGCTTTATTTCACACGTTTATATCATTTTTGGGACTAACTTACTAACCGGAGGCCCAGCCCATATTGCTGCTCTTTTGCCTATTTCAGTATTTCGAAGAAAAGGAATATCAAACGGAGTCCAAACGGAATGAAACCTTCGGGAGCGTGATTTTTGGAATGAACGTGATCCAGAGGTCTTGGAGTGCAAGTCAAGAAGCAATCGAGGCAGCCAGGAGATAGGAGGGCGCGCCCACCCCTCCTGGGCGCGCCCCTGTCTCCTGGGCCCCTCGAGCGGCCACCGATGTACTTCTTCCTCCTATATATACCTATGTACCCGAAAACATCTAGGGATCCAACAAAAAACAATTTCCACCGCCGTAACCTTCTGTATCCGTGAGATCCCGTCTTGGAGCCTTCGCCGGCGCTCCGCCAGAGGGGGAATCAACCACAGAGGGCTTCTACATCAACACATAGCCCCTCCGATGAGTTGTGAGTAGTTTACCACAGACCTTTGGGTCCATAGTTATTAGCTAGATGGCTTCTTCTCTCTTTTTGGATATCAATACCATGTTCTCCCCCTCTCTTGTGGAGATCTATTTGATGTAACTCTTTTTGCGGTGTGTTTGTCGAGATCCGATGAATTGTGGGTTTATCATCAAGTTTATCTATGAGAAATATTTGAATCTCCTCTGAATTCTTTTATGTGTGATTGAGTTATCTTTGCAAGTCTCTACGAATTATCAGTTTGGTTTGGCCTACTAGATTGATCTTTCTTGCCATGGGAGAAGTGCTTAGCTTTGGGTTCAATATTGCGGTGTCCTTACCCAGTGACAGAAAGGGTTGCAAGGCACGTATTGTATTGTTGCCATCGAGGATAAAAAGATGGGGTTTATATCATATTGCTTGAGTTTATCCCTCTACATCATGTCATCTTTCTTAATGCATTACTCTGTTCTTATGAACTTAATACTCTAGATGCATGCTGGATAGCGATCGATGTGTGGAGTAATAGTAGTAGATGCAGGCAGGAGTCGGTCTACTTGTCACGGACGTGATGCCTATATACATGATCATGCCTAGATAATCTCATAATTGTTCGCTTTTGTATCAATTGCTCGACAGTAATTTGCTCACCCACCATAATACTTAGCTATCTTGAGAGAAGCCACTAGTGAAACCTATGGCCCCCGGGTCTATATTTTATCATATAAGCTTTCAATCTACTTTTATTTGCATCTTTACTTTTTGCATCTATATTATAACATACCAAAAAAATATTTATCTTATCATACTAACTCTATCAGATCTCACTTTCGCAAGTGGCCGTGAAGGGATTGACAACCCCTTTATTGCGTTGGTTGCGAGTTATTTGTTTGTTTGTGTAGGTGTGTCGGACTTTTGAGGAGCCTCCTACTGGATTGATACCTTGGTTCTCAAAAACTGAGGGAAATACTTACGCTACTTTGCTGCATCACCCTTTCCTCTTCAAGGAAAACCAATGCAAGCTCAAGACGTAGCAAGAAGGATTTCTGGCGTCGTTGCCGGGGAGGTATTCACTCAAGTCAAGACATACAAAGTACCCATCACAAACTCATCTCCCTCGCATTTACATTATTTTTCATTTGCCTCTCGTTTTCCTCTCCCCACTTCACCCTTGCCATTTTATTCGCCCTCCTTCCGTTCGATCTTCTGTTACCATGTACCTTATTTTTGCTTGCATCTTCGCTTGCTAAAAGTTTATGGATCCTCATCCACTTGCTAATCTCTTTGAGAGATCCAATTATGTTGAACCTATTGCTAGTGAGTTGAGTGCACTAGATTATCTTTATGAAGTTTTGCTTGAAATTCGTGAATCTGAAAATTGTGATGAAGAACTTTATGAAGTGATTCACGATAGATCTTTGAATAAAAAGCATGATTGCAATGATTTTACTATAAATTCTCTTGATGTCAATTGTACAAATAATATGCAAAACCCTAAGCTTGAGGATGCTAGTTTTGCTTTGTCTACTACTTGTTGCAATGATCATGGTTGGAGTGATTCTTCTTATGATCTTGAAAATTTATTTAAGCCCCATGATGAATATGAGATTGACAATAGTGTTTGCAATAATACTGAAAGTGGGTTTGGAAGAGTGTCAACTTTAGATCCCACATATTTGGACAATGTTCAATCTTATGGTATTTTCGATAAAAGTGGGTTTGGAGAGGTCATGACTTTAGTTAATGTTAATCCCACTATTTTGGAAGAGTGTCAAGTTCGCATGCATGTGGATCTTGTTGGAAATATTTTATGTGATAGTTATTTTGTTGAATTTGCTTATGATCCTACATGTAATTATTATGAGAGGAAAATATGGTTGTAGAAATTTTTCATGTTACAAAATTACCTCTCGTTCTGTTGAGATTGCTATTGTTTCTTTCCACTTCCTTGCATATGCTAAATTTCGCTTGCTATGATAATTTGTTTGCTTATAAAATGCCTATGCATAGGAAGTATGTTAGACTTAGATGTGTTTATCACATGTTTTATGATGCTCCCTTTGTGGTTCAATTCTTCTCTTTCATGTGAGCATCATTGAAATCTCAATGCCTAGCTAAAAAGGCTTTAAAGAAAAGCGCTTGTTGGGAGGCAACCCAATATTTTTCCTTGCTGTTATTCAATAAATTTTGCATCTACCTTCTGTTTAGATGTGTTTTTATGTTTTAATTAGTGTTTGTGCCAGGTAGAACCTATAGGATAACCTATGGTGATAGTTAATTTGATTCTGCTGAAAAACAGAAAGTTTGCACGCACGAATTTAGTTTTGTTAAATCACAGAAATGTGATTTTGCGTTGATTCGTTTTTCTGATGATCAATAGAAAAATTTTCAAGGACTTCCTATTTTGGTAGGATTTTGAGAGTTCTAGAAGTTTGTGTTAGTTACAGATTGCTACAGACTGTTCTGTTTTTGACAGATTCTATTTTTCATGTGTTGTTTGCTTATTTTGATGCATCTATGGCTAGTAAAATAGTTTATAAACCATAGAGAACTTGGAATACAGTAGGTTTAACACCAAAATAAATAAAGAATGAGTTCATTACAGTACCTTATGTGGTGGTTTTGTTTTCTTTTACTAACAGAACTTATGAGATTTCCTGTTGAGTTTTGTGTTGTGAAGTTTTCAAGTTTTGGGTAAAGATTTGATGGACTAAGCGAATAATTATGAGATTATCCCCTCTTTCGTCTTCGTTCATTGGTAGAAGTGGTACGTCACTGTCAGACCCCCGATCCTAAGTCACGTCACTCTAGCATGTAACACATCATATCACTTTGCGTCCTCACGCACGCTATTCCCACGGGTGCCACCTTACCTAGCCTGGGACAGTTTGCACCTTTTGGCTCAGGTATATGATTGTGTCGCTAGCATCCATATGACAGGGACTCGGGCCGACATGACTAGTCATAAACGCAAGGTGGCACAAACTTACATGGACATGCATACATGACCCAGCAACAAACGTGTCGATCATCAACGTATGAACCCAAGTCGTAGCAAGCTACAATGACTTAATGGAACAACGCGTGATATTTCCCCGAAGGGACAGACACAGGAACGAAGAAGGACACATGCCAGCCAGCCTAAGTGTTTCAGAGTAGTAGCAAGCTACCATGGCTCACTGGAAGCACTAGGAGACATTTCCCCATAAGAGAGGCTACCAAGAATAAACAACTAGGTTGTTGGATCCCACACATAGCAATACACGTTACACGTACGCATAACATGCAAGTATGTGATGTACAACATGGAATCACAACATAACTCAGCAACTCATATAGATAAAGGCTCGGAAGAGCCATCATAGCATTTATTACAAACAGGGGTCACATGAACCAACATACAGAGCATACAAGCAACAAACGGAAGCATAACATGTCTGAGTACAGACAACTACAAATGAAAAAGGCTGAGGAGCCTGACTATCTACCACACCCGTACAAGATCGTAACTGAGGTAACAAGCTACTTGTCAAATTCCATGAGGAAAAACTAGTAAGACCGAAGTCTCCTCTACAAAAACATAAATTAAGCAACGTGAGTACAAAGCTACTCAGCAAGACTTACATCAGATCATATCATACGTGCATTAGTATCAAGAAGGCAATGTGGGGTTTGGTTGCAGCAAGCCAGCTTTGACTCAGTGGCTATCTTGTTCTACGACTACGAGTAACTTCTTTGAGGTGAGAAAGTGCACACAAGTCCACTAATCACCACAGAATACACCACTATGGATTATTTCCTGACTCCCTACGAGAAGGCCAAGCATAGCACTCACACTTGTTTTGAGCATTTTAGAGTATCCACTTCAATTTGTCTATGTACCACGTAAGCATCCAAGAAGTCCATATCCACGGACCCGGCTATTCGAATAGATCATGTTAACCCTGCAGGGGTGTACTTCTTCACACACACTCTAGCCACTTACTGCCATGTGCACGTCATGTATCTCTGCAACCTTCAAGCAGAAGCCTGGCGAGGGTGTCGGCCACGACCTGACTAACCACGCAAGACCCTAGTCTAGGTTTATCGCCTATTTGGGTTCTATCTACAAGGGAGTCTGGCCGAGGTTTCCATCACGGCCCCAAACGATGTGAGAAGGGTTCCCAAGCCCACCATCCGGGTGCCACTTGGTACACCGTGCCACCTGTGCCTAGTCTGTCCCAAGCCCACCTTGCCGGGTGCCACTTGGTAGAAAAATAAAACTACATATAAACACCAGAAACTAGTTGCGACTCCTAGACAGAGATCAAGTTGGTTAATAAGTCAAGAGGGGTACTTAAGCATTCCAATGCATGGTAGTAGCTAGTCATTAGACAACATACACAGAATTTTGTGCTTAAGGACGGTTCCAGTGAGATAACCCAACATGTACTCCTACATGGTCTCTCACCGCTACCTTTACCAAATCGTGTTCACACGCTTAACTCTCAGCATTAGAACATGGCATAACACTCCAATTCATTCCTAATGAAACAGACCTGACACAACTCTAAGCAATAGCAGGCATGGCATGGTAGGAACACAACATGGCTCATTCAACTCCTACACATGCTAGTTGGTTTCAACTATTTACTGTGGCAATGACAAGCATGCAGAGGAATGGGTTCAACTACCGCAGCATAAAGTAGCAGTTGAATCGTTGTTGTCCTAATGCAATAACAGAGAGCAGAGGCGAGAGAGTGGGATTGTATCGAAATGAACAAGGCGGTTTGCATGCCTCGTAGATCAACAGGGGGGCACTGCTCCACAGACAGGTACTCCGGAACGGTCTCTGGAGCAGGACCTATCAAGCAGGACGGTGCTGACAAGAAATACACAAGCATATGCCACAATATGATGCATGAACATGGCATGAATATGCGATGTTGTTTGAGCTAATGCAACTAGCATCCCATTTGAATGAAGTCCATTAGAACCAAGGGTTCAAATGCAACTCCAAAGTAAGCAATTTAAATGCCCTTTATGTGTTTTCATATATTTAGTAGTTATAGCTTCATTTGTCATGCATGAGAATGATACATATGGATAGGTTGAATTTTTTTGATAATTTTTCATATATAAATTATTTCAATCTGAGCCACGGTTGAATTTCTATGATTTTTTGAAGTTTATAACAATTTCCAGAATTTCCTGATTTATTTTAAAACCAGAAAATATATTACTACGTCAGCACTGCATCATGCTTGCGTCAGCAGGTCAACAGCGCTGACTGGGTCAAACCTAACATGTGGGGCCCACACGTCAGTGTCACAGGGTTAAACAGGGGGGTTTATTTTTAACCTAACTAAGATTAGGGCGCCGGGGCCCACTGTCAGTGTCAGGGGGGGTAAGATTAAGTGGTGATTAGCCTAAGCTAATTACCTAACAGGTCGGGCCCGCATGTCAAGGCTCAGGCGACAGGGCTCATCGCCGGCGACCTCTGGTCACGACGATGTCCGCGCTGGACGCCACGGGAGCGGCGGCTGGGGGCACTAGGAGACCGCCCGCACTCTCACGCATCCAGAGGAGCAAGAGGGAGGCGGCGGGGCGCCGGGGCTCTATGGAGCGAAGCTCGCAGTGGCGGCCGGAGCACGGCCAGGTGCGGGTACGGTGCTACGGGCACGACAGGAGCTGCAGTCAGCATGGCGTTAACTCTTGCTGCTGCTGGCCGATGCTATCTTGTGGCGCGCGAGCTGCGTGGCTGTGGCGATGGCGGCAACATGGCCGGCGACGGTGAGGTCTCGGCCTCAGCGGCTGACCTACCTACAGCACGTGAATGACGAAACGGATAGGGGGGAAATGTGGCGGAGCTCACAATAGAACCGTAGACGTCGTCGGCAAGCTCGGGAACGGACGAACGGTGACGGGGCGTTGACGGCGATCTCGGACGGCCAGTGATGAAGAAGACAGTGGTGACGGCTCCACGAGGCGTCTGGCGTCTCGTGGCTTGACGGAGTGGTAGCAGGAGACGTGGTGGAGCTTGCGGACGCGAAGAGAGGGCGATGGGGAGGCGGTGGCTGTGGCAACGGCGAGCGGCGGCGATGGCGGCGCTCTGCTGTGGTGAGAGAGAGAGCGGCAGAGGCAGGGGAGACACAGGGGAGAGTGAGAGAGAGAGCCAAGGGGTTTGCATGGCGCCGTCGAGGATGACCAGGGCGTCGAGGGAGTGAGGCAGACATGCAAGAGGTGGCCGGACGCGTGGCCGCGCGCAATGGGCGCGTGCCCCTGTCCTCCTAGCACGAGGAAGGGGACGACTAGCGTCGCCATTCAGCTCGGCCGGCTTGCTGGGCCGTTGGGCTACACAATGCCAGGCTGCCAGGTAAGTTTCCCTCCTTTTTATTTGTTTCTGTTTTGAAATTTTTGTATTTTGTTTTGATTTAGTTTAAGCACCAAATCATTTAGTAAAATTCTTGAAACTTTTTGCAGGGACTAGTTAGATTATTGCAAATCCCCTCATAAGTTTCCAGAATTATTGGAGTATATTTGACTATATAAAAAATATAAATCCAATGCAAATAATTATTAGATTAATTCAAAATGCCCAAAATAAATATTTATGAGCTCCTAAAAATATTGGTTTGAATTTTACCTCTGACCAATATTTTCAGAGAGAAACATGAACATTTTCTTGGACCTATTTGGAACAATTTTTATCTTGGTCATTTCCATAAATGATTTCTGAGGCTTTCACAGGTCCCCAATTCAAATTCATTTGAAAATTAGACATGATGCACACATGACTAGCTAGTCTAGATCATACCAGAACTAGGGATGTGACAACTCGCCCCCACTCGAAAGAATCTCGTCCCGAGATTCAAGAGTCGGCGGAAAGAAAGTGGGGCACTCCAGTCGAAGACGATCTTCTCGCTCCCAAGTAGCTTCTCTCAGAATGATGAGACCACTGAACCTTGAGAAAGTTGATGTTCTGACGTCGGGTGACACACTCTACCTCATCAAGAATGCGAACTGGGTACTCTCGATATGTGAGGTTATCCTGGAGATCCAGCGTTTCGTGGTCCACTCCGCGGATGGGATCCAAGAAGCAACGCCTGAGTTGAGAGACGTCGAAGACATCATGTACTCGAGAAAGATGTGGGGGTAGTTCCAACTGGTAGGCAACCTCTTCTCGTTTAGCAAGAATGCAAAAAGGACCAATGTAACAAGGAGCCAACTTGCCCTTGATACCGAAATGATGGGTACCCTTCAAAGGAGTAACCCGAAGGTAAGCTTTGTTGCCAACGTCATGAGTCATTTCCTTATGACGACGGTCATACTAGCTCTTTTGATGAGACTGGGCTGCTTTTAAATTCTCACAAATGATGCGAACTTGCTCTTCTGCCTCCTGGATCATGTCCGGTCCAAAGAATTGTCTTTCACCAGTTTCTGACCAGTTCAAAGGTGTTCGACATCCTCGTCCATACAGAATCTCGATAGGAGTTTTCTTGAGACTGGATTGATAGCTATTGTTATAAGCAAACTCAGCGAAAGGAAGGCACTTCTCCCAATCCATACCGAATGAGATAACACAAGCTCTAAGCATGTCTTCGAGAATTTGGTTGACCCTTTCCACCTGACCACTCGACTGAGGGTGGAAAGCGGTACTGAAGGAAAGATGGGTTCCCATGGTAGTTTGTAAAATCTCCCAAAAATGAGAAGTGAAAAGACTACCATGGTCTGAATTGGTCTCTAGTGGAACACCATGAAGTGACACTATTCGAGAAATATATAAGTCAGCAAGCTGACTAGCAGTGATACTCTCTCGAATAGGTAGGAAGTGAGCCACTTTGGAAAGTCAGTCAATGACTATGAAGATAGCATTATTCCCTCTCTTGGTCATGGGAAAGCCGGTGATGAAGTCCATACCAACTTTATCCCATTTCCACTCAGGAATAGCTAAAGGCTGAAGGGTGCCAGCAGGTCTCTGATGCTCTGCCTTAATGTGACAACAAACATCACAGTTAGCAATGAATTGAGTGATTTCTCTCTTCATCCTAGTCCACCAGAACCTCTGGCGTAGGTCCTGATACATCTTAGTACTACCAGGATGAATCGTGAGAGGAGAATCATGAGCCTCCTTAAGGATCAATTGTCGCAGATGTTGATTCTTGGGAACCACCAAGCGATTCTCATAGAAAACAACACCTCGATCATCCATAGAGAAAAATCCACCAACTCCCTTCTTAATGTTTCTCTTTATGAGGATAACACCCCTATCAAACTTCTGGTATGGGAGCAGAAGTCAGGCGTCTTTTCAGTTCCTGAAAACTGTGCTCATATTGTGGGGACCACTCAAACTTTTTATCTTTCTTGAGAAGTTCCGTGATAGGTTTGGCCACTTTGGAAAAGTTCTCAACAAAGCAGCGACAATAACTGGCTAGACCAAGGAAACTCCTAACTTGTTTAACTATTTCAGGTGGAGTCCAATCAAGAACGGCCTGAACTCTCTCGGGATTGACAGCAATGCCCTTACCAGAGATCACGTGGCCTAGGTAGGTCACTTTTGGCAACCAAAATTCACATTTGGAGAACTTGGCGTAAAGGCGGTGCTCTCTGAGTTTTTCTAGCACAAGTCTAAGATGTTCGGCATGCTCTTCCTCGTTCTTCGAGTAAATAAGAATACCATCAAGATAAACCATGACAAACTTATCTAAGTACTCCATCAAGATCGAGTTCATCAAGTGGGAGAACGTAGCTGGGGCGTTGGTTAGACCGAAGGACATGACAGTGTACTTGTACTAGCCATAACGAGTGACAAAGGCTGTCTTGGGAATGTCCCCATTTCTGATCTTGATTTGGTGGTAGCCTAACCTCAAATCCATATTAGAGAAGACTGAGGATCCAGCGAGCTGATCATACAGGTCGTTGATCCTGGGGAGCGGATATTTGTTCTTTATCGTGACCAAATTAACGGGAGGATAATCTACAACCATCCGGTCTGTGCCATCCTTCTTCTTGATGAAGAGGGCGGGGCAAGCCCAAGGAGAAGAACTAGGACGGATGAAACCCTTTTGCAAGGACTCATCAAGTTGTTTCTTAAGCTCAGCTAGTTCTAAGGGTGCCATCTTGTAAGGTCTCCTAGAGATTGGAGCGGTTCCTAGGATAAGATATATGACAAACTCTACATCTCCTTTTGGTTTGCCTGGAATCTTGGCCAAACCCAAAATCTCGCTAGCCAAGTTAATAACGAGGTTGGAGGTCTCAGGGTTTGGGGAATACTTCTCCTTAGCAGGGTTAATTTTCCGAAAGGCCTTCCCTTCTCTAAATGAAAAGCAACAGGATCATGGCCTTAAAACCAAACCATCTTAAAAAACGGCCAAAAGCAAGTCTAAATTGGCTAGGGGTTCCGGGCGGGCCGGACGGAAACCAAGGCGGGGCCCGCCCCGGCCTAAGGCGGAGGAACCCCCCCAACGGCCAAAAGAGCGCCGACTCGTGTACCCACGAACTTGCACAAACGCAGGACTCCCAAAGGCAAACCCTACCGTGCATTGGAAATTTCTTCCCCGGGTGTTACCGGTACCCGTTAAGGGGGCAAGGTTTCGCCCTGGCGGGCCCACCTCGTCACCGGTCAAACCACCCAGCTACAGGCCGGCCGACTGGGCTGCCGTGCCTACGCCCGCTCCCGGCATTTTGGCTCATGTATATGATTATGTCACAAGCATCCAAACAGGTAACCCGGGCCGACATGACTAGTCGTAAACCCAAGGTGGCACAAACTTACAGAGACAGACATACATGACCCAGCAACGAACGTGTCGATCATAAACGTATGAACCCAAGTCGTAGCAAGCTACAAGGACTTAAAGGAACAATGCGTGATATTTCCCCGAAGGGACAGACACAGGAATGAAGAAGGACACATGATGGCCAGCCTAAGTGTTCCGGAGCAATAGCAAGCTACCATGGCTCAGTGAAAGCACTAGGAGACATTTCCCCATAAGACAGGCTCCCAAGAATAAACAACTAGGTTGTCAGATCCCACACATAGCAATACACATTACACGTACGCATAACATGCAAGTATGTGATGTAAAACATGGAATCACAACATAACTCAACAACTCAAATAGATAAAGGCTCAGAAGAGCCATCATAGCATTTATTACAAACAGGGGTCATAGGACCCAACATACAGAGCATACAAGCAACAAATGGAAGCATAACATGTCTGAGTACAGACAACTACAAATGAGAAAGGCTGAGAAGCCTGACTATCTACAACACCCATACAAGATCGTAGCTGAGGTAACAAACTACTTGTTGAAGTCCACGAGGAAAAACTAGTAAGACCGAAGTCTCCTATGAAAAAACATAAATTAAGCAATGTGAGTACAAAGCTACTCAGCAAGACTTACATCAGATCCTACCATACATGCATTAGTATCAAGAAGGCAATGTGGGGTTTGTTTCCAGCAAGCCAGCTTTGACTCAGTGGCTATCCTTTTCTACGACTACGAGTAACTTCTTTGAGGTGAGATAGCGCACACGAGTCCACTAATCACCAAATAATACACCACTATGGATTCTTTCCCATCTCCCTATGAGAAGGCCATCCATAGCACTCACACTTGTCTTGAGCATTTTAGAGTATCCACGTCAAGTTGTCTATGTACCACATAAGCATCCAAGAAGTCCATATCCGCGGACCCGGCTATTCGAATAGATCATGTTAACCCTGCAGGGGTGTACTTCTTCACACACGCTCTTGCCACTTACCGCCATGTACATGTCATGTATCTTGGCAACCTTCAACCGGAAGCCTAGCAAGGGTGTCGGCCATGACCTGACTAACCACGCAAAACCCTAGTCCAGGTTTATCACCTATTCAGGTTCTATCCGCAAGGGAGTCCGACCGAGGTTTCCATCATGGCCCCAAATGATGTGAGCAGGGTTCCGAAGCCCACCATCCAAGTGCCACTTGGTACACCGTGCCACCTGTGCCTAGTCTGTCACAAGCCTACCCTGCCGGATGCCACTTGGTAGAAAAATAACACTACCTAGAAACACCAGAAACTAGTTACGACTCCTGGAAAGAGATCAAGTTGGTTAATAAGTCGAGAGGGGCACTTAAGCATTCCAATGCGTGGTAGTAGCTAGTCATTGGACAACATACACAGAACTCAGTGCTTAAGGATGGTTCCAGTGAGACAACCCACCATGCACTCCTACGTGGCCTCTCACCGCTACCTTTACCAAACCGTGTTCACACGCTTAACTCTCAGCATCAGAACATGGCATAACACTCTAGTTCATTCCCAATGAATCAGACCTGACACAACTCTAAGCAATAGCAGGCATGGCATGGTAGGAACACAACATGGCTCATTCAACTCCTACACATCCTAGTGGGTTTCAACTATTTACTGTGGCAATGACACGTCATGCAGAGGAATGGGTTCAACTACCGCAGCATAAAGTAGCAGCTGAATCATTGTTGTCCTAATGCAATAACAGAGAGCAGAAGTGATAGAATGGGATTGTATCGGAATGAACGAGGGGGTTTGCTTGCCAGGTAAATCAATAGGGGGGCACTACTCCACAAATAGGTACTATGGAACGGTCTCCGAAGCAGGACCTATCAAGAAGGACGGTGCCAACAATCAATACACAAGCATATGCAACAATATGATGCATGAACATGGCATGAATATGTGATGTTGTTTGAGCTAATGCAACTAGCATCCCATTTGAATGAAGTCCATTTGAACCAAGGGTTCAAATGCAACTCGAAAGTAAGCATTTGAAATGCCCTTTATGTGTTTTCATATATTCAGTAGGTATAGCTTCATTTGTCATGCACGAAAATGGTACAGATGGATAGGTTGAATTTTTCTGATAATTTTCATATATAAATTATTTCAATCGAGCTACGGTTCAATTTACGTGATTTTTGAAGTTTATAACAATTTACGGAATTTCATGATTTATTATAAAACCGAAAATCTATTATTGCGTCATGCTTGCGTCAAGAGGACAACAACGCTGACTAGGTCAAACTGACGTGTGGGGTCCACACGTCGGTATCCTGAGGTTAAGCAGGGGGTTTATTTTAACCTAACTAAGATTAGGACGACGGGCCCTTGTCAGTGTCGAGGTATGGTAAGATTAAGTGGTGATTAGCCTAAGCTAATCACCTAATAGGTCGAGACCGCATCTCGGGGCTCAGCGGCACGGGCTCATCGCCGGTGACCTCACAGTGTGGCGGTGTCCTGTTGGAGGCCACGGAGCGGCTGGGGCACGAGGAGGCCGCCCGCTCGCGCATCCAAGGGAGCAAGCGGGAGGTTGGAGGGTGCCGAAGCTCGCAGCGGCGGCCGGAGCACGGCCAGGTGCTGGTATGGTGCTGCGGCGTTGTGCCATCCAGGATGTCTAGGGCGTCGAGGGAGTGAGGCAGACAGGCAAGAGGTGGCAGGGGCAGCGAGAAGCGGCAAAGGCGATACGGGGAAGTGAGAAAGAGCTGAGGGCACATGCCCCTGTCCTCCTGGTGCGAGGAAGGGGACGACTAGCATCGCCAGTCAGCTAGGCCACTGGGCTGTACAGTCACAGGCTGCCAGGTAAGTTTCCCTCCTTTTTATTTGTTTTTGTTTTGAAAATTTTGTATTTTGTTTTGATTTAGTTTAAGCACCAAATCATTTAGTTAAATTCTGAAACTTTTTGCAGGGACAAGTTGGATTATTCCAAAGCCCCTCATAAGTTTCCAGAATTATTGGAGTATATTTGTCTATATAAAAAATATAAATCCAATGCAAATAATTATTGGATTAATTCAAAATGCCCAAAATAAATATTTATGAGCTCCTAAAAATATTGGTTTCAATTTTACCTCTCACCAATATTTTCAGAGAGAAACATGAACATTTTCTTGGACCTATTTGGAACAATTTTTATCTTGCTCATTTCCAGAAATGATTTTTGAGGCTTTCACAAGTCCCCAATTCAAATTCATTTGAAAATTAGACACGATGCACACATGACTAGCTAGTCTAGATCATACCAGAACTAGGGATGTGAAAGTCACCGTGTCAGCGAGGAGGACGAGCACGTCCGTCGCTACATGGTTACGTGGGCAGGTTCGGCAATACCTCGCAGGTTCTTCAGGGATCTCACTAGAGCTATGATCCTGTGATGGTTCCTTCTCTTTGGGTGTCCACCGCCAGTGCTGATACCCATCGTTCGCTAGGGTTGTAGCTGTATTAGTGATGTTATATGTATGATACAATTCGAGATGTATTAGTGATAATATTTGACGATGTACGAACGCAAGAGATGATTTAGTTTTGCTTATTGAATGCATGCTAATTTGAATACTAATTTTGAAATGTTTTAGTTTTTCTTATTAGTGATAATATTCGACGGTGTACGGAGCCCCTGCATCATCCCCATCGTCGTCCCCATCACCGACCCCCTCCGACCTCGAGGTGACCATCAAGTTTGAATGCTCATATGATGTAGATATAAACATGTATATCTTGTGTTCCTCAAATAGAATATGTGCTTGCCCAAGTGGTCGGCCATGTTTGCAGGTAACACCTCCGAGTGGCCTATGTTTCGCCAGAGTGTTGATTAATTTCCGTTCCGGCAAATTTCAGGCGCTCGATATGTCCTTTTCTAGCAAAGGTCATGCCTGATTTTTCCGTGAATTTTGGCATGACTTGTGCTAGAATATGTAGGAAATATCGAGTGGCCTGGATTTTCTTGAAAGATAATTAAACGACATTTAGAGTTGACTTTAAGTCCGTCGAGGCTCCATACATGACAATCAAAAAATGAGTGAGGGAGAAAGTCTGCACCATATATGAGACAGGAAGAATCCCGACTATTGTCATGAGGGTAGTTTCTCCTTCTCCTTATGCTAGACCTTTGTTATACACTAGGGGAAGGAGGAGTAACGACCATCACCGACAGTCGAAAAATCAGTGAGGGAGTGTGTCCATCATATATGAGAGA
Organism: Aegilops speltoides; assembly: GCA_021437245.1. Lineage (NCBI taxonomy): Eukaryota > Viridiplantae > Streptophyta > Magnoliopsida > Poales > Poaceae > Aegilops > Aegilops speltoides. The sequence continues at coordinate 484,580,428 of CM038142.1, read as the reverse complement.
AGAAGAATGCTGACTATTGTCGTGGGGATGCTGATATGTCTCCGTCGTATCTATAATTTTTGATTATTTCATGCCAATTTTATACAACTTTCACATATTTTTGGCAACATTTTATATGATTTATTGGACTAACCTATTGATCCAGTGCCTAGTGCCAGTTCCTATTTGTTGCATGTTTTTTGTTTCGCAGAAAATCCATATCAAACAAAGTCCAAACGCGATAAAAATTTACGGAGAATTATTTGGAATTTATGTGATTTTTGGGAGGTGGAATCAACACTAACGGACGCCCATGAGCTCCACAACCCACCAGGGCGAGTTGGGCACCCCATGGCGCGCCCAGGTGTCTTGTGCCCTCCCCGTAAGGCAGTTGGGGCCCTTCTTCTGGCCCACCAAAGATAATTTATGGAAAAAATAGTGTAAAAATATCAGCGCAATTGGATTTACGAATCTCCATGAATTTAAGAAACGGTGAAGGGCCAGAAAACAGGGCGCGAAACAGAAGAGAACAGAGAGGGAGTTCCGATCTCAAAGGGGCTCCTGCACTTCCGCCGCCATGGAGGCCATGGACCAGAGGGGGAACTCTCCTCCCATCTAGGGCGGAGGCCAAGGAAGAAGAATAAGGAAGGGGCTCTCTCCCCCTCTCTCCCGGTGGCGCTGGAGTGCCACCGGGGCAAGGATTGTGACGACGATCTACACCAACAATCTTGCTACCGTCAACACCAACTCTCTCCCCCTCTATGGAGTGGTGTAACACCTCTTCTCCCCGCTGTAATTTCTACTTAAACATGGTACTCAACTCCATATATTATTTCCCAATGATATTTGGATATCCAATGATGTTTGACTAGATCCGTTTTGTCCTATGGGTTAATCGTGATCTTGGTTGGTATGATTGTATATTTTATTTATGTGTTGTCCTACGCTGCCCTCCGTGTCACGCAAACGGAGGGGTTCCCGCTGTAGGGTGTTGCAATATGTTCATGATTCTCTTATGGTGGGTTGCAAGAGTGACATAAGCATAAACCCAAGTTTGGGGGTTATGGCGTATTGGAGTAAAGAGGACTTGATACTTAATGCTATGGTTGGGTTTTACGACCTTAATGACCTTTAGTAGTTGTGGATGCTTGCTAGGGGTCCAATCATAAGTGCATATGATCCAAGTAGAGAAAGTATGTTAGCCCGTGCCTCTCCCTCATGTAAAATTACAAGAATGATAACCGGTACTTGTTATCGATTGCCTAGGGACAAATGAATTTCTTGTCGACAAAAGCTATCCACTTTTATTACCTTGAAATTTATTTGTAGTTTTATTCTCCCAAAGTACTCGTAGTTTGATTCTTGCAAAATAGTTTCATACTTGTTCTAGGTAAAGCAAACATTAAAGTGTGTGTAGAGTTGTATCGGTGGTCGATAGAACTCGAGGGAATATTTGTTCTGCCTTTAGCTCCTCGTTGAGTTTGACACTCTTATTTATCGAAGAAGGCTACAAACGATCTCCTATACTTGTGGGTTATCAGCTATATATACACCACCCACCCCCTCTTAATTAGTAAGAGAGCCATCAGAACGTGCCTACACTTCCACTACTCATTTTATGAAAGAGAACCACCTAATCATGTGTTGAGATCAAGAGAACTCATTCCTACCACTTGAACCTTGATCTCTAGCCTTTCCCAAGTTGCTTTCCACTCAAATCCATTTTCCACCATAGCCAAATCAGTGTGAGAGAGTTGACTGTTGGGAAGACTGTCATTTGAAGCAGAAGAGCAAGGAGTTCATCATCAACATACCGTCTATTACCTTTTGGAGAGTGGTATCTCCTTGATTGGTTAGGTGTCGCTTGGGAGCCTCCGGCATGATGTGGAGTTGAACAAAGAAGTTTTTAAGGGCAAGGAGATTGCCTACTTCATGAAGATCTACCCGAGTGAGGCAAGTCCTTCGTGGTCGATGACCATGGTGGGATAGACAAGCTTGCTTCGTCATGGACCCTTCGTGGGTGGAGCCCTCCATGAACTCGCGCCACTGTTACCCTACGTGGGTTGAAGTCTCCATCAATGTGGATGTACGATAGCACCACCTATCATAACCATGCCAAAAATCTTACGAGGCGTTTGGTTCGCGACATTTTCGCTGTCTCCCGAAAACACCGGCTAACGATTACATTACCTGCGTTTGTTTCGGCCGCGGCGGTTTCCGCTTCCGTGTTATCGCAAACCGCCCTTCACAAAACCAAAACACCCGATCTAGCATGGTATCGAATAACACCGCTCATGTTGATCGATTTCTTCACCAAGACCAAGTAGCAGTGGTCGTTTCTTCACCACGAGGACCAAGCAGCAGCGGGTCAGTGCCATCGCCGTCTCAATTCACCGTCGCCGATCTCCATTCGCCTCTGTCGCCGAGTGCCTCTCTCTTCGCCGCCGCCGCCATCTCGCTTTGCCGCCGTGAGCAGTAGCATTGTTGTTAATGGCTGGTGATCTCATTTTCCGTCACGAGCCATCCCCAGCAGCCATTCGTCCTCCGGTCCTCTGTTATCTTCTACAAGGCCGGCGACGGTACTCCACGGCATCCTATTCCCTTGCATGAACCAAACACATCATGTATCCACTTACCCCTAATCTAACACAGGGTATTCTCATTACAACAGTGAATACGTTACCTGAGCTCCAACCAAACGCGTCGTTAGTGTCCCCATTGTGTTTGCCTTCTCCAAACACTTCCTTTTATTTACATGCGCAGTGTCTTACTTTCCGCTGCTATACTCTTAGAACTGCATGTGTAGGGTGTTGCTTGACTTATCATAATTGCTAAAATCTGCCTACAACTAAAATTGAATTTTTTTAGGTTTTATTTTGTCAAGTAGTCTAATCACCCCCCTACAGACATACTTTTGATCCTACATATTAATTACTTCACCGTTTCTCAATATTCATATCGTGAAATAGATTACATGATAAGACATTTTAGGTAGCATTCAACATCGAAAATTCTGTTTTTATCATTTACCTGCCAGTAGCACATCATAAATCCAATAAACAAGGAAACTCCTCCACCCGAGGCCACCCGGATAAGGTCCACACTGTAATAGCAATTCGTAGGTCCAACGAATGAATGCCAGGATTAAATATTTTAGCCCAAAAAGAAAGTGTCAGAGCTTCGGGGTGACACCTTTAACAAATAAAGCCTGACACCATTTCAGACAATTAACTGACGTTGTATATTTCCCATGAAACACAATCACCTATTTGCTGCAACAACAAAGAAAATTCTTGTCTGTGTGCCTATTTATTCGTTGAATGATATTAATCGTTCACTCATTTTGATCAACAAAATATTAGTTATATGCCATAAACATACTCACAAAAACTTATGTCAAATTCAAATTCAGTGGTATACTTTTGGTAGCATGTAATCTACATCTTGTTGGTCAAATTGATGATAGAGAAACATGAGTGTATCTTTTGAACTGGAAGGTGTGTACTAAGTTGATGTTGATGACATGCTTCTTACTATTAGAATGGACCCCCAAGCTCGAGCAAAATGGGTGGCTTCTCTATGTTGCTTCAGAATATTTGGATGGAAACGAAACTGTTGTATTCCTTGTGAACTATGTTACTTATATTACTAGGAGGTGGCCAATTTGGCTTCTTTTTAGTTGGGCAAATTTAGCTTTTGAAGATGAAGAGATGATTCTTATGGTTATTGCCCCTATGTCGGCTCAACACATAACTATCTTCTAGGAGGATAGAGATGGGTTTTCTTTATAACTTTGTTTGGCTAGGTTTTGCTCAAAAACATGTGAATTTGTATGTGCAATTCTTTTAATAAAGTCACATACTGTTTCTTTCGTTATTAAAAACGCGGAACGCCAGGAATTAGATTTTTTTGATCCTACCATCTTAAATGCTATTTCAGCCACCACATGAGCAAATTGGACAAACCAGCTCTCAGCTCATCGGGCTAGCGGTATGGGTGAATTGGGGTCGTGGTGCACAAATTATACCTGACCACGATTACCCTATTTAGAATTGTTCAGAAAAATCCAAGGAAAAAATAATGGATGTAGACACAACATATATCTACCATGTTACTTCCTTCATTCTAAATTATTTGGAAGTTTAGTTTTGTTCTAAGTCAAATATTTTAGTGTTTGACCAAGAAGTCTCCAGAAAGAAATATCAACATCTATATTACTCAATTTTTTGTTATTTCATCGTAAATATATTTTCATACTGTGTATAATTGATATTGTAAATATTCACACATTTTCCTAAAAACTTGGTCAAATATAGAGGTAAGTTTCTATAAAACTTACTCATATATAGGGCAGTTTGACTTATTGCAAAGCTAGATACTTCCAATAATCTGGAATTGAGGAGGCAAGAGGTTTCACTTTTAACTCCAAAACACAAGTTCAAAGAAAAGACATGTCTCAATTTGAATACTAGCATATTTAAATTGACATGTGAATTTTAACCATTTTGCTTCTTTGTTTGTTTGTGATGTTATGTTTGGTGCGTAGTTCAAAATTTTTCTCACATGAATAACATGATAGATATATGGTTTGTCTGTAACCCAATAGAAAAATCAAATACTTATTTTAGTAGAAATTTCAAATACCACCAAGAATGACAATCGACATCGGAAACAGTAAATACCGCTTCCACGCATTATTGCGCTGGTCGGCCTTGTAGCGCCAACGTTTTTCATTTTGTATATATTTTTTTACCATTCTCTTTTTTTTGTTGATGTTGAGGTTTATTTTCTCTTTTTATTATTTCAGCATTTTTTAAGAAATATTTTTTCCTTATTTTATTTTTGTTCCTTTATATTCTTATTTGTTTTCCATTTGAATATATTCCTTATTGTTGTTTTCCCTTAATCCTTTCTTATTTTTTTAGTTTGCTTCTATTTCTCTGTTTTCTTGGGTAAATTGACGTATATGCACATTTAACTCTATATACAATTATTCTTTTTTACATTTTATTTAAATATAAAAATTTACTTTCACATCAATGTTTTTCTTTCAATGTCTCAAGATTTTTTTTTTCCAACAAGAGAAGTGGTTCTTTGATGCATTAGTTTTTTCAAAAAAAAATAGCTTGAACATATTTAGTTACATCAGGAAAATATTCTCACAACACGTCAACATATGTTTTTTCATAGATAGAACATTTAAAAAGAAAGTGCATGCACATTTTCCATTTCACAGCACGTGAACTTGTTTTCTACCTTTATGTTTTATGTAGTTAAGTGAAATTAATAGAATTTCAAGATTTATATAAAAACTGAAAGTATATCACTATTAATAAATTTTAGTGTTTATAGTCGTTGCTAGGTGCATACACAAGAGCTTCCCTCTCGATCAACAACAGCTTTTCAAGATTCTCAAAATTGCACTTGATCCCAGAATGATGCAACAAAATGAATAGGACAAGAAGAGAGTAAAAGGTACGAGATATGTATTGTAATCAAGGATGGCGAAACGCTCGGATCGCTTCCTTTAGTAGGCTGCTAAGCACATGCTTTGGCCTCTTTCCTTGAAGATCAAGTTGCACCCTAGCAATCTTGCCCTGGCAACCTGCTACGCTAGTACACATAATGTACTGTACTTACATACATACATGCATGTATGTAGCACAGGAGCTACATACGTAGGTAAGAGTAGCAGGGAATCTACTCATGCACGTATGCACGCAAAGTATAATCTTCTCCGCTTCAAGCGAGCGGCGTTGACAAGCGACATTTAATTACCAAAGAAAATTTATGGAAAGTAGTAATATATCCATGTTTATATTTATTTATGTAATGAGAATAATTCAAACACATATCGAATATATTTTTAGATAACAACTGACCCCCTAGGAATAATGATGTTTGTATTGCCCAGCCTCGGAGAAAGATGGACAGTGTTGATAAATCTAGCATGTTTTTAGTACTAATACAAGTGTGGAGATTAGAGGAAAAAATGTGTCTAACTCTGAATATTACTACAGAGGCCTTCAATGATAAATATTAGTCCTACCAGCTAGTGTGGAATTAGGCAAAACCGACTGCTTTCAGTAGTTGATGGGTCATATTATTATGGAAATCAATGGTTGGAAGGAAATGCTACAATCAGCTGGTGGAAAGGAGATTCTTCTCAAATCTATTGTTTAGGCCATACCCACCTATGCTATGTTGGTCTTTAGAAACCTATGCTATGTTGGTCTTTAGAATTCCTAAATAAATTGTGAAGGAATTGTCGATGTGATGGCACATTTTGGTGGTTGGGGGGGCAAGGACAACCAGAGGAGGATGCATTGGATGGCATGGCGGAAAATGTGTGTCCAAAGAATTAAGGAGTGCTCATCCTTTACTTGGCAGAGTATTATGGCGGCTGTCAATTCTCTGAAACATGGGCCTATTGGTGAGTGGGGAATGGTCGAACATCAACACTTGGAAGATGCTTGGATTCTAAATTGTGCAAATAGGAACATCATTATTCCTAGGGGGTCAGTTGTTATCTAATGAATCAGACTTGATTGACTGTATTTTAAATATTTCGGACGAGGACTTGATTAGACAAACCGTATGTCCTACTGATGCACAATGGATTCTCGCAATCCGAATCTTGCAAGATGATATGACCGATTTTGTAGCCTGGAATTTCACAAATACATATTTACAAATAAAAATATTTATTTTCACATCAATGTTTTTCTTTCAATGCCTCAAGAATTTTTTCCAACTAGAGAACTGGTTCTTTGATGTATTAGTTTTTTTTAACAAAAATTGTTTGAACATATTAAGTTACATGAGGAAAATGTTCTCACAACACGTCAACATATGTTTTTTCATAGATAGCACATTTTTAAAAAAAGTGCATGGACATTTTCCATTTTGCGGCATGTGAACATGTTTTTGACCTTTACTTTTTACATAGATAAGTGAAATTAATATAATTTCAAGATTTATATAAAAACTAAAAGTATATTATTATTAATGGGCCGCATATTTGTCGGCTTCAGATAGGGATGGTTGTTGTTGCGTAGTCTGCTGTTCGTTGAGAGCTCCTGTAAAGCATCTCAGGCGCTAGTTTGCCCCTGCAATGCCCATCCCACTTAGGTCTAGGTTTTGTACTCGCCTGTTTTTTATCTCTGGTGACTGGTTAAACGTTGACTTTTGAAAAAACAGGAATATGAAGTAATTCCCAAAATTATAAATAAATGACATGTTAAAAAACAAGAATTTCGGAAAGATTTACTTTTTAAAATAAATTCAATAAATTAGGTCAAAATAATAGTTTGAAAATTTCATATTTAAAAAAAATCAATTTAAAAAATTGCCTGTATTAGAACAAGTTCATGAATTTAAAAAAAGTAAATTTGATTTTGCTTGCAATTATAGTAATAATTTCAGGAATTTCAAAGAAAATGAAAAATGAAAATGAAAAACCTAAAATAGCAGAAGATTCCCAGAAACCTGGCTGGGAAGGTTCCCAAAACCGAGACAAAACTCCCGCGAAGGTGCTTTAGATGGGTAGGCCCATTAGATTGAAGGGTGTGTGCGCCCTGTCAAGATAGAGCTAAAAGTGAGTCTTAGGTGCCAAATTGGATATGCATTGTTAGCCGTCGGAAAAGCTAATTATCGCAGTGGATGTATCGCTCTCATGTAATTTCTGTCCCGACTAGCAATTTTTCTTCCGATTTTCGCTAGACCAGGTAGTTTTTTTATGCACCTATTTGTCCTATGAAACCACGGGTTTTTTTATCTCTTTTTTTCACTTCTTTTTTGTATTTCTGTTGTTTTATCTTTTGCTTCATTTTTTAATACCCAAAGAAAATTTATAGAAAGTAGTAATGTACCTATTTTTATATTTATTATGTAATGAGAATAAATGAACCACATATCAAATATATTTTTAATATGTGATGAACATTTTCAAAATACACATTAAACAATTTTGAAATAACACCCAATGTATCTATGTTTACTAATTTTAAACTTGTTATAATACATGACAAACATTTTGGAATAACACCAAATAAATGGATGCATAATAAATATTTCTTCAATACACTTTGAGAAATTTTAAATAGATGTTGGGCATCTTTAATACACGATTTATATATTTAAGTACACGGTGAACATTCACATAAAATTAGTATAATAAAAATACAATTCCAATTGTGAAAAAATTTAAAATAAATTTTTAAACTGAAAGAGAAAAAACAATTGTTAAATCAAACTGGGCTTGTTTTAATTCCTTGATTAAATGATAAAAGTGAAATGTAAAAGACAAAAAAAAAAGGAAAATAAACATATCGTACTATCGTGCAATTGCATACTACCGACTGGACTTTCGCCAACCAACATATTATCTTTGGTGGCGACAAGCAGCACAACGAGTATGTACGCCATTTGTGCACATGAGAGAGTTCTGATGAGTTTTTTCCACTGTTCAATGGGACAAGAGTTTGACTATGTGCGCTTTGTTTCCCATTAGATCTGGTTTTCACATTAAACATCTCATTAGCATGTGGCCAATTCACAAACCGTTTCACCATTGTGCTTCTCACATGAGAACTTTGAAACTAGATTCCATGCTGATAGGTTTCGACGAAACTTTTTACCCAACTTGTACTCTCCATTGTAGTAAACTCATAGTCCTCTGTGTGTACTGCATCTCGTGTTCATAACTGATGATCTTCAAGTGCAGGAGTCGTAGCCCTTTTCAAAGTGGAGCCCAAAAGTAAACAGAGGTAGAAATTGTAATCTCCCAAGGTCTACCTGTCAATGAATCTATTACAACCCTCACCCGCAAAAAAATGAATCTATTACAACCCTATAGACATCGAACGTTTGCTTTACCTAGACTATAATTAAAAAGTACTTTGCGGGCATAAAAGATATAGTTTGGACATTGAAGTAGCACTAATTAGAAGTTAGTTATTGTAATCTAAACGCATAATAAAATAAAAGATAACTGGTGTGGAGTAGAGGTGGTTGATGTTGCGGAATTATCCCAAGGTAATCGGCTACAATACTGGACCAGTAATCATACATTACAGTTTTAGATGTGAGAGATGCCTATATTAACCTGCACCAAAATCCATTGATAACATGTACTTATGATTGTAGCCCTTAACAAATATGCACAACAACTAAGAATTTATTAAGGTAAAAGCCAATCATAGCATTAAGATTGATGGCTCCTTTTATCTCATGCATCAACTCCTATACTCAGACTCTGGTACTATCTGTCACTCCATCCACCCTATATGCATAGTTATCTCAACATACTGCTAACTCTAAAGTATGATCCACATACGTGTGCGCTCATATATTGGGCATCAAAGAATAGCAACATATCATAACATACAATTCAAATCAATCATAATAGATAACCAATCACCATAGGACAAAAAGATCTACTAAGACATAATAAAATTTCAACAAACCATTGGTCTGCATTTACCTCTGAATGATTGGACAGAATGATTATGCTAATTAATACATAGTTATTAGGTGACTCCCACGCAGATAGGTTGTTTCCTCCTTCTGTCGGCGCCACCGTCGGCCACCTAGCATCTGATGGCTTTGGGTCGGAGAGGTGCGGAGGCGGCAATGCTACACCTACGAAGGGCCTTACGTAATTGTTACGTGATTAGCGAGTTGGCAGATTTTGATTGGTCTTGGGGGGAGGTGGGGCCCACCCCCACTGAATATCGGGGGGGCAAAGAATTAGTGAAGGAAGGTTTACGTAGCCCTTCGTAGTCCTTTCGTAGGTGTAGGATTATTCGGTGCGGAGGACCCTGGCTCTCCATCGACGGGAGGGACTCCACTCTTGTTTCTTGTTTTGTTCAACGTCTTGGTTGGGTTGTGCGGCGGCGGCGATGCCCCCTAGTAGGAATAATGACTCCCACGTCCTATGCCTGTCTAGATGGTGTGTCTATAATGTCGGAGGGTGTGTGGAGGTGTGCCTCCGTCGAATCTCATGGGGTTTGATCGGCGTTGGTCTTTTATGGATCTGTGTTGATCTAGTCTTCGTTTGTGTGTTTACAAGTTTGATCTTCTGTTGTACCCTCTCTTCATCGGCGATGGTTATTGGTCTGACACGCTAGTCCGACCTATGGGGCCTTAGCACAACGACTTTCTGACCTTCTAATACAACAAGATTTGCTTGGCTCTGGTAAGAGAGAGGCCATGATGATGACGCTCAAAATTTGACATGATGAATGATGCAACAAAATAAATAGGACAAGAAGAGAGTAAAAGGTACGAGATATGTATTGTAACCAAGGACGGCTAAACGCTCGGATCGCTTCCTTTAGTAGGCTGCTAAGCACATGCTTTGGCCTCTTTCCTGGCAATCTTGCCATGAAAACATGCTACGCTAGTACACAGAGTGTACTGTACTTATATACATACATGCATATGCATGTATGTAGCACACGAGCTACGTACGTAGGTAAGAGTAGGTGGCAATCTACTCATGCACCTATGCACGCAAAGTATAATCTTCTCCGCTTCAAGCGAGCGGCGTTGACAAGCGACATTTAATTACCAAGTAAGCCAGATAGAAGCCAACTCGATGGATCGATCGGCCTATAAATTGCCTAGGAACCATGCATACAAACGTACTCATTCAACCCGATCAATCATCAGCAACAAAAACACTTTAGTAACTAGAGACAGCGTGAGGGCGTTCGCAATGGCGAGGCGTCTGGGAGTCGTGCTGGCTTTAGCGGCCGTCGTCCTTCTCGCCGCCGCAGGGGGCGCCACCGCGCAATCCAGGCCACGGCCACCCAATGCCGAGGGCCCGAAGCCGAAGCCGAAGCCGATAAGCGTCAAGTGCAGTGAGAGTCCCAGGGTGAACCCCTACTGCTCCAACCAGAGGATGGACTGCCCAGCCAACTGCCCCCAGTCCTGCTACGCCGACTGCAAATCATGCAAACCCGTCTGCGGTGAGCACTCCGTGTCTTAACTGTGCAGGTACAACTATAGTAACGTTTGACTTTGTTGGTTAATGGTTTACGGTTCATGCCTTCGTGCAGTGTGCAACACCCCAGGGGCGTGCGGCGACCCGCGGTTCATAGGCGGTGACGGCAACGCCTTCTACTTCCACGGACGCAGGGACGCCGACTTCTGCGTCGTCTCCGACCGTGACCTTCACATCAACGCACACTTCATCGGCAAGAGCGGCCACAGCGGCATGTCCCGGGACTTCACCTGGATCAAGGCCATCGCCGTGCTCTTCGACGGCCACCGCCTCTACCTCGGCGCCAGGAAGACCGGCACCTGGGACGACGCCGTCGAGCACCTCGAGATCATCCTGGACGGCGAGCCCGTGTATCTCCCCGCCGACCTGGTCGAAGGCGCCAAGTGGACCTCCAGCCGCGTCCCCAAGCTGTCCGTGACCCGCACCAAGGCGGCCAACGGCGTGCTCCTCACCCTAGACGGAAAGTTCAGCGTCAGGGCCAACGCCGTGCCCATCACCGAGGAAGAATCGAGGGTGCACCGCTACGGCGTCACCGCCGATGACTGCCTCGCGCATCTCGAGCTGGCGTTCAAGTTCGACGCGCTCACCAACGACGTCCACGGTGTGGTCGGACAGACGTACCGCTCCGACTACGTCAACCATTTCGACGTGAGGGCCTCCATGCCCACCATGGGAGGAGATGCCACCTTCACCACCTCCAGCATGTTCGCCGCCGACTGCAGCGTGGCGCGCTATGGAGTCAGCCGTGGAAACGACGGTGCCGCGGTGCTATCTGAGCTCGCTGGTGTCACCTGTGCCAGTGGCATGGACGGCAAGGGTGTGGTGTGCAAGAAGTAAAACGCTTCCTGCATGCATATGGCGACTGTTGTGTACTGTCCGTGCATGTCAGCATGCATGCATGGTTGACAAGTACGTACTTCACATGAATAAGCAAAGGGCGTAATTTGATGTGTGTGGGACTTGGAACTTTCTATTATCAAAGAACTAGTATGTGCCATTTGCATTATATGTTGCACCGACGAAGAATATCTTATCAAACTTTACGTTCAACTACTGATTAAATTTTACCTCGACACTTTTGCACCATTGCATTCTTACGTCGAGATATTCGAAAGTAAATCACATGTTAATAGGCTTAGACAAACTTACGTCAGTTCCCGGTGAACCTAGGGCTCCCTTCTCCTCCGCTGGGTGCTCCGACGGTGGCGGGAGGAGGGGGAACCTAGGGATCTTGTCCGGTGTATAGGGTAGTAGCGTTAGGCGAGTGCTCTTCGTCCAGCGTTGTTTGACGGCGATGGCGTTGGGGATAAGAACAAGTAGACCTCAGATTCAGTTCCATCTTGGCGGCGACGCTTGCGGCGAGCTCGGCAGGCTTCAGGGCGGTGCTTCTTGGAATATTTGAAATAGTTTCTTTATAATATTTATGAGAGGAACCGGAAGCGTTTCGGGGTCACCGGAAGGGTTCCAGAGTTTATAGAGCAATACCGGGTATTACCGATAAATAATATATAGGTGGAAAATATTTTCGAGGATGTTAAATTAATAATAAAATGCTCTAGTAAATATTAGAAGGCTTCTGTATTTAATTTAATATCAACGGGATTTAAAAGGTCAAGTGGATGAACGTGAATTGGCCCACAAGGGCCCAATATAGGTGGCGCCCCTTTCTCCATGGAAAGGAGAGAGGGGAAGCCGAATTGGAGGGGGAAACCCCCTCGTCTTGGACGACCAAGGGGTGGAGTCCTTCAATCCCCTTGTGGCACCCCATCTCCCCTTCCAACGTATATATACTAGAGGTCTACGCGCTTTTAAAACATACAAGTTTTAAAGCCTCCTCTAGTTCTAGTTGGTCCTAGTTGATCAATTAGAGCTTGACCTAGATCCCTTAGTCCTCATAATTAGAAGCATGGTGTGGTTCTAATCTCCTCCCTCTAATTCTTCGGTGATGATTAGCTCTGGACAGCGAAGCGCTGGCGGATTATGAAGGTCGTATGCTTGCAACTCATAGAGAGGCTGTGCTTTCGGTCTTCCATTCATGGGACTGTTCGTAAGCGGTTCGTGGATCGTTCATCTACAGTTCGAGGGACTTCAAGTATGAACTACACTGACTTGTCTACTTCCACTGCTACTCCGAGTCGATAACGATCATGATCCAAACCGTTTATGCATCTTCATATTGTTCCTAGGTGTTGTAGGGCAAATTGTGTCTCTTATATTTCCCAATATCGTCCTCGATCGCATCGCCACCGCTTGTGTGACCGCATCACGTTTCACACCGCGCCGCTTTGCATTGAGAGCGATGTGTTGATAACGTGCGACACCGTAGATCGAGTGCCCAATGCTTTGCAACGAAGTTCGGGTTCGCCGCGGCCATGGTGGACATGGCCTCCTCGCTTGCACGCTCATCGTATATTTGGCTCTCCGCCAGCCAGTGCTACTCGAGGAGGAGCAGGTTGTACCTCTACTGCTCTTGTGCCTACCAGAACACCGACATAGGAGCCGGCGCAGACCGCTCCTCATCTGCCATGATGGTGTCTTAGTGCGCCCGTGCCTGCTCCATGGTCAAACCAGCATGCACCGGCGCCGACTCTAGTGTGGTGTTGTCGTTGGAGATCATCTCCACTGTGGGGTCGTCATCGGAGAGCTCGGGGGATCTGGCCGGCATCGGCCTCAATCCGTCTGGCAGGTTGTCTCTACCAGGTGCCCGCAAGTGCGGTGATCTCATGCTTCATCCCATCGATAGACTCTCTCATAGAGTGTTCCCGCTTGCAGTCATGGTGGGTGTGGTGCAAGGGAGGAGAATGTGGAGCAGATATGTTGTGGTGTGGAGTTTAGCTGGGTGTAACCGCCTTTAAATAGTGGATTCCGTGAGGCCAAGAGTCCATGTGCGTCAATGCGCGGCTCTACCGAGTTGGTTCCACAGCCAGCAAGCCTGCTTAATGAAGGCACACGTACGGATGTGCATTAAATGGGCATGGTAGATATTTGTCCCGTCCCGTACAGCAAAAGTCACTCCGTCATTGAACAAGCAAGGACACCGGGGACATGGCGCGGGCGGCGCTCTTGGCCGATGCTCCGCTTCAATTCTTGCGCCAGTGAGAGGTCGTGTACACTCTGGACCGGCGTCAATGCGGAGCGGCTGCTCTACATCAGCATGAATGCAAGTAGCTAGCGCCTTCTGGAACGCATGCAGCCGCGGGAGGAGGATTTTTGGTGGACCAAGGTAGTCTGAAGCGGTCATGGCAGCGGTTCTAATGTCCACCCCCCTGCTCCAAAACAAGTGCATCCGAACCACCGAGCAGAACGATATAGGACCACGCTCCAGGATCTGGACTACACGTCCGGACATATGCGGTCGCGTTGGAGATGCCCTAAGATTCCTTCTGAGTGACTTTTCTCCCTTTTTCGGAATATCGGCATTAACCTCTGAATGCATCAAAATGAACAGGACAAGAAGAGAGTAAAAGGGTACGAGATATGTATTGTAATCAAGGACGGCGAAACGTTGTGGATCGCGTCCTTTAGCAGGCTGCTAAGCGTTCTTCCAAGCAAAAATCTGCTTGATGAGAAGAAAAAGTTTCATCCAATATTTGCAACATGGGGACATGCAAGCAACAGCTCATGAGGACAAAGCAAAATTGGTACAAGATCACTTTGAAAAATTGCTAGGGAAGAGGGAAGCGTGCCCGAGCACATCAACCGGGATGAGCTCGACATGCCTGCGCTGGGGAACTGCGGCCTTGATAATCATTTCTCTAAAGCTGAGGTGTGGGCAGCAGTGTGCGCTTCGTCGGCGGAAAAAGCACCCGTGATAGACGGTTTCACGGGCACCTTCTTCCAGGCATGCTAGGGCACGATCATGGTTAATCGAATACGAGAGGAGGAAGATAGGATTGTAGAGCTACTGCGGGGATTTAGCAATGCTTTCGGGCTGCACCTCAACCACACCAAATCCACTGTCGCACCAATTCGCTACATTGACATCGCCCTACAGCATGTTCTGCACAATTTCGGGGGGCAGATTGTTAGCTTTCCCATTTGGTATCTCGGGCTGCCAGTCACTCTTGGTAGAATCAGGTTGGTTCACCTGCAATACATACTAGATAGGATCCGAGCTTGTCTAGCCAGATGGAAGGGGCACCTCATGCTACTCTCGGGCCGCCGGGTGCTTGTCAGTTGCGTGCTCTCGGCGCTCCCGACGTTCGCGATCACTGTTGAAAGATCGTGCTGTCGCCTAGAGAGGGTGAATAGGCGCTTTAAAATAATTACGATTTGGCTTGAAGAAATGCAGAATAAAACTAACATTTAATTTGTCAAGCACACACCTAAAATGACTAGGCTCACCTATGTGCACCAACAACTTATGCTAAGCAAGATAAACATGTAAGTGATAGCAAGATGTATAACATGAAACACTATATGGCTATCACAAAGTAAAGTGCATAAGTAAAGGGCTCAGGTAAGAGATAACCGAAGCACGCGGAGACGACGATGTATCCCGAAGTTCACACCCTTGCGCATGCTAATCTTCATTTGGAGTGGTGTGAAGGCACAATGTTCCCCAATATGCCACTAGGGCCACCGTAATCTCCTCACTCCCTCGCACAATGCAAGATGCCGTGATTCCACTAAGGGACCCTTGAGGTCGGTCACCGAACCCGTACAAATAGCAACCCTTGGGGGTGGTCACCGAACCCGCACACTTTGGCAACCCTTGGGGCGGTCACCGAAACCCATACAAATTGCTCGGAGCGATCTCCACAACCTAATTGGAGACCCCGACGCTTGCCCGGAGCTTTACGCCACAATGATTGAGCTCTGAGACAGCAACAACCATCTAGGGCGCCCAAGCACCCAAGAGGACCAAGCTCTAGGGTACCAAGCACCCAAGAGTAATAAGCTTCTCAACTTTTCACTTCCACGTATCACCGTGGAGAACTCAAACCGATGCACCAAATGCAATGGCAAGGGCACACGGAGTGGCCAAGTCCTTCTCTCCCAAATCGCACCACAACAACTAATGCTATGGTGGAAAATGAGAGGAAGAACAAAGAGGAGAACACAAAGAACTCCAAGATCTAGATCCAAGAGGTTCCCCTCACATAGAGAACAAAGAGATTGGTGGAAATGTGGATGTAGATCTCCTCTCTCTTCTCCTGCAAGAACTAGCAAGAATCATTAGAGGGATTGAGAGATAGCAAGCTCGAAGAAGGTAAACAATGGGGGCAAACACGAGCTCGAAAGGTTTTGTTCTATGGGGAAGAAAATCCCTTTTATAGGCACCCACAAATACAACTGTAATGCCCTCAGCCCGCACACAAGCGGTAGTACCGCTTGAGCGAGCGGTACTTCTGCTGACACGGTAGTTTCAGCCGTAATGTGCAACTAAGAAACTCAAAAAGGCGGTAGTGCTGCCGGAGCGGTAATACCACTCCCACCAACAGTACTACCGCTAGGTGTTGCAAGTAGAGGTTAAACCGCGGTAGTAGAGTAGAGCAGTGCGGTAGTACTGCACTGAGCGGTACTACCACCCATTATTGCCGCTCTACTTCCGCGCAGAGAAAAAACACATCCATAGGCTAAAATATAAGTGGAAGAGTGACGATAGTTGGACATGGAAGTACCATAACAAGCGGTACTACCGCAGGGTAGGTGCGGTACTACTGTCCGAAATGATACTACCATGACCAACTACCGCCCTACTATCGTCTAAGCGAAAGCGAGTCCATAAGCCCAAAAACAAGCGGTATTGCCCGCAACAGTGGAACCATGGAAGTACCACGCAAGCGGTACTACCGCTGCCTAGGGTGGTACTACCACTAGTGAACTTCGAAATAGCACAAGCTAACAGATGGAAGCAGGAAAACCAAAACTGCCATAACTTCTGCAAATGAGCTCCGGATTAAGCAAACTCAAGCTTGTTGGATAGATGACGACGAGTACTATCCAAACATTTTCTAGGTTATAGTGAGAGGAGGCAATAGAAAAATGCCAATGATATAGATATGTGAAACCTCTATGAAAGAAGAACCGGCAAAAAAACTCCAACGTTAAAAACATCATAGAAGATGCATATGAACTCCATTTTCGGTGAACTCAAGCTTGTCATGAAGATGATCATATGCTCTAAAACTCACAAAGAGAAACACCAAACAAGAACTGAGAAAGATGATGCAAGGATGCAATGGTTTGAGCTCTCTACAAATGATACGATCAAGCTACTTACTTGACCCCCCCCCTTTGATATATAGTACGGCAATCGATCCTATAACTCGGTCTCCCAACTACCACCATGAGACCGGTAAAATAGAAAACCTATCAAGGGAATTTTTTGCCTTGCACAAAGTCCACTTGAGGTACATGATGATGATCTTGACTTTCTCAAGTTGGACCACCTTTCTTGATTGTGTTGGCTCGATGAAGACTACTTGATTGCTCCCCCATACTTCACTATGGGTGAGCCACTCTTCGGCACATCTTCACATGTCCATTGTCACTACAATGGACGGCAAGCTTCAAGCATGATCTCATCATGATGCTCCACTTGAACTTGCGCACCGCAACCTTGATGACAATCACCACTTGATGTCATCCTCCATGGGTTGTATGAGATCTTCCTCTTGACGCAAGCCCATGGAAACGTACCTAACCCCACATAGAACTTTCACATAGACCATGTGTTTGTACCATAGTTAAAAAAGGCGCGCCTAAGCGAGCGCTTAAGCGCACCTAGGCTCTAGGCGTTGGAAAAACGCATTGCGCATAACTACGCTTAATCTGTGCATAACTGCGCATAAGCATGCACTTTGGTCAGTATAGCGCAAGGCGGTGGCCAAACGCACAATTAGCGCCTAGCGCTTTTTTGAACTACGGTTAGTACACACGGCGTAATGGACAATGCTTACATACCATGGGATCACTTGATCCCTCTCGGTACATCTTGTATGCTTTGTGTGTTGATCAACTTGATTCACTCTTTGACTTAGTCTTGATCAACCTTGTATCATGTCTTCTCTATGACCAATCTTTGGATAGTTCCTTGAGTAGCAACATGGTCAACACATAAACTCCTTGAAACCAATAAATGGACTTCAAGAAATGCTTATGGACAAATCCTACAGATATAACTCAAGGAAACCATTAGTCCATAGTGATTGTCATGAATTACCAAAAACAAACATGGGGGCACCACATGTTCTTCCAACCGTCTTAAGAGCCCCAGCAAAGTTCTTCAGGATGTAGACAAGGCGCAAAGGAAATTTCTATGGGCACAGGACGAAGAGATCACGGGTGGTAAATGCAAAGTTAGCTGGCAGGTCATCACATCCTCGGTCGACCACGCGGGCATGGGTATCCCAGACCTATCAAAGTTCGTGCACGAGCTAAGACTGCGCTTGCTTTGGCTAGCATGGAAACACCCTGATCGGCCATGGGTGGGGCTGGGCACGCCATGTGATGACAAGGACCAAGCACTCTTCTCCTCTGCTACATCCGTCTCCATCAGAAGCGGCAAGCAGGCAAAGTTTTGGCACTACCACTAGTTAGGGGATCAGCCGATGCGGATGTAGTTTCCCGACATTTTCAGGCACCCCGGCCGCTAAAATTGGACCATCGCGGCGGCTCTGCAGCAGGATCGTTGGATTCAAGACCTCCAGCACGGCGACATCACCAGGATCCGGTCGCAATTCATCTCCATGACGCGGCTGATCAGGACGGCGGGCATCATCTTTGCGCAGGACGATCTTTGCCGACGAGATCGCTCGACGGGCGGAGGGGGCGCTGAATACTCCACGCAATCGGTGTACGAGCTGCAATTCGCCGACCACCACGGACGAAGCTCAAGTCACTGGTCTGGAAGACATGGGCGCCCGTCCACATGAAATTGCTCACTTGGTTGCTGCACCACAACAGGCTGTGGTGCAATGATCGTCCCAGCGTTGGGGTGGGAAAACATATACTTCTGTGCTTTGTTCAACAGGAGCCTAGAGTCGTTGGTGCATTTGTTCTAGGAGTTCCCATTCGCTCAGATGATCTGGGCGCAGTTGGCGTCTTGAAGGGGGTGCGAGGCACTCAAACCAGATGTGCAGATGCAGGGGAGGTCGATGACAGAGATCGTCAGCTACATGGTGGACAGGGCAGCCCCTGGAGCACGAAGAAGGATGAAGACAATGCTGGCAATGACTCTCTGGCGCATCTGGCTGCAGAGAAACGGCTGTACCTTGAGGGAAAATATCTCAGGATCCATGGAGGTGATAAATGGAATCAGGAATTACTTAGAGCAATGGCGACTTGCCGGAGCCAAATGCCTAGCGCCTCCGTTTGGGGACCTAACGTGAGTAATAGGCAATTAGTGTGGAGAAATGGAGGGCGCCCCTCTATTTCCCTTCTGGTCGGCTGGGTGCAATTTTTCCTCTCTTGTCCTTCTCAGCAAAAACCTTTTGTGATCTCCCTCTGCTAAATTAATGAAAAGCCAGTGATACGCTGGATCTTTCAAAAAAAAAGATTAAGTTGCATCCTTGCAATCTTGCCGTGAAAACCTGCTACGAGAGTGTACTGTACTTATATACCTACATGCATGTATATAGCACAGGAGCTACATATGTACCTATGCACGCAAAGTATAATCTTTTCCACTTTAGTTACTTGTAAGTTGCCTGAATTTTAAATTTGGGTCAGTTGATTTTTCTGGCCATTGATTTTGCTCTGAGATTTGTGCTGCATTTTTTCTAGCCTAAGTTGTTTGTTGTAGCGGGCTTGTCTTTTTCGACTGACCCAATATTTGGGTCGGTCAATTTGCTACTGGGCCAAAGCCCATTAACTTTGCAATCCAACCCTGCTCTCTCTCCCTTTGTACATTTTTTTTGTTTTTATTTTTCTTTGTTATTGGTTTTTTCTATTTGTGGGCATTTTTGGGATGTTGGGTGAGTGTAAATGTACGCGCATAAATACTATGCAATATGTTTGAAAACACTGTTACATGTATATTGTTTGCATATACTACAAAAGGTGCAATTTTAGAGCAAAGTTGTGTGCGAGCTTTTTAAACTTTTTTGTTATGCTCTTGAAATGGTAAAACTATGGCTACTAATTCATTGCTCCTTATTTTTAAAAATAGTATTATTTCATTTTCCTTTTTATTCAAGAGTAAAACCAATGCCACTAATTCCTTCCTTCTTAGGAATTGTTTTCGTGAAAACTCCACTATTACATGTTTATTATTGCAATTTTTTTGAAAAATATGCAAACTTTGTAATTGTTTATTTTATTTTATTTCTTCTTAAAGGGTAATGTCAGTGCCACTAATTTATTTCTTGTGAGGACTCACTTTTTGCGAAATTTCACTATTATATGTTTATTCTTGCATATTATTAAAAAGCAGAATTTCTAAGAAAATTGTGTGCAAATTGTGTCATTATTTGTTTTCTTCTTAAAAGGGTGATACCAATGCCATTAATTCATTCTTTCTTAGAAAACTTCATTACTTTGATTTTTCTAGTTTATATTTCATTTTCTATCTTCTTAAAGGGTAATACCAAATTTACTGAGTCATTCTCTCTTAGAAAAACTTCATTATTTTGATTTTGTTTTAGTTTTTGTTTCAATTTATTTCTTTCTTAGAAAACTTCATTATTATGATTTTGTTTTAGTTTCTATTTCATTTTCTGTCTTCTTAAAGAGTAATTTCAAAGCCACTAATTCATTCTTTCTTAGAAAAACTTCATTATTTGGATTTTGTTTTAGTTTTTATTTCATTATATTTTTTCTCTAATGGTATACCAATATGACTAATTTATTTCTTCTTATGAAACTATTTTTTTGTGAAAATTCCACTATTATATGCTTTTTCTTATATACCATAAAAAGCACAATTTTTATGTATATTGTGTAATAATTTTGCATTGTTTATTTTAATTTTTTTTCCTATTTAAATGGTAATACCAATGGCACCAATTCATTGTTCTGTCGTGAACTTAATTTATTTTGATGTTTTATTTTTTATTTCGTTATCTTTTTTTATTTAAGTGTAACAATTCATTCTTCCTTAGTTTTTTATTTTTATTTTCTTTTACTTTTTCTTTAAGGGTAATACCTATGGCTATAAATTAATTTTTGCTTGCGAAATTACACTATTATATGCTTATTCTTGCAAATTATTAAAAACAATAATTCCTGTGTATATGATGTGGAAATTTTGTCATTACTTGTTTTAAAAGTGATTCTCATTTTCTTCTTCCCGAAGATTAATACCAATGCTACTAGTTCATCTTCGTTAACACACTTCATTGTTTTGATTTTTTAGCTTTAATTAATTTTCTTTATTCTTTAAGGTTAATTCCAAATACACTAATTCATTCCTTCTTATGAAACTTCTACTATTATATGTTTACTCTCGCATATGATAAAAAATGCAATTCTGTAAAAATTTGCATGCAAGTTTTTTACCCGTGCTACCAATTGATTTTTTCCTTGGAATCTTTTTTTTTAGTTTTTTCTTTCATTTTCTGACTTCTTAAAGGGTAATACCAATGCCACTAATTCATTGTTTTCTTAGAGAACTTCATTATTTTGATTTAGTTTTAGTTTTTATTTCATTTTCTAACTTCTTAAAGTGTAATACCGATGCCAGTAACTCATTATTCCCTTAGAAAAAAATTCATTAATTTGATTTAATTTTAGTTTTTATTGCATTTTATTTATAAGGGTAATGCCAATGCAATTTTGTTTTAGTTTTTTTATTTTCTGTCTTCTTAAAGGCTAATACAAATGCCACTAATTCATTCTTCCTTAGAAAAACTTCATTATTTTGATTTAGTTTTAGTTTTATTTCATTTTCTTTCTTCTTCAAGAGCAATACCAATGCCACTAATTCGTCCCTTCTTAGTAAAGTAATTTTTTACAAAATTCCTCTTTTTATATGTTTATTCTTACACATTATTGAAAAACACAATTTCTACGTAAATTATGTGCAATTTTTGTCATTATTTCTTGCATTCTTTTGCAAATTTTTACACGGTCTTATTTTAGTGTTAGTACAACAGATTAAGAAGACTAGAGAAAGTAGAAGGCGACTGAGCCTTTGGATCTTGATCGGGTGGTGGAGAGCGACTTGGGTGAACATCGTTGAAATCCTTCATGTTGTTTGAATCGGGGGCGCACGATGGTTAACTCCTCCCAACCACCTCCCTCGGGGCATGCGAGTATTACTTTTCTTTGAGGTCTAGGCTAATAAAACTTTCACAATAAGTATATTGAGTTCTTTATGACTAATGTGAGTTTATGGACTAATACGACACTCCCATCTATCCTTATTTTTCTAGTCTCTTCGGTACAATGCATTGCCCATGTTCACCTTGAGAGTTGGTGCAAATTTCGCCGGTGCACCTAAATCCCATGATATGACACGCACCAATACCCATAAGCTTTATTATATCCTCCCTCAAAACAACCACCATAGCTACCCATCATGGTATTTTCATAGTCATTTCAAGATATGTTGTCATGCAACTTTCAAGGTTACTATTTACATGATATGTGTGTTCATCGTCATATTGCTTTGCATTATCATATAGAGCTGACATGAT
This sequence comes from Aegilops speltoides, assembly GCA_021437245.1. Taxonomy (NCBI): domain Eukaryota; kingdom Viridiplantae; phylum Streptophyta; class Magnoliopsida; order Poales; family Poaceae; genus Aegilops; species Aegilops speltoides. The sequence continues at coordinate 484,557,859 of CM038142.1, read as the reverse complement.
ATTTGTGGCAAAGCCACTGTTCATCATTGTAATACATGTCATGCTAGATCATTGCACATCCTAGTACACTGCCAGAGGTATTCATATGGAGTCATATTATTTAAGTTTATCGAGTTGTAAGTAAAAAAGAAGTGTGATAATCTTCATTATTATTAGAGTATTGTCCAAGTGAGGTAAAGAATGATGGAGACTAATGAGTCCTCTAAAAAGTGTGGATTAGGTTCATGATACTGTTCTAGAAAAAGAAAAAAAATAGATAAAAAGAGATAAGGGGCAATGCTACTATCCTTTTACCATACTTGTGCTTCAAAGCAGCACCATATTCTTCATATAGAGAGTCTCCATGATTTGTCACTTTCATATACTAGTGGGAATTTTTACATTATAGAACTTCTCTTGTATATTCCGATCACGGGCTTCCTCAAATGCCCGAGGTCTTCATGAGCAAGCAAGTTGCATGCACGCCCAGTTAGTTTCAGTAGCGAGTCTTCATACACTTATAGCTCTAGTGCATTCGTTCCATGGCAATCCCTACTACTCGCATTGATATCAATTCTAAGGCCTCTCCGTTGCCAAATGATCTGTGGAGTTGATGCGAGACTTTCTTCACTTTTGTCTTAATTATAAACCTCTGATACATCTCCAACGTATCTATAAATTTTGATTGTTTGATGCTATTATTGTATCAATCTTGTATGTTTTACATGCAATTTTATATCTTTTTTGGGACTAAACTATTAACCTAGTGCCTAGTGCCACTTGTAATTTTTTGCCTTATTCGGCTTTTCAGAAAATCATTATCAAACAAAGTCCAAACGGAGAAAAATCATTGGATTAATTTTTTCTGTACCAGAATGGACCCATAAAGGTTCGGGAGAAGACCAGAAGAGTGACGAGGGAGCGACAAGCCTGGAGGGCGCGCCCTAGGAGACACCCCCTAAGATTGTGGGCCACTCGTGGCACCTCTTGACCTAACTCCGTCTCTATAAATTCACAGATATTCCCAATATACCAGAGAAGAGTCCAAAACACTTTACTCGCCACCGCAAGCCTCTGTTCTTTTGCGATCCCATCTGGAAGCCTTTTCCGGTACTCTGTTGGAGGGAGAATCGATCACGGAGGGCCTCTACATCAACCTTGCTGCCCTACCAACGATGCGTGAGAAGTTTACCACAGACCTACGGGTCCATATCTAGTAGCATCAATACCATGTTCTCCTCGATGTTCTTGGAGTTCTATCCGATGTAATCTTCTTTTGCGGTGTGTTTGTTGGGATCTAATGAATTGTGGGTTTATGATTTGAATATTCATGAGAAGTAATTGAGTCTTTTCTGGACTTTATTATGCATGATTTTATAGCTTTGTATTTCTCTCTGATTTACCCGTTTGGTTTGGCCAACTAGATTGATTTATCTTCAGTGGGAGAGGTGCTTTGTGATGAGTTCAATCTTGTGGTGCTATATCCCAGTGACAGAAAGGGACAAGACACATATTTGTATTGTTGCCATTAAGGGTAAAATGATGGAGTTTATTCATATTAGTTGAGTTTAGTTTGTCTACATCATGTCATCTTGCTTAAGGTGTTACTCGGTTTTTATTAACTTAATACCCTAAATGCATGCTAGACATCGTTGGATGGGTGGAGTAATAGTAGGAGATGCAGGCAGGAGTCGGTCTACTTGCCTCGAATGTGATGCCTATATACATGATCATTGCCTTGAATATCGTCATAACTATGCACTTTTCTATCAATTGCCCAATAGTAATTTGTTTACCCATTGTATGCTATGTGTTCGAGAGAGAAGCCTCTAGTGAAAACTATGGCCCCCGGTCTACTTTTATCATATATAAAATCCAAAAATACCTTGCTGCAATTTTTTACTTTATTTTATTTTGTACTTTATTTTACTATCTAACACTATCAAAATTAATCCTTGCAAATAAAAATTTCAAGGGGATTGACAACCCTCTTGCCATCATTGGGTGCAAGTATTTGCTTTTATGTGTGTAGGTGTTGTTCACGTTCCTTTGTGTGATTCTTCTACCGGATTGATACCTTGGTTCTTACTAAGGGAAATACTTATCTCTATTGTGCTGCATCTGCTCTCCTCTTCGGGGAAAATCCCAATGCAGCTCACAAGTAGCAAACTCTACCAACATACTCTATTTCCACTCATAGTGCTAAGTCCATGTCTCACACTCATATATTAAGTGAAGTTAAAAATGCTAAAGCGAGAAAAGGTGCGATGCAATTGCTTTGTTTGGCACTGGGGTGTTCATGATTTGTACTTATGTTAGGAAGACGGAGTCATGACATGCTTACATAATTCAATGAGTAGGGGTAACATTCGTTAAGCATCTTATAGCTTTGAAGAGTAATGATTATTTTCTAGCATTCATGGATATTATTATGTTGAAATTAATTACTTCATTGTTTCTCAATATTCATACCTTGAAAGAGATTACATGATAAGACATGTTAGGTAGCATTCAACATCAAAAGTTTCTGTTTTTATCATTTACCTGCCAGTAACACATCACAACTCCAATGAACAAGGAAACTCCTCCACCTGAGGCCACCAGGATAAGGTCCACACTATAATAGCAATATGCGGCTCCAACGAATGAACGCCGGGATTAAATATTGTTGCGCAAAAAGAAAGTGTTAGTAATTCGGGGTGACACCTTTAACAAATGAAGCAGGGCACCATTTCACTCATTTTGAATGATATGAATTGTTCACTCTTTTTGATCAACAAAATATTAGTTATATGTCAGAAAACATACTCACTAAAAACTGATGTTAAATTCGAATTCAATGGTATACTTTTTGTAGCATGTAATCTACATATTGTTGGTCAAATTGATGATGGAGAACACGAGTGTATCTTATCAACTGGAAGGCGTGTAGTTAGTTGATGTTGATGACATGCTTCTTAGTATTATAATGGACCCCTCAAGCTCCAGCAAAATGGGTGGCTTCTCTATGTTGCTTCACAATATTTGGATGGAAACGAAGCTGTCGTATTCCTTGTGAACCTGTGTTACTTATACTACCAGGAGGTGGCCAATTTGGCTTCTTTGTAGTTGGGCCAATTTGGCTTTTGAAGATGAAGAGATGATTACTATGGTTATATTGCCACTATGTCGACTCGACACATAACTATGTTCTAGGAGGATAGGGATTGGTTTTCTTTATAACTTTGTTTGGCTAGGTTTTGCTCAAAAACATGTGAATTTGTATGTGCAATTTTTTTTATAAAATCATTAGATATTGTTTCTTAAGTTATTAAAAATGCGGAATACCAGGAATTAGATTTTCGGATCCCGCCATCTTAAATGCTATCTCGGCCACCACATGAGCAAATTAGCCAAACCAGCACTCAGCTCATCGGGCTAGCGGGTGGGTGAATTGGGACCGTAGCATTACTGTGCTGGTTGGCATTATAGCACCGACATTTTTCATTTTGTATATTTTTTTACCGTTCTTTGTTTTGTGTTGATGTTGAGGTTTATTTTCTCTTTATTATTTCAGCATCTTTTAAGAAATATTTTATTTTTACTTATTTCATTTTTTCTTACTTTATATTCTCATTTGTTTTCTATTTGAATATTTTCCTTATTGTTGTTTTATTTTAATTCTTCTATATTTTTTGTTTGCTTCTATTTCTTTGTTCTCTTGGGTAAATTGACGTATATGCACATTTGCTTTGTATACAATAATTATTATAATATAAATATTTATTTTCACATCAATGTTTTTCTTTCAATGCCTCGAGAATCTTTTTTTCCAACTAGAGAATTGGTTCTTTGATGCATTAGTTTTTATAAAAAAATTGCTTGAACATATTTAGTTACACGAGTAAAAAATTCTCACAACACGTCAACATATCTTTTTTCATTGATAGCACATTTTTACAAAAAGTGCATGCACATTTTCCATTTCTCGGCACGTGAACATGCTTTTGACCTTTATTTTTTACATAGATAAGTGTAATTAATATAATTTTAAGATTTATGTAAAAACTAATAAATATTATTATTAATGGGCCGCATATTTGTTGGCTTAGATAGGAACGGCTGTTGTTGCGTAGTCCCTGTCGTGAGGCATCACATTAGATAATAAAGTCCTTAGTGAAATCCAGTGGCACAAGTATGGGAGCAGAAGTCAGGCATCTTTTCAGTTCCTGAAAACTGTGCTCATATTGTGGGGACCACTCAAACTTTTTATCTTTCTTGAGAAGTTCCGTGAGAGGTTTGGCCACTTTGGAAAAGTTCTCAACAAAGCAGCGACAATAACTGGCTAGACCAAGGAAACTCCTAACTTGTTTAACTATTTCAGGTGGAGTCCAATCAAGAACGGCCTGAACTCTCTCGGGATTGACAGCAATGCCCTTACCAGAGATCACGTGGCCTAGGTAGGTCACTTTTGGCAACCAAAATTCACATTTGGAGAACTTGGCGTAAAGGCGGTGCTCTCTGAGTTTTTCTAGCATAAGTCTAAGATGTTCGGCATGCTCTTCCTCGTTCTTCGAGTAAATAAGAATATCATCAAGGTAAACCATGACAAACTTATCTAAGCACTCCATCAAGATCGAGTTCATCAAGTGGGAGAACGTAGCTGGGGCGTTGGTTAGACCGAAGGACATGACAGTGTACTTGTACTAGCCATAACGAGTGACAAAGGCTGTCTTGGGAATGTCCCCATTTCTGATCTTGATTTGGTGGTAGCCTAACCTCAAATCCATATTAGAGAAGACTGAGGATCCAGCGAGCTGATCATACAGGTCGTTGATCCTGGGGAGCGGATATTTGTTCTTTATCGTGACCAAATTAACGGGACGATAATATACAACCATCCGGTCTGTGCCATCCTTCTTCTTGATGAAGAGGGCGGGGCAAGCCCAAGGAGAAGAACTAGGACGGATGAAACCCTTTTGCAAGGACTCATCAAGTTGTTTCTTAAGCTCAGCTAGTTCTAAGGGTGCCATCTTGTAAGGTCTCCTAGAGATTGGAGCGGTTCCTAGGATAAGATCTATGACAAACTCTACATCTCTGTTAGGTGGAATGTCTGACAGTTCCTCTGGAAAGACATCTAGAAAGTCACGGACTACCGGGATATCTTCAAGGTCTGGAAGAAGGCTAGCATTAAGAGAATAGAGTTGATGCTTTGCAACTCTAGTGGAGACAGTGACTATCTTGCCAGATGGGTGTGTAAGCTGAACAAACCTGGTGTAACAATCAATCTTGGCATGATGAGCTTTCATCCAGTCCATACCCAAGATGATGTTAATATATGTAGACTTTAGGGCTATAAGTGATGCAAGGAATACAAGTTTGTCAACAAGGATTTCATTACCATGGCTTACACTAGAAGTTTGCCATTTGGATCCAGGAGTTTGAATGACTAGTGGAGAGGGCATATCACAAAATGATATGTCGTGCAAATGAGCATAGCCTTCAGAGATGAAGGAGTGATATGCTCCGGTATCGAATAGAACTGATGCTGGATGAAAATTGACAAGGAGCGTACCAAGAATGACATCTGGATCATCATGAGCATTTTTGGCTGAGACGTGATGCACACATCCATGTTCAGTGCGAGCTGACTTGGCGCTGATCGTCTTGCTTGATGGCTTACCACAAAGAATAGACTTCTCGAGCTGTGGCGGAGCATAACTGGCCTGAGAGCAGTCACGTGCATAGTGTCCTGGCTTCCCGCATGTGAAGCAAGTCCCTGAAGTTGGACATGGACACGCATTGACAAGCGGTCAACCAATAGGCCTAGGTGGAACATACGACTGAGCTGGGTGAGGTGCCACATAAGATGGCCTCGGTGAATATCCGGGTGGAAGAGCGGAGTTCGGAACCCAAATCCGGCGCTTCTGAGAACTAGAACCGGAGGAAGAACCCAAATCACGGATGTGCTTATGAGACTCCTCGTAAGTGAGCTGAGCTGTATCTGCATTAATGACCTTGTTCACAAGGGCCTAGAATGTATCACGATGATGCAGGTGGAGATCATGACACAACTTGGGGTCGAGACCCTTCCGGAACCTAGCCTGCTTCTTGGCGTCCGTGGACACCTCTTCTGTAGCATAGCGGGCAAGGTTCTCAAACTCTCTACTATAAGGATTAACAGCCATCTTACCCTGGGTGAGATTATAGAACTTTTCTCTCTTGCGATCGATGAGGGCCTGAGGAATGTGATGCTTGCGAAAATCCTAACTGAAATCCCTCCAGGTAGGTATCTGGCCAGCTGGAATCATGGCCTCATAGTTCTGCCACCAAAGAGTAGCAGGATCTTCTAGGTGATATGTAGCATAGGTGACCTTGTCACCTTCAGCTACGTTCGCGGAACGCAGCTTATGAGTGATGCTACGGAGCCAGTCATCTGCATCGAGTGGCTCAATGGGATGATGAAAGGTAGGTGGGTGCAAGCCGATGAAGTCATGGATGGTCGCAGACTCTTTGTACTGCTGTGCGGTGTTCTCCTCGATACATGCTAACAAGCAGTTAGACTCACGCTTGTTCCTCTCCAACTCTAACATGAACTCTGCCAATGAAGGGTGGTCAGGAGGATCCTCATCCCTACCATCTCTGCGGTTCTGGCTACGAGCAACAGAACTTCGCTTAACAGACGACATCCTGAGAAACGAAACCAAGGACAGAATCAGCATCAATTATAGGATGCAGAATGTAGGACAAGGAAATTAGTATCTTTCGAACTCCTAGGACAATTCCGGCAGTATAACGGCAGTAAAATGCTCAAAATGAGACATCCTGCAAATGATGGGGTAGTACCATACTCCATATCATCACTCAAGGTTTGAGATAGTACTAAATGGACTACACAGGAAGTACTCGAAAACTGGAATATGAATCTGATCAACCAATCCTATGGGACTATGGAGTAGTAACTCGTGATCCTGATAGACAGAAGAGAAAACCTAGTTCCTTAACCCAGTAGGAAAGATAGGATGACTCAGATCAGAAGGACATAAGGTAAAGGAGTAAAAAGAGCCTTACGTTCCCTTTCACAATCAATTCCCCTATATAACTAAAGAATTTCTAGACTCCACTTCAACCAGTTTGACTTAGTAATCCTGCGATGTGATCCGATCCTACACGAGTCTCGCAAAATGCGTGAAGGACATCTCAGAGGATTACAAGCTATCGGAAAGATCGGTTAGAAGCGCGATCAGCAAATGATAGGACGCACAACAGTGAAAGGATCGGAGTGCTGCAAGGCCTTCATAGACTTCCAATGCTAGATCGGCATTGAGAAGTGCAGAAATGCACAGCGAAGCTGTCAGTACAGTCGAGGCATGCATATGATCAGATATGTTGAAATGGGGAAGATGAACGCGTTGGAAGACATGGTGCACTCAAGTCCTTGCGATCATGCTAGAGACGCTTGTTGCGAATCAAGTAGTGTCAGTCAAGGCACTGGCGATTCAACAGCTGAAGTACCAGGTGCATCCGCAAGCAGATCGGTACGAATCACGAATGATGCTAGGAGTCATGGAATCGTAGATCTCTTACGAGCAAGGTGCACCATCACATCATCGACTAGCTTCGGCATTGTACATCATGCCACCTAACCATCGGATGCTGTATTCGGGTCGCCCGGTGTTCGCATTTGGGACTTTGTTCAGCATTGGAGATATGCGTAACCATTTACATGTAGAAAGCAGTTAGATACGTAAGCTAATCGATAGCACACACTTAGTGCATAGCCACTATGTACCTGCAGATGCACAAGATGCACGCAACGCTCAGATCATATGAAACGATCGGTGCAGAAATGTAAGCTAAATCGTAAATTGGCTGAGACTTAGAGAATCATAGAAGTTAGCAATGTGCAATGCCACACCTATATGCACTAGTCCACTTGTATCATCATTCAGCAAATAAGTGTCCAGCAAGTGCATATACGGCCCTTGCGATCACGAGAGATCGTGACATAGAAGGGCCCTGATGCGTACAATGCAAGTGCTAGATCTTGGCTTGGAACAACATGCTAGGTCGTCATGAGCTCAGCTCCAAGCAACCTTCACTATGGCACGGGCCTAACCATGCACTCGCACAATGACTAAGACATGACAATGGAACGGTCTCCGAAGCAGGACCTATCAAGAAGGACGGTGCCAACAATCAATACACAAGCATATGCAACAATATGATCCATGAACATGGCATGAATATGTGATGTTGTTTGAGCTAATGCAACTAGCATCCCATTTGAATGAAGTCCATTTGAACCAAGGGTTCAAATGCAACTCGAAAGTAAGCATTTGAAATGCCCTTTATGTGTTTTCATATATTCAGTAGGTATAGCTTCATTTGTCATGCACGAAAATGGTACAGATGGATAGGTTGAATTTTTCTGATAATTTTTCATATATAAATTATTTCAATCTGAGCTACGGTTCAATTTCTGTGATTTTTTGAAGTTTATAACAATTTCTGGAATTTCATGATTTATTATAAAACCAGAAAATCTATTATTGCATCATGCTTGCGTCAGCAGGACAACAACGCTGACTAGGTCAAACCTGACGTGTGGGGTCCACACGTCAGTGTCACAGGGTTAAACAGGGGGGTTTATTTTTAACCTAACTAAGATTAGGACGACGGGGCCCACTGTCCGTGTCAGGGCGGGTAAGATTAAGTGGTGATTAGCCTAAGCTAATCACCTAATAGGTCAGGACCGCATCTCAGGGCTCAGGCGACGGGGCTCATCGTCGGTGACCTCTGGTCGCGGCGGTGTCCATGCTGGAGGCCACGGGAGCGGCGGCTAGGGGCACGAGGAGGCCGCCCGCGCTCTCGCGCATCCAAGGGAGCAAGCGGGAGGTTGGAGGGTGCCGAAGCTCGCAGCGGCGGCCGGAGCACGGCCAGGTGCTGGTATGGTGCTGCGGGCATGGCAGGAGTTGCGGCTGCGGCGTTGGCCTGCTGGGGGGCTGCTGAGCGAAGTGGCATGCACGGGCACGAGCTGCGGTGGCCATGGCAACGACGGTGACAAGGCCGGCGGCGGTGAGGTCTCAGCCTCAGCGGCTGACCTAGCTACGACGCGCGAATGATGAAACGGAGAGGGCGGAAGTGCGGCGGAGGTCACAGCGGAACCGTAGACGTTGTCGGTGAGCTCGGGGATGGACGAACGGCGACGAGGCATTGACGGCAATCTCGGACGGCCGGCGATGAAGAAGACGGCGGTGACGGCACCACAAGGTGTTCGGCGTCTCGTGGCTTGACGGAATGGTAGCATGCGATGTGGCGGAGCTCGCGGACACAAAGGGAGGGCGAGGGGGAGGCGGTGGCTGCGGCAACAGCAAGCGACGACGACGGGAGCGCTTGGCTATGGTGAGAGAGAGCGGCAAAGGCGGGGGATACACGGGGGAGAGTGAGAAAGAGCTGAGGGGTTTACGTTGTGCCATCCAGGATGTCCAGGGCGTCGAGGGAGTGAGGCAGACAGGCAAGAGGTGGCAGGACGCGTAGCCGCGCGCGTCGGGCACGTGCCCCTGTCCTCCTGGTGCGAGGAAGGGGACGACTAGCATCGCCAGTCAGCTAGGCCACTGGGCTGTACAGTCACAGGCTGCCAGGTAAGTTTCCCTCCTTTTTATTTGTTTCTGTTTTGAAAATTTTGTATTTTGTTTTGATTTAGTTTAAGCACCAAATCATTTAGTTAAATTCTGAAACTTTTTGCAGGGACAAGTTGGATTATTCCAAAGCCCCTCATAAGTTTCCAGAATTATTGGAGTATATTTGTCTATATAACAAATATAAATCCAATGCAAATAATTATTGGATTAATTCAAAATGCCCAAAATAAATATTTATGAGCTCCTAAAAATATTGGTTTCAATTTTACCTCTCACCAATATTTTCAGAGAGAAACATGAACATTTTCTTGGACCTATTTGGAACAATTTTTATCTTGCTCATTTCCAGAAATGATTTTTGAGGCTTTCACAAGTCCCCAATTCAAATTCATTTGAAAATTAGACATGATGCACACATGACTAGCTAGTCTAGATCATAACAAAACTAGGGATGTGAAAGTCACCGTGTCAGCGAGGAGGACGAGCACGTCCGTCGCTACATGGTTACATGGGCAGGTTTGGCAATACCTCGCAGGTTCTTCAGGGATCTCACTAGAGCTATGATCCTGTGATGGTTCCTTCTCTTTGGGTGTCCACCGCCAGTGCTGATACCCATCGTTCGCTAGGGTTGTAGCTGTATTAGTGATGTTATATGTATGATACAATTCGAGATGTATTAGTGATAATATTCGACGATGTACGAACGCAAGAGATGATTTAGTTTTGCTTATTGAATGCATGCTAATTTGAATACTAATTTTGAAATGTTTTAGTTTTTCTTATTAGTGATAATATTCGACGGTGTACGGAGCCCCTGCATCATCCCCACCGTCGTCCCCATCACCGACCCCCTCCGACCTCGAGGTGACCATCAAGTTTGAATGCTCATATGATGTAGATATAAACATGTATATCTTGTGTTCCTCAAATAGAATATGTGTTTGCCCAAGTGGTCGGCCATGTTTGCAGGTAACACCTCCGAGTGGCCTATGTTTCGCCAGAGTGTTGATTAATTTCCGTTCCGGCAAATTTCAGGCGCTCGATATGTCCTTTTCTAGCAAAGGTCATGCCTGATTTTTCCGTGAATTTTGGCATGACTTGTGCTAGAATATGTAGGAAATATCGAGTGGCCTGGATTTTCTAGAAAGATAATTAAACGACATTTAGAGTTGACTTTAAGTCCGTCGAGGCTCCATACATGACAATCAAAAAATGAGTGAGGGAGAAAGTCTACACCATATATGAGACAGGAAGAATCCCGACAATTGTCATGAGGGTAGTTTCTCCTTCTTCTCCTTATGCTAGACCTTTGTTATACACTAGGGGAAGGAGGAGTAACGACCATCACCGACAGTCGAAAAATCAGTGAGGGAGTGTGTCCATCATATATGAGAGAAGAAGAATGCTGACTATTATCGTGGGGATGCTGATATGTCTCCGTCGTATCTATAATTTTTGATTATTTCATGCCAATTTTATACAACTTTCACATATTTTTGGCAACATTTTATATGATTTATTGGACTAACCTATTGATCCAGTGCCTAGTGCCAGTTCCTATTTGTTGCATGTTTTTTGTTTCGCAGAAAATCCATATCAAACAAAGTCCAAACGCGATAAAAATTTACAGAGAATTATTTGGAATTTATGTGATTTTTGGGAGGTGGAATCAACACTAACGGACGCCCATGAGCTCCACAACCCACCAGGGCGAGTTGGGCACCCCATGGCGCGCCCAGGTGTCTTGTGCCCTCCCCGTAAGGCAGTTGGGGCCCTTCTTCTGGCGCACCAAAGATAATTTATGGAAAAAATAGTGTAAAAATATCAGCGCAATTGGATTTACGAATCTCCAGGAATTTAAGAAACGGTGAAGGGCCAGAAAACAGGGCGCGAAACAGAAGAGAACAGAGAGGGAGTTCCGATCTCGAAGGGGCTCCTGCACTTCCGCCGCCATGGAGGCCATGGACTAGAGGGGGAACTCTCCTCCCATCTAGGGCGGAGGCCAAGGAAGAAGAATAAGGAAGGGGCTCTCTCCCCCTCTCTCCCGGTGGCGCCGGAGTGCCACCGGGGCAAGGATTGTGACGACGATCTACACCAACAATCTTGCTACCGTCAACACCAACTCTCTCCCCCTCTATGGAGTGGTGTAACACCTCTTCTCCCCGCTGTAATTTCTACTTAAACATGGTACTCAACTCCATATATTATTTCCCAATGATATTTGGATATCCAATGATGTTTGAGTAGATCCGTTTTGTCCTATGGGTTAATCGTGATCTTGGTTGGTATGATTGTATATTTTATTTATGTGTTGTCCTACGGTGCCCTCCGTGTCACGCAAACGGAGGGGTTCCCGCTGTAGGGTGTTGCAATATGTTCATGATTCTCATATGGTGGGTTGCGAGAGTGACATAAGCATAAACCCAAGTTTGGGGGTTATGGCGTATTGGAGTAAAGAGGACTTGATACTTAATGCTATGGTTGGGTTTCACGACCTTAATGACCTTTAGTAATTGTGGATGCTTGCTAGGGGTCCAATCATAAGTGCATATGATCCAAGTAGAGAAAGTATGTTAGCTCGTGCCTCTCCCTCATGTAAAATTACAAGAATGATAACCGGTACTTGTTATTGATTGCCTAGGGACAAATGAATTTCTTGTCGACAAAAGCTATCCACTTTTATTACCTTGAAATTTATTTGTAGTTTTATTCTCCCAAAGTACTCGTAGTTTGATTCTTGCAAAATAGTTTCATACTTGTTCTAGGTAAAGCAAACATTAAAGTGTGTGTAGAGTTGTATCGGTGGTCGATAGAACTCGAGGGAATATTTGTTCTGCCTTTAGCTCCTCGTTGAGTTTGACACTCTTATTTATCGAAGAAGGCTACAAACGATCTCCTATACTTGTGGGTTATCAGCTATATATACACCACCCACCCCCTCTTAATTAGTAAGAGAGCCATCAGAACGTGCCTACACTTCCACTACTCATTTTATGAAAGAGAACCACCTAATCATGTGTTGAGATCAAGAGAACTCATTCCTACCACTTGAACCTTGATCTCTAGCCTTTCCCAAGTTGCTTTCCACTCAAATCCATTTTCCACCATAGCCAAATCAGTGTGAGAGAGTTGACTGTTGGGAAGACTATCATTTGAAGCAGAAGAGCAAGGAGTTCATCATCAACATACCGTCTATTACCTTTTGGAGAGTGGTATCTCCTTGATTGGTTAGGTGTCGCTTGGGAGCCTCCGGCATGATGTGGAGTTGAACAAAGAAGTTTTTAAGGGCAAGGAGATTGCCTACTTCATGAAGATCTACCCGAGTGAGGCAAGTCCTTCGTGGTCGATGACCATGGTGGGATAGACAAGCTTGCTTCTTCATGGACCCTTCGTGGGTGGAGCCCTCCATGGACTCGCGCAACCGTTACCCTACGTGGGTTGAAGTCTCCATCAATGTGGATGTACGATAGCACCACCTATCATAACCATGCCAAAAATCTTACGAGGCGTTTGGTTCGCGACATTTTCGCTGTCTCCCGAAAACACCGGCTAACGATTACATTACCTGCGTTTGTTTCGGCCGCGGCGGTTTCCGCTTCCGTGTTATTGCAAACCTCCCTTCACAAAACCAAAACACCCGATCTAGCATGGTATCGAATAACACCACTCATGTTGATCCATTTCTTCACCAAGACCAAGTAGCAGCGGTCGTTTCTTCACCACGAGGACCAAGCAGCAGCGGGTCAGTGCCATCGCCGTCTCAATTCACCGTCGCTGATCTCCATTCGCCTCTGTCGCCGAGTGCCTCTCTCTTCGCCGCCGCCGCCATGGCCAGCGCCGCCATCTCGCTTTGCCGCCGTGAGCAGTAGCATTGTTGTTAATGGCTGGTGATCTCATTTTCCGTCACGAGCCATCCCCAGCAGCCATTCGTCCTCCGGTCCTCTGTTATCTTCTACAAGGCCGGCGACGGTACTCCACGGCATCCTATTCCCTTGCATGAACCAAACACATCATGTATCCACTTACCCCTAATCTAACACAGGGTATTCTCATTACAACAGTGAATATGTTACCTGAGCTCCAACCAAACGCGTCGTTAGTGTCCCCATTGTGTTTGCCTTCTCCAAAAACTTCCTTTTACTTACATGTGCAGTGTCTTACTTTCCGCTGCTATACTCTTAGAACTGCATGTGTAGGGTGTTGCTTGACTTATCATAATTGCTAAAATCTGCCTACAACTAAAATTGAATTTTTTTTAGGTTTTATTTTGTCAAGTAGTCTAATCACCCCCCTACAGACATACTTTTGATCCTACATATTAATTACTTCACCGTTTCTCAATATTCATATCTTGAAATAGATTACATGATAAGACATTTTAGGTAGCATTCAACATCGAAAATTCTGTTTTTATCATTTACCTGCCAGTAGCACATCATAAATCCAATAAACAAGGAAACTCCTCCACCCGAGGCCACCGGATAAGGTCCACCTGTAATAGCAATTGTAGGTCCAACGAATGAATGCGAGGATTAAATATTTTAGCCCAAAAGAAAGTGTCAGAGCTTCGGGGTGACACCTTTAACAAATAAAGCCTGACACCATTTCAGACAATTAACTGACGTTGTATATTTCCCATGAAACACAATCACCTATTTGCTGCAACAACAAAGAAAATTCTTGTCTGTGTGCCTATTTATTCGTTGAATGATATTAATTGTTCACTCATTTTGATCAACAAAATATTAGTTATATGCCATAAACATACTCACAAAAACTTATGTCAAATTCAAATTCAGTGGTATACTTTTTGTAGCATGTAATCTACATCTTGTTGGTCAAATTGATGATAGAGAAACATGAGTGTATCTTTTGAACTGGAAGGTGTGTACTAAGTTGATGTTGGTGACATGCTTCTTACTATTAGAATGGACCCCCAAGCTCGAGCAAAATGGGTGGCTTCTCTATGTTGCTTCAGAATATTTGGATGGAAACGAAACTGTTGTATTCCTTGTGAACTATGTTACTTATATTACTAGGAGGTGGCCAATTTGGCTTCTTTTTAGTTGGGCAAATTTAGCTTTTGAAGATGAAGAGATGATTCTTATGGTTATTGCCCCTATGTCGGCTCAACACATAACTATCTTCTAGGAGGATAGAGATGGGTTTTCTTTATAACTTTGTTTGGCTAGGTTTTGCTCAAAAACATGTGAATTTGTATGTGCAATTCTTTTAATAAAGTCACATACTATTTCTTTCGTTATTAAAAACGCGGAACGCCAGGAATTAGATTTTTTTGATCCTACCATCTTAAATGCTATTTCAGCCACCACATGAGCAAATTGGACAAACCAGCTCTCAGCTCATCGGGCTAGCGGTATGGGTGAATTGGGGCCGTGGTGCACAAATTATACCTGACCACGATTACCCTATTTAGAATTGTTCAGAAAAATCCAAGGAAAAAATAATGG
Organism: Aegilops speltoides; assembly: GCA_021437245.1. NCBI lineage: Eukaryota > Viridiplantae > Streptophyta > Magnoliopsida > Poales > Poaceae > Aegilops > Aegilops speltoides. Next base: position 484,542,786 of record CM038142.1, on the reverse strand, counting down.
ATGTAGACACAACATATATCTACCATGTTACTTCCTTCATTCTAAATTATTTGGAAGTTTAGTTTTGTTCTAAGTCAAATATTTTAGTGTTTGACCAAGAAGTCTCCAGAAAGAAATATCAACATCTATATTACTCAATTTTTTGTTATTTCATTGTAAATATATTTTCATACTATGTATAATTGATATTGTAAATATTCACACATTTTCCTAAAAACTTGGTCAAATATAGAGGTAAGTTTCTAGAAAACTTACTCATATATAGGGCAGTTTGACTTATTACAAAGCTAGATACTTCCAATAATCTGGAATTGAGGAGGCAAGAGGTTTCACTTTTAACTCCGAAACACAAGTTCAAAGAAAAGACATGTCTCAATTTGAATACTAGCATATTTAAATTGACATGTGAATTTTAACCATTTTGCTTCTTTGTTTGTTTGTGATGTTATGTTTGGTGCGTAGTTCAAAATTTTTCTCACATGAATAACATGATAGATATATGGTTTGTCTGTAACCCAATAGAAAAATCAAATACTTATTTTAGTAGAAATTTCAAATACCACCAAGAATGACAATCGACATCGGAAACAGTAAATACCGCTTCCACGCATTATTGCGCTGGTCGGCCTTGTAGCGCCAACGTTTTTCATTTTGTATATATTTTTTTACCATTCTCTTTTTTTGTTGATGTTGAGGTTTATTTTCTCTTTTTATTATTTCAGCATTTTTTAAGAAATATTTTTTCCTTATTTTATTTTTGTTCCTTTATATTCTTATTTGTTTTCCATTTGAATATATTCCTTATTGTTGTTTTCCCTTAATCCTTTCTTATTTTTTTAGTTTGCTTCTATTTCTCTGTTTTCTTGGGTAAATTGACGATATGCACATTTAACTCTATATACAATTATTCTTTTTACATTTTATTTAAATATAAAATTTACTTTCACATCAATGTTTTTCTTTCAATGTCTCAAGAATTTTTTTTCCAACAAGAGAAGTGGTTCTTTGATGCATTAGTTTTTTCAAAAAAAAAAATAGCTTGAACATATTTAGTTACATCAGGAAAATATTCTCACAACACGTCAACATATGTTTTTTTCATAGATAGAACATTTAAAAAGAAAGTGCATGCACATTTTCCATTTCACAGCACGTGAACTTGTTTTCTACCTTTATTTTTTATGTAGTTAAGTGAAATTAATAGAATTTCAAGATTTATATAAAAACTGAAAGTATATCACTATTAATAAATTTTAGTGTTTATAGTCGTTGCTAGGTGCATACACAAGAGCTTCCCTCTCGATCAACAACAGCTTTTCAAGATTCTCAAAATTGCACTTGATCCCAGAATGATGCAACAAAATGAATAGGACAAGAAGAGAGTAAAAGGTACGAGATATGTATTGTAATCAAGGATGGTGAAACGCTCGGATCGCTTCCTTTAGTAGGCTGCTAAGCACATGCTTTGGCCTCTTTCCTTGAAGATCAAGTTGCACCCTAGCAATCTTGCCCTGGCAACCTGCTACGCTAGTACACAGAATGTACTGTACTTACATACATACATGCATGTATGTAGCACAGGAGCTACATACGTAGGTAAGAGTAGCAGGGAATCTACTCATGCACGTATGCACGCAAAGTATAATCTTCTCCGCTTCCAGCGAGCGGCGTTGACAAGCGACATTTAATTACCAAAGAAAATTTATGGAAAGTAGTAATATATCCATGTTTATATTTATTTATGTAATGAGAATAATTGAAACACATATCGAATATATTTTTAGATAACAACTGACCCCCTAGGAATAATGATGTTTGTATTGCCCAGCCTCGGAGAAATATGGTCAGTGTTGATAAATCTAGCATGTTTTTAGTACTAATACAAGTGTGGAGATTAGAGGAAAAAATGTGTCTAACTCTGAATATTACTACAGAGGCCTTCAATGATAAATATTAGTCCTACCAGCTAGTGTGGAATTAGGCAAAACCGACTGCTTTCAGTAGTTGATGGGTCATATTATTATGGAAATCAATGGTTGGAAGGAAATGCTACAATCAGCTGGTGGAAAGGAGATTCTTCTCAAATCTATTGTTTAGGCCATACCCACCTATGCTATGTTGGTCTTTAGAAACCTATGCTATGTTGGTCTTTAGAATTCCTAAATAAATTGTGAAGGAATTGTCGATGTGATGGCACATTTTGGTGGTTGGGGGGGCAAGGACAACCAGAGGAGGATGCATTGGATGGCATGGCGGAAAATGTGTGTCCAAAGAATTAAGGAGTGCTCATCCTTTACTTGGCAGAGTATTATGGCGGCTGTCAATTCTCTGAAACATGGGCGTATTGGTGAGTGGGGAATGGTCAGAACATCAACACTTGGAAGATGCTTGGATTCTAAATTGTGCAAATAGGAACATCATTATTCCTAGGGGGTCAGTTGTTATCTAATGAATCAGACTTGATTGACTGTATTTTAAATATTTCGGACGAGGACTTGATTAGACAAACCGTATGTCCTACTGATGCACAATGGATTCTCGCAATCCGAATCTTGCAAGATGATATGACCGATTTTGTAGCCTGGAATTTCACAAATACATATTTACAAATAAAAATATTTATTTTCACATCAATGTTTTTCTTTCAATGCCTCAAGAATTTTTTCTAACTAGAGAACTGGTTCTTTGATGCATTACTTTTTTTAACAAAAATTGTTTGAACATATTAAGTTACATGAGGAAAATGTTCTCACAACACGTCAACATATGTTTTTTCATAGATAGCACATTTTTACAAAAAGTGCATGGACATTTTCCATTTTGCGGCATGTGAACATGTTTTTGACCTTTACTTTTTACATAGATAAGTGAAATTAATATAATTTCAAGATTTATATAAAAACTAAAAGTATATTATTATTAATGGGCCGCATATTTGTCGGCTTCAGATAGGGATGGTTGTTGTTGCGTAGTCTGCTGTTCGTTGAGAGCTCCTGTAAAGCATCTCAGGCGCTAGTTTGCCCCTGCAATGCCCAGCCCACTTAGGTCTAGGTTTTGTACTCGCCTGTTTTTTATCTCTGGTGACTGGTTAAACATTGACTTTTGAAAAAACAGGAATATGAAGTAATTCCCAAAATTATGAATAAATGACATGTTAAAAAAACAAGAATTTGGGAAAGATTTACTTTTTAAAATAAATTCAATAAATTAGGTCAAAATAATAGTTTGAAAATTTCATATTTTAAAAAAATCAATTTAAAAAATTGCCTATATAAGAACAAGTTCATGAATTTAAAAAAAGTAAATTTGATTTTGCTTGCAATTATAGTAATAATTTCAGGAATTTCAAAGAAAATGAAAAATGAAAATGAAAAACCTAAAATAGCAGAAGATTCCCAGAAACCTGGCTGGGAAGGTTCCCAAAACCGAGACAAAACTCCCGCGAAGGTGCTTTAGATGGGTAGGCCCATTAGATTGAAGGGTGTGTGCGCCCTGTCAAGATAGAGCTAAAAGTGAGTCTTAGGTGCCAAATTGGATATGCATTGTTAGCCGTCGGAAAAGCTAATTATCGCAGTGGATGTATCGCTCTCATGTAATTTCTGTCCCGACTAGCAATTTTTCTTCCGATTTTCGCTAGACCAGGTAGTTTTTTTTATGCACCTATTTGTCCTATGAAACCACGGGTTTTTTGATCTCTTTTTTTCACTTCTTTTTTGTATTTCTGTTGTTTTATCTTTTGCTTCATTTTTTAATACCCAAAGATAATTTATAGAAAGTAGTAATGTACCTATTTTTATATTTATTATGTAATGAGAATAAATGAACCACATATCAAATATATTTTTAATATGTGATGAACATTTTCAAAATACACATTAAACAATTTTGAAATAACACCCAATGTATCTATGTTTACTAATTTTAAACTTGTTATAATACATGACAAACATTTTGGAATAACACCAAATAAATGGATGCATAATAAATATTTCTTCAATACACTTTGAGAAATTTTAAATAGATGTTGGGCATCTTTAATACACGATTAATATATTTAAGTACACGGTGAACATTCACATAAAATTAGTATAATAAAAATACAATTCCAATTGTGAAAAAATTTAAAATAAATTTTTAAACTGAAAGAGAAAAAACAATTGTTAAATCAAACTGGGCTTGTTTTAATTCCATGATTAAATGATAAAAGTGAAATGTAAAAGACAAACAAAAAAAGGAAAATAAACATATCGTACTATCGTGCAATTGCATACTACCGACTGGACTTTCGCCAACCAACATATTATCTTTGGTGGCGACAAGCAGCACAACGTATGTACGCCATTTGTGCACATGAGAGAGTTCTGATGAGTTTTTCCACTGTTCAATGGGACAAGAGTTTGACTATGTGCGCTTTGTTTCCCATTAGATCTGGTTTTCACATTAAACATCTCATTAGCATGTGGCCAATTCACAAACCGTTTCACCATTGTGCTTCTCACATGAGAACTTTGAAAATAGATTCCATGCTGATAGGTTTCGACGAAACTTTTTACCCAACTTGTACTCTCCATTGTAGTAAACTCATAGTCCTCTGTGTGTACTGCATCTCGTGTTCATAACTGATGATCTTCAAGTGCAGGGAGTACGTAGCCCTTTTCAAAGTGGAGCCCAAAAGTAAACAGAGGTAGAAATTGTAATCTCCCAAGGTCTACCTGTCAATGAATCTATTACAACCCTCACCCGCAAAAAAATGAATCTATTACAACCCTATAGACATCGAACGTTTGCTTTACCTAGACTATAATTAAAAAGTACTTTGCGGGCATAAAAGAGATAGTTTGGACACTGAAGTAGCACTAATTAGAAGTTAGTTATTGTAATCTAAACGCATAATAAAATAAAAGATAACTGGTGTGGAGTAGAGGTGGTTGATGTTGCGGAATTATCCCAAGGTAATCGGCTACAATACTGGACCAGTAATCATACATTACAGTTTTATATGTGAGAGGTGCCTATATTAACCTGCACCAAAATCCATTGATAACATGTACTTATGATTGTAGCCCTTAACAAATATGCACAACAACTAAGAATTTATTAAGGTAAAAGCCAATCATAGCATTAAGATTGATGGCTCCTTTTATCTCATGCATCAACTCCTATACTCAGACTCTGGTACTATCTGTCACTCCAGCCACCCTATATGCATAGTTATCTCAACATACTGCTAACTCTAAAGTATGATCCACATACGTAAAGCGCTCATATATTGGGCATCAAAGAATAGCAACATATCATAACATACAATTCAAATCAATCATAATAGATAACCAATCACCATAGGACAAAAAGATCTACTAAGACATAATAAAATTTCAACAAACCATTGGTCTGCATTTACCTCTGAATGATTGGACAGAATGATTATGCTAATTAATACATAGTTATTAGGTGACTCCCACGCAGATAGGTTGTTTCCTCCTTACGTCGGGCGCCACCGCCGGCCACCTAGCATCTGATGGCTTTGGGTCGGAGAGGTGCGGAGGCGGCAATGCTACACCTACGAAGGGCCTTACGTAATTGTTACGTGATTAGCGAGTTGGCAGATTTTGATTGGTCTTGGGGGGAGGTGGGGCCCACCCCCACTGAATATCGGGGGGGCAAAGAATTAGTGAAGGAAGGTTTACGTAGCCCTTCGTAGTCCTTTCGTAGGTGTAGGATTATTCGGTGCGGAGGACCCTGGCTCTCCATCGACGGGAGGGACTCCACTCTTGTTTCTTGTTTTGTTCAACGTCTTGGTTGGGTTGTGCGGCGGCGGCGATGCCCCCTAGTAGGAATAATGACTCCCACGTCCTATGCCCGTCTAGATGGTGTGTCTATAATGTCGGAGGGTGTGTGGAGGTGTGCCTCCGTCGAATCTCATGGGGTTTGATCGGCGTTGGTCTTTTATGGATCTGTGTTGATCTAGTCTTCGTTTGTGTGTTTACAAGTTTGATCTTCTGTTGTACCCTCTCTTCATCGGCGATGGTTATTGGTCTGACACGCTAGTCCGACCTATGGGGCCTTAGCACAACGACTTTCTGACCTTCTAATACAACAAGATTTGCTTGGCTCTGGTAAGAGAGAGGCCATGATGATGACGCTCAAAATTTGACATGATGAATGATGCAACAAAATGAATAGGACAAGAAGAGAGTAAAAGGTACGAGATATGTATTGTAACCAAGGACGGCTAAACGCTCGGATCGCTTCCTTTAGTAGGCTGCTAAGCACATGCTTTGGCCTCTTTCCTGGCAATCTTGCCATGAAAACATGCTACGCTAGTACACAGAGTGTACTGTACTTATATACATACATGCATATGCATGTATGTAGCACACGAGCTACGTACGTAGGTAAGAGTAGGTGGCAATCTACTCATGCACCTATGCACGCAAAGTATAATCTTCTCCGCTTCAAGCGAGCGGCGTTGACAAGCGACATTTAATTACCAAGTAAGCCAGATAGAAGCCAACTCGATGGATCGATCGGCCTATAAATTGCCTAGGAACCATGCATACAAACGTACCCATTCAACCCGATCAATCATCAGCAACAAAAACACTTTAGTAACTAGAGACAGCGTGAGGGCGTTCGCAATGGCGAGGCGTCTGGGAGTCGTGCTGGCTTTAGCGGCCGTCGTCCTTCTCGCCGCCGCAGGGGGCGCCACCGCGCAATCCAGGCCACGGCCACCCAATGCCGAGGGCCCGAAGCCGAAGCCGAAGCCGATAAGCGTCAAGTGCAGTGAGAGTCCCAGGGTGAACCCCTACTGCTCCAACCAGAGGATGGACTGCCCAGCCAACTGCCCCCAGTCCTGCTACGCCGACTGCAAATCATGCAAACCCGTCTGCGGTGAGCACTCCGTGTCTTAACTGTGCAGGTACAACTATAGTAACGTTTGACTTTGTTGGTTAATGGTTTACGGTTCATGCCTTCGTGCAGTGTGCAACACCCCAGGGGCGTGCGGCGACCCGCGGTTCATAGGCGGTGACGGCAACGCCTTCTACTTCCACGGACGCAGGGACGCCGACTTCTGCGTCGTCTCCGACCGTGACCTTCACATCAACGCACACTTCATCGGCAAGAGCGGCCACAGCGGCATGTCCCGGGACTTCACCTGGATCCAGGCCATCGCCGTGCTCTTTGACGGCCACCGCCTCTACCTCGGCGCCAGGAAGACCGGCACCTGGGACGACGCCGTCGAGCACCTCGAGATCATCCTGGACGGCGAGCCCGTGTATCTCCCCGCCGACCTGGTCGAAGGCGCCAAGTGGACCTCCAGCCGCGTCCCCAAGCTGTCCGTGACCCGCACCAAGGCGGCCAACGGCGTGCTCCTCACCCTAGACGGAAAGTTCAGCGTCAGGGCCAACGCCGTGCCCATCACCGAGGAAGAATCGAGGGTGCACCGCTACGGCGTCACCGCCGATGACTGCCTCGCGCATCTCGAGCTGGCGTTCAAGTTCGACGCGCTCACCGACGACGTCCACGGTGTGGTCGGACAGACGTACCGCTCCGACTACGTCAACCATTTCGACGTGAGGGCCTCCATGCCCACCATGGGAGGAGATGCCACCTTCACCACCTCCAGCATGTTCGCCGCCGACTGCAGCGTGGCGCGCTATGGAGTCAGCCGTGGAAACGACGGTGCCGCGGTGCTATCTGTGCTCGCTGGTGTCACCTGTGCCAGTGGCATGGACGGCAAGGGTGTGGTGTGCAAGAAGTAAAACGCTTCCTGCATGCATATGGCGACTGTTGTGTACTGTCCGTGCATGTCAGCATGCATGCATGGTTGACAAGTACGTACTTCACATGAATAAGCAAAGGGCGTAATTTGATGTGTGTGGGACTTGGAACTTTCTATTATCAAAGAACTAGTATGTGCCATTTGCATTATATGTTGCACCGACGAAGAATATCTTATCAAACTTTACGTTCAACTACTGATTAAATTTTACCTCGACACTTTTGCACCATTGCATTCTTACGTCGAGATATTCGAAAGTAAATCACATGTTAATAGGCTTAGACAAACTTACGTCAGTTCGGTGAACCTAGGGCTCCCTTCTCCTCCGCTGGGTGCTCCGACGGTGGCGGGAGGAGGGGAACCTAGGGATCTTGTCCGGTGTATAGGGTAGTAGCGTTAGGCGAGTGCTCTTCGTCCAGCGTTGTTTGACGGCGATGGCGTTGGGGATAAGAACAAGTAGACCTCAGATTCAGTTCCATCTTGGCGGCGACGCTTGCGGCGAGCTCGGCAGGCTTCAGGGCGGTGCTTCTTGGAATATTTGAAATAGTTTCTTTATAATATTTATGAGAGGAACCGGAAGCGTTTCGGGGTCACCGGAAGGGTTCCAGAGTTTATAGAGCAATACCGGGTATTACCGATAAATAATATATAGGTGGAAAATATTTTCGAGGATGTTAAATTAATAATAAAATGCTCTAGTAAATATTAGAAGGCTTCTGTATTTAATTTAATATCAACGGGATTTAAAAGGTCAAGTGGATGAACGTGAATTGGCCCACAAGGGCCCAATATAGGTGGCGCCCCTTTCTCCATGGAAAGGAGAGAGGGGAAGCCGAATTGGAGGGGGAAACCCCCTCGTCTTGGACGGCCAAGGGGTGGAGTCCTTCAATCCCCTTGTGGCACCCCATCTCCCCTTCCAACGTATATATACTAGAGGTCTACGCGCTTTTAAAACATACAAGTTTTAAAGCCTCCTCTAGTTCTAGTTGGTCCTAGTTGATCAATTAGAGCTTGACCTAGATCCCTTAGTCCTCATAATTAGAAGCGTGGTGTGGTTCTAATCTCCTCCCTCTAATTCTTCGGTGATGATTAGCTCTGGACAGCGAAGCGCTGGCGGATTATGAAGGTCGTATGCTTGCAACTCATAGAGAGGCTGTGCTTTCGGTCTTCCATTCATGGGACTGTTCGTAAGCGGTTCGTGGATCGTTCATCTACAGTTCGAGGGACTTCAAGTATGAACTACACTGACTTGTCTACTTCCACTGCTACTCCGAGTCGATAACGATCATGATCCAAACCGTTTATGCATCTTCATATTGTTCCTAGGTGTTGTAGGGCAAATTGTGTCTCTTATATTTCCCAATATCGTCCTCGATCGCTTGCACTGCCACCGCTTGTGTGACCGCATCTACGTTTCACTGCGCCGGCACTGCATTGAGAGCGATGTGTTGATAACGTGCGACACCGTAGATCGAGTGCCCAATGCTTTGCAACGAAGTTCGGGTTCGCCGCGGCCATGGTGGACATGGCCTCCTCGCTTGCACGCTCATCGTATATTTGGCTCTCCGCCAGCCGGTGCTACTCGAGGAGGAGCAGGTTGTACCTCTACTGCTCTTGTGCCTACCAGAACACCGACATAGGAGCCGGCGCAGACCGCTCCTCATCTGCCATGATGGTGTCTTAGTGCGCCCGTGCCTGCTCCATGGTCAAACCAGCATGCACCGGCGCCGACTCTAGTGTGGTGTTGTCGTTGGAGATCATCTCCACTGTGGGGTCGTCATCGGAGAGCTCGGGGGATCTGGCCGGCATCGGCCTCAATCCGTCTGGCAGGTTGTCTCTACCAGGTGCCCGCAAGTGCGGTGATCTCATGCTTCATCCCATCGATAGACTCTCTCATAGAGTGTTCCCGCTTGCAGTCATGGTGGGTGTGGTGCAAGGGAGGAGGATGTGGAGCAGATATGTTGTGGTCTGGAGTTTAGCTGGGTGTAACCGCCTTTAAATAGTGGATTCCGTGAGGCCAAGAGTCCGTGTGCGTCAATGCGCGGCTCTCCCGAGTTGGTTCCACAGCCAGCGAGCCTGCGTAATGAAGCCACACGTACGGATGTGCATTAAATGGGCATGGTAGATATTCGTCCCGTCCTGTACAGCAAAAGTCACTCCGTCATTGAACAAGCAAGGACACCGGGGACATGGCGCGGGCGGCGCTCTTGGCCGATGCTCCGCTTCAATTCCTGCGCCAGTGAGAGGTCGTGTACACTCTGGACCGGCGTCAATGCGGAGCGGCTGCTCTACATCAGCATGAATGCAAGTAGCTAAGCATATCGAACGCATGCAGCGCGGGAGGAGGATTTTTGGTGGACCAAGGTAGTCTGAAGCGGTCGTGGCAGCGGTTCTGATGTCCACCCCCCTGCTCCAAAACAAGTGCATCCGAACCGCCGAGCAGAACGATATAGGACCACGCTCCAGGATCTGGACTACACGTCCGGACATATGCGGTCGCGTTGGAGATGCCCTAAGATTCCTTCTGAGTGACTTTTCTCCCTTTTTCGGAATATCGGCATTAACCTTTGAATGCATCAAAATGAACAGGACAAGAAGAGAGTAAAAGGGTACGAGATATGTATTGTAATCAAGGACGGCGAAACGTTGTGGATCGCGTCCTTTAGCAGGCTGCTAAGCGTTCTTCCAAGCAAAAATCTGCTGGATGAGAAGAAAAAGTTTCATCCAATATTTGCAACATGGGGACATGCAAGCAACAACTCATGAGGACAAAGCAAAATTGGTACAAGATCACTTTGAAAAATTGCTAGGGAAGAGGGAAGCGTGCCCGAGCACATCAACCGGGATGAGCTCGACATGCCTGCGCTGGGGAACTGCGGCCTTGATAATCATTTCTCTAAAGCTGAGGTGTGGGCAGCAGTGTGCGCTTCGTCGGCGGAAAAAGCACCCGGGATAGACGGTTTCACGGGCACCTTCTTCCAGGCATGCTAGGGCACGATCATGGTTAATCGAATACGAGAGGAGGAAGATAGGATTGTAGAGCTACTGCGGGGATTTAGCAATGCTTTCGGGCTGCACCTCAACCACACCAAATCCACTGTCGCACCAATTCGCTACATTGACATCGCCCTACAGCATGTTCTGCACAATTTCGGGGGGCAGATTGTTAGCTTTCCCATTTGGTATCTCGGGCTGCCAGTTACTCTTGGTAGAATCAGGTTGGTTCACCTGCAATACATACTAGATAGGATCCGAGCTTGTCTAGCCAGATGGAAGGGGCACCTCATGCTACTCTCGGGCCGCCGGGTGCTTGTCAGTTGCGTGCTCTCGGCGCTCCCGACGTTCGCGATCACTGTTGAAAGATTGTGCTGTCGCCTAGAGAGGGTGAATAGGCGCTTTAAAATAATTACGATTTGGCTTGAAGAAATGCAGAATAAAACTAACATTTAATTTGTCAAGCACACACCTAAAATGACTAGGCTCACCTATGTGCACCAACAACTTATGCTAAGCAAGATAAACATGTAAGTGATAGCAAGATGTATAACATGAAACACTATATGGCTATCACAAAGTAAAGTGCATAAGTAAAGGGCTCGGTAAGAGATAACCAAGCACGCGGAGACGACGATGTATCCCAAGTTCACACCCTTTGCATGCTAATCTTCGTTTGGAGTGGTGTGAAGGCACAATGTTCCCCAATATGCCACTAGGGCCACCGTAATCTCCTCACTCCCTCGCACAATGCAAGATGCCGTGATTCCACTAAGGGACCCTTGAGGGCGGTCACCGAACCCGTACAAATAGCAACCCTTGGGGGTGGTCACCGAACCCGCACACTTTGGCAACCCTTGGGGCGGTCACCGAAACCCATACAAATTGCTCGGAGCGATCTCCACAACCTAATTGGAGACCCCGACGCTTGCCCGGAGCTTTACGCCACAATGATTGAGCTCTGAGACAGCAACAACCATCTAGGGCGCCCAAGCACCCAAGAGGACCAAGCTCTAGGGTACCAAGCACCCAAGAGTAATAAGCTTCTCAACTTTTCACTTCCACGTATCACCGTGGAGAACTCAAACCGATGCACCAAATGCAATGGCAAGGGCACACGGAGTGGCCAAGTCCTTCTCTCCCAAATCGCACCACAACAACTAATGCTATGGTGGAAAATGAGAGGAAGAACAAAGAGGAGAACACAAAGAACTCCAAGATCTAGATCCAAGAGGTTCCCCTCACATAGAGAACAAAGAGATTGGTGGAAATGTGGATGTAGATCTCCTCTCTCTTCTCCTGCAAGAACTAGCAAGAATCATTAGAGGGATTGAGAGATAGCAAGCTCGAAGAAGGTAAACAATGGGGGCAAACACGAGCTCGAAAGGTTTTGTTCTATGGGGAAGAAAATCCTTTTATAGGCACCCACAAATACAATCAGTAATGCCCTCAGCCCAAGACACAAGCGGTAGTACCGCCGAGCGAAGCGGTACCTCACGACACGGTAGTTTCAGCCGTAATGTGCAACTAAGAAACTCAAAAGGCGGTAGTGCTGCCGGAGCGGTAATACCACTCCCACCAACAGTACTACCGCTAGGTGTTGCAAGTAGAGGTGAAACCGCGGTAGTAGAGTAGAGCAGTGCGGTAGTACTGCACTGAGCGGTACTACCACCCATTATTGCCGCTCTACTTCCGCGCAGAGAAAAAACACATCCATAGGCTAAAATATAAGTGGAAGAGTGACGATAGTTGGACATGGAAGTACCATAACAAGCGGTACTACCACAGGGTAGGTGCGGTACTACTGTCTGAAATGATACTACCATGACCAACTACCGCCCTACTATCGTCTAAGCGAAAGCGAGTCCATAAGCCCAAAAACAAGCGGTATTGCCCGCAACAGTGGAACCATGGAAGTACCACGCAAGCGGTACTACCGCTGCCCAGGGTGGTACTACCGCTAGTGAACTTCGAAATAGCACAAGCTAACAGATGGAAGCAGGAAAACCAAAACTGCCATAACTTCTGCAAATGAGCTCCGGATTAAGCAAACTCAAGCTTGTTGGATAGATGACGACGAGTACTATCTAAACATTTTCTAGGTTATAGTGAGAGGAGGCAATAGAAAAATGCCAATGATATAGATATGTGAAACCTCTATGAAAGAAGAACTGGCAAAAAAACTCCAACGTTAAAAACATCATAGAAGATGCATATGAACTCCATTTTCGGTGAACTCAAGCTTGTCATGAAGATGATCATATGCTCTAAAACTCACAAAGAGAAACACCAAACAAGAACTGAGAAAGATGATGCAAGGATGCAATGGTTTGAGCTCTCTACAAATGATATGATCAAGCTACTTGACCCCCCCCCCCCTTTGATATATAGTACGACAATCGATCCTATAACTCGGTCTCCCAACTACCACCATGAGACCGGTAAAATAGAAAACCTATCAAGGGAATTTTTTGCCTTGCACAAAGTCCACTTGAGGTACATGATGATGATCTTGACTTTCTCAAGTTGGACCACCTTTCTTGATTGTGTTGGCTCGATGAAGACTACTTGATTGCTCCCCCATACTTCACTATGGGTGAGCCACTCTTCGGCACATCTTCACATGTCCATTGTCACTACAATGGACGGCAAGCTTCAAGCATGATCTCATCATGATGCTCCACTTGAACTTGCGCACCGCAACCTTGATGACAATCACCACTTGATGTCATCCTCCATGGGTTGTATGAGATCTTCCTCTTGACGCAAGCCCATGGAAACATACCTAACCCCACATAGAACTTTCACATAGACCATGTGTTAGTACCATAGTTAAAAAAGGCGCGCCTAAGCGAGCGCTTAAGCGCACCTAGGCTCTAGGCGTTGGAAAAATGCATTGCGCATAACTACGCTTAATCTGTGCATAACTGCGCATAAGCATGCACTTTGGTCAGTATAGCGCAAGGCGGTGGCCAAACGCACAATTAGCGCCTAGCGCTTTTTTGAACTACGGTTAGTACACACGGCATAATGGACAATGCTTACATACCATGGGATCACTTGATCCCTCTCGGTACATCTTGTATGCTTTGTGTGTTGATCAACTTGATTCACTCTTTGACTTAGTCTTGATCAACCTTGTATCATGTCTTCTCTATGACCAATCTTTGGATAGTTCCTTGAGTAGCAACATGGTCAACACATAAACTCCTTGAAACCAATAAATGGACTTCAAGAAATGCTTATGGACAAATCCTACGGATATAACTCAAGGAAACCATTAGTCCATAGTGATTGTCATGAATTACCAAAAACAAACATGGGGGCACCACATGTTCTTCCAACCGTCTTAAGAGCCCCAGCAAAGTTCTTCAGGATGTAGACAAGGCGCAGAGGAAATTTCTATGGGCACAGGACGAAGAGATCACGGGTGGTAAATGCAAAGTTAGCTGGCAGGTCATCACATCCTCGGTCGACCACGCGGCATGGGTATCCTGGACCTATCAAAGTTCGTGCACGAGCTAAGACTGCGCTTGCTTTGGCTAGCATGGAAACACCCTGATCGGTCATGGGTGGGGCTGGGCACGCCATGTGATGACAAGGACCAAGCACTCTTCTCCTCTGCTACATCCGTCTCCATCAGAAGCGGCAAGCAGGCAAAGTTTTGGCACTACCACTAGTTAGGGGATCAGCCGATGCGGATGTAGTTTCCCGACATCTTCAGGCACCCCGGCCGCTAAAATCGGACCATCGCGGCGGCTCTGCAGCAGGATCGTTGGATTCAAGACCTCCAGCACGGCGACATCACCAGGATCCGGTCGCAATTCATCTCCATGACGCGGCTGATCAGGACGGCGGGCATCATGCTGCAGGACGATGCTGCCGACGAGATCGCCTGGACGGCCGGAGGGGGCGCTGAATACTCCACGCAGTCGGTGTACGAGCTGCAATTCGCCGACCACCACGGACGAAGCTCAAGTCACTGGTCTGGAAGACATGGGCGCCCGTCCACATGAAATTGCTCACTTGGTTGCTGCACCACAACAGGCTGTGGTGCAATGATCGTCCCAGCGTTGGGGTGGGAAAACATATACTTCTGTGCTTTGTTCAACAGGAGCCTAGAGTCGTCGGTGCATTTGTTCTAGGAGTTCCCATTCGCTCAGATGATCTGGGCGCAGTTGGCGTCTTGAAGGGGGTGCGAGGCACTCAAACCAGATGTGCAGATGCAGGGGAGGTCGATGACAGAGATCGTCAGCTACATGGTGGACAGGGCAGCCCCTGGAGCACGAAGAAGGATGAAGACAATGCTGGCAATGACTCTCTGGCGCATCTGGCTGCAGAGAAACGGCTGTACCTTGAGGGAAAATATCTCAGGATCCATGGAGGTGATAAATGGAATCAGGAATTACTTAGAGCAATGGCGACTTGCCGGAGCCAAATGCCTAGCGCCTCCGTTTGGGGACCTAACGTGAGTAATAGGCAATTAGTGTGGAGAAATGGAGGGCGCCCCTCTATTTCCCTTCTGGTCGGCTGGGTGCAATTTTTCCTCTCTTGTCCTTCTCAGCAAAAACCTTTTGTGATCTCCCTCTGCTAAATTAATGAAAAGCCAGTGATACGCTGGATCTTTCAAAAAAAAGATTAAGTTGCATCCTTGCAATCTTGCCGTGAAAACCTGCTACGAGAGTGTACTGTACTTATATACCTACATGCATGTATATAGCACAGGAGCTACATATGTACCTATGCACGCAAAGTATAATCTTTTCCACTTTAGTTACTTGTAAGTTGCCTGAATTTTAAATTTGGGTCAGTTGATTTTTCTGGCCATCGATTTTGCTCTGAGGTTTGTGCTGCATTTTTTCTAGCCTAAGTTGTTTGTTGTAGCGGGCTTGTCTTTTTCGACTGACCCAATATTTGGGTCGGTCAATTTGCTACTGGGCCAAAGCCCATTAACTTTGCAATCCAACCCTGCTCTCTCTCCCTTTGTACATTTTTTTGTTTTTATTTTTCTTTGTTATTGGTTTTTTCTATTTGTGGGCATTTTTGGGATGTTGGATGAGTGTAAATGTACGCGCATAAATACTATGCAATATGTTTGAAAACACTGTTACATGTATATTGTTTGCATATACTACAAAAGGTGCAATTTTAGAGCAAAGTTGTGTGCCAGCTTTTTAAACTTTTTGTTATGCTCTTGAAATGGTAAAACTATGGCTACTAATTCATTGCTCCTTATTTTTAAAAATAGTATTATTTCATTTTCCTTTTTATTCAAGAGTAAAACCAATGCCACTAATTCCTTCCTTCTTAGGAATTTTTTTCGTGAAAACTCCACTATTACATGTTTATTATTGCATATTTTTTGAAAAATATGCAAATTTTGTAATTGTTTATTTTATTTTATTTCTTCTTAAAGGGTAATGTCAGTGCCACTAATTTATTTCTTGTGAGGACTCACTTTTTGCGAAATTTCACTATTATATGTTTATTCTTGCATATTATTAAAAAGCAGAATTTCTAAGAAAATTGTGTGCAAATTGTGTCATTATTTGTTTTCTTCTTAAAAGGGTGATACCAATGCCATTAATTCATTCTTTCATAGAAAACTTCATTACTTTGATTTTTCTAGTTTATATTTCATTTTCTATCTTCTTAAAGGGTAATACCAAATTTACTGAGTCATTCTCTCTTAGAAAAACTTCATTATTTTGATTTTGTTTTAGTTTTTGTTTCATTTTATTTCTTTCTTAGAAAACTTCATTATTATGATTTTGTTTTAGTTTCTATTTCATTTTCTGTCTTCTTAAAGAGTAATTTCAAAGCCACTAATTCATTCTTTCTTAGAAAAACTTCATTATTTGGATTTTGTTTTAGTTTTTATTTCATTATATTTTTTCTCTAATGGTAATACCAATATGACTAATTTATTTCTTCTTATGAAACTATTTTTTTGTGAAAATTCCACTATTATATGCTTTTTCTTATATACCATAAAAAGCACAATTTTTATGTATATTGTGTAATAATTTTGCATTGTTTATTTTAATTTTTTTTCCTACTTAAATGGTAATACCAATGGCACCAATTCATTGTTCTGTCGACAACTTAATTTATTTTGATGTTTTATTTTTTATTTCGTTATCTTTTTTTATTTAAGGGTAACAATTCATTCTTCCTTAGTTTTTTTATTTTTATTTTCTTTTACTTTTTCTTTAAGGGTAATACCTATGCCAATAAATTAATTTTTGCTTGCAAAATACACTATTATATGCTTATTCTTGCAAATTATTAAAAACAATAATTCCTGTGTATATGATGTGGAAATTTTGTCATTACTTGTTTTAAAAGTGATTCTCATTTTCTTCTTCCCGAAGATTAATACCAATGCTACTAATTCATCTTCGTTAACACACTTCATTGTTTTGATTTTTTAGCTTTAATTAATTTTCTTTATTCTTTAAGGTTAATTCCAAATACACTAATTCATTCCTTCTTATGAAACTTCTGCTATTATATGTTTACTCTAGCATATGATAAAAAAATGCAATTCTGTAAAAATTTGCATGCAAGTTTTTTACCCGTGCTACCAATTGATTTTTTCCTTGGAATCTTTTTTTTTTAGTTTTTTCTTTCATTTTCTGACTTCTTAAAGGGTAATACCAATGCCACTAATTCATTGTTTTCTTAGAGAACTTCATTATTTTGATTTAGTTTTAGTTTTTATTTCATTTTCTAACTTCTTAAAGTGTAATACCGATGCCAGTAACTCATTATTCCCTTAGAAAAAATTCATTAATTTGATTTAATTTTAGTTTTTATTGCATTTTATTTATAAGGGTAATGCCAATGCAATTTTGTTTTTGTTTTTTATTTTCTGTCTTCTTAAAGGCTAATACAAATGCCACTAATTCATTCTTCCTTAGAAAAACTTCATTATTTTGATTTAGTTTTAGTTTTATTTCATTTTCTTTCTTCTTCAAGAGCAATACCAATGCCACTAATTCATCCCTTCTTAGTAAAGTAATTTTTTACAAAATTCCTCTATTTATATGTTTATTCTTACACATTATTGAAAAACACAATTTCTACGTAAATTATGTGCAATTTTTGTCATTATTTGTTGCATTCTTTTGCAAATTTTTACACGATCTTATTTTAGTGTTAGTACAACAGAATAAGAAGACTAGAGAAAGTAGAAGGCGACTGAGCCTTTGGATCTTGATCGGGTGGTGGAGAGCGACTTGGCTGAACATCGTTGAAATCCTTCATGTTGTTTGAATCGGGGGCGCACGATGGTTAACTCCTCCCAACCACCTCCCTCGGGGCATGCGAGTATTACTTTTCTTTGAGGTCTAGGCTAATAAAACTTTCACAATAAGTATATTGAGTTCTTTATGACTAATGTGAGTTTATGGACTAATACGACACTCCCACCTATCCTTATTTTTCTAGTCTCTTCGGTACAATGCATTGCCCATGTTCACCTTGAGAGTTGGTGCAAATTTCGTCGGTGCACCTAAATCCCATGATATGACATGCACCAGCACCCATAAGCTTTATTATATCCTCCCTCAAAACAACCACCATAGCTACCCATCATGGTATTTTCATAGTCATTTCGAGATATGTTGTCATGCAACTTTCAAGGTTACTATTTACATGATATGTGTGTTCATCGTCATATTGCTTTGCATTATCATATAGAGCTGACATGATATTTGTGGCAAAGCCACTGTTCATCATTGTAATACATGTCATGCTAGATCATTGCACATCCTAGTACACTGCCAGAGGCATTCATATGGAGTCATATTATTTAAGTTTATCGAGTTGTAAGTAAAAAAGAAGTGTGATAATCTTCATTATTATTAGAGTATTGTCCAAGTGAGGTAAAGAATGATGGAGACTAATGAGTCCTCTAAAAAGTGTGGATTAGGTTCATGATACTGTTCTAGAAAAAGAAAAAAATAGATAAAAAGAGATAAGGGGCAATGCTACTATCCTTTTACCATACTTGTGCTTCAAAGCAGCACCATATTCTTCATATAGAGAGTCTCCATGATTTGTCACTTTCATATACTAGTGGGAATTTTTACATTATAGAACTTCTCTTGTATATTCCGATCACGGGCTTCCTCAAATGCCCGAGGTCTTCATGAGCAAGCAAGTTGCATGCACGCCCAGTTAGTTTCAGTAGCGAGTCTTCATACACTTATAGCTCTAGTGCATCCGTTCCATGGCAATCCCTACTACTCGCATTGATATCAATTCTAAGGCCTCTCCGTTGCCAAATGATCCATGGAGTTGATGGGAGACTTTCTTCACTTTTGTCTTAATTATAAACCTCTGATACATCTCCAACGTATCTATAAATTTTGATTGTTTGATGCTATTATTGTATCAATCTTGTATGTTTTACATGCAATTTTATATCTTTTTTGGGACTAAACTATTAACCTAGTGCCTAGTGCCAGTTGTAATTTTTTGCCTTATTTGGCTTTTCAGAAAATCATTATCAAACAAAGTCCAAACAGAGAAAAATCATTGGATTAATTTTTTTCTGTACCAGAATGGACCCATAAAGGTTCGGGAGAAGACCAGAAGAGTGACGAGGGAGCGACAAGCCTGGAGGGCGCGCCCTAGGAGACACCCCCTAAGATTGTGGGCCACTCGTGGCACCTCTTGACCTAACTCCGTCTCTATAAATTCACAGATATTCCCAATATACCAGAGAAGAGTCCAAAACACTTTACTCGCCACCGCAAGCCTCTGTTCTTTTGCGATCCCATCTGGAGGCCTTTTCCGGTACTCTGTTGGAGGGAGAATCGATCACGGAGGGCCTCTACATCAACCTTGCTGCCCTACCAACGATGCGTGAGAAGTTTACCACAGACCTACGGGTCCATATCTAGTAGCTAGATGGCTTCTTCTCTCTCTTTAATCTTCAATACCATGTTCTCCTCGATGTTCTTGGAGTTCTATCCGATGTAATCTTCTTTTGCGGTGTGTTTGTTGGGATCTGATGAATTGTGGGTTTATGATTTGAATATTCATGAGAAGTAATTGAGTCTTTTCTGGACTTTATTATGCATGATTTTATAGCTTTGTATTTCTCTCTGATTTATCCGTTTGGTTTGGCCAACTAGATTGATTTATCTTCAGTGGGAGAGGTGCTTTGTGATGAGTTCAATCTTGTGGTGCTCTATCCCAGTGACAGAAAGGGACAAGACACATATTTGTATTGTTGCCATTAAGGGTAAAATGATGGAGTTTATTCATATTAGTTGAGTTTAGTTTGTCTACATCATGTCATCTTGCTTAAGGTGTTACTCGGTTTTTATTAACTTAATACCCTAAATGCATGCTAGACATCGTTGGATGGGTGGAGTAATAGTAGGAGATGCAGGCAGGAGTCGGTCTACTTGCCTCGAATGTGATGCCTATATACATGATCATTGCCTTGAATATCGTCATAACTATGCACTTTTCTATCAATTGCCCAATAGTAATTTGTTTACCCATTGTATGCTATGTGTTCGAGAGAGAAGCCTCTAGTGAAAACTATGGCCCCCCGGTCTACTTTTATCATATATAAAATCCAAAAATACCTTGCTGCAATTTTTTACTTTATTTTATTTTGTACTTTATTTTACTATCTAACACTATCAAAATTAATCCTTGCAAATAAAAATTTCAAGGGGATTGACAACCCTCTTGCCAGCATTGGGTGCAAGTATTTGCTTTTATGTGTGTAGGTGTTGTTCACGTTCCTTTGTGTGATTCTTCTACCGGATTGATACCTTGGTTCTTACTAAGGGAAATACTTATCTCTATTGTGCTGCATCTGCTCTCCTCTTCGGGGAAAATCCCAATGCAGCTCACAAGTAGCAAACTCTACCAACATACTCTATTTCCACTCATAGTGCTAAGTCCATGTCTCACGCTCATATATTAAGTGAAGTTAAAAATGCTAAAGCGAGAAAAGGTGCGATGCAATTGCTTTGTTTGGCACTGGGGTGTTCATGATTTGTACTTATGTTAGGAAGACGGAGTCATGACATGCTTACATAATTCAATGAGTAGGGGTAACATTCGTTAAGCATCTTATAGCTTTGAAGAGTAATGATTATTTTCTAGCATTCATGGATATTATTATGTTGAAATTAATTACTTCATTGTTTCTCAATATTCATACCGTGAAAGAGATTACATGATAAGACATGTTAGGTAGCATTCAACATCAAAAGTTTCTATTTTTATCATTTACCTGCCAGTAACACATCACAACTCCAATGAACAAGGAAACTCCTCCACCTGAGGCCACCAGGATAAGGTCCACACTATAATAGCAATATGCGGCTCCAACGAATGAACGCCGGGATTAAATATTGTTGCGCAAAAAGAAAGTGTTAGTAATTCGGGGTGACACCTTTAACAAATGAAGCAGGGCACCATTTCACTCATTTTGAATGATATGAATTGTTCACTCTTTTTGATCAACAAAATATTAGTTATATGTCAGAAAACATACTCACTAAAAACTGATGTTAAATTCGAATTCAATGGTATACTTTTTGTAGCATGTAATCTACATATTGTTGGTCAAATTGATGATGGAGAACACGAGTGTATCTTATCAACTGGAAGGCGTGTAGTAAGTTGATGTTGATGACATGCTTCTTAGTATTATAATGGACCCCTCAAGCTCCAGCAAAATGGGTGGCTTCTCTATGTTGCTTCACAATATTTGGATGGAAACGAAGCTGTCGTATTCCTTGTGAACCTGTGTTACTTATACTACCAGGAGGTGGCCAATTTGGCTTCTTTGTAGTCGGGCCAATTTGGCTTCTTTGTAGTCGGGCCAATTTGGCTTTTGAAGATGAAGAGATGATTACTATGGTTATATTGCCACTATGTCGACTCGACACATAACTATGTTCTAGGAGGATAGGGATTGGTTTTCTTTATAACTTTGTTTGGCTAGGTTTTGCTCAAAAACATGTGAATTTGTATGTGCAATTTTTTTTATAAAATCATTAGATATTGTTTCTTAAGTTATTAAAAATGCGGAATACCAGGAATTAGATTTTCGGATCCCGCCATCTTAAATGCTATCTCGGCCACCACATGAGCAAATTAGCCAAACCAGCACTCAGCTCATCGGGCTAGCGGGTGGGTGAATTGGGACCGTAGCATTACTGTGCTGGTTGTCATTATAGCACCGACATTTTTCATTTTGTATATTTTTTTACCGTTTTTCTTTGTTTTGTGTTGATGTTGAGGTTTATTTTCTCTTTATTATTTCAGCATATTTTAAGAAATATTTTATTTTTACTTATTTCATTTTTTCTTACTTTATATTCTCATTTGTTTTCTATTTGAATATTTTCCTTATTGTTGTTTTATTTTAATTCTTCTATATTTTTTGTTTGCTTCTATTTCTTTGTTCTCTTGGGTAAATTGACGTATATGCACATTTACTTTGTATACAATAATTATTATCACATCAATGTTTTTCTTTCAATGCCTCGAGAATCTTTTTTTCCAACTAGAGAATTGGTTCTTTGATGCATTAGTTTTTATAAAAAAATTGCTTGAACATATTTAGTTACACGAGTAAAAAATTCTCACAACACGTCAACATATCTTTTTTAATTGATAACACATTTTTACAAAAAGTGCATGCACATTTTCCATTTCTTGGCACGTGAACATGCTTTTGACCTTTATTTTTTACATAGATAAGTGTAATTAATATAATTGTAAGATTTATGTAAAAACTAATAAATATTATTATTAATGGGCCGCATATTTGTTGGCTTAGATAGGAACGGCCGTTGTTGCGTAGTCTGTTGTTCGTTGAGAGCTCCTGTAAAGCGCAAGAGTTATTTCTTGCTTTAAGCGAGTATCTAGCCCCATCTCGCTGAAGCGAATTCCACATTGAGAGCTCCAGTAAAGCGCGAGAACTATTTCTCGCTCTAAGCGGGTGTCTAGCCCCATCTCGCTGAAGCGAATTTCCGCGCTGTAGCCACAAGAAAATTGGAGGAACCAGGATTCGATCTTGAGAGCTCCTGTAAAGCGCGAGAGCTATTTCTAGCTTTAAGAGAGTGTCTAGCCCCATCTCGCTGAAGTGAATTCCTGCGCTGTAGCCAGTGGGCCGGCCTGTTCGTGTACGATTAAAAGTAAAAGAAGAAGAAAATTGGAGGAACCAGGATTTGATCCTTGGTCTACTAGACCGCACACAACACTGCTAGCCACAAGGCCAGCTTGGACCTTATTTATGATACTGGGCCGCCATCTACTTCAAGCTATTCGAGCCGTTTCTTTGTGTTTTCTTTTAAAAAAAATTCTTCTCAATTTTTTATTCTTGCTTGCATTTTGTTTCTTAGTTTTTTTTGTTTTCATGCATTTCTGTTTGTTCTTCATTTTTTTGTTTGTTTTATTTTTTCTTCTCCATTTGTTGTTTTTTTTCGTATGATTGTTTTCGTTTTCACTCTACATTTTTGTATATGTAAAAATATTTTTTAGTAAGTGATTAACATTTTTGTATACACGATGAATGTTGTACAAACGCTTATTCAACATATTTCAAATACTTGTTCAACGTTTTAATACTTACTCAACATTTTTCAAATATTGTTCAACATCTTGCAAATACTCGCTCAACAATTTGCAAATACTCGTTTAACATTTTCGAATACATATTCAACATTTTTAAATACTTGTTCAAAATTTTAGATACTTATTTAACATTTTCAAATACTTGATCAACATTTTAATATTTATTTCAACATTTCTTAAAGACCCGTTCAAAATTTTTCAAATACAAGTTCAACATTTTTATATACATGATCAACATTTTTTGAAATAGTTGTTCAACATTTTTCAAATACTTGTTGAACATTTTTCAAATACTCATTCAACATTTTCCAAATACTTGTTCAACATTATTATATACATGATAAATTTCTCAAATACTTGTTCAATATTTGTTTTTGAAATACTTGTTCAACATTTTTCAAATATTTATTCAACATTTTGAAAGTACTTTTTCAACTTTTTAAATACTTGTTCCACATTTTTTTCATATGGTTTTTTAAGAGACTTTCGTGTGTGTGTGTGTGTGTGTGTGTGTGTGTGTGTGTGTGTGTGTGTGTGTGTGTGTGTGTGTGTGTGTGTGTGTGTGTGTGTGTGTGTAATAAAAGGGTTTAGGGATGGTGCTTCCTGTGCCCGTGGACCAGCCCAACTGGCGTACCCTTCAGCGTGACGCCTGTCTCGCATAATGCGAGAAATAGGGGTGCCACCTGTAAAGCCTCTCAGGCGCCAGTTTGCCACTGTAGCGCTTGAAGCCGCCTGTAATGCCCGGCCCACTTACCTCCAGGTTTTGTACTCGCCTGTTTTTTTCATCTCTGGTGACTGGTGAAACATAGACTCTTGAAAAAACATGAATATGAAATAATTCCCAAAAATTATTAATAAATTACATGTTTAAAAATCAAGAATTTGGGGAAGATTTTTTGAAAATCAATAAATTTGGTCAAAATAATAGTTCAAAAATTCAATAATTTTTTAAAAATCAATTTGAAAAAATTACTGTATTAGAACAAATTCATGAATTAAAAATTTAAATTTGATTTTTCTTGCAATTATACTAAAAAGGTAGGAATTTCAAATAAATGAAAATGAAAACAAAAAACCTAAAATAGAAAAAATGTACCGAAAAGCTTGCGGAAGATTCCCGGGAACCTGGTTGCGAAGGTTCCCAAAACTAGGAAAAAACTCCTGCGAAAGTGCCTTAGATGGGTCAGCCCACTAGATTGAAGGGAGTGGGCGCCCTGTCCAGATAGAGCTAAAAGTGAGTCTTAAGGGCCAAATTGGATATGCATTGTTAGCTGTCGGAAAAGCTAAGTATCGTAGTGGATGTAGCGGTCTCACATAATTTCTGTCATGACTAGCGATTTTTCTTCCGATTTTCGCTAGACCAGCTAGTTTTTCTTGATGTACCTATTTGTCCTATGAAACCACGGGTATTTTGGTCTCTTTTTTCACTCCTTTTTTGAATTTATGTTGTTTTATCTTCTGCTTCATTTTTTAATACCCAAAGAAAATTTATAGAAAGTAGTAATATATCTATGTTTATATTTTTTATGTATTGAGAATATTTGAAACACATATCAAATATATTTTTAATACATGACGAACATTTTCTAAATACACTTTTTTTTGAAATAACACCAAATGTATCCATGTTTACTAATTGTGAACTTGTTATAATACATGAAAAACATTTTCGAATAAGACCAAATAAATAAATGCATAATAAATATTTCTTCAATACACTTTGAGAATTTTTAAATAGATGTTGGGTATCTTTAATAGACGATCAATATTTTTTAAGTACATGGTGAACATAAATATAAAATTAGTATAACAAAAAATAGAATTCCAATTGTAAAAAAATTAGAAATATATTTTTAAATTGAAAGAGAAAAAAACAATTGTTAAATCAAACTCGGCTTGTTTTAATTCAACGATTAAAAGATAAAAGTGTTGGGGAACGTAGCATGCAATTTCAAAAAAATTCCATCGATCACGCAAGATCTATCTAGGAGATGCATAGCAACGAGAGGGGGAGTGTATCTTCATACCCTTGAAGATCGCAAAGCGGAAGCATTTATCAACGCGGTTGATGTAGTCGTACACCTTCACGATCCGTCCCGATCAAGTACCGACTGTACGGCACCTCCGCGTTCAGCACACGTTCAGCTCGATGACATCCTCGCCTTCTTGATCCAGCAAGATGGGCGAAGTAGTAGATGAGTTCCGGCAGCATGACGGCATAGTGACGGTGTTGGTGAAGAACAATCTTCGCAGGGCTTTGCCTAAGCACTACGGAAACTATGATAGAGGATAAACTAGAGGGGACGGGGTTGCCGGCACACGGCTTGGTGTTTCTTGATGTGTCTTGGGTGCTAGCCCTGCCCCTCTATTTATATGTTGAGCCTTGGGGTCGAAACTTGGAGTAAAAGCCTCCACAAAGTCGGTTTCACCCGAAAGGCAAGAGTCCTTCTCGGACTCTAGGGCCAGACGCCAGGGTTCCCGGCGTCTGGACCTAGACGCCAGGGACCCTAGCGTCTGGCCCCTGGTCTCCGAAAAACTTCCTTTTGCGCTTTCCAAAAACCTTGTGGGCTTTCCCTTTTGGCCCAAATAAAGTGTTCTCCTACCCAAACATTTCGGGAAACATCCGGAACCCCTTCCGGTGAATTCCGGAACCCTTCCGGAGATCAAACACTATCATCCCATATATCAATCTTTATCTTCGGACCATTCCGTAGTTCCTCGTCATGTCCGTGATCACATCCGGGACTCCGAACAACATTCGGTTACCAACATACATTAGTCATACAATACTATATCGTCAACGAACGTTAAGCGTGCGGACCCTACGGGTTCGAGAACTATGTAGACATGACCGAGACACCTCTCTGGTCAATAACCAATAGCGGAACCTGGATGCCTATATTGGCTCCTACATATTATACAAAGATCTTTATCGGTCGAATCGTTATGACAACATACATTATTCCCTTTGTCATCGGTATGTTACTTGCCCGAGATTCGATCATTGGTATCTTCATACCTAGTTCAATCTCGTTACCGGCAAGTCTCTTTACTCGTTCCCTAATACATCATCTCGTATAACTCATTAGTCACATCGCTTGCAAGGATTGCTATGATGTGCATTACCGAGAGGGCCCAGAGATACCTCTACGATACTCGGAGTGACAAATCCTAATCTCGATCTATGCCAACCCAACAAACACCTTCGGAGACACCTGTAGAGCATCTTTATAATCACCCATTTACGTTGTGACGTTTAATAGCACACAAGGTGTTCCTCCGGTATTTGGGAGTTGCATAATCTCATAGTCTGAGGAACATGTATAAGTCATGAAGAAAGAAGTAGCAATGCAACCGTGACGATCATAATGCTAAGCTAACGGATGGGTCATATCCATCACATCATTCTCGTAATGATGTGATCCCGTTCATAAGATGACAACACATCTCTATGGTTAGGAAACTTAACCATCTTTGATTAACGAGCTAGTCAAGTAGAGGCATACTAGGGACATTATGTTTTGTCTATGTATTCACACATGTATTAAGTTTCAAGTTAATACAATTCTAGCATGAATAATAAAAATTTATCATGATATAAGGAAATATAAATCTTTATTATTGCCTCTAGGGCATATTTCCTTCAGTCTCCCACTTGCACTAGAGTCAATAATCTAGTTCACATTGCCATGTGATTTAACATCAATAGTTTACATCTTTATGTGATTAACACTCATAGTTCACATCGCCATGTGACCAACAACCAAAGGGTTTACTAGAATCAATAATCTAGTTCACATTGCTATGTGATTAACACCCAAAGAGTACTAAGGTGTGATCATGTTTTGCTTGTGAGAGAAGTTTAGTCAACGGGTCTATCACATTGAGAGCCGTATGTATTTTGCAAAATTCTATGTCTACAATGCTCTGTATGGAGCTACTTTAGATAATTGCTCCCACTTTCAATATGTATGCAGATTGAGACTCAGAGTCATCTGGATCGGTGTAAAAGCTTGCATCAACGTAACTCTTTACGACGAACTCTTTATCACTTCCATCGACGTAACTCTTTACGACGAACTCATGGCAAGGTACACAATAGGTCTGGTACACAACATAGCATACTTTATAGAACTTATGACTAAGGCATAGGGAATGACTTTCATTATCTTTCTATCTTCTACAGTGTTCGGGCTTTGAATCTTACTCAACTTTAGACCTTGTAACATAGGCAGGAACCCTTTCTTTGACTGATCCATTTTGAACTTTTTCAAAAACTTTATCAAGGTATGTGCTTTGTGAAAGTCCAATTAATCGTCTTGATCTATCTCTATAGATCTTGATGCCCAATATGTAAGCAGCTTCACCGAGGTCTTTCATTGAAAAACTCTTATTGAAGTATCCCTTTATGCTATCCAGAAATTCTATATCATTTACAATCAACTATATGTCATCCACATATAATATTAGAAATGCTACAAAGCTCCCACTCACTTTCTATTAAATACAGGCTTCTCTAAAAGTCTGTATAAAACCAAATGCTTTGACCAGTCCATAAATGGAACACTGGAGCTTGCACACTTCGTTAGTACCTTTAGGATCAACAAAACCTTCTGGTTGTATCATATACAACTCTTCTTTAAGAAATATCCATTAAGGAATGCAGATTTGACATCCATTTGCCAGATTTCATAAAATATGGCAACTGCTAACATGATTTGGATGGATTCAAGCATCGCTACAGTTGAGAAAATCTCATTGTAGTCAACACCTTGAACTTGTCAAAAACCTTTTGTGACAACTCGAGCTTTGTAGATAGTAACACTACTATCAGCGTCTATCTTCCTCTTGAAGATCCATTTATTTTCTATGGCTTGTCGATCATCAGGCAAGTCCACCAAAGTCCACACTTTGTTCTCATACATAGATCCCATCTCAAATTTCATGGCCTCAAGCCATTTCACAGAATGTGGGCTCATCATCGCTTCCACATAGTTTGTAGGTTCATCATGGTCTAGTAACATGACTTCCAGAACAGGATTACCGTACCACTCTGGTGCGAATCTCACTCTAGAAGACCTATGAGGTTTGGTAGTAACTTGATCCGAAGTTTCATGATCATCATCATTAGCTTCCTCACTAATTGGTGGAGGAATCACTAGAACTGATTTCTATGAGGAACTACTTTCCTATTCGGGAGAAGGTACAATTATGTCATCAAGTTGTACTTTCCTCCCACTCACTTCTTTCGAGAGAAACTCCTTCTCTAGAAAGGATCCATTTTTAGCAACGAATATCTTGCCTTCGGATCTGTGATAGAAGGTGTACCCAATAGTTTCCTTTGGGTATCCTATGAAGACTCACTTCTCCGATTTGGGTTCGAGATTATCAGGTTGAAGCTTTTTCACATAAGCATCGCAGACCCAAACTTTAAGAAATGACAACTTTGGTTTCTTGCCAAACCACAGTTCATAAGGCGTCGTCTCAACGGATTTTGACGGTGCC
Source organism: Aegilops speltoides (assembly GCA_021437245.1). Lineage (NCBI taxonomy): Eukaryota > Viridiplantae > Streptophyta > Magnoliopsida > Poales > Poaceae > Aegilops > Aegilops speltoides. The sequence goes on along the minus strand of CM038142.1, from coordinate 484,513,883 downwards.
CTGTTTAACGTGAATGCAGTTGTCTCTAATGCATAATCCCAAAACGATAGTGGTAAATTGGTAAGAGACATCATAGATCACACCATATCTAATAAAGTGCGGTTACGACGTTCAGACACACCATTACGTTGTGGTGTTCCCGGTGACGTGAGCTGTGAAACTATTCCATATTGTTTTAAATAAAGGCCAAACTCATAACTCAAATATTTTCCTCCATGATTAGACCATAGAAACTTTTATTTTCTTGTTACGATGATTCTCTACTTCCGTGATTAGACCATAGAATTGTTTCAAATGTTTCTGATTTGTGTTTCATGAAGTAGATATACCCATATCTGCTTAAATCATCCGTGAAGGTCAGAAAATAACGATACCCACCACGAGCATCAACACTCATCGGACCACATACATCAGTATGTGTTATTTCCAATAAGTCACTATCTCTTTCCATTGTTCTGGAGAACGGAGTTTTAATCATCTTGCCCATAAGGCACGGTTCACAAGTATCAAATGATTCATAATCAAGTGATTCCAAAAGTCCATCTCTATGGAGTTTCTTCATGCACTTTACACCGATATGACCCAAATGGCAGTGCCACAAATAAGTTGCACTATCATTATCAACTTTGCATTTTGGCATCAATATTATGAATATGTGTATTACCAGGACCGGTATTCAATAAACCATCAACATTGGGTGTATGACCATAGAAGGTTTTATTCATGTAAACAGAATAACAATTATTCTCTGTCTTAAATGAATAACCATATTGCAATAAACATGATCTAATCATATTCATGCTCAACGCAAACACCAAAAAACATTTATTTAGGTTCAATACTAATCTCAAAAGTATAGGGAGTGTGCGATGATGATCATATCAATCTTGGAACTACTTTCAACACACATCGTCACTTCACCCTCAACTAATCTCTGTTTATTCTGTAACTCCTGTTTTGAGTTACTAATCTTAGCAACCAAACAAGTATCAAATACCCAGGGGCTACTATGAACACTAGTAAGGTACACATAAATAACTTGTATATCAAATATACCTTTGTTCATTTTGCCATCCTTCTTATCCACCAAATATTTGGGGTAGATCCGCTTCTAGTGACCAGTCCCTTTGCAGTAGAAGCACTCAGTTTTAGGCTTAGGTCTAGGTTTGGGCTTCTTCACGGGAGAGACAACTTGCTTGCCATTCTATTTGAAGTTCCCTTTCTTTCCCTTTGCCCTTTTCTTGAAACTAGTGGTCTTGTCAATCATCAACACTTGATGCTTTTTCTTGATTTCTACCTTCGTCGATTTCAGCATCTTGAAGTGCTCGGGAATTGTTTTCGTCATCCCTTGCATACTATAGTTCATTACGAATTTCCAGTAACTTGGTAATGGTGACTAGAGAACTCTGTCAATCACTATCTTATCTGGAAAATTAACTCCCACTTGATTCAAGCGATTGTAGTACCCAGACATTTTGAGTACATGCTGAAGGAAATATGCCCTAGAGGCAATAATAAGTTATTATTTATTTCATTAATTCATGATAAATGTTTATTATTCATGCTAGAATTATATTAATCGGAAACTTAATACATGTGTGAATACATAGACAAAACCTATAGTCCCTAGTATGCCTCTACTTGACTATCTCGTTATTCAAAGATGGTTATGTTTCCTAACCATAGACATGTGTTGTCATTTGATGAACGGCATCACATCATTAGGAGAATGATGTGATGGACATGACCCATCCGTTAGCTTAGCATTATGATCGTGTCAGTTTCATTGCTACCGCTTTCTTCATGACTTATACAAGTTCCTCAGACTATGAGATTGTGCAACTCCCGAATACCAGAGGAACACTTTGTGTGCTACCAAATGTCACAACGTAAATGGGTGATTACAAAGGTGCTCTACAGGTGTCTCCGAAGGTGTTTGTTGGGTTGGCATATATCGAGATTAGGATTTGTCACTCCGTGTTTCGGAGAGGTATCTCTGGGCCCTCTCGGTAATACTCATCACTATAAGCCTTGCAAGCATTGTAACTAATGAGTTAGTTGCGGGATGAAGTATTATGGAACGAGTAAAGAGACTTGCCGGTAAGGAGATTGAGCTAGGTATGATGATACCGATGATCGAATCTCGGGCAAGTAACATACCGACGACAAAGGGAACAACGTATGTTGTTATGCGGTTTGACGTAGAATATGTAGGAACCAATATGAGCATCTAGGTTCCGCTATTGGTTATTGAGCGGAGACGTGTCTCGATCATGTCTACATATTTCTTGAACCCGTAGGGTCCGCACGCTTAACATTCGATGATGATTGGTATTATGAGTTTATGTGATATGATGTACCGAAGATTGTTAGGAGTCCCAGATGTGATCATGGACATGACGAGGAGTCTCGAAATGGTAGATACATAAAGATTGATATATTGGACGACTATATTCGGACACCGGAAGTATTCCGGAGAAGTTTCAGATTAAACCAGAGTGCCAGAGGGTTATCGGAACCCCTGGGGGAACTAATGGGCCTCGATGGGCCTTAGTGGAGAGAAAGGGGCTGCTAGGGCAGGCCGCACACCCCCTCCCTTGAGTCCGAATAGGACAAGGAGGGGGCGGTGCCCCCCTTTCCTTCCCCCTCTCCCTCTCCTTCCTTCCCCCTCTTCCCCTCTTGGTGGAATCCTACTAGGACTAGTAGTCCTAGTAGGACTCCCCTCTTGGGGCGCGCCTACAGGGGCCGACCGGCCTCCCCCTTGCTCCTTTATACACGGGGGCAGGGGGCACCCTAGAACACACAAGTTGACAATTGTTTTAGCCATGTGCGGTGCCCCCCTCCATAGTTTTCCACCTCGGTCATATCGTCGTAGTACTTAGGCGAAGCCCTGTGCCGGTAACTTCATCATCACCGTCACCATGCCATCGTGCTGACGAAACTCTCCCTCGACCTCAGCTGGATCTAGAGTACGTGGGAACATGTGCAGATCGCGGAGGTGTCGTATCTTTGGTGCTAGGATCGGTTGGATCGTGAAGACATACGACTACATCAACCGCGTTGGCATAACGCTTCCGCTTTCAGTCTGCGAGGGTACGTGGACACTCTCCCCTCTCGTTGCTATGCGTCTCCTAGATAGATCTTGCGTGATCATAGGATTTTTTTTGAAATTACTGCATTCCCCAATAGTGGCATCTGAGCCAGGTCTATGCGTAGATGTTATATGCACAAGTAGAACACAAAGAGTTGTGGGCGATAATAGTCATACAGCTTACCGGCATGTCATACTTTGATTCGGAGGTATTGCTGGATGAAGCGGCTCAGACCGACATTACATGTACTCTTACGCGAGACTGGTTCTACCGACGTGCTTCGCACATAGGTGGCTGGTGAGTGTCTGTTTCTCCAACTTTAGTTGAATCGAGTGTGGCTACGCCCGGTCCTTGTTGAAGGTTTAAACAACACACTTTACAAAAAATCGTTGTGGTTTTGATGCGTAGGTAAGAATGGTTCTTGCTAGAAGCCCGTAGCAGCCACGTAAAACTTGCAACAACAAAGTAGAGGACGTCTAACTTGTTTTTGCAAGGCTTGCTGTGATGTGATATGGTCAAGACATGATGTGATATAAATTGTTGTATGAGATGATCATGTTTTGTAACAAAGTTATCGGCAACTGGCAGGAGCCATATGGTTGTCGCTTTATTGTATGCAATGCAATCGCCATATAATTGTTTTACTTTATCACTAAGTGGTAGCGATAGTCGTAGTAACAATAGTTAGCGAGACGACACCGATGCTACGATGGAGATCAAGGTGTCGCGCCGGTGATGATGGAGATCATGACGATGCTTCAGTGATGGAGATCATGAGCACAAGATGATGATGGTCATATCATGTCACATATTTTGATTGCATGTGATGTTTATCCTTTATGCATCTTATTTTGCTTAGAACATCGGTAGCATTATAAGATGATCCCTTACTAAATTTCAAGGTACAAGTGTTCTCCCTGAGTATGCACTATTGCTACAGTTTGTTGTGCTGAGACACCACGTGATGATCGGGGATAAGCTCTACGTTCACATATAACGGGTGCAAGCCAGTTTTGCACACGCAGAATACTCAGGTTAAACTTTACGAGCCTAGCATATGCAGATATGGCATCGGAACACTGAGACCGAAAGGTCGAGCGTGAATCATATAGTGGATATGATCAACATAGTGATGTTCACCATTGAAAACTACTCCATCTCACGTGAGGATCGGACATGGTTTAGTTGATTTGGATCACGTGATCACTTAGATGATTAGAGGGATGTCTATCTAAGTAGGAGTTCTTAAGTAATATGATTAATTGAACTTCAGTTTATCATGAACTTAGTACTTGATAGTATTTTGCATGTCTATGTTGTTGTAGATCAATGGACCGTGCTACCGTTCCTTTGAATTTTAATGCGTTCCTAGAGAAAGCTAAGTTGAAAGATGATGGCAGCAACTACACGGACTGGGTCCATAACTTGAGGATTATCCTCATTGCTACACAGAAGAATTACGTCCTAGAAGAACCGTTAGGTGTACCACCCGCACCCGCAACTGCAGACATTGTGAATGCCTGGCAGACGCGTGTTGATTACTACTCGATAGTTCAGTGTGCCATGCTCTACGGCTTAGAATCGGGTCTTCAAAGACGTTTTGAACGTCATGAAGCATATGAGATGTTCCAAGAGTTGAAGTTAATATTTCAAGAAAATGCCCGAGTTGAGAGATATGAAGTCTCCAACAAGTTCTACAGCTGTAAAATGGAGGAGAATAGTTCTGTCAGTGAACACATACTCAGAATGTCTGGGTACCATAATCACTTGACTCAACTGGGAGTTGATCTTCCAGTTGATTGTGTCATTGACAGAGTTCTTCAATCACTGCCACCAAGCTATAAAGGCTTCATCATGAACTATAATATGCAAGGGATGAACAAGACTATTCCCGAGCTATTCGCGATGCTAAAGGCTGCGGAGGTAGAAATCAGAAAGGATCATCAAGTGTTGATGGTCAATAAGACCACTAGTTTCAAGAAAAAGGGCAAAGGGAAGAAGGGGAACTTCAAGAAGAACAGAAAAAAGGTTGCTGCTCAAGAGAAGAAACCCAAGTCTGGACCTAAGCCTGAAACTGAGTGCTTCTACTACAAAGGGACTGGTCACTGGAAGCGGAACTGCCCCAAGTATTTGGCGGATAAGAAGGATGGAAAAGTGAAAGGTATATTTGATATACATGTTATTCATGTGTACTTAACTAATGCTCGCATTAGCGCCTGGGTATTTGATACTGGTTCTGTTGCTCATATTTGGAACTCGAAACAGGGGCTATGGATTAAGCGAAGATTGGCTAAGGACGAGGTGACGATGCGCGTGGGAAATGGTTCCAAAGTCGATGTGATCGCGGTCGGCACGCTACCTCTACATCTACCACCGGGATTAGTTTTAGACTTGAATAATTGTTATCTGGTGCCAGTGTTGAGCATGAACATTATATCTGGATCTTGTTTGATGCGAGACGGTTATTCATTTAAATCAGAGAATAATGGTTGTTCTATTTATATGAGTAATATCTTTTATGGTCATGCACCCTTGCTGAGTGGTCTATTTTTGTTGAATCTCGATAGTGATGATACACATATTCATAGTATTGAAGCCAAAAGATGCAAATCTAATAATGATAGTGCAACTTATTTGTGGCACTACCGTTTGGGTCATATCAATGTAAAGCGCATGAAGAAACTCCATGCCGATGGACGTTTGGAATCACTTGATTATGAATCACTTGGTGCTTGCAAACCGTGCCTTATGGGCAAGATGACTAAAACTCCGTTCTCCGGAACAATGGAACGAGCAACTGACTTATTGGAAAAAATGCATACAGATGTATGCGGTCCAATGAGTGTTGAGGATCATGGCGGGTATCATTATTTTCTTACCTTCATAGATGATTTAAGAAGATATGGTTATATCTACTTAATGAAGCATAAGTCTAAAACATTTGGAAAGTTCAACGCATTTTAGAGTGAAGTGGAGAATCATCGTAACAAGAAAATAAAGTTTCTACGATCTGATCATGGAGGAGAATAATTGAGTTACGAGTTTGGTCTTCATTTGAAACAACATGGGATAGTTTCACAATTAACGCCACCTGGAACACCACAGCGAAATGGTGTGCCAAACGTTGTAACCATACTTTATTGGATATGGTGCGATCTATGATGTCTCTTACTGATTTACCGCTATCGTTTTGGGGTTATGCTTTAGAGACAACTGCATTCACTTTAAATAGGGCACCATCAAAATCCATTGAGACGATGCCTTATGAACTGTGGTTTGGCAAGAAACCAAAGTTGTCGTTTATTAAAGTTTGGGGCTGCGATGCTTATGTGAAAAAGCTTCAACCTGATAAGCTCGAACCCAAATCGGAGAAGTGCGTCTTCATAGGATACCCAAAGGAAACCGTTGGGTACACCTTCTATCACAGATCCGAAGGCAAAATATTTGTTTCTAAAAATGGATCCTTTCTAGAGAATGAGTTTCTCTCGAAAGAAGTGAGTGGGAGGAAAGTAGAACTTAATGAGGTGATTGTACCTTCTCCCTTATTGGAAAGTAGTTCATCACAGAAATAAGTTCCCGTGATTCCTACACCAATTAGTGAGGAAGCTAATGATGATGATCATGAAGCTTCAGATCAAGTTACTAACGAACCTCATAGGTCTTCCAGAGTAAGATCCGCACTAGAGTGGTACAGTAATCCTGTTCTGGAAGTCATGTTACTAGACCATGATGAACCTACGAACTATGAGGAAGCGATGATGAGCCCAGATTCTGCGAAATGGCTTGAAGCCATGAAATCTGAGATGGGATCCATGTATGAGAACAAAGTGTGGACTTTGGTGGACTTGCCCGACGATCGGCAAGCCATAGAAAATAAATGGATCTTTAAGAAGAAGATCGACACAGACGGTAATGTTACTGTTTACAAAGCTCGACTTGTTGTGAAAGGTTTTCGACAAGTTTAAGGAGTTGACTACTGTCGTGGAATTATCACGTCAGATGTCCTAGTGTGAGGACTTAGTCGTGGAGCCATCGCAATGAGATTAGGTTAAAGGGGTTAAACCGAACAAAAGATATGGGGAGTTTATACTGGTTCGGCCCCTTGCGGTGAAGGTAAAGGCCTACGATCCAGTTGTGGTGGAATTGATGGGGTCTCTATGATCAGGGAGCGAATCCGCTTTACCTAGATCTCGAGCTGTGGTTTCTTGTCCCTGAACCGCCGTCGGGTCGTCCCTTTATATACACAGGTTGACGCCCGGCGGTTTACAGAATCCTGAGGCCGACTCATACATGTGTCCGGCTTGGTTTCTACCCTTTCCTATCTTACAATACAAGTTACACAGTATATGGTAGTTTATATCTACGGGCCCTAACCCGCCTTTGGGCCTTGGGCCTTTGAATCTCTATAGTAAAGCGTCATACTCCTTGTCTTCATGGGCTTCAAGGCGGATGACTCCTTATGAGTATAACCCGGCCCCTCCTGGGCGGTTTATACTCAGTAGTTATATCCCCAACATTAGGCCCCAGATTGATTTGAACCAGTTCATGTCAATCTTCAATACTTAGGAAAATTTCTCCTTGAATACCTTCATGTGAACCTTGTAAACCGCCATGACGTCATCTTTATATGAACCTTGTAAACCATGTGACATCATCCTCCGGGATGGTAATAAACCGCCATGACGTCACCTATTTATTAAAACCATATATACTTCCCTTTTATTAATAAATCTTTGAAAATCGAGGCGACAGCTCTGTCACATATCCATTTTTTGGGCTCCTCGATTCTCGCGTCTGTCACTTATCCCTTCATCTTATAAATAGGGCCAAGGGTTCCTTTCTTTTTCTCCCCTTGCCTCTTCGTCTTTCTTCCACCTCGCGTCGCCTCAGTGCTTGAACACAGCCGCCGTCGCCGACCTTCGTCTCTGCTCCAACAACGGCTGCTGCATCAACCTGATTTGACCAGAGAATCGTGGCCCCTCTCTGCTACTCCCTCAACCTTAGTAAGTCTTCTTCCTCTTCGCCTCAGATCTACCATTAGGGTTTCAGTGTTCTTCGGTGTTCTTTAGTGTTCATTGGTGTTCATGGCTGCACTCTGCTGCCACATGAAAACTTGATAAAACTTGATATTCTCCCTGCTTGGCTGTAGCTATAATCCCCTTTTCCTCATCACAACATCTCTTTTTGAACGAAAAGATCCCATCTGGTTTTTAACTATTCTGCTGTCACTATTTAGGGCTTTGGAATTTTCTCCTTTTCTAGAACTGCGGTAGATCCAAAATTATAATACCAATCTGTAAACCCTGTTTGTGCAATACTTAGTCATTTTTCAGATCTGTAACTTCCAAAACATTGTAGGCAGTTTAACCTTTAGAATATGATAACCCGTCAAGTACCATTAGCCCTCTCTTAAACCGCCAACTTTCCCTTAATGTCAGAATCCGGTTTATTATGTACATATGTTTCAATATCTTCTCCCTCCGTCCTTACGCCGGTTTATCTGTGTGCGTCATGAATCTTAAACCGGCATTGATTCTCTTTTCCAACTTTCTGTTGAAATGGCCAAACAGTTCTATGCTTACAATTGGTCCCTTCCCGGGTTACTGAAGAACAATTAACTGGGTTTGTTGCCATCGGAACTTTAGCGAAGAAGGAAGTCATACACTGGAGAGTTCCCGGTCCAGAAAATCCTCCTAAACCCAAGGATGGAGAGGTGGTTGTTTTTGCTGACCATCTGGGTCGCGGGTTTAGCTCGCCCGGTTCAAAATTCTTCCCTGATGTTCTTGCCATCTTCCAGATCCGCCCTCAAGATATTGGGCCTAACTCCGTGTCCAATATCTGTAACTTCCAAGTTTTTTGTGAGGCTTATCTGCAAGAAGAACCCACTGTTGAGTTGTTCAGAGATTACTTCTATTTGAACCGCCGTACCGAGTTCACAGACAGACCTAACACTGAGCTGGGTGGGGTTTCAATCCAGAAAAGAAAAGATGTCAGCTTCCCTCACGCCAAGCATCATAGTCATCCCAAGGACTGGAATCAGACTTGGTTTTACTGCCGTGATACATCTCCACCTAATGAAAACCCTCTGCCGGGTTACCGTGCACACCGGCTTACTAGAGAGCATCCAGTTCCTCAGCGACTGACTGCCAAGGAACGATCTAAATATGCCCCTCAGCTATCAAAACTCAGAGCTTTTCTTGCAAACGGTCTGACAGGCGTCGACTTCGTTCGGTGCTAGGTTTCTTGGAGCATTCTGCCTTTAAGCCGGCGCCCCAGTTTAATGTGTGAATACACAGCGGATCTGAAAGACCCTCGGCATCATATTGACATCCAGCTCACTGATGATGAAGTCACCGAAGCTGTCAAGAAAATGCTTGATGAACCGGTGGCTGCATGCAGCAAAGTAGGGCTTAGTCCCTTCTGTACTTCCAACAAACCGCCAACTGTAAGAATTGCTTTATTTTCGTCTTAATCTACCCCTGCTTAAAAATTCCTTTATAACTTATTGTCTATCTGCACAGGGTGATGATCCATTCTGGAAGAAGAAATCGCAAGATAAACCGGCAAGAGCACCTCGCATCAAGACCAGGGTTACAAAGAATCCCTCGAAGAAGAAAACCACCGAGGCCTCTGGCCTGCCCAATGATGAAGAGCTTGATGACCTGGAGTCAGAGATAGAACTTGACTCTCTTGGTTCTTTTTTCATACACCTGATTGACAATGATTATTATCAGGATGATGCGGAAGCTAGCTGCGCTGGTGATGCAGAGGTAATTGTTCCATCTTCCGACTCAAATCATGTGGCAGTACCAAAACTCCGTCGAGCAGTCCGGAAAGTAAAATTTTCACACCCTCTTGCTTATTCAGATCCGCACTTTTCTTTGAAGACACAACAGCATGAAGCTCGCCGCCCAACCCGGCATAGTGGTCAAGTGGTTACCTCCTCCGGTTTACCGAACTCTCCGGTTCACAAACGCCGTCAAGTGGTCTCTTGCAATTATAATACACTTTATCCCAGGGTGGGTTATTTCTGATATCCTCTTAATCCGTCTGATTCAAATTATCAGCGAACTTTCCATTCATCCTCCGGCAAGTCATCGGCCACACAAATTCCTCCCCTCAAGACTGTTCCTGGGTAAACATATTATACTTAACCCTTTATGCCTTGTATTGGTTTATTGTACTAACCTTTTTCGTTTGTTCTTTTCAGTGCCAAAGCTAGACTTAGCAAGAAAGCCAAGCTGAATAAACCGACCGTTGATAATCTAGTTACTGGACCGGAGACGACCCCAGAGATGTTTGAACCGAATGCTAATACCATCATGGATGATCCGGTACCTCGGGTTCAGGACACTTTTGTTGAACCAGCAGATATAAATCTGACGAGCCAGTCTGCTGATCTGCCAAGCCCAGCTGCTGATCCACCAAGCCCAGCAAAAACAACTGTTAATCCGCCAAGCCCAGCCAAAGCTACTGATGACACCACGGATGATGTTATGATTACCGGTTTTGGTCATACTGCTCGTGGCAACCCTGTCGCTTTATCAAAGCATAGTGCCAAGGAAGAGTTTTCTGCTATGGATAAGGGTAAGTGGAAAACGGATTTATCAAGCTATGCTCATCTCAACGCCCAAGACATCCACTTTGGATATTTAAACTGCCTGTACACAAGCCGCGACTATGAAGCCGGTTTAGTAGGTCTGATGAAGGAACGATATGAGGTAATTACTTTGCACAAGTTCTTTTTTCCTTAGAGCTGGCTTAAATTATCAACTCTAGTAGCCCCCAAGTACCGGTTCATATTACGAATGTGAACCGGGACTGGTAGTATAATAATTTTGAACTTTGCTTATGTAGCCCCCAAGGGCCGGTTTATACCTTTAGGATGAACTAGTACCTTTCCTATCATGAAGGTTGCAAAATTTCTGATAATCATCTTTCTTGTAATCCGATTTACTGGGCAACACTCTATAACCTTGAATTGATCCGATATGCATTAGCCCCCAAGTGCCAAGTGTATAACTTGTTGTATGCTTGGGACTTTAAATCGTCAGTTGATAACAGCAATCCGCATTAGCCCCCAAGTGCCAAGTGTATAACTTGTTATGTGCTTGGGACTTCAAACATGCACTACCAACTCATTAACTGTCTCTTGCAGGCTGATCTGAACAAGAAGGAGTCTCAAGTCGCAGACCTTCAAGAAAATATTAAGTCCCAGCAAGCAGAAACCTCCAAGGCGAAGGAAGAGTTGATCGGTGCTTTAACAGCCATGGAACAACTGAAGGATGGCTTTAAAGGTGAACGGGCAGCCTGGGAAACTGAAAGAGCAACTTTGCTAAAGCGGGCAGAAGATGCTGAAGCAGCCCTTAATCCGGTGAGAGAAGAATTGACTGGCCTGAAGCGGCAAATCAATGCTATGACCTCTGTTGTCTTTGGTAAATAACCTCTTCAGAAGCTTTAAACAAATAACAGTGATGAAAACTGCCGGTTTAATAATATTGTGACCATTGCAGGTAGCCGTGTTGCTCATCTTGGTTCGGACATGCGCGAAAAACTGAAGGCTGCCTATACATTGATAGAGCAGTTATATACGGGCGCTCAACGGGTCATCTGCATAGCTTCATACAATAAACCACCTCCAACTTTAATCAAGGAAACATTGGCCAAGTTATCCATGACACCTGCCCAGCTCAAGGAGGTGAAGAGATCAGCTGCAAGGGCTGGTGCTTTGTCTGCATTAACTCGGGCCAAGGTCTAGGTCTCTGATCTTGATCCGGAAGACATTGGAAACATCTATCCAAGCCAAAAAGAAGATGTGTCAGACTTTGACAATGACGCCCTCAGGGCTTTGACAAAGGAAATTCGTCCACTTGCCAGTAAACTGGCTGAAGAGACTGATTTGTCTTTCCACCGGTCAATTTATGACGTAGACAACAAGCAGATTGATGCATCTGTTTATGACGTGCAAAATCTTATCCCGCCAATCCGTAAGCATACTTACGCCCCTGATGTTGAACCGTCCAATCTTATAAGCGATGAAGCTGTCTTCCGGGCTTTAACTGGGATTGACTGGTCAACCATTAACTTCCAGCCACTGGGTGGAGAGGAGGAGGGTGAACAGGCACAGGATGATCCACAACCTTCAAGTCAGCCAGGTGAAGAGTCATAATCCCGAGGCTGGTTTAGCTTCCGCACACTGCAATCTGTGATTAACAATTATCCTTTATGGGTGAGGGAGTCCTGGACTAGGGGGTGTCCGGATGGCCGGACTATCATCATCGGCCGGACTCCAAGACTATGAAGATACAAGATTGAAGACTTCGTCCCGTGTCCGGATGGGACTTTCCTTGGCGTGGAAGGCAAGCTTGGCGATACGGATATGTAGATCTCCTACCATTGTAATCGACTCGTGTAACCCTAGCCCTCTCCGGTGTCTATATAAACCGGAGGGTTTTAGTCCGTGGGGCGAACAACCTTCACAACAATCATACCATAGGCTAGCTTCTAGGGTTTAGCCTCCTTGATCTCGTGGTAGATCCACTCTTGTACTACCCATATCATCAATATCAATCAAGCAGAGTAGGGTTTTACCTCCATCGAGAGGGCGAAACAGGTAAAACATCGTGTCCCTTGTCTCCTGTTACCATCCGCCTAGACGCACGATTCGGGACCCCTACCCGAGATCCGCGGTTTTGACACCGACATTGGTGCTTTCATTGAGAGTTCCTCGTGTCGTCACCGATAGGCTTGATGGCCGTCAATCAACAACAACGCCGTCGGTGAGACTTTTCTCCCGGACAGATCTTCGTGTCGCGGCGGCCGCTGCGGGCCAATTCACTTGGCCATCTCGAGCAGATCGAAAGCTACGCCCCTGGCCATCAGGTCAGATTAGGAAGCCTAAACTTCACGGCTAACATCCGCGGAGACTTGATCTTCGATGGATTCGAGCCACAGCCGAGCGTGCCGCACTGTCCCGATGGACATGACTTAGCTCTGCCGCCGGACAGTACCCTGGAGGCCGCACACGAGTCCGCTCTGACCCATAGTTCGGAGCCGACCGCGCAGACCGAGGACCGGTCGCTGGACACCGCCTCGGGAGCTGCAACTTCTACGGCGATGGAGCCGAATACTGACCTTGTCCCTTGCAAAGCTCGTGACTCCGAGGTGCCGGACTCCGAACCTCCTGCGCCCCTGCCGATCGAATCTGATTGGGCGCCAATCATGGAATTCACCGCTGCGGACATCTTTCAGCACTCACCCTTTGGCGACATCCTGAATTTGCTAAAGTATCTCGTTATCGGAGAGCCTGGCGGATGCGGTCGGGATGGTTGGGATGCGGACGATGAAGAAATTCAAAGCCCACCCACCACCCACTTTGTAGCCACTGCCGATGATCTAACCGACATGCTAGACTACGACTCGAAGACATCGACGGTATGGGCGGCGATGCCGGGAGGCGATCAAGAACCAGTGCCTACGAGGCACGGAAGACCACCTCGTCATACGACATATCTGGTGGACACCCCAAAGGATGGGGACGGCGAAGAAACAGCGGAGGCAGATTCCTCTAAGAAAGCAGACCAAGCGCCCGGCGTCGTGGCGCCGCTCTAAATCCCGCCACAGAAGAATGGAGATTCCGCACCGGAGACAATAACACCCGGAGAGTGCGAAGACAACCCCTCCAAAGAAGATTCAGACAGAGGGCGGAGAAGCCAGCCCTCAAGAGAGAGCGCGATGAGGAGATAGAGGATGACAATTACATACCTCCCTCCGGAGACGAGGCAAGCCTCAACGACGCATTTAATTGCTGCGTGCCGAGGATCCCGTCGAACAAGAGCGTTTAAACGCAGGCTTATCGCCACGGCAAATAGCCTAAAGAAAAGCAGCAATGACTTCAAGCTGATCAAGACCTGCTGGCCGACGGATGGACCGAGGTCCTCGCGTCAAGAGTATGAACTCGAACGCCCCTCAAAAGCTACCCAAAACGCAAGTTGCTCCCCGACTAGAGGAGGAAACATACAAACCTTCATCACCAGCGCTGTCGGCGGATCGACCACCCGTGGGCGGCGAGAGAGGCATCTAGGCCCTCCATCAGGACCGTACCCCGGCATCGCTCGAAAAGTACGAAGCCACGAGGGAATGCGCCGAACTTGCGAGACATATTGGAGGACAAGGTAAAACAATCAAGATCTATCTACGGATCACGTGGGCGCCCCACAATCCACGACGACTACCGTCACGCCGGATACAGCAACTCCGGCCGGGCCGAACACAGCAGACAAATCTCCCTTGAGCTACGTCGTGATATTGCCCAGTATAGAGGCGCCGCACACCCACTCTGCTTCACAGATGAAGTAATGGATCATCAAATCCCTGAAGGGTTCAAACCCGTAAACATCGAATCCTACGATGTCACAACAGACCCCGCGGTTTGGATCGAAGATTATCTCCTTCACATCCATATGGCCCGTGGTGACGATCTCCATGCCATCAAATATCTCCCACTCAAACTTAAAGGACCAGCTCGGCATTGGCTTAACAGCTTGCCAGCAGAATCAATTGGGTGTTGGGAGGACCTGGAAGCCGCATTCCTTGACAACTTCCAGGGCACATATGTGCGACCACCAGACGCCGATGACCTAAGCCACATAATTCAGCAGCTGACGAATCGGCGGACAATTACGGACACGGTTCCTCACAAAGAAAAATCAAATCGTCGATTGTCCGGATGCGAGGCCCTCGCAGCCTTCAAACATAACATCCATGACGAGTGGCTGGCCCGGCACCGGGACAGGAAAAGCCGAAATCCATGGCATCCCTCACATCACTCATGACCCGCTTCTGTGCGGGGGAGGATAGCTGGCTAGCCCGCAGTAACAACCTCAGCAAACATTCTGACAGTCCGGACAGCAAGGACCGCAATGGCAGGTTGCGTCGCAACAAAAACAAACGCCGCGTTAACGGCGATAACACTGAGGATACAGCAGTCAACGCCGGATTCAGAGGCTCTAAACCCGGTCAGCGGAAGAAGCCATTCAAAAGAACCACTCCAGGTTCGTCCAATTTGGACCGAATACTCGACCGCTCTTGCCAGATACATGGCACCCATGAAAAGCCAGCTAACCACACCAACAAGGATTGTTGGGTATTCAAGCAGGCAGGCAAATTAATTGCCGAAAACAATGACAAGGGGCTGCATAGTGATGACGAGGAGGAGACTCGGCCGCCGAACAGTAGAGGACAGAAGGGTTTCCCCCCACAAGTGCGGACGGTAAACATGATATACGCAACCCACATACCCAAGAGGGAGCGGAAGCGTGCACCTAGGGATGTATATGCGATGGAGCCAGTCGCCCCGAAGTTCAATCCACGGTCCTCTTGCCCGATCACTTTCGATCGAAGGGACCACCCTACCAGTATCCGCCATGGTGGATTCGCCGCATTGGTTTTAGACCCAATCGTCGATGGATTTCACCTCACTAGAGTCCTAATGGACGGCGGCAGCAGCCTGAACCTGCTTTATCAGGATACAAGGTCGCAAGATGGGCATAGACCCTCAAGGATTAAACCTACAAAGACAACCTTCAAAGGCGTCATACCATGTGTTGAGGCCAATTATGCGAGCTCGGTCACTTTGGAAGTGGTCTTGGATCCCGGATAATTTCCGGCGAGAGTTAATCTTGACATAGTCTCGTTCGCGATGGCTATCACGCTCTTGCTCGGACGAACCGCGTTTATGAAGTTCAGCAGGGGCCGCGTACGCATACCTCAAGCTCAAGATGCCAGGCCCTCGTGGAGTCATCACGGTCAACGGAAACACTGAACACTCCCTCCGAACGGAGGAACACACAGCGGCTCTCGCGGCAGAAGTACAGAGCAGCCTCTCAAGGCAATTCTCGAGTCCGGCCATTAAACGACCGGACATGGCCAAACGCGCCCGGAGTAACATACATCAAGACCACCTGGCACGTTCCGAGCACGCGTAGCAATGTGGCCCCAACCCCAGCCCTTGCATGATTGCAAGACCAGCTCTTCGCGCACATCATTACGCTCTGGAGATACCATGGGCATAGGGGGAGGGGCACGACCACGACGGGCCCAGAGTGCGGCTCAACCACACTAGGGGCTCCCAAGTGTGTCGCTCTTTTTATTTTCCTTTTTTCCTTTTTCTACAGGACTCCGTTTACCAGAGAACCTGTCCGGCGGTAAACCTGCCGAACTCACGATGCAACAGCCAGGGAAGTACAAAGGCTACGATGAACATTCAGGTGGTCTCCATTATGAGCATTAAATTTGTTAAATACACCAGTCCGCAGCCTACCCCTGGAGGGGGATATGTTTAAATAGTCCAATCCCTTGCTTAGCAGAATTCCTTGAATAAACAATGCAGCACTTTTTGCCTATAATTGCATTCCTTTTTTTACATATATGTTCATTTATGACATCTTGCATCCGTACACTTTGGTACGGCCGAATACACCAAGGGCTTATGTTCCCCGCATTATGGTGTGACAAGTCCGAACACTTTTGTTGGGGAACGTAGTAATTTCAAAAAATTTCCTACGCACACGCAAGATCATGGTGATGGCATAGCAACGAGAGGGGAGAGTGTTCGTCCATGTACCCTCGTAGACCGTAAGCGGAAGCGTTAGCACAACACGGTTGATGTAGTCGTACGTCTTCACGATCCGACCGATCTAAGCACCGAACGTACGGGGCCTCCGAGTTCAGCACACGTTCAGCTCGATGACGATCTCCGTGCTCCGATCCAGCAAAGCTCCGGAGATGAGCTCCGTCAGCACGACGGCGTGGTGACGATGATGATGTCAGACGGCGCAGGCTTCGCCTAAACTCATGACGATATGACCGAGGTGGAATATGGTGGAGGGGGCACCGACACGGCTAAGGAACGATCCGTAGATCAACTTGTGTGTAATGGGGTGCCCCCCTGCCCCCGTATATAAAGGAGCAAGGGGGAGGAGGCGGCCGGCCAAGGGAGGGCGCGCCAGGGAGGAGTAGGACTCCCTCCTTTCCTAGTCCAACTAGGAGAGGGGAAGGAAGGGAAGGAGAAGGAGAAGGAAGGAGAGGGAGGAAGAGTAGGAAGGGGCGGCCCCTAGTCCAATTCGGTTTGGGCTAGGGGGGCCGCGCGCCCTTCCTCCTCTCTTCCACCACTTGGCCCATGAGGCCCATTGCTTCTTCCTCGTATTCCCGTAACTCCCTGGTACCCCCGAAAATACCCGAATCACTCGGAACACTTCCGGTGTCCGAATATAGTCGTCCAATATATCGATCTTTACGTCTCGACCATTTCGAGACTCCTCGTCATGTCCCCGATCTCATCCGGGACTCGAACTCCTTGGTACATCAAAACTCATAAACTCATAATATAACCGCCATCGAAACCTTAAGCGTGCGGACCCTACGGGTTCGAGAACTATGTAGACATGACCTAGAACTATTCTTAGTCAATAACCAATAGCGGAACCTGGATGCCCATATTGGCTCCTACATATTCTACGAAGATCTTTATCGGTCAAACCGCATAACAACATATGTTGTTCCCTTTGTCATCGGTATGTTACTTGCCCGAGATTCGATCGTCGGTATCCAATACCTAGTTCAATCTCGTTACCGGCAAGTCTCTTTACTCGTTACGTAATGCATCATTCCGTAACTAACTCATTAGCTACATTGCTTGCAAGGCTTATTGTGATGTGCATTACCGAGAGGGCCCAGAGATACCTCTCCGACAATCGGAGTGACAAAACCTTATCTCAAAATACGCCAACTCAACATGTACTTTCGGAGACACCTGTAGTACTCCTTTATAATCACCCGATTTACGTTGTGACGTTTGGTAGTACCAAAGTGTTCCTCCGGTGGCGGAGTTGCATAATTCTCATAATTACAGGAACATGTATAAGTCATGAAGAAAGCAATAGCAATATACTAAACGATCAAGTGCTAGGCTAACGGAATGGGTCATGTCAATCACATCATTCTCCTAATGATGTGATCCCGTTAATGAAATGACAACACATGTCTATGGTTAGGAAACATAACCATCTTTGATTAATGAGCTAGTCAAGTAGAGGCATACTAGTGACGTTATGTTTGTCTATGTATTCACACATGTATCATGTTTCCGGTTAATACAATTCTAGCATTAATAATAAACATTTATCATGAAATAAGGAAATAAATAATAACTTTATTATTGCCTCTAGGGCATATTTCCTTCAGTCTCCCACTTGCACTAGAGTCAATAATCTAGTTCACATCGCCATGTGATTTAACACCAATATTCATATCTGTATATGATTAACATCCATAGTTCACATCGTCATGTGACCAACACCCAAAGTGTTTACTAGAGTCAATAATCTAGTTCACATCGCTATGTGATTAACACCCAAAGAGTACTAATGTGTGATCATGTTTTGCTCGTGAGAGAAGCTTAGTCAACGGGTCTGTCACATTCAGAGCCATATGTATTTTGCAAATATTCTATGTCCACAATGCTCTGCACGGAGCTACTCTAGCTAATTGCTCCCACTTTCAATATGTATCCAGATAGAGACTTAGAGTCATCTGGATCAGTGTAAAAGTTTGCACCGATGTAACTTTTACAACGAACTCTTTTATCACCTCCATAATCGAGAAACATCTCCTTAGTCCTTACTAAGGATATTCTTGACCGCTGTCGATGATCTACTATTAGATCAAAATTATATTCCTTTGCCAAACTCGAGCAAGGTATACAATATGTGCAGTTCACAGCATAGCATACTTTATAGAACCTATGGTGAGGCATAGGGAATGACTTTTCATTATCTTTCTATTTTACGCCATGGTCGGGTCTTGAGTCTTACTCAATTTCACACCTTGCAAACAGTGCAAGAACTCCTTCTTTGATTGTTCCATTTTGAACTATTTCAAAAATTTAGCAAGGTATGTATTCATTGAAAAATCTTATCAACCGTCTTGATCTATCTATATAGATCTTGATGTTCAATGTGTAAGCAGCTTCAGCGAGGTCTTTATTTGAAAAACTCTTATTCAAGTATCCTTTCATGCTTTGCAGAATAATTCTACATTATTTCCGATCAACAATATGTCATTCACATATACTTATCAGAAATGTTGTAGTGCTCCCACTCACTTTCTTGTAAATACAGGCTTCACCGTAAGTCTGTACAAAACTATATGCTTTGATCAACTAATCAAAGTGTATATTCCAACTCTGAGATGCTTGCACCAGTCCATAGATGGATCGCTGGAGCTTGCACATTTTGTTAACACCTTTAGGATTGACAAAACCTTCTGGTTGCATCATATACAACTCTTCTTTAAGAAAACCATTAAGGAATGCAATTTTGACATCCATTTGTCGATTTCATAAATTGTGGCAATTGCTAACATGATTGAGACAGACTTAAGCATCGCTACTGCTTGAGAAAAACTCATTGTAGTCAACACCTTGAACTTGTCAAAAAACTTTTTGCGACAAGTCGACTTTGTAGATAGTAACACTACTATCCAGCATCTGTCTTCCTCTTGAAGATCCATTTATACAATATGGCTTGCCGATCATCGGGCAACTCCACCAAAGTCCACACTTTGTTCTCATACATGGATCCAATCTCAGATTTCATGGCCTCAAGCCATTTCGCGGAATCTGGGCTCATCATCGCTTCCTCATAGTTGGTAGGTTCATCATGGTCTAGTAACATGACTTCCAGAACAGAATTACCATACCACTCTGGTGCGTACTGTACTTTGGAAGACCTACGAGGTTCTGTAGTAACTTGATCTGAAGTTTCATGATCATCATCATTAGCTTCCTCACTAATTGGTATAGGAATCACTGGAACTGATTTCTGTGATGAACTACTTTCCAATTCGGGAGAAGGTACAAATTACCTTATCAAGTTCTACTTTCCTCCCACTCACTTCTTTCGAGAGAAACTCCTTCTGTAGAAAGGATCCATTTTTAGCAACAAATGTTTTGCCTTCGGATCTGTGATAGAAGGATTACCCAACAGTTTCCTTTGGGTATTCTATGAAGACGCACTTTTCCGATTTGGGTTCGAGCTTATCAGGTTGAAAAACTTTTTCATATAAGCATCGCAACTCCAAACTTTAAGAAACGACAACTTGGGTTTCTTGCTAAACCACAGTTCATATGGTGTCGTCTCAACAGATTTAGATGGTGCCCTTTTAACATGAATGCAGCTGTCTCTAATGCATAACCCCAAAACAATAGTGGTAATCAGTAAGAGACATCATAGATTGCACCATATCCAATAAAGTGCGGTTACGATGTTCGGACACACCATAACGTTGTGGTGTTCCAGGTGGCGTGAGCTGTGAAACTATTCCACATTGTTTTAATTGAAGACCAAACTCGTAACTCAAATATTCGTCTCGTGATCAGATTGCGAAACTTTATTTTCTTGTTACGATGATTTTCCACTTCACTCTGAAATTCTTTGAACCTTTCAACTATTTCAGACTTATGTTTCATCAAGTAGATATACCCATATCTGCTCAAATCATCTTGTGAAGGTCAGAAAATAACGATACTTGCCACGAGCATCAACACTCATTGGATCGCATACATCGGTATGTATTATTTCCAATAAGTTAGTAGCTTGTTCCATTGTTCCGGAGAACGGAGTTTTAGTCATCTTGCCCAAAAGGCACGGTTCGCAAGCATCAAATGATTCATAACCAAGTGATTCCGAAAATCCATCTTTATGGAGTTTCTTCATGCGCTTTACACCGATATGACCCAAACGGCAGTGCCACAAATAAGTTGCACTATCATTATTAACTTTTCATCTTTTGGCATCAATATTATGAATTGTATCACTATGATCGAGATCCAACAAACTATGTTCATTGGGTGTATGACCATCGAAAGTCTTATTCATGTCAACAGAATAACAATTTATTCTCTGACTTTAAATGAATAATTGTATCGCAGTAAACATGATCAAATCATATTCATGCTCAACGCAAATGCCAAATAAAATTTATTTAGGTTTAACACTAATCCCGAAAGTATAGGGAGTGTGCGATGATGATCATATCAATCTTGGAACTACTTCCAACACTCATCGTCACTTCCTCTTCAACTAGTCTCTGTTTATTCTGTAACTCCTGTTTCGAGTTACTAATCTTAGCAACCGAACAAGTATCAAATACTCAGGGGCTACTATAAACACTAGTAAGGCACACATCAATAACTTGTATATCAAATATACCCTTGTTCACTCTGCCATCCTTCTTATCCACCAAATATTCAGGGTATTTCCGTTTCCAGTGACCATTTCCTTTGCAGTGTAAGTACTCAGTTTCAGGCTTTGGTTCAGCTTTGGGCTTCTTCGTGGGAGTGACAACTTGTTTGCCATTCTACTTGAAGTTTCCCTTTCTTTCCCTTTGCCCTTTTCTTGAAACTAGTGGTCTTGTCAATCATCAACACTTGATGCTCTTTCTTGATTTCTACCTTCGTCGATTTCAACGTCACGAAGAGCTCGGGAATCGTTTTCGTCATCCCTTGCATACTATAGTTCATCACGAAGTTCTAGTAACTTAGTGATGGTGACTTGAGAATTCTGTCAATCACTATCTTATCTGGAAGATTAACTCCCACTTGATGCAAGCGATTGAAGTACCCAGACAATCTGAGCACATGCTCACTAGTTGAGCGATTCTCCTCCATCTTTTAGCTATAGAACTTGTTGGAGACTTCATATCTCTCAACTCGGGTATTTGCTTGAAATATTAACTTCAATTCCTGGAACATTCTCATATGGTCCATGACATTCAAAACGTCTATGAAGTCCCGATTATAAGCCGTTAAGCATGGTGCACTAAACTATCAAGTAGTAATCATATTGAGCTAGCCAAACGTTCATAACGTCTGCATCTGCTCCTGCAATAGGTCTTTCACCTAGCGGTGCATTAAGGACATAATTCTTCTGTGCAGCAATAAGGATAAACCTCAGATCACGAATCCAATCCGCATCATAGCTACTAACATCTTTCAACACAATTTTTCTCTAGGAACATATCAAAATTAACATATGAAAGCAACAACGCAAGCTATTGATCTACAACATAATTTGCAAAATACTACCAGGACTAAGTTCATGATAAATTTAAGTTCATTTAATCATATTACTAAAGAACTCCCACTTAGATAGACATCCCTCTAATCCTCTAAGTGATCACGTGATCCAAATCAACTAAACCATGTCCGATCATCACGTGAGATGGAGTAGTTTTCAATGGTGAACATCACTATGTTGATCATATCTACTATATGATTCACGCTCGACCTTTCGGTCTCCGTGTTCCGAGGCCATATCTGTATATGCTAGGCTCGTCAAGTTTAACCTGAGTATTCTGCGTGTGCAACTGTTTTGCACCCGTTGTATTTGAACGTAGAGCCTATCACACCCGATCATCACGTGGTGTCTCAGCACGAAGAACTTTCGCAATGGTGCATACTCAGGGAGAACACTTCTTGATAATTAGTGAGAGATCATCTTAAAATGCTACCGTCAAACAAAACAGAATAAGATGTATAACAGTTAAACATCATATGCAATCAAAAATATGTGACATGATATGGCCATGATCATCTTGCGCCTTTGATCTCCATCTCGAAAGTACTGCCATGATCTCTATCGTCACCGGCACGACACCATGATCTTCATCATCTTGATCTATATCAATGTGTCATCACATGGTCGTCTCTCCAACTATTGCTCTTGCAACTATTGCTATCGTATAGCGATAAAGTAAAGCAATTATTTGGCACTTGCATCTTATGCAACAAAGAGACAACCATAAGGCTTCTGCCAGTTGCCGATAACTTCAACAAAACATGATCATCTCATAAAACAACTTATATCTCATCATGTCTTGACCATATCACATCACAACATGCCCTGCAAAAACAAGTTAGACGTCCTCTACTTTGTTGTTGCAAGTTTTACGTGGCTGCTACGGGCTGTGCAAGAACCGTTCTTACCTATGCATCAAAACCACAACGATAGTTCTTCAAGTTAGTGCTGTTTTAACCTTCGCAAGGACCGGGCGTAGCCACACTCGGTTCAACTAAAGTTGGAGAAACAGACACCCGCTAGTCACCTGTGTGCAAAGCACGGCGGTAAAACCAGTCTCGCGTAAGCGTACGCGTAATGTCGGTCCGGGCCGCTTCATCCAACAATACCGCTGAACCAAAGTATGACATGTTGGTAAGCAGTATGACTTGTATCGCCCACAACTCACTTGTGTTCTACTCGTGCATATGACATCTATGCATAAAACCAGGCTCGGATGCCACTGTTGGGGAACGTAGTAATTTCAAAAAAATTCCTATGCACACGCAAGATCATGGTGATGGCATAGCAACGAGAGGGGAGATTGTTCGTCCACGTACCCTCGTAGACCGTAAGCGGAAGCGTTAGCACAACGTGGTTGATGTAGTCGTACGTCTTCATGATCCGACCGATCCAAGCACCGAACGTACGGGGCCTCCGAGTTCAGCACACGTTCAGCTCGATGACGATCTCCGTGCTTCGATCCAGCAAAGCTCCGGAGATGAGCTCCGTCAGCACGATGGCATGGTGACGATGATGATGCTCTACCGGCGCAAGGCTTCGCCTAAACTCCGTGACAATATGACCGAGGTGGAATATGGTGGAGGGGGGCACCGCACACGGCTAAGGAACGATCCGTAGATGAACTTGTGTCATGGGGTGCCCCCCTGCCCCCGTATATAAAGGAGCAAGGGGGAGGAGGCGGCCGGCCAAGGGAGGGCGCGCCAGGGAGGAGTAGGACTCCCTCCTTTCCTAGTCCAACTAGGAGAGGGGAAGGAAGGGAAGGAGAAGGAGAAGGAAGGAGAGGGAGGAAGAGTAGGAAAGGGGGGCCGGCCCCCTAGTCCAATTCGGTTTGGGCTAGGGGGGCCGCGCGCCCTTCCTCCTCTCTTCCACCACTTGGCCCATGAGGCCCATTCCTTCTTCCTCGTATTCCCGTAACTCCCTGGTACCCCCGAAAATACCCGAATCACTCGGAACCCTTCCGATGTCCGAATATAGTCGTCCAATATATCGATCTTTACGTCTCGACCATTTCGAGACTCCTCGTCATGTCGCCGATCTCATCCGGGACTCCAAACTCCTTCGGTACATCAAAACTCATAAACTCATAATATAACTATCATCGAAACCTTAAGCGTGCGGACCCTACGGGTTCGAGAACTATGTAGACATGACCTAGAACTATTCTTGGTCAATAACCAATAGCGGAACCTGGATGCCCATATTGGCTCCTACATATTCTACGAAGATCTTTATCGGTCAAACAGCATAACAACATCGTTGTTCCTTTGTCATCGGTATGTTACTTGCCCGAGATTCGATCGTCGGTATCCAATACCTAGTTCAATCTCGTTACCGGCAAGTCTCTTTACTCGTTACGTAATGCATCATTCCGTAACTAACTCATTAGCTACATTGCTTGCAAGGCTTATTGTGATGTGCATTACCGAGAGGGCCCAGAGATACCTGTCTCACAATCGGAGTGACAAAACCTAATCTCGAAATACGCCAACTCAACATGTACCTTCGGAGACACCTGTAGTACTCCTTGATAATCACCCAGTTACGTTGTGATGTTTGGTAGTACCCAAAGTGTTCCTCCGGTAAACGGGAGTTGCATAATTCTCATAGTTACAAGAACATGTATAAGTCATGAACAAAGCAATAGCAATATACTAAACGATCAAGTGCTAGGCTAACGGAATGGGTCATGTCAATCACATCATTCTCCTAATGATGTGATCCCGTTAATCAAATGACAACACATGTCTATGGTTAGGAAACATAACCATCTTTGATTAATGAGCTAGTCAAGTAGAGGCATACTAGTGACGTTATGTTTGTCTATGTATTCACACATGTATCATGTTTCCGGTTAATACAATTCTATCATGAATAATAAACATTTATCATGAAATAAGGAAATAAATAATAACTTTATTATTGCCTCTAGGGCATATTTCTTTCAACTTTCACAAGTGCGGCACTCCGAACTTATAGCACTATATGCATCGGCTCCGAATCATGTCTTGGGTCAATAGTTGGGTTTGCCCGGCTCCCATGTTTTGGTACCTTACGTTCCGTTCTATCGGCTAAGGTAGCACTGGGAGAACCACTGCGATTGCGCCCCGGTTGAGCTGGGCGAGCGCCACAGTGGAGAAAGCTAAAACTGACCGTCATGCTAAGGCGAGAGCTGGTCGCTGTTCGAGAGGTCTTTTCGAGTCCCTAAAGACTTATGCCGCTTAGGCGAGAACTGCTTCGTCGGCCCGCGTGGATAGCGCCCGAACTCGGTCTTCGAACACTAAGGGCTTCCGCCGAAATTTAAAATTATAGAATTCTATGGCTAAGTGAGAGTGTTCAAGCATTATAAGTCCGGTTGCCTTGTTCATTGTGTTGGCGCCTCCTAGATGGACCCAAAATGGGAACAAGAGCGCTCAAGTTTATCCCGAACACCCCAGCACTCGTGGCATGGGGGCTGAAGCCGACGACATGCCATCTCTCAGATTTGATAAACGGCCGCACAGAAGGTAATATTTTAAATCAATAAGCATTGCTTAGCGCATATGAACAAAGTTTTCAGCGCACAGGATAACACATTGCAAGTCTACTCAAATATTACATTTTTGGGGCACTCATCCGCAATCTTGCGGGCACCCTTCAGGACACTTTTATAGTACATTTCGGGCGTACGATACTCCTTGCCCGCCGGTGGCGCGTCCGTTATAAGCCTCTTAGCATCCAGCCTGCCCCAGTGCACCTTTGCGCGGGCAAGGGCCTGACGGGCACCTTCAATGCAGGCGGAGCGCTTGATGACTTCCACCCAGGGGCATGCATCCACCAGCCGCCGCGCCGAGGCGAAGTAGCTCCCGGGCATGGCCTCTTGAGCCTGGCCGGACTATGAGGCCCTTCATGGCCTGCTCGGCTACCTTGTGGAGCTCGACCATTTGCTTCATTTGGTCGCTAAAGGGCACCGGATGTCCGCCTAAGCGTCTTGAGACCAGAAGACCTTCTCCGTTGAGCTCCCTCCTCGGCCCGATAGAATGCGGGGCATTGGACACGCATGAGGCAGATCTGCAAACGCATACGAGAGCTCGAGTCGGGTAAGTACAGGTAATTCACATTCACATGCTTGCTTTGCATGAAAAATGCCTTACCCGCCGCTATTTTCTTCACCGCCTCAATCTCCTGGAGGGCCTTATGGGCCTCGGCCTTAGCGGCTTTGGCACTTTCAAGAGCCGAGGCAAGCTCGGACTCTCGAGTCTTCGAGTCACGCTCCTAACTCTCATGCTTTTCCATGAGAGACTGGAGCTCTTGCCGCACCTCCGCCACCCGCGCCTCCTGCTTCTCTCGCTCCGCTCGTTCCGCGGCCGCATTACGTTCGGCCGCGGACACCGCCTCCTTCAGGGTCGCCACCTCGTTCGTGGCCCCTGCAGTACCAACGTTATCTCGGTTATTTCTATTGCAACCAAAATCCTTTTATGTAAGGTACAAATTTAATGCGGTGCTACTCACCTTCTTTGTCCTCGAGCTGCTTCTTGGCAAGGCCGAGCTCGTTCTCGGACCGCTTGAGGTTCTGCTTCAAAGCACCGACCTCCATGATCGGTCTTGGCAGAGGTCGGCAAGACAGCCTGCAAACCCATATTGACATAATTTTAGAACTCCTGCGTATATCTTTTTAGATCCTCATCCGGTTTTTCTTTCGAACACCGAACCGAGCATCGAGGGCTACTGTCTATGCGGTATTACATTACATATTTTAAAACTTCTTACCTCAAAGCCTGTTAGAAGGCTCTGCGAGCTTCGATCAGCCCGCTTTGGCGAGCTGAACCTTGAATCACCGCACTCATGATAGTGCGGTGTTCTTCCTGATGGAAGCGCGTTGGCGCCTCCAACAAGTTGTCCGGCGCCTCGGTTGGGCGGAGGCTGCGGTGTCATGGTCTTGCCCTTCTTACGAAGGGCCGCTGCCGAACTCCGGAACCACTGCGGGTTCCGGCACGGAGTCCGGCACGAAGTCCGGGAGGTTGCCTTGTGGCACCTCCGGAGCCTCCCCCTCTTGGCGGGTCCCCTCCTGGGATCCCACCTCGGCGTCCTCAGCATCGCGAGGGGTGGAGGCTGTCAGAATGGAATCTACATCCGATGGAGCCAAGGACCCGCTGGATGAAGCGGGAAGATCCTCCTCGGCCAGGCTACAGGTGGTGTGCGGCATTAGAAGGACACTATGTGGCACAAAAGAGAAATTACAAATCACTCAGGAATCCGGATACTTACGATCTTGCCAGGGGCTTGGCCCTTGAGGGCCACTCCTCGTCGCCGTCGTTGGTGTTGGCGGAGCTGTCCAGAGGAAGGGTCCTTCCCCTCTTGGACCCTTCGGCCTCCCCCGTTGGGGAAGCCTTCCTCTTCCTCTCTCCCCCCTCCTGGGGAGAGCCTTCTTCCTCCTCCTTGCCTTCGGGGGAGGAGTCCGCCTCGGAGTCATCGGACGATGAGTCCGATACCACCTGGCGCCGGGAACTCCTTCGGGTTCCCGTGGCCTTCTTCTTGGCCTTCTTCTCCGGCACCATATAAAGTGCCGGGACTAGCGGCCCCGTTAAATGGGTATCCGCTGGGTCTTCGGGGACGGGAGCCGGACAGTTAACCTGTCCGGACGTCCTCTGCCAGTCCTGTTAAAGGCATCGGGAGTTTTAGATCCCACAATAGAGTCAAACTATGAAAGAAATAAATGTCCCATAAAGGATAACATATCTTACCGCACCGGCCGGGCGCTTGGTGCTGAATCCGCGATCTTCAGTTGCGAATGCGGGGGCTTCTCCGCCCTTGAACAGCACCCTCTGCAGCTTCGTGCGTTGTGTCAAGAGCCCGCCGAGGGTCGGTGCTTGTGCCGGATCGAACTCCCACAGATTGAAGGCCCGTTGTTGGGGGAGAATCCGTGGACGAGCATGACTGGATCACGTTGACAAGCTTGAGCTTCTTGTTCACCAAGGGTGCGAGGCAGATGAGTCGGTCGGCTCCTCCGAACTGCCCCATAGCAAGCCCTTCTCTTTCCAGGAGGTGAGCTGCATGGGGGTACCAGATCTGAACTCGGGGGCCGCTGCCCATTTAGGGTCCCGCGGCTCGGTGATATAGAACCACCCCGATTGCCACCCTTTGATGATTTCCACGAAGGCGCCCTCGAGCCAGAGGACGTTGGGCATTTTGCCCACCATGGCGCCTCCGCACTCCGCTTGGACGCCCTTCACTACCTTCGGCTTGACATTGAAGGTTTTTAGCCACAAGCCGAAGTGGGGCTGGATGCAGAGGAAGGCCTCACACACGACGATAAATGCCGAGATGTTGAAGATGAAGTTTGGCGCCAGATCGTGGAAGTCTAGGCCATAGTAGTACATGAGCCCCCGGACGAAGGGATGAAGTGGGAAGCCCAGTCCGCGGAGGAAGTGGGGAAGGAATACGACCCTCTCATGGGTCCTGGGGGTGGGGATGAGCTGCCCCTTGTCGGGCAACCGGTGCGCGATGTCGCTGGAGAGGTATCCGGCGCCGCGCAGCTTTTCGATGTGCCCCTCCGTGACGGAGGAGACCATCCACTTGCCTCCCGCTCCGGACATGGCTGGAGAAGGTTGAGGCGAGATGTGCGAGCTTGGGCGCTAGAGCTCGATTGCGCGGAGATGAATAAGCAAAGGAGGAAGAAGGCGTAGGTAAAAAAGGTGGATCCTTATCCCCTTATATATGGGCGGACGAAGACTATGCGTCCCCACCGGCCTGGTAAAACTCGCTTATCTCCCAAGCGCCATCAATGGCGCGGTTGGGTTACCCACGTCCGTATTGATGGGAATCCGGTATAAGGGAACACGATCTCGCTCGACAAGGCGTGCCAAGGAAACCGCCGCTAAACGCTACCGAGGTGGTATAATAAAAAACGATTCAAGTAAAGGCTTGGTGGTGGTGTGACGTCGGGCCACAAAATACGTCGCCAGATTGAACTTGTGTACATATTATTCTCTACGGTGGAATGTGGAATTTATATTGCGAGCGGACACTATCCGGGTGTTCACAATCTTCTATGAATTATTCGGAGGAGGAACCCGCCTTGCAATGCCGAACAATATGCGCGCCGCACTCATCGTCATTGAAGCCTGGTTCAGGGGCTACTGAGGGAGTCCTGGACTAGGGGGTGTCCGGATGGCCGGACTATCATCATTGGCCGGACTCCAAGACTATGAAGATACAAGATTAAAGACTTTGTCCCGTGTCCGGATGGGACTTTCCTTGGCGTGGAAGGCAAGCTTGGCGATACGGATATGTAGATTTCCTACCATTGTAACCGACTCTGTGTAACCCTAGCCCTCTCCGGTATCTATATAAACTAGAGGGTTTTAGTCCGTAGGACGAACAACCTTTACAACAATCATACCATAGGCTAGCTTCTAGGGTTTAGCCTCCTTGATCTCGTGGTAGATCCACTCTTGTACTACCCATATCATCAATATCAATCAAGCAGGAGTAGGGTTTTACCTCCATCGAGAGGGCCCGAACCTGGGTAAAAACATCGTGTCCCTTGTCTCCTGTTACCATCCGCCTAGACGCACAGTTTGGGACCCCCTACCCGAGATCCGCCGGTTTTGACACCGACAATGGGCATTAAAGCGCCTTGTAATAGGCTAGTTCAAACACTTGGTCTGCTATGCCGTCGTGCATATTTACTTCGCACACTGTTAATCCATCATAATTATGCTATGCGTGTTTATGATCCTTAGTAGCTTTATACAATCCTGTTTCTGCATGTCATGAACTGAAAATTGCCTGGCGGTTTACCGCCGGATGGGTCATAACGCCCGATATAAAACCAAGGTTTATAACCAAGGCTGTATTTTCAAGAATATATAAATATGAAATACATCATACCTGTGACATTGAATCACATTGTTGATTTATAAACTTTATTGTAGTAAGGGTGATAACCCGAATCTTGAGTGCTAATAACTCCCACCATGTTGTGCTGGTTTATAATGAAATCATGCCGGGTTATAATAAACACCGGATGACCATACTGGCAACTTATAGTCAAAGCCAGATCGGGTTAACAAACTCCAGTTTACAATTGATCGTGTACTAACAACTTATAGTTGAAAGCCAAGCCAGGTCAATTGACACCGGTCATCTTTGTAAGCCTGTGCTAGGCAATTCAAAAGCTAGACTGTTTTAGCAAACACCAGCTTAAATATAAATCTCATCGAAATAAACATCAAAAAGGAAAGATTTGTGAAGAAGATATGCAAAAAAGGCGAGGCTTTTCATGGGCTGTCAGGCCACTGAGTTAAACCGTTTCACAAAGCCTTTTAAGATGGACCTCACAGTAACCAATCATCATTTTAACTTTGACAAGTTCGGGGTCTATATAAGATTGACTTGCCAAACGTTCGGCGGGTCATACCAGGATTACATGGATGGAGTGACTTACTTGATGAAAGGCAGGTTAACCCGGGGTTTTAGGTGAATACACCTGGCTTCCAAGCCTGGCTTTTATAGCCTATTGCAAGGTGTATATTCTTTGTTCTTGTAGAAGCAAAGATCCCCCAAGCAATATTTTGAGCTGTGCTCAATGGGCGCCTATGTTTGAGTTATGCTTTGCAATAAACTCTCTTTGGCTCCTTACGATATTGGGTATAACGCCCCCAAGCTTACGATTGAGCTGTGCTCTTTTTTTGTAGCTTTATAAGCCGGATCAATGGACAAACAGAGGTCCGCTTTAAAAGTAGAAGCCCCCATGTAACCAAGAAAATTTTTAAAGACGAACGACAGAGGCCCCGCTTTAGCAAAGATGCCGGTTTATTATATTGATCATAATATATACATTGTCATAAATATGTACATAATATGAGCCTATGGCTCAGGTGTAGTAAGGCCGAAGATGAGCAATATTCCACGGCCGGCGGGTCTCCTCCTCCGACTTGCGTGAGTCTTTGTGCTCTCGAACATCGATAAGTTACTATGAACCGTTGTTCAGATTCTTGCTGACCACAAAGGGCCCTTCCCAAGGTGGGGATAACTTGTGCATGTTGGTCTGATCTTGGATAGGCTGGAGCACTAAGTCGCCTTCCTGAAAAGTTCTGGTTTTAACCCGGCGGCTGTGATAACGCTGCAGGTCTTGTTGATAAATCGCCAAACGAGCTGCCGCTATGTCCCGTTTCTCATCTAACAGGTCCAATGCATCTTGGCGCGCTCTTTCATTGTCCGCTTCAACATAAGCCGCCACTCGGGGCGAGTCATGGCGAATATCGCTTGGGAGAACTGCTTCTGCTCCATAAACCATGAAGAAGGGTGTATAGCCCGTCGACCTATTGGGGGTGGTGTTAATGCTCCATAAAATGGAAGGTAATTTTTCCACCCAACAACCCGGCGTCCTCTGCAAAGGGTCCATAAGCCGGGGCTTGATACCCTTCAGGATTTCTTGATTAGCTCGCTCCGCTTGACCACTAGACTCGGGGTGAGCCACTGATGACACATCAAGCCAGATGTGCTCCCGTTGACAGAACTCTTCCATAGCACCCTTGGAGAGATTGGTGTCATTATCTGTTATAATGCTGTGTGGAAAACCAAAGGGGGAAATCACCTTTTCCATGAATTGAACCGTCGTGGCTGCATCACACTTGCTGACTGGCTCTGCCTCCACCCACTTGGTGAATTTATCAACCGCCATTAGAAGGTGGGTCTTCTTATCTTTGGACCTCTTAAAAGGCCCAACCATATCTAGCCCCCAAGTTGCAAACGGCCAGGAGATTGGAATCATCCTCAATTCCTAAGCCGGAACATGGGCTCGGCGTGAAAATTTCTGACAACCATCACACTTCCTGACCAGATCCTCAACATTAGCATGAGCCGTTAATGAGTAAAAACCGTGCCGGAAAGCTTTAGCCACAAGGGATTTTGAACCGGCATGATGACCACAATCCCCTTCGTGGATTTCACGCAAGATCTCACAGCCTTCTTCAGGAGAAACGCAACGCTAAAACGCCCCCGAGACACTGCAGTGATGTAACTTGCCATTGACAATAGTCATGGACTTGGATCGCCAGATTATCTGTCTGGCCAAAACTTCGTCCTCAGGTAACTCGCCCCGGGTCATATACGCCAGGTATGGGACTGTCCAATCAGGGATAGCATGAAGAACCGTCACCAATTGAGCCTCCGGGTTAGGAATAGCCAGATCCTCCTCCGTTGGTATCTTAACATAAGGGTTATGCAAAACGTCAAGAAAGATATTGGGCGGCACCGGTTTACGCTGAGACCCGAGCCGGCTTAAAGCATCCGCCGCTTCATTCTTGCGCTGATCAATGTGCTCGACCTGGTAACCCTTGAAGTGACCAGCAATGATATCCACCTCACGCTGATAAGCCGCCATGAGTGGATCCTTAGAATCCCAAGTACCAGACACCTGCTGAGCCACTAAATCGGAGTCGCCAAAACAACGTACCCGGATTAAGTTCATCTCCTTAGCCATCTGAAGAACGTGGAGCAAGGCCTCATACTCAGCTGCATTTTTAGTACAAGGAAACATCAAGCGGAGAACATACCAAAATTTGTCACCACGAGGGGAAGTAAGAAACACTCCAGCCCCCGAGCGCTCCAATTGTCTGGACCCGTCGAAGTGAATAGTCCAGTATGTGTTATCCGGTTTATCCTCTAGTGCCTACAACTCTGTCCAGTCGTTGATGAAATCCACGAGCGCTTGGGACTTGATAGTTGTGTGAGGCATATATTTTAACTCGTGAGGTCCAAGCTCGATAGCCCACTTAGCAACCCAGCCAGTCGCCTCCTTGTTCTGGATGATATCTCCCAAAGGAGCAGAACTGACCACAGTGATGGGATGGCCCTGAAAGTACTGCTTAAGCTTCCGGCTCACCATAAAAAACCCATACACAAGCTTCTGCCAATGTGGATATCTCTGCTTTGATTCGATAAGCACCTCGCTGATATAATAAACCGGCCGCTGAACTGGATACTCCTTGCCGGCCTCTTTGCGCTCCACCACAATAGCCACGCTAACAGCACGGGCGTTAGCAGCCATATATAATAGCAGTGGTTCTTTATCAATGGGGGTAGCAAGAATAGGCGGCTCGGCTAACTGCTCCTTCAGATCCTCAAACGCCTCATTAGCAGCATCACTCCAGACAAAGTTGTCTGTCTTTTTCATCATCTGATATAGGAGGGTGGCCTTCTCTCCCAACCGGCTGATGAACCAACTCAGTGCTGCAATACGACCCGCCAGACGTTGAACATCGTTGATACACGCCGGTTTAGCCAAGGATGTGATAGCCTTGATCTTTTCCGGATTTGCTTCAATGCCCCTGTTGGACACCAGAAAACCCAAGAGCTTGCCTGCCGGTACACCAAAAACACACTTGGTCGGATTAAGCATCATCTTATAAACCCTGAGATTATCAAAAGTTTCCTTCAAATCAGCTATTAACGTCTCTACTTTCCTGGTTTCACCATGATATCATCCACATAAGCATGAACATTGCTCCCAATCTGATTATGAAGGCAATTCTGCACACATCGCTGATAAGTCGCCTGGGCACTCTTGAGCCCAAAAGGCATAGACACATAGCAGAAGGCTCCAAAGGGAGTTATAAAAGTTGTCTTCTCCTGGTCCTTAACTGCCATTTTAATCTGATGATAACTCGAATAAGCATCCAGAAATCTTAAACGCTCACAACCCGCCGTAGCATTAATGATTTGATCAATGCGAGGGAGAGCAAAGGGATCAGCTGGACAAGCCTTGTTCAAATCTGCATAATCCACACACATGCGCCAAGTGTCGTTCTTCTTGAGTACCAGCACCGGGTTAGCCAACCACTCAGGATGAAAAACCTCCACAATAAACCCTGCTGCCAAGAGCCGGGCTACCTCCTCACCAATGGCCTTGCGTCTCTCTTCATTGAAGCGGCGGAGAAACTGCTTGACCGGTTTAAACTTAGGATCGACATTAAGAGTGTGCTCAACGAGTTCCCTCGGTACACCTGGCATGTCGGAAGGTTTCCATGCAAAGATGTCCTGGTTCTCACGGATGAACTCGATGAGCGCTCTTTACTATTTCGGATCTAGGTTGGCGCTGATGCTAAACTGCTTGGATGAATCGCCAGGAACAAAATCAAACAGCTTAGTCCCATCAGCCAATTTAAACTTCAAAGCCGGATCATGCTTTGTAGTTGGTTTTTTCAGAGAAGTCATATCTGCCGGATCAACATTGTCCTTATAGAACTTCAATTCTTCTGTTCCACAAACTGTCTCAGCATAAGCCGCATCACCTTCCTCACATTCCAACGCAATCTTTCGTCTTCCATGTACTGTGATTGTCCCCTTATGACCCGGCATCTTGAGCTGCAGATAAACATAACACGGCCTTGCCATGAACTTAGCATAAGCCGGCCGTCCAAATAGGGCATGGTACGTACTCCTGATTTTCACCACTTCAAAAGTCAATGTCTCTGACCTTGAATCATGATCATCTCCAAAAGCAACCTCTAGTGCTATCTTGCCGACCGGGTAAGCCAATTTACCAGGCACTACACCATGAAAAACGGTGTTTGACGGTTTAAGATTCTTATCTGTCAACCCCGTGCGATAGAAGGTTTCATAATACAAGATGTTGATACTGCTCCCTCCATCCATGAGTACCTTGGTGAACTTATAACCTCCAACCTGAGGTGCCACCACCAAAGCTAGGTGACCCGGATTATCAACCCGGGGCGGATGATCCTCTCGACTCCATAAAATTGGTTGTTCAGACCAGCGCAAAAATGGGGCACCGCCGGTTCAACAGAGTTCACTGCCCTCTTATGGAGCTTCTGATCATGCTTGCACAGGCTAGTGGTGAAGACATGGTACTGCCCACTATTCAGCTGCTTCGGGTGACTCTGATAACCTGACTGTTGCTGCCGCTGACCTCCCTATTGATTATAACCACCTTGGTTGCCCTGATTGCCTTGATTGCCATGTCCACCTTGATTACCTTGAAACCCTGAACCAGAACTGCCTCCACCATAACCCGGCCCATGAGACCCCGGTCCTGAACCGTCGGACGGTGCATGGTCATATCGGAAAAGATCCGAGTTTTTGAACTCTCTCATAATAAAACAATCCTTCCAGAAATGCGTAGCTGGCTTTTCTCGCATCCCGTGCCTTGGGAAAGGCTGATTTAACTTGCGCTCAAGATTGATACCTAATCCTCCACTCCGCGGGGGTGGTCTACCCTTATGACGCTGGCCATTATCCCGCGCATTGGTGTTAGCCACAAAATCAGAATTACTATCTGATGTACGCTTACCATTGTTCCCATGGCCTGCCTGGTTATGTTGCTCCCTTTTGCACCGCCATTCTTCTTTCCCTTCCCCGGCTTCTCATCGTCAGACTCGGGATCCTTGGTACTACTGGAATCGGCATACTTAACCAGAGCTGCCATAAGTGTTCCCATGTCATTGAAGTGACGCTTCAGCCGTCCCAACTTCAGCTTCACAGATTTAAACCGGCAATTGCCCTCCAATTGTTATGACTGCCGAATCAGCATTGATGCAGTCTGATGAATGCAATATCTCCGAAACCCGGCGCACCTAATGAGCTGTTGATTCGCCTTCTTCTTGAAAACAGGCGGCAAGATCCACAATTGACATGGGTTGTTTGCACGTGTCCTTGAAGTTTGTTATAAACCGGGCCTTTAACTCAGTCCATGACCCAATGGAGTTAGCCGGCAAACTTTTCAGCCAAGTACGAGCCTTTCCATCCAACATCATGGTGAAGTACTTTGCGCATGCCGCTTCCTCCACATCCAGCATCTCCATCGCCATCTCATAACTTTCGACCCATGATTCAGGGGGTTGATTCGCGGTGTAATTGGGCACCTTACGCGGAGCCTTGAAATCCTTGGGCAACCGCACGTTGCCTAGAGCCGGGGTGAGGCACGACACCCCCCAAGAGCTGAAAGCAAGACCTCGTTCCACTGACATCGTCGGACGAACCGGAGTAAGTTGTGCTGCTAACTCGGCTTCTCAACGCGCTCTACCATTATCCACCACGTCCTGAGCATTCGTACCACCATGCACCGGATTAGGGGCCCTCGAGGGGCGTCACGGTTCCGTGCACTGCTTGACATAGCCGGTTCATCAATGTACCTGTTGTGGCTCCTGCTCGGGTGAGGGGTTGAATGAATTCTATCTCGACTATATGAATAGGCCTGCTGCTGAACCATAGCTGCTTGAAGAAGATCTCTGGCGCGTCGTGTCTCAACCGCCGCTGGAGACTCGCCCTCCATTGGAATAGCTGCTAATCATGACGCCATGGCAATCATGTTATCCAAAGGGGTGGAGAAGTGACCCGATGGTGTCGGCATGTACTGAGGCGGGTCAAGGTTCCGACGAGGCAGGTCCATTGCCCGGGGCTGATCCGGCGCTCCTGTCCCAGGTGCTTCAATCCGGTTTGCTACCGCCGGATTACTGGTTCCTGCTCCTGGTGTGTTTAAAAGATTCATTGTCCCATAAACCGGTGGTAGACGAGATCAGTGCCTCCTCCTCAACACGTCATTTGAAGCGTTCTGATCCGGCATGAGCTGGTAATTTTCTGCTTGAATCCGCTGCGCCTGAGCATCCAAAGCGGCCCGCTCATCAGCCATCCTGGTCTCCTCAGCTGCCAAGTCCTCCTTGGCCTGAGCTATCTGATCTCGCAGCTTCGTGACTTCCATGTTATGCTGATCTTGATTATCCACAGTAACCTCGGTGGTCAACAATGACGTCTAGTCGTCTAATAAACCGGACAGAACTTGAGCCGGCCGGCGCGCGGGGACTCCTGCCCCGGCTGCCGATCCAGAAATCATTGCTGCTGCAGTTGAGGATTGCAACGTGGGCTGCATACCAGCCATGAAGATCGCAACCCGGTTCAGCGGTTCAAGGGGGTCCGGAATACTGTCGCCATCGGAACAGCCCCCAAACCGGCCATCTTGCAGTTGGTATAGTGACTCGGTCTCACCGGTGGATGATTCGCCATCTGAATAAACAACTGTCTCACCATCGGACACCGGTTCAGATTCTGCACCATTGATGAATCCTACGAACGCATGTTTCATGGCGGGCTGAACCCGGGCAGGGCTTGCATGCTGAGCCATCTCGATGAGGTAGGCGCATATGTCCGGCTCAGGGCCCGGGTCGCCGATCTTGCTGATGAAGACGTGAATTCCTCCAAAGGGGACCCGGTACCCGTACTCGATTGAGCCAGCCTCGGGGCCCCAGCCTGCATCGTCGATGTAGAGCTTGCCACGACGACTCTTGGTCATCCGGCCCACGGCGTATCCCTTGAGCCCTTTGAAGTTGCCCTTTAAGAACTCGAAACCATCGTGTGATAGCCCCACGGTGGGCGCCAACTGTCTTGGAATTATCACGTCAGATGTCCTAGTGTGAGGACTTAGTCGTGGAGCCATCGCAACAAGATTAGCTTAAAGGGGTTAAACCAAACAAAAGACACGGGGAGTTTATACTGGTTCGGGCCCTTGGGGTGAAGGTAAAGGCCTATGATCTAGTTGTGGTGGAATTGATGGGGTCTCGATGATCAGGGAGCGAATCCGCTTTACCTAGATCTCGAGCCGTTGTTTCTTGTCCCTGAACCGCCGCCGGGTCGTCCCTTTATATTCACAGGTTGACGCCCAGCGGTTTACAGAATCCCGAGGCCGGCTCATACATGTGTCCGGCCCGGTTTCTACCGTTTCCTATCTTACAATACAAGTTACATAGTATATGGTGGTTTATGTCTACGGGCCATAACCCGCCTTTGGGCCTTGGGCCTTTGAATCTCTATAGTAAAGCGTCATACTCCTTGTCTTCATGGGCTTTGTCGGTGTCAAAACCGGCGGATCTCGGGTAGGGGGTCCCGAACTGTGCGTCTAGGCGGATGGTAACAGGTGACAAGGGACACGATGTTTTACCCAAGTTCGGGCCCTCTTGATGGAGGTAAGACCCTACGTCCTGCTTGATTAATATTGATGATATGGGTAGTACAAGAGTGGATCTACCGCGAGATCAAGGAGGCTAAACCCTAAACCTAGCCTATGGTATGATTGTTGTGATGTATGTTGTGTCCTACGGACTAAAGCCCTCCGGTTTATATAGACATCGGAGGAGGCTAGGGTTACAGTAGTCGGTTACAATGGTAGGAGATCTACATATCCGTATTGCCAAGCTTGCCTTCCACGCCAAGGAAAGTCCCATCCGGACACGGACTGAGTCTTCAATCTTGTATCTTCGTAGTCTTGGAGTCCGTGGACGATGATAGTCCGCTGTCCGGACACCCCTTAGTCCAGACTCCTCAAGAGTCTCCCGAACCAGGCTTCAATGACGATAAGTCCGGCGCGCATAATGTTCGGCATTGCAAGGCGGGTTCCTCCCTTGAATAATCCCGAGAAGATCATGAACACCAGGATAGTGTCCGGCTCTGCAAAATAAATTCCACATTCCACCGTAGAGAGAATAATACACATAAATCCAATCTGCTGACGTATTTGGCGGCCTGACATCACACCGCTACCAGGCCTTTACTTGAATCGTTTTTTATTATACCACCTCAGCACGTTTAGCGAAGTGGTTTTCTTGGCACGTCTTGTCGAAGTAGAGATCGTGCTCCCCTTATCCCGGGATTCTCATCAATACGAGCGTGGGTAACCCAACCGTGCCCGTCGCCATGCCTCCTCTATCGAAGGTGAATCCCGAACGGTCACGGAGACGGCTCTTGGTATTTTCCCCCTTTATAAGGGGACCAAGGCTCGTTTCTTCTTCTCAATCTTCCATCGAATCCTCTCCTTGCTCCAAGTTCCAACACCCAGAGCCCCAGATTCGAGCGCTTCGGATCTTCAACAATGTCCGGCTCCGACCTTCAGGGCCGGTGGATGCCCTCCTCCGTCACGGAGGAGGACGTGTTAAAGCCGCTGGAGGCCAAGTACCGCCCCACGAGATTTCAGATAGGTTGCCGCCCGAGGGCAGGCCGCACTCCACTCCCGAGCCGGTGAGTACGTCGTCTTCGTGTCCCACCTCCGCCGGGTTTAGGCTTCTCGACGGACCCCTTCGTGAGAGGGCTCATGTTCTACTACGGGCTGGATTTTCACGACTTGGCTCCGAGTCCATCCTCCATATTTCCGCATTCATTATTGTGCAGTGAAGCCTTCCTCCGCCACCCCCACTTCGCCTATGGTCAAGACCTTCAATGTGGAGCGAAGATGATCGGGGCGTCAAGCGGAGGCGGCGGCGGCCATAAGCGAAGGGCCGATGCCTCAGGGCCCGAGGGCTCCTTCCAAGAGGAGCTCAGACTTGTGGCAGCAGGAGGGTTCTATATCACCGCTCTGAAGGGCAGCAAGCAAAAGCCGCCTCCTTCATTCTGCCCGGGACCTCCACGCCGACTGATGTCGTGGGTCAACCAAGGGCTCAACTGGGGGCCGTCCGAAGACGTGCCCTTATTGCAGGGCCGGATTCGAGACCTCCAAGCGAGGGAGATCAATCTGGTTGTGGTGATGCAGGTCATGCTAATCAGGCGTCTTCTGCCCTGCAAACGCCGTCCTCTCTGGTTATGGGAGTTCAATTCGGAGGGGCCACGAACTCTCCAACACTTCATGGGTATGACGCCCGTGGAGATGTACAAGTTGTTCTTCGGACCACAGGTGGCGTGTCCGGAATTGACCGAGGACGCAGGCCTAAGCTACAATCGCCCGGATACACAGGTAAGTAGCTCGAGTCCGGACGCTCGCTTGCTTTTCGAAATTCACCTTCTAACCCATTATTCTTCATCAGGAGTGGGTAGCGCGATCGAAGCTGATAAGGTGTCCGGCCCCCCTCCCAGAGACCGCACCGGAGCCCGTGCTGGTCAGAATGTTGGAGGTCGTGCCCGTAGAAGGGGGCGATGGGGAAAATAGAAGAGCTACCACCTCGCCCAAGGGGGCACCTGAAGAGGGGGGGATCGACAATCCCTCCTTCCAAGGGGAGAAGAGGACCACCTCCGAAGACCCAGAGGCCAAAGCCCCTAAGCGGGGGAAGAAATCTTTACCGGAGGGTCCTGCGTCCGGAGAGAGTCCGGACGTACAATCGTTTCTAAAGGATCAGCCCTCCAGCGAGCCGTGAGTATGAAAAGAGGGGGTTCATTAATGAGAAAATACCCCTATTTGAGCTTCTGTGGATGACCGAAATTTTTACCTTGCAGTTCGGATCTGCGGCCTTCTCAGATGAGTTCGTCTTCGTGGGATCTTCGTCCGGAGATGATGGAGAGCAAAACGCCTCCGTCTGCTGCGCCGTCGGATAGGGCAGACGAGCCTGAAGTATCTTCACGGAGGGTATCCCAGAGTCCGGAGGGGCCGGAGAGTTCGGCGCCCACTAGTGTCCGGCCGGGGGAGCTGAAGAATCTACTTGAGAGGGCGTCCATCTCAGAAGATCACCGTGCTTTGATGCGTATGGTGATTGGAGGGATTTCGTCCGCCAAAAGCGGATTGCATAATGCCGTCAGGAGTTTACTGATGGGATTTGAGGTACGCAAGAATGACACACCTTTTTGACAGTTTGGCACATAGAAGTGCGCCCTGTATAGATAGTAGCCCCTGAGACTCGGTAGGTTGTCGAAAGCGACAGCGTACCGAGGATCAAAATCTCAGGTAATTTAATGTCGCCGTTCCTATGCAGGTGGCGGATAGTCCGAGGGCTAGCCGGACTAGTGGAGTTGCCGAGTTAATGCGGCAACTTGACGTGGCGGATGCGGACATTGCGCTTGTCAACCGGCGACTTGACGAGTCGCAAGGTAAATGAATTCTCCTCAGTCACTTATTTAAGGGAGTCAAAGCCCGCCTCTGATAATGTATATGATGTGATACAAACGGTGCTGCTGCTGTGGAGAGCCTTCGGGCCGAGCTTGCTCAAGCCAAGGAGCAAGCCCGAAGGAGTGATGCGGCTGCCTCGAGGGCAGCCGAGGAGTTGAAAGCTGAAAAGGCTAGACACTGCCTAAGCAGGGAAAAGATGGCCGAATTGGCCGTGAAATTAAAAGATGCTGCCGACCGCAACGAGGCTCTTGAAAAGGAGCGCTCATCAGAGCGGGAAAACCTGGGGAAGGCCACCGCCGAGGCCAAGGATGCCCGTTCTGCGATGCGGGCTATGAAGGAGGAGCTGCGCCAGGCCGGAGATATTGTGGCTGGCAAGCCGTTTCTGCTGCGTCGCCGGTTTACGGATCAAAAATATGCCCAACTTGGCCAGCTGTGGGGTCTGGAGGATCCATATATGGACTTAGCGGCAAGTGCGCCTGATGCCGTTGAGCACTTTCGGAGCCAGAAGGATCACAAGACGGAGGAGCTATTTTGGTCTCAATTCCATAGTCCGGATCGTTCACTTCCGTTGACCGATCGTTTGGCCGAATGGGCTGAGCTAAATAGATTGTCCGGACTTGCCATGACTGATATCATGGCTCATGTCTGGCCAAAGAGACCCAAGGCGACGAGCTATTTTGGCTTATTGCAGCAATTTCTTGGAGCGGAGCTGCACATCAAGGAGATGAAGCGGTCGGCCTGCATAGAAGGCGCGCGGATGGCCCTTGCCCGCGTGAAGACACATTGGACAGAGATGGATGCCACCGCTATTGTCGCCCAGGGTTCGGACGGAAGCCGGTTACCCGCCGAGCACTATTTTGGGGAGGTTATGCGTGGCGCCCGTGTAATAGAGTCGCAGTGCTCGAAAAATGTCACGTTCAAATGAACATTTTATCTTGTAAGACAGTGATTATGATGTAACCGCCTTTTATACTTGTGCGTTCCAAGTATTAAAATATCTCCTATGCGTCCGTTTATGTATACATTTGTATAACCTGAAAGATTGCAGTCTTCGGCTTCAGCCCCCACGCACAAGGTGCAGGGGTGTTCGCAAAAAATAGCGTGTTTTCACACTTAATCCGACGTCTCGGTCATGTTAAGGAGGTGGTAGCGTAGCGAACGAGGCAATCCGGACTATGATGCTTTATCACTTTCACTTAGCCAGTGGAGTTCGAGGGTGGGGCTACGATATAGCCCCTTGGGGCACCGCGCTTCCGAATTCGGGCGCGTGTGTGCTGACCGAAACAGTCCTTCGTCAAAGCGGAATTCTAAACATTTCGTAGTCGATCGAGTGGTTGACCAGTCTCGTTGTATCATGACATCTGGCGGCTTTCATCGAGGTGCTCGCCCAGCCGAACTGGGGCACAATCGCAGTAGTTCTCCTGGTGCCGCGTTAGCCGATGATACGGAACGTAAGGCAGCAAAACACAGGAGCTGGGCAAACCCAACATTTGACCAAAGACATGATTCGGAGCTGATGCATATAAGGCCTAACTCGAGACGCCGAACACTCCCTAAGGTGTTCGATCTTTGTAATAATGGGCAGAACAATGCCCTAAGCCCCTAGTGTCTAGGTACGGGCATGGTCTTCTGATGCGGCCGATGCCAAAACGTCAGGCTCCGCTTTGGTTATAATGAGGAACCAAGGGATTATAACAACAAGAGACAGTAAAAAA
Source organism: Aegilops speltoides (assembly GCA_021437245.1). Taxonomy (NCBI): domain Eukaryota; kingdom Viridiplantae; phylum Streptophyta; class Magnoliopsida; order Poales; family Poaceae; genus Aegilops; species Aegilops speltoides. The sequence continues at coordinate 484,471,138 of CM038142.1, read as the reverse complement.
GGTTTACGCAGGGTCTTAATCTGAAAAGAATCCTCGCGACGGGTCCCTACTGCACGTCTGCGCCTGTGTCTCCGTTGTGCCGTTGTCCTAGACGGGTGTGCATGTTGTTCATCTGTAAAAAGAGAGGAATTTTAGTTTGAAAGGAACTTGTGCAGAAAATATATACAAAGAAATATAAATAAGTAAAGCGGAGTCTGTGTGAGCTCATTTGTTGTTTGTCAGCGCGCAGCCCTGTAAAGGGATGTGCGGCTAGGGAGCCCCCGCTTACTTATGCGGACTCGTTTAACCGTGTCTGTGGTCTTTAAGTGACCCAAGATGAAATGATGCCACGTGGACCGGGCATCTTGAGTGTAAGAGACGCGTAATGTGGTATGGCGTTGAAGCTTAACAAAGCTTCTCGCCCCGTGAGTGCTTGATAGCTACTTTTGAATGGGACGATATGAAAGATTAGTTTTTCGCGTCGAAAGTTGTTCGGTGATCCGAACACAACTTCTAGTAATAGGGAGCCTGTGCACTTTGCGTAAGGGCCTGGCATCACTCCTTTGAAGGAAGTGCGGCTGTGTCCAATTTTTGTAGGGTCTATCCCCAACTTGCGGATTGTGTTTGGATAGAGCAGGTTTAAGTCGCTGCCTCCGTCCATCAGGACTTTAGTAAATTATAGTCCGTCGATTATAGGATCCAATATCAGGGCAGTCCATCCTGCATTTCGAACGCTTTTGGAATAATCCAGGTGGTCGAAAGTGATTGGTTTTGATGTCCAATCTCTATGTTCCGCTTGGTTGGACCGTGCGAGACCCATTTTAACGGGTGCCACTGTTTTTTCGTATTATCACATGAAGTGAGTTTACTGCTTTGACCTCTTTGGGAAAGTCTTTTGTTTTCCGGTGCTCTGCTGGTGGGGTTTATCGTCTTTGCTTGACGCATCGAGCCCCTTGTGTTCGGCGTTTAGTCGGCCGGACTGTTTGAAAACCCAACAATCTCTGTGGGTATGGTTTGCGAGCCTCCGAAGTCTTGTGGATTTGACATATCCGACCCAAAATCTTGTTTAAGTTGGATAGCTCATCGCTGTTATCCTTAAGAGGCGGTGTTTTGTTGTTTGGCCGCGAGCTTTTGAATCTGGCGTTAACTGTCGTGCTCTTTGGGCTTTTCTCTTTATTCCGTATTTGCTCTTTTCTCGCGCCATGATTTTCCGTTCCATCTCGATCTCGGATGTACTTGGGTAGCTGGTGCTGCATCTTGCTAGCCACTATCCTCTCCCGCACAAGCGGGTCATGAGGCTTGTTAGCGCGGACATTGTCCTCGGCTTTTCTTGGCCGAGGTGTCTGGCGAGCCATTCGTCTCGGACGTTGTGTTTAAAAGCTGCTAAGGCTTTGGCGTCCGAACAGTCGACTATTTGGTTCTTTTTGGCGAGGAACCTATTCCAGAATTTGCACGCTAACTCTCCGGGCTGTTGAGTTATATGACTTAGATCGTCTGCATCCGGAGGGCGAACATAAGTTCCTTGAAAATTTGCTCTAAACGCGTCCTCGAGCTCTTCCCAACTTCCAACAGTATTTTCTGGGAGGCTTTTGAGCCAATGACGGGCTGGCCCTTTGAGCTTGAGGGGTAGGTATTTTATGGCATGGAGATCATCTCCTCTGGCCATGTGTATGTGTAGTATATAATCTTCTATCCAGACTCCAGGGTCTGTTGTTCCGTCGTAGGCCTCTATGTTTATGGGTTTAAACCCTGCTGGGAATTCGTGATCCAACACCTCGTTGGTGAAACATAGTGGGTGTGCGGCGCCCCTGTATTTGGGTGCACCGATGTCTTCGGACACTCGGCGTGTTGTATTGCCTCCTGGGGCCCTCTTTTTTGGCCCGTAAATGGACCTGGCTGGGCCATCTGTCTTTTCAGGGTCGTTAGTTGGTTTATATGCGGCACCGCTTTCAGATTTTGGCCTATCGTCTGGCCGTCTATCCGGCCAGGCGGCCTCTTTGTTTTTTGACTGTGGGGGCTCTATGGCCTCCTCATCAAATTATGGCAGTAGCTTGCGTTTTGGGTAGCTCTTCGATTGATGGTCATTGCCGTATTTGTCTGCGGTTTTGAGCACTTTGCTCCACCTCATTCTGGGTGTATCTTCCGCTGTTTTGAGCTTCCGTTTTTCCTTTTTCAAACTTCTTGCGGTGGCGACGCGTCTTTTCTGGAGGTTTTTATTCTCCGGCGTTGTGTCAAGCGTGAGGTCGTCTGGACTGTTGCTTTCGCCGGGCCCGGACTGATTATCTGACTCGTCCTGTTCGGACGGTTGCTTGTCTGCATATTCGTCGTCCGCTTGTTTGCCCTGCTGTATTGCAGGGTCATGAGGAGCGCTCTTATTGTCGAGGCGGGACTTAGGGCGGCGTCTGCGTCGCCCTTTTGGTTGTTTGTCGGCAGGGTTATCTTCTGCCGCGGCCCGTTGGTCCTCATTGTCGATTCCTTTTGGGGTATCCACCATATATACATCATATGACGAGGTGGTCTTCCCGTGCCCTGTAGGCGCTGGTTCCTGTTCGTCTCCGGCATCGTCGTCTACAGCGTCGATGTCTTCGGAGTCATAGTCAAGCATGTCGGTTAGATCGTCGACAGTGGCTACAAAGTGGGTGGTGGGTGGGCTCTGAATTTCGTCCGCATCCCAACCGTCCTGGCCATAGTCCGGCCAGGACTCTCCCGATAACGAGAGATGCTTTAGCGAATTTAGGATGTCGCCAAAGGGCGAGTATTGGAAGATGTCTGTGGAGGTGAACTCCATAACCGGCGCCCAATCCAATTCGATTGGCAGGGGCGCGGGAGGTCTGGAGTCCGGCAAGGAGTCCGGCACCTCAGAATCATGAGTTTCACGAGGGACAAGGTTAGTGTTCGGCTCCATCGCCGTGGAAGTTGAAGCCCCCGAGGTGGTGTCCATCCACCGATCCTCGATCTGGGCGATCGGCTCCGGACTAAGGGCCAAAGCGGATTTGTGTGTGGCCACCAAGGCACTGTTCAGCGGCAGAGCTAGATCATGCCCATCGCAACAGTGCGGCGCGCTTGGCTTTGGCTCGAGCCCGTCGAAGATCAAGTCCCCGCGGATGTCGGCTGTGAAGTTTAGGCTTCCGAATCTGACCTGATGGTCTAGGGGCGTAGCTTTTGATCTGCTCCAGATGGCCAAGAGAATTAGCCCGCAGTGCGAAGCCGCCGAATACGAAGATCTGTCCGGGGAGAAAAGTCTCACCCTGGACAACGTTGTTGATTGAAGATGCCATTGATCCTATCGGTGACGACACAGAGGAACTCTCTATGAAAGCACCAATGTCGGTGTCAAAACCGGCGGATATCGGGTAGGGGGTCCCGAACTGTGCGTCTAGGCGGATGGTAACAGGAGACAAGGGACATGATGTTTTACCCAGGTTTGGGCCCTCTTGATGGAGGTAAGACCCTACGTCCTGCTTGGTTAATATTGATGATATGGGTAGTACAAGAGTGGATCTACCGCGAGATCAAGGAGGCTAAACCCTAAAGCTAGCCTATGGTATGATTGTTGTGATGTATGTTGTGTCCTACGGACTAAAGCCCTCCGGTTTATATAGACACCAGAGGAGGCTAGGGTTAAACAGAGTCGGTTACAATGGTAGGAGATCTACATATCCGTATTGCCAAGCTTGCCTTCCACGCCAAGGAAAGTCCCATCCGGACACGGGACGGAATCTTCAATCTTGTATCTTCGTAGTCTTGGAGTTCGGCGGACGATGATAGTCCGGCTGTCCGGACACCCCCTAGTACAGGACTCCCTCAGGCTTCAAGGTGGATGACTCCTTATGAGTATAACCCGTCCCCTCTTGGGCGGCCTATACTCAGTAGTTATATCCCCAACAACTACGATGAGACTTTCTCAACCATAGCGATGCTTAAGTCTGTCCGAATCATGTTAGCAATTGTTGCATTTTATGATTATGAAATTTGGTAAATGGATGTCAAAACTGCATTCCTGAATGGATTTCTGGAAGAAGAGTTGTATATGAAGCAACCAGAAGGTTTTGTCGATCCGAAGGGTGCTAACAAAGTGTGCAAGCTCCAGTGATCCATTTATGGACTGGTGCAAGCCTCTCGGAGTTGGAATAAACACTTTGATAGTGTGATCAAAGCATATGGTTTTATACAGACTTTTGGAGAAGCATGTATTGACAATAAAGTGAGTGGGAGCTCTGTAGCATTTTTAATCTTATATGTAGATGACATATTGTTGATTGGAAATGATATAGAATTTCTGGATAGCATAAAGGGATACCTGAATAAGAGTTTTTCTATGAAAGACCTCAGAGAAGTTGCTTACATATTGGGCATCAAGATCTATAGAGATAGATCAAGACGCTCAATTGGACTTTCACAAAGCACATACCTTGATGAAGTTTTGAAGAAGTTCAAAATGGATCAGTCAAAGAAAGGGTTCTTGCCTGTGTTACAAGGTGTGAAGTTGAGTCAGACTCAATGCCCGACCACTGCAGAAGATAGAGAGAAAATGAAAGTCATTCCTATGCTTCAGCCATAGGTTCTATCATGTATGCAATGCTGTGTACCAGACCTGATGTATGTCTTGCTATAAGCATAGCAGGGAGGTACCAAAGTAATCCTAGAGTGGAGCACTGGACAGCGGTCAAGAACATCCTGAAATAACTGAAAAGAACAAAGGATATGTTTCTCGCTTATGGAGGTGAAAAAGAGCTCGTCGTAAAGGGTTATGTCGATGCAAGCTTTGACACTGATCCGGATGACTCTAAGTCTCAAACCGGATACGTATTTTTATTGAATGGAGGAGCTGTCAGTTGGTGCAGTTCCAAGCAGAGCGTCATGGCGGGATCTACGTGTGATGCAGAGTACATTGCTGCTTCGGAAGCAGCGAATGAAGGAGTTTGGATGAAGGAGTTCATATCCGATCTAGGTGTCATACCTAGTGCACCGGGTCAAATGAAAATCTTTTGTGACAATACTGGTGCAATTGCCTTGGCAAAGGAATCCAGATTTCACAAGAGAACCAAGCACATCAAGAGACGCTTCAATTCCATCCGTCATCAAGTGTCGGAGGGGGCATAGAGATTTGCAAGATACACACAGATCTGAATATTGCAGACCCATTGATTAGCCCTCTTCCACGAGCAAAACATGATCAGCACCAAAGCTCCATGTGTGTTAGAATCATTACTATGTAATATAGATTATTAACTCTAGTGCAAGTGGGAGACTGAAGGAAATATGCCCTAGAGGCAATAATAAAGTTATTATTTATTTCCCTAATTCATGATAAATGTTTATTATTCATGCTAGAATTGTATTAACCGGAAACTTAGTACATGTGTGAATACATAGACAAAACTTATAGTCCCTAGTATACCTCTACTTGACTAGATCGTTAATCAAAGATGGTTATGTTTCCTAACCATAGACATGTTGTCATTTGATGACGGGATCACATCATTAGGAGAATGATGTGATGGACATGACCCATCCGTTAGCTTAGCATTATGATCGTGTCAGTTTCATTGCTACTGCTTTCTTCATGACTTATACAAGTTCCTCAGACTATGAGATTGTGCAACTCCCGAATACCGAAGGAACACTTTGTGTGCTACCAAACATCACAACATAAATGGCTGATTATAAATGTGCTCTACAGGTGTCTCCAAAGGTGTTTGTTGGGTTGGCATATATCGAGATTAGGATTTGTCACTCCGTGTTTCGGAGAGGTATCTCTGGGCCCTCTCGGTAATACTCATCACTATAAGCCTTCCAAGCATTGTAACTAATGAGTTAGTTGCGGGATGAAGTATTACGGAACGAGTAAATAGACTTTCCGGTAACGAGATTGAGCTAGGTATGATGATACCAACGATTGAATCTCGGGCAAGTAACATACTGATAACAAAGGGAACAACGTATGTTGTTATGCGGTTTGACCGATAAAGATATTTGTAGAATATGTAGGAACCAATATGAGCATCTAGGTTCCGCTATTGGTTATTGACCGGAGACATGTCTCGGTTATGTCTACATAGTTCTTGAACTCGTAGGGTCCGCACGCTTAACGTTCGATGATGATTGGTATTATGAGTTTATGTGATATGATGTACCGAAGATTATTCGGAGTCCCGGATGTGATCACCGAGATGACGAGGAGCCTCGAAATAGTCGAGACATAAAGATTGATATATTGGACGACTATATTCAGACACCAGAAGTGTTCCGGAGAACTTTCAGATTAAACCGGAGTGCCGGAGGGCCATCGGAACCCCCGGGGGAACTAATGGGCCTCGATGGGCCTTAGTGGAGAGAGAGACAGAGAGGGGCGGCCAGGGCAGGCTGCGGCCCCCTCCCCTTGAGTCCGAATAGGACAAGGAGGGGGCCCCTTTCCTCCCTCCTCTCCCTCTCCTTCCTACCCCCTCTTCCCCTCTTGGTGGAATGCTACTAGGACTAGTAGTCCTAGTAGGATTCCCCTCTTGGGGCGCGCCTACAGGGGCCGGCCGGACTTCCCCTTGCTCCTTTATATACGGGGGCAGGGGCACCCTAGAACACACAAGTTGACAATTTTTTTAGCCGTGTGCGGTGCCCCCCTCCACAGATTTCCACCTCGGTCATATCATCATAGTGCTTAGGCGAAGCCCTGCGCCGGTAACTTCATCATCACCATCACCACGCTGTCATGCTGACGAAACTCTCCCTCGACCTCAGCTGGATCTAGAGTTCATGGGACGTCATCGAGTCGAATGTGTGCAGATTGCAGAGGTGCTGTATTGTCAGGACCCCAACTCAATGCCACATTGATCTAGCATGTAACACCTCATATCACTTTGCGGCCTCACGCACGGTATCCCCACGGGTGTCACCTTACCTTGCCCAGGACCGTTTGCGCCTTTTGGCACACGTATATGATAGTGTCACTAACATCCATATGATAAGGAGCCCGGGCTGACATGGCTAGTCGTAAACCCAAAGTGGCACAAACTTACAGGGACAGGCATCCATGACCCAGTATTGAACGTGTCGGTCATCAGCGAGTGAATCCAGGTTGTAGCACTGGGCTAGCAGGACTCCAGTATTCATCGCGTGACATTTCCCCGAAGGGACAGACACAGGAACGAAGAAGGACACATGCCGGCCAGCCTAAGTGTTCCGGAGCAGTAGCAAGCTACCATGGCTCAGTGGATGCACTAGGAGACATTTCCCGGTAAGAGAGGCTACTAAGGATAAACAACTAGATAGTCAGATCCCACACATACCAAGCATTTCAATATCATACACACAATATGCTCGATATGTGCAAATACAACATGGCATCACAACATGACTCTACAACTCAAGTATTTTATTCAATAGGCCCGAGGAGCGAGATATTACAAACATGGGTCTCATGACCCAACATCGTGAGCATACAAGTCAAAGCACAAGCGGAAGCTTAATATGTCTGAGTACAGACACCTACAAATGAAAAAGGCTGAGAAGCCTGACTATCTACCAGATCCTGCCGAGGGCACAAGATCGTAGCTGAGGTAACAAGCTAAACATCGAAGTCCAAGCGGAACTACTAATGCGACTGAAGTCGCTCTGCAAAAACATAAAATAGGCAAACGTGAGTACAAATGTACCCAGCAAGACTTATATCAGAACTATCTACATATGCATCATTATCAACAAAGGGATGGTGGGGTTTAACTGCAGCAAGCCAGCTTTGACTCAGTGGCTATCCTGAACTACGACTGCAAGTAACTCTTTGAGGTGGCACACACGAGTCCACATATTCACCATATCAATACTCCACTATGGATCCGCTCCCGTCTTCCTACGAGAACGCCATCCATAGCACTCATGCTTATCATGCGTATTTTAGAGTATCCACTTTCACTTGTCTATGAACTGTACAGGCAAACCAGAAGTCCTTTACCATGGACACGGCTATTCGAATAGATAATGTTAACCCTGCAGGGGTGTACTTCTTCACACACGCTCTCACCAATTATCGCCGTTTACACGACATGTACTCGACAACCTTCAAGCGGAAGCCCAGCGAGGGTGTCGGCCACGACCTGACTAACCACACAAGTCTCTAGTCCAGGTTTATCGCCTATTCGGGTTCCATCCGCAAGGAGATCCGGCCGGGGTGTCGCTCACGGCCCCAAACTGTAACACCCTCAATGCGGCTATATCACCCACGTGTCGAAGCACGACTTAGAGGCATAACCGCATTGAAAGCAATGTCGCAAGTGAGGTAATCTTCACACAACCCATGTAATACATAAGGGAAAGAGATACATAGTTGGCTTATAATCGCCACTTCACACAATTACATGAATAAAGCATTACATCATCCAGATACAAACAAGGTCCGACTACGGAACCAAAATAAAAGAAGAACCCCAAATCGATAAAGGTCCCCGATCGACCCCAACCGGGCTCCACTCTTGATCAACTAGAACGAAACAACACGAAGGGCAAGATCTTCATCGAGCTCCTCCTTGAGCTTGGTTGCCTCACCCTTTCGGTAACATTGGCACCGCAAACTGGTTTTGAAGTATCCGTGAGCCACGAGGACTCAGCAATCCCATTACCATGGGTATCAAGACTAGCAAAGCTTAATGGGTAAGGAAGGGGTAAAGTGGTGAGGTTGCAGCAGCGCTAAGCATGATATGGTGGCTAACATATGCAAATAAGAGCGAGAAGAGAACAAGCGGAACGGTCGTGAAGCTAGCAATGATCAAGAGGTGATCACGAACACCTACTTACGCCAAACATAACCCGAAACCGTGTTCACTTCCGGACTCCGAGAAGAGACCATCACGGCTACACACTTGTTGATGTGTTTTATTTCGGATCTGGTGTCAAGTTATCTACAACCGGACATTAACAAATTCCCATCTGCCACATAACCGCGGGCATGGCTCTCGAAAGTTTAAACCCTGCAGGGGTGTCCCAACTTAGCCCATGACAAGCTCTCGCGATCAACAAAGGAATAGACCTTCTCCCAGGAAGACCCGATCAGTCTCGGAATCCCGGTTTACAAGACATTTCGACAATGGTAAAACAAGACCAGCAAGACCGCCCGATGCGCCGACAATCCCGATAGGAGCTGCACATATCTCGTTCTCAGGGCAACACCGGATGAGACAGCTATGAGTAAAACCAGACTTGAGTTTCCCGAGGTGGCCCCAGTGGCTCGGTTCGGACCAACACTTAGACAAGCATCGGCCGGGGGCTAAAATAAAGATGACCCTTGGGTTGGCCGACCCAAGGAAGGGTATAGGTGGTGGTGAGGCAAATGGTAAAACCAAGGTTGGGCCTTCTTTGGGCAAGTTTTATTCAAAGCGAACTGTCAGGGGTCCCATAAATCATCCGACGCGTTAGGAATGCAAAATCCGGGAACATAACACCGGTATGACGGAAACTAGGGCGGCAAGAGTGGAACAAAACACCAGGCATAAGGCCGAGCCTTCCACCCTTTACCAAGTATATAGATGCATTAATAATATAGGAGATATTGTGATATCCCAACATAACCCTGTCCACCAAGGAGCAATCTTCAACTTCACCTGCAACTAGCAACGCTATAAGAGGGGCTGAGCAAAGCGGTAACATAGCCAAACAACGGTTTGCATAGGAAAGGTGTCAAAGGTTAGGGGTTCATGGCAATATGGGATGGCTTGATAAACAGGTGATAGGCAGCGCAGCATAGCGATAAAGCGAAGCAACTAGCATAGCAATGATAGTAGTGAGATCCAGGGTAGCGGTCGTCTTGCCTGAAATCCCGCAAGGAAGAAGAACGAGTCCATGAAGAAGACGAACGGATGAAGCCGAACCAACCGTAGGCGAACGAATCCTCACGATCGCAACGAAACAGGAACTAACAAGAAGGAGCACACAACATAGGTAAACACACCACACATAACAAGACATGATGCGCAACAAGCATGATGCATGACCAAGCTACATGAAGCTACTCATGGCAAGAGATGATGCAAACAAGAACAACACATCAAGGCAAGTTTAAAAGAGGCCGGAAACAACATATAACAATTCCGGTAAGTCCTCATATGCAAATTTCGAAATTGGTCCAAAACTGAATAAACCTTATGTTCAAGTTGTTAAACAGCAAGTTAAGATGCACCAATATGATCTACACGAAAATCTAGTCAAGTTACATATAAAGTTCATTAGATTCAGAGCTGCGGCCTAGAAGATATGAGCAAAACAAGTTAAACATGGCATTGATGCAAAATGCGCCCAAACATCAAGCAAACACACCAAAACAAGGATGCAACATGATAATATGAAGCTACATGCAAAATCAAGCAAGTTTCATGTAGAGCACACTCAAAACGGAGCAACGGTTCAACACATGCACACTATACAAATCATATCAACAATCTGTCCATAACAGCAACTAGGCATCTTACAAGCATCAAAACAACAATCTACAGCACCCCAACATAATAACAAATGGCATGGGCATGAAGTACACGTAAAGCATAACAAAACATGAACACTGAGCTATCTCCAGAAATCAATGGATCATGCTCAAAAAGACATGGAGATATTGCAAATAATAACAGTTTCAGACTTATCAGGAAATAATATCAGGTTGCAATGTTTAGAGCTCTCAAACAACATGTTACAGGAACTTATCATGGCAAACAAAGGCATGGCATGAATCTACTAATAGCATAGATCAAAAGTCCCTTACTAACCATGAGCCAAAAAGGAACAGAAAATATGATGGCACCCATGTAAACATGGCAAGTTATATTACAGATTCAAACATGGTAGAAACAACAATAAGTTGGCATGTTCCTGAGCTTGAACCACTCACTACAGAGCAACACATGGCATGGCAAGGCAACCAACAGTAAGAAGGCATGTTTATAAAGCTAAGCATGGCAAGAGCAAGGTCATAGGGTGCATGGATCACTAGGAAAACACATGGGAACAAGTGAACTTAATGTTAACAGGCTGACAGCAACATTTTCAAGCAACTTTGGAGCAAGATAACAACATGTTCCAGCAGGCTATAATTGCAACCAAAGGCATGAATGGATAGAGCATGACATGTATATCAAAACATGTTTATAGAGCATCTCCAGATTATGCATAGAATGATTAGTAGAAGCATGTTAACATAGCAACAAAATATAACAGAATCTGCCAGGAAAACAGCAACAACAACTACCTAATTAACAAGCTTGATGCACTCAGCACAAATCTCACAAAAATACATGGTTGTCACCCCTAGAAAGATGGCATGGCATATATCAACATTCATGTAGACATCAACCTCATAGGATGCACACATCAATCATGGCAAAAATGATAAATGAGCAAGTTATAACAGTTTCAGCAGATTAACATCAACATGCACTTTTCCAATAGCATTTCGGGCATCAAGATGATCTCAAATGAAAATGATGCAATGGAATGAAATGAAGTACTCTTCGAGACGAACAATTTGACATATTATACGCAGGAAACGGAGCTACGGATGCACAGATGCAGCAGGTCAAACATGGCATGATAATGATAGAATTTTAGGACTTAGGCGTTTTCAGAGGGGGAAGTCAACCTTGCACGGATATTGATGCACGGCCGGAGCTCGCCGGAGTTCACGGGATCTCGCCGGAGAGGAGGACGGGGAGGCCGGAGAGGGGTCGGGGCGCCGGATCCGGGGTGGGACGGGGCGGATCCGGCCTTGGGGCCGCCGGATCTGGCCAGGGACGACGGAGAGGAGGCGCGGGGGCGAGGGGCGAGCTCGCCGGAGCTCGGGGCCGGCGAGGTCAAGGTTCGGCGGGGTCAGCGGAGGGCATGCGCGGAGGCCTTGAGGCCCAAGCCGGGCGGAGGAGGCCAGGCGCATGGCGCCGGGCGGCGGCCAAGACGGCGGCGACGCACCGCCCGCCGGGAGGGCGGCGTGCTGTGGCGGGCGGAGGGCGCGGGGACCGAGAGGCGGCGGCGGAGTGCTCAGGCCCACGGCGCGGGCGGGGAGACGGGAGACGGGGCTGGCCTGGGCTGGGCCGGGCCGGTTGCGGCGTGTGGCGGCGGCGCGGCGCCACGTGGCGGCAGCGATAAGTGCGGGCAGCGGTGTGCTTGATGTGTCCGGGCGGGACGGACATGTCCGCCATGGAGAGAGGAAGATTTTAGGGTTTCGGGGAAAAAACATCCGCGAAAATGGAGGGGGAGGACCTATTTATAGGTAGAGGGAGCTAGGAGAGTCCAAATGAGGAGCGGTTTTCGGCCACGCGATCGTGATCGAACGACCGAGAGCATGGAGGGGAGTTAGATGGGTTTTGGTCCACTTTGGAAGGGGTGTTGGGCTGCAACGCAAAGAGGCTTTTACGGTTACCCGGTTAACTGTTGGAGTATCAAACGACCTCCAAATGGCACGAAACTTGACAGGCGGTCTACCGGTGCTATACCAAGGCCGCTTGGCAAACCTCGGGCCATTCCGAGAACATTTAACACCCGCACATGAAAAGAGGCAAAAGGGGACGCCAGATGACATAGGAGCGCCGGATTGCAAAACGGACAATGGGGAAAATGCTCGGATGCATGAGACGAACACGTATGCAAAATGAAATGCGCATGATGACATGATATGAAATGTAGATGATGACATGGCAAATGCAACACGCAAGCAAATGACATGGCAACGAAGGCGAAAAACTGACGGACACCTGGCGCATCGGATCCGGGGCGTTACAACACTCCACCACTACGAGAGGATCTCGTCCCGAGATCTAGGATGGCACCGGAGGAAAAAGGAAGAGAAGAGGTAAAACAAAGTTGCTTCTTTGACCAATGAGTGAAACCATGAACCTTGAGAGGTTGAACAAAATGAATGAAAGAAAACAACGAAGATGAACAGAGTTGAAAACGCTCCGTTAGAAAAGAGGAACAAGGGACACGGTGAGAACCAAGAGGTTTAGTTATAAGATAGATATTGAAACCATCCGGTTAAATGAGTAGGCAAGAAAAAGAACACGATCCTCACAAAACGAGGTGATGGGTGAAGAGCACAACATCACAATGCCTCCGTAACGAAAGAATAGAAATTAGATCGTTGGGATAAAGGGACGGAGAAGAAAATGACAACTTCTGCCACGAATGAGCTTGGAAAGTACCCTTCCAGGAAGGTTAGATCAGAATTGTTGGAAAACCAACAACGAAATGAATAAGCTTGTAGTGGGCTTATGGAAAACATCTCAAAATTTTGAGGTGAGCTTCTGCCACCAACGGAAACAAATGATTGGATTGATATCAACAAGGAGACGAGAAACTTATTTCACCGGGAGGACAAATGAAGAACTTGGGTCATTTATAAGCACCATAAATAGCAACAATCCTTAGGGAAAGCTTTAGGTGAAATATAACCCAAGATAACTCCAATGAAGAGACTGATGGATTTAAAATACCTCATTCTTGACAACAATATGAATCATGAAACATGAAGGAAATTGTCAAGAGTGACATAACACCATCTCAAAAGATAATATAGAAGGAATTGCACTTTGGAATGCAAGACGGAGAATACTTGAGCTTCTCAAAACAAAACAATTGTTGGGCACCCTGTTTAATTTTGAGTATCGCTTGGCGGATCATAACTTCGAGTGATATCTTGAAGAACAAATGAAGAATGAAAAGAATCCTTGACGAATCACCATGTTGCCTCCATGAAGAACTCCGGATAGGAAATGATAACATAAAAGAATTGAAGGTTGAAGCAAACAAGATTGAAGCCTTGCAATGATTTAGATGGAGCTTCGCGACGAGATAATTGAGAGAGCTTTTAACTCCGAAAAGAAAGATGAAGCCTCTCGAACCGCGAATGTGATATGATGACCAACTCCGGAAAGAAAGATGAATCACTTGTAATCAAGAATTTATTCATCATGAATAATCTCCGGAAGAAAAGAATTGAATCACCTCGAGGAAATAAGAATAAGATTTATTGTATGCTTATCCTTCATCAAATTTAGTTGATGACAAGCAATGGATTTGGCATACTACTTATTCCCATTGAAAAAAAAGGATTAAGAGAGATATAGCGTAAACTTGAGAAGGTATTGATGGAACCACCGGTGGGATTTCGAAACAACGAATGAATTGATATGATAAAGAAGGAAGTGAAATCTTGAACGAACCACCATAAGAATTGAAAATGAACGTAGCAAAGGCACAATTCACCGGGAAGAATTGGAAAACGAATGAAGATATTTGAGGGGATTTAGATACATGAGAACGAAGAGAACATGAACTGATTAGAGTATATTTGAACGAATCACCGGTAAGGTTTGGAGAATGATGGCTACACGTTGAGAATGAAGAATTATCACATGATGGCCTTCGGAGGAAAGAAATGGAAACAACTCATGAAATGCTCCGGATGGTAAGAAAAGAGTTATCTCAATCGAAAGCAATTATGAGAAGGATGGCATCAAGCTAGGACCATGAATATTCAAGAGAATGGACCAAGATTTAAGAGAAATCTGTCTTCGGTCTTCACATGTTGAGAATGAAGATGAGAACCACCATTAATTGTATGAGATACTCCGGGAGAATGAAAAAAAACAAGGTTGTTGAGCCAACAATGAAAAATAATTTGAAAGATCTTGGAGAAGGTATGTGACTGATGAAAATTCATTCTTACGTCAAACTCTGAAAAGAATTTGGAATGGCTCCGGAATAATTAGAAGAGTCAGGTAAGATCCTGGGAAAAGACCTGTGGGTTAGGGCCCACTCAAAAGGAAACACCGTTGAATGATTGATTGAAAGAGAGGATTGCACCGGTTGAATTAAATGACTTGAATGAGATAAGAGCCTCAAAATAACTTGAACGGATTAAGAATGGAAACACGAATCTTCCGAGATATCTTCAACACTATGGAATAAATGAATAGCAAGAGGTGAGTGATTGAGAGGTGCACCGGCATGAGAAAGCATTTGACACGAGGAAAGGAATATGATCAACACTGAAAGCTTGAATTGGATCCACCAAAGAAGAAAAGAACGAAGGATGATGAACTTGAAGCTGTTGAGCATCTTCATGGGAAATCACCGGATCAGAACATTGATTGAAAAGAATGAAGAGACTTCCCACAAATAAAAGGATACATGATTAAGAAATCTTAGTCCTTGAGGAAAAAGGGTGGGTGGGCGGGAAAAACAAAGGCAACTTGGAGACGCATGAAACAAACACCGTTGAGAAGAAATGATAATTGGTCTTGCTGATGTTGAAGTGATCGGATCCACTTGAAGAGAAACACGCCGGTTAAAAGGATTGACATGACAATCTCGATTGTCGAGAAGGATTGGTATTCACATCGGAGTATGAGAACACCATTTCGGAAAGGTATGGAATCAACACTTGACATTGAAGCAACTCGAATACCACAACTTCAAAACAAAAACAAAGGACTGGCTTGCAGAATAAGCTGGAACAAATACATATGATAGAGATTTACCCAATCCCATATCATGCATCTCTCGGAAAGATATTCTAGGAGCTACTTGAATTCCCACCTATAAACTCCCGAAACTTTCTGGTTATGCAATCTGGTGTTGGGGATACAGGAAGCAATATATCTCACCCAAACTAACAATCCCTACATCCATTGTATCCATCCGTCAACACATAACCAAGAAACCTTCGAAATCGTGTACCTCAACCTTCAAAAGCATCCGTTATACGAGTCATGGCAATACTCCGTACTCACCTCGATCTTCGGGTTATCGGGGTTATCTCACCAACAAGCTGCATAAAAGAGATTTTCGATGTCGGCGTACTAAACTCGGTATTCCGAACTGCAATGATAAAATTATGACGACAACACCTCGAGCTCAACTCCCGGGACACTTCCACTAAACCCCGACAGAGGCACCAAGACAATGCTCTCATCATAAAACCATCGGAACGATTCCAAGATACCCGCGTGATCCTAAAAAAAATTTAGTGAAATTTGAGAAGAGAAAAGTCAAAACTCTACGTCAGGATACCTCACCAGAGCGATGAAGGGACTGAGGAGTAAAAAGAATTCCTAACTCTCCGATATATATAATCCTAAATGACTCAAAACATTTTTCTAGACACAACTCGGCCGCTAAAAACGATCAAGCAGTGGGGCTCCTAAGGTCGGGGAAGGCTCTGATTACCAACTTGTAACACCCTCGATGCGGCTATATCTCCCACATGTCGAAGCACGACTTAGAGGCATAACCGCATTGAAAGCAATGTCGCAAGTGAGGTAATCTTCACACAACTCATGTAATACATAAGGGAAAGAGATACATAGTTGGCTTACAATCGCCACTTCACACAATTACATGAATAAAGCATTACATCATCCAGATACAAACAAGGTCCGACTACGGAACCAAAATAAAAGAAGAACCCCAAATGCGACAAAGGTCCCCGATCGACCCCAACTGGGCTCCACTACTGATCAACTAGAACGAAACAACACGAAGGGCAAGATCTTCATCGAGCTCCTCCTTGAGCTTGGTTGCATCACCTGCTCGGTAACATCGGCACCAGCAAACTGGTTTTGGAAGTATCCGGTGAGCCACGAGGACTCAGCAATCCCATTACCATGGGTATCAAGACTAGCAAAGCTTAATGGGTAAGGAAGGGGTAAAGTGGTGAGGTTGCAGCAGCAGCTAAGCATGATATGGTGGCTAACATACGCAAATAAGAGCGAGAAGAAAACAAGCGGAACGGTCGTGCAGCTAGCAATGATCAAGAGGTGATCCTGAACACCTACTTACGTCAAACATAACCCAGAAACCGTGTTCACTTCCCGGACTCCGCCGAGAAGAGACCATCACGGCTACGCACGCGGTTGATGCGTTTTATTTCGGATCTGGTGTCAAGTTATCTACAACCGGACATTAACAAATTCCCATCTGCCACATAACCACGGGCACGGCTCTCGAAAGTTTAAACCCTGCAGGGGTGTCCCAAATTAGCCCATGACAAGCTCTCGCGATCAACGAAGGAATAGACCTTCTCCCAGGAAGACCCGATGAGTCTCGGAATCCGGTTTACAAGACATTTCGACAATGGTAAAACAAGACCAGCAAGACCGCCCGATCGCCGACAATCCCGATAGGAGCTGCACATATCTCGTTCTCGTGGCAACACCGGATGAGACAAGCTACGAGTAAAACCAGACTTGAGTTTCCCGAGGTGGCCTCTGAAGGCTCGGTTCGGACCAACACTTAGACAAGCACTGGCCCGGGGGGGCTAAAATAAAGATGACCCTTGGGTTGGCCGACCCAAGGGGAGGGTATAGGTGGTGGTGAGGCAAATGGTAAAACCAAGGTTGGGCCTTGCTGGGCAAGTTTTATTCAAAGCGAACTGTCAGGGGGGTCCCATAAATCACCCGATCGCGTTAGGAACGCAAAATCCGGGAACATAACATCGGTATGACGGAAACTAGGGCAGCAAGAGTGGAACAAAACACCAGGCATAAGGCCGAGCCTTCCACCCTTTACCAAGTATATAGATGCATTAATAATATAGGAGATATTGTGATATCCCAACATAACCCTGTCCACCAAGGAGCAATCTTCAACTTCACCTGCAACTAGCAACGCTATAAGAGGGGCTGAGCAAAGCGGTAACATAGCCAAACAACGGTTTGCATAGGAAAGGTGTCAAAGGTTAGGGGTTCATGGCAATATGGGATGGCTTGATAAACAGGTGATAGGCAGCGCAGCATAGCGATAGAGCGAAGCAACTAGCATAGCAATGATAGTAGTGAGATCCAGGGTAGCGGTCATCTTGCCTGAAATCCCGCAAGGAAGAAGAACGAGTCCATGAAGAAGACGAACGGATGAAGCCGAACCAACCGTAGGCGAACGAATCCTCACGATCGCAACGAAACAGGAACTAACAAGAAGGAGCACACAACATAGGTAAACACACCACACATAACAAGACATGATGCGCAACAAGCATGATGCATGACCAAGCTACATGAAGCTACTCATGGCAAGAGATGATGCAAACAAGAACAACACATCAAGGCAAGTTTAAAAGAGGCCGGAAACAACATATAACAATTCCGGTAAGTCCTCATATGCAAATTTCGAAATTGGTCCAGAACTGAATAAACCTTATGTTCAAGTTGTTAAACAGCAAGTTAATATGCACCAAGATGATCTACACGAAAATCTAGTCAAGTTACATATAAGGTTCATTAGATTCAGAGCTACGGCCTAGAAGATATGAGCAAAACAAGTTAAACATGGCATTGATGCAAAATGCGCCCAAACATCAAGCAAACACACCAAAACAAGGATGCAACATGATAATATGAAGCTACATGCAAAATCAAGCAAGTTTCATGTAGAGCACACTCAAAACGGAGCAACGGTTCAACACATGCACACTATACAAGTCATATCAACAATCTGTCCATAATAGCAACTAGGCATCTTACAAGCATCAAAACAACAAGCTACAACACCCCAACATAATAACAAAAGGCATGGGCATGAAGTACACGTAAAGCATAACAAAACATGAACACTGAGCTATCTCCAGAAATCAATGGATCATGCTCAAAAAGACATGGAGATATTGCAAATAATAACAGTTTCAGACTTATCAGGAAATAACATCAGGTTGCAATGTTTAGAGCTCTCAAACAACATGTTACAGGAACTTATCATGGCAAACAAAGGCATGGCATGAATCTACTAATAGCATAGATCAAAAGTCCCTTACTGACCATGAGCCAAAAAGGAACAGAAAATATGATGGCACCCATGTAAACATGGGAAGTTATATTACAGATTCAAACATGGCAGAAACAACAATAAGTTGGCATGTTCGTGAGCTTGAACCACTCACTACAGAGCAACACATGGCATGGCAAGGCAACCAACAGTAAGAAGGCATGTTTATAAAGCTAAGCATGGCAAGAGCAAGGTCATAGGGTGCATGGATCACTAGAAAAACACATGGGAACAAGTGAACTTAATGTTAACAGGCTGACAGCAACATTTTCAAGCAACTTTGGAGCAAGATAACAACATGTTCCAGCAGGCTATAATTGCAACCAAAGGCATGAATGGATAGAGCATGACATGTAGATCAAAACATGTTTATAGAGCATCTCCAGATTATGCATAGAATGATTAGTAGAAGCATGTTAACATAGCAACAAAATATAACAGAATCTGCCAGGAAAACAGCAACAGCAACTACCCTACTTAACAAGCTTGATGCACTCAGCACAAATCTCACAAAAATACATGGTTGGCACCCCTGGAAAGATGGCATGGCATAGATCAACATTCATGTAGACATCAACCTCATAGGATGCACACATCAGTCATGGCAAAAATGATAAATGAGCAAGTTATAACAGTTTCAGCAGATTAACATCAATATGCACTCTTCCAACAGCATTTTGGGCATCAAGATGAGCTGAAATGAAAATGATGCAATGGAATGAAATGAAGTAATCTTCGAGACGAACAATTTGACATATTATACGCACGGAACAGAGCTACGGATGCAGAGATGCAGCAGGTCAAACATGACATGATAATGATAGAATTTCAGGACTTAGGCGTTTTCAGAGGGGGAAGTCAACCTTGCACGGATATTTATGCACGGCCGGAGCTCGCCGGAGTTCGCGGGATCTCGCCGGAGAGGAGGACGGGGAGGCCGGAGAGGGGTCGGGGCGCCGGATCCGGGGCGGGACGGGGCGGATCCGGCATTGGGGCCACCGGATCTGGCCGGGGACGACGAAGAGGAGGCGCGGGGGAGAGGGGCGAGCTCGCCGGAGCTCGGGGCCGGCGAGGTCGAGGTTGGCGGGTCGGGCGGAGGGGCATGCCGCGGAGGCGCGGCCCCGGCCGGCCGGAGGAGGCAGGCGCATGGCGCGTGGTGGCAAGCCAGGCGCACTGCGGCGAGGAGACGGCGGCGACGCACGGCCGGGCGAGGCGGCGGGCGCAGCCGAGCGGGCGGATGGCGCTGGGACCCGAAAGCGGCGGCGACGGAGCATGGTGTGGCGGACAACAAGAGAGCAGACATGGGGCAGTGGCTTGGGCATGGCGGGCCAGCAGCAATGGCGCGGGCGCCACGTGGCAGGCAGCGATAGGTGCGGGGCGGCGGCGCGATGTG
The DNA here is from genome assembly GCA_021437245.1 of Aegilops speltoides. Classification (NCBI taxonomy): domain Eukaryota; kingdom Viridiplantae; phylum Streptophyta; class Magnoliopsida; order Poales; family Poaceae; genus Aegilops; species Aegilops speltoides. Next base: position 484,450,986 of record CM038142.1, on the reverse strand, counting down.
TCCGGCGGCGGACGGACATGTCCGCCGCGGAGGGAGGAAGATTTTAGGGTTTCGGGGAAAAAAACATCCGCGAAAATGGAGGGGGAGGACCTATTTATAGGTAGAGGGAGCTAGGAGAGTCCAAATGAGGAGCAGTTTTCGGCCACACGATCGTGATCGAACGACCGAGAGCATGGAGGGGAGTTAGATGGGTTTTGGGCCACTTTGGAAGGGGTGTTGGGCTGCAACTCAAAGAGGCTTTTACGGTTACCCGGTTAACCGTTGGAATATCAAACGACCTCCAAATGGCACGAAACTTGACAGGCGGTCTACCGGTGCTATACCAAGGCCGCTTGGCAAACCTCGGGCCATTCCGAGAACATTTAACACCCGCACATGAAAAGAGGCAAAAGGGGACGCCGGATGACATAGGTGCGCCGGATTGCAAAACGGACAACGGGGAAAATGCTCGGATGCATGAGACGAACACGTATGCAAAATGAATTGCACATGATGACATGATATGAAATGCAGATGATGACATGGCAAATGCAACACGCAAGCAAATGACATGGCAACGAAGGTGAAAAACTGACGGACACCTAGCGCATCGGATCCGGGGCGTTACACAAACGATGTGTGCAGGGTTCCCAATCCCACCTCGACGGACACTACCTGCAAACACCAGAAACTAGTTGCAACTCCTGGACAGAGATTATGTTGATTAATAAGTCGAGAGAGCTTGGAGTGCCCGGAGCCCAATGTGTGGTAGTAACTGTTCATGGATCACGAACACAGACTCAGTTCCTGGGGACGGTTTCAATGAGACAACCCACCATGTACTCCTACATGGCCTCTCACCGCTACCTTTACCAAATCATGTTCACACACTTAGCTCACACACAGTTGGACATGTTTACACACCTCCGATTCATCCCCGATGAATCAGACCTGACTCAACTCTAAGCAATAGCAGGCATGACAAACAAGCATGAATGAGTAGGCACAACAGGGCTCAAACAACTCCTACTCATGCTAGTGGGTTTCATCTATTTACTGTGGCAATGACAGGTCATGCAGAGGATAAAGGGGTTCAGCTACCGCAGCAAGTAACAGATGAATCGTTGTTGTCCTAAGGCAGTAAAAGAGAGCAGGAGTGAGAGAGTAGGATTGTATCGGAATGAACAAGGGGGTTTTGCTTGCCTGGCACTTCAGAAGATAACACAGCTCTTCATCGGTGTCAACGAACTCATCGTCGGTACATCGTCTACTGAGAGGGGACAAACACCGGCAAACAAGGAAGAACACAATGAATGCAATTCACAACATGATGCATGATCATGACATGGCAATATGCTGTGGTTTGAGCTAATGCAACTAGCAGCAAGTTAAATGAAGTTGGTTTGAATCCAAGATTCAAATTCAAACTCCATATGTGAAGGTTTAAATGCCCTTTATATGATTTGTCCTTAACAGCAGCCATAAGTTGTTCTAACATGTATGAAAATGGTACAGATGGATAGATTGGATTTTTCTGTTCATTTTTCATATATAATTTATCTCATTCTGAGTTACGGTTGAATTTCTATGATTTTTAGAAGTTTATACTATTTTCTGGAATTTCCTGAGTAAGAATAAATCTAGAAAAACCTATTACTGCGTCAGCATTGCATCATGCTGACCTCAGCAGGTCAACAGGCCCGGTCCAGGTCAAACCTGATGCGTGGGTCCTGCATGTCAGTGACTAACTAAACTAACCTAGTTTAATTGGCACTAACCTAGGTTAAGCTAATTTAGTTTAAACCTAAACTTGATTAGTTAGTCGGGCGGGGCCCGCATGTCATGGACCCAGGGGAGGTCAACCCCCTGGTCAACTGAGGCTAACTCGCTGGCGGCTCGACACCGGCGACGATAGGTGCGGCGGAGGGGCTCGGGTTTGCTCTCCCGGCGCCCAAATGAGCGGCGGAGAGCACCCACGGGGAGCCGAAGCTCGCCCGCATCTAGCGCAGCAAGCAAGCAGCGGCTAGGGGAGGCCGGAGCTCATCGGAAACGAGGCTGGGCGGCGGGCGGCGATCGGGCGCAAGTGGCTGGCTACTGTGCACAGAGAAGAGAACGAGAGGGGGGCAGGCGGCAGCTCACGGCGATCTTCTTGGAGTGGACGGCGAGCTCAGGGAGGGCCTGAGGCACTCGGGGCGTCGAGGGGGATCTCCGGCGACGGCGGTCGGGGACGAGCTCGGTGAGGGCAGAGGGGCGCGCCCGGCGTCGAGTGGCGGTGCGAGGAGGTCGAGGACGTCGAGGCGGAGCTCATGGACTCGTTAGAGGGGCGAGGGAATAGCTCTGGGCGCGGTAGCGGTAGCGGCGGCGACGGTGGTGCTCGGGCACGAGAGGGAGGGAGAGCAGAGAAGGGGAGAAGCACGGGAGAGAGTGAGAGAGGTCCAGGGGGTGCGTGGCATCCTCAGGGTGATGGGGAGACAGGTAGAGAGGCAGGAGGTGGCATGGGCGTGTGCCCGCGCGCTCCGGCCACGCGCCTGCATCCTACTGTGCGAGGAGGAAGACGACATGGATGGCTGCGGTGGTGGGCTGGGCCGCCAGCTGGACCGGCCAGGTGGGCTGCACGAGTGAAGCCACGTACTAACTCTCTCTCTCTCTCTCTCTCTCTCTCTCTCTTATTTATTGTTTCTGTTTTCTATTATTCTTCAGTATTTAGGGTTTATTTAAAATACTGAAATAGATCCAAAAATCATGAAACTAATAATGGCTACTGTTTAGGATATATACAACAGTAAAACATTTTAGTTTATGATTATTTGAGCATTTAAAATATTTAATAGCATTTAAATGCCCAAATGCAAATATTGTAAGATTTAATTCAGAGCCCAAATATGTCATGGAAAAATGTGCAACACCTCTGGTTATGATTCTAGCATTTTCCAGAAATGATGAACATTTTTTAAAGCCATTTGGATTCACTGAAAATATTTTAGTTGAACCTAGTGAATTCCTTTGTTGCTAGGGTTTAGGCAATCCCCATTTCAGGATTAAGAGAAATTTGAACATGATGCAACACAAGACTAGCTAACCCAAAGCAGACTAGAACCAGGGATGTGACAACTCACCCCCACTAAACAAGAATCTCGTCCCGAGATTCAAGCATAGGGTAGAATGAAGGGGGAACGCAACTAACGCAATCTTCACGACCCAGGTTGCACTTTAAATGAACGTTGATTCAATCACCATCTTGTCTCATCGTCTTGCTCTGAGAACTCCAGCCAACATGACAATAAGAGGATAGGGAAAAAAGTCTAAAAGGATCGATCTTATTGCAGGTCGAACAACTTAGGATCAACTCCCGGAATGAGACATAGCAACATCTCTCAAGCCGAGACACGAAGCACACATCTAGAGAGATGGAGTGGAACAGATGACAAGGATTCACTAGGTAGAAATCAAGTCCACACTTAAGAAGGTGTTGAACGGTTGTCAACGTAGCGAGGCGTTGAGTTGCCATGATACCACAGCGGAACATCCTAACGGAGGGTGATTCATAGATTATTACCTTAAGTGGCAAAAATAATTACCTTTGATATAGAGATCATTGAGACTCTCTATACCAGCATAGGGCAAATCTCGAGCGATCGGTTGGAGGGGTTTGGTAGAATGGCATACCTGGATTAGAATGGATGATGTGGATTACCTTGTTGAAAACAACACAAGAGATGATTTTAGTAACTGAGGAGAAGCTCAACAGTAGAGATTGAATCCACTGTCTGAAAGGTTATAGCATTACCGAAGAAAACTGGGGCAATCCCAATTAGTGCCGGTGATAACACCTAGTGCTTGTGCGTGCTCTCAAGGACTTGAGCATTTCCATATTCATCAAGGTTTTACCAATATCCGTGTCAAGGATCCTGGCAACACCACGTACTACCATGATGAACAACGATGGACGATGCGGATGCAAAGGAAGATAACTTCTCAGATTTCACCTTAGCGAGGCCAAGGAAACCAAATCTGGATGATCGACCGAGAGACATTTAGCACTCCGCTTCTCATGTTCTCCTTGATGTACTAGCGTATCCCATTCATAGATATGGTTTGGTATCTAGAACATCAAGTAAAGGTCGGACTTCGGGAGCACAAAAATCCATAAGGGACAACTAAGGAGTAAATCCTACGAAATCCCTATGGGGAGGTGGCCAACTTTCTCAATCAAGATACTACAACAACAGGTCTTCCGGTTGGGTGTGTTGGCCACGGCATCAACTTTATCGGTTACAGAGAGACCAATATTATAATTCTTGGAAAACGTTCCAACCATCATATCTGCCTGAGATTCAGATCTCGTTGGTGTCAGAATAATCTAGACTCATCGAGTCTAGAAAGAAAAATGAAAGTTTGCAACACAAACCGACGAGATGACGTTGCGAGATTCTCGGGAAATGAATTACGATAGCAAGCTCCAAAACATGAGCTGGTTCTGCTACAAACATGTGAACACGTTGTCCCAGACAAACATGATCCCATGGTAGTCTTACAATAAAACACTACCGAGTTCCGGTGGGGAACCATCATCGAGGATATCGATGTCCTTGCATAAGGTATACTCTTAGGAAGAAGCTTCTTCTCCTTGAACAAATCAATCAGTGGCTTGGTGTGCTAGGGATACATATGGAATGAAGGTTGCAAGTCTCCAAACCACAGAACACTTCGCACGTATACATGACTGACTTGGGATGGTTCCAAAGAAAGCAACATTGACTTTCTCGAATTCACGGTGGCAACTTGCACCAAATGCACATGAATGAGAGGAAGTCACTTCTTTCATCCAAACATATACTTCATGAACGGGGCATGAAGAAAATGCTTACACAAGTTTCCAACACCAGCTGGATGTTCAACACGAATCATGGAGGAGACAAAAATGTTGCTGATAGGCTCAACAACAATTCATCCAGGTTTCCATGAAGATGGAATCCCATAATTGTGTGAACCAGTGATAGCATTGGTCAGACCCAAAAGATATAATGGTGTATGCTCAAAGAAACAACCACGAGTAAGACAACATTACGAATATCGTTGGTTCTGATTTGATTTGAGGATAGCCCATACTCGAATCAAAGATTGGTAAGATGATAGGTCCATTAACTGATCATGAGGGTCAATCAATGAAAATACCATCTTTCTTCAACACACATACAAGATATCCCTTAAAATGAACTAAGTCGGACAAGCTTTTATCTTCCAACTCTCCAAGTTGTTGTTTAGCTTAACCAACTAGCTCAAGGGTATCCTGCACAGATTCCTGGAGAAGGTTGGTTTACAAGAAACTAGCTTGATCGCGAGCTCAACGCATTGGTCAGGGGGACAACCTGGTGGTACTTCCAAGAAGAAATTCGAAAAATCACAAACCACCGGTATGTTACTAAGCTCGAGATCAATCTTGCTTTTCAGGGCAAGACGATGTGATCAAAAGAGTGATGGATTGATGCAATCCTATCTCATTGATCGAGGAGTGCACTAGGGAAAATGGACTAGGTAGCACGATCAATCTTAGAATGATGATTCAAAAACCAACATGCTAAGAATGAAATTATTGTCCGTTAACTACCAAGCAACGGAGTTGCTAAGAGCATAGATTTCACACATCACGATTCACTTGTCGGTATTCCGGTTACAATAACACGGGAACCAAGAAATTATCAATGATGCCAAGAAGTATTACTGCGTCAAGAATTCATAAGAGGTGGTGCAATTCTCATGACACTCTTGACAAAAAGATGGTAACACTCCAAGGTAGAGCAGAGCAGAAGCTGGATTGGCATTTTGATCTGCGGAGTACAATTGCTTTGACCCAATCCTAGATATGGATGAGGTTTTGGAGTTTGTTTCTCCTATTCATTCTGAAATAGAATGGCTTCACGGACCACAAGAGTAATAGGCATCGATGAACGAATGCACACATTCTCTTGACTACCAATTGATAGATGAAGGTCAAAAGACAACTAAAAGGGGGACAACTCAAAGAACATACGATTTTCTGAGTTGTGGACACATAGATTAGTATGTTGAGCAAAGCTCAACATTTCTTCCGAATAACCCATGCAGAAGAGGAAGGACTGGCAGATTCACAACTATGTATGGAGGACTCACCAAGAGCACTCTGGTTGCAATCTTTTGGTTCAACAAGGAACTGCTGCCATAAGTAGTTCATGGTATTTGGAAGAACGATATACCACGAACCTCAAGGACTATCACAAAGGTTACTAATAACCTAAAGGAACTAGCAAACACTATCAAAACTAGGTAAGTAGGGTGAATCTCGGGTTCAAAACCCAGGAGTAGAATACCTACTACTAAGCGACATCACGGGATGCTTTCGAGAATAAAGGCCAGAATCATCACACTGGAAACACAAAACATGGCTAGATTACTAGGTGATACTCTAGACACCTAGGGTCATAATAATAGCTCCAACACATACGTCGAGGCAATAGAGTACCTCAACTCACTGATTAGTATGGTTAATCTGGCCCAAAGAGACATCAGAACGGGAGAAAGGGATTTTGCAAATGCTTCAGACTATTTAGAAACCTGGGATGACTCGGACAGCATAACGGCTGTAAATGCTAGAAAAGGTTTGAGACATGCTACAAAAATGGTGGCATCGCCACTCAGAAGCACAATATCAAGGTTTCGAGATCAACAATTAACATATGGAAGTAGTAGGAACTTAACTGAGGCTTGAAACCAACAATCCTATAAGTCTACGGATTAGTAACACGTGATCCTGATAGAAAGAAGAGAAGGCCTAGTTCTTAACCCCCGTGGGAAAGATAAGATGACTCAGATCAGAAGGGCATAAGGTATAAGGAGTAAAAAAGAGCCTTACGTTCCATCCCACAATCAATTCCCTTATATAATTAAAGAATTTCTAGACTCAACTTGACCCGGTTTGGCTTGGTAATCCTCACAGCGGTCAAGCTCGATACCAAAGCTGTCGGGACCCGACTCAATGCCACATTGATCTAGCATGTAACACCTCATATCACTTTGCGGCCTCACGCACGGTATCCCCACGGTGTCGCCTTACCTTTGCCCGGGACCGTTTATGCCTTTTGGCACACGATATGATAGTGTCGCTAACATCCATATGATAAGGAGCCCGGCTGATATGGCTAGTCGTAAACCCAAAGTGGCACAAACTTACGAGGATAGGCATCCATGACCCAAAGATCGAACGTGTCGGTCATCGGTGAGTGAATCCAGCTGTAGACTTTGGGCTAGCAGACTCGGTATTCTTGGCGTGACATTTCCCGAAGGGACAGACACAGAACGAAGAAGGACACATGCCGCCAGCCTAAGTGTTCGGAGCAAGAGCAAGCTACCATGGCTCAAATGAAAGCACTAGGAGACATTTCCGTAAGAGAGGCTACTAAGGATAAACAACTAGATAGTCAGATCCCACACGTACCAAGCATTTCAATAACATACACACAATATGCTCGATATGTGCAAATACAACATGGCATCACAACATGACTCTACAACTCAAGTATTTTATTCAATAGGCTCTGAGGAGCGAGATATTACAAACATGGGTCTCATGACCCAACATTCAGAGCATACAAGTCAAAGCACAAGTGGAAGCTTAACATGTCTGAGTATAGACATCTACAAATGAAAAAGGCTGAGAAGCCTGACTATCTACCAGATCTCGCCGAGGGCACAAGATCGTAGCTGAGGTAACAAGCTAAACGTCAAGTCCAAGCGAACTACTAATGCGATCAAGTCGCTCTGCAAAAACATAAAATAGGCAAACGTGAGTACAAATGTACCCAAAGAAGACTTATATCGAACTATCTACATATGCATCATTATCAACAAAGGGATGGTGGGGTTTAACTGCGACAAGCCAGCTTTGACTCGGTGGCTATCCCTGAACTACATCGCAAGTAACTCTTTGAGGTGGCGCACATGAGTCCACATATTCACCATATCAATACTCCACTATGGATCCGCTCCGTCTCCCTCACGAGAACGCCATCCATAGCACTCACGCTTATCTTGCGTATTTTAGAGTATCCACTTTCACTTGTCTATGAACTGCACAGCAACCTGAAGTCCTTTACGCATGACACGGCTATTCAAATAGATAATGTTAACCCTGCAGGGGTGTACTTCTTCACACACGCTCTCACCACTTATCGCCGTTTACACGACATGTACTCGGCAACCTTCAAGCAGAAGCCCAGCGAGGGTGTCGGCCACGACCTGACTAACCACACAAGTCTCTAGTCTAGGTTTATCGCCTATTCGGGTTCCATCCGCAAGGAGATCCGGCCGGGGTGTCGCTCACGGACCCAAACAATGTGTGCAGGGTTCCCAAGCCCACCTCGACGGGTGGATCTACGCTTGGTACACCGTTCCACGGTGCCTAGTCTGTCCCAAGCCCACCTGTACCGGGTGCCACTTGGTAGACTACTAACACTACCTACAAACACCACAAACTAGTTGCAACTCCTGGACAGAGATTATGTTGATTAATAAGTCGAGAGAGCTTGGAGTGCCCGGAGCCCAATGTGTGGTAGTCACTGTTCATGGATCACAAACACAGAACTCAATTCCTGGGGACGGTTCAATGAGACAACCCACCATGTACTGCTACATGGCCTCTCACCGCTACCTTTACCAAATCGTGTTCACACACTTAGCTCACACACAGTTGGACATGTTTACACACCTCCGATTCATCCCCGATGAATCAGACCTGACTCAACTCTAAGCAATAGCAGGCACGACAAACAAGCATGAATGAGTAGGCACAATAGGGCTCAAACAACTCCTACTCATGCTAGTGGGTTTCATCTATTTACTATGGCAATGACAGGTCATGCAGAGGATAAAGGGGTTCAGCTACCGCAGCAAGTAACAGATGAATCATTGTTGTCCTAATGCAGTAAAAGAGAGTAGGAGCGAGAGAGTAGGATTGTATCGGAATGAACAAGGGGGTTTTGCTTGCCTGGCACTTCAGAAGATAGTATAGCTCTTCATCGGTGTCAACGAACTCATCGTCGGTACGTCGTCTATTGAGAGGGGACAAACACCGGCAAACAAGGAAGAACGCAATCAATGCAATGCACAATATTATGCACAATCATGACATGGAAATATGCTGTGGTTTGAGCTAATGCAACTAGCAGCAAGTTAAATGAAGTTGGTTTGAATCCAAGATTCAAATTCAAACTCCATATGTGAAGGTTTAAATGCCCTTTATATGATTTGTCCTTAACAGCAGCCATAAGTTGTTCTAACATGCATGAAAATGGTACAGATGGATATATTGGATTTTTCTGATCATTTTTCATATATAATTTATCTCATTCTGAGTTACGGTTGAATTTCTATGATTTTTAGAAGTTTATACTATTTTCTGGAATTTCCTGAGTAAGAATAAATCCAGAAAAACCTATTACTGCGTCAGCATTGCATCATGCTGACCTCAGCAGGTCAACAGGCCCGGTCCAGGTCAAACTTGACGCGTGGGTCCTGCATGCCAATGACTAACTAAACTAACCTAGTTTAATTAACACTAACCTAGGTTAAGCTAATTTAGTTTAAACCTAAACTGGATTAGTTAGCCGGGCGGGGCCCGCATGTCATGGACCCAGGGGAGGTCAACCCCCTGGTCAACTGAGGCTAACTCGCCGGCGGCTCGACGCCGGCGACGATAGATGCGGCGGAGGGGCTCGGGTTCGCTCTCCCGGCGCCCAAATGAGCGCCGGAGAGAATCCACGGGGAGCCGAAGCTCGCCTGCATCTAGCGCAGCAAGCAGCAATGGCTAGGGAGGCCGGAGCTCATCGGAAACGAGCTCGGGGCGACGGCCGGCAATCGGGCGCAAGTGGCGTGGCGGCTATGGTGCACAGAGAAGAGAACAGAGAGGGGGAGGACGGGCAGCAACTCACGGCGATCTTCTTGGAGTGGACGGCGAGCTCAGGGAGGGCCTGAGGCACTCGGGGCGTCGAGGGGGATCTCCGGCGATGGTGGTCGGGGACGAGCTCGGTGAGGGAAGAGGGGCGTGCCCGGCGTCGAGTGGCGGAGCGAGGAGGTCGAGGACGTTGAGGCGGAGCTCATGGACTCGTCAGAGGGGCGAAGGAATGGCTCTGGGCGCGGTAGCGGCGGCGGCAGCGATGGTGGTGCTCGGGCGCAAGAGGGAGGGAGAGCAGAGAAGGGGAGAAGCACAGAAGAGAGTGAGAGAGGTCCAGGGGGGTGCGTGGCATCCTCAGGGCGACGGGGAGACAGGCAGAGAGGCAGGAGGTAGCATGGGCGTGTGCCCGCGCGCTCCGGCCACGCGCCTGCATCCTACTGTCCGAGGAGGAAGACGACAGGGATGGCTGCGGTGGTGGGTTGGGCCGCCAGCTGGGCCGGCCAGGTGGGCTGCACGAGTGAAGTCGGGTACTAACTCTCTCTCTCTCTCTCTTTATTTATTGTTTCAGTTTTCTATTATTCTTCAGTATTTAGGGCTTTATTTAAAATACTGAAATAGATCCAAAAATCATGAAACTAATAATGGCTACTGTTTAGGATATATACAACAAGAAACATTTTAGTTTATGATTATTTGAGCATTTAAAATATTTAATAGCATTTAAATGCCCAAATGCAAATCTTGAAGATTTAATTGAGCCCAAATATGTCATGGAAAAATGTGCAACACCTCTGGTTATGATTCTAGCATTTTCCAGAAATGATGAACATTTTTGAAAGCCATTTGGATTCACTGAAAATATTTTAGTTGAACCTAGTGAATTCCTTTGTTGCTAGGGTTTAGCCAATCCCCATTTCAGGATTAAGAGAAATTTGAACATGATGCAACACAAGACTAGCTAACCCAGAGCAGACTAGAACCAGGGATGTGACATGTATCTTCGGTGCTAGGATCGGTCGGATCGTGAAGACGTATGACTACATCAACCGTGTTGTCATAACGCTTCCGCTTTCGGTCTACGAGGGTACGTGGACACACTCTCCCGTCTCGTTTCTATGCATCTCCTAGATAGATCTTGCGTGATCGTTGGATTTTTTTGAAATTACTGCGTTCCCCAACACATGCTCACTAGCTAAGTAATTCTCCTCCATCTTTTAGGTGAAAGTACTTGTCTGAGGTCTCATACCTCTCGACACGGGCATGAGTCTGAATTACCAACTTCATCTCTTGGAACATCTCATATGCTCTGTGGCGTTCAAAACATTTTTGAAGTCCCAGTCCTAAGCCATAAAGCATGGTGCACTAAACTATCAAGTAGTCATCATATTGAGCTAGCCAAACATTCATAACGTCTGCGTCTGCTCCTGCAATAGGTCTGTCACCTAGCAGTGCATTAAGGACATAATTCTTCTGTGCAGCAATGAGGATAAACCTCAGATCACGGACCCAGTCCGCATCATTTCTACTATCATCTTTCATCTTATTTTTTTGTAGGAACATATAAAAAATAAAGGGAAGCTACAACGCGAGTTATTGATCTACAACATAATTTGCAAAATACTACCAGGACTAAGTTCATGATAAATTAAAGTTCAATTAATCATATTACTTAAGAACTCCCACTTAGATAGACATCCCTCCAGTCATCTAAATGATCACGTGATCCATATCAACTAAACCATGTCCGATCATCACGTGAGATGGAGTAGTTTTCAATGGTGAACATCTTTATGTTGATCATATCTACTATATGATTCATGCTCGACCTTTTGGTCTCCAGTGTTCCGAGGCCATATCTGCATATGCTAGGCTCGTCAAGTTTAACCCGAGTATTCTACTTGTGCAAAATTGGCTTGCACCCATTGTATGTGAACGTAGAGCTTATCACACCCGATCATCACGTGGTTTCTTGGCTCGACGTACTGTAGCAACGGTGCATACTCAGGGAGAACACTTATACCTTGAAATTTAGTCAGGGATCATCTTATAATGCTACCACCGTACTAAGCAAAATAAGATGCATAAGATAAACATCACATGCAATCAAAATATGTGACATGATATGGCCATCATCATCTTGTGCTTGTGATCTCCATCACCGAAGCATTGTCATGATCTCCATCGTCACCGACGCGACACCTTGATCTCCATCGTAGCATCGTTGTCGTCTCGCCAACTATTGTTTCTACGACTATCGCTACCGCTTAGTGATAAAGTAAAACAATTACATGGCGATTGCATTGCATACAATAAAGCGACAACCATATGGCTCCTGCCAGTTGCCGATAACTCTGTTACAAAACATGATCATCTCACACAACAAATTTATATCACATCATATCTTGACCATATCACATCACAGCAAGCCCTGCAAAAACAAGTTAGATGTTCTCTGCTTTGTTCTTGCAAGTTTTACGTGGCTGCTATGGGCTTCTAGCAAGAACCGTTCTTACCAACGCATCAAAACCACAACGACTTTTCGTCAAGTGTGATGTTTTAACCTTCAACAAGGATCGGCCGTAGTCAAACTCGATTCAACTAAAGTTGGAGAAACAGACACCCGCCGGCCACCTATGTGCAAAAGCACGTCGGTAGAACCAGTCTCATGAACGTGGTCATGTAATGTCGATCCGAGCCGCTTCATCCAACAATACCGCCAAATCAAAGTAAGACGTTGGTGGTCAGCAGTATGACTATTATCGCCCACAACTCTTTGTGTTCTACTAGTGCACATAACATCTACGCATAGACCTGGCTCGGATGCCACATTTGGAGAACGGAGCATGCAATTTCAAAAAATTTCCTGCGATCACGCAAGATCTATCTAGGAGATGCACATCAACGAGAGGGGGAGTGTATCTTCATACCCTTGAAGATCGAAAAGCGAAAGTGTTTATCAACGCGGTTGATGTAGTCGTACACCTTCACGATCTGTCCCGATCAAGTACCGAACGTACGGCACCTCCGTGTTCAGCACACGTTCAGCTCGATGACGTCCTCGCCTTCTTGATCCAGCAAGAGGGGCGAAGTAGTAGATGAGTTCCGGCAGCACGACGGCGTGGTGACGGTGTTGGTGAAGAACAATCTCCGCAGGGCTTCGCCTAAGCACTACGGAAACTATGACGGAGGATAAACTAGAGGGGACGGGGTTGCCATCACACGGCTTGGTGTTTCTTGATGTGTCTTGGGTGCTAGCTCTGCCCCTCTATTTATATGTTGAGCCTTGGGGTCGAAACTTGGAGTAAAAGCCTCCACAAAGTCGGTTTCACCCGAAAGGCAAGAGTCCTTCTCCGACTTCAGGCGAGCCTTGGAGGTTCTGGCGTCTGGACCCAGACGCCAAGGACTCTGGCGTCTGGCCCCTGGACTCCGCAAAACTTCCTTTTGTACTTTCCAAAAACCTTGTGGGCTTTCCCGTTTGGCCCAAATAAAGTGTTCTCTGACCTAAACATTTCAGGAAACATCCGGAACCCCTTCCAATGAATTCCGAAACCCTTCAGGAGATCAAACACTATTATCCCATATATCAATCTTTATCTTTGAACCATTCCGGAGTTCCTCGTCATGTCCATGATCACATCCAGGACGCCGAACAACATTCGGTTACCAACATACATAACTCATATAATACTATATCGTCAACGAACGTTAAGCGTGCGGACCCTACGGGTTCGAGAACTAAGAAGACATGACCGAGACACCTCTCTGGTCAATAACCAATAGCGGAACCTGGATGCCCATATTGGCTCCTACATATTCTACGAAGATCTTTATCATTTGAACCGTTATGACAACATACATTATTCCCTTTGTCATCGGTATGTTACTTGCCCGAGATTCGATCGTCGGTATCTTCATACCTGGTTCAATCTCATTACCGGCAAGTCTCTTTACTCGTTCCGTAATACATCATCCCGTAACTAACTCATTAGTCACATTGCTTGCAAGGCTTATTATGATGTGCATTACCGAGAGGGCCTAGAGATACCTCTCCGATACTCGGAGTGACAAATCCTAATCTCGATCTATTCCAACCCAACAAACACCTTCGAAGACACCTGTAGAGCATCTTTATAATCACCCATTTACGTTGTGACGTTTGATAGCACACAAGGTGTTCCTCCGGTATTCGGGAGTTGCATAATCTCATAGTCTGAGGAACATGTATAAGTCATGAAGAAAGCAGTAGCAATGAAACTGTAATGATCATAATGCTAAGCTAACGGATGGGTCATGTCCATCACATCATTCTCCTAATGATGTGATCCCGTTCATCAAATGACAACATATGTCTATGGTTAGGAAACTTAACCATCTTTGATTAACGAGCTAGTCAAGTAGAGGCATACTAGGGACGCTATGTTTTGTCTATGTATTCGCACATGTATTAAGTTTCCCGTTAATACAATTCTAGCATGAATAATAAACATTTATCACGATACAAGGAAATGTAAATAACAACTTTATTATTGCCTCTAGGGCATATTTCCTTCAAAAAGTGAAATGTAGAAGACAAACAAAAAAAGGAAAATAAACATATCGTACAAGCGTGCAATTGCATACTACCGACTGGACTTGCGCCAACCAACATATTATCTTTGGTGGAGACAAGCGGTACAATGTATGTATGCAATTTGTGCACATGAGAGAGTTTTGATGAATTTCTTTCCACGGTTCAATGAGACAAGAGTTTGACTGTGTGCACTTTGGTTCCCATTAGATTTGGTTTTCAAATCTAAACATCTCATTAGCGTGTGGCCAATTCACAAACCATTTTCACTATTGTGCTTCTCACATGAGAAGTTTGAAAATAGATTCCATGTTGATAGGTTTCAATGAACCATTTTACCCAACTTGTACTCTCCATTGTGGTAAACTTGAACTCCTCTATGTGTACTGCATCTCATGTTCACAACCGATAATCTTCAAGTGCATGAGTACATTGCACTTTTCAAAGTGGAGCCCAAAAGAAAACAAAGGTAGAATTTGTAATCTCCCAAGGTCTATCTGCCAATGAATCTATTACAACCCTATAGACATCAAACGTTTGCTTTAACTAGACTATATAAGTAAAAGGTACTTTGTAGGTATAAAAGAGATAGTTTGCAAGATATTGAAGTTCTACTAAATAAAACTTAGTTATTGTAATCTAAACGCACAATAAAATAAAAGATAACTAGTGTGGAGTAGAGGTGGTAGATGTTGCGGAATTAACCATAGGTAATCGGCTACAATACTGGACCTGTAATCATACATTGCAGTTTTATATGTGAGAGAAGCGTATATTAACCTGCAATGAAATCTATTGATAACATGTAGTTATGATTATAACCCTTAACAAACATGCATAACAACTAAGAATTTATTAAGATAAAAGCCAATCATAGCATTAAGATTGATGGCTCTGTCGGATATCGGGTTCCAGCAAAACCCTTAAGTTTCGAACTCTAGGGTGCGCACGAAGATATTCTCCCCACCGAAACACGCCCACAACATCGCCGCAATTCTAAGCTAGATCGATGAACAACACAGAGACACGAGGTTTATACTGGTTCGGGCCATCGTTGTGGTGTAATACCCTAATCCAGTGTGTGGTGTGGTGGATTGCCTCTTGGGCTGATGATGAACAGTACAGAGGAAGAACAACCTCGCGAGAGGTGTTCTTGAGTTGGTGTGTTGCTCTACTTGTTCTGGCTTCGGTGAGATCTGGATGAGATGTCTCTCTCCTCTTTTCTACTGTGGTGGCTATCCTTATATATAGAGGCCCTGGTCCTCTTCCCAAATATTGAGCGGGAAGGCAGCCAACAACGGCCATTTTGAAAGGGGACAACCAGTACAGGCTATCCTGACTAAAGGTGGTCTTCGACTGCCAAAGGCTCTGATGGTGACGTCGTCTTGGGCTCCACGGTGACCTCTGTCCTGCCGCTCTGCTGGGCTTGGTCTCGTTGCACCTATATGGAAACATTTGCTTGATGCCTCGGTACTCCTCGCCTGTGCTTGCCCCCTTTGCACCAAAGAGGAAACGAGGACACTACGCAGGTTGGCGCCCGCCTGGTCTTGATCATTATGGCTTGCGTCATGAGCACCTCGCGAGGTACCCCTTGCCTTGATCTCTCCGCCTCCTCGCGAGCCTGCCTGGTGAGGCCGCCCCTGAGGAGGCCTTGCGTCGTCCGCCCCGTGAGGCTTGGCCCCTTGCGAGGGTCTTGAACTTGGGTTGATGAGGACAGGCCGTATTGGGCCACTGGCGAGCCATGCTGCAGGCCGCAGGCAGGCAAGTCTGGGGACCCCCATTTCTAGAACGCCAATAGTAGCCCCCGGGCCCAAGGCGCGCTCGGACTTGGCTTAGCAGCGAAGCCAAAGGGCAAGTGCAGAGCGCCGCGGGCCCCAATAGCCTTTGGCCTTGGTCGCCGCGTGGCGACTGATGGGAGATGGGCGTCTTCGCTTTCCCACGCTGCCTCGGCAACTGCCTAATTTGACGAGTCCCTGCTGCATGCAAAAAGAGTCATCATTACCTGTGATCGTGGAGGCCGACGGTTGGCCTCCTCTGGGCTATAAGTACGGAGAGGTGTGATCCCCTGTTGTCCATCTCTTCTCGCCTCGACTACTTCTTCTCCCTTGCTCCTCCTCCATTCTTGACGACAATGGCACCGATACGCCGGTTCTCAACCGAAGAGAAAGGAAAGCCCCCCTGGAAGGGCCCCGACCCGCTCCCGCCAAAGAAATGGCCGGTCCCTGGCCGCCACGACGAGGTTGCGAGGCCGGAGGTGACGAGGCCTTGGTACGAGCGACCGCCTCCCGGCCGAGGTCCCTGGGGAAAGGGACGACGAGCGACACCGTCCGCGTCGTAGGCGAGGTCGACGAGCCTTGGCGGCGCGTGCCGTTGCTCCTGGGGTCCACACCTCTGACTCCTCTCGCGAGCTCGTGCTCCACGCCGCGATGCCTCCGAGATCCTGGATCTGCTTTCCTCCATTCTTTGCTTTTGAGATGCCGCTGAGGGGGCCTCTCGAGCTTTGGCTGCAGCACGCCGACTGCAATGCCCCGGCGACCGGACCGGAGGTTGAAGTCGTCGCTCCGGGCAAGATCTTCATGACCCAACGCTGGGGCGATATTGCTCGGGTCTGCCGAACAGGGGGCGGCCTTGTGATTCATTTTGAATACGATGGCGCCTCCTTGGTGCTCTTCAAGGTCTTCGATGCAGAAGGCCGCCGGTTGGAGTGCTGCCCCAGAGGAGGCAGCCAGGACATCGACGTGGCAAGGGCTAGGCCTGCCACCCGCTTCCCCAACGGCTCCTCCGGCAGCAGCAGCGACGCTTGGGAGTCGAGCGACTCTTCCGAGCTCTTGGTGACTCCAGAGACGAGCGACGACAGCTACGCGCCCCTGAGCTCACTCCGTGCCCGGAGCAAGGCGGCGGCATTAGGTCGCCGACGCAGCTGATCTGGATGGGGTTGGCGCCAGCCTCCCGTGGCCCACCGTTGATGATGGCGTCGGCCATGGAGGCGCGTGTAGTTAGGGCTCCTTAGGATTTACGTCTTTTGCTCCCTGCGAGGAATCGAGAAAACACCCCTGGGGGCTTGTAAAGGGTTTGCGATGTATTTTGTTGATATTGTCCTAATTATGAAGCGGTGCAGATGCTTGTCCTGTCTCGGCTTGGTTCCCCCTTTCTAATCTTGCGACGACTTGGTGCTCTACGCTGACAGGTCTCGGTCCCCAGGCAGGCTTCAGCCATCGCTGGTATGCCAGGTCGCGATGCCGTGGTCAAGGCCAGGAGGTGAGCGGCCCGAGGTCCAGTAAGAGCCCCTGAGGCGCGATGCTCAGGAGGTCCCCTTTAGCGCTCAAGCAGCCGCCGAAGGGTGAGAAAGGAAGGCAACATCGCCGTCACAGAGCCGCATTAAGTGGAGATTTTAGAGCCGCGTCGATTAGCTGTTCCAGGCGCGAAACTTATCTTGGAAGCATGGGGTCGTTCCTTCGCGAGGCGCTGGATTTGCGTGGTAGCAGCTGGGATGTAGCTGGGCTAAGCCTCACGAGCTTCCCCTCTCTTCCCCGCACTCTCCTTCGTGCTCTACGTCCTCAGGTCCCAGCCCTCGAGCGAGCTCAGCCGCCGTTGGTATGCCAGGTCGCGATGCCATGGACAAGGCCAGGGGGTGAGGGCTAGAGAGCCAGTAAGAGCTCCTGAATCGCGATGCTCAGGAGCCCCCCTTTTAACGCGCAAGAGGATCACGCGCGCGAGAGAGAGAGCTCGAGGTGCCACCCGCCTTAGGCCTCAGGAAGTTCCTGCAAACCAACACGAGAAAAGCACAGGTTGCCACTTAGGATTGTCAGCCGGCTGTTGGTTGCTCCGAGAGAGTGGTGAGGGCACTGAGTGCCTGGTGAGGTGACGCTTGCAGGGCTGCCGCAGGCCAGAGCTCGACCACTCAGATTTGTCGACGATGCAGGGACGGACCCATGCGCAGACGCCGTGCCAGCGTGAGCGGCTCCAAAGGTAGGAGTCAATCGAGCAGGCGATAATCACAGGCAGGTTAAGCATGAAGGGTAAATCAGCTTAGATAAATGCAGAAGGGATGAATGCCACTGGGTCAGGCCCGAGCGGCTTGGGGATGATGCAGCCCGAGGGGCGCCCCCAGCAGAATGAACTAACGACATAAGCAAAAGGGATACATGCCGCAGGGACGGGCCCATGCGACCTGGGAATGATGCAGCCCTGAGGGCGCTCCCAGCTGAAATGAACTCGAAAGATGTCACCTGGTGCCGTTGTAGACGGGGTGTTGGGGTAGCTGAAAATGCACGGGGAAGAAGCCGATCCTCACGAGCAACCTGAGACCTGAGCCTCGGGAGACTCTAGGGGTCCAGGCGGTTCCTCGAGGACCATCTCCATCTCCGACGGGACCGCGTGGTGCCTGGCCTCCTGAGCTGCCAGAATGCTTCGCAGATGACGCTGGTGACTGGCAGCCGCGTTCGGCAGGCCGAAAGACATGCGAACGTAGCTGTGCAGCGGACCCTCGCAACATCCCACGTGCGAAGGCCAGAAGCGCTCCTGAGACGCGACTCGGTTGAGCCCTGGGTAGTCGATGCAGACGCGCAGGCCGCCATCCTCGCCTGGATGGGGAGCTATGCCAGGTAAACAGCGATCGCCGCGTATGACTCTTGATTCCTGCAGCTCTTGAGTGGACTTGGTGATGACCTCCTGAGGGTTGGGCCTTCCTTGCCCCATGCCTTCCTGAGGGAAACGTGCCGCGCAGCACGCCTCTAAGTGGTGCCTGAGCGCCTCCCTCGTTATCTTGGCAAGGTCCGAGGCCCTCCAGAGGAGAGCCCCGGAGCCCTGCCCGAGGAGGGCGCCGGGCGCGCCTTCCTATGTGATGGAGGGAGGCGCCCCGTGCACGGGTGCAGGTCCTCACACGACACCTCCTGACGTGCCAACCTCCTGAGGCCTTGAGCTGGACGATGTCTTCTTCTTCTTGGGAACTGCCTCAGGGGGGTTCTCGCTCCTGCTGTCTGGGTCCTTGATTGATGCAGCTTGGAAGGCGCGCTCGAGGGAGCACACCACATCCTTCTCTTCGCATGGGACCGTGATGATTCCGCCGCTTCCTGGAATCTTGAGGACATTGTAGCCATGGTGGGTCACCGCCATGAACTTGACCAGGGCCAGATACTCGAGGATGGCGTTGTACGGCAGGCAAATGTGGGCGACGTCGAAGTCGATGAGATCGGTGTGGTAGTTCTTGCGCTATCCGAAAGTGACAGGGAGGTGGACCTACCCTATCAAGGTGGTGGAGCCATCAATGACTCCTAAGAAAGGCTTGGTAGGCTGAAGTTGGTCATATGGCACTTGAAGGTTGTCGAACGTCTTGACGGACAGAACTTGAGTCCCGCGCCGCCATCGATGAGGGTCCTAGTAACTTGCACGTTGCTGATGACTGGGGAACAGAGCAATGGGAGGACGCCAGCTATAGCCGCACACTTGAGTTGATCCGCTGAGCTGAAAGTGATGGCGCACGCGGACCGCCTGAGCGGGTGCATGGCCTCGAGCTTGGGGAGGACTGCATTCACCTCACGAGCAAACTGCTTGAAGATGCGCTGAGAGGCTGGGGCCTAGGCTCCGCCCAAGATGCAAGCGATAGCGCGCGGCTCCTGGAAGCCCCCAGCCCCCTCGTCTTGGTGGTGGTCGTCATTCCTTCGTGGCGGTGGCGGCAGAGGAGGAAGGCTTGCGTTGCTCTGGGGGCGATCCTCGCGAGGCTGATCCCTCCAGGCTCCCTTGCGAGGCTGGTCCTGCCAGCGATCCTTGCGAGGTCGGTCACGCCACTCCTGACGAGGGCCTCGGTCATCCCATCATCCTCCGCCTCTTCCTTCCCCTCGGCTGTAGCCCCGGTCGTTGCGCTAGGGGCGTCGACCGACGCGTCCTTCTCGAACGGCTCTGAGCTCCTGGCATTCGTTGGTGTTGCGGGTGTAGAGGTTGTGGTAGGCGTAGAATCTATTGCCCTTGGACGACTCCGGTTGGTCCCTGCCGCGCTTCGTGTCTGGCTCTGCTGCGAGCACGGCTGCTCCTTTGCGCTTCACGTCCTTGGCCTTGGCCTTCTGGGTCAGCAGCTGGAAGGTCGAGGAGGGAGAGGCGTCCCTCCTCAGCTCTTGCGCACTTGGTCGCCAGGTTGAACAACTCCAGAGACATGCACAGATCTTTGTGGATGGCAAGCTCCTCCTTCATCTTGACGTCGCAGACGCCGTCGGAGAACGCTGAGATGATGGCATCCTCAGTCACCTTGGGAATCTTGAGGCGAGCGATGTTGAAACGTTGGATGTACTTCTACAGGGTCTCTCCAGGCTGCTGCTTGATGCGGCGCAGGTCACCCACGACCGGAGGGCGGTCGCGAGTGCCCTAGAAGTTGGCGATGAAACGGATGCGCATCTCGTCCCAGGAGGAGATCGAGCCGGGAGGCAGGTTCAGGAGCCAGGTGTGGACACCATCCTTTAGCGCCATGGGAAACCAGTTCGCCATGACCTTTTCGTCTCCGTTGGTCGCCTTGATGCCCAGCTCGTAGAGCTGCAGGAACTCCGCGGGTTCGGCGGTGTCGTCATAGCGAGGAGGCAGGTCCGTCTTGAACTTGCCGGGCCGGGCGACGCTACGCAGCTCAATGGTGAAGGCACGACGACCTGCCATGGCCACCGAAGCCCTTTGCAGACGTGGGGCCTGCTCTTGATGGTTCCCGCGCGCCACCGCCAGGGGCAGCACAGGGTCTTGGCGTGCTGGAGTAGGGATGCGGTCTTGCCATGCTGGAGCAGGGAACACGTGAGCGCCTTCTTGAGGCCGAGGGATTTCCTGGCAGCTCCTTTCTTGTCGCGCGGGCGCTGGACGCGGTGGGTCTCGTCCTGGGGCCGCGCGCCTTGGGGCCAGAGCGCCTTCTTGGAGAGGAGGTGGTGGAGGCGCTCCCTGAGCCGCGTCGCCCATGCAGGACGGAGGGTGAGACAGCAAGAGGGACGGCGCATGGGAGCCGCCCGCGGCACTGACAAGCTCGGTGATGCGAGCGAGCCACTCCTCGTAGAGGTCGTCGACGGGGCGGTAGTGCAGGAGGTCACGTGCCAGGAGCAACGCGGCCTGCACGTCCGTGGGGGCGCGACGAGCGTGAGACGACGAACCGGCCGGAGTCAGCGACGGGCTGGCGGTGCGGCCTTCCCGCAGCACCGAAGGGTGTAGCGAAGATGCTTGCTGCTCGTTCCCCGCCGGGCCGGTGGCGACGTTGGCGGCAGGCGACAGAGAACGACAAGGAGGCCCACCGACGGGAGCCGTCTGGGCTACGCGGGCGGCGAGAGCGGCCCCGTGCTCGGCGCGAGCTCGGCGAGCGTCTGCCATGGATGCGACGAAGCGATGGGACGCAGATCAGCGGAGGAAATATTCTGGCACACCCCTACCTGGCGCGTCAAATGTCAGATATCGGGTTCCGGCAAAACCCTTAAGGTTCGAACTCTGGGGTGCGCACGAAGATCTTCTCCCCACCGAAACACGCCCACAACCTCGCCGCGATTCTAATCTAGATCGATGAACAACACAGAGACACGAGGTTTATACTGGTTCGGGCCACCGTTGTGGTGTAATACCCTAATCCAATGTGTGGTGTGGTGGATTGCCTCTTGGGCTGATGATGAACAGTACAGAGGAAGAACAGCCTCGCGAGAGGTGTTCTTGAGCTGGTGTGTTGCTCTACTTGTTCTGGCTTCGGTGAGATCTGGATGAGATGCCTCTCTCCTCTTTTCTACTATGGTGGCTATCCCTATATATAGAGGCCCTGGTCCTCTTCCCAAATATTGAGCGGGAAGGGAGCCAACAACGGCCATTTTGAAAGGGGACAGCCAGTACAGGCTATCCTGACTAAAAGTGGTCTTCGACTGCCAAAGGCTCTGATGATGACGCCGTCTTGGGCTCCACGGTGACCTCCGTCCTGCTGTTCTGCTGGTCTTGGTCTCGTTGCACCGATGTGGAAACCTTTCCTTGATGCCTCGGTACTCCACACCTGCGCTTGCCCCCTTTGCACCAAAGAGGAAACGAGGACACTGCGTAGGCTGGCGCCCGACTGGTCTTGATCGTCATGGCTTGCGTCATGAGCACCTCGCGAGGTACCCCTCGCCTTGATCTCTCCGCCTCCTCGTGAGCCTGCCTGGTGAGGCCGCCCCTGAGGAGGCCTTGCGTCGTCCGCCCCGTGAGGATTGGCCCCTCGCGAGGGTCTTGAACTTGGGTTGATGAGGATGGGCTGTACTGGGCCACTTGTGAGCCACGCTGCAGGCCGCAAGCAGGCAAGTCTGGGACCCCCGTTCCCAGAACGCCAACAGGCTCTCTTTTATCTCATGCATCAACTCCTATACTCAGACTCGGTACTATATGTCACTCCAGCCGCCCTATGCATAGTTATCTCAACATACTGCTAACTCTAAAGTATTGTCCACATACACGCGCGCTCATATGTTCGGCATCAAAGAATAGCAACATATCATAACATAGAATTCAAATCAATCACAATAGATAACCAATCATCATAGGACAAAAGTATCTACTAAGACATAACAAAAGTTTAACAAACCATTTGTCTGCATTTACCTCTCAATGATTGGACAGAATTATTATGCTAATTAATACGTAGTCATTAGGTGACTCCCATGCAGATAGATTGTTTCCTCCTTCTGTCGGCGCCGCCGTTGGCCCGCCTAGCATCTGATGGCTTTGGGTCGGAGAGGTGCGCAGGACCCTGGCTCTCCATCGACGGGAGGGACTCCACTCTTGTTTTTGTTTTGTTCAACGTCTTGGTTGGGTTGTGCGGCGGCAGCGATGCCCCCTAGTAGGAATAATGACTCCCACGTCCTATGCCCGTCTAGATGGTGTGTCTATAATATCGGAGGGTGTGTGGAGGTGTGCCTCCGTCGAATTTCATGGGGTTTGATCGGCGTTGGTTTTTTGTGGTTGATCTAGTCTTCGTTTGTGTGTTTACAAGTTTGATCTTTTGCTCTACCTTCTCTCATCGGCGACGGTTATTGGTCTAACGTGCTAGTCCGACCTATGGAGCCTTAGCACAATGACTTTCTGACCTTCTAATACAACAAGATTTGCTTGGCTCTGGTAAGAGAGAGGCAATGATGATGATGCTCTTTCGAGTCGCTAGATCAACAGCAGCTTTTCAAGATTCTCAAAATTTGACTTGATGAATGATGCGACAAAATGAATAGGACAAGAAGAGAGTAAAAGGGTAGATATGTATTGTAATCTAGGACGGCCAAACGCTCGGATCGCTTCCTTCAGTAGGCTGCTCAGCACATGCTTTGGCCTCTTTCCTTGAAGATTAAGTTGCACCCTGGCAATCTTGCCCTAAAAACCTGCTACGCTAGTACACAGAGTGTACTGTACTTATATACATACATGCATGTATGTAGCACAGGAGCTACGTACGTAGGTAAGAGTAGCAGGCAACTGACATAAAGCTCGATCTACTCAAGCACCTATGCACGCAAAGGACAGTATAATCTTTTCCGCTTCAAGCGAGTGGCGTTGACAAGCGACATTTAATTACCAAGTAAGCCAGATAGAAGCCAACTCGATGGATCGATCGGCCTATAAATTGCCTAGGAACCATGCATACAAACGTACCCATTCAACCCGATCAATCATCAGCAACAAAAACACTTTAGTAACTAGAGACAGCGTGAGGGCGTTCGCAATGGCGAGGCGTCTAGGAGTCGTGCTGGCTTTAGCGGCCGTCGTCCTTCTCGCCGCCGCAGGGGGCGCCACCGCGCAATCCAGGCCACGGCCACCCAATGCCGAGGGCCCGAAGCCGAAGCCGAAGCCGATAAGCGTCAAGTGCAGTGAGAGTCCCAGGGTGAACCCCTACTGCTCCAACCAGAGGATGGACTGCCCAGCCAACTGCCCCCAGTCCTGCTACGCCGACTGCAAATCATGCAAACCCGTCTGCGGTGAGCACTCCGTGTCTTAACTGTGCAGGTACAACTATAGTAACGTTTGACTTTGTTGGTTAATGGTTTACGGTTCATGCCTTCGTGCAGTGTGCAACACCCCAGGGGCGTGCGGCGACCCGCGGTTCATAGGTGGTGACGGCAACGCCTTCTACTTCCACGGACGCAGGGACGCCGACTTCTGCGTCGTCTCCGACCGTGACCTTCACATCAACGCACACTTCATCGGCAAGAGCGGCCACAGCGGCATGTCCTGGACTTCACCTGGATCCAGGCCATCGCCGTGCTCTTCGACGGCCACCGCCTCTACCTCGGCGCCAGGAAGACCGGCACCTGGGACGACGCCGTCGAGCACCTCGAGATCATCCTGGACGGCGAGCCCGTGTATCTCCCCGCCGACCTGGTCGAAGGCGCCAAGTGGACCTCCAGCCGCGTCCCCAAGCTGTCCGTGACCCGCACCAAGGCGGCCAACGGCGTGCTCCTCACCCTAGACGGAAAGTTCAGCGTCAGGGCCAACGCCGTGCCCATCACCGAGGAGGAATCGAGGGTGCACCGCTACGGCGTCACCGCCGACGACTGCCTCGCGCACCTCGAGCTGGCGTTCAAGTTCGACGCGCTCACCGACGACGTCCACGGTGTGGTCGGACAGACGTACCGCTCCGACTACGTCAACCATTTCGACGTGAGGGCATCGATGCCCACCATGGGAGGAGATGCCACCTTCACCACCTCCAGCATGTTCGCCGCCGACTGCAGCGTGGCGCGCTATGGAGTCAGCCGTGGAAACGACGGTGCCGCGGTGCTATCTGAGCTCGCTGGTGTCACCTGTGCCAGTGGCATGGACGGCAAGGGTGTGGTGTGCAAGAAGTAAAACGCTTCTTGCATGCATATGGCGACTGTTGTGTACTGTCCGTGCATGTCTGCATGCATGCACGGTTGACAAGTACGTACTTCACATGAATAAGCAAAAGGGCGTAATTTGATGTGTGTGGGACTTGGAACTTTCTATTATCAAAGAACTAGTATGTGCCATTTGCATTATACTCCCTCCGTTCCTAAATACTTGTCTTTCTAGAGATTTCAACAAGTGACTACATACGAAGCAAAATGAGTGAATCTATACTCTAAAATATGTCTATATACATTCGTATGTGTAGTCCATTTGAAATCTAGAAAGACAAATATTTAGGAACGGAGGGAGTATGTTGCACCGACCAAGAATATCTTATCAAACTTTACGTTCAACTATTGATTAAATTTTACCTCACCACTTTTGCACCATTGCATTCTTACGTCGAGATACTCTAAAGTAAATCACATGTTAACAGGCTTAGACAAACTTACATCAGTTCCCGGTGAACCTGGGGCTCCCTTCTCCTCCGTTGGGTGCTCCGACGGTGGCGGGAGGAGGGGGAACCTAGGGATCTTGTCCGGTGTATAGGGTAGTAGCGTTAAGCGAGTGGTCTTCGGCCAGCGTTGTTTGACGGCGATGGCGTTGGGGATAAGAACAAGTAGACCTCAGATCCAGTTCCATCTTGGTGGCGACGCTTGCGGCGAGGTCGGCGGGCTTGAGGGCGGCGCTTCTCGGAATATTTGAAATAGTTTCTTTATAATATTTATGAGAGGAACCGGAAGCGTTTCGGGGTCACCGGAAGGGGTTTCAGAGCTTATAGAGCAATACCGGGTATGACCGATAAATAATATATAGGTGAAAAATATTTTCGAGGATGTTAAATTAATAATAAAATGCTCTACTAAATATTAGAAGGCTTCTGTATTTAATTTAATATCAACAGGATTTAAAAGGTCAGGTGGATGAACGTGAATTGGCCCACAAGGGCCCAATATAGGTGGCGCCCCTTTCTCCATGGATGGGAGAGACGGGAAGCCAAATTGGAGGGGGAAACCCATCATCTTGGACGGCCAAGGGGTGGAGTCCTTCAATCCCCTTGTGACACCCCATCTCCCCTTCCAATGTATATATACTAGAGGTCTAGGCACTTTTAAAACGTACAAGTTTTGAAGCCTCCTCTAGTTCTAGTTGGTCCTACTTGATCAATTAGAGTTTGACTTAGATCCTTTAATCCTCATAATTAGAAGCGCAGTGTGGTTCTAATCTCCTCCCTCTAATTCTTCGACGATGATTAGCTCTAGACAGCGAAGCGCTGGCGGATTATGAAGGTCGTATGCTTGCAACTCATAGAGAGGTTGTGCTTTCGGTCTTCCGTTCATGGGACTGTTCGTAAGCGGTTCGCGGATCGTTCATCTACAGTTCGAGGGACTTCAAGTACAAACTACACTGACTTGTCTACTTCCACTGCTACTCCAAGTCGATAACGATCATGATTCAAACCGTTTATGCATCTTCATATTGTTCCTAGGTGGTGTCGTAGGGAAAAAAATGTGTCTCTTATATTTCCCAACATCGTCCTCGACTACTTGCGCTGTCACCGCTTGTGTGACCGCATCTACGTCTGGCTGCGCCGGCACTGCATTGAGAGCGATGCGTTGATAACGTGCGACACCGTAGATCGAGTGCCCGCTGCTTTGCAACGAAGTTCGGGTTCGCCGCGGCCATGGTGGACATGGCCTCCTCGCTTGCACGCTCGTCGTAGATTTGGCTCTCCACCAGCCGGTGCTACTCGAGGAGGAGCAGGTTGTACCTCTACTGCTCTTGTGCCTACCAGAACACCGACATAGGAGCCGGCGCAGACCGCTCCTCATCTGCCATGACGGTGTCTTAGTGCGCCCGTGCCTGCTCCATAGTCAAGCCACCATGCACTGGCGTGACTCTAGTGTGGTGTCGTCGTTGGAGATCATCTCCATTGTGGGGTCGTCATCGGAGAGCTTGGGGGATCTGGCCAGCATCGGCCTCAATCCGTCTGGCAGGTTGTCTCTACCAGGTGCCCGCAAGTGCGGCGATCTCGTGCTTCATCCCATCGATAGGCTCTCTCATAGAGCGTTCCCGCTCGCAGTCATGGTGGGTGTGGTGCAAGGGAGGAGGATGTGGAGCAGATATGTTGTGGTGTGGAGTTTAGCTGGGTGTAACCGCCTTTAAATAGTGGATTCCGTGAGGTCAAGAGTCCGTGTGCATCAATGCGCGGCTCCGCCGAGTTGGTTCCACAGCCAGCGAGCCTGCTTAATGACGGCACACAGACGGATGGGCATTAAACGGGCGTGGTAGATATTTGTCCCGTCCCTACAGCAAACGTCACTCCGTCATTGAACAAGCGAGGACACCGGGGACATGGCGCGGGCGGCGCTCTTGGCCGATGCTCCGCTTCAATTCCGGCCCCAGTGAGAGGTCGTGTCCACTCTAGACTGGCGTCAATGCGGAGCGGCCGCTCTACATCAGCATGAATGCGAGTAGCTAGCGCCTTCTGGAACGCATGCAGCCGCGGGAGGAGGATTTTTGGTGGACCAAGGTAGTCTAAAGCGGTCGTGGCAGCGGTTCTGATGTCCACCCCTCCCCCTCCAAAACAAGTGCATCCGAACCGTCAAGCAGAACGATACAGGACCATGTTCCAGGATCTGGATTGCACGTCCAGACATATGCGGGCGGTTTGAGGGTTGCGTTGGAGATGCCCTAGGATTCCTTTTGAGTGACTTTTCTCCCTTTTTCGGAATATCGGCATTAACCTCTGAATGCATCGAAATGAATAGGACAGGAAGAGAGTAAAAGGGTACGAGATATGTATTGTAATCAAGGACGGCGAAACGTTGTGGATCGCGTCCTTTAGCAGGCTGCTAAGCGTTCTTCCAAGCAAAAATCTGCTTGATCAGAAGAAACAATTTCATCCAATATCTGCAACATGGGGACATGCAAGCAACAGATCATGAGGATAAAGCAAAATTGATACAAGATCACTTTGAAAAATTGCTAGGGTAGAGGGAAGCGAGTGTGCCCATCACCGAGGAGGAATCGAGGGTGCACCGCTACGGCGTCACCGCCGACGACTGCCTCGCGCACCTCGAGCTGGCGTTCAAGTTCGACGCGCTCACCGACGACGTCCACGGTGTGGTCGGACAGACGTACCGCTCCGACTACGTCAACCATTTCGACATGAGGGCCTCCATGCCCACCATGGGAGGAGATGCCACCTTCACCACCTCCAGCATGTTCGCCGCCGACTGCAGCGTGGCGCGCTATGGAGTCAGCCGTGGAAACGACGGTGCCGCGGTGCTATCTGAGCTCGCTGGTGTCACCTGTGCCAGTGGCATGGACGGCAAGGGTGTGGTGTGCAAGAAGTAAAACGCTTCCTGCATGCATATGGCGACTGTTGTGTACCGGCCATG
Organism: Aegilops speltoides; assembly: GCA_021437245.1. Lineage (NCBI taxonomy): Eukaryota > Viridiplantae > Streptophyta > Magnoliopsida > Poales > Poaceae > Aegilops > Aegilops speltoides. The sequence continues at coordinate 484,422,287 of CM038142.1, read as the reverse complement.
CATGTCAGCATGCATGCATGGTTGACAAGTACACAAAGAAATAAGCAAAGGACATAAACTGATGTGCTTGGAACTTGTAACTTTATCATGAAATACTATGTGCCGTTTGCATTATCTGTTGCACTGGCGTGGATACTAGTCGAACTGTGGATGAAGTTCCACCATGGAGTGGTTACACGCGTGAATCGGATTCTGCTTACGAGCTTCACTGGTCAAGAAATGGCTATATCCGCACCTTTATCAGTGACCCGCGTCACTCGTATCGGTATCCAACTATGGGCAGAAAAAACACATGTGGGTGGAGCATTGCCGGAGAACGGACCAGGATGCAGTGGTATTATCACTGGAGGTGCAACAGCATAGCTTCGAGGAATGCTAGTTGGGTTTGCCCACGCCAAACGGGCGCATGTCCAAGGGCATGTTCCAAAACCTCCAGCAGAAATATATGAAGCGTATGGTGGAATGGGATGGCAATCAACTTGCGCAAAGCGGAAGAGAGGTCCTCATTAAATCCATTGCTCAGGCTATTCCAACGTACATCATGAGCGTTTTTAAACTACTGGTAGCCACTTGTGAAGATCTCATATGGATGATCCGTAACTTCTTTTGGGGAGTAGAGAAGGGAAAGAGAAAGATGCACTGGCGGGCATGGATTCATCTAATCAAGCCCAAGGCGCAAGGTGGACTGGGCTTATGAGACCTACGACTTTTCAATCAGGCACTACTAGCACGCCAAGCTTGGAGGCTACTTACAAACCCTGACAGCTTGTGTGCCCAGTTACTGAAAGCACGCTACTACCCGTATGGTAACTTGGAGGATACTGTTTTCTCGACATCGGCCTCAGTTACTTGGCAAGCAATTCAGCACGGACTTGAGCTCCTGAAGAAGGGATTGATTTGGCGCATAGGCGATGGAAAAGCGATCAGGATATGGCGCGATAGCTGGATTCCCAGGAATGGGAGCGGGAGGCTTGCTACCCCCCAAGGAAGATGCCGGGTGCGGCGTGTATGTGACTTGCTGGATGACCATGGAGCATGGAATATGGACTTGGTTCGGAGCATTTTTTTGCCGGTCAACGCGGAGGTGATTGCAACAATTAAGACCTTTCCTAGGTTGGGCCCAGACATGCTTGCATGGGAGCCGGAACACAGCGGGAACTTCACCGTGAGGAGTGCTTATCGACTTGCTCTCGAGGATCATCTTCGGTTCTCTTCAGTCGCGGCGAACAGGGCACCGGACGGGCAACGAGCCGTCTGGGCTTTTATTTGGAGCCCTGCTCCTCCTAAGGTTCGAATCTTCACCTGGCGGTTGCTCACAGATTGTCTACCCACTTGGGTGAATAAACGCCGCTGGGGCCTGGAGGTTTCTGACAAATGCCCTCTCTGTGCCTTGGAGCCGGAGGACACGTTTCATGTTTTTTTGCAGATGCCCAATGGCGGTTGCACTCTGGCAGACCATGGCGGACCAATGGAGAATACCTGCTGTCACATCCTTCCGTCGGACGGCGACGGAGTGGCTTGCCCAAGCCCTATGCGAGCTGCCGGACACGGAGAGGATGGATATCATGATGACATTATGGCGCTACTGGTATGTTTGAAATGAGATGGTGCACCACAAGAAGCCGCCACCAATCGAAGCGTCCAAGAACTTCCTCATCAGCTACGTTGATTCATTGGTGGGCGTTCTGAAAGCACAAGTGCTCCCTGGGTGATTTTGGTAATTAATGTTAACATATCTCTTGTTGGACTAACACTTTTACCTAGTATGTTTCAGATGAGTTCAACAAATGAAGTGGCATGGACTAAAGGATGTGGAACCTCTTCAAGATGCTAAGGACAAAGGATTGGCTCAAGCTTCAAGCACAAGACTCTACATTTTATATTTCAGTGATCCAAGATCACATTGAATCTATAGGAAAAGTCAACTATCAAGAGGGGATGAGGTGTTGCTTAATGGCTTACTTCCTCAAAGTGCTTAGTGATATGCTCCAACGCCCTCAACTACTTTCTCACATCCACATATGTCCTAAACCAAAAGTCTAACTCGGACCTACCGATTATTTCTATCCGGCGCCACCGAGTTCAGATGTCTTAGCCACTGCCACAAACCCTAGGCAAATCGGTCTCACCAATAGGGATCTCGGTCTCACCGAGATGGGATTGTAATCTCTCTGTGTATGTCCATTACCAAAATCGGTCTCACCGAGTTTGTGCAATCGGTACTACCGAGATTACAATGCAAACTCTTTGGTTAACTTATTACCAAAATCGGTCCTACCGAGTTTGTGTAATCGGTCAAACCGAGTTTGCCTGACCAACTCTCTGGTTAGCTTATTACCAAAATTGGTCCCACCGAGTTTGTGTAATCGGTCTCACTGAGATTACGTTATGCCCTAACCCTAACCATATCGGTCCTACCGAGTTGCATGTCAGTCCCACCGAAAATCCTAATGGTCACTAGATTTGCTAAATCGGTCCGACCGAGTTTCCCAATTCGGTCCCACCGAGATTGGCAAGTTGTGTGTAACGGTTAGATTTTGTGTGGAGGCTATATATACCCCTCCACCCACTCTTCATTCATGGAGAGAGCCACCCGAACGAACCTACACTTCCAGCATATATTTTCTGAGAGAGAACCACCTACTCATGTGTTGAGACCAAGATATTCCATTCCTACCATATGAATCTTGATCTCTAGCCTTCCCCAAGTTGCTTTCCACTCAAATCTTTTTCCACCAAATCCAAATCCTGTGAGAGAGAGTTGAGTGTTGGGGAGACTATCATTTGAAGCACAAGAGCAAGGAGTTCATCATCAACACACCATTTGTTACTTCTTGGAGAGTGGTGTCTCCTAGATTGGCTAGGTGTCACTTGGGAGCCTCCGACAATATTGTGGAGTTGAACCAAGGAGTTTGTAAGGGCAAGGAGATCGCCTACTTCGTGAAGATCTACCGCTAGTGAGGCAAGTCCTTCGTGGGTGACGGCCATGGTGGGATAGACAAGGTTGCTTCTTCGTGGACCCTTTGTGGGTGGAGCCTCCATGGACTCGCAAGAATCGTTACCCTTCGTGGGTTGAAGTCTCCATCAACGTGGATGCACGATAGCACCACCTATCGGAACCACGACAAAAACATCTGTGTCTCCAATTGCGTTTGAATCCTCCAATCCCTTCCCTTTACATTCTTGCAAGTTGCATGCTTTACTTTCCGCTGCTCATATACTCTTTGCATGCTTGCTTGATATGTATTGTGAGTGTTAAACTTGTGCCTAAACTCCACTCCAACTTAAAGAAGTTAAAAACTGCAACTTTTGGTACTTAGTGTCCAATCGCCCCCCCCCCTCTAGACACCTCTTCTCGATCCTTTCAATTGGTATCAGATCTTTGGTCTCCATTGCTTTGGTTTAAACACCATTGGAGGAAGATGGATGAGTCTACTATTGGGAGTTTTAGACATAGAGTGCCTATACTTGATGGAGAGTACTTTCATGAGTGGAAAAATGAGATGCTTGTGATTTTCAATCAATATCATTTGAACAAGTACATTGCTAGCCCTTGTGCACCTCATGTTGATCCTATGCATCCTACCCTTGATGAGTCAATCGACATGATTCACAATTTTAGAACTGTTGAACTTATCACTAGAGGCTTGCCTAGAAACTTGATTGGATGTTTGCCTACTCTTAAGTGTGCCTACACTATATGGAAATTTCTTGAGGAACATTTTCCAAATTATTCCTTAAAAAATCTACATGAAATTCTCCATAAGTCTATTGCCTTGAGTAAGGTGAATTCCAGTGATCCTATGTTTGGTGATTGTCTATTTGAGCTTACAAACCTTATGCGTGCCAAAGGAGATGTTGGAATTATTAGTGATATTATTTCCGAAGCTATAAAAATTCATAAACGAGATCATTGTCAAATTCACTCTAACGAATCACCCTCTCTAGGATTTGATCCACCACATGACGATGTTGAACATGGATACTATGATGAGGATGATGATAGTGACTTTGGTCTTGACGATGCAACGAGACACTTTGATCTTATGGCAAATCTTCGGGGATATATGGCAGGAGGAAAGGAATGGGTTCTTGATAGTGGATGTACCGATCACATGACCGGAGATAAAGATATGTTTTGTGAGCTTGCTGAAAACGATGGTCCTCGAAAGTATGTCACTTTCGGTGACAACTCAAAGGGTAAGGTGGTTGGCCTCGGTAAGGTGGACATATCACATGATAGCTCCATACAAAATGTCATGCTCGTTGAATCTCTTGGCTACAACTTACTTTCAGTATCTAGACTTGCTGATTTCGGTTTCAATGTCCTATTTACTGAAGTAGATTGCCAAGTGTTTCGTAGAGGTAATCATAAAATGGTCTTTACCGGTGTACATAGAGGTGATCTATACATTGTTGATTTCACTAAAAAGGCTCAACCTAGAACTTGCTTTATTGCTAAATCCTCTAAAGTTTGTTATGGCATAGACGATTAGGTCATGCTGGCATGCGAAACCTTAACAAGCTTATTAAAGGAAATCATATCCTTGGCGTTAACGATGTCATATTTGATAAGGATAGACTTTGCAGCGCTTGTCAGGCAGGTAAACAGGTTGGAGGAAGGCATCCCGTGAAGAACATCATGACCACAAGGAGGCCACTCGAGCTACTTCACATGGATCTTTTTGGTCCCAACGCTTACAAAAGTCTCGGTGGAAATTCTTTTGGTCTAGTTATAGTTGATGATTTTTCAAGATTTACGTGGGTGTTCTTTCTCGATGATAAATCGCAGGTTCAAAAGATCTTCAAAAACTTCGCTAGGAAGGCCCAAAATCAATTTGAAGTGAAGATCAAGAAGGTTCGCAGCGACAACGGAACGGAGTTCAAGAACGCAAATGTGGATACCTTTCTTGACGAAGAAGGTATTTCACACGAGTTCTGGGCTACGTACACACCTCAACAAAATGGAGTTGTTGAGAGGAACAACCGGACTCTCATCGAAATGGCAAGAACGATGCTTGATGAGTACAAGACGCCGAAGCACTTTTTGGCGGAAGCGGTTGAGACAGCTTGTCATGCAACAAATCGCTTGTATCTTCACAAGCTACTCGGCAAGACGGCATACGAGCTTCTCACTGGTAACAAACCCCAAGTTGGATACTTTCAAGTATTCGGCTCAAAGTGCTACATTATTGATAAGCATCGTCGTTCTAAATTTGCTCCTAAGTCTCATGAAGGTTTCCTACTTGGTTATGGCTCAAACTCTCACACATATTGTGTCTACAACAATTTCACCCGAAAGGTTGAAGAAACGGTAGATGTCAAGTTTGATGAATCTAATGGCTTGCAAGTAGAGCAATTGCCAATTGATGTAGGAGACAAAGACCCCTCAGAAGCAATTCAAGACTTGTCTATTGGCAAGATTCGTCCAACAGAGGTGAAGGAGAGTACCTCGTCCATCCAAGTGGAAGCTTCTACCTCAAGACAAGGTGAACCAAGAGTTGATATGGAAGCATCCACAAGTGGGACACACCAAGATGAATAAAACGAGGAAGTGCACCAAGACAAACGTCAACAACCTCCTTCTCCACCATGACAAGAGAACGACAATGCCAACAATGAAGAAGGCCAAGAAGAAGAACAAGATGAAGAAGATGTTCAACCAAGACCCAAGCAAAAGCTTTCACGAGTTCGAGCAAGAATTGCTAAAGATCATCCCATTGAGCAAATCTACAAAGATATCCAAACCGGGAGAATCAATCGCTCTAAAACTCGTTTAGCTAACGTTTGTGAACACTATTCATTCATCTCTAGCATTGAACCTATGAAGGTTGAAGAAGTATTGGAAGATCCGGATTGGATAAATGCCATGCATGAAGAGCTACACAACTTTGAGAGAAATCAAGTTTGGACATTGGTTGAGAAGCCCGACAACAACCACAACATCATCGGTACCAAATGGGTGTTTCGCAACAAGCAAGATGAATATGGACAAGTAGTTCGCAACAAAGCACATCTCGTCGCCCAAGGCTACACAAAAGTCGAAGGTATGGACTATGGTGAGACTTATGCTCCCATTGCTAGACTTGAGTCCATTTGCATCTTACTTGCCTATGCTAATCACCATGATATCAACTTATACCAAATGGACATTAAAAGTGCTTTTCTAAATGGTGAAATAGAGGAGGAAGTTTATGTTAAACAACCTCCCAGCTTTGTTAATCCTAAGAAACCTGATCATGTTTACAAACTACACAAAGCTCTTTATGGTCTTAAACAAGCTCCTAGAGCGTGGTATAAATGCTTGACCAAGTTCCTTATTGAAAAAGGCTTTGAAATTGGAAAAATAGATTCTACTCTTTTTACTAAAAGGGTTAATGGAGAACTATTTGTATGCCAAATCTATGTTGATGATATTATATTTGATTCTACTAACCCTCATTTTAGTGAAAAGTTTGGAAAGCTAATGTCGGAGAAGTTTGAGATGTCTATGATGAGTGAACTCAAATTCTTTCTTGGTTTGCAAATCAAGCAAACTAAGGAAGGTACCTTTGTCTCTCAAACGAAGTACACCAAGGACTTATTCAAGAAGTTCAATATGCAAGAATGCAAAGGTATGACTACACCCATGCCTACTAGTGGACATTTTGATTTGACCAAAGATGGTGAACCGGTTGATCAAAAGGTTTATCGCTCTATGATTGGTTCATTGTTATATCTATGTGCCTCACATCCCCATATCATGCTAAGTGTGTGCATGTGTGCACGATATCAAGCTGCTCCTAAAGAATGTCATCTTAAGGTCGTGAAAAGGATAGTGAGATACTTAATCCATACACCAAATTTTGGCATTTGGTATCCTAAGAGGGCCTCTTTCAATCTTGTTGGCTACTCCGACTCGGACTATGCCAGTGACAAGGTTGATAGAAAGTCCACTTTGGGTACTTGTCAATTTCTTGGTAGATCTCTTGTGTCTTGGTCTTCCAAGAAACAAAACTAGGTACCCTTGTCCACCTCTGAAGCGGAATACATTGCTGCTGGTTCATGTTATGCTCAATTACTTTGGATGACCCAAACTCTTAAAGATTATGGGATATATGTGAAACATGTTCCATTACTTTGTGACAATGAAAGTGCTATCAAGATTGCTCACAATACCGTGCAACATTCTCGAACTAAGCATATTGAAGTTCGTCATCATTTCATTCGAGATCATGTTGCCAAAGGGGACATTAATCTTAAGCATGTTCACACCGAAAAGCAATTAGCGGATATTTTCACTAAACCACTTGATGAGAGAGTGTTTTGCAGGTTAAGAGGTGAATTGAACATCATTGATGCTTCAAACTTGGAGTAGGAACTCCATTAGATACATGCAAGACATGAGCTTATGACTAATCCTTGATATTTCTTTTATGATGATAATCTTATGTCTTGGATATATTTGCACCTTGCATGTTATCTGACCCGTGTAGGTACTTGGATGAATCTAAATCTATGAGATTGCAACTCACTCACATCTTGAGCAATCTCTACATCACCAAGTCTCTACACAACGATGGTTGAAGACAGGGAAGCACGGAACCATTCAAACATATCCTTTGACATATTTATTATTGAACTTCATGATTGTCATTTTGGATACACAAGTGCTCTTCCTTGCAAAAACTAACCCATGTAGGTAGATGAACTCCAATTCCAAGTGGTGCTCCTAACTCTTGATGAGCTACATCAACCTTAAGCAACCCACACAAGTTCAACTACATGATCAGGATCACCACCACCACCCAACGTATGTTATTCCATCTTAGAGAAGCTTTACTCCAAGACATGAGTTAAAGCAACTCGACAAGATGTGAATACATCAAGATGCTTAAATGAAAAATGGTAACCCCATTTTGAGCTTAAACAATGAGTATGACCTATGATCAAGTGATCTCACTTGACTCCTAAGTCAATATACTCTAACATAGGTGACTTTGTCGCCGACCAATTCTAGATGAAGTTCTCTTGTGTTCTTTTCTGTGCTCTTGCATTTGTATCATGCATATTTGTTTCCCCTTTCAATTAAAAAAAACTTTATCTAGATTTCTTTTATTTTCTATTTGTTCAGCATTCCCTGCATCCAATTCATTGCAAATCTTTCAGTTAATTCCTTGCAAATCCTTGTGAGATCTTACTTGTCTAGTGAGCTGAGGTGACAAGTGTTTTCTCTGTGGTGAACTCGGTCACACCGGTCTCTTGTTTTCGGTCTAACCGAATTCTTTCGGTGCAACCGAAGCATACCACTCGGTGCCATCGATTTCACTACAGGAAAGACATTTTGCCATTTATTCCTGCATTACTTTTGATCCAGCTCCACTCAATGAATCTTGTCCTCTACAAGCATCACATTTACCTTAGTGCTTTGTGCTGTGACTCAAGGACCAAACCCATTCACAACAAATTCCAGAAGACCCTTCTTGGAAATTGATGTCAAAGGGGGAGAGAGAGATCACATCAAAGCTTAATCATATATCTAGGGGGAGAGAATACTCAAGGAGAGAGTAATCTTCAAGGATCCCGGATGCTTCGTGTTCAAGAGGAGAGATGCCACATGTCTTCTTGAGGGAAAGACATGTTCATATGTGCTTACTTGCATTAGCTCTGTTCATTTGTTTCTTTGAGCTCTGATTTTCTATTCCCTATCTTCTCCCAGTATCCATGCTAGATTCAGGGGGAGCAAGACATCTAAGGGAAAGAAATTCTTTAAATTCATTGCACATCTTTACCTTTGGGGACATGTCTATGTTAAATGTGGTACTTAGTACTCACTCTCTACATGTCATCCCAGTCTTGGTACTCTTGTGGTTTCTTTCTGTTTGCTCTGGCTAGTAGGTGCATCTGTGTTATCTAACCTTGTTTTCACAGGTTCATTCCATCCTAAGCCAACTCAAGACCACAAGGTAAGTCTATGCATCACAATCATGTGTATGAGGAATTCTTGCTGATGTACATATTGTTTGCAAGGACTCATGAGCATGAAGGTACATTTCCCACATTCACATCTTTTGCTCTGATGCATATAGCCAAGATACATGTAACACATTGCCTACTCTGCCATGCTTATGCATTCACATGCTCCTATATTCCATATTCACATGATTGCATACATGTAGGGGGATCCTATGCATGTTACATGTCTTTCCAAAGCTTTACTTGTTATTCTCTATATCCTTATCTAAAGCTTTGATGTATGTTGTCATCAATTACCAAAAAGGGGGAGATTGAAAGCACAGGTGCTCCCTGTATGATTTTGGTAATTAATGTCAACATATCTCTTGTTGGACTAACACTTTTACCTAGTGATGTCTACTACACAACCTTCTTCTTGTAGACGTTGTTGGGCCTGCAAGTGCACAGGTTTGTAGGACAGTAGAAAATTTCCCTCAAGTGGATGACCTAAGGTTTATCAATCCGTAGGAGGCGTAGGATGAAGATGGTCTCTCTCAAACAACCCTGCAACCAAATAACAAAAAGTCTCTTGTGTCCCCAACACACCCAATACAATGGTAAATTGTATAGGTGCACTAGTTCGGCGAAGAGATGGTGATACAAGTGCAAAATAGATAGTAGATAAAGGTTTTTGTAATCTGAAATAATAAAAACAGCAAGGTAACTAATGATAAAAGTGAGCGTAAACGGTATTGCAATGATAGGAAACAAGGCCTAGGGTTCATACTTTCACTAGTGCAAGTTATCTCAACAATAATAACATAGATAGATCATATAACAAGCCCTCAACATGCAACAAAGAGTCACTCCAAAGCCACTAATAGCGGAGAACAAACGCAGAGATTATGGTAGGGTACGAAACCACCTCAAAGTTATTCTTTCGGATCAATCTATAAAAGAGTTCGTACTAGAATAACACCTTAAGATACAAATCAACCAAAACCCTAATGTCACCTAGATACTCCATTGTCACCTCAAGTATCCGTGGGCATGATTATACGATATGCATCACACAATCTCAAATTCATCCAACCAACATAAAAGTACTTCAAAGAGTGCCCCAAAGTTTCTACCGGAGAGTCAAGAACGTGTGCCAACCCCTATGCATAGGTTCCCAATGTCACGAAACCCGCAAGTTGATCACCAAGACATACATCAAGTGTTCTCATAAAAGACTCAATCCGATAAGATAACTTCAAAGGGGAAACTCAATTCATCACAAGAGAGTAGAGGGGGAGAAACATCATAAGATCCAACTACAATAGCAAAGCTCGGGATACATCAAGATCGTGCCATCGAGGGAACACGAGAGAGAACACGAGAGAGAGAGATCAAACACATAGCTACTGGTACATGCCCTCAGCCCCGAGGGTGAACTACTCCCTCCTTGTCATGGATAGCGTCGGGATGATGAAGATGGCCACCGGTGATGGGATCCCCCCGGCGAGGTGCTTGAACGGCTCCCGAGAGGTTTTTGGTGGCTACAGAGGCTTGCGGTGGCGGAACTCCCGATCTATCTTCTGTTCTGGAAGTTTTAGGGTACATAGGTATATATGGGTGTAGGGGTACGTCGGTGGATCTACGGGGGCCCCACGAGGTAGGGGAGCGCCTGGGGGTGGCGCGCCCCACCCTCGTGGGCATCCCAGATCTCCCCGACGTGCACTCCAAGTTCCCTGGGTTGCTTTCCTTCCAAAAATAACTTCTCCAGCTTGATTTCGTTCGTTTTGACTCCGTCGATATTCCTTTTCCTCGTAATAATGAAATAGGCATAAAACAAAGAATCTGGGTTGGGCCTCCGGTTAATAGGTTAGTCCCAAAATAATATAAAAGTGGATAATAAAGCCCAATATTGCCTAAAACAGTAGATAAAGTAGCATGGAGCAATCAAAAATTATAGATACGTTGGAGATGTATCAAGCATCCCCAAGCTTAATTCCTGCTCGTCCTCGAGTAGGTAAATGATAAAAAAAGAATTTTTGATGCGGAGTGATACTTTGGCATAATTTCAATGTAATTCTTCTTACTTGTGATATGAATATTCAGATCCGAAAGATTCAAGACAAAAGTTCATATTGACACAAAAATAATAATACTTCAAGCATACTAATCAAAGCAATCATGTCTTCTCAAAATAACATGGCAAAAGAAAGTTCATCCCTACAAAATCATATAGTTAGGCTATGCTTCATTTTCGTCACACAAATATGTTCCCAACTTCTATACCCCCGATGACAAGCCAAGAAATTGTTTCATACTTAAATAATCTCAAACTTTTCAACCTTCACGCAATACATGAGCTTGAGCCATGGTATAGCACTATGGGTGGAATAAATATGATGATGGGGATTGTGTGGAGAAGACAAAAAAGGAGAAAGTCTCACATTGACGAGGCTAATCAATGGGCTATGGAGATGCCCATCAATTGAAGTCAACATGAGGAGTAGGGATTGTCATGCAACGGATGCACTAGAGCTATGAATGCTCAACAAAAGAAAAGTAGTGGGTGTGCATCCAACTCGCTTGCTCATGAAGACCTAGGGCATTTGAGGAAGCCCATCGTAGGAATATACAAGCCAAGTTCTATAATGAAAGAAACTCCCACTAGTATAAAAAGACAACTTATGAGACTCACTATATGAAAAACATGGTGCTACTTTGAAGCACAATATATGAGACTCACTACATGAAGAACAAGGTGCTACTTTGAAGCACAAGTGTGGAAAAGGATAGTAGCATTGCCCCTTTTTTATTATTTTTTTATTTTCTTTTTTGGGCCTTTTTTGGCCTTTCTCTCTTTTTTGGGCAATGCTCTAATAATGATGATCATCACACTTCTATTGATTACAACATAAGGATTACAACTCGAAACTTAGAACAAGATATGACTCTATATGAATGCCTCCGGCGGTGTATCTGGATGGTGCAATGAATCAAGAGTGACATGTATGAAAAATAATGCATGGTGGCTTTGCCACAAATACGATGTCAACTACATGATCATGCAATGGCAATATGACAAAAGTAATGTATGTCACGATGATGATGATGGAAGTTGCATGGCAATTTATCTTGGAATGGCTATGGAAATGCCATGATAGGTAGGTATGGTGGCTGTTTTGAGGAAGATATAAGGAGGTTTATGTGTGATAGAGCGATCATATCACGGGGTTTGGATGCACTAAATAAGTTTGCACCAACTCTCAAGGTGAGAAAGGGCAATGCAGTGCATCAAGAGGCTAGCAAGGGCGGAAAGGTAAAAGTGCGTATAATCCATGGACTCAACATTAGTCAAAAGAACTCATATACTTATTGCAAAAATTTAGAAGTCATCAAAAACCAAGTACTACGTGCATGCTCCTATGGGGATAGATTGGTAGGAAAAGACCATCGCTCATCCCCGACCGCCACTCAGAAGGATGCACAAGCCAGGTACACTTCATGTTTCAAATTTGTTACACAACTTTAACCATACGTGCATGCTACGGGACCTGTTAACTTCAACACAAGCATTTCTCAAATTCACAATTACTCAACTAGCACGACTTTGATATTATCACCTCCATATCTCAAAACAATTATCAAGCATCAAACATATCTTAGTATTCAATTCACTCAAAAGAAAGTTTCACGTATCTTGAATACCAAGTATATTAACATTAAGCAAATTACCATGCTATTAACGACTCTCAAAATAATCTAAGTGAAGCATGAGAGATCAGTAGTTTCTTTAAAACAAATCCACCACCGTGCTCTAAAAGATATAAGTGAAGTACTAGAGCAATAACAAAAACTACTCCGAAAGATATAAGTGAAGATCAATGAGTAGTCGAATAATTATGCGACTATGTGAAGACTCTCCCATTTAATAATTTCAGATCTTGATACTTTATTCAAACAGCAAGCAAAGCTAAAGAAAACTACATTGCAAGGATAGCACAACTCATGTGAAGAAGCAAAAACTTAGGCTCAACCGATACTAACCGATAGTTGTTCAAGAAGAAAGGTGGGATGCCTACCGGGGCATCCCCAAGCTTAGATGCTTGAGACTTCTTGAAATATTATCTTGGGGTGCCTTGGGCATCCCCAATCTTGAGCTTTTGTGTCTCCTTAATTCCTCTCATATCATGGTTTCTCTTTTTATCAAAAGCTTCATTCACAACAAACTCAACAAGAACTCGTGAGATAGGTTAGTATAAACCAATGCAGAACCTTATCATTTTCTACTGTAACAAATCACTAAAATTATTATTCAACATTGCATACTAAATGCCTCTGCATATTTAATACTCCTATACTCAAATAGAATCACTAATTAAGCAAACATATGCAAACAATGCAACCATAACAGCAATCTGCCAAAACAGTACAGTCTGTAAAGAATGCAAGAGTATCAATACTTACCTGACTCCAAAAATTATGAACTAAAATTCCCACTGTAATACATTTATCAGATCTCAATATGCAAAAAGATTCAACATTATACCACTCTCTGACTTTTCTGGGGAATTTTTGCAACAGCGGTAAACTTTCTGTTTTCAAACAGCAACATGTATACTAGCAAAATAAGCATGGTAAAGGCTATCCTTGACTTCTTTATTGAAACTAAAGATGCAAAACATTATTCTAACTAACAGCAAGCAAAACTAACAAAATTAAATGACGCTCCAAGCAAAACACATATCATGTGGTGAATAAAAATATAGCTCCAAGTAAAGTTACCGATGAACGAAGACGAAAGAGGGGATGCCTTCCGGGGCATCCCCAAGCTTAGACGCTTAGTTGTCCTTGAATATTACCTTGGGGTGCCTTGGGCATCCCCAATATTAGGCTCTTGCCACTCCTTATTCCATAGTCCATCGAATCTTTACCCAAAACTTGAAAACTTCACAACACAAAACTTAACAGAAAACTTGTAAGCTCCGTTAGTGAAAGAAAACAAAACACCACTTCAAGGTACTGTAATGAACTCATTCTAAATTCATATTAGTGTAATATCTACTGTACTCCAACTTATATATGGTTCATACCCTCCGATACTACTCATAGATTCATCAAAATAAGCAAACAACACATAGAAAACAGAATCTGTCAAAAACAGAACAGTCTATAGTAATCTGTATCAAACGTATACTTCTGGAACTCCAAAAATCCTACCAAATTAGGAAGTCCTAAGCAATTCGTGTAACAATTCAGAGCAAAAAGAATAAGATCATAAGCACGTTTCTGTGAATTAACAAAACTAATTTACTGGGTGCAAAAGTTTCTGATTTTCAGCAGGATCAACACAACTACCACCGTAAGCCATCCTAAAGGTCTTACTTGGCACTTTATTGAAACAAAAGCTATAAAAAATGATTACTACAGTAGTATAATCATGTTAACACACAAAAACAGTAAGGATAAATATTGGGTTGTCTCCCAACAAGCGCTTTTCTTTAATGCCTTTCTAGCTAGGCATGATGATGACAATGATGCTCACATAAAAGATAAGAATTGAAACATAACGGGAGCATCATGAAGAATATGACTAGCACATTTAAATCTAACCCAATTCCTATGCATAGGGATTTTGTGAGCAAACAACTTATGGGAACAATAATCAACAAGCATAGGAAGGTAAAACAAGCATAACTTCAAAATTTTAAGCACATAGAGAGGAAACTTGACATTATTGCAATTCCTACAAGCATATATTCCTCCCTCATAATAATTTTCAGTAGCATCATGAATGAATTCAGCAATATAAACAGCACCTAAAGCATTCTTTTCATGATCTACAAGCATAGAAATTTTATTACTCTCCACATAAGCAAACTTCTTCTTTATGGCATACGTATCATCACAATAATCATATTAATAGGAGGCATGCTTTCATCATAGTAAATTTGCTCATCAAAGCTTGGGGGACAAAAAATATCATCTTCATCAAACATAGCTTCCCCAAGCTTGTGGCTTTGCATATCATTAGCATCAGCTCATCATTCACATATTTCATGCCAAGCATTCTATGTAATTCTTCTTCTAGCACTTGAGCACAATTATCCTTTCCATCATACTCACGAAAGATATTAAAAAGGTGAAGCATATGAGACAAACTTAACTCCATTTTTTTGTAATTTTCATTTATAGACTAACTAGTGCTAAAACAAGAAACAAAAAGATTCAATTGCAAGATCTAAAGATATACCTTCAAGCACTCACCTCCCCGGCAACGGCGCCAGAAAAGAGCTTAGTTGACGGGGTGTGAGTGAGTGCCCTTTACCTTTGCCTCCCCGGCAACGGCGCTAGAAAAGAGCTTGATGTCTACTACACAACCTTCTTCTTGTAGATGTTGTTGGGCCTGCAAGTGCACAGGTTTGTAGGACAGTAGCAAATTTCCCTCAAGTGGATGACCTAAGGTTTATCAATCCGTAGGAGTCGTAGGATGAAGATGGTCTCTCTCAAACAACCCTGCAACCAAATAACAAAAAGTCTCTTGTGTCCCCAACACACCCAATACAATGGTAAATTGTGTAGGTGCACTAGTTCGGCGAAGAGATGGTGATACAAGTGCAAAATAGATAGTAGATAAAGGTTTTTGTAATCTGAAATAATAAAAACAACAAGGTAACTAATGATAAAAGTGAGCGTAAACGGTGTTGCAATGATAGGAAACAAGGCCTAGGGTTCATACTTTCACTAGTGCAAGTTCTCTCAACAATAATAACATAGATAGATCATATAACAAGCCCTCAACATGCAACAAAGAGTCACTCCAAAGCCACTAATAGTGGAGAACAAACATAGAGATTATGGTAGGGTACGAAACCACCTCAAAGTTATTCTTTCGGATCAATCTATAAAAGAGTTCGTACTAGAATAACACCTTAAGATACAAATCAACCAAAACCCTAATGTCACCTAGATACTCCATTGTCACCTCAAGTATCCGTGGGCATGATTATACGATATCCATCACACAATCTCAGATTCATCCAACCAACATAAAAGTACTTCAAAGAGTGCCTCAAAGTTTCTACCGGAGAGTCAAGAACGTGTGCCAACCCCTATGCATAGGTTCCCAATGTCATGAAACCCGCAAGTTGATCACCAAGACATACATCAAGTGTTCTCATAAAAGACTCAATCCGATAAGATAACTTCAAAGTGGAAACTCAATTCATCACAAGAGAGTAGAGGGGGAGAAACATCATAAGATCCAACTACAATAGCAAAGCTTGGGATACATCAAGGTCGTGCCATCGAGGGAACACGAGAGAGAACACGAGAGAGAGAGAGAGAGAGATCAAACACATAGCTACTGGTACATACCCTCAGCCCCGAGGGTGAACTACTCCCTCCTCGTTATGGATAGCACCGGGATAATGAAGATGGCCACCGGTGATGGGATCCCCCTCCGGCAGGGTGCTGGAATGGGCTCCCGAGAGGTTTTTGGTGGCTACAGAGGCTTGCGGCGGCGGAACTCCCGATCTATCTTCTGTTCTGGAAGTTTTAGGGTACATAGGTATATATGGGTGCAGGGGGTACGTCGTTGGAGCTATAGGGGCCCCACGAGGTAGGGGGCGCGCCCGGGGGGTGGGCGCGCCTCCCACCCTCGTGGGCAGCCCGTATCTCCCCTGACGTGCACTCCAAGTTCCCTAGGTTGCCTTCCTTCCAAAAATAATTTCTCCAGTTGATTTCGTTCCGTTTTGACTCCGTCTGATATTCCTTTTCCTCGAAACACTAAAATAGGCATAAAACAGCAAATCTGGGCTGGGCCTCCGGTTAATAGGTTAGTCCCAAAAATAATGTAAAAGTGGATAATAAAGCCCAATATTGCCTAAAACAGTAGATAAAGTAGCATGGAGCAATCAAAAATTATAGATACGTTGCAGACGTATCACCTAGTATGTTTCAGATGAGTTCAACAAATGAAGTGGCATGGACTAAACGATGTGGAACCCCTTCAAGATGCTAAGGACAAAGGATTAGTCAAGCTTCAAGCACAAGACTCTACATTTTATATTTTAGTGATCCAAGATCACATTGAGTCTATAGGAAAAGCCAATACTATCAAGAGGGGATGAGGTGTTGCTTAATGGCTTACTTCCTCAAAGTGCTTAGTAATATGCTCCAAAGCCCTCAACTACTTTCTCACATCCACATATGTCCTAAACCAAAATTATAACTCGGACCTACCGATTCTTTCTATCCGGCGCCACCGAGTTCAGATGTCTTAGCCACTGCCACAAACCCTAGGAAAATCGGTCTCACCGATAGGGATCTCGGTCTCACCGAGATGGGATTGTAATCTCTCTATGTATGTCCATTACCAAAATCGGTCTCACCGAGTTTGTGCAATCGGTACTACCGAGATTACAATGCAAACTCTCTGGTTAACTTATTACCAAAATCGGTCCTACCGAGTTTGTGTAATCAGTCAAACCGAGTTTGCCTGACCAACTCTCTGGCTAGCTTATTACCATAATCGGTCCCACCGAGTTTGTGTAATTGGTCTCACCGAGATTACGTTATGCCCTAACCCTAACCATATTGGTCCTACCGAGTTGCATGTCGGTCCCATCGAAAATCCTAACAGTCACTAGATTTGCTAAATCGGTCCGACCGAGTTTCCCAATTCGATCCCACCGAGATTGGCAAGTTGTGTGTAACGGTTAGATTTTGTGTGGAGGCTATATATACCCCTCCACCCACTCTTCATTCGTGGAGAGAGCCATCAGAATGAACCTACACTTCCAGCATATATTTTCTGAGAGAGAACCACCTACTCATGTGTTGAGACCAAGATATTCCATTCCTACCATATGAATCTTGATCTCTAGCCTTCCCCAAGTTGCTTTCCACTCAAATCTTCTTTCCACCAAATCCAAATCTTGTGAGAGAGAGTTGAGTGTTGGGGAGACTATCATTTGAAGCACAAGAGCAAGGAGTTCATCATCAACACACCATTTGTTACTTCTTGGAGAGTGGTGTCTCCTAGATTGGCTAGGTGTCACTTGGGAGCCTCCGACAAGATTGTGGACTTGAACCAAGGAGTTTGTAAGGGCAAGGAGATCGCCTACTTCGTGAAGATCTACCGCTAGTGAGGCAAGTCCTTCGTGGGCGATGGCCATGGTGGGATAGACAAGGTTGCTTCTCGTGAACCCTTTGTGCGTGGAGCCCTCCGTGGACTCGTGCAACCATTACCCTTAGTGGGTTGAAGTCTCCATCAATGTGGATGTATGATAGCACCACCTATCGGAACCATGACAAAAACATCTATGTCTCCAATTGCGTTTGAATCCTCCAATCCCTTCCCTTGACATTCTTGCAAGTTGCATGCTTTACTTTCCGCTGCTCATATACTCTTTGCATGTTTGCTTGATATGTATTGTGAGTGTTAAACTTGTGCCTAAACTCCACTCCAACTTAAAGAAGTTAGAAACTGTAACTTTTGGTACTTAGTGTCTAATCACCCCCCCCCCTCTAGACACCTCTTCTCGATCCTTTCGCGTTCAGAACTCTCCTCGTGCGGATCCAATCAAGGGAAAGCAGGTGGTGGATGCTGTTAGCCATTCCCGGCCCACGCAGCACGTGACTCCTGCTCCAACCACGTTGTTGCGCTGGTCTCGGCCGCCGACGGGGTGGGCGAAGCTCAACGTCGACGGCTCCTATAATGCCACCAGTGGAGAGGCTGGTATAGGCATGGTCCTCCGGAGCGACACGGGCGATATCATTGTTTCTTCCTGCAGAGAACTCCGGACGTGCTCGGATCCTCTGGAAGCCGAGCTGCAGGCCTGCATGGAGGGGCTCAACTTGGCACTTCAATGGACCCCTTTGCCTATTGAGATGGAGACAGATTGCGCAGTGGCGGTACATGTTATACTAGCGCCGACGAGGGATAGATCTCGTTTTGCCTTGCTTGTCGATCGGGTTAGGTGTTTGATGCTAGGAGGAAGAGAGGTTAAGCTAGTTCATATCCGTAGAGAACAGAACGGTGTGAGTCATTATCTTGCAACGAGTTCATAAACGTGCGGTTGTGTGGTTGTGATCTGGACCAGATGAGGTACCAGACTTATGTAATGCCGAGGCACTTTATGTGTGAGAAATAAAATTTCTTTCACCCGCAAAAAAATCACATGTGGGTGGTAAGACTATAGCCAGAGCGGCTGTCGTAGAAACCAGCGATCGGTGTACAATGGGGCGATTACTAGTATGGCATAGAGAGCCCCGCATATAGTGGTTGATAAAACAGTCTTATCTTAAGTCTTGCATGTAATTTAGAGATGACAAAAAATGCATGTCTATAATGGGTTATCTTTCAGCTTAATCTCAATAACTAGCTAATCCTAAAAACATGTTGAGACATTTGTGCTAAGAGATCATCTCTTAAATAAGAGAAGACAAGTCCTTTCTTATGCTCATCATTTATCCTACATAGCACTGCTGAGATAGCACAACTGTACATGCCCTCAGGGAAGCCTAAATCACAGGCGATGGGCTCAAACGTGGCATGCTTGTTATTAATAGGGCCAGTCAAAAGAGAGTATGTCAGTCATGTCAGTATCGGTTAGGGTAGGAAAAACATGTAGTGATAAGGCGCCAGTCGGCAACTATTTCACATACCAGTGACAGCTGCACAATGGGAGGTCATTAATATGGCATACAGAGCCCCTCAGAGGCCCAAATTACCGATGACGACCCAAACTTAGCCTGCTCGTGTTACTGATAAGGCAGGCCAAAAATGGCCCACCTAGAGCCCATAGCCGCCTATGCCTATAATGTTGGAAATATGCCCTAGAGGCAATAATAAAATGGTTATTATTATATTTCCTTGTTCATGATAATTGTCTATTGTTCATGCTATAATTGTATTAACTGGAAACTGTAATACATGTGTGAATACATAGACCACAACATGTCCCTAGTGAGCCTCTAGTTGACTAGCTCGTTGATCAATAGATGGTTATGGTTTCTTGACCCATGGACATTGGATGTCATTGATAACGGGATCACATCATTAGGAGAATGATGTGATGGACAAGACCCAATCCTAAGCATAGCACAAAATCTTGTAGTTCGTTTGCTAAAAGCTTTTCTAATGTCAAGTATCATTACCTTAGACCATGAGATTGTGCAACTCCCGGATACCGTAGGAATGCTTTGGGTGTGCCAAACATCACAAAGTACCTGGGTGGCTATAAAGGTGCACTATGGGTATCTCCGAAAGTGTCTTTTGGGTTGGCATGAATCGGGAATGGGATTTGTCACTCCGTGTGACGAAGAGGTATCACTGGGCCCACTCGGTAATGCATCATCATAATGAGCTCAATGTGACTAAGTAGTTAGTCACGGGATCATGCATTACGGAACGATTAAAGTGACTTGCCGGTAATGAGATTGAACGAGGTATTGGGATACCGACGATCGAATCTTGGGCAAGTAACATACCGATTGACAAAGGGAATAGTATACGGGATTGCTTGAATCCTTGACATCGTGGTTCATCTGATGAGATCATCGTGGAACATGTGGAAGCCAATATGGGTATCCAGATCCCGCTGTTGGTTATTGGCCAGAGAGTTGTCTCGGTCATGTATGCATGATTCCCGAACCCGTAGGGTCTACACACTTAAGGTTCCGTGACGCTAGAGTTGTTATGGGAATTAGTGTGCAGTTACCGAATGTTGTTCGGAGTCCCGGATGAGATCCCGGACGTCACGAGGAGTTCTGGAATGGTCCGGAGGTAAAGATTTATATATGGGAAGTCCTATTTTGGCCACCGGAAAAGGTTCGGGATTTTTCGGTATTGTATCGGGAAGGTTCTAGAAGGTTCCGGAGTGGGGCCCACCTGCATGGGGGGACCCACATGAACGTGGGTAGTGGGGGCAAGTCCCCACAGCCCTCGTCAAGGCGCACCAAGATCCCTCCTTAGAAGGAATAAGATCATATCCCGAAGGGATAAGATCAAGATCCCTAAAAAGGGGGTAATAATCGATGGGGAAGGATATGATGGGATTTCTTTCCTCCCACCTTTTCCAACACCCCAATGGACTTGGAGGGCAACAAACTAGCCCCCTCTACCCCTATATATAGTGGTGAGGCGCATGGGAGCTTCACCCCTTGCCCCTGGCGCAGCTCTCCCCCTCTCCAACTCCACCTCCTCCTCAGTAGTGCTTGGCGAAGCCCTGCCGGAGAACTGCAAGCTCCACCACCACGCCATTGTGCTGCCAGAGCTCTCCGTCAACTTCTCCTCTCCCCTTGCTGGATCAAGAAGGAGGAGACGTCCCCGGGCTGTACTTGTGTTGAACGCGGAGGCGCCGTCCATTCGGCGTTAGATCGGATCTTCCGCGATTTGAATCGCCGCGAGTTCGACTCCCTCATCCGCATTCTTGTAAAGCTTCCGCATCGCGATCTTCAAGGGTATGAAGATGCTCATCCTCTCCCTCTCTTGTTGCTAGAATCTCCATAGATTGATCTTGGTGATGCGTAGAAAATTTTGAATCATTGTTACGTTCCCCAACAGTGGTATCGGAGCTAGGTTTATTGCGTAGATTCTATGCACGAGTAGAACACAAGTTGTTGTGGGCGTCGATTTTGTCAATTTACTTGCTGTTAGTAGTCTTATCTTGATTCGGCGGCATCGTGGGATGAAGCGGCCCGGACCGACCTTACACGTACGCTTACGTGAGACAGGTTCTACCGACTGACATGCACTAGTTGCATAAGGTGGCTAGCGGGTGTCTGTCTCTCCCACTTTACTCGGATCAGATTCGATGAAAAGGGTCCTTATGAAGGGTAAATATCAATTGGCATATCACGTTGTGGTTTTGGCGTAGGTAAGAAACATTCTTGCTAGAAACCTATAGCAGCCACGTAAAAACTTGCAACAACAATTAGAGGACGTCTAACTTGTTCTTGCAGCATATGCCGTGTGATGTGATATGGCCAAAAGGATGTGATGAATGATATATATGTGATGTATGAGATTGATCATGTTCTTGTAATAGGAATCACTACTTGCATGTCGATGAGTATGACAACCGGCGGGAGCCATAGGAGTTGTCATAATTTATTGTATGACCTGCGTGTCATTGAATAACGCCATGTAATTACTTTACTTTATTGCTAAACCGTTAGCCATAGTAGTAGAAGTAATAGTTGGTGAGACAACTTCATGAAGACACGATGATGGAGATCATGGTGTCATGCCGGTGACGATGATGATCATGGCGCCCCGAAGATGCAGATCAAAAGGAGCAAAATGATATTGGCCATATCATGTCACTATTTGATTGCATGTGATGTTTATCATGTTTTTACATCTTATTTGCTTAGAACGACGGTAGCATAAATAAGAGGATCCCTCGCTAAAATTTCAAGAAAGTGTCCCCCCTAACTGTGCACCGTTGCGAAGGTTCGTTGTTTCGAAGCACCACGTGATGATCGGGTGTGATAGATTCTAACGCTCAATACAACGGTGTAAGCCGATTTACACAAGCAAAACACTTAGGTTGACTTGACAAGCCTAGCATGTACAGACATGGCCTTAGAACACAAGAGACCGAAAGGTCGAACATGAGTCGTATAGCAGATACGATCAACATGAAGATGTTCACTGATGATGACTAGTCCGTCTCACGTGATGATCGGACACGGCCTAGTTGACTCGGATCATGTATCACTTAGATGACTAGAGGGATGTCCATCTGAGTGGGAGTTCATTAAATTAGATAAACTTAATTATCATGAACATAGTCAAAAGGTCTTTGCAAATTATGTCGTAACTTGCGCTTTAGTTCTACTGTTTTAGATATGTTCCTAGAGAAAATTTAGTTGAAAGTTGATAGTATCAATTATGCGGACTAGGTCCGTAAACTGAGGATTGTCCTCATTGCTACGCAGAAGGCTTCTGTCCTTAATGCACCGCTCGGTGTGCTGAACCTCGAACGTCATCTGTGGATGTTGCGAACATTTGACATACACGTTTTGATGACTACGTGATAGTTCAGTAATTTTAAACGGTTTAGAATTGAGGCGCCGAAGACGATTTTGAAACGTCGCGGAACATATGAGATGTTCAAAGGGCTGAAATTGGGATTTCAGGCTCGTGTGTCAAGAGGTATGAGACCTCTGGCGAGTTTCTTAAGCCTGGAAACTAAGGGAGAAAAGCTCAATCGTTGAGCATGTGCTCAAATTGTCTGAGTACTACAATCACTTGAATCGAGTGGGAGTTAATCTTACTTAAGAGATACTGATGGTTCTCCAAAGTCATTGCCACCAAGCTACTAGAGCTTCGTGATGAACTATAACATATCAGGGATAGATATGATGATCCTTGAGCTATTCGCAATGTTTGACACCGCGAAAGTAGAAATCAAGAAGGAGCATAAATTGTTGATGGTCAGTGAAACCACTAGTTTCAGGAAGGGCAAGGGCAAGAAGGGATACTTCCTGAAACGGCAAATCAGTTGCTGCTCTAGTGAAGAAACCCAAAGTTTGAACCCAAACCCAAGACTAAGTGCTTCTGTAATGAGGGGAATGGTCACTCAAGCAGAACTACCCTAGATACTTGGTAGATGAGAAGGTCGGCAAGGTCGATGTAGTATATTGATATACATTATATTAATGTGTACTTTACTAGTACTCCTAGTAGCACCAGGGTAATAGATATGTTCGGTTGCTAAGTGTTAGTAACTCAAAATAAAAGGCTACGGAATAAACGGAGACTAGCTGAAGGCGAGGTGACGATATGTGTTGGAAGTATTTCCAAGGTTGATATTATCAAACATCGCACGCTCCCTCTACCATCGGGATTGGTGTTAAACCTAAATAATTGTTATTTGGTGTTTGCGTTGAGCATAGACATGATTGGATTATGTTTATCGCAATACGGTTGTTCATTTAAGGAGAATAATGGTTACTCTGTTTATTTGAATAACACCTTCAATGGTCTTGCACCTAAAATGAATGGTTTACTGAATCTCGATCGTAGTGATACACATGTTCATGCTAAAAGATATAAGATAGTAATGATAGTACCACCTACTTGTGGCACTGCCATTTGAGTCATATTGGTATAAAACGCATGAAGAAGCTCCATGTTGATGGATCTTTTGGACTCGCTCATTTTTTGAAAAGTTTGAGACATGCAAACCATGTCTATTAGTATGTACGCGTGAAGAAACTCCATGCAGATGGATCATTTGGACTCACTTGATTTTGAATCACTTGAGACATGCAAATCATACCACATGGGCAAGATGACTGAAAAGCCTCCTTTTCAGTAAGATGGAACAAGAAAGCAACTTGTTGGAAGTAATACATTTTGATGTATGCAGTCCAATGAGTGTTGAGGCACGCAGTGGATATCGTTATGTTCTTACTTCACAGATGATTTGAGTAGATGCTGAGTATATTTACTTGATGAAACACAAGTCTGAATTATTGAAAGGTTCAAGTAATTTCAGAGTGAAGTTGAAGATCGTCGTGACAAGAGGATAAAATGTCTATGATATGATCATAGAGATGAGTATCTGAGTTATGAGTTTGGTATACAATTAAGACATTGTGGAAATTGTTTCACAACTAATACCGCCTGGAACACCATAGTGTGATGGTGTGTCCGAACATCATAGCTTTACCCTATTGGATATGGTGCATACCATGATGTCTCTTATCTAATTACCACTATTGTTTATGGGTTAGGCATTAGAGACAACCGCATTCACTTCAAATAGGGCACCACGTAATTCCGTTGAGATGACAGCGTATGAACTATGGTTTAGAGAAACCTAAGCTGTCATTTCTTAAAAGTTTGGGACTGCGAAGCTTATGTGGAAAAGTTTTAGCCTGATAAGCTCAAACCCAAAGCGGATAAATGCATCTTCATAGGACACCCAAAACAGTTGGGCATACCTCCTATTTCAGATTCGGAAGCAAAAGTGATTGTTTCTAGAAACGGGTCCTTTCTCGAGGAAAAGTTTCTCTTGAAAGAATTGAGTGGGAGGATGGTGGAGACTTGATGAGGTTACTGAACCATCACTTCAACCAATCTATAGCAGGGCACATGAAGTTGTTCTGTGGCGCCTACACCAGTTGAAGTGGAAGCTGATGATAGTGATCATGAAACTTCGGATCAAGTCACTACCAAACCTCGTAGGTCGATAAGGACACGTACTGCTTCGGAGTGGTACGGTAATCCTGTCTTGGAGGTAATGTTGCTAGACAACAATGAACCTACGAGCTGTGGGGAAGCGATGGTGGGCCCGGATTCCGACAAATGGCTCGAGGCCATAAAATCCGAGAGAGGATCCATGTATAAAACAAAGTGTAGACTTTGGAAGAACTACTTGATGGTCATAAGGCTGTTGGGTACAGATGGATTTTAAAAGGGAAGGCGGACAATGATGGTAAGTGTCACCATTAAGAAAACTCGACTTGTCGCTAAGATGTTTTCCGACAAGTTCAAGGAGTTGACTACGATGAGACTTTCTCACTCGTAGCGATGCTAAGAGTCTGTTGAAATTATATTAGTAGTTCCTGCATTGTTTATGAAATCTTGCAGATAGGATGTCAAAACATTATTTCCTCAATGATTTTCTTGAGGAAAGGTTGTCTGTGATACAACCAGAAGGTTTTGTCAATCCTAAAAGATGCTAACAAGTATGTAAAGCTCCGGCAATCCTTCTATGGACTGGAGTAATCATCTCGGTGTTGGAATATACGCTTTGATGAGATGATCAAAGATTTTGGGTTTATACAAAGTTTATGAGAAATTTGTATTTCCAAACAAGTGAGTGGGAGCACTATATCATTTCTGATGAGTATATGTTGTTGACATATTGTTGATGACACAATAAAGCCATATGAATAGGCCAAGTTAGGGTCTTCCCATACATGGCAGATTTGGATGCCCTTACGAAGTTTGGTTCACTCGCACTATGACTTGGTCAAGCTGATGAAGTAGATTATTATTCAAGTTCATTTCTATGATGGTTCCGTCATGTTACACATTCTTTCCCAATCCAAACCATAGTAAGTATTCACATACCATTAAGGAGAAAACATTTCTTGATCATGAGAGTATAATATTCATGTCATTTTCCATGCAAAATAGTGGGCATTTTAATTTTCTTATCAAAATAGTGGGCATTTTAATGTAGTGTCCTGTTATTTAATTCTATTTCTTTTCCTTTCAATTTTCTCTTTTTACCTTTTATGATCCGTTTTATTGTTTTCAATTTCATTTTCTATTTTTGTACTCTTCTTTAATGAAATGCCTTTTAAACATTTTTTCAAAAATACACAAATAGTTTTATAAAAAACTTGAACACATTTTCAAAATAATTTATTTTATTTTCAAATGCTTTCACATTTTCAAGAATTGAAATAACATTTTAAAAATGCACAGGCCATTTTAAATATGTGTGAACACATTATCAAAGTACATGAATAATGTTTTAATGTCGTGACTTCTAAAATTACCCGAATATTATAAAAAAAATTATGATAAGCAAACACTTTTATTTGCACGAAAATGTTTTAAATACACGAGCACTTTTAATCCAAATCGTTTAATATGTAAGGAAAAATATAACATATTTTTCCTTCATAAATATTTATTTATTATATGTTAGTATATATTTTTATTACACAAACATTTTAGTTTTTTGTGATAGTATATCTAAGAAACTGGAAAAAATGTGCATATATTGGATAAGGCGCACCCATTATGGCCCATTTCGTGGGTAACAACACGCTGCCTAAAAACGCAGTGTATAACGAGAGCTCCTGTTCGGCGCCTTAAGCGCCCGAACAGATGGCTGGCGCCCACCCTGGCGCGTTGTTGGGCCGGCCAGCAAAGCCGAAGCACAGCGAACTAATTACTCCAGAAAAACGCAAAAATATGAATACTCCGTGATTCGAAGTCATGGAGCCCACGTACTTGTTCACGCTCCGCTGACCACTAAAACCATTGCATGCTTGTGACTGGTAATAGCACTGAAACTATAACAACAAGTGTGGCCGCACTATTTAGATTTGTAATCAATTTTAAAAGAATTGTGAATTAGAAAAAGTTCACCATTTTAGAAGAAAAGTAAACAAACTTCAAAAAAGTTCATTTGAAGAAAAGTTCACAAAACATTTAAAAAGTTCATCGATTTCTTAAAAAAGCTAATCAATATTGAAAAAAGTTCATTGATTTTGAAAAAAAGTTCGTAAAGTTTGAAAAAAAGTTCATCCATTTTAGAAAAAGTTCAAAAATTTGAAGAAATAATTCATCTATTTAAAAAAATTTCATTTGGTTAGAGAAAGAGTTCATCGATTTTGAAAAAGTTCACAAATTTGAAGAAATAATCCATCAATTTTGAAAAAAGTTCATCGAGTTGGAGAAATATTTCATCGATTTTGACAAAAGTTCACAAATTTAAAGAAAAAGTTCATCGAGTTAGAGAAAAATAGTTTCATCGATTTTGAAAAGTACACAAATTTAAAGAAAAAGTTCATCAATTTCGAATAAGTTCATCAATTTTCAAAAAAAATCACCTAATTTGAAAAAAAGTTCATGGATTTTGAAAAAAGTTCACGTATTTATAAAAAAGGAAACTGAAAACAAAAACCGAAAAGAGAAAAAGGATTTATTTTTTGAAGAAACCATTCAAAGAAAAGAAAGAATAACAGCCGAAAAAGATGTGAACTATCATGTAAGGTTTGTTTGGTTGAGTGGTTAGTGCGTTGTACAATGAATCACACAGTTTTTCTGTCTTGAAAAAACAGAAAAATGTAATATGGGCCGGCCCAGCGCGGCGGCAGGGGTGTGCGCCCCTTTGCGAGGATCGAAGAAAGGGGCGCTTAAGGCGCCGAATAGGAACCAGCGTGTATAACAGCGCCCAATTTTCTATCTCTCATTTACTTACAGTCCTTGATAACTTGGCCAGAAAATTGACCTAGAGGAGAAAAGCCCACACTTTATAAGCCTACCCTTCCAAAAAAATACTTTATATGCATTCTTTAGATTACCTCACCACTTATAGAGACCACCTAATAGACGCCTTTAGCGTCAAATAATCAAGGCTATGCACAGGTTTGACCATACATGGCTGGCCCAATTTGGCGATGGGCGGTGCACTCCTTTGACTAGGTATTTTCTTAGTTTACTACTTGGTTTTTCTCTGAAGAAACTCATTGTTGAATTGTTTACGAACTTAAGTATTTCAAAAACTATTAAACTAAATAATCATTTCAAAAATGTTTAGTATATGTTTAAAAAGGTTCATTGAGAATATCAAAATATTATTCACCAGATACAAAAAATCGTTATGTATTTAAAAGGTGTCTGTTGTATATTGAAAATAATATTGCACAAAACAATTATAGAAGAAAGAAAGGAAAAGTGTGAAAGAAAAAGCTCAAAAGGAAAACCTGGAGAAAAACAATGCAGAAGAAATCAGGAAAAAAAGTAAAAAATTAGAATTAAATACAAGTAAGAAGAAAAGGAAGAACAAATAGCTGAAACCAGACAAAACAAAAAGATGGAAGGAAAGTTAAAAAAAATGTCAATAAACCCGTCTAGAGTGCTTTGTAAAACCAAACACAAACTTGGCCGCCAATACCTTGTCAATGTAGGTGATTTTACACCTATGTGAGACAACAAGTGTCAAATAGGAACTGCCCACTTTATTTGTCTACAATTTTTTTTATTTTTTTAGAGAATATAGCCAATCTTTATAGATCAACCATGAGTAGTTAATGCTTTTTTTGGAGGAATCAAAGGTAGCTCTAGTCTATGTCCTCAATCTATAAGTTTCATCTTCGATTTCCTTACGCACTAGA
Source organism: Aegilops speltoides (assembly GCA_021437245.1). Classification (NCBI taxonomy): domain Eukaryota; kingdom Viridiplantae; phylum Streptophyta; class Magnoliopsida; order Poales; family Poaceae; genus Aegilops; species Aegilops speltoides. The sequence goes on along the minus strand of CM038142.1, from coordinate 484,393,478 downwards.
CCTAAAGAAAACAAATGTTTATTGTGATCACTAAGGATCATGAGGATTGTCCAACCAAACATGTCTTTCCGAAATGAGAGAGACACCAAATCTAGCTAACTTATGAGCATCGACATTTAAGCCTCTTGATTCATTAATAAAATTACAAGAAATAAAAGTTTTTGCATGATCTCTGATCTCCTTAGTGATTCTTCGTAGCTTCCTGCCCCACCATACTGGATGTGGCCAACAAGCGGTTTGCAATCTGATGCAACAAAAGGGTGACAGATTACTTTTTTGAGTGGTAAATCAACTTTATTAATTTGGAGTATGGTTTACAGGAATAACAAAAGGGTCATGGGGACTCCCCAGCCACAAATGGTGCATAACATCTAAAGAAGATGAAAATTTAGCTAGATTACGTGCATCAGAATTTAAATGACGTCCTTCAAAAATGAACTCGCAGCTGATGAAGGCCTTCAATCGCTCGATAATCTTCTTTATGATAGCACCGTAAGCTCCTTCAGTTCCTTCCTTATCTCCCCCAATACAGTTTTGCAATCGCATGCAATGATGACTTGATTCAAAGATAAATCAACTGCTAGGGCTAGAGCTTCACGGCAAGCAAACGCCTCCAACGTAGGTGGATCACTTATATCTTCAAAAGTCATAGCTGATGAGCCCAAGAACTGTCCCATATGGTCTCTGCAAATCGCTACGGCCTGCGGCTGCTCCCCTTCCCCCATTCCATGAGAGACCCCCATCAACATGAATTTTTGCCACTCCCGGGGGTGGAGCTTTCCATATGTTTGGACCCCTTTGCACTGGTAGTTCATGCACTCCTCGCTTCTCAATCACCGACACCTGAAGGGCATTAAGTCCAGAAATAAAACTTTCTAGAAAACCATGAGTTGCGTGTGGACTTTGAAGGATCCCTTCATGTATTGCTTTACGTCGAGCCGCCCATATTGCCCACATCGTGACTATAAGTTTAATCATGCTCGCATGTGGAAGGGCATCAAGTAATGCGAATAGCCACTGCCTTGCATTAGGGTTCGTTGATGCTTGAACATAATCAGCCACATCATTATCGCCCAACCCCCAGACACACCGAGCGATAGTACAGTCCATAAGAGAATGCCTCCACGAATCTTGCATCCCACGTAACTGACACTCGTCCCAGTCGGCCATGTTTCGTTTATGTCGTACATCCTCACTGGGGATCGAGTGTTTCGCTAGTCTCCACAAGAAGTTTTGAATCTTCCAAGGCACTTGGACCGACCAAAGAGTAGTCCAAGATTTAGCTTCTGTCTCAAAATCAGAAGTCCCCGCATTTCCTTCAAGCCAGTTTTCTCTTCTACGCTTTGTTTCCACCAACATGCAGTAAGCTGATCGCACTGAGAAAACGTCATTCCGCTAAAGTTCCAAGCCCAGAAATTAGTCATCCGACGTGTGCATAGCGGAATTCCTAGAAATACATTGGAGTCAGCCGCCACGAAGCATTGATCCAGAACCTCCCTCTTCCATGTTGCATTATTTCTCTCAGTTAGTTCATTGACCATAGTCGGTGGGTTGACCGCTAGACAGGCAATAGGTCTCATTGTTGCCTTTCTTGGGATCCAATTTTCTGCCCAGATTCTTGTCGTTGGCCTGGCCCGTCACCTATCCGTTTGATCATCCGCCAATGTCCGAGCTTTATTTGTCCATATGAATTTCGCAAGCAAACGTCATAATTATGGGCCTAGGCCCATGTATTTGTATGACGTTGTAGGGGCCTCCCTTTTGCGCCTTAAGCGCCAAGATGTCCGTATTAGTGTCCGCTAGATCCTTCGTGGGCCGTGGGCCGCCCTCTCGCTTGTTTGCCTACTTGCTCGCTAGCTCCCTTCGCCGCTTTTTCCTCTCAATATTACTATCGCTGCTCTCTCGATTTAGCAACAAAATGGTTAAAGTTTTTTTAGTTATTTTTTTGTAAATATTGGTGAAATAAAAAAACCATGCATATTAAAAAAATCTTCACACATTTTGAAAAATGTCCATGAATTTCTAATGTTCACAAATTTGAAAATGTTTATTTCCACCGTGAGGGCTTCCTACTGGTTAGGTAGTATCCGGCGCATAGGCGCCAAATAAAAGTTCATGACGCCGCTATAGCTGTAAAATTATGGTCACATCGCTGCCTACAGAAATGAAAACCTTTTGGCCAATAATGCAAGGGCTTACGTAAGAGATTTGCTACCTTCAGCCCATGTTTAAGGTCAGCACTGTAATGACGATTGATACATGAGTTTTTCCTGTCAGGCTAACAGGACATTTGCAGCAAGTTCAGTAGAAAAAACAGGACATTTGCAGATGAAAGACTGTGGAGCCAACCAGTGATTTGATTAGACATTAGTACAAGGCTGATGCAAAGCTCGGCGACCTTTATCTATTCCGAGAATCGTGGCCAGCAACTTGACACGAGACCACTCATACAGAAAAAGAAAAGGCACTCAAAGCAGCAGCCGAAACAGTTGATCGGGCTACTGTTGGGTGAGAATTTACAGGTCTGGAGAAGCCGCATTTCAGACGAGATTCACCGGAGAACTGTTGCAGAACGGAGCCTGAGCGGTCATGTCCGTCCGTTCTGAGTTGTGACGCCCATGCCCGATTCCTCCGCTGCTGCGTCGCCAGACCCGCGAGAGCGCTGGCGCCACTGTGCTGCCTGATCGGCCAACAGAGCCGCACGCGAAATGCCGCGAAACCTCGCGAGATCTTTGACAGGTGCTCCGACTGCCCTGTGTAGTCCTCGAGAATACAGTGATGAAAAAAGCGAAAGTGATGGGTGGACTTCCTGCGATGGATCAACTCGTTGGCTTGGCCGGGCGAAGCGGACCATGGCTCAATCAGTGCACGCGACTGAATCAGCAGATGGTCGTTTGTTGCTCCTGCCAGGTGGTTGGGTACTGGCGAGCTACGAGCAGAGTTTCCACAATGCTGCCGTGGCTTGTACTCCGCCGGGTTGGTCTTCCGACTCCGCGTCCGTTGAAACGGCAATGCCTTTGACACCTGGAAAGCTCTTTCAGCGAGAAGACAGTGAAGTAGGCGAAAGTGCCGTTCTGCTCCAAGCACAAATGCACTCGTCATGAACAGTAAACCCCGAAAAATAGTACTACAAGAGAACCAAGAAATCCTCAATTTTTAGCAAAATATAAACATTAGGTTTACTTAACTTTAGGTCATTATTATGTATGCAAAAAAAATAACAATAATTAGAAGGAAATCATATGTACTAGAGACGGCCCATTGGCGATAGTCGGCGCATACAGCCCACCTATAATTTTAGGGTCATAGAAAATTTAGGCCCATAACCGTGGGTGTGCGTTCGTATGGACCGGGAGATTAACGGCGGTAGCCAATATTGTTTTCTTATTTTCGGTTTTCTATTTTTTGATTGTGTTTCTTTGGTTTCTTTATCTTAATATATGTTTCTTAGGTTTTTGGATGGTCATTTATTTTACCTTGTTGTTCAGTTTTTCCCATTTATATTTATATATTTATTTTTATTCCTTTTTTTGTTATGTTTATTTACAAATACATCCCATTGTGTATAAATGGACTTTTTAATACAAGATGAGCATTTTCAAAATAGATGATACTTTCCAATAAAAATACATATTAGTTTAAAAATACACGTTAACTTTAAAAAAAATTGAACCTCACAAAATTTTAAACTTCTTGTTAACAATATTTTAAAACATTTGAAAAAATCCTAAAGCTATTGGGACGCATCTGACGGCCCAAACACTAAAGCTATATGGGGGTTCCCCCATGTCGTATAGGGAGACTCTCCTTCTACATATGTTTAATGGCATAGTCGTTATTATTTATGACTGGAAGAAAAAAAAACTACTCCCTTCGTTCTTAAATATAAGTCTTTGTAGGATTTCACTATGGACTATATACGAAGCAAAATGGGTGAATCTACATTCTAAAATGCATCTAAATGGCGCCTTTACTGAGCATGAATGGAAACTCCCGAGTCAATCCGGTCTTCTTCAAACGCGAACGCCATGATCCTTTCCATCAACACCTTGGAAAACGCGCAATGAAGGCGCCAAGGCGGACCCAAGGTGTATTGGGGTTGCCACTAGCCATAGGAACATGGTCATCACATTGCCATCCACGACGACAATGTTGTTGACCCGGTGCCTATATCCAAGCATGAACACATGCCACTTAGGTGAATTGTCGTCCTCGTACTTGACTGAAGCAGCCCGCGACGAGGGCATGGATACCATCAAGACGCCCTGGGCATCATCTCTTTCACAGATCCACCCGCCCTCGACGTCCGCAATGGCGCCATCATGCAGGGCAGAGGGCAGATCAACAGAACATCTGGGTGCGCACACAGACAGTAGCGCCATAGATTCGGGATGACAACGGAGTTCATGTCGCGCAGCCGGGCACGTGAGCAGTCGGCCGCGTCCAAATGCGGACAACAACAACACGATCGTGCCTCCGGGCCAACTCCGGACGATAGACCCCATGATTTGGAGAACCCTGCAACGGCGACAGAGAAGACCAGGGACAAATAAGGAAGCTCAAAAAGAGGGGACACCCCACCCCCATCGTCCGCCGACGGCCTCATCCGATGGCGGCACGGTGATCAGGGCGTTGTGGAAAGCAGTTTTTTTGTGTGGCGGCGGGGGTGTGCAGGGCGTCCCCAAGGTTCTTTTTTCTAGCGAAAGTCAAATGCCATGCTAATGACATGAGTTTATGTAAGATGTATGACGTGGATATTTACGTGACTAATTATGATGTGCAAAGATGTAGGACATGCATGACTTGTTGAAGTGTTAGAATGCATGTTGTAATAATTAAAGATAGTGGATGTGGTGCATCGCTGAAAAATAGTGCTAGTGTATATTGACATGGCACTCTTGTTGAGATGGTGGACCGCATGTTGAGAGAATTACTTGTAGTGGGGATGAACTATTTAGTAGATTCGCGAACTTCAAAATGTGTTTGGTTGAAATGTGATGGAATTGTTTTGATATTAATTTCATCTGCATGTTTCTTTGAAGATCTCTCTCTCCCTCCACCCACCCCCCCCCCCACCCTCTCCCCCCCTTCCCCTCCCTCTCTCTCTCTCATCGGGTAAAAGGGAAATAAAATACCTAAGTGGCGCAAGGTTGGTTTGTGGCGAGCAACGCTGGCTACCCATCTATGAATACAAACGACAACGAAGAAGAACTTGTCACAAAGAAAAAAAAACAAGGATGATGAACAGCTTGGAAGGAATCACAGGCAGCTAGTGTCGTTGCTCGTCTCCTCCTCCTCGCCGTATGATCTTTGTGAGACTCTTCAGCCCCACCAAAAGCAAATGTTCCACCGTGTTCGCAATTGCTCAATTGTCGGTTTGACCGATGAGTCATTTGTGGAGACTGCGTTTATGTATTTTGGAATCGTCCTCGTGTCATTGTGATGATCCCTCATAAGGCTCAACTAGTTAAATTCCATCAACATCTTAGCCTGAGACATGCCCTTTTGCACCCGATTTAGTGAAATTGAGGAACATTAGTCGATCTAATGGAAATCAAATAAATGTTGGAAATCATTACTTCATTCACTTGAAGCAAATGGAAGCTTATGTGTACATTTTACGTGTTTTCCCGCTTAAAACACACTCAGTTCCGTTCCATTTATGTATTACTTCATTTATTGACTCCAACAAAATGAGGATACGAAACCGTTCCATTTCACTAGAATGAAACTCGCTCGATTCCGTTTGGATCTTCAACGAAATGCCATTAATTCCCACGGTCAAGGTAACAGGGATCAAGAACTTGCAGATGAAACAATGTGGAGCCAAACAGTCTGTCAATTACTCGCTCCATTTCTATGTATAAGCCTTTCTAGATTTCTAATATGGATTACGTACGGATATATATAGACATATTTTGTAGTCTAGATTCATTCATTTTGCTCCGTCTGTAGTTTATACTGAAATATCTAAAAATGCTTATATTTAGGAATGGAAGGAGTAGACATTAGATTGATGCAACAGTTCATCGACCTTTATCAGACTAGTGAGTGGGCGGCAACTTGACACCAGACTGCTCAAAGGAGAGGAAAAACAAAGCAACAGCTGCAACAGTGGATCGGCCGATCACAGCAGCATGCGCGAGAAGTTGAAACGGTACAGTTCAGACTTCAGAGGAGATCCGCGAAAGAACTGTTAGAAAACAGATGCCCGAACGGTCATGTCCGTTCGTTCAGAGTCCGATTCCTCTGCTGCGTCGTCAGACTCCCAAGAACGGTGCTGTTGCCACTGCGCTGCTTGATTGATCGGCCAACAGAGTCGACGTGAAATGTCGAGAAACCTTGCGAGAGATCTTGAAAGGTGCTCCACGCTCACGCTGCGTGCCCTGTGCAGTCCTCGAGAACGCCCTGAAGAAAAAGAGAAAGTGAAGGGTGGACTTTGGCGATGTGCCAACTCGTTGGCTCGGCTGGATGCAGTGAACGATGATGAACTGTCCGTTGGTCGAACTGTAGATAGATGTTGCCATGTTACCAGTTCAGTGCACGCAACAAAAATCAGGGTTGAAACATGCTATGACATCGTCGTCGTCGTCGTCGTTGTTTCTGCCAGGTGTGTGAGTACTGACGAGCGACGGGCAGAGATTTCCAGATGCTGCCGTGAGTCGTATGCTTCTCGCAGGTTGATCTCTTCAACACCGCGTGCGTTGAAACGGCAATGCCGTTGACATCGCTCTCTTCAACGATAAACTAGACATCATTTCATCTAGAAGCAGGGGAATACATTGATCATGTATATTCGGAAATAATAAAAAGTCCACGGCGGAAATAATAAAATATCTATGTATGTACGCAGTCTGGCACAATAAACAGTAAAGAAACTTTTAGGCCGGCTTTCTTCCTTACCATGTCAGAGTTGGCCAACCTGATACTCCTCATTAGGTTGAAATAGCACGTGCTGGCCATGTTCGGCTTACCAAATCAACTAGAATAGCACGCAGCTCAGCTTCAACCTGTACATGCCAACGACTCCATCCAGAAATGTTTGTTTAGGCGAACCGGCCAAAATTGTCAACCTGGAGTTAGGCCCGACTTGCCATACATAAACTGGCACAGCACATCGTGCAGCAAGACTCCACTGTGCAGATTCAAACTCTCTCTTAACAGCCACGTGAAACATCCTCTTTCAGACCCTATTATATGGCCATGGACGACTCGGTAGATGCACATCTCCACCTCAGTCAGAAGCGGCGGATCGTCGACCACAGAATGGTACCACGCGCCGGCCCGCACACAGGATCGTCGACCACAGACGTGTGCGTGTAGGCTCGGCTCGCACACAGAAAGAATCCTGGCGTGCCGTGCGTACGTGCGCACCACACGTTCACGGGACAAGTGTGGACGAGCGAGCGAACGCACGCATCAAAAGTCAAACCCGGATCCGATCCCAGCCCACGCGCGGCTCGTGGCCATGGCGACGTCAAAGCCCGAACCGATCGAGAGGCGCCGCGGCCGGCTCGCCACGGGATCCCGAATCGAATTGACCTCGATCCCATTGGCTCTCTCTCCTCGTCCAGGCCCGACCCGATTTTTTGCTTTTTTTCCTCGGCGACGGACGGAGAAACCAAATCTCTGGCCGATTCATTGCTGCATGGACGGACGGTTGGTTGCCCCCGGAAAGGGACGGACGGCCCGGATGAATTTTTCTGTTCGGGGCCTCGTTCTGGTCGCGGTTGGGAGCTGGCCAGTAGTAGACGCGAATAATGATGCAGCGGCACGGATTAATTAGCGGAATTAAAGCTGGACGCACGATTAGGTTTGACCTGTCGCTCTTGACAAGTCCGCCATGATTGCTGGCATTTAAACAAGGAGGTGGGGTCAACTCGTGCAGGTCGATCTTTATCTGCCGTCTTGATGCTCGTGAGGTCTTAATCTTAGTATTTTCTGGAACAAAATACTCCAGCAAAGCCGGGGTGAAACGTGTGGGAATGGGTCTCTACTGTAGAGTTGACATTGGACATTTCATACAACTGGATCTGCACTGTAGGGCTTATCTGTACCTGTAGAGTTGACGTTTCATGCAAGTGGAGCCATAGTTTACGGTATGTGGATGCAAGAGAACCAACAAGTAGTAGTAGTTGGTTGATCTCTCGTTAATGCAAAATCTTTTTGTCGATGCGAGCCTTACATGGTGACTTCGTCAATATTGAAACTACACAATTCCAGTTTGGTCTTCTTTGTGTGCATGTGCATGGTACCATCAAACCGTCGTAATCCGGAATCTAAAAAAGAAGTGTATAGACAAAAAATCGTATGAATGCAAAACTAAGGAGTTCTTTTTCATTTTATTTGATGTGGCTTAGTGAAGTTTAAAGTTGTACTAATACGAGACGCTTATTTTGGATGAAGGGAGTATATGAGTAGTACAAGTAAGTTTATGTCTGCGCACGTGTGTCGTGAGGCAGGCTGATGTTCCTAAGGATAACGAGGACAAGGTAGTCGGGACAACAAAGTCGGTACTCCTACATGATCGTCATGTTCAACTCATCAATGTGGTTGATCTACAACATCCCTACCATCAACGAGATACCGAATCTTCCAGTGATGACACTGAGCGATGTTGGTGTCCTCGTGTGTTATACGACATGTACACCCTTCATCCGAGACGGCGCTGGCCGTCGACGCATCACGGTTCTCGCTCTACTTGCCATGGTCATCGTGACCATCACCGTGTTCAAACTCTTCTTGGGAATGTCAGAGCATCTATAAACCGGGCTTGGCAAATTCGATCCCTCAAACGCCCGTGGACGCGACCGGGCGCTTCCGTGGGCAATGACCGGTCACACCTCATAGTTGTGTGCTATGCATCCAAGTACCTCACATACGCGGGCACCGGGTAGATGGGTCCGTGCGATCGCGTGCTACTCATCCATATACACGAGCATCTCGTTGACGTTCGGTGTGTGCTCTGCCTCTTGTAGACAACGGTGTTTGGCCTTCGCCTCCGATTTCGACTAGAGGGAATTGAGGATCGCCTGCTACTCCGCCCGCAAATCTGCGCCCCCACGTCTTCCTCCTGCTCTACGTCCTCCCCTCCTCCTCCTCCTCCTCCTCCTACAAGTCCTCCTTCAGATCCACCGCTTTCGGAGGTAGCCCCTCTGTGATCCGGGCTTCGCGCCTTGCCCGGATCTAGTCAAAAGGAGCTGCAACCGGTGCTCCAGCGTTAGATATGGGTAGCTCCTCACCTGGCAGCATGGGGGCATGGCTACTAGTGGCGGACTGCGAGTAGAAAGTGGCGGCAGCGACATAGGCGAGGGGAAATGTGGATAGGTAGGGTTTTGGTGCCGACGGTCGGCTTAAATAGCCGGGCTAGGGAACTATGCGGCCCACCGGAGGGGTGCCACGCGGCGCCATTGGTCCGGCGGTGGAGACGAGCTACAGACTACCGGTTTTTAGGGTGTTTTCCTGTGGGACCCAGCCATCAGTCCGACTTGGCGGACGTGCCCGGGCCTCCCCACATCCACCCCATATTTGGGGCTGGATATGAGGGGTGTCGGTCAGCTGAACATTTGAGCAAGATTGCAAAATACTCACACTATAAAGCAGAGCGCATCAAAAATTGTAAATCATCAATCATTTGAGCAAGATATGCCATGAATAGCTGACGTGCGGGCCCAAGAGAGGAATAACTGGTACACACCAAACAACAATGGAACCTATCGGATTCAGGGCTCCGCGGACCCAAAAAAGGTTCGAACTCTGGGGCGTGTCCGAAGAACTCAACCTCTCCAACTAATCGACTCGTCGCCCCACGACCTAGCTCGATGAACAAGGAAGTAGATGAACATGGCAGTTTACCCAGGTTCGGGCCACCTTGCGATGTAAGACCCTACTCCTACTTTGGGTGGATTTGCCTCACGAGGGGCTAAGGATGAACAAGTACAAAGGATGAACAACCTCGCGAGGTCTTCTCTGGTGAGGGAATGAGTCAAGGGGTTCGGTGGATCTGGATCCTGATCCCCCTGGTGGTGGCTAACCTATACTTATATGGTCTCGGTCCTCTTCCCCCAAAACGTAGGCGGGAAGGGATCCCACAGTGGCCAATTTGAAAGGGGACAATTCGTACATCTTATCCTGACAAAAGGTGATCTTCTCCTGCAAAGCTTCTGGTCGTGATGCCGCGGTGGGCTCGGCGATGACATTCGTCCTGGTGATCTTGGTATCATTGCACTAGAATGGAAACCTTTGCCTGATTCCTCAAGTACCCGCGCCTGCGCTCACCTCCTTAGCACCAAAGAGGAATTTGTCTTCTGTGCGCCCGCTGGCGCCTGCCTGGCCGTGATCGTCATGGCTTGCGTCACCACAACCTCATGAGGTTGGGCGCCTGCATAGGAATCTCCGCTCCTCAGGAGCAGCCCGGGGAGGTCGCTCCCTCGGGAGGTCTTGGCGTCGTTTCCCTCGCGAGGGTATTGTATTGGTGGTGTCGTAGATGGGACGTATCAGGCCGTCGATGAAGCCATGCCGTGGGCCGCAGGCAGGCAAGTCTAGGTACCCTGGTTCCCAGAATACCGACAGTAGCCCTCGGGCCCAAGGCGCGCTCGGACTAGGCTTCAAGGCGAAGCCAAAGGGCAAGGGTGAAGCGCCGCGTGCCCCAATTGCATGCAGGACAGGCTGGCGAGTGGCGCTTGATGGGACGTAGGCGTCTCCACTCCTCCACGCCGCCTCGGCAACTGCCCGACTTGACAACTGCCTGCCGCATGCAGAAAGGCCATCCATTGCCTAGGACATGAGAGGTCGGCGGTTGGTGTTCTTCCAACTAGAGGGCGAGGGGAATGGAGATCCCTGCCCCTCCCCATCTTCTCGCTTCCTCTTCTTCGTCGGTCCGTCTTGTTAGAGCATCCATGGCGCCAGTGAGGAGGTTCTCCACCGTGGAGAAGGGAAAAGCCCCGCAGATAGAACCAGAGTTGCTCCCGCCGAAGAAGAGGCATGGCTGCCCCCATGAGTCCTCTGGAGAGCCCACGGGAGAGCAACCTTGGCACAAACGCGCACTGTCGGGTTTCCCCATCCGCGCGTACGCTCGCGCGCACAACCCTGTCCGTGGGAGCAGCCGCGGAAGTCGCGCTGGACAGAGTCGTAAGGAAGGACAAGCGATGGTCGCGCGACCACCTTGTCCGCAGGCCCATGCCGAGGGCACAGCCCGCGAGTTTGTGGTGTGGGCGGCGATGCCGCCGCGCATGTGGATCTGGCGTCCGCAATCTTTCGCGAGGAAGATACCGCCGAGGGGGGCCGTCGAATTGTGGCTGCAGCATGACGGCTGCTGCGGCCAAGCCTCGGAGGCAGAGATCGAGGCCGTCGCCTCCGGCGATGTCTTCATGACTCGGGGATGGGGCGTGATCGCTCGCGCTTGCAACTCAGAGGAGAGGCATGCCATCCACTACGAGTATGACAAGGCGTCGACGATCTTCTTCAAGGTCTTCGGGGAGGATGGTCGACGTCTGGAGTGTTGCCCCAGGGGAGGCGAACGAGACAGCCGCCTCCTTCCAGGCGAACAAGGTGGCAAGGCCTCTGGCGATGAACTTGCCCTTGGCCTTGCCCGCGACTCCTCCGACGGCAGCAATGCTTCCTCCGGACCAGGCTCGATTGATGGTGACAGCTACGAGCTGCCACGCCCGGGCCTAAGGGAGGGGTGGCGCCATCCTGACGTCGTTGGCGATGTTGTCGAGGCCGTGGTTCTCAGGAGGTTTTTCGTTTTACTTCATTCCTGCATGAAAATCATGATAGGCCCCGCGGGGGTATGTAAAAACCATGACGATCGCGCTTTAATGTTATCATTTCCAATCAATGTTGCATCTGATACGTCTCCAACTTATCTATAATTTTTGATTGTTCCATGCTATTATATTACCTGTTTTGGATGTTTATGGGCTTTACTATACACTTTTATATCATTTTTGGGACTAACCTACTAACCGGAGGCCTAGCCCAAATTGCTGTTTTTTTGCCTATTTCAATGTTTCGAAGAAAAGGAATATCAAACAGAGTCCAAACGGAATAAAACCTTCGGGAGCGATCTTTTTGGAACAAACGCAATCCATGAGACTTCGAGTGGACGTCAAGAATGAAGGAAATATGCCCTAGAGGCAATAATAAAGTTATTATTTATTTCCTCATATCATGATAAATGTTTATTATTCATGCTAGAATTGTATTAACCGGAAACATGATACATGTGTGAATACATAGACAAACATATAGTCACTAGTATGCCTCTACTTGACTAGCTCATTAATCAAAGATGGTTATGTTTCCTAACCATAGACATGTGTTGTCATTTGATTAATGGGATCACATCATTAGGAGGAGGATGTGATTGACATGACCCATCCCGTTAGCTTAGCACATGATCGTTTAGTATTCTGCTATTGCTTTCTTCATGACTTATACATGTTCCTGTAACTATGAGAATTATGCAACTCCCGTTTACCGGAGGAACACTTTGGGTACTACCAAACGTCACAATGTAACTGGGTGATTATAAAGGAGTACTACAGGTGTCTCCGAAGGTACATGTTGGGTTGGCGTATTTCGAGATTAGGTTTTGTCACTCCGATTGTCGGAGAGGTATCTCTGGGCCCTCTCGGTAATACTCATCACTTAAGCCTTGCAAGCATTATAACTAATGAGTTAGTTATGAGATGACGACATGTAAGCGAGTAAAGAGACTTGTCAAGAACGAGATTGAACTAGGTATTGGATACCGACGATCAAATCTCGCAAGTAACATACCGATGACAAAGGAACAACGTATGTTGTTATGCGGTTTGACCGATAAAGATCTTCGTAGAATATGTAGGAACCAATATGGGCATCCAGGTCCCGCTATTGGTTATTGACCGAGAATGGTTTTAGGTCATGTCTACATAGTTCTCGAACCCGTAGGGTCCGCACGCTTAACGTTTTGATGACAGTTTTATTATGAGTTTATAAGTTTTGATGTACCGAAGTTTGTTCGGAGTCCCGGATGTGATCACGGACATGACGAGGAGTCTCGGAATGGTCGAGACATAAAGATTGACATATTGTAAGCCTATGTTTGGACATCGGAATAGTTCCGGGTGAAATCGGCATTTTACCGGAGTACCGGGAGGTTACCGGAACCCCCCGGGGGGTTAATGGGCCTACATGGGCCAAGAGGGAGAAGAGGGAAGGAGCCAGGAGGGGGCCGCGCGCCCCTCCCCCTCCTAGTCCTAATAGGACAAGGGAAGGGGGGCGGCGCCCCCCTTTCCTTCCCCTCTTCCTCCTCTTCCCCCTTCTCCTATTCCAACTAGGAAAGAAGGGAGTCCTACTCCCGGTGGGAGTAGGACTCCCCCCTCGGCGCGCCCTCTAGGCCGGCCGCCTCCTCCCCCTGGCTCCTTTACATACGGGGGCGGGGGGCACCCCATAGACACACAAGTTGATCTACGGATCATTCCTTAGCCGTGTGCGGTGCCCCCTTCCACCATATTCCACCTTGGTCATATCGTCGCGGAGTTTAGGCGAAGCCCTGCGCCGGTAGAACATCATCATCGTCACCACGCCATCGTGCTGACAAAACTCATCTCCGGAGCCTTTGCTGGATCGGAGGGCCGGAGATCATCATCGAGCTGAACGTGTGCTGAACTCGGAGGCTCCGTACGTTCGGTGCTTGGATCGGTCGGATCGTGAAGACATACGACTACATCAACCGCGTTGTGCTAACGCTTTCGCTTACGGTCTACGAGGGTACGTGGACGAACACTCTCCCGTCTCGTTGCTATATCATCACCATGATCTTTCGTGTGCGTAGGAAATTTTTTGAAATTACTACGTTCCCCAACAGTGGTATCAGAGCCTAGGTTTTATGCGTTGATGTTATATGCACGAGTAGAACACAAGTGAGTTGTGGGCGATATAAGTCATGCTGCTTACCAGCATGTCATACTTTGGTTGGCGGTATTGTGAGATGAAGCGGCCCGGACCGAGATTACGCAGACGCTTACGCGAGACCTGGTTTCACTGCTACGAGCACTCGTGCTTAAAGGTGATTGGCGGGTGTCTGCCTCTCTCACTTTAGCTGAATCGGTGTGGCTACGCCGGTCCTTCGAAGGTTAAAACAACACCGACTTGACGAACTATCGTTGTGGTTTTTGATGCGAGGTAAGAACGGTTCTTGCTAAGCCCGTAGCAGCCACGTAAAATTTGCAACAACAAAGTAGAGGACGCCTAACTTGTTTTTGCGGGCATGTTGTGATGTGATGTGGTCAAGATGTGATGCTATATTTTATTGTATGAGATGATCATGTTTTGTAACCGGTTATCGGCAATCGGCAGAGCCATATGGTTGTCGCTTATTGTATGAAATGCAACGCCTGTAATTGCTTTACTTTATCACTAAGCGGTAGCGATAGTCGAGAAGCAATAGATGGCGAACGACAACGATGCTACGATGGAGATAAAGGTGTCGCGCCGGTGACGATGGTGATCATGACGGTGGTTGAAGATGGAGATCACAAGCACAAGATGATGATGGCCATATCATATCACTTATATTGATTGCATGTGATGTTTATCCTTTATGCATCTTATCTTGCTTTGATTGACGGTAGCATTTTAAGATGATCTCTCACTAATTATCAAGAAGTGTTCTCCCGAGTATGCACCGCTGCGAAAGTTCTTCGTCGAGACACCACGTGATGATCGGGTGTGATAGGCTCTACGCTCAAATACAACGGGTGCAAAACAGTTGCACACGCGAATACTCAAGTTATACTTGACGAGCCTAGCATATACAGATATGGCCTCGGAACACGAGACCGAAAGGTCGAGCGTGAATCATATAGTAGATATGATCAACATAGCGATGTTCACCATTGAAACTACTCCATCTCACGTGATGATCGGACATGGTTTGGTTGATTTGGATCACGTGATCACTTAGATGACTAGAGAGATGTCTGTTTAAGTGGGAGTTCTTAAGTAATATGATTAATTGAACTTAAATTTATCATGAACTTAGTACCGATAGTATCTTGCTTGTCTATGTTTGTTTGTAGATAGATGGCTCGTCTTTGTTGTTCCGTTGAATTTTAATGCGTTCCTTGAGAAAGCAAAGTTGAAAGATGATGGTAGCAATTACACGGATCGGGTCCGTAACTCGAGGATTATCCTCATTGCTGCACGTAAAAGTTACGTCTTGGAAGCACCGCTGGGTGCCAGAACTGCCCGCTTGATGCAACCGACGACGTTAAGAACGTCCGCGAGCAAAGCGATGACTACTCTATAGTTCAGATGTGCCATGCTTTACGGCTTAGAACGGGCCTTCAACGACGTTTTGAACGTCATGGAGCATATGAGATGTTCCAGAGTTGAAGTTAATATTTCAAGCAAATGCCCGGATTGAGAGATATGAAGTCTCCAATAAGTTCTATAGCTGCAAGATGGAGGAGAATAGTTCTGTCAATGAACACATAATCAAAATGTCTGGGTATAATAATCACTTGATTCAACGGGAGTTAATCTTCCCGATGATAGTGTCATTGATGTAATTCTCTAATCATCGCCACCAAGCTACAAGAGCTTCGTGATGAACTATAATATGCAAGGGATGAACAAGACTATTCCCGAGCTCTTCGCGATCTTTGAAAGCCACGGAGGTAGAAATCAAGAAGGAGCATCAAGTGTTGATGGTTAACAAGACCACTAGTTTCAAGAAGAAGGGCAAAGGGAAGAAGAAGGAACTTCAAAAGAGCGGCAAGCAAGTTGCTGCTCAAGAGAAGAAACCCAAGTCTGGACCTAAGCTGAAATCGAGTGCTTCTCTCGCAAGCGCATCGACATCGAAGCGGAACTGCCCCAAGTATTTGGCGGATAAGAAGGATGGCAAAGTGAACAAAGGTATATGTGATATACATGTTATTGATGTGTACCTTACTAATGCTCGCATGATAGCACTGGTATTTGATATGGTTCATTGCTAATATTTGCAACTCAAACAGGACTACGGATTGCGAAGATTAGCTAAGGACGAGGTGACGATGCGCGTGGGAAATGGTTCCAAAGTCGATGTGATCGCGGTCGGCACGCTACCTCTACATCTACCATCGGGATTAGTATTAGACCTAAATAATTGTTATTTGGTGCCGCGTTGAGCATGAACATTATATCTGGATCTTGTTTGATGCGAGACGGTTATTCATTTAAATCGAGAATAATGGTTGTTCTATTTATATGAGTAATATCTTTTATGGTCATGCACCCTTGAAGAGTGGTCTATTTTATTGAATCTTGATAGTAGTGATACACATATTCATAGTGTTGAAACCAAAAGATGCAGAGTTGATAATGATAGTGCAACTTATTTGTGGCAATCGCCGTTTAGGTCATATCGTGTAAAGCGCATGAAGAAACTCCATCTTGATGGGCTTTTGGAATCACTTGATTATGAATCACTTGATACTTGCGAACCGTGCCTCATGGGCAAGATGACTAAAACGCCGTTCTCCAGTACTATGGAGAGAGCAACAGATTTGTTGGAAATCATACATACAGATGTATGTGGTCCAATGAATGTTGAGGCTCGTGGCGGATATCGTTATTTTCTCACCTTCACAGATGATCTAAGCAGATATGGGTATATCTACTTAATGAAACACAAGTCTGAAACATTTGAAAAGTTCAAAGAATTTCAGAGTGAAGTGGAAAATCATCGTAACAAGAAAATAAAGTTTCTACGATCTAATCGTGGAGGAGAATATTTGAGTTACGAGTTTGGTCTACACTTGAAACAATGCGGGATAGTCTCGCAACTCATGCCACCTGGAACACCACAACGAAATGGTGTGTCCGAACGTCATAATCGTACTTTACTTGATATGGTACGATCTATGATGTCTCTTACTGATTTACCGCTATCGTTTTGGGGTTATGCTTTAGAGACGGCCGCATTCACGTTAAATAGGGCACCATCAAAATCCGTTGAGACGACGCCTTATGAACGGTGGTTTGGCAAGAAACCAAAGTTGTCGTTTCTTGAAGTTTGGGACTGCGATGCTTATGTGAAGAAACTTCAACCAGATAAGCTCGAACCCAAATCGGAGAAATGTGTCTTCATAGGATACCCAAAGGAGACTATTGGGTACACCTTCTATCACAGATCCGAGGGCAAGATTTTCATTGCTAAATTCGGATCCTTTCTAGAGAAGGAGTTTCTCTCGAAAGAAGTGAGTGGGAGGAAAGTAGAACTTGATGAGATAAATGTATCTACTCCCTTATTGGAAAGTAGTTCATCACAAGAACCGGTTCCTGTGACAACTACACCAATTAGTGAGGAAGCTAATGATATTGATCATGAAACTTTAGATCAAGTTTCTCAGAACCTCGTGAGGTCTACCAGAGTAAGATCCGCACCAGAGTGGTACGGTAATCCTATTCTGGAAGTCATCTTACTTGACCATGATGAACCTACGAACTATGAGGAAGCGATGATGAGCCCAGATTCCGCAAAATGGCTTGAGGCCATGGAATCTGAGATGGGATCCATGTATGAAAATAAAGTATGGACTTTGGTTGACTTGCCCGATGATCGACAAGCCATTGAGAATAAATGGATTTTTAAGAATAAGACTGACGCTGATGGTAATGTAACTGTCTATAAAGCTCGACTTGTTGCAAAAGGTTTTCGACAAGTTCAAGGGGTTGACTACGATGAGACTTTCTCACCCGTAGCGATGCTTAAGTCTGTCTGAATCATGTTAGCCATTGCTACATTTCATGATTATGAAATTTGGCAAATGGATGTCAAGACTGCATTCTTGAATGGATTTCTAGAAGAAGAGTTGTATATGATGCAGCCGGAAGGTTTTGTTGATCCAAAAGGTGCTAACAAAGTGTGCAAGCCCAGCGTTCCATTTATGGACTGGTGCAAGCATCTCGAGTTGGAATAAACGCTTTGATAGTGTGATCAAAGCATATGGTTTTATATGACTTTTGGAGAAGCTCAGATTTACAAGAAAGTGAGTGGGAGCTCAGAGCATTTCTAGTTTTATATGTAGATGACATATTGTTAATTGGAAATGATATAGAATTTCTGGATAGCATAAAGGGATACTTGAATAAAAGTTTTTCAATGAAAGACCTCGGTGAAGCTGCTTATATATTGGGCATCAAGATCTATAGAGATAGATCAAGACGCTTAATAGGACTTTCACAAAGCACTTACCTTGACAAAATTTTGAAAAAGTTCAAAATGGATCAGGCAAAGAAAGGATTCTTCCTGTGCTACAAGGTGTGAAGTTGAGTCAAACTCAATGCCCGACCACAGCAGAAGATAGAGAGAAAATGAAAGATGTTCCCTATGCTTCAGCCATAGGCTCTATCATGTATGCAATGATGTGTACCAGACCGACGATGCTTAGCAATAAGCTTGGCAGAAGGTACCAAAGTAATCTAGGAGTGGATCATTGGATAGCGGTCAAGAACATCCCGAAATACCGAAAAGGACTAAGGATATGTTTCTCGATATGGAGGTGACAAAGAGCTAGTCGTAAAAGGTTACGCCGATGTAAGCTTTGACACCGATCCGGACGATTCTAAATCGCAAACCGGATACGTGTTTATATTAAACGGTGGAGCTGTAAGTTGGTGCTGTTCTAAACAAAGCATCGTGGCGGGATCTACATGTGAAGCGGAGTACATAG